>OY770263.1:187280373-188530373 GCA_963669355.1 Chorisops tibialis | reverse complement strand
AAATGACATTTCGCAATCCGACAATAAACGGATTTGCTCGAAAAGTATAAAAGCTATTAGTCTGAAATTTGGAATATATTACTTTTATAATTATTGAAATCTATTATATAAAAATTATTCCCGTCTTTTGTAACACAATTTTGCAATTCGACAATATATGGATTTGCGCGAAAAGCATTGAAATTTAGAATATATTACTTTTATGGTTATTTCAATCTACTACCTATTTATAAAAATTATTTTAGTCCTCTCCTTCCTTCCACAACCTCCCATACAAACTGTACTTTTCGTGAAACCCTCTAAACCAATTTACTCAGTGCGTATAAAATTTATCGAGCTGAAATTCCGCACGTCATATTTTTTTTTAATTATTAGTAACGCCAAAAAAAAAAGGATTATTAGCTTTACTTTACGAAAATTCGATTTTCCTGAAAAGTATGATTGCTAAAAGAACATGTTAAAAAGTCTTTAAGAACTCACCCCTCCTTCTACCACCTCCCATACAAACTGCACAATTTCACAAAATCCAATACACTAATTTTCTCAGTACCTATTAAATTTGTGAATCCTAAATTTTGTAAAAAACGTTTTCATAGCAACTTTAGCGTGATGTAAAAAAAATAGTTCAATGTCGTTAACCTCTGTACCACTTCCCCTAAAAATTTCTGGAAATCAAGAAATTTTTCTTTCATCTAGAGTAATGTACGTAGTCCTGTTATGTTTATACTCTAGATGAAATCTGAGAGTATATTGTGTTTGCCTTACCGTTTATAACGCTAAGAAATAACGCTCGCACAGAGCCGCCAAGGGTACAGAAATATTTGTTGTCACTCAAAAACCTCGATTCCGTGTGACCGTCTGTCTGTCTGTCCGTCTGTGCGTCTGTCTACAGCATAACTCTCGAAAGCTTTGAGCTATAGTGCTAAAAATTTTTGTGTGTCATTTTTAGCAAAAAAGTAAGGTCAAGTTCGTGGACGGGCCAAATCGCTCCACCCCTTCTACCCCCTCCCATACAAAATGACACAATTACGCAATTTGATAATAAACGGATTTGCTCGAAAAGTATACAAGTTATTGAACTCAAATTTGGAGCATATTACTTTTATAATAATTACAATCTACCGTATAAAAATTATGTGTGTCCTCTCTCTCCTTCCACCACCTCCCGTACAAACTGCACTTTTTCGTGAAAAGCTCTAAGCCAATTTACTCAGTGCGTATAAAATTTAGCGAGCTGAAATTGTGCAAAAAATATTTAATTAGAATTATTAGTAAGACCAATAAAAATTAGATGATTAGCTTCACCCCTTCTACCCCCTTCCATACAAAATGACACAAATACCCAATTCGACAATAAACGGATTTGCTCAAAAAGTATAAAAGCCATTAGTCTGAAATTTTGACTACATTACTTTCGTGGCGATTTCAATCTACCATTTAAAAATTATGCGTGTCCTCCTCCTGCTTCCACCACCTCCCATACAAACTGTACTTTTTCAAGAAATACTCTAAGCCAATTTACTCTGTGCGTAGAAAATTTATCGAGCTCAAATTTAGCACTAAATATTTATTTAGAATTATTAGCAAGACCAAAAATAAATTAGATGATTAGCTTCACCCCTTCTACCCCCTCCCATACAAAATTACACAATTTCGCAACTCGACAATAAACAGATTTGCTCGAAAAGTATAAAAGCTATTTCTCTGAAATTCGGAATATAATACTGTTATGATAATTTCAATCTACTGCATAAAATTTATTTGAGCCCTCCTCTTCTTTCCACCCCCTCCCATACAAACTGCACTTTTTCATGCAATTTAAACCAATTTATCCAGTACGTATAAAACGTATCGAGCTGAAATTATGCATTTATAACTTATCTAGAATTATTATTCAGGCCGAAAAAAATTAGATGATTAGTCTTACCCCTTCTACCACCTCCCATACAAAATGGCGCAATTTTGGAATTCGACAATAACGAATTTGCTCGAAAAGCATGTATGCTATTGATCTGAAATTGGGAATATATTACTTTTATGATGATTTCAATCTATCATATAAAAATTATTTAAGTCCTCTCCTGTCTTCCACCACCTCCCATACAAACTCTAATTTTTCATGTAATACTCTAAAACAATAACTCAGTGTGTATAAAATCTATCGAGCTGAAATTGAATTATTAGTAAGCCCAAAAACATTAAGCTATTATCTGTACCCCTTCTACCCCCTCCCATACAATCTAAAACAATTTCACAACTTTACAAAAAGCGGATTTTTTTAAAGTATGAATGCTATTGATCTTCAATTTAAAACATGTCAAAAGCATGACGTTTATAGTTATTTGTGAAAAAGTCATTAAGGACTCGCCTCTCCTTGTACCACCTCCCATACAAACTACACAATTTGGATAAATCCAATAACCTAATTTTCTCAGCAACTATTAAATTTTTTAATCCTAAATTTTGTGTAAAACATTTTGGTAGCAACTTTAGAGTAATTAGAAAAAATTAATTCAGTGTCGTCAACCCCTGTACCACTTCCCCTACAAAATTTCTTGAAATCAAAAAATTTCTCTTTCATCTAGAGTATCGTACGATTGGGCTTTACACCCAATCGTAGTCCTGTTATGTTTTTTTTACGTCACCGCAGATACCTTACTTAGTGGGTACAATTTGCACAGCCATGTTGGTAAAGGGAGAAAAAAAGGAGTTGAAGGTTAAACGGGATTAAAAGGAGGGAAAAGCCTAAAGTGCCGGTGTATGTTGAGTTTGAAACGTCGAAGGTCACATGAATATGGGAATACGGTCTCTAACAATGCATTCCAAAGCTTTGAAGTTCGTGGTATGAATGACTGCCTACATTTCACTAGACGGGAAGTTGGAAGCTTAACAGTAAGCTCGTGTGCACATGAAGCTAGGCGAGTATTTCTAGGAAATGTGGCATAGGACAGAAACAACTCTATTCCATTCTCTATTTAAGGCGCGATCCTGAGCATCGGCCTTAAGCTGTATCCAGGACTTGTTTATTTCTCTGACCTCCTGCTCAACTGCTCGCTTCCATGCGCTATATGGTCGACCAACCCGACGTCTTCAATGAGGATTATAATCCAGAGTCTGTTTGGCGTTGTTTCGTTCTGGTTTCCTCAAAGTGCGACCGATCAACTGCCACTTCCGCCTTTGAATGTCAATGCCTATTTTAGTCTGTCCAGTTGAACTCCAAAGTTCGTCGTTGGAGATCACTTCTGGCCAGAATATTCCTAAAATACGTCGGAGGCATTGGTTCACGAAATTTTATAGTTTCTTGGTAAGTCGAAAGGTCACTTTCCACGTAGTACAACCATATAATAGCACGGATTTGACGCATGCGCCAAGAACTCACAGCTTTATGGGAAGGTAGATCTCTCTTAACCTCCAGAAAGAGGAAAGGATATCGAAGGCCTGACGAGCTTTATTTATGCGAGCCTCAATATCCTTTTCGGCTCCGCCGTCCATGCTAACAATGCTTCCGAGATAACAAAAATCGTACACCTCTTCTACATTTTGTCCCTTAAGAACAATCGGTATGCTTGCGTTCGAACTCATGTGCATGCTCTTGGTCCCGCCTCTTTGCATTTAGAATGCTACGAGCGAACATTTGGCTCTAAGTCCGAACGGTTATGTGCAAGCAAGCACACGTCATCAGCATAATCAAGGTGACTTAAGATGCTAAATAGTCTTCATCCAAGACCTTTACCTTCCCCACTTTCCAGTGCAGCTTTCAAGATGTCATTAATTACCACCAACAGGGCTGGTGATAATATGCAGCCTTTTCTAACACCCGTTCTCACAGGAAAGCTCTCGGACAGCTCTCCTCTATGCAAGACGCGATAACTTGCATCTTCGTAGGGTTCCTTAATCATTGCTGTGCCCTAATCTGGAATACCTCTCCTACACAAAGCATTCCATATGTAAGCCTGACGCTGTCGAAAGCCTTCCCCAAGTCTACAAACATGAGATGTAGTGGCGAACCCATTTCGGCTGACTGCTCCAATATTATTCGTAGAGTATTTGTGTGATCGGTACAAGACGACCCTTTACGGAATCCAGCTTGATAAACTTCAAGAGTGCTCTCCACGACATCACTAATCCGGCAGTAAGTAGACATATACCACGCCAATTGCCACAATCCTGAAGGTCGCCCTTCTTCGAAATTTTCACAATGACGCCCTCCTTCCATTCAGACGGACAGTTTCCTTCATTCCACACCTCAGTAAAAAGTGGCAGGAGTATATCGGCTCTTATTTCCGGGTCCGCTTTGAGGAGTTCGTAGTCCGTCTATACCAGGGACTTTCCTTCCCTCACCGAATGGCGGAAACTATCTGTTTCTTATCTAGGGGATCGTCCCTAATAGATGATTGTTGCGGTTGGATGTCTGGTAGTTGTTCTGTTTCTGAAATATCTTCCTCTGACAAGATGTTTAAAATATCAGAGAAGTATTCACTCATATTAAGGAGAGTTCCATTGACATCTCTCACCGGGTGGTTGGCGGTGAAATTCCTGTTCGTCAACTGTTTCATAATTTTAAATAGTGAACCCATATCGCCATGGTGAGCCGCAGATTCTACCTTGTTGGCCAGATCTTCAATGGCCTTTCTCTTGTCGCGTCTAACAGCCTTCTTAAGCTGTACATGAGCATCGCGATAGTTCTGCCTCAAGTCGGGTGTTCGTTGGTTAATATCGAGTTGAGAGATGATTGCCAATTTGACTTTTTTCCGATCGTCAACCTTATCACATGTGTCTTGCGACATCCAGGGTTTCTCACCGCTTTGCACATATCCCACAGATTCTTCAGCACTAGTTTGAAAAGTGTTTTTGGTTGCCTCCCAATTGGCGTCCAGTATGCGCATTTCATAAGCGCCCAATGTGGATGACTTTTCGCGTAGAATGGTGGTATACTCGCGCTTTTTGTTGAGGTCTCTAAGTTTATCCACATTAAGCTTGCGCTTCATTTGAAGAATTTGTGGTCGTCGGATAGCTGTTGTACACAATCTCAAGCAGTGGTAATCGCTCTCCACGTCAGCTCCACGCTTCGCTCGCACATCGAGGAGACATCTTCTCCATCGGCGGCGAGTTGTAGCCAAGTGGTCAATCTGGTTCTGAGTAACACCATCAGGGGAAACCCAAAATCTTTTATGGTAATTCTTGTGTGGAAAAAGTGTCCCTCCGATAACCATTTGCCAAGTGCTACAAAACTCCGCAAATAGTTCGTCATTTTCGGGTCTCTTAGTCCAAGGTCGTGACGCGTCGACTCAAGGGTCACCATGCCTCCCCATGACGTGTTCTAGTCCAGTGTTGTCAGAGCCAACCTTGGCGTTTATATCTCCTGAGATGATAATAATATCACCTTTTGGAACACGCTTCAAGGTGGCACTCAGTTTGCTATAAAATTCCTCTTTGTCACCAGGTGTTGCGGTATTAGTTGGTGCGTAGCACTGTAGAATTGTGACGTTTCTGACACTGGCCCTGAGCCTGACGACGACAATCTTATCCGAGATTGGTTCCCAGCTGATGAGACTGTTTCTCGCTCTCGGTATAAGGACTACCGCCACGCCATTTTTGGCGTCACTCTCAGGACCAACGTGCAGAATGGTGTTTCCGTTAGGGGTTCGTGGAAATGTGCAAAGAGGTGAAATTAGTTTAGAAAGTGTCTCACTGCATTTACCATGAAAGTAGCGGTAGTATAAACATTTACTCCGACATTTCTGCGATGCTCTATGGAGTCTATAGAAATCGCGTTGACTTCATCTCCAATTAGTCGGAACGCCTGTCTTAAGATACGGTCGAGCATCGCAAGTTGCGTTTTGGGTGCCCCAGCCTATAAATGCGAATTGTGCTCGAGGCGTGGTCTAATGTAGGCCTTATAGATATTTGCTAGGTCACTGGGAGTAAAATATTTTTTAAATCTTCGGAGGACTCCTAGGCGTTTGGAAGCGTCAAGTGCTACGTCGAGTATGTGCTAGTTCCAATTAAGATGGTTTTTTATTTTAATGCCAAGGAATGAGAAGTATTCGGAAGAGTCTACTTGGACACCACCGAAGGCTACATTAGGAAGCGACGCTGGAACATCATGTTTATGGGAAAGATAACAGGCCTGTGTTATTAAGGCATTGGACTCTACTTTATTTATCCAGCTCCATTCCAAGATTGGGTTCAGGTCAGAGTTCAATGATCCAAATGATTCGGAACGTTTAGATGCTACCGGAACACGGAGAGCGCTAGTAATCATGTCGAATTCATAGATGTTATCCAGGCTACTATCATCTGCAAAGCAATGTATCGGATTGAGAGTTGATGACAGAAAGTTATTAATAAAAATAAGAAAGAAGGTGGGTGATAAAACAGAGCCTTGAGGGACGCCGGAATCTACGGAAGAGATGGATGTATGGTGCGATCATATATACCTAGTCCTGCCATAAGTTCTGTCACATAATTTCTCACATTGGCAACAACTTTATTTTATGAGTGACATTTCAATATCGGCCAGTTTTATAAACGTCATAATGTTGTTGACAGTTGATGGTCATTTAAAGTGTGTTCGTTAACGTGTGAAGATGGAATGGGGTGTAATAGAAAACCGAACTGCAGTGATTGCACTACATAAGTGTGGAAAAACCGCGAGTGAAATTTTCAAGTTGTTGTGCCCGTTAAAAATAACGCAAAGATTTGTGTATCGTGCGATCCAGAGATATAACGCGATCCAGACTATTGAAGATCGACCTCGTTCTGGACGTCCGCGTGATGTACGTTCTTCTGCTGCCATCAAAGCGGTCGAGAGTCGAATTCGTCGAAATCCGCTTCGTAAACAACGAATCATGGCTCGAGAGATGAACATCTCCACCCGAAGTATGTCTCGCATCATAAAATCTGACCTCGGGATGAGTGCCTTTCGACGATCAACGGGACATTTGCTGACTGAGCAGTTGAAGCAAATTAGGAGCACCAGATCGAAAGAGCTCCTTCGGCGGTACGGCAACAACAAACATCGAGAAATTTTATTTACCGATGAAAAAATTTTTACGGTGGAGGAACATTTCAACCGCCAAAATGATAAGGTGTATGCCCACAGCTCCATAGAAGCCCGAGAAGTTGCCACTAGGGTACAGCGAGGACATCATCCAGCATCAGTCATGGTATGGTGGGTGTCAGCTACGAAGGGGTCACCGAGCTTCATTTTTGCGAAAAAGGCGTAAAAACTGCAGCGAAAAATTATCAAACGGACATCCTGGAGGGATGTGTGAAGCCGCTGAACTCTACGCTATTCAACAATCGACATTGGGTTTTCCAGCAAGATTCTGCGCCAGCCCACAAAGCTCGAACCACACAAGCGTGGTTGGAAACCAATATTCCACAGTTTATAAGGGCGACGGAATGGCCTTCTGGGAGCCCAGATTTGAATCCCCTGGACTACAAACTGTGGGCGGAGTTAGAGTCCATGGTGTGCACGAGACGACACCCAAATATCGAGAGCCTTAAGCGATCTTTGACAGAAGCAGTAGCTAATTTTCCGCTAGAAACAGTGCGTACTGCTATCGATGACTGGCCCAACAGATTAAAGAGCTGTGTTAAGGCTAAAGGCGGCCACTTTGAATAATTTGTTGCTTATTTTACTTCCATTAGTATGCCAAAATAAAATATATTTTCCTTTGTCAAAAACTCTTTTTCATTTATACAAAAATTGCCCATATACGTGTGACAGAACTTATGGCACGACTAGGTAGTACGAAACTCTCAATCTATTTTACGAGGTTATTATTAAAGCTGGCTACTTTAAGCTTCACTAGGAGACATTTGTATCAAACTCTGTCAAACGCTTTAGCAAGTGCCAGAAATTAACTTTCTCCAAATTTATGCAGGCAAGAGTTCTAACGTTCAGTCAGATATACCAAGAGGTCAGCTTTAGAACGCCCGGAATGGAGTCCGTATTAGAGATCATTGATAAGTTTGTTATCTCCAAGATAGCGGACTATTTTGCGATTGGCAACCGTCCCCATCACTCCATCGAGAACGGAAGTAATTGCAATGGGGCGGTGGTTAGCTGGTAACGCTTTGTTTCCTTTCTTGAGTATCGGCTGAACATTCGTCACTTTCCACGTACGCGGAAAGTGCCCAGAAGAATAAGAGAGATAAAATAAATCTCGCACCGGTTTAGCTGCTGTATAGCTTAATTTACATAACCCTTTCGAGTCTTAAAGAATAGTTGAGATATTAATTTTTAACTCTTTTATTTCTTATCTTTGCAGAATTGTGATTTATATGATGACCCCTAGATTATTTGCGATATTAATAATTTGCACTCTTTCAAGAGTTCATGCAATAACATCAGACGAACTATATGCATGCAACAATCAATTAAATAATTACAGAGGCATTCTGATCAATTTATTGCTGAGCTTAGAAGACACTTGTGAAAAAGTTAAGTCAGTAGAACGCAGCACAAATGTCGGTACGAGCCCCAATTATTATGGTCGCATTCATAAGGAAAAATCTCAGGAGGACGAAATCCTATCACAAATATTGAATTTAGCATGGAATGACATGGAATTTAATATTATGCTAAAGGCTGCTATTTTTGGAAAGTGTCAAAACCAAGATTTAGCGATGTTTGTTATAAAAGATCGGTTGCTTCATAGAGATAAAGAAACGGAGAGAAACGACGATAGTAGCAATGACAAACGAAATGGTGTTATTATAGGAAAAAAGCAACGATTCAATCCTTGGGGCGGCAAAAGATCATCAAAAACATCATTACTACCGGATATGACTTCGATGGGTGAACATGTGCCAGCGATAGCGGTTCCTTCTTGGACTTATTAATATCAAGATCAGTTATTCATTATATGTATATTTATCCATGAAATAAAATAAACCATTGTATATTTTTATTTTCATCTATAAAGTAAAAACAATGCATTGAAACCAAATTCAATCAGATGAATTATAATTTAATTTTCATAAAATAATTTTGTATTTTTAATGAAATGATAATAATTGCATTTATTTAGTATATTGCTTTATAAATCTGCGGTTATCATGTTGTCCTTATTTTGGTGGGATTAGATCAGGCCCGATGAAATAAGGAAATGGAATTCAGCTTCATTTCTGAAAGTTTAAAAAGGCCCTTTTGAAAGCGAAATAGTATCCACGCAGCCGTTTTGAACTCATATTTCCGAAACCTAAAACTCGGTCCACACTATATAACATGTTAGTTAACTTTGTTATATAACAAGAGTTAGTGGCATTGTTCATAACATTTATGTTCACACTAATGCCAGTGAAATATACCGGACCTAATTATTAATTAACTAATTATTAATTCGTTAGCAGAGCGGTGGCACACTGCACTTTCCTAATTAAAAAGAGCCACTCACTCATCTGTCAAATTTTAAAAGTTAAATTGAACCAATGGGTAATAGAATTTTGCAAGAAAGGCGCCAAAAGATGAAAAAGAATCCTTAGTCCTGTACTGGAGTCGTTTACAAGCCATATTTTATAGCTGGGTCATTAAATCACGCCTCAAAGATTTTATATAAGTCAGCGGTATCAGAAAACGACTCTTCGTCTTCTTTCTAGCATGAAAAAACTTATATGAAATGGCCAGTTCTAACACATTCTTCATCATTATAGCCCTAATTATGTGAAAAATGAGATCATTAGTTGAGATCGATATGATCAATATTTTGATAATTTAGTGTTCATTGGACTAAATTATGACACACAACCGGTTAATGATAATTTAGGCCCAATGAATAATTTAGCTCTGCTAAGTTACCAAACAGAGTATTTCACAAATAGTTGCAGAGATGCGTGAAGCTATTACCGAATTATTACATGATATAATGGGATACGTATTGAAAGAAAAGATTTCCGGATTCTACACTGTTACGCTTTATTATTCGTGACGTTTAGGTCTCTACTGAGACCTTTATCAAACTGCTAGGGATACGTATTTATGTGGTTTACAAAAAAAATTTCAAATAATATTGAAGTGCGGAAGGGGTAACTGCATTTCAAGAAAAAATAAAACTACTTCACTTTAATTTAAGATAACCGCAAAGTTTATTAGACGCTTCTTATTAACTCTCACAAATACTTTTTCCATTCACCTATTGAGGCTTTAGTATTCGCACTAATCGTCCTTTTTAAATCGTTCTATTCGTCCGCTATTTGTTCGCGATTCGTTCGCTATTCGTCCACTGAAACCTAGTCGATGAGCAATATGAGCCGAAGATCGCGAGTAATCGACGAACGACTAGGGTTAACATGCAACAATATGCAAGCAATATTCAAATAAGAAAAATGAAAAAATTTCTAAAATCTGCCAATAAGTTGTCAAAACTGTTTGAAAGGTTAAACCATGTGGTGAAGAAAATGGACGTTGAGACACTGATCTCTCCGCGCGAATTGAATCTGATTAAAAAAAACACTAGATAAAAAAGAGAAGAATTATGGCGAATAAGGCGTATTATTCGGTACTACCGATAACGAAACTTAAACTATTGTCTACAAAACGATTATAAGACCTTTGCTATGCCATGGCAGCGAAACGTGGACATTAACTCCGGCGTCCGAAAAAATACTTAACACCTTAGAAGAATCCTCGGACCTGTAAGGAAAGACTCGATCTGGAGAAAGCGATACAATAGAGAATCCAGAAGTGTCAACCCTCATAAAACTCAAGAAGCTAAAATGGGCTTTTCAAAATGGAGGACGCGGTCACTAAACCAAGAAAGATGGAGGCGTAGTATACCGGTGGCCAAATATTGATTTGGACCGTAACGCCATCGTAAGTAAGTAAGGTGGTGTACAGCTCAACTATTATTGACTTTGAAGGAAGCTAATACTTGTAGAAATTAATATCTCGACTATCTCTTAAGTTCTATAATTGAAACTTACAACATATTGTTGTATGTAAGCCCTGGTCGTTCGTCGGGTTTCAGCGGTCTTCGGCTATTCTGCAAACGCACACATACATATTTAATTACTCATCGTCTCCGAAAAGGACAATCGAGGCCGACAATGACCGAAACAATGGAGAAGGTCTAATGTGGCAGACGGGGCCAAACAATGGCCGAAGCAGCGGAAAAGGCTGACTGTGGCCGACGGCGAACGAGTGACGAACGAATAGCGAACGAATGGCGAACGAATAGAGAACGATATAAAAAGATAAGCGCTCGAGAAAATGAATCAGTCTAGTTTGGAGCGATCGACGAGTCAGTCAATATTTAGAAAGCGAAAGATTGGCAAGCGAAAATTTGTGAGCAAAAAAGTCTCAAGTGGAAGTGTAAAGCAATCTAATTGAAATTAAAATAATGTTTCGCAGTCGAATTAAGTGCACCTATTTGGTTTTATTTCTACTTAAAATTCAGTGACCTCTTGCGCCTTTCATTACATTAAGCTATTTATATAGCTTGTACGAAATATGGGAAAAAATATAACATGCGGTATACAACTTAAAATTTTTAAGTTGGAGGGTGGAAAGCCAGGGAGGTGGTGAGCCAAAATATCGAACATTTTCAGTAATTTTTATCAACTAATAACAAACAAATTAAAAGCTACGAAATTGAAATTTTGTACGAGCACCTTACAAGAGAAATGAAATAAAATTGCATCACAAATTTTACGATTCCCTGACCCGCTCTACCCCCTCCCATACAAATGTTCGGTTTCATGAATGTAGAATACACCGAATTTTATGAAAATTCCATGCAGCTTCGTTTATGAAACACATTCTATACAGAGAATATTGGTCATGATTCAAGCAATCAATTAAGAACCTATTAACATTCACCCACCTTTACTATCACCCCTCCCGCTCCCCTCATAAAAATCCACACTTGCATAAACGAATGAAATATTGTTAAATTAATAACATCCCTGCCCAAGAATTCTCTTTCACTTAGTCTCCCAAACCACTCTAACCTACACATTGACTTTCCATGCATCCGCAACTTGTCCCAAAAATAATAAAGTTTCGCCCGACTTGTTGGCAGTTTATTTTTTAAAGAGTTCGGAATAAATGACAGTCTGAAGGTCAGGGCTATAAGAATTTCCAAACCAAGCTCATCCAGTTTTGCTCGGGTCACTGATTGCATGCGCAAATTCGATAGAGTAAATTTTTTGCACTCAATTCAATGCTGAGCAATGTTTAGCTCTGCACTGATTTCATAAGTGGCCGCATGTAGATTTTCATGGACTTTTTGAAGAATTTTGCTGAGTTTTTCCGTGGACGACCAGAGCGAGGTGCAGCGCTGACTTCAAAATTTCCTGAACGAAATCACTTGAACCATTGTTGTGCTACACGTATAGATAGAGCATCGTCTCCATAAACTACATTACTTACTTACGATGGCGCTACAGCCCAAATCGGACCTTGGCCTCCTGATAAACTACATTGCATTGGTTGAAATGAACGTGGTGAGTTTGAGGAGGCGAAGAAAATTACATTTCTTGCCCCGCAGGCTGTTGACCCTTGCCGGCGACAAAGTAACTAGGATTCCCACGCCCGTAGAGCTGGGCTGCTCCTTATAACCCGAAATTGTCTTGTTCTTCATCAGCTTCGCAAGGACATTCTTTTTGTACCAATCCGTCCTTATGCCTATAGACAATTCCGTAAGCTTTATTTAGTTTTTGCCTATGATGCGGTAGATACCTTCCATGCCACACCGACCAGTACGCTTAAGATAGTGAAAGGTGTCTGTAAAGCTTTTAAAACACGGGTGTAGCGCCATTTGCTCCTCGTTCCTTAGCAACTGCCGGGTATTTCTTACAATGTCGCGGGTTGTAATTGGGCACTAGATAAAGGACTTACCATCAACCCTTAAAAAACAGATCTGGTCCTCTTCTTCAGAAAAAGAAGATCATATGTTTTCAATCCACCAATCACTATGGTCCTTTTGAACCAAGGTAAATATTTAAGACTTATTCTTGATAGTAAATTATCCTGGAAGACCAACATTCAAGAACGAGTAAAAAAGGCTACCGTTCTGGAAAAGAGAATTAAGCCCTATGTTGACAAAGTAATTGGTGAATACCAAGGCGGATTTAAAGCTGGACGATCGACCACGGACCAGATATTCTCAAACTGGTGCTGGAAAAGTGTTGGGAATATAATATTGATATGCACTAGATATTTTTTGACTTCAAGCAAGCATACGACAGTATCAACAGGCGCATACTGTATAAAATCATGTTGGAGTTTGGAGTCCTACCGAAACTGGTTCGTCTTACAAAAATGACAATGACCGAGTCTTTGTCACAAGTCAGAGTAGAAAATGATCTGACTTCCAGTTTTAAAACAGACAACAAAACAAAAATTATGACACAAACGAGAAAAAAGACGCCAATCAGACAAAATATTACAGTAGGAGACTATAAGCAAGAAAACCTAGACAACTTTATATGCCTAGGGGCAAACCTATCGAAGTACGAAAGCAAACCCATCGAAATCAAAAGAAGGATAATGATGGCAAACATACTATTCGGTACTTCCAATAATTAAAAATAAGAACGTATACAGGAAAACAAAACTTAAGCTATATAAAACGATCGCAAGACCTGTACTATGCTATGGCAGCGAAACGTGGACATTAACTCAGGCGTCCGAAAAACTGCTTAACGCCTCTGAAAGAAAGGTCCTTAGAAGAATCGTCGAACCTGTGAGGGAAGACTCGATCTGGAGAATACGATACAATAGAGAATAATATACCATCTTCGACAATCCAAAAGTGTCAACCCTCATAAAATTTAAGAAGTTACAATGGGCTGGTCATGTGGAGCGAATGGATGACGGTAGAATTCCCAAACGCACACTGAAAGGGAAAGTCAATAAACAAAGACCGGCCGGAAAACCACGGAAGCGCTGGGAGGATTCGATTGATGCAGATAGCAATTCACTGCTAAGATTCAAACTGGAGAACGCGGTCACTGAACCGAGATGGATGGAGGCAAAGCATACAGAAGGCCAAGGTCCGATTTAGGCCGTAGCGCCATCGTAAGTAAATAAAAAAGGCTACCGTAGCCTTCTTCGCTTGAAAAAAAAACATTTGGTTTGAGATGAGGCCTTAAGCCGCACCTCATCCACTGGATGTATACCAGACCAATTATTTGCTATGGCGCGCTGCTGTGGTGGCCAGCGGTAGTACTCAAAACCAACCTAGCACCTTTACAACTAATCCAACGGATGTCATGTCTGTGTATAACAGGTGCTCTTAGAACCACACCAACTGCAGCTCTGAAGGTAGTTCTCTCACTACCTCCACTTGATCTTTTTATAAAAACATAACAGAATTATGATTGGGAGTAAAGCCCAATCATATGATACTCTAGATGAAATACTTACTTACCTTTTGTTTGGGAGGTGGTAAAATCAGAAGGGGAGGTTTGTAATTTTTTCTATGTAACACTGAACGTAGTATATAAAATATTTCATGCTGAATTCAAAGTTTCTTGCTTTCATAATTTTCAAGGAAATTGAACAATTTTTGTCTGAATTTATGGTATTTGTATGGGAGGTGGCAGAGAAAGAGGGGGAATTTTGGTTGATTTTGAATCTGCTTCTCAACATCCTAATCACATTGCTTTGTTACAATTTTTATGTCCATAGCTCTCATATGTTCGACGGAGAAAAAGTTTTCTTGAACTTCCAATATAAAAATTTGTATGGAAGGTGGTAGAAAGAGTGGAGTGAAGGCGATATTTTTTTTAGCATTTATTACAATTATTAAGGGACAAATTCTGACGAAATTTCAAGTTTCTACTTTTTCTAGTTCCTATGAAAATCGGTTAAATGCATTTACCAAAATTCTGCATTTGTATAGGAGGGGGTAGAAGAAATATCCGAATCAAAACCAAATTTTTTGACATCAATTATATTTAAAATAGTAAACTTTTCTCAAATTTTAAAGTTGATAGCTCTGACGGTTTTGAAGAAAACTAATTTATTTGAAATTCCGAAATTTCGTGAAATTTGTATGGGAGGGGGTAGAAGGAGTGAGGTAAAGTTGATAGTTTTTCCAAAATTAATTGCAATTATAATGAAATTAATTATGACAAAAATTGATTTATTTGGCTTTACTAGTTGCATTGCAAACCGAATAAATGCATTTTTGAAAATTGTGCATTTGTATGGGAGGTGGTAGAAGGAGTAAGGAGATCAGATCAATGTTTCTTGAGGTTAATGATATTTATATTATTATACTATGACCTAATTTTCAAGTCAATAGCTGAAATGGTTTTGGAGAAAAATCAATTTCTTTAAATTTCGAAATTTCATGAAATTTGTATGGGAGGGGCTAGAAGGAGTGGGGGATGTGGCCCGTTCACGAACTTAAAGTTACTTTTTTGCTAAAAATGACATACAACAAATTTCAGCACGATAGGTCAAAGCTATCGAGAGTTATGTTGTAGACAGACAGACAGACAGCAACTCGGAATCGAGGTTTTTGAGAGGCAACAAATATATCTGTACCCTTGGCGCGGCTCTGTGCGAGCATTATTTCTTAGTGTTACAAACGGTAAGGCAAACACAATATACACTCAGATTTCATCTAGAGTATAAACATAACAGAATTATGATTGGGCTTAAAGCCCAATCATATGATACTCTAGATGAGATGGGAAAGACTTTAATATACCGGAAAATATGTCATCTCAAATTCTTTCGAATAGTGAATAGAGACTTTTGTATGGGAGGTGGTAGAAGTAGAGGGGGAGGTTTGTATTTTTCGTATATGACACCGAACATGGCATGTAAAATGTTTTTTGCTGAGTTTAAAGTTTTTAGTTTTCATTATTTTTAAAGAAATTGGTCATAATTTTCCTGAAATTGAGGCATTTGTATGGGAGGTGACAGAGGAAGTGGAGCGTTTAAGATGATTTTGAAACTGCTTATCATCATCCTTATCACCATGCTTTGATTCAATTTCAAAGTCGATAGCTCTCATATACTTGAAGGAGAAATGCTTTTCTTGAATTTATAATACAGATATTTGTATTTGGTGGTAGAAGGAGTGAAGCGGAGCTGATAATTTTTTCTAACACAACAAATTCTGGCAAAATTTTAAGTTTGTACTTTTTCTAGTTTGAATGGAAATCGATGAAATGTATTTAACAAAAATTCTGCATTTGTATAGGAGGGTGTAGAAGGAGTGTACGGATCAAAACAAATTTTTTTCGCATTATTAATATTTCTATTTGTATACTTTATACAAAATATCAAGTTGATAGCTTTAACAGTTTCGAAGAAAAATAATTTAATTTAAATTGCAAAATTTCGTGAAATTTGTATAGGAGGGGGTTGAAGGAGTAAGGTGAAAATGATAATTATTTTTAAAATAAATTGCAATTATAGTAGAATTGATTCTGACAAAATTTTGTCTTTTCAGCTTTACTAGTTTCAATGAAAATATGTATTTTTCAAAATTGACCATGTGTATGGGAGGGGGTAGAAGGAGTAAGGGGATCGGGTCAATATTCCGTGTATTAATGACATCTATATCATAATACTTTGACCTAAATTTCAAGTCGATAGGTTAAATAGTTTCAAAGAAAAATCAATTTCATAATATTTCGAAATTTCATGAAATTTGTATGGGAGGGGGAAGAAGGAGTGGGGGGATGTAGCCCATTCACGAACTTAAAGTTACTTTTTTGCTAAAAATGACATACAAAAATTTTTAGCACTATAGCTCAAAGCTTTCGAAAGTTATGCTGTAGACAGACGCACAGACAGACAGACAGACAGACAGACAGACAGACAGACAGACAGACAGACAGACGGACAGACGGTCACTCGTAATCGAGGTTTTTGAGCAACAACAAATTTTTCTGTACCCTTGGCGGCTCTGTGCGAGCGCTATTTCTTAGCGTTACAAACGGTAAGGCAAACACAATATACTCTCAGATTTCATCTAGAGTATAACAAACAGCGGGTCCAGCTGCCATTAGATTAAAAACCTCTAATTCGTGGTCAGCACCAAAAATTGGTTATGTCAAAAGTTTAAACGTCATTAGAGACGCAAACTCCCTTTTAGACTGCGAGTATGATTGCATGAACCAACCGCAGGTTGAGGAACGGAAGTTCCACATTAAGTTTCCTGAATGAAACGAATGGGCAACAAACACGATACTCACACTTGTACAGGTCCTCATATCTACGCGGACGGATCTAAAACTAACCAGGGTACAGGTGCAGGGATTTATTCCCAACACCTCGACATCCACAATTCATTTCGTCTTCAAGAACACGCGACTGTGTTCCAAGCAAGTATTAGCTATTAACAAGTGCACAAAAATTATTTTAGATATGCAGAACAGCCTCGGAAATTGTTACATTTTTTCGAACAGCAGGGCTGCGCTTCTGGCACTCTAGTGTCCATTTGTAGACACAATTTGAATCGCCGCACAGCCGAAGTATTTCTAATTTGGATACCAGGTCATAGCGACCTGTTCGGAAAGGACGCAATAGACACGCTTGCGCGGCAAGGATCTGCAAACATTAAATCCATTAGGAAGTGAGTCGATATAGCATCAACAGTGCTGAAGACTAGCTTCAATCTATTTCGGATTCTTTCTGGGAAGAACCGAATAAAAATATTACAGCTTAGCTGTTACAACGTAGTCGCTATAGCGTCCGAACTATTGTTGACCTGACCATTGGTTGCTAAAGCTGTATGCATTCAGGCTGCGTATAGCGAGCGACAACCTTTGCATAGGTTGCGAGGAAAACGAAGAATCTATCGAACATTATCTTTTTCACTGGCCGCAAATCTCCAACAGTTGCTTAGGCTCTAGGTTCTTCTCAGAACTAAACGATCTCAGAGCCGTCAAACATTCGAGCCTGCTTCGGTTCGCAAATCGAGCCATCTCATAATCAATAGGGGGAGTACAATTGCCCCAGTGCATTGTGATTCTACGAAACCACCCTCCTACAACCTAAACTTGAGAAGAAATGCTACGTTCCACTCCCGTAAATTTAATTTAAACAGAAAAATTTCGGTCTGGCAACATCGAACGGAAGATTTCATATGAGATAGAATAGAAAGATTGGCTTTGAATTTTCTGGATATTTTACATCCAGATATCGGGATTTTTTTAGTTTGCCCTTATTTTAATGATTAATTTTAAATTATAAAAATAATAAACCATCAAGTGCTGTGGTGTAAAGTGCTTTTTTCGAAATAGTGGACTACACTTGTGCCTCAACTTGTCCCAAGAATAATAAAGTTGCACCCGGCAGATATTTAGCAAAATGCACTTTACAAGATCACCTTTGCGTTTTTCTTTAATGTTCCAAACACTTGTACAAACTACAAAATGAATGATTTCCAAATTATTGATTGAGTGCATCTTCCTTTCGTCACACCATCAAATACTGTTTAGCGGAACAGTCAATTGAATAGATTAAACTAAAAATTTGAGGTTTCTACCAAATAATCAATTAATCAGGAGTCAAAACTGAAGTACTACTCACCATTTTCCTGCTTGTAAACAACACCGGAATCTCAGGAATTAGAGCTCCTGTCAGTTTAAGTGTGTACAAAAATAAATCCACTTAAAATCGTTGTCACTGTCAACGAATTCAGTTGAAGTAACAGCGCCATCCTCCGGTGGCTCTTCTTAGTACGATAAAATTAATTAGCGCTGCGTCTTTGCTAAGTTAGCGCTGTGCGAATCGTCTCGTTATGTTGGCAGCCCGTTTTTATAGGACAGGCTGTCAGTGTGTTGGTTTCGTATTTATTTTCTAGGCAAAAGTTGGTTTTCAATTTGCTGGTAAAAAAAATGGATTCGATTGTAAACTACGGCAGCGAGGAAGACGAACCAGATGTTGGCCATAAATCAAGGGTAATTATGCTTATGTCCTTTTTACATTCAACAATTTGGATTAATTTATTTGTTTGCTCACGACCTTTGCGCAAAAATCTCACGTTCGCCTGCAATGGCTGATCCACGAAGAAAATACGTAAGTAGAAATGGCGAATTGTGGCTGCAATTTAATTAGTAATTATTCCGTTCCGAGGGCTCAAGCCCTCCTAAGTGCAATCTTCGATTTACTTGGAAGTGTTTTTCTGGTTGTCTTGCGTGGTCCGAAACGTTTTGAAGACTGGAGATGGAAGGCGTAGCCGTCATTTTTAGGGAAGCGCCCGCAGATTACCCTTAATATTGTGCAGTTTCGATTTATTCTAATCGGACGTTGAACTGAGAGTTCTTTCATCGGCAGTCTGTTTTTACTTATTTTTTCCCAGGAATTCTTATTTCCGTTGGGAGTTTTTCAAAACCAATACTTTGCAGTATTCTTACAGAAATACTATAAATGTATTCTACTATATTTTTCTTTGCATTGAAATTGTTTGCCAAAGGACACCAATAGAATTGAAAAGAAATTCGAATCACACGCAAAAAAAAAGTAATACAAGGTCATTTCAATTAGCGGCTTAACATAGTAAAGCAGTAAGTTGAATTTATTCAAAGCAGTACTTCCTTTGGTTTCAATCTTTGCCGAAAACACTTAGTGCTGTGGCATCTGTAAAACGAGAATGAGAACTGTTATTTACTTCCGTAGAAAACACCTACGCAATTTCAGAATAAGGCGGCGTACATTTGATAGGAAAATTTAAGACTTATTTCTTTTGACGATTCGTTCTGCTAGAAAAGACTGCTCACAAATGAGAAGGATTTAATGACGAAGAGCAGGACTTATGAATTAGCCCTGGAACTTTTTATTTTTATTGTTTATGTTGACAAAACAGTACGGGGTGTATTAACAAGACGTGTAGGATTTGTTTCCAATCAAAGAACGTACGACGCTGCTGGTGGTCCTCCGGCTGCAATTCTTGAGTAGATTGGACCTTGCCAAATCTTTTATTTATATTCGCTGCTGTGTGCACGTGGAGAAGTCGAGTTCTTGAGCACGGTGACGAATGGAGATGTTTGATTCGCTTTCAACACTGTCCTTGACTGCGGCGATATTTTCGGTCGAACGTCCGGGGCGAAGTCGTCGATGTTTTCACATACTGCACTAAGCCAGTCTCTTGGAATTTTTTGATTAGGTTGCACACCCGCGTCCTAAAAAACGCATGGTTACGATCATATATGTGATTGCTCGAATTTCGCACACCGTAACAGCGATCGAAAGCTAATTTTCGTAAAAAAATTCAACGAGTGTGTAGCGTTCTATGCTTATTTTCCGCGTTTATAGATGACAAATGTCAACATTTGACAACTGTCAACCGGCCAGCTGCCAAATAATAGGCCTTCCTGACCCTACGCCACTTGCTCAAACACCCTATATAATCAATCAATATTAAGACCAATGGGCGAACATAGGACCGAAACAATTCCTTTCCACAAGGCGTCATACTGAGCAGCGGCTTTTAGTTGTTGCCAAGACATACTTATTACTCTGTTCCCCTTTTCTACTGCTCCTTCCCATTTGTTACATGTACGACCAGACCGACGTTTTCCGACAATACAGTATGAATATGGTTCCTGTATAAGCTAAGTCCCCCGCAAGGGGTAGTTATGGGATGACGTTTTACCAATTCATGCAACTATCTTTAAAGAATAGCGACTCCACGGACCTGAGCTTACCATCCCCCTGAGGGATGGGGGCAGAATTCACCCATAGCCAGTCCTGCTTGCCCTAAAAATGGCAAACGGGCACTCACTGGGTCATGAGCTTAATCACCCGTGATCTTAAAACCTAGCTAATATGAGAAACAGATACAGCGCCTTGGATACGGACGGATTCTACGGTAACGACATTTGGCATTCAAAAACGGATTATGATTGGCTTCTGGAACATTCGAACATTGAATGACGGGGGAAGAGCTGGGATCACTCAGTCCTTGCATCGCAAATCAGTGATCGACTGTGAAATGTAGCACGAAAATTTTGAATATTTTTGCGCCTTTCTTAATAGCGAGGAAATAAGAACGTGTAGCGACTGTTAATATCATTTACAGTTATGGAAAATTATCATAAATAAATAAATCGTTAGCGATATGCATATTTTTCCACTTCGAAATTCACTTCTGTATGGGACTCAACTAGCCGGCTGATCACCAGCCGAAAATTGCACTGCATTACCCATGGCAAACTCTGAGTACGGCATGTTCTACTTAGCTTATTGAGGAGCCCTAGCTTGAAAATGTCTTGCGCTGATTATCTCCAATGTGCGACCGATCCATCAACAAATAACACAGATTGGACGCATACATCCATGCGTCCAACAGTCGCAGCTGTGTGCGAAGAGAAATCTCTTTCGCTGACTTTCTAGAAAGGGGAAAGGATGCCGAAGACATGACGAAATTTTGCATCGTGAGATGCTTAAATCGTAGCCCTGATCTTATCTGGAATAGCTCTCCCACGCAAAGCATTTAAAAACTTTGGCCTAATTTTAAGACCAAGTAACTCCAAAAATGAAAATTTTACAGCGCACCACCTGTAAAATTTTCAATTTTGGAACTGTTTATTTTCAAAAGTAATGCCACTCTGGATAAAATTTTAAACTTAATGCGATAAAATCTGTTACACATTTTGAGTATTAAGGTAAATGTGTACCAATAATGGACCACTGATGCGCTTTAATTATATTTTACAAACTACTTATAATGCTTGACTTAAAAATTGCACTGTACATCAACTTTATCCTCTGTAAGAAATAATTGTCATTAAATTTGGTTTGCAAAAAGGTTTATGAGGATAAGAAATCAAAAGTGGCCTAACCATCATTCCTTTTGGGGTTAGGCCACTGTTGCTCTCATAGCCTCATATACTCTAAACGTAAAAAATATGGAGTCATCTATCTAAAATGGACCCAATTATTTAGTGAAATCCCAATTTTGATGAGGGCTTTCCCGAGCTGTTCTGCTGTATGTTTTGCAAATGCAGGTTTTATTGGTTTCCTCCACCCATGGCACTAAAAATTATAAATAAATATTAATATTTAAAATAAAAAATAGTTCAGTATGAAACGAAAAATTTATGCCTTCATAGTGGTCCAAGTGTTGTACCACTTGAGTTACAGCAGAACTTTGTGGACCAATAGAAACAGCTTTAAAAAATACATAGAGCATACTAGCACAGTAAAAATTGAAGTTGAACCGCGTGGTCCAACTTAGAAAAATTTGGAATTTGTCTGCGCCTATAATTAACCCCCCTCCCCTAATTTACAACCATATTTTTTTATCTCAGATGATAAAAATAATAATAGCAAACACTAGAAAGCAAAAATATAATTTAAAAAACTTACCTGTTAAAAAATTATGAAGCAGACAATTTGGAAGTATTGGGATAGAGACTGTAACTATGATAGGATATGGTATGGAAGGGCCCAAGGCCACACCTTTTTGAGTTTTAAATTGAGTGGGTAGATTGAAATTCTTAATTTTATGTTATTCTGCGACGGTTCATTATGGGAGCATGGAGCTGTTCGAGTGATGAAACCATTGATCGCCAATGGGCGATTCTGAAATCATAATCTCGCGGAACAAAATTCTATACGCAGCTTCAGACCCTATCCCCACGATCGGATGGCATAAAACCTGCCGAATTACAAAACACCTCTGATATCCTTCCCTGGTTGGAAATAATTTTTAGAGGTTGTCTACGACTGGTTCACATTTCTGAATAATGGAAAGAGGTGAAAGTGATTTTTATCCCCAAAGCGGGAAGAAGCTCTCATACTTGTCCGCATTCCTTCTAAAAACCTGAGAACGATTGATAGACATCCATCTATACAGCAACATCGATCAGTTCTCAGCAGCCCAATACGCATACTGGAAAGGAAAATCGGCTGAAATGGCCCTACACACACTCGTTGGCATACGATATCGAAAAATCTGGAAATATAAAAGAGTACACCATGGAAGCTTTTATTGATATCGAGGGGGCTGTCATCAACGTAAGACCAGAAGCAATTACGGACCCACTTTCAATTCTGAAGGTGAACACTTCGCTTGGCGTGCTGATTAGTTCAATGTTGACATCTACGATTATCAGCACAAAACTGGGCGTCGCATCCGTTAGAGGTTAGTAGAATATTCAGGAACGTGTAAATAAAGCTACAGTTGCGCTTGTAAGAAAGCCTTAAGTAAGAAATGGAATGCAGCCCAAAGTAGTGCATTGGCTCTACCAATCTTACTTTGAGGTGTGATTGTGTGGTGGACTGCCCTAAAGACAGAGACAAACCGAACTCTCCTCGGCAAGATGGAGATAACAGCATGTTTATGCATAACTGGGGCTCTGAAAACAACTCCCTCTGCAGCATTAGAAGTACTGTTTTGTCTGCTACCTGTCGGTATTATTAATAAGCAGATCGCTGCAAGTGCAGCCGCCCGCCTTAAATAATGGTCAAAAAAGGCTACGGTAGCCTTCTTTGCTTGCAAGAAGACATTCGGTTTGAGATGGGGCCTTAAGCCGCACCTCATCCACTGGATGTATACCAGTATTTTTAGACCAATTATTTGCTATGGTGCGCTGGTACTAAAAACCAACCTGGCACCCTTACAGCTGATCAAACGGATGGCATGTCGGTGCATAACAGGTGCCCTTAGAACCACACCGACTGCAGCTCTGGAGGTGATTCTCTCACTACCTCCACTTGATCTTTTTATAAAGCAAGCAGCGGGTTTGGCAGCAATTAGATTAAAAACCACTAAATCGTGGTCAGCGCCACAAATTGGTCATGGAAAAATTCTAAACGTTATTAGAAACGCAAACTCCCTTTTAGACCGCGAGTATGATTGCATGAACCAACCGCAGTTTCACATTAAGTTTCCTGAACGAAACGAATGGGCAACAAATACGATACTCAGCACCTGTATAGGTTCCCATCTCTATACAGACGGATCTAAAACTAGCCAGGGGACAGGGGCAAGGATTTATTCCCACGACCTCGACATCCAAACTTCATTTCATCTTCCAGAACACGCGACAGTGTTCCAAGCAGAAGTATTAGCCATTAACGAGTGTACAAAAATTATTCTTGATATGCAGAACAGTCTCGGAAATTGTTACATTTTCTCGGGCAGCAGGGCTGCGCTTCAGGCACTCCAATCCTACAGGACTACATCCAAACTATTGTCCATTAGTAGACACAATTTAAATCGCCTAGCTGCCATAACGGAAGTTTTTCTAATTTGGATACCGGGTCATAGTGACCTGCTAGGTAACGAGAAGGCAGATACGCTTGCACGGCAAGGATCTGCAAACATCAATTCCACTAAGAAGTCAGTCGATGTAGCACCAACAGTGCTGAAGACTAGCTTCAAACAGACTATTTCCGATTCTTTCTTGGCGGGGTGGCGGCAGCAGAAAGCTGTAAAACGGCCAAATCCTTTTGGGAAAAAACCGAACAAAAATATTACAGCTCAGCTGTTACAACGTAGTCGCTATAGTATCCGAACTATTGTCGGCCTGACCACAGGCCATTGCTTGCTAAGGCTGCACGCATTTAGAATGAAGATCGCGAGCGACAGCTTGTGTAGAGGTTGCGAGGAAGACGAAGAATCTATCGAACATTATCTTTGTCACTGTCCGCAAATCTCCAACAGTCGTCTCCTTTGCTTAGACTCTAGATTCTTCTCAGAACTAGACGACCTCAGAGGCGTCCAACATTCGAGCCTGTTAAGGTTCGCAAACCGAACCAAGTGGTTAGAGCAAGAGGAGTGACTTCCAACTTATAACAATAGGGGGAGTACAATGGGCCCAACTAGATGGCCTCAGTGCTTGTGGTTCCGTGCAACCACCCTCCTACAACCTAAACCTAAATAATGGTCACTCTTTAATTCTCGAAGATTTCGAGAATTTAGTCGAAAACACTGACTATACTACCAAGATTTGATTTTGATAATAATTTCTTCATCGTCATCCCCTCGAAACAAGAGTGTGAGGGAGATGAAATATCCGGCTATACTGATGGCTCTAAAAATAGAAGTGGAGTGGAAGGAGGTGTTTTCTCCGTCTTCCAGATTATTGTAGTGTATTCCAAGCTAAAGAAAAAAAGAAGCCTTGGCCTGGCTTAAGTGTAATGTCGCATATACTAAGGATATTGGCATCTTCACTGATAGCCAGGCCGCTATTAAATCTCTGGAATCAGTCATGTCTACATCTAAGACTGTTTTTGATTGTTGCACGTCTATAAGTGAGATGGCTGAAAAATTCAACATTCGCCTGTGTTGGGTACCAGGGCATACGGCCATTCTGGGGAACTGCAATGTCGATAAACTCGCCCGGCACGGAACTACCTTGCACCCGCACGGGGGGTAGTCGCATGAGGAGGACTTTGCGGAATCATATGAGTATCTTTGGAGACTTTAGCGCCTCCACGGACTCGAGCTATCGCAGGGAAGTAAGTGTGAGTCCAGAAAGCTACGGCGATTCCAGTAACTGTTTTTGGAGCGCGGCTACTTCCCGAACCTGAGCTGTTCGATCAGTAGCAAAGTCTTGTGGTAACTTACACTCCAATGAGGTTTCCCTCACGAAAGTCCTCACCAAGGACCTTAAACTTGGGACTACGGGAGGAAATTTTGGCAACCCCGTACCAGGTTGTATCGATGATGTCTCAATAGGAGGATGTAGGAGATGTAACAACTGAATTAATGATACGTTTAATAAGTAGCAACTTGAAGGATGCGAAAAGCAGGGGTTCGGTATAGCCGGGACGGCTTAGTAGCAAACGGAAGGATGTGAAGTTGGTAAAGTGATAGAATTGTTGATAATTAGTATGACTGAAGTGTGTGAAAGCGCAGGGGTTCGGTATAGCCGGGGCGGCTTAGTTACGACTGACGGAAGTTAATTAAAGCAAGAAGACGCGAGCTATTAGATGAATTGATGGTTAATGGTCAATGAGCGAAATAGTAGCAAATAAGGTATGAATAAACAGCTGAAGATCATACGTAGAGAGGACAGGAATTGAGACTTATCGATGCGACGTGTTGCGGGCAAGTCAATACATCCATGGATGAAGTCCCTTCAGGGTAGAGCGTTCTCCGTTTTGCTGTACTTGTACAGTATTTCGGTGTTCTTGAAATGCCTAGTGCAAACCTTGTGCTCGACGTGAAATTGCGTATTATCGGGTCCCATGATCCAAAAATTGGGAAAGGTGTTAAATAGGCCTTGCACTTACCAGTGTGAATGCGGAGCACAGAACGAAACATAGACTTGTATCATCCGTTGTGATACGTGGTCGTCCTTACGACTATCGTTAAGCACAATGAATGTAGACGTTAATGATTGTGGCCACAATATCAATCCGTGTTGCTAAAGAAAACCGTGAACTTGCAGCTTAATAAACTACCTTGCAGATTCAATCTAAGAAAGAGAAGCTGAGTATGCCTCTCGCAACTTAAGTTGGATGCAATTAGCAAAGCCAACGACAGATTGGCATACGATGTTACATGTAATACCACCAGACAGATTTGGCCTGTGCTGGATCTATAACGCTCTGGTAGACTGATCTCGCTAAGCAGGCAGATGATAAGCTCCGTAGTAGAAGTCGTTACAGGCAATGGCTGATAGAGAGACATGCTCAGGCTTGCCATTCGGTTTAATGAATTTTGCAGGAGCTGAAAAGATTAGGAAGATCCGATTCTTCATCTGTTATATACTTGACCTGCTCTCTCTAGAAGAAGGAAATGCCACCTAGGCGCACACTTCTTCGATAGTCTCGGTAATGTGGCAAATGCGGAAGCCAGGAGCCTTCAACGCTTAATAGAAAGCTCCGGTTGGTTCTTCGAGTAGGACTCTCATCATGAGATCCTGTGGTATCACAACGGACCAGCTTATTGTTTCTAGTTGTCAATAGTTTGTGTTAGCTTCATTTTTATCGACGTAGACGAAGCTTAGCTAATTCATTCGAATAGTAAAGCTTATTGCTTGATGTTTGAGGTAGTCGTCGTGGTAATTTTAAAACATTTTGTCTCCGCCAAAAAATGATGTCTATTTCATCCAGTCAGGTATTACTTTGACTCCCTTAACTGTAATAAACGAAAAAAAGCTGTGTAGCTAAGATTATAGTTACACCACGGGACACTAGAGGCTACCATAGTTCGGCAAAGGTAAAGCCCAATATTTGGAGCGAAATTGGAAAACCTTGTTTTTTGTACGTTCTGAACATCAAGAACTGTACGCGATTTATAATACTTAACTAAAAAGTCACAAATAAAAAATTTGAAGCAACAATTTATCTTGGAGTGGATCAAATTTGCATAAGAAATCATTAAACTCACCACTCCACGAATGGTGAATTCTGCAAGGTGTATACGCAGGTGTCGATTGTGACATATCTGCCAGACTGTTACAGTGTGTTTTCTTCTTCTTGTATGGAGAGACTCAAGCTAAGATAAAAGGCAAATAAGAATTGGGGCTAATCTTTGCTACGTCTGACGACATTGTGACGTCATAAACTGTTATACCTAGACGAAGATGTAGCAAGGAATTCATAAAGGTCCAAAGTACCGAATTTCTCTATTAATATATCGGATGGAGAAAGCATAGTCGCGCTGTACTCTAGAAACGCTAAGACTTTGTCCTTAGATTTTTTAATCAATGGCTTAGCTATCTAAGCACCTTTCTTGCAAAATACTTCCCTTTAAAAGTATCTTATTTTATTTGGAGAAGACGTGAGAGTACTGCGACCTTCTCGGCCTATTGAATGTTTATTGCCCTTTGCCCTACCACAGCTCGATACATTTCGCTAATCTCAGTATGTTTAAGGGAGCCATGTTGGTTATTTCATCAGTTATAACGAAACCTTTTACTAGAAGTTTTGCCATTTCCTTGCTACTGCTTCGCAATGACATAGTATGCGCTATGTCGTTTCTGAGTCGTTAAGATAGAGGCGGCATATGTCGGTTTCAGCTAGACCTATATTTTTAAGATGATGGCTTACTCCAATGTGGCCTGTCATAAGACCGATCAGAGTACTAATGTCGCTCTTGCTAAATTTAATTTTAAAATATCCTCCACTTTGTTTGTTTTTTTTTATTCTTATGGTAGGATTAATTTTTGTGAGATCGATAAACCTGAAAGTCTATTCCAGTAGATTCTATACTCTTGCTCAAGGTGCCCCAAACTAGCCTCGATCCGTGTTTGTTAGATGCTAGGGCTTTAAGAACTGCCTGACTATCCCATAAGATATAAACAGTTTTATTGCGATGAGCTCTCCTAATATTCTCTTGGACACATAGCTTCATTGCAATAAGTTCGGCCATGAAGATTGTGGTTTCTGGGTCGGACCCAGCAAACAAAATAATTCGTTAATGCATTACATTACCGAGAGTATTGATCGTTAACGATACATTGATGATTCATCAAGCGGACTAAATGCAGTGGCGTGGCGTGACTTTATAGCTTGGGGAAGCAATTATTTTTTTAAAATTCGTTAATTACGCTTAATCAATACATGTATTATAAATATTACTAAAACCTCTCTCGTTAGCTGCTTGAAACATTATTAATGTTGAGAGCACCCAGGAATCCCGAACGTGGACGTGAGAGTAGGTATACTGTCGTTTGTTTCAGTACCACGCTACCAATATTTAATTACAATATTTCATGTGTTTAACCCATTTTTTTCATTTTTCTGTATTAAATATTGGTAGACTTTTAATCAGCAATAAGCAAAACAAACCACAACGACAATTGAATAATATCTAAATACAAAAACAAAATAAAATTGAAACATTTTCATTCAATTAAAAATGGGTATTAATAATTCTATAACTAAGTATTAAATACTATTGAGTCTTTTTACTTTGCAATACATAAAATAATTCAACAATAAATAAAACTAATGGAACAATAATTAAAAATGATTCAACAATAAATACTCCCCATGCATCAATAATGAAAATTAATTTAAGCAACGAAAATTCATACAATTTAAGAAATTAAAAAATGAAATAAATAAATAAACTAAAGCACTAAAGTAACAAATAAAGATATTTTATAAATCCTATAATTCAAAAAATTCTACAAAATGATTTATTCATTTATAAATTAAATCTATCCGCCTATTTTTGAACGCAAAATCATCTATTACATCTTTAGCCGTGTTTTTTTGCGGCTCTATCCAGAGCAGGTTAGCGTAACTACATTGAAAGCAACAACAAATCATCTATCCAGAGTAGGTTAGCTACCCCGGTTAGACCACTGGTGTAGCTAACCTGCTCTGGATAAATAGTTCCTGTGCTCATTGATAGAGGGCTCAGAAGTTAGAACTTGGGACTTTCATCTCCCAGCCGTTGGCAGCAATGAAATTTGAATTTGTCGAAAAGTGCTGCAGCTGCCTGAAAAACAATGCGCTTACGATTGGAGTCATCCGAATCACTTGATTCTAATAGTTCCAATAAAAAAACTTTCCTATTTGCACTCATTATTGGATCTGTAAGGAAAAGTCTTGAATTATCGCGGGAAATTCGCAATATTTTACAGAAATTACCTGTTGTTGACAACTGACAATTCGAAGTAGAACTGTCAAATTGTTTCCAGGTGCAACAACTTACCAGTTCCATACTTTAGTACTAAACTTCTACTCTGGATCGTTTTTTTGAGGACTATCTTAACCTGCTCTACTCTCGTCCTTTTATAAAAGTTTTGCTCGCATAGACAAGATTTTAAGGTAACCTTTTCGATCGATATTAAGGCTAATTCGCTAAGTCGTTGATCGCTTGTGCAGTTTCTTATAAACGTCTTTATTCTTTTTAGGCATGAAAAACTACGTTCTGCGGACGCACTAGTTACCGGTAATGTTAAAATGAGGCATATTAATTTATAAAATTGAGTGAAGCTCTCTTTTAGGTTGTTGTGAAGAAAATAATTAAAAATTTCTTGAAAAGATTTTCCTTTCAAATCTGGATCAGAATAAAGCACAATGAGCTCTGATTTTAATAAAATTGAATCAAATAAATCACTATAAGTTTCTGTTAAATTCAACAAAAGACTTTCTGCAAAATTTTCGAATATTGCTCGAACTTAGATGAATCCAATATATTTAAAAATTTGAAACTTTCTAGGGATGAAAATCTAGAGTTTAATTCTACAGTAATATTATCGATAATTTCAATATATAGACGTGTAAAGGAAAGTTGTATATTTTTGTTACCGTCGACCACACATCTAGCTCTCTTACGGCATTGTGGTATTTCACAAGTGGATGAAGTTACGATCCAAGTTTCTTGAAAATCATTTCTAATTGAATTGAGTTTATTTTTGAAGTCTTCTATTTTTTTGAAACAATATAAATGTCAGTTTGCTTAGATTGAAAAATGTCGAAGAGAATATCAGTTTGTGGAAAAATATTTGAAAATAGGTTAAGAAGAAATACAAATTGAAAATCTGTAAGCAAACCAAAAAGACCTCTAGCACTATTAACTGTCTCAGCATCCCATTTTCTAGAATCATTTTCAATAATATGATCAAAAAGGACTTTTAATTGATCTAAATTATCAAGAATCGTTAAAACTAATCGACCATTGAAAGTCCAACGAGTGGAAGCTTATTTTTGAAGTCTTCTTTTAAGAAATAAATCTAAAACTACTGTTCTCTTTGTTGAGTGGTTAAAAAGTGTTAAAAAAGAAGTAATTGATTGAAAAAAAATTCTACATTCGCGTATATTATCACAAGATTTAGATAAAACTAAGTTCAAGCGATGTGCGAAGCAATGAATGAAAATTGCATTTTTATACGTTTCCCTTACACGTGTTTGAAGTCCGGTTATTTGTCCGGACATTACTGAAGCTCCGTCATAGCTTTGGCAAATCAATTTATTTCCGCAGTTAAATTTTTGAACAATATTCAAAACATGATCGCGTAAACGTGACGCGGTACGATCATCAGAAATGTCATTAAAGCCTACAAAATATTCTTTTAAAGCACCGGAGGAAGTAACATATCGAAATTTTGTTGAAAGCTGAGATCGACATGAAATATCGGTGGTTTCGTCTAATATAATCGCAATAAATTTTGATTGTTGCATGTCATTACAAATTTCTTTTAATAAAGTACTTGAAATACTTGTAATTAAATCATTTTGAATATAATTTGATGTACCTGAAAAAACTGTTGCTTGCTCTAAGTGAGCTCGTAAAGCAGGATTATATTTAGCTAATAAATTTACTAGCTCAGTATAATTTCCTCTATTTGACGAATTTATACTTTCATTGTGGCCACGGAATGCCTGTTCTTGACATCCTAAACGGCACACAATGTCAATTAAAATTTTAATAATCTGTCTATTTTTTGTCACTTTCTCATTGTGTAAAATTACTGAAGATCTATGTAAGTTCTTAAGATATCTTCAATTCTTGGACCTGAATCAAATTTAGAACACAAAAGTCTGATTTGAAATGATCAACGATTTTTGTGCCATGTCTATCTACGGCTTTATGAAAATTATTTAAATCGCAATACCCGGTGGTTCACCAAACATTTTTATTATTAGAAAATAATAGACATGGCCAGCAAAATAACTTTTGTTTGGTCTTACAACCGGTAACCCATTCGGTCTCTTCATAAATTTTACTCGAAAAATGCCTAGTGCATTTCTTTGTAATGGATGTTATTTCTAAAACAGGTTTTGGACGACCCTTTTCGATATCTTTTTTTTCTGCGAAAGATCGGAATCCAAAAGATAATTCGAAAAGGTTATCAATAATGCAGCAATGATCCACCATGTTAAATAACCAAAAGCTCCTTTCAAAAAGATGTATAAAACAAATTACCTGCACCAGCAAAATAAAATTAAGGGTACTACAGTAAATTGCACTACTTGGCAGTTAATAAACAAAATGCTAACACTTTTTAAAAACAGCAAAATTAAACCCAAGCAACAGCAAACTACAAGGCAAAGCAAAGGACCACACTAAAATCTGTGCCCTATCGCACTTAAGCTAAAAGCCATTGAATAGATTTAAATGGAAATGAAATGATCTAAAAACAAAAATACACTTGTACAAACAAATTATATAAAAAAAAAACGATTCACATTCACCCCTACTACCACCACATTGGAGCTTAAAGCATCTCAATTAATAAATTAACGGACATTCCATGTTCTTCAATCCTTTCATAGATGGCATTTTTTTGCTAGGGAGGTAACGGACCGAAATTCAAACAAATATTTTAGTGACGTCGGGCCTTGACAGACCCTTCAACCTATTTTTATTAAATACATATAAGCTTTAAAAATGTTGATTAATTAATTTATTCTAGCCTTAGTTTAATCTCATAGGTTTTATTTTCTTAGTAACAAAAGGTAAAGACGTCGAAAAAAAGATGACGCCCGATCTGCCGAAGTTCGTTCAAAGCGATTCGTTCTCGAAGAACGATAAATATCAGAAATATTGCCAGATCTACTTCTTCACATTTTTCTTCCTGATCATTTTTCGGCTAGTACAGAATTTTCAATACTGGCAATACATTGATCGAGAGACAGAGCTTGCGACTGAAAGCACTGGCTGGAAGCAATTGCGTTAACGCATCTCTCCTGCCTATAAAAGTTGAGCTGCGAGCGAAATGTTCACTTGTGTTGGCCGACGGTCTCGTTATCTTGTATATGCGGCTAAAAGCAATGAGAGGAAAGGTGGATGCATTTTAATGGGTCGCATCTCCCCTTGCTATTGAAGTGGAACTTTTGTTCGTGTTTGCCGGCGAAAATTGCGACGGCGGTATTGGCTTGTATATGCGTTCTTTAAATCGCATCATTTTTCCTATGGAATGCTTTGAACTTTCGATGGTCAAAAAAAGCGTGAGAAAAAAAACTGTCCTGATTACGTAAATGCTGTAAACGACGAAAATAATGCGCGCTTTCTTTTTAAGAAATTTTTTATAAAATTTTCATATTCGTGCTGATTTTAGTTTAGCTTTTCTAAACTGAGTAAAGGGCAAAACGCAAGGGAAGCATTGCTTCCGTTGCATCAATGGACGCCACGCCACTGACTAAATGGACATTAGTTAATGAATTACTTCTAACGATTCATTAAAGAATTGTAAAACGCTTACAAGAAACAAGTATATATGTATATTCGTTATTAATGTATAATTAATGACTTATTCTAATTCATTAACGAATATCGTACAAGATTCATAAACGATATTATTTATGAAATATTAACGATATTTTTAAGAACTAAAATTTTAATGCCAAACAAGAAAAGATCGCAAATGCTTCTTCTATTCTTTTGTTTATGCCGTTGAACTTTTCACGGATGCGCTCGCGCTTAAGTACGTACGCACTCGAGTACGATCACAACGTTTTCCAACGTTTGCAATGTCTTGAGATATTGACACGAAATCATTTTTGGCACTGTCAATGCGCATGGTAAGATGAAAACCGCTTTTATATAACAAAATCGAAGTCGTGTGACCCTTCTTGTTTACACTAATGTTTGGTTTGTCTCAGATCTTGACGCAGTTTATTTGATTTGTGTCATTTCTTGGCCGTTTCAGGATCGTTATTTGCGAGCGCTCATGAAATTGTTTTCTGGGGACTGGTTTTGAAACCGAGAATTTATGACCTTTAACTCTGACTTCTGTCCCCTCCGAGGTGCGCGAACCATATGTATACCAGATGATTGATCTCTCTTCCATTTCAGGAAGCACTGATTACCAGTCCTTGCATTCTCTGATTATAACTTTGAAAGTGGTTTCAAAGTTGAATTTTGTCGTCATAGCGTCCGATAATGTTGAGGTTCGAACCTCAATTTTCGGGTTTTTTAGGATTTTGAGGTGGCCCCTAAAATCCCCCAATTTGTATTTGTTCTCCCTCTGAATGCCTTTGATAGCCTCCTTTTTTATTTGGAAATGTGTCGGAGGGATGTTTAGGAACATCTCCATTACAGCAGCAGGGTAGGTTTTCATTGCGCCTGTGATACTAAGACAGGCTAGCCTTTGGATTTTTTGTAGCGTAAGCTGTAAAATTTGAGTCCACCATATCGTTGATCCGTATGTGACGATTGGGAGGATGATTGTTCTGTAGGATCAGTAGATAATCTTGGGCTGTAATCTCCATCTTCTGCCAAATGCTTTGGCATGAGTCCATTCTATTGTATTGGTGTTCCATTTATAGAAGGAGGTGTTATATGAATTTTCCTTCTAATCGTAAATGGTACTATTTTAGTCTTACTGGGGTTAATGTTCAAGTTCTTAGACTGACACCAGTTCATTATTACCTCTAAGGCAGATTGCATCATTTCAGAAATTGTTAGGTCATATTTGCCTCTAATGATATTGACGAGGTCATCGGCATATCCTATTACCTCATAATCTTGTTCTGTTAGAGGGTCCAGGATCTCATCAAATACAATTGACCACAGAAGTGGAGATAGTACACCTTGAGGACAGCCCTTAAAGGTCTGTGCATTCAATGTGCTGTCACCTAGATCCGTGGTTGTCTTTCTGCTCTTTAAAATGGCGTGTATCCATTTTATCGGGGTCGATTCTAAGCCCTTGATGAATATTGATGAATTTTCCTTCTATATATATCTAGGAATGCGCAAAAAGCAATTTCTTTGTACTCTTTAGTATTTTAAATTTGTCTCACTAGACCGTGAAGGACTGACTCTGTTGATTTGCCTTTCTGGTAGGTATGTTAATTATTATCAAGACAGACCCTTTTAGGCTCTGTTCTTATGTGAATGTTCACTAATTTCTCCATCGTCTAGACAAAGAAGGAGGTGAGACTTATAGGGCGATATGACTTAGGCTGATCAATGAGACGGTTCCCTACCTTTAGTACAAAAATCACCCTCGCATTCCTCCAAATTATTGGGATATATCCCCAAGTAAAACATGCTTCAAAGAATTTATGATTATTGGCATTAGGATCTCTAACCCCTTCTGCAGTTTAAGCGGGGAATATTTTTTCTTCTCTGGCTGATTTTTAGGGCTTCAAGGTGTTAATCGCCCATCTTATCTTTTTCGGAGTGAAGATTTTACCTGCAATGCTATTGCTGAATGGAGTTTGACGATACATCCTTTCCTTTACTTCTAAATCTTCATAATTGTTAATTACGTTGCAGCCTGGGAAATGTGTAGCCAATAACACTTCAAGTTTTTCCATTCTGCTTTTAGTTAAGGATCCATCATCAAAAGTAGCTAGCTCTGCTGTGGAAAGTTGCCAGATAATTTAATTCATAAAGCAGTGTATCTGGTTCTATTCAGTTGTATAGCAGCTGACTCCTGGGTCGAGAAGCATCAGTCTATTGGTACTGCTGCTTCTGTCAATGCTGAAATAACCACTACCACTGTAATACCGGAGTAGTATCAAATAGTCAATACAATATATGTAGTATTCTTAAGTCTAAGTCTAAAACTTTTAATTATAATTTTTGATTGAATGAAAGTTGTTTTATTATTACAGGATTCGAGTTCATCCGCTACACAAGCTAATCGCCATGATATGTCTAATAATAAAAAAAATGTCAAGGATCGAAATTTAAAAAAGGATAGAAACTCTGCAGAACGCAGATACAGAGAAGTAAGATTTACTCATGACGCAATGTAACCTTAAATTTATTAATTTAATCTTAAAAATCAGGCCAATCACACAAAAAGAGATATTAAAGATCGAGACAGAGATCAAACGCGCCCCAGAAGCAGTAAACGGGAAGACCGACCCAGATCATATGAAAGAAGACGGGATGATCGAGAGAGAGACGACAGACGTCGAGATCGTCATCGAGACCGAGGCGAATTTAGAAATAGAAACGACCAAAAGCACTGGTATCGCACTTCTTCGAAAGATCGTCACCGCGACTCTAGCTCTCCCAGTGATAAGCGTGACAAGGAGCGAAGACGACATCGTTCAAGGTCAAATTCTCAAGATAAAAAATCGCTAAATAAGAGCACATCATCAACTGATAACACATCCGGCGCAATTAAATATCGAGAACAAGAAAGACTTACTAATGATAATGATCCACATCATCTCAACCCGATTGTTTCGAAAGAACCATACACACCTCCTGCAACGGTTACCGAAAATCGATCTGAAACACCGGCCGCTTTACCGAGTTATTATAACCCGAATATCATAAATCCTAATAAATATGCAGAACAGGTGCAAAAAAGAAAATTACTTTGGGGTAATAAAAAATCTGAAGAAACCGCTAGCAAGTGGGGCAGTGCAAAATTTGCCCAAGATACAGATGGGAAAGTTGCACACAAATTTATGCGTTTGATGGGTATCAAGGATGTTCCAAAGGTTGAAGAAATAGCGGAAACAACAACGGGCAATTGCAGTGAAAGTATTAAAAAACGAGAAGAAATGTTTTCAAGTATGGAACAACAATATGAAGTGGCAAGACAAGCCACACATACCATGCGAGGCGTTGGACTCGGTTTTAATTCACAAGGACGGCCATTTTAAGCTTGGAATGTATTAATTGGGTATTTTTACGTTGCAAGTTAAAGTTGAACCATATTTATAATTTCTTTCTTAGCCGCTATTATGCGATAGTCTAACTCAAGTTCACAGATTTCAAATCGCAATCAGACATAAAGAAAATGTAAAAATTGTTATATTAAATAAATATTTGTGTGATGTTCATATGTATTTTTGTTGCGGCATTTTAAGCTGTTCACCGCGAGAGTTCAATAGACAGAAATATCAGACCTCCATATGAAGTCACATTCAAAGCTCCTCGATACTGTTCTCTTTTTGAGTTTTATTACTCTGGAGGAAATCTGAGGTTATTATAAGATTGTTCTAAAAAAATTATGCAACACTTTGAATTAAAGGTCAGAAAAAAGAAAATGGATTGAATAGAAGTTCATATCGTCAATCAGAAAGCACCGAATCTTATTTCGATCGTTCGCATTCTAGCTTGAACGCGGTGGACTAGACACGAAAAATGCCTGGTACACTCTGTTTCAATGTCATATTAAAATCATGGATAATTTTTGGTAAGAAATAAAGCCTATCTCGATACCATTGGGGAAAACCGAGCTAGGTGACAAAATTAGGTCTTATGTGTACTACCGAATGCACAGCTGTGGCAAGTAATAAACTGATGAATTGTCGATGCAGCATCTTGCCAATAGTTTCAAAGTTTCAAATGCGTTTATCACATTATTTTTAAATCGCCTTTTGACTGGTGTATAACTTTGGAATATTACCGATAAGTTTTTTTTATTTCCATTTTAAAATTCGTCGAAAGCTCCCTTAAGTGCTTTATAATGCGAAAGTCGTTCCATTTTAATTTTTTCCCAGATGAATCTGATATGAGATTATAAAAAGTAGAGAGTAGACCCGCAATGGTACTCGGCATTGAGCTGCGTGTGAAAACGGCAACGGACCAGAAACGAAGACGAACGACTCGTTTGGAGCAAGGGGGAAACGGCAAGCAAGCGCCCATATAAAAAGGGAATAATACCCATGCTGACAGACTGATTACTATCAAGGGAGTACGAGTGAAGCATCCACGCTGCCTATAAATTCGGGCGTTTCATAGTTCCCCATTATAAAAAAAAAAAAACATCTTTCGAGTTAAAAGTTCGCCGAACACGAGACAAACGGTGATCGACACCAACAGCATCATTTGTTTAGTTACGAAGCAGTTAGAAAATATCGTAATAGAAATATTGTTAAATTTTATATGCACAAGTTTATGCAACGTCTCCTGGTACAGATAAAGCCGTGCGAGTTAGTAGTGCCTAAAGATACTCGATGCACACTAACACTACTCTCCTAATAGAGTTTGGACAATGCTATAATACCAACAGTTCAGCGTGAGGTTAAAAGCACAAAAAGGCAACATAAGAAATGTGAAAAACAGGCAAACTTGAGTTTGACGGTTTTCAAATGTACCAAAGAGATACCGTCGCCTACTCTTATCGAGAGAGAGAGAGAGAGATGAAGCATGAGCTAACCAATACCAACGTAAGCAAAAGTACAGAGAAGTAGACATTTTGCTTTGAAAAGGGGGGCTGTTATTGAAATAAAATAAAAAAATTATTAAATTTAATATATGTGTGATTTGTTAATAAAAGTTCCTAAAAATATTGAAATAAAACGAAATTGGTTTTGAGGAAATTTTATTTTATAAATTTGATATCTTCTGCAATGGCACTACGGCCCAAATCGGGCCTTGACCTCCTAACTTTCAGGTTCCTTAACATTTTTCATTATTTATTGTGGAAGGGTTTTTAGACCTTCGCACAACCCTCTATCATCAAATTTTTCATTTTCGTAGATTGAGGTGACCAAGATATACCCAAGCAGGCAGCATGCTGGAATTATGCGTCGACCGGAATTTGAACTCACGACCTTCGCATTGTAGACCAACACGCTACCTACTAGGCTACACCCTAGGTTAGGTTAAATTTTATATCTGTATTGTGATTATTAATAAAAGTAAAAAAAAAAGACGGATTTTTACATTTTTAGGCTAATTTAATCATGAAACGCGAAAAAACAAAATTTCAGGGTAGTAAATTTTTTTCTCTGTGTTGATCATAGTACTTTATTGTTAGAATAAAAAAGTAATTCTAATATTACTAAAATTAAATGGTAGTCAATTATTCTTATTTATTGGACACGCTACTCACATTCCCTTGATTAAAATTAATTTTGTATATTGCCGTAGAGATGTACTTTTCAAAATGAAGAAATACCTGGTGTTAAGATAACGCTCGATAATGCATTTCAATATAATGAAAAATGGTTTTTGTTGAGCATGTGGCTCGAGAAGTCTTTAAAATAATTTTTTCTCATTAAGGCGTTCTGACACGAAATAGCCATTTTTTGAAAGTATGTGCTATGTAAAATTGATACATTCTTCAGCTCTAGCGAAAATCGCATACCTCTTAGCTGACTTTCAACAATCTTACAAATGTCAACTACGTCGGCTGACGGAACTTGGAGAAACCTCTTCGTTTTAATTGCAAGGAATATTCCCCCTTCAGTGCCGCTGGACATTCTTGACATTTAAGTGATTTATTCAACTTAAAAACAACAAATCCAGCAATATAGCTAACTACATGTACAGTATACCCCGAAAGCCTTTTCGGGTTGAATATATAATCATGCCCCACCAGAAACTACTGCCCTTGCAAATTTGGAAATAAATCTTGCGTGGAATCACATTCAATTTTTATTTCCACTTCTGGTTTATATCCACTCAAAATATTTAAGATTTTCATGAACTGCAGAGGAACACAATTACCTATTCCCGTTCTCTCAATTCACAGCGGATAATACGACTTTTGTATGCACTTTTAAATTGCTTTACACTCGGATCATTATTGTAGCCTAATTTGGTTCTTATTGAACAAAAAAGTTTCAGAAGGTCCTTATTCAATTTATAATATGGCATACTCTTCCAAATGTCACTGGCAATAAATCTTTGATACAAAATGTTAATACTCTTGAGGCAAGCAATAAGACCAATGAATTCTGTTTTTCTTCTGTGTGTAACTAGAAGCTCCCAACTAATTAATTTTAAATTTGAAATATATTGGATAGCGTTTTAGCAAATCTTTTAATATCCAAAAAAAATTTTCGTATAATGCCTTTTGGTAAAAGAAACCGTGTACATTTCTAGTATTTAATGTATCGAACACCATTGAAAAGACGAAGAAACTTATCAGTAGCTTCGCTATTTGTAAATTCTAGCAAATGCAGGGTGATGCCACAAAAATCTAAGGCGTGAGCAACAGATTTGCTCATTGTTTGAACTGCCAAACGGACTTTCATTTTTTTCTTATGAAAATACAAGAACATGCACCGTGCTTCGAATGCGTATTTGGTACGAAAAGAAAAGACATTTTTTAAGGCCCATCTTATTGTTATTGCTGATAAAGTCAAAAAATAAATAAGTAAAAATAATTTCTCCTTTGACAAATTTTTATTTAATAAAATATATATAATTAATTTTTTATCATTTCCGGTCCCTTCAAACACTCCTGATTTACAAAACTCAGTCCAGAACTTAGAATCTGTGTAATATAATGAAAGAAGTCGATGTTTTATACTAGGACTTCTTCGAACACGGCATTCTATGTGATGAATTTCCCACAGGCTATATTTTTAAACTTCAGATTTTCTTGATTATAAATAATTTTAAATCTTCTTGTGATTGGACTCATGCCAAAGCGGCATAGCCTTGTCTATGTGAAAATACATTGTCACTGCATTGTGCTAAAAAAACATTAAAAAAAAAAGTTTCTCTGCCAAAAATCGATCGCATAGCAGATGAGCTCCTCACAATACAACCATTTAGCCCCAATTTTTGAATTTACTTTAATTGGATTCAGTTTTAGACATTAATTTCAAACTAAAAAAATCGATTTTATTTTGAACCTCATGCATGGAATAATATTTATTTGAAATTATGATATTTTGACTGTAAAAAAAATATTCGTTAAAAAGGATATCGGCCAGGAATCGAAGCCGGGGACATCCGTGTGGCAGGTGAGTTTTTCAACTGAGCCGATACTGACAAAATTATCTCGGCAAAACTAATCTTCTTAATGTGACTCACGCGACTGCAATATATGCACAGTTTTTCTTTATTATGTAGATACATGAACATTTCGCAATTTATTCTCCAGATGTAATTGTTCTTTTTCTTGGAGCTCTCCCAAAAGTGTTAGATATTTGCAAGTAATTGTATTGTTATCGACATCAACGAACTGTCCCAACTCGCCCAGAGTATTTATGATAAGTTTGAACACATGGCAGGAATCAGGAATAACAAGAAGCTCTTCATTACGAACTTCGCCATTCAAATTTTCTAATAGCTAGGCTGCAGTAAAATAAGCTGGAACACCGCCAAATATTATACCCACAATTTGGGCTCCAGTTTTCGAACAATTTTCTATGCAATGAGCGATAATTTTTTTTAAGAGATCCAACCGAAACTATTGGAAAATATCCCACAGGTATTTTTCACGATTTTTCATCGTTTAATGACGTCAACAGCATTACTGATTGCATTAAATGATTCTTCTGTAAAACCTGGCTTACAGTCAATAAACTGATACCAACCAGCAATAGTTCAAGGATGCGGTAATATATAAATATAAATATGTCTTAGGAGAAATAAAATTTAAATTCAAAGCAAAACTTCGTAATTGCTCTTCGTATTGTCTTTAAACAGGCATATGTTTACTTCTCGCAATGTATCGGCTGAACAATTATTTATTTCGGCCACCAATAGCGTTGAGCAATTTGTGAGTTTCATCCGTTATTAAGTTTCTTGATTTGAGACTATAAAGCATCTCATTCAATTTAGCTATTTTTTAGACTTTCTTCGCAGGTTCTGATGAAGAGTTTTAATATTTTTATCCCTTTTATGTACAGCCATGCGTAAAACTCTTAATTTTCGTTTTAGTACCCTTCTATTTGGACTAAAATTAGTAGTAGCTGCATCAGATGTTGTCTTAAGAACATCCTTTAAAAAAACGGGCATTGGCAAGGTGCGGTCCTTAAGTTCGGTCTTAAATTCAGATTCAAAATACATTTATTATTTAATGACAGTGATGATACATTTTTTCTTTACTTTATTAACGACTGTAACGGATTCCAGCAGAGGATTTTCTGTAATCAGCAGAAGTTAATAGCAATAAAATATTGGTCAAAATTGGAACTTTTCCCGAAACTATGTTTCTGGAGCTATCACCGAGTAATTGATTAGAAGTGTTGTTGCTTAGCTGCAATTCTTCTAAGAAACTGGAGGCAATATTTTCCTCTACGTTCTGACCATCATTGGAGTTTTCAAAATCAGACTTTATTAGAGCTACCAAGGGAGCCATATTTTCCTTCTCATTATCTCTGCATTCCAGGTTTATATGAGGCGCAGCAGAAGTCGTTAACCTTGGTCGTATACGTATGTTTCCTAAATAAGTTCCTTGTATAAAGTCTTCCAGTTTGAAGTGCCTAGAACATATCCTGTCTCTGTTTATTAAATTAAATGTCGATTTTCCGATTAAATTAAGACAACCTTTTCGGCGGGTTTCATCTTTCTCTTAGTATAAGCTTATCTATTGTGAGAGCCTAATAAAAAAATATTATTTTCTGAGATCAAAACTGCCAGAATAATTGAAATCATTTTTAAATATTTTAAGGTTTAAATCACCAACAGTTGTTTTCAACAGGAGTGTACGATATTTTTCCAAAATAAAAAATTTCGTTGGGTGGAAGAAACTGAACGAAAGTTCAAGAAATGAAATTTCCGTTCAGTGTACTTCCTTCGAGGTGAGTTCGTAGTGACAGCAACGTGTTTCGGTCTTTTCTGTAGCGAAGTGAAAAATGGCGGTCGGTAAAAATAAAGGTCTTTCGAAAGGTGGCAAAAAGGGCGGAAAGAAGAAGGTCGTGGATCCCTTTTCGCGTAAAGATTGGTACGATGTTAAGGCTCCGAACATGTTCACCACCCGACAGGTCGGTAAAACCCTCGTTAATCGTACACAAGGTACTAAAATTGCCTCGGAAGGTTTAAAAGGCCGCGTGTTCGAAGTTTCTTTGGCCGATTTGCAGAACGATAATGACGCCGAGAGGTCTTTCCGCAAATTCCGTTTAATCGCTGAAGATGTTCAAGAACGTAACGTTCTTACAAATTTCCACGGCATGGATTTGACAACGGATAAGTTGAGGTAAGTGCCAGACATTTTTGCATTGTGCATCATGTGAGATTTTTTTATTATTAGTTTTTTGAATTCAAACTTCCGAGTTTATTATTCAAGGAATTAAGAAAGCAACAAAAATATTTTGCAATTTCTTACTAAGCGGTAAAAAAAATACTCTGGCCGGAACGGTTCAATACAAAAATGCATAACCTAACTTTCCCCCAGGTCTATGGTGAAGAAATGGCAAACTCTCATCGAAGCCAACATTGACGTCAAGACAACCGACGGATATTTGCTTCGTGTATTCTGCATTGGATTCACCGCAAAGGACCAGATGTCTCAACGTAAGACTTGCTACGCACAACAGTCCCAAGTGCGTGCTATCCGCAAGAAGATGAGCGATATCATCATTCGCGACGTTAGCAGTTCCGACTTGAAAGAAGTCGTTAACAAGCTATTGCCCGATTCCATTGCTAAGGACATTGAGAAAGTTTGTCAAGGCACCTATCCTCTGCATGATGTCTACATCCGGAAGGTTAAGGTACTGAAGAAGCCACGATTTGACTTGTCCAAATTGTTGGAACTCCACGGAGATGGTGGCGGTAAGGGAACTGAAGGCGCAGTTTCCGAGGGAGCTACAGTCGATCGACCAGAGGGCTATGAACCCCCAGTTCAGGAGACAGTCTAAAGATAATCAAGATTGTTATTTTTATGATCAATAAAACTACACAAAACTAAAATTGTTTTCTCTTTCATTTATGCTGAAAAGTTTAGTATGCTGTTCAAGTGAAATGAAATTTTTGTATCTAAAATCATGGTGCAATCAAATTGTACAGATTTCATTTCACTGGAAGAGCGTACTAGGCTTAAGTTAGAAATTTCAGGAATGCATTTTGTCATCACTCTATCAGGTAAGTTTTAAATTTCACATTTAACGCATAGAAATTAACAAAATTCGTTTCAGATGTGCAGAAAGATGGTCTGGCATGTAGCAGCAGAAGAAGGTAAGGATAATTAGTCGTACAAATAAGTGCTAACCATTTTCAATGATGTAGATTATATTTTTCGTCGCTGAAATTAGAATGAGGACAACATTTTCTGATAAAAGTTGCTTTTGTGTTCTATTTTTTGATTTATCTATTGTTGGCACAAATTAATGGATATTTTTCCTTATTTTCAGAGTTGAAGGGTCTCTTGAAGGCGTTCTTGGACAGGTAATAAAAATTTCTTGAATAACTAAGGCTCTGAATTTGTGATGATTTCTTAATTTAAATGAATAATCAATGTAATATTTTTTGATAGTAGAACTGATCCGATTTAGAAAACTTAATTTCAATTACTGTTTAGAATTTGGATTAACGGTTATAAATTTCTTTCAGGCAGAGTTTGTCTTCATGCACGCTGAAGTTGTTTACTGCTTATATGGTATGTTGAAAAAATTTGTACAAAACTAAAAATTAATCTTAGAATATGATGATAATTTACCCAGCTCGCTTTGAAATATATATGAAGAGAATTTGTTTCAACCAACGCTAAAATAACATCTGAAATATGAATTTTTAGTTAGAATTAAAAATTGATGAAGCATAGAAAATCAATTTAGTTTTTTTTTTTTTTTACAGTCGACGCTACAAGGATTACATGTCTCGGATTAAAAAGAGATTTCGGGTATCATTGGGGCCTGCAGCTATTTTATTCGGTATGTTTCATAAATTATACAATCCAGTATTAGTTTTAGAATATGATGAGAATTTACCCAGCTCGCTTTGAAATATATATGAAGAGAATTTGTTTCTACCAACGCTAAAAGAATATGTATCTGACATTTAAATTTTATGTAGTTGAAGATGTGTTCTGAAGGAGTAATATAACATAGTTTCTTTATTTTTTCAGTTGGAATTACTCGTAATACGTATTACCGGCTCTTAATGGATTATACATTTTTCGGACTAGCTGCATCATAAGACTGCAGGTATGTTGAATAGATTTAACAAAAATAAAAATTAAAGAAAATCATTTCCGGATTTCACGCTGTTCTAAATTGTTAAAGCCTTTTTAACTGGTACTTTTACAGTGCTTCTAGCACGGAGCTAGTGCAGACCGCACCTCCTCGTTTGTAATGTAAGAACTGGCTGTTGTTCGGAGCAAGGAAAGACGATTTTCTTTCTCGCTCAGCAAACTTTGGCAATACCCGAACTGTAGCCTTCTTATAGTTCCAAAAGTTGAAACTCAGCACATGCAAAATACAAGTGTTTAGTTCATTGAAACGCAGGGGTAGGTCGCATTGAATGCAAACCTAAAAAAGAACTAGTGAAGCCAGAGAACGCTATTAATGTTTCGGTCTATGCTGAAACCATTATCAAACTGATGAGTTTGATAGCAAACGTTATCAAACTGATCGGTTTGATAAAATGATTCAGCAGAGACCGAATTTTACTAATAATAAATTCGTAAAATCCGGAAATCTTCCCTTTGATTCAAAATGCACTCTGATCTCATTTATCAAATCAAATAACGTTAAGAATATGATGATAATTTACCCAGCTCGCTTTGAAATATATGTGAAGAGAATTTGTTTCTACCAACGCTAAAATAACATCTGAAAAAAAAACAAATTTTGAATAAGTTAAAAAATTCATAAAGAATAGAAAATTAACATAATTATTTTTATTTTGCAGATAAAGTGACCAATAAAATGATGACCAATGGTTGAATTTGGATTAGCTGGACTTACTTGCATCATTTCAGCCTGCAGCTACGTCTGGTATGTTGATTTGTACAAAATAAAAAAATATGTAGTTTGTAAATATGATGATAATTTACCCAGCTCGCTTTGAAATATATATGAAGAGAATTTGTTTCAACCAACGCTAAAATAACATCTGAAATTTAACTTTTAATAACAGTTGAGAATTGATAAAGTATTGGAAATTAATTTAATTTTTTTTATTTATTTTGCAGTTCAAACACTCATACCTGCCGACTCTCTCATGGATCAAATGTTTCGGATTAGCTATTGATTTACATGGTTATTGGAGTCTAGCTTTTTTTATTTGGTAAGTTTCACAAATTATCACAATCCAGTATTAGTTTTAGAACATGATTAGATTTTATCCAGCTCGGTTTGAAATATGTGAAGAGAAATTGTTTCTACCAACGCTAAAATTAACATGTGAAACATAACTTTTACACTAGTGGTCAAAATAATAAATACACGACGGCGTTTTTTGGAAAACATCTATTTTTTCAGCTTTCAATACCTTGTAAGTTAAGCCAGTCTATTGAAACGATACGTTGAAATGTGTAGAACATATTATAGTAGGAAAAAAAGCGTCTTACCTGTTAAGGGTTTTTAATATATTCCGATTTGGATTCATTATCCTAATTATAGAGTGGATAAAATAATAAATACAATATGAGAAATTGTATTAAAAAATTTAATTCGAGAGAAGTTTTCAGTTTTATTTTTTTTTTATAAGTTCAACTTAGTAATTTATTGCGTGACCCTTATTTTTAAGAATTTCTTTAAAACGAGCCGGCATCGAATCCACTAAACGTTCACAACTTTCTTTTGAAATCAGGTGCCACTCTCTTTTTACTGCAGTCCACAATTGGAACTTATTTCTGGGTTTATGTACATAAACCTTATCCTTGACTTGCTTCCACAAGTTCTCAATAGGATTACAGTCCGCTGGCCAATCGAGAACCGACATTTTTTTGTGCCGCAACCACTCCTTCACTATTTTTGCAGTGTGCTTCGGATCATTATCGTATTGAAATGTTCATCGAAGTGGCATGTCTTCCTCTGCAAATGGCAGCATTATGTCCTTTAGTATGTCCAAATAACTTTCTTTGGTCAAAATCCCGTCGATAAACTGAATTGGGTCTACACCATACCAAGAAAATGCTGCCCATACCATTATGCTACCCATACCATTATGCTACCTCCTCCACGCTTAACGGTCTTTTTGGTATATTGTGGATCAAATGGTTTGTTGCGAGGACGCCTAACATATTAATTTTCGTCCAATCCGAAGATGTTGAACTTGCACTCGTCACTCCAGAGAATATTTCGCTATTTTCTCGTGCCTTCTTCTCCGCTCCTAAAAACACTGTATTTAATATTTTGTCCAATGTGAAAGTGGTCCTTTGACTATCAAATTCAAATTGACATGTCCGCATATAACATATGAACAGGCTTGCTACTTAAAACAATGGCTTCGCAATCTAATGGTTCATTGCAGTTGATTACGTCACTTGAAAAGCATTGCCATCTGAAAAAATAGATGTTTTACAAGAAACTTATACAGCGGGGAAAATATAATAGCACCAACGTCACCAACAATCTTTCCAAAGGCATTGTAATTCTATTTGTTAGTTTAAATAACTAATGAACACATTTTTAAAAGTAAAAAAGTTTTTTAAAAATTGTGTGATAAAAATATTTAAGGTTTTATTTAGCGTTTGAAAGCTATTTAAACAAATCTTGTAAAAACATAAAAATAAGGCGAAAAAAAAATTGCACCACAATTCCAAAGTGCACTTAAGGTTAAAAAAAATATAAAAAATGAATTAGTTTGCGATAGTTATCTGTTCCAGCTGATGACGTCCTTCAGTTTTAATATTTAGTTGCGTGACCTTTATTGGAAATAACGGCTGCACAACGTTTTGGCATTGAATCAACCAAGCTCTCGACTTAGCGGAATTTCGTTCCAGGACTCCTTAATCACATTCCAAAGTGATTCGTTGCTAATTGGCTTGGCAGCAGCAACCGCTTTTTTTACATCAGCCCACAAATTCTCAATAGGGTTGAGATCTGGTGACTGCGCAGGCCACTCCATGACGTTCACTGAATGATCTCTGAACCATTTCTTCGCTTTCTTGCTGGTGTGTTTGTGTCGTTGTCTTGTTGAAAGACCCACAACAAAGGCATCTCGTACTCTGCATAAAGTAGCATAATTTTTTCAATTATTTCAACGTAAACGTGGTGGTCCATAATTGTTTTTATCCAAAGTATTGGGCCTATGCCATAATGCGAAAAGCAAGCCCACACCATTACACTTGACCCCCCAATGATTTACATGTGTATTGAGGATTTTATTCTGCATTCGGAGGGCGTCTGACGTATGAACGAGAGCCTTTTCCGCCATACAGAACAATTTTGCTCTCGTCTGACCATAGGATGTTCCTCCATTTTTCAACTGGCCATTTCAGGTGTTCTTTTGCAAAGTCAATACGTTTGGCTACATGCTTAGGAGTGGAACTTTTCTTGGGCTACAGGCTTTTAAATTGTGATGTCTTAAACGATTACGAGCTGTTTGCATCGTTGCAGCTATATTGAGATCCTTTTTCAGTTCAGTTGCCGGCTTAAAAGGCTCCTTCTTGCTCTGGCGGATCAACCAATTTTCAAGCAACTTCGATATGGCGCGTTTACGTCCACGTGTTTCAGCTTTTTCTTGGATAGTTATGGCATTGCGTATCATTTTGTTTGAACATCCAACAAAATAACGTACTTCACTATAAGCTTTGCCCTCTGAAATAAGTTTTCGAATAAAGTCTCTTTTTTCAGCACTACAATGCTTTCCACGTCCCATTTACTTTTAAATTTGTGTAAAAACTAACGAAAACCGAACAAGAACACTTTAAGTTGTACAGGGGTCAAATTAATAAACTCAACTAATGTGCTCTTCCACAAAATTGTCAGCGATGCTATTATTTTTTTTCCTTCTATTTTGCATTTTTCTCTGAAAATCGCTTAAATTGAAAAGAACCGTTATCAACAAAAACTGTTTTCTGCGGAATGTGAACATGTTGTGTGATATATTTATCAGCAATGTACAAAAAATTTTCGACACGAAATGTTTTTTTTTTAACAAATAGAAAAAATGTCGTGGTGGTGCTATTTTATTTTTCGGCACTGTATATAACTTATATCGTCGTTGTTTTGATGAAACCTATGTGAATTGAGCATAATTTTTCGGAAAGTACAAAAACCTCAGCTCCAGTATCGACTAAAAAATTTATTTTTGAATCTACGCATCGTACGAATAAGCGGCAAGTGGGTGTTTGGTGAAACCGAATATTTGCCGCATTAATAACCGGCTTCTTTAGTTTGTCGCTGAGTTCGAGAAATTTCCACATTTTTTAGCTCTATTACCAAAACGTGTGTGATACCAACAATACTCAGTGTTACCTCGATAAGGACTTCTGTGAGAGGAATGTTGGCGGTGTAAATGAGGGCGAGGCGACTTGCTGCGACCGCGTGCGATAAAATTTTTCATGGCTCTGTTGATTTTTGCGATTTCCATTTTCAACGAGTCAATTTCTTTGCTTTCTAATTTCGGTTTATTTGAGACGGAAGATACTGTTGGGGTCTGAGTAACTTCCCAAATTTTATCGGCAAGTTCAAGTTTTCGCTCGAGTGTTTGGTCGGTTGCAACTGCTAACGGAATGGTAATGTTTGGTGGCAGTTTTCTTTCCCATAAGAATCTTATCAAATCATCTCTAATTATAGAGATGTCTGACGAAACAGAAACCATGTGGCGGTATAATTCGGTTGGCTTGCGGTCACCGAGATCTTCAGTAGATATTAATTCTTCCAGACGGTTTTGTTCGGACAAGGAATGGCGTTTAATAAGCGCGTCTTTTAAATTCTCGTATTTGTTTAGCCTGGAGGGTTGTTCAAAATGTCAGTGATCGCGTTGATTGTATCGACCGGGAGGGCTGTTAGAATGTATGAGTATTTAGATTCGTCTTTACAAATCTTTCGGACTCTAAATTGGACTTCGGCTGCAACGAACCATACGGCTGGAGCCTTTTCCCAAAAGACCGGTAGTTTAACGGAGCTAATTTCACCGTTTTGCACAAACATCGTTTTTTGTTCCGGTGTTGCAGCTTCCGTGTCACCATCCGGCATATTTCGTTTACAATTTTTGTTAAAAATTCGAAATTTGATCAAAAACGTGTTGAAGGAAAATAATGTTGTGGAACTGTAAATGTGTAAATGTTGCGAGTACCGTAAAAAAAATATTAAAGAAAAATTTGATCTAACGAAGCACGTTTCCTTTAAAAAAAATAAAACACGAGGTACGTATGAGATATTACGATCTCTTAAGAAAGAGAGGAATGAGAAAAAGAAAATCAAGAACATGTGGTTAGACGCAGCTCGCTGATGCACTGTTAGCTTACAGTAATTGTAACAATGTGTATGATAAGTCTATTTTTAAAATCTACTATTTTAACTTTGTTATTTCTTTTTAATTAATTTTTGATATGACCTAATTTCATGTTTTAATTAATTTGTGTGACCTTGAAATCATATGTATATGTAATTAAACAATTTATTATTTTTTAAAGAAATTTCACGTAATATTTTATTTATGAGAAGAAAAATTGTTCGTTTGAAGGTATTTTGTCCCGTTCCGTTATCACGTGCTATTTGATGATGAGCGGTGTATGGAGAAAGAAAATCGGTACTACGTACGCGCTGCTTTTCCTGATGTTGTGTTTCCGTTAGCGCTGCTTTTCCTGTTGTTGTGTTTTGTTAGCGCTGCTTTTCCTGATGTTTGGAACTTTGGTTTTCCTAATTTGAGCCTCAGCTATTTGAATATTCGCCTTAGATGATTTTTGAGTGTGTTGAATTTTTTCGTGACGATCGCTGTGTGCCTCGGCCGTCGGGGTCACCAATTTAGCCACTTAAGAGGGCTAATATGAAATCGCGTCTGACTCGGACGGAGGTTGAAATACAACTGATCGATTTAGCCGTATCGAAGAATAAATGAACGACGTCCGATTAGGACGGAGGTTAGAATGCAACTGATCTTTATTAACTAAAACTACTTAATCCTAATACAAAGGTATATACATAATTTTAGAAGAGAACAAAAGAATTTCATTAGTAAGCGATAGTATATAATACAACCATTTAAAGTGCTAGCGGTGCATCAACTTGTTTCAGGGGCTGCTAACCTTTTTAGATGTGAATTGAATTTATATCACTACAGACCCCACTGGTAGGGATGGCAAAATTTGCTCTTTTTCAATATCTGTGAAAAAGAGCAGCTCTTCCAATAGCAGTGATTTTTCCACCTCTATTATCCATGCTAGTGCGCAATTAAAAAAAAGAGGCAAAATAGGAATTTTCTGCGAAATCCTGCATCTAACAATCAGGCAGACCCAATCTCTCAGTACCACCAGCTCAGTGCGCATAGTGAACACTTCCCCCATTTCCTCCTGGGAATGAAAAGGTTTTCTTTTACTATCCAATGTACGAAAAAACGATCAATCGCAATCGAGTCAGGATGGCAAAAATGTCAATCGCATTTCATATACACAAGCCAAATAAAAAAACACCCGGTCATCGATCGCATCGCATATATACAAGTCAAATAAAAAAAAATACCCGGTCATAGATAACCAAACCAAAAGGGTCTACTGTTTACTTTTTTCACACATTACCTCACACAAGCAATTTCATCAGGAAGAACGTAAAGCTCTTATCGACATGGTGGACTGCAACATAAATCGGCGAAACTTGCGATAGCCGCAACATGTCCTACCAACCGACCAGATCGAAACTCAGAACAAAATCCGCCAAAAAAATCTAGCAAAGCGCATCATTGACCATTTCAGACGTTCCACACCTCACCTATCAGATCAGATCCCACCGATCAAAATATCGCTAAGCAAATCCCTTATCATCGGACGTTCCACACCTCACCTATCAGATCAGATCCCACCGATCAAAATATCGCTAAACAAATCCCTTATCATCGGACGTTCCACACCTCACCTATCAGATCAGATCCCACCGATCAAAATATCGCTAAAAAAATTCCTTATCATCGGACGTTCCACACCTCATCTATCAGATCAGATCCCACCGATCAAAATATCGCTAAACAAATCCCTTATCATCGGACGTTCCACACCTCACATATCAGATCAGATCCCACCGATCAAAATATCGCTAAACAAATCCCTTATCATCGGACGTTCCACACCTCATCTATCAGATCAGATCCCACCGATCAAAATATCGCTAAACAAATCTTTTATCATCGGACGTTCCACACCTCACCTATCAGATCAGATCCCACCGATCAAAATATCGCTAAACAAATTCCTTATCATCGGACGTTCCACACCTCATCTATCAGATCAGATCCCACCGATCAAAATATCGCTAAACAAATCCTTCATCAAATCGCAATCGTTTCATCTACATAGCTCCAATTCATTCATTCATTAGTCTAAAGCAACATCACTGAGAGCAGACACTGCTCGTGCTCTCAGTGTCAATATCAATCACCAAATATAGGTTTGGGATAGCTTGTATGATTGATAGTCTTTAATATCACAGAGCTGATATATCGCTGATCGCAAGCGATATAACAGTAACGAAAGAGCAATCGAGAGCAATCGGAATAACAACGTTCAAGCGATATAACAGCAACGAAACAACAATCGAGAGCAATCGGAATAACGACGTTCAAGCTCGTTCTTCGCGCGATTGATATTTAGCGGTGGGACTTGGGTAAAATTCGACTTCCATGGGTTTCGGGATCTGATAAGAGCTTTACGTTGTTCATTGTGTGTGAGGTAGTGTCGTGAAAAAAAAGACAACAAAAGACCCTTTTGTTTTGGTTTTCTATGACCGGTTGTTTTTTTTTTTTTTTGTTATTTGGCTTGTATTTGTATATATGCGATGCGGTTGTATATATGCCATGCGATCGATGACTGGGTGGTGTTTTTTTTGTCTGGCTTGTGTATATGAAATGCGATTGACATTTTTGCCATCCTGACTCGATTGCGCTCGATCGTTTTTTCGTACATTGGATAGTAAAAGAAAACCTTTTCATTCCCAGGGGAAATGGGGGAAGTGTTCAGTATGCTGAGCTATGAGATTGAGTCTTGCCTGATTGATAGATGTAGGAAAATTACGATTTGCTTAGCGATCGATGTGGATTGCGTGAGTTGCGGGACTAATATGCGAGTGCGAACAAAAACTCGAATTTGTAGCGATGATCATTGCGGCAATTTTATTGGTGATAATAATAATAAATCGCAGCTCTTTTAAATTTTCAATCGCAGTATGCGATTGCTCTTTTCAAATTGCAGTGCAAAAATCGCAGGTATGTAAAATAGCATACCATCTCTACCCACTGGACACAAAAATTAGTTCGAACTCCAGCTTTCTATCTGCATTTGCTAGTGGAATCTATTGGCAAGTGTAGTTCGTGACCCTCCCCGCCTCTTCCTTTCATCTGACACTGCAACATTTAGGTAATCTTACACAATCTACCATCCACCCATAAATGAACTTTCTACCTCTAAGAATCTCGGAGATATGAGTGGATATGTACAGACAGATTTTTTTTTTTTTGCAATTTTAGGCTAATTTATTCATGAAACCCGAAAAAAAAAATTCAGGATAGCGAATTACGTTATTATTAGAATAATAAAGTAAAATTAATCTTTTTATTTTCAGAAAAAAAACTTCATTGTTGTCATGCCCAGCTAACGAAACGGATAACAAAATCTTGAAGGGGATGATTTTACCAATGCCTTACTTTTCATACCGATGCTACAAATTCCATAAAAATGTAAGTAAAAAGTCTTTGCTTAAAATATGATCGCGATATTTTAAACAAAAAAAAAATATTTAAAATCAAATGATGAATCATTACCCAGCTCGCTTTGAAAGAAATGTGAAGAAAATAAATCCTATAACCAACGCTATATACAAAATCTGAAATTTTAAATCATTATTGATCTTGAATTGATAAATAAAAATTGTAATTAACTTTGGTTTTTTTATTATAGAGCAATGTAACTGACGATGCATATTCAACATTTTTATTCGATTGATACAGAAATCAGTTAGAAACCGAAACTTGTGAAATATGATGTATAATATTAATTAGATTTAAATGGGTTATATTTGATAGAAATAAAGTCTTACAATAAACGCAAAATAATAATTTTTTTATAATTTCCCATTACTTTTGAAAATATAAAAATGTGTTTGTGGGATAAAGCAAATATTAAAAAATAGATAGAAGCACTGGCACGCTGTTCGAGTGAAATGACTTTTTTTGTATGAAAACTCATAATTGGCGTGAAGCTACGTGAACAATTTTATTTTCATTTTTGCCGTGGAAACGTGCGGTTTGTTTTTCGCAATCATGACATACACTCAACATGTTTTCACGGCCTTTTAAATGACCGTAACATAGATCATGTTAACTGTAAAGCTCATAGGGTAACCAGGTAACCGCATATGTGAAGTTGATTAGCAATTTTGCGTTTAGGCAATACTGGAGAGAGTTTAGAAAACAGATAATAGTATCTGGTGCAAGAATGATATATAAAATGGAGTGCCTGATAGGCTGTTTCATGTGGGAATACTTTTTCGTTCGGGAATTTTCGAAAATTGTGTCCAAGCTTAACTTGGCTTCAAACTTTTACAAAAGAATATTTGTATTCTCTCTTGGTTGCTAATATTTAATCAGCAATAAAGTAATTTGCAGTACAATGGAGTTTGATGTTTTATTTCACAAATCTTTATTTTTTGTTTTAATTTTTATTTGTTTTTGGTTCGTGTCTAAGCTAAGCACTTTAGCAACGGACATTTAATGCGGAACAGAGATTGTTGCTCTGGGTTTAAGTATGCCAAACAAGGATAGCGAAACAATTCTTTCGAAAATTTGACAATTGTTTCGAACAATTTATCGTGAGAAAGAGTTGTTTTCAATATTTTTAAGTATGCCAGACAAAGATAGCGCAACGATTTTTTTCGAAAAATTTCGGGAGGGAAATACTTTCATTCCCATTTTCTTACAAGTCAAAGCATGCTCATAGTCACTCCTGTTTATATATCCTCCTTGACAAAGTGTTACTCAAAATTCATGACATTCACTGGACTTCTTTTTGAGATGCCAAATCCAAATATAGAGAACAAAACCAACTGTTACTGTTCAAATGCACGGCATCTACCAAATTTGTATAGAATAAGTTTTTCTGCGCACTTTAATTTCGAATAGGACCGGGGGAGGAGGAAGGAGGCGCCAAAGTGCTGCTATGGAGCGTGGGTAACGGGAACAAAAAAGGTAAAACAAGTGTTGTAATGAAAATTTGGAGGTACCATAGTTTCTGATAATGTGATAAGAACCAAAAGATCGCTGCACAACACTAGATAAGATGTTCAAAGTAAGCCTATAGCAAAAGAATACGGGTACGCCAAAATACCTCATACTAAAGAAAATTCCAAAGCTTACTTTCAAAACTTGCTGAACCCGGTAATCGTTTCATGCAGTATGCTGCTCCATATAGTTACAGTGTACCAATAATGTCTTCGTACAGCAGCTATTTGAAACTCAAGTGATAAAAAACAATAAATTGTTGCAAGAAATTTGAAAAAGTTTTAATGCAGATTTATTCATTAAACATTTTTATTTAAATTAGAAACAAAAACTAATCCATTTCAATTATTCATTACAAAGTTATTAACTAAAAATAAAATAAAGTCGACAATTTGTCTCCAATAATGTCTTCGTACACTTACGAAACAGTTTATGAAAAATCTTAAAAATTATAGATAAATTTTTTGTTAATAATTAGTTGGGTAGCCTTTATTTTTATTTACGACCTTAAGGCGGTGTGGCATCGATTCTACAAGTTTTTTTCCATAGCTTGGCTCTATTTTCGCCCGTTCCTCCAGAAGAGCCTGTTTTAACTGAGGTTTCGAGCTAATATGATGAGTCCTGATCCTTTTTTCCAGCATGTTCCACATGTGCTCAATGGGATTGAGGTCAGGGCTTTGCGGTGGTGTCTTAACCAAATGTCGAGTTTTGTACGCCAAGAACATCCTAGTGTTCTGAGCCATCTGCTTAGGATCATTATCTTGTTGAAAGTAAAAATCCTTTGATAAATCAAATTTTTAATCACTTGGCTCCAAATTTCTCTTGAGAATTTCAATATATGCCCGATGATCCATGATTACTTCAATTATTTCTAAGTTTCCAACGCCGCTGGCAGCCATATAGCCCCATACCATTACGCCGCCGCCGCCGTGTTTTACAGTTCTGATGGTGATTTTTGGGTTGTAAGCTTCTCCTGGCTTTCTCCACACTCTTAAGTCTCCCATCAGACCCAAAAATGTTGTATTTGGACTCATCAGAAAATAAAATATTGCGCCAGAACTCGAGAGATGCATTTTGGTATTGCCGAGCGAAGTCCAAACGTTTTTTGCGATTTACTTCACTTACCAGTGGCTTTCTGCCAGGTGTACGAGACTTAAATCCGGCATCAATCACGCATTTTCGTACTGTTTCTGGATGAATTTCTTTTTGATTGGATTGACGAAGCTCTGCACTAATTTTTGGTGCACTTATGAACGGATCCTTGGCAATCATACGCTTGATTTGCAGCCGATCTGCATCAGTGAGAATTGCAGGGCGTCCTGATTTAAGCTTATTCTCTACGCGGCCTTCATATTTAAAGCGCCCGATTACAGATTGGATAGTAGAACGGCTCCGGGACAGTAGTTTGGCTATTTCCGCGTATGATTTTTGCTCCTTTACGTGTAAATTCACTATAAGCTTACGCTCTTCAAACGACAAGTATTTATCAGGCATTATTTCGATTTATACTGAGCGAAACTCATAAAATTTACATTTGACAGTAAACACACGTGTTTGTTTGTTTACTGTTATTACAAACCGTTATGAGTGGGAAACAATTATGATCGATAATTATCAGCAAAGAGATCGAAGGGCAAGCGAAATCTTAAATGTACGAAGACATTATTGGAGGCAAATTGTCGACTTTGTTTTATTTTTAGTTAATAGCTTTGTAATGAATAATTTAAATGGACTAGTTTTTGTTTCTAAATTAAATAAGAATGTTTAATGAATAAATCTGCATTAAAACTTTTTCAAATTTCTTGCAACAATTTATTGTTTCTTATCACTTGAGTTTCAAATAGCTGCTGTACGAAGACATTATTGGTACACTGTATATACCAGTAGGGATATTCTGGTCAGTGACTTGTACAGAGTTTTGTCGCGTGTGAAGATGGGCAAAGCCCCTGGTGAAGACAGAATCCCTTATGAATTTTTCATAAGTTCAACCTACAGTTTTCTGGATCAGTTAGCACACAGATATATTAGATGGCGGGGTTGTAAGGGGTTTACTTCTTAAAAGTGTTAGAGATGATAAAGGTATATCTAGCAACTACAGAGGTATTTCCTTCATAAATTGCGTTGGTAAATTATTTTTGAGTATAATTAATGATAGGTTGACAGATTGGGTGAGCGAAAACAATGTTTTGAATGAATTTCAAGTGGAATTTCCAAAGCGATATTCTACTGAGGATAATATCTATGATCTAACTGGTATTGTAGACATAAAATTTAAAAGGAAGGGCGCTATTGATGGAATTTCACGCAAAGCGTTACAAATTATATAAACTTGGAGTTTCCTATGAAATTGTCAATATAATAGAAAAATTATACAGTAACACTTCAGCATCAGTGTGGACTGAGCTAGGGTGTAGTCTAGTAGGTAGCGTGGTTGGTTTACAGTGCGAAGGTCGTGAGTTCAAATCCCGGTCGACGCATAATTCCAGCACACTACCTGCTTGAATATACCTTGGTTACCTCAATCTACGAAAATGAAAAATTCGTAGATAGAGGGTTGTGCGAAGAGCTAACAACTCTTCCGCAATAAATAATGAAAATGTTAAGGAACCTGAAGGTCAGGAGGCCAAGGCCCGATTTGGACTGGTAGCGCCATTGAAGAGAAGATCAGTATGGACTGGCACCTCTCTATCGGAAGAGTTTTTCGCTGAGTCTGGTGTTAAACAAGGCTGTCCCCTGTCGCCACTGTTATTTGGGATGAGAAGTTCCAGAATCGCAGAAGTTTTATTTTAATCAACAAAAAATTGAAATGGTTAACTCTTACTGTTATCTAGGAATGACTTTGCGTCCACAACTTTCTTGGTCTGAAAATGTGGCAGAAAGAGTAACTATAGCTAAATGGACTATCAACAGTACGCGGAAAATATTTTTATCGAAAAAAAATGTGAGTGCAATCCAAATCAAAAAATTTTCACTGCAGTTTGTAGATCAGTATTGGCATATGCAGCGCAAATTCGAGGCTACTCATACTTTGAGGAAATTGAGTGCTTAGTGGTTCAAAATTTCAAACGCAGGTGCAAAGAATGTGTTCATTATGTAATCTTAGAGAATTAGAAAATACAAACCTCTTTATTGCTGTTTGTCCGGTTCTTTCGGAACTTAGAAGGAAATACTTCGGTAAAATAGTACTACCGCATAATGAATTCATTAATGCATTAAATGGAGTGGAAGATACAGAGGGGAACAGACAGAAACAATATTGTTTTTTGAAACGTGTCGGGTCTTTCATTCGAATTTCAGAATGCTCATAAAATCACATATAAAGGCGAAAGTTTATTTGCTAAAAGATCGGACCTACGTATAGGAGACCAATTACTTTATATAAACGCTTATTACAGATCTTTAAACACATCGTATTTAGAGAACATCATAAACAATTTAGCGGCTTCCGATATTAAAAATCTTTTAGTTAAAAATGGTCAACCAATTGTCATGTAGAGTGGAAATATAATTAAAAAACATAACAGGAGTACTATTGGGCGTAAAGCCCAATCGTGCAATAATCTAGATGAAGGAGAAATTTCTTCATTTTAAGAAATTTTGTAGGGGGAGTGGTAGAGGGCGTAACAACATTGAACTGATTTTTTCACATCACGATAAGGTTGCTATCAAATTGTTTTTCAAAATTTAGGATTCAAAAATTTAATAGGTACTGAAAAACTTAGTGTATTGAATTTAGTGAAATTGTACAGTTTGTATGGGAGGTGGTAGAAGGAGGGTAGAGTTATTAATAACTTTCTTAGAAATAACTGTAAACATCATTTATTTGGCAGGTGAGTAGCATTCATACTTTTCAGGCAAATCGACTTTTTGTAAAGTTGTTGAATTGTGTCAAATTGTATGGGAGGGGGTAGAAGGAGTGAAGCTAATTGCCTAATTTTTTTTGGTCTTTCGAACAATTCTAAATAAATCTTTAGTGAACAATTTCAGCTTTATCAATTTTATACGTGCTGAGTAAATTTGTTTCGAGTATTTCATAAAAAAGTGCAGTTTGTATGGGAGGTGGTAGAAGGAATGAGAAGACTTAAATAATTTTTATACAGCAGATTGGAATTATTGTAAAAGTAATATATTCCAAATTTCAGATCAATAGCCTCTATGCTTTTGGAAAAAATCCGTTTATTGTGGAATTGCGAAATTGTGTCGTTTTGTATGGGAGAGAGGAGAAGGGGTAAAGTTAATCGTCTAATTTTTTTTTGACCTTACTAATAATTGTAAATAAATATTTAGTGCACAATTCCAAATCGATAAATTGTATACGCACTGAGTAAATTGGTTTAGAGTATTTTTTGAAAAAGTGCAGATTGTATGGGAGGCGGTGGAAGGAGCGGGAGGGCACAAATAATTCTTATACAGTAAAATGGAATTATTATAAAAGTATTATATTCCAAATTTCAGATCAGTAGCATTTATATTTTTCGAGCAAACCCGTTTAGTGTCGAATTGCGAAATTGAGTGATTTTGCATGGGAGGGGGTAGAAGGGGTGAAGCTAATGGTCTAATTTTTTTTGGTCTTACTAATAATTCCAAATAAATATTTAGTGCAAAATTTCAGCTCGCTAAATTTTATACGCACTGAGTAAATTGGTTTAGAGTATTTCATGAAAAAGTACAGTTTGTATGGGAGGTGGTAGAAGGAGGAAGAGGACACGCATAATTTTTATATTATAGATTGATATCATCATAAAAGTAATATGTTCCAAATTTAAGACCAACAGCTTTTATACTTTTCGAGCAAATCCGTTTATTGTCAAACTGCGTAATTGTGTCATTTTGTATGGGAGGGGGTAGAAGGGGTGGAGCGATTTGACCCGTTCACGAACTTGTCCTTACTTTTTTGTCAAAAACGACGTGTACAAAATTTGAACTTTCCGTATCAACGCGTTCTCAAGCTAGAGAGGACACGGACGGACGGACATCCGGTTTTGAGATTTTTGAGTGATAATTTGAACTTCTGTATCATTCATTTTTTTCTCCGAGCCTTATTTCTTAGCGTTACACACTTTGTGGCAAACTTATAATACCCTCAGATTTCATCTAGAGTATAATAACAATTATATAATGTCTGCAGTGCCATTTAACTAAAGTCAAAGTCAAAGAAAAGATTGGTTTCGAAAAACCCAACTTCTGCAAAATTTTAGCAAATTTATTATTACGCAAAACTATATCGGAAAAAATAATTTCAATCGATTTATTTGAAGCAGCTATTTTTTTCAAGGAGCGCTTTAAGAAACTTTATGTTTCTACTACTACAATGACGCTACAGCCCAAATCGCACCTTGGCTTCCAATTTTATGCAGTTACTAATAAGAAAACTTCTCCTGGTTCAAAGAATGCTCGTTTAGCTTATTTTTTTAAAATCATAAAGTAGTTTTTTAGATAAAAATTAAATTATTTTCGATTGTAAATTATGTATATAGGAAAAAAATGTATTAAATGAATATGTAAGGAATTAAATTAATCTGAGTTGTGTTAAAATAAATTAAACTGAATGGGGTTAAAATTATATCAAAATAAAATAATTTTAAAATTAAATTAAATTAAACTGATGACAGACGACTATATAGCCAATGTTGTATTACTTCTTCTAGTTTAAGAATAGATATAAGCCATACATTTATATATTTGGAAAATAAAAGAATCTACTACTACTACTAAAGAAAATATACGGTGCAATAATCTAAATAAGGAGAACAGCAAAGCCAAAACACTTCCATATTGTAATAGTAATACGAAAACGCAAAAATTCCTCATACTAAACTAAACCAAAGATCGTATACAGGGTGTTTGGTACTCCGTGCATAACCTTGTAAGGGGTTATTCCTGGATATATTTTGAGCAAAAAATTGTTCTACGGAGATGGTCAATTTTCAATATCCACGGAGATACAGGGTGATCAAGAAAAGTCCTTCGGACCTGTACCCTCACTCACTCAAAACGCTATATCTTGAAAACTAATAATCACAATTCAAAGTGTTATAACTTGTTTTTTAGGGAATCAAATTACCTTTCATTTGGTGTAATAGTCCGCATTGTAACTGTATCCAATTCTGAGATATTTGCTTCAGAACACAAATTTTTGACACTTTGACCGTCAAAATTCTAAGATCAATGTAGTTTTTCTCTAAAAAACCCATTATAAAAATGTCATTTTATTATTGTTTTCTTTTGTGCCATATTATTGCCTACAAAAGACGCATACATTTGCATTGCATAAGTTTTATAGTTTAGATGAAATTATCATTCCAATAATGTAGCACTTTTGTCAAAAAAGCAAGAATAGGTTGATCAACACTCTCCGCTTGAACTAAAAGAACTTAAGAATGGTTTTTATGGTTTATTTCAAATTTCCTTAATTACAATAAATGTTCAAAATGGCCACTTTCATTTTGAATGCACGCTAAAGCTCGTTTTGCCAGTGTTCTCTTTGTGTTCATACTCCTCAACTGCTGCCTTACTTCTGTTGCTGCCGCATCGATTCTGGTGTTTAGATACTGCAACGTTACTACTTCCGTTGCGTAGACAAGGTCCTTCATCCGTCCCCATACAAAGAAATCCATAATAGTTAAATCAGGGGATCTTGCAGGCCAGTGTATCGGTCCATTTCTACCGATCCAGCGATTGCTATAATTGGAATTTAACCAATCTCTGATTTGTCGGCCATAATTAGCTGGAGCACCATCGTGTTGGTAAAACATGGAAGCCAATCGTTGCAGTGGCATATTATCCAATAACTCCTGTAGATCATTTGTCAAAAAATGCAAGTAATTGTATTTAAGGTAGGCGGAAGCCTAATAGGACCAATAAAATCGTTACCAATCACACCTGCCCATAAATTGACACTGAATCTGTGCTGAAATGATGCCTCTCTTCTTGTATGTGGATTGCTCTCAGCCCATGTGTGTAAGTTGTGGAAGTTTGTGATACCGTCCCTGGCGAATTGGGACTCATCCGTCCAAAGAATGTTGCTGATAAAATTCTCGTCACTTATTTGTCGTTCAAGGAGCCAATTGCAAAACTCCATCCTTTTGGGTAAATCAATGGGTAACAGCTCCTGCACTGGTGTGTGGTGGTAGGGATGCAAACGTTCTGCTTTCAGGACACTCCAAACTTTCCACGTAGAGACGTTAAACCGCAATGCCAAGCGTCGTATACTAGTTGATGGATCATTTTGAACTGCAGCTAGGATTCGTTGATCAATTGAAACAGCGATTACCGGCGCAGGATTTGCATTCACTCTGCTTGTCCTAACACTGCCTGTTTCCCTAATCCTTCTGTAAACGTCTTGGAATACTCTCGCGTAAGGTATTCGACGATTGGAAAATCTGTGATGATACAAAGATCGCGCCGCTTGCTCATTTCCCTGACACTCTCCATAGAGGAAAATTATGTCTGCATATTCTTCGTTCGTGAACTCAGGCATTTCGAAATTCTTTTCTAAATTTTAGTGACACCTTGTTCTTTTACAAATTTAACTAAAACTGATAAAAATATGAAGTATGGTTTGCTTTTATAGGCTTTTCATTTTGTTAGGTAACCCATTAAAAAGGGCAAAGTGCTGCACCTAGTTGTGTTGAAACTCATTTTAATTTAATTCATTTTCTCGATAATTTTAATACTACCTAAAGGACATTCATTGATAATTTAAATAGTAATTAAAGGACACAAAGAATATTTCAGTTTAACAACATTTCAGGTAGTTTTTTTAGAACGAGAGTTGGTTTATGGCATATTTTATTTTTAAGCCATATGTATTTTCGCTTATTACCTGGAAAACGGGAAAACCTAAGTCATAAGTATGTGTGCATCTTTTGTAGGCAATAATATGGCACATAAAAAAACAACATTAAACTGACATTCTTATAATGCGTTTTCTTGAGAAAAACTACATTGATCACAGAATTTTGAGGGTCAAAGTATCAAAAATTTGTGGTCTGAAGGAAATACCTCAGGATTGGGTACAGGTACAATACGGACTATTACATTAAATGAAAGATAATTTGATTCCCTAAAAAACAAGCTATAACACTTTGAAATGCGATTATTGGTTTTCAAGATATAGCGTTTTGAGTGAGTGAGGGTACAGGTCCGAAGGACTTTTCTTGATCACCCTGTATCTCCGTGGATATTGAAAATTGGCCATCTCCGTAGAACAATTTTTTGCTCAAAATATATCCAGGAATAACCCCTTACAAGGTTATGTACGGAGTACCAAACACCCTGTATATGAAAAACAGGAGAACAGCGAAGCCGGATCAATGTCTTTATTGCAATGCTAATCCGGCTGTTTTTTAGCTTTCTAGCGATTTTTTTCCACGCTTTAATCGAGTCGAAAACGACGTTGAATATAAGGACGACAAAATTCCTACTAAAGTTCATCCTAAACTAAACCCAAAATCGTATATATGGCGCAGGGAACAGAAATCACTACCTTATCGCAATGCTAAAACACGAAAACTATGCTTTCATAGAGATTGCTCCTAGTTTTCCCGCGCTTGCACTTTGCTTACAACAAATCGCACACTACCTAAACACGTAATAACATGACGCCGTTAACCAAAGGTACATCTACACCGACTGACATCTATTTACCAGCTTTTTTTGGTGGTGTTCAAGTTTTTAGAAGAAAAATCTTTTCTTAAACAGCAAATTACAATTCTATCGATCGTTTGTGGTCTCGCGGATCAAGTATTGTTAAAAACATAACATAAGAATTATGATTGGGCGTAAAGTCCAATCATATGATACTCTAGATGAAATAGGAAAGAGTTTATTGTACCGGAAAATATGTCATCTCAAATTCTTTCGAATAGTGAATAGTCACTTTTGTATGGGACGTGGTAAAAGCAGAGGGGGAGGTTTGTAATTTTTGTATATAACACCGAACGTAATATACAAAATGTTTCATGCTGAATTTAAAGTTTTAAGTAGCATTCATAATTTTCGAGGATTTTGAACAATTTTTTTTGTTTAAAGTGGCTTTCATAATTTTCGAGGAAATTGAACAATTTTTTTGTCTAAATTTATGGCATTCGTATGGGAGGTGGCAGAAAAAGTGGAAGGTTTTGGATTATTTTAAATCTGCTTATCAACATCCTAATCGCATTGCTTCGTTTTGAAGAAAAATTATTTAATGGAAATTCTGAAATTTCGTGAAATTTGTATGGGAAGGGTAGAAAGAGAGAGGCAAAGTTGATAGTTTTTTCCCAAAATTAGTTGTAATTGTAATAAAATTAATTATGACAAAAATTGGTTCTCTTAGCTTTGCTAGTTGCAGCGAAAACCGAATAATTGCATTTCTGAAAATTGTGCATATACAGTGGTGGTTATTAAAATAGAGCCATTGGTTATAACGTAATAAAGTGTTCGGTGGGAATTGACATAACTTGCATAAAAGAAAGAAATAGCTAGCAACAAAATATATATTCCAAGTATGTACATATAACACAAAAAAAAGTTTCTTAAGCTACTCATTAAAAAAAAAAATAGTATAATACGGAAAAGTAAGTAAATTTCTATGGTCATTGAAATAGAGCCATTACATATTTCGTATCTTATGTCTACAAAATTAGATATCAAATCACATATTTCGGTTTCAATTACTTAATTTAATCAATATTTAGTCGCTTGACCCTTACTTTTGACTACGGCTCGGCAGTGTCGGGGCATTGAATCGACTAACTGCTGACACCGTTTGATGGAAATGGACGCCCATTCCCTTTGAACAACCTCCCATAATTGTGCTTTATTGCTTATGCTGAAATTGCCAACCGCACTTTTTAATTGTTGCCATAGATTTTCAATCGGATTGAGATCGGGCGATTGAGAAGGCCACGGTAAAACCGACAACTTATGATCTGCGAAAAACTTTTTTGCCCTCCGAGATGTGTGTTTCGGATCATTGTCTTGTTGTAATGTCCATTTTAATGGCATATCATATTCAGCAAACGGGAGCATAGTATTTTCGAGTATATTAGTATATTCATGTTGATCCATAATTTCTTTTATCCAATAAATTGGTCCGATGCCGTACCAAGAAAACGATCCCCATAGTTTTATGTTCCCTCCTCCATGCTTTACAGTTTTTTTTGTGTATTGTGGGAGGAATTCTTTGTTCGGAGGTCTTCTAACGTAATTCTGACCATCGGAACCAAATAAATTTATATTCGTTTCATCCGTCCATAAGATATTCCTCCACCGTTTTAGGCCATCAGGACCATCCCAGTTGATATGGTCAGATGCAAACTTAAGCCGGTTTTTAATATTTTTCTTAGATAAGAGAGGAACTTTTCTGGCGACTCTTCCATTTAAACTACGTTCTTGAAGTCTTCTGCGAACAGTACGTGCTCTTACGTCAAGATTTAATTCACTCTTAATGTTTTTAGAAGACTTGAATGGATCTCTTTTTGAGGTATGAGCAATGAGTCGATCAGTTTGGGCAGTAGTTTCTTTCTTTGCTCCACAATTTTCCACAGTTGGTTTTGGTTTGAATGCATTTTCAACCATTTTCTTCGAACAGCCGACCATTCTAGCTATTTCACGTTGAGACTTCCCTTCGTCCCGTAATGTTAAAATTTTTGTTCTTTCTTCCAAAGAACAATGCATTTTTAGTGTGAGTTATTAATAAACTTCAACCACTTGATATAAATATTTTAAAAATTATTCATAATTTTTATAATTATTTATTTTTATAATTATTTTAACAACAATTAGTTATATGCAATTATTTATTTTAAGAAATAATATTTAATGTGCTTATCCAACAAAAACTTTTTACAACTTGCTTTTATTAAATTCGTTTTTCAACTGACTTGTTTTTTTACAATTTTTTCATAAAAAACTAATATGATTATTTTTATATTTTGTGCGATCTATTCATTTATCAAAAGTAAAGTAGCGCTATTAAAGTAAGTTTCTACGATTTACTTAATTTATAAAAAGTAAAGTAGTGATAGTAAAGTAGGCACTACATACCCCCTTCCTAGAGAAGATCTTTGATCTTTTCGATATTATATACATTAAAGAATAAACAAAAAAGGAAAGGAATGTCTGTGGTACGCATTTTGTATTTAATTGACAAAGGAAACTTTCTTTTTAACTCTTGACGAGTTTGTTGCTTCGGAAGAACTAATGAAGCAAGGCTTAAGACGATCAATTGATACTGAAGTCGGTTTGTCTTTGATCTTAATGACGAAAAACTTGTTGTTTCTCTGAATGACTTCAAAAGGGCCTTCATATGGAGTTTGAAGAGAGGTGCGAACCTTGTCTGTTCTCAGAAAAACATGGGTACATGTTTTGAGATCTTCAAAAACAAAAGGAGTTTCCAAACTATGTCTTGATGGAGGGCGAGGGCTTGATTTGTTGATCCGATCACGAAGAATTTCAACAAAATCACTTCCAGACATTGTATTCGATTTGTTCTTGTGTTGAACAAAATCGTAAGGAAGTCTAATATTCTGACCGTAAAGTAATTCGGCGGGGGTCGCGTTGGCATCATCTCGAATTACTGTTCGTAAACCGAGAAGTGTAAAAGGAAGTGCATCTGACCAACTTTCGTTTGTTTTGCATTTCAAAGTTTCTTTAAAAACTCTGTGCCATCTTTCTAACATGCCGTTTGCTTTAGGATTGTATGCAGTAGTTCTGCAGCGTTTAAATCCTATCAATTTTCCTAATTCGTGAAATAATCGAGATTCGAATTGAGGACCTTGATCCGTAATAATAGAAACTGGCGTTCCGTAACGTGGAATATATTCTTTGAATAAAGTAGATGCAACAGTTTCTGCGCGAATATCTGTAAGGGGATAAGCTTCGGGCCATCTGGTGAAACGATCCAAAACTGTAAGGCAGTATCTGAAACCGTTCGAAGTTGGCAAAGGACCAACCAGATCAATATGAATTGTTTCAAATTTGCTTGAAACTGGTTTGAAATCTCCTAAAGGACTTGTGACGTGTCGAGAGATTTTTGCTTTTTGACATGCAAAACATTCCTTAGTCCATTTACGACAATCTTTATTGATTGAGGGCCAAATGAATCTTTGTCGCATAAGTTTAACGGTAGCCTTAATTCCTGGATGCGATAAATCGTGAACAGTACGAAAAACGCGAGTTCGTAAATTTAAAGGAATGTAAGGTCTAAGCTTATGCAAGGAATTGTCACACCAAAGAGGATTGATGGTACCTTCAATAATAACCGGAATGATTTTTAAACTGGGTAAATTTTTAGCTTTATTTAATTCAGAATCAATTAGTTGAGTATCAGCAATTTCGCAGTAGTCAATAGTTGTCGGAAGGTTTAATGCTTCAATTCTCGATAAAGCATCAGCGACAACATTGTTTTGACCAGAAACATGACGAATATCTGATGTAAATTGACTGATGAAATCCAAATGTCTGAGCTGACGTGGCGAAGCTTTTTCAGGGTTTTGTTTAAGAGCGAAAATTAACGGCTTATGATCCGTAAACAAAATAAAATCTCTGCCTTCAAGCATAAATTTAAAATGTTTAATGGCAATATAAGCCGCTAGAAGCTCTCGATCATATGCACTATAATTCTTTTGAGGTGAAGAAAGTTTCTTCGAGAAAAAGGCTAGTGGTTGCCAGTCATTTCCATATCGTTGTTGAAGAACAGCTCCTAAAGCTGTATCTGAAGCGTCCACTGCTAATGAAAGAGATGAAGAAGTGGAGGGAAAAGCTAAAGTTGTAGCTTGAGCGAGTTGCTTTTTGCAACGCTCAAACGCTTCAATTGATGTAACCGACCAAACCAATTCTGTTTTATCATTCTTTTTCTTGCTACCAATAGTGAAGCTGTCAAGAATTGACTGTGCTTCGGCAGCGTGAGGAATAAATCGGCGATAAAAATTAATCATTCCTAAAAATCGTCGCATATCTTTTACTGTAGATGGACGTGTATAAGCTAATATAGCTTCGACTCGTGAAGCGATTGGTTTGATTCCATTTTTGTCAATCGAATGACCGAGGAAATCGACCGAAGATTTAAAGAACGAGCATTTAGTTTGGTTAATTACCAAATTATGAGAGTTAAGTCGTTCAAACAATTTCTCTAAATGATTGAAATGATCACTTTCTGATTTAGAAGCTACCAAAATGTCATCGATATAGACAAAACAAAAATCAAAATCATTTAAAATTGAGAAAATGAATCTTTGAAAAGTTTGTGCTGCATTGCGAAGACCAAAAGTCATCCGCACAAACTCGTAAAGTCCGAAAGGTGTCGTAATGGCTGTTTTCGGAATATCATCCTCATTAATGGGAATTTGATGATAAGCTCTCTCTAAGTCAACAGTTGAAAAAAATGTACATCCTTCCAACTGTTGACAGAAGTCCTGAATATGAGGAATAGGATAAGTGTCAGGAGTAGTGATAGCGTTTAAAGATCTATAATCACCACAAGGCCTCCAACTACCATCCTTCTTCTTCACCATGTGAAGCGGTGATGCCCATGGACTGTCGGAGGGTCTACAGATACCACGTTCAATCATTAGATTGAATTCAGCCTTAGCTGCTCTAAGCTTTACCGGATCTAGACGACGAGGTCTGGCAAAGATTGGACGACCTTTAGTAACGATAAAGTGTCGCACTGTGCTCGACTCTATGAAACTATAATTTAAGGTGCGTCGTAATCCTTCGAATTTAGATAATAACAACTCAACTTTTGGATTTAAAGGTGTAGTTGACAAAACAGCGAGATTTGAAGATGGTCCATTAACCAAGGAACCAGTTACTGAACTAATTTGTGATAGTGGATCGATAATACATTTACGTCGGATATCCACGATTAAACCGAAATGTTTAAGAAAATCTGCACCAAGAATGGGTTTTTCAACATCGGCTATAATAAATTTCCAATTAAATACTCTTCTTAATTGGAGAGAGATATCTAAAAATTTAAATCCGAAAGTTTTGATGTTAGAAGAATTGGCGGCTGTGAGTACGATAGATTTATCACAAACCCTGTTTTCCTTTGGATTAACCGGAAGAACAGAGATGTCAGCTCCAGTATCAATTAAAAAACTAAACTTGGATAAATTGTCTAAAATGAATAGGCGACTTGATGATGATGGTTTGTTGTCGAACATCGCCACTTCAGACAACTTTTTCAGTTTTTTGGATTGTTGAACGAACAAGGTTTGCGACATTTAGTTGCATTAGTTCCAAATTTTTTATGATAGTAACAGAAATTCGAATTTGGTATTGAATTATCGCGATAGTTACTAAAAGAACGTGAATTACTTCTAGAACGTGATCGATTCCTTTTATAAAATTGGTTTTGTTTCAGAGTCAATAATTCAATCTGTTTCGTTAACAGGGACATCTGATGAATGATTGAACTTTCAAAACTAAATCGATCAGTTCTAATTTCATTAACTTTTAGTTGCGAGATATTTGAAACGTCCCAATTGAAATTAGGATTAGTTTCAATAACTCGATCTGCAAGAATGCTTAATTCGTCGAGTGAAACATTCGCTATTGCTAAAATCGATTGTGCATTAGGTGGTAATTTTTGAAGCCAAAGCTTCTTTAAAAGAGGTTCTCCAACAGAAGACCCAGCTAACGCCTTCATCTTACTTAAAAGATGAGATGGTTTATCGTCTCCAAGATCAAGACCGTTAATTAATTTCTGAAGTTTGTGATCTTCCGATTCACCAAATCTAGAAATAACAGCCAATTTCAAATCCGAATAAGGTGTGGTAGAGGATAAATTCTCAATAATGTCCAACACCTTATCACATTCTTCCTGAGTCAACATACTCAATGCATAGCTAAATTTCGTTGCTTCTGACGAAATGTTAACTGACCGGAATTGTACCTCGAGAGCTTGAAACCAAGCAGTCGGATTTCGTCTCCACAAACAGACCTTTTGAATTGCGACGGTCGCAATATTATTTGAATCGCCTAACCCCAAAAAAGGATTAGCTATTAACGATTCATCCCGAGATGAAGGAGGTAAAGTTTCATACGACATGACGCAACTTAATATCAAAATCAATAAATCGCCACAAAATTTACAAAGTGAAAGTGAAATATATATATGAAGTAAAATATAAATATTAGATTAAAATTTACTTGATTTATGTATTTTCTTATTCTGAGCAATTACGTATTCTGAATTTTGCTGCAGTTGTTATTGTTGCGCTTTGACTGTTGATGTAGTTGCTGCTGCTGCTGTTGCTGTTGTTGCTACTCTTGCTGTTGACGTTGTTGCTGCTGTTGCTGTTGCTGTCGCTTCTGCTGCTGCTGTTGCTATTGTTGCTACTCTTGCTGTTGATGTTGTTGTTGCTGTTGTTGCTGTTGTAAATTACGTTTAAATGCTTCTAATTAAGCTTGAAGTTGATTGTTTGTTTCTTGTAAGATCTGCAAAAATCAGCGACGTCTTCATGCGGATTCCGTTTAAAAATCCGTAAAATTCAGCAACGTCTCGAATCGTGCGCTGTTTGATCTTGATTGAATTGAATCGAAATCATTTGAAAATTTTGAAAATTGAGGCGTGATGCCTGTTGCTTCTGTTGTTGATAGTCACCAAATTGTTGATGAATTGTTTCTTCAAAGGGCGTGTGCCTTCGTCGGGGTCACCATTTTTAGTGTGAGTTATTAATAAACTTCAACCACTTGATATAAATATTTTAAAAATTATTCATAATTTTTATAATTATTTATTTTTATAATTATTTTAACAACAATTAGTTATATGCAATTATTTATTTTAAGAAATAATATTTAATGTGCTTATCCAACAAAAACTTTTTACAACTTGCTTTTATTAAATTCGTTTTTCAACTGACTTGTTTTTTTACAATTTTTTCATAAAAAACTAATATGATTATTTTTATATTTTGTGCGATCTATTCATTTATCAAAAGTAAAGTAGCGCTATTAAAGTAAGTTTCTACGATTTACTTAATTTATAAAAAGTAAAGTAGTGATAGTAAAGTAGGCACTACACATTCTGCGTCCCATTTTCACTAAAACTCGACATGGATATATCCTAAATTTGATATTTTTTTATAATATTCACTATTACCTGATAAAATGATTGCAAAAATGCTGACAAAAATTTCCTTTAAAGAAGAACACTCGAAATAAACACGTTGGCTCTATTAATCTGACCAGGCAAAATTGACACGTTTGCAGAAAGTCCGTTTCAGCGAACGAATGCAACGGCACTTTAAAGCAAATTGTCATAGTATGTAGTACTAAACTTATTGTTCAGTTCATATCATAGATGGTGGAAGAGTAAGTGTATAAATTTGTACTAAAATTTATAAAAGACCCATATGTAAAGTCGTGGCTCTATTTCAATGACCACCACTGTATATGGGAGGTGGTAGAAGGAGTAAGAGGATCAGACCAATATTTATTTATTTATTTTGGGGTTAATGATATTTATATCATTATATTATGACCTAATTTTCAAGTCAATAGCTGAAATCGTTTCGGAGAAAAATCAATTTTATTAAATTTCGAAATTTCATGAAATTTGTATGGGAGGTAGTAGAAGGAGTGGAGGGATGTGACCCGTTCACGAGCTTAAAGTTACTTTTTTGCTAAAAATGACACATGACAAATTTCAGTACGATAGGTCAACGCGTTCAAAAGTTATGTTGTATAAACGGTCACTCGGAAACGAGGTTTTTGAGCGACAATAAATATTTCTGTACCCTTGGCGATCCTGTACGAGCATTATTTCTTAGCGTTACAAACGGTAAGGCAAATATACTCTTAGATTTCATCTAGAGTATACAAATTTTGAATTGATTGTCATTAAAGGAGTTACTGACTTGAATATATCGATTTTTTTTTTCGGCTGATTATCATTCTTCATTCAATTTAACACAAAATAAAACAAACCGCAGATTTTACTCATCGGAAAAAGTGGTCAAAAAATTAATGCAAAATTAGGAAGGTCGGTGTAAATCGTACTACCAGTCTGTTTGTTTTTTCGTTCTCCTGAAAAGTTTCTATTTTCACATTTTTATCCACATCGATACATTTTTCTCGAAAATGATAACAGCAATTAGCATGGTTCTTTTTTTCTTGGCCGATAGGTAACGGTATTAGCTAACGACAGTACAGAGGCAATTTCAAATAATTGGCTATAAACATATATATTTTTTTTAACACAACATGAAAAAATTTGAAACTTTCACAGCTTATAAATGACTTAGTTTTGAATATTTTTTTAAATTCCTCTGCTACAAGGCATTAGTGTCCTCATAGTAATAAGTGTACAAAAAATCATTAAAATCGGTCAAGCTGTTTCCGAGAAAATGTAGACTTGACGGGAACAAGAATACCCTGGCGTGAAATCCATTACGCCGACCTCGAGACCTTCTTAAGGTCTCGAGCAAACGTAGTCAGGGTAATTTCGTAGAAGCCACCGTATGTAAACCGAAAAAAATTGGTACACGTCGACGATGAGCCCGCAATATGACATCACTAATTCGGAACGCAATATCGTGGAACCGAGTGACCACAGTTTCATTCCGTTGTGCGAGTTGCAATAATTATTAGCTTTCGGCATTTCGAATATTATTATTACCATTGAACCAAATATATCTGGGGATAACCCCACGCAAGTCGTTCCACGAAGCACCCCGCACCCCCGTGATCACGTAGCTCTCATACGAACCGTTTTCATTGCCATAGGTTACCAGATACTTGCGGAACAAGCGTCACCGCCACAAGAAGCAAACATTGAGCGAGAAAGACGCGGTACCGAAGTGGAAGAGAGGCGCCCGATACCCGCTGGAATCGGTAGCCATTCTACGCGACTGGCTTGAAACGAACTGGTACCGTTGTCAGCCGCTCAGCGGAACGCAACTGTCCGAACTAGCGGAGTCCGCCAACATAACGCCCGAACAGGTAATTTTCGTTACACTTAGGCGACCTAGCACCCTCAACTTGAATCACATGCATTGCTTCAGGTGGCATTTTATATGGAAAACGGTCAAGTCAGTAACCCCCTTAATACGAGTAATTTCTTTATTGCCAAGCCTCAAGTGCGTTTTACTAGACGATTTTCCTCCGTTTTCGCTGTTTTTCATAAATGGGCTTTTTTCGTGTGAAATACTACTAAAATGCGAAATTAAGTGCAGCCGACAGATTCCGAATTATACACATAGAAGCTATTGATATTGTACAATAATCGAGCAATTAAACTGGCGATTCGATGGACATCGTAAGGTAGCACGACCTTTTGGTTTCATGTCTAGTATCAATTTAGAGTAACAAAATGATGATATGCTAAGAAAGCACTGTAGCTATCCTACCGATCTAAATTGATCCGGAACTCTCAAGTGAAGTATTAAGCGCGAAAAAATTATTCGTCTTTGCACAAAAATTTTGAAAAACTTGATCATTTGGAAGTGCAACTGATTCATGATTTAATAACAAATTATGAACATATTGTTACAGATCTGGCAACCACGCAATTCGATCTCTCTCGAATTATGTAGAACAGTATCCCCGAATATGTAAAAAGCCATAATTAAAGATCTAGAACTTTCCAGTATAGTTGAGACATACACCCGACGACATACACGACGGAAGGTTCGAGACTAGGGGGGAAATGTATAAAAGCACGAAGCTTTCAGTCGGGAAGCAGCCATTTTGATGATCGAGACGCGAACCAACCGACAAGCGATAGGAAAAGTACGCGGCGGTAGTGCCATATAGTGCGAATTAAGTTAAAGTGCGAATAAATAAATTATCACTTATTTTTAAACGAATTGTGTTTAACTTGAAATCCCGGCGAACCCCTAGCTCGCAACAATATAGAGACTGCATACAGGATTCTTTCATGTATTCCTATAACTTTCGCATCGGTAGAAAAATTATTCAGTAAACTCGAATTAATAAAAAAAATGTAAGGCCTTCCATGGGTCAAGAGAGACTGAGCAAGTTAAACCTTCTTTCGATTGAACACGAGGTGTCTTAGCCACTAGATGAAGTCTGTAATTGGGACAGTAAAGGGACGCATCAAATTGCGTCCCAATTAGAGATGATTGCGAAATTTCAAGCTTAGAAAAAAAAAGAATTTCCAATTGATCTATCATTTATTTAAATACATGACAATTAAAACAATCACATTTCAGGTTTTGAAATTTTTGAGTGATAATATGAACTTCTAAATCATATCATACATGAAGTATGCTTCACACCTACTCAACTTGAAGTATACGAGGTCCACAATACATTAAAAACAATAATTTCGGTGTATAAACTTATCTCTAAAAAATTTATGTGTAACTCACGTTCTTCTTATCGCGAAGTCTTCATATGTGCCACTACAAACAGACAAATGTGGTTTCTGTTTCAGATTTTGGTGTAGGTTCGAATTGTAGTTTTCTGAAACGATCACTCTTTTCAGTTACTAAAAAGAAGCATCAAATTATAAAAGTAAACTAAACCGAATATCGACCAAGGCAATCCCGAGTGACTTTGCTTTATATTATGAATTCTGTACATTGACAATGAATACTTACTTGAAAATAATAAAATATTTGAAAATGATAACCTTTTCACGATTCTTGGTGCAATCATAAACGTAAATAAAACGTATTGTTAAAAAAAAATTAGTTTATTGGTGTAAAATCTTATTTAAATCCTTTCAACAGTTATTGACTGATTTATTGATGGCTACTATTTATTTATTAATAATGTAATGGGTTAAGTATTTATAGGAAAATTTAATACAAAATCGATTCTATAAAACAATCAGTCGACTGTTCTCCACATTAAAACTTACAACTATGTTTCCCTAAGATTTTTAATTATATTCATTAAGTTGTATCTCTGGTGGAAAACTTAAATTTTTACAAGTATGAACTTATTTTTATATTAACTAATTGTGTGTGCATTTACTTAGCTCAGATTTTACTTGAATAAAGTAACATTCGAGTTTAATCACAACTATACAGGCACGCTTTCCGGAGGATACAATAAAGGCTTTTCTAAAAATGTTTACTTATTATATTCTCTCACATCAGTATTATTATATTTTTCACACATACACACAAAATCGTCCTGTATTATTACTTAAAATATATTTTGACTTGAGAAAATATTTCCCATCTTATGCTTAACAATAAATTATTTAACATCAAAATCAGTAATTTTGATTTCACATTAACATAAATTGTAATTAATTTGATTTAAATCACAGCAAATCCGAAATAATACCACCAAACCACGCCATATAAATAGGGAATAGATAAGTCATAAGGGCACGACGTAATGTCATTTGCGACATTTTTGATGATGCTCCACTGGTTTTAGAGTTATCTCTACTATACGTACTACCAGAATTTTGTTTAACTCCTGTAACATTCGTTGCACTTGTGCTAACTGTATTGACCTGAACAGATGTAGTGTTTGGCCGTTCAGGAGTTCCAGGCAAAGCATCTTCAACGAAACTAGATGACCCTGAACCACTTTCTGTATCATCTTCTATTCCGTCACCTGATCCATATCCACTACTATCGAATGGTTCTTCTGCAAAAATAAAAAAATTAAAATTTTTTAATTATTGTACAATATAATTGACAAAAGTCGTACATAACTATTAATTTATATTTTTGTATAAGAGATAACCAAAAGCTCAGAAATGTTGGAAGTACATTGTATAAGAGTAGCAGTTTTACTTGCGGTACAAAAAATAATTTCTTATACTCGTAGTTACGCAAGACTCAATCAATCAATTTCCTGTTAAGACTCCTTACAGAGGCATAGAATAGAGCCAGTTCTCTTTCACAAGGAACGATCCTAAGCAATAGTCTTTGGTTGTCGCTAGGATTCGTTTTTCCTCTGGCCTCCTTTTCAACTAACTCGAGGTCTTCCTTGCTGTAATAGTCCAGAGCTTCTTTGAAGATGTTTTACTCTTTAAAGCGTCGGTCACGCTTTAAAGAGTAATCTCAATGACTATATAAGGGCCGGTCTACAATCAATGCCGCAGCTTCGATTTTGCGAAAATTCATTTCATTGAAACTAACAAAGTCACCTTAGAGTTCTGTTTGAATTCGTGACTATACATAGTTCTCTTCTCTACCACCGTGGATTTTTTCCTTTTTTTAAGATTCAAGCTATTACCAAATAAGAAGCTGCCGCGACTGTTTGAAAAGACATGATGCACCAAACTGAAATTGCCTCAATTTAATCGTTTTAGACGCATGCTTCAAGCATAGACGACAAAGCGCAAGCGATGTGGGGAAACAAACACCGCATGCGACATTATTGAATTTTGTGGCACATTGTCGCACACCTATAAACAGGCAACACTAGGAAACAAGTATTATGGTTCATGCCGTTCAGTGTTGCAATCAGTGAAATTGCCCCTTAACATATTATTGCGCCTTAATACTGTTATATGTAAGTCCTAGTTGCTCATCGTATGTTCTCAATCTTCCACTACTCTTGAAAGCAGCAACAACAATTACACGCACGCGCAAATTCCGATCATGTACATTCCTTCCCACACTATGCCACTCAGGCGCATCCGATCGGATGATAGTAATACACCGATACTTGCAGCAAAAGACCAACAGATCGGCTACCTATATTGTCGTCGCCAGTAGTTCCCTCCAGGCAGCAGTCATTAACACCAACGAGTTGCTACGCATTATACCAGAGTCGGTGAGGCCTCAGATCTACTCTTCATTGAGGAACATTCTGAAGGAACACCTCTTAGGTAATCCAACAGCTTTTTGAAGTATTACTTCGAGCCAGGCTATCTTAGGATAACTTGTGCTGACCAAAACACTCTAGTCTTCCTTCAGGAGGCGGTTCCCAAGATGAACGAGCTCTTGAAGGACACTAAGCTGCAGGTGGTGGAAGGTGCAGAGGCTCCTAAACTGACAAAAGTTTCCCGGGTATTATTGAAGACCCTGGACTCCTATTGCAGGACATTAAGCTGCAAAACAATCTTTCCACGGAGGTTTTTCATAGAGAACAAAAAGACAAGTGCAACTTCTTGTTCTCGTAATCGCCCAAAGCTCCATGGAAAGGTTGTCTGTAGCGAAAGGTTTCGCGTATTGTGAACTCAACAAGATCCACTTCAAACTGCCGAAACTAAATGCGGCCAACCTCAGAAGCCGGTAAACTCAGAGTGGTTCAAGCCAATCTACATCACAGTAGAGCAGCGACCGCCACTCTCCAACAACACCTCTTCAGAGGTTACTCGGATGTTGCACTTGTTCAGAAACCGTGGTTGAGTGGCTCTAACCACATTCTAGGATGGTGCAACAAAACTTTAACAGTCCTTCAATGACCCAAAACAGCTAAGCTACGGACATGTGTCGTTGCAAAAAAAAAGCACTAAAATTGACATTAATTCCGCAATTCAGCAGTCCGGACCAAGCAACGACGCTCTGGGAGAGGTTATTTAACTGAACACCGCAGCCTGTTAAGCTGGTCTCATCATACCAGCCATACGAAGCAAGGGATGTTCCAACGACTGACTTGTGCCAGCTTGTCCAATCCAACACAGGGGACTTGGTAATAGGTTGTCATGCCAATGCCCATCAAACCTACTGGCCTAGCAAAGTCAATTCTAGAACGAGACAAGAAAAGGCTCTGTCCGCAAAGGAACCCCACAGGGCGACATAACATCGCCTCTCCTGTGGTGCCTAGCAGTGAATGAACCCCTTTCGATTTTAAATCGGAATAGCAGTAGCATATGCAGACGATCTTGTCATAATGCTAACTGGTAAGTTCGAATAAGTTCTAGGGGACCTTATGCAATCCACTTTATAACTGTTAAGACAGTTGGGGACTAGATGAAGGACTTACCATCAACTCTCAAAAATCAGATCTGGTCCTCTTCTCCAGAAGAAGAAGAACATATGTTTTCAATCCACCAAACATTCGGGATATCACTTGATCTTTTTATAAAACAAACAGCGGGCCTAGCAGCCTTTAGATTAAAAACCACTAAATCGTGGTCAGCGCCACAAATTGGTCATGGAAAAATTCTAAACGTCATTAGAAACGCAAACTCCCTTTTAGACCGCGAGTATGATTGCATTAACTAACCGCAGGTTGAGAAACGGAAGTTTCACATTAAGTTTCCTGAACGAAACGAATGGGCAACAAATACGATACTCAGCACCTGTATAGGTTCTCATCTCTATACGGACGGATTTAAAACTAGCCAGGGGACAGGTGCAGGGATTTATTCCCACGACCTCGACATCCAAACTTCATTTCATCTTCCAGAACACGCAACATGTTCCAGGCAGAAGTATTAGCCATTAACGAGTGTACAAAAATTATTCTTGATATGCAGAACAGTCTCGGAAATTGTTACATTTTCTCGGACAGCAGGACTGCGCTTCAGGCACTCCAACCCTACAGGACTACATCCAAACTAGTGTCCATTTGGAGACACAATTTAAATCGCCTAGCAGCCATAACGGAAGTTTTTCTAATTTGGATACCGGGTCATAGCGACCTGCTAGGTAACGAGGCGACAGACACGCTTGCACGAAAAGGATCTGCAAACATCAATTCCACTAGGAAGTCAGTCGATGTAGCACCTGGTGCTGAAGACTAGCTTCAAACAGACTATTTGGGATTCTTTCTTGGCGGGGTGGCGGCAGCTGGAAAGCTGTAAAACGGCCAAATCCTTTTGGGAAGAACCGAACAAAAATATTACAGCTCAGCTGTTACAACGTAGACGCTATAGTATCCGAACTATTGTCGGCCTAACCACAGGCCATTGCTTGTTAAAGCTGCACGCATTTAGGATGCGGATCGCGAGCGACAGCTTGTGCAGAGGTTGCGAGGAAGACGAAGAATCTATCGAACATTATCTATGTCACTGTCCGCAAATCTCCAACAGTCGTCTCCTTTGTTTAGGCTCTAGATTCTTCTCAGAACTAGACGACCTCAGAGGTGTCGAACATTCGAGCCTGCTAAGGTTCGCAAACCGAACCAAGTGGTTAGAGCAAGAGGAGTGACTTCCATCTTATAACAATAGGGGGAAGACAATGGGCCCAACTAGATGGCCTCAGTGCTTGTAGTTTTCGTGGAACCACCCTCCTACAACCTAAACCTATGGTCCTCTCGAATCAAGTTAAATATTTAGGTCTTATTCTTGATGGTAAATTATCCTGGAGGATCAACATTCAAGAACGAGCAAAAAAGGCTACCGTAGCCTTCTTCGCTTGCAAAAAGGCATTCGATTTGAGATGGGGCTTAAACCGCACCTCATCCACTAGTTGTATACCTGTATTGTCAGACCAATTATTTGCTATGGCGCGCGGTGGTACTAAAAATCAACCTTGCACCTTTACAGCTAATCCAACGGATGGCATGTCTGTGCTCTTAGAATCACACCAACTGCAGCCCTGGAGGTAATTCACTCACTACCTCAACTTGATCGTTTTATAAAACAAACGCCGAGCCTAGCTGCCATTAGATTAAAAACCACTAATTCGTGGTCAGCGCCACTAATTGGTCATGGCGCAAACTCCCTTTTAGACTGAGAGTATGATTTCATGAACCAGCCGCAGATTGGGAAACAGAAGTTTCACATTACGTTTCCTGAACGAAACGAATGGCCAACAAACACGATACTCAGCACCTGTACAGGTCCTCATCTCTATACGGACGGATCTAAAACTAACCACGATCTCGACATCCACACTTCATTTCATCTTCCAGAACACGTGACAAGTGTTTCAAGCGAAAGTATTAGCTATTCACGAGTGTACAAAAATTATTTTAGATATGCAAAACAGTCTCGGAAATTGCTACATTTTTTCGAACAGCAGGGCTGCGCTTCTGGCACTCCAATCCTACAGGACCACGTCCAAACTAGTGTCCATTTGTAGACACAATTTAAATCGCCTAACGGAAGTATAATTTGAATACCGGGTCATAGCGACTTGCTAGGAAACGAGGCAGCAGACACGCTTGCACGGCAAGGATCTGCAAACATCAATACCACTAGGAAGTCAGTCGATGTAGCACCAACAGTGCTGAAGGCTAGCTCCAAACAAACTATTTTGCATTCTTTCTAGGCGGGGTGGCGGCAGCTGGACAGCTACAGAACGGCAAAATCCTTTTGGGAACAACCGAATAAAAATATTACAGCTCAGCTGTTATAACGTAGTCGCTATAGCGTCCCAACTATTGTTGGGTCATTGCTTGCTAAAGCTGCACGGATTTAGGATGCAGATCGCGAGCGACAGTCTTTGCAGAGGTTGCGAGGAAGACGAAGAATCTATCGAACATTATCTGCTTCACTGTCCACAAATCTCCAACAGTCGTCTCCTTTGTTTAGGCTCTAGATTCTTCTCAAAACTAGACCTCAGAGGCGTCCAACATTCGAGCATGCTACGGTTCGCAAACCGAACCAAGTGGCTAGAACAAGAGGAGTGACTTCCATCTTATAATCAATAGGGGGAGTACAATGGGCCCAACTAGATGCGCCCAGTGCACTGTGGTTCTACGTAACCAACCTCCTGCAACCTAAACCTAAGTCCTGTGACCGACAGGCAGAATCCAGTAAGCGACGGTGGAAAGATTTATTCGACACTGAAGAGAAGCCAGAGTATGTAACAGTCCAGCACCAACAGTACTGAAGACTACCTTCAAACAGACTATTTTGGATTCTTTCTTGGCGGGGTGGCGGCAACTGGAAAGCTGTAAAACGGCCAAATCCTTTTGGGAAGAACCGAACAAAAATATTACAGCTCAGCTGTTACAACGTAGTCGCTATAGTATCCGAACTATTGTCGGCCTGACCACAGGCCATGCTTGCTAAGGCTGCACGCATTTAGGATGCGAATCGCGAGCGACAGCTTGTGCAGAGGTTGCGAGGAAGACGAAGAATCTATCGAACATTATCTTTGTCACTGTCCGCAAATCTCCAACAGTCGTCTCCTTTGTTTAGGCTCTAGATTCTTCTCAGAACTAGACGACCTCAGAGGCGTCCAACATTCGAGCCTGCTAAGGTTCGCAAACCGTACCAAGTGGTTGGAGCAAGAGGAGTGACTTCCATCTTATAACAATAGGGGGAGAACAATGGGCCCAACTAGATGGCCTCAGTGCTTGTGGTTTCTGTGGAACCACCCTCCTACAACCTAAACCTAAACCTAAGCGACGGTGGAGATTGGTAACCGAATACAGTAAGCGTCCTGTGATGGGCAGGAGGGAGTAAGTCCTGTGATCGATAGTGGAGATTGAGGAAGCGAGTAACTCCTGTGACCGACAGGCAGAATTCAATAAGCGAATACATCGTGTGATCGACGGTAGAGATTAGCAGTCGACAGAGCGATAAGTTCGACGACTGAGGCGAAATATTGTGAGCAAAAAATTCAAAGCGTATTTTTTTGAAAGATGAATAAATAAAGTTTTGCGGTTAAACTAAAGTGAACTAGTTGTATTATTTTTACTTGAAATTCAGTGACTCCTAGCACACTTCAATACATTATCGGACATGCTCGAACAAATTGAAAATCTTGGTCCTTGGTTTCTGTATTATTGTGCGTATTTTTGATGCGTAATTTATTGTCGATATGGTGATTGTCAGCGCAGATTGCAGTACGTATGCCATTTATTAAAGAGAGTACTTTGTCTAATTTTATAAAGTATTTTTTCTTCCCATTCCAAGATTCACACCTTGATTAATGAATGTTCATTGAATAGCTTTTCTTAAAATTCTATAAATACTTTCTATTTAATTCTTATAAACATTCATAAACGAGCACCAAACACGAAAATTGCATTCATAAAAATAAAACGCAGATCCATTAGCGATTTTCTGTCTCCTCCAATGTAAACCCAGCATAATGTGTATGGTTTTATTTCCTACGTTATTCTTGCGTACGTATAATTAGTATTATGGAGATAACTTACCTTGATCTGACCATTCTACATCAAGCCCATTATAAGCATTTCTCAAATTGTTTACAGCAGTTTTTAAATAATACAGCTGACTCTGCTGTGAAATTTGAGTAATAGCAGGATTATCCTTCGGTAATTCTTGTGCTATTGAATCTGAATTCCTGCAATTAATAAAAAAAAATATATTGCATACTTACTAAATAATTTAAATTTTTAAAAGAATTACCTAACTGCTACGTGACCATTCCAACAGCTCTCATTATTTTTTGGTATTGAAGCTAATTCGCCATAATTGCAAACTTGATATGGTAAATTAGACCAAAATTTTTTCGAATCTTTGACCTTTTGTTTTATATCTTTTATTAATTTATCCAACAGAGGTTCTTTATTTACATCCTCATCATCATTGTTCCCTTTCTTATTGCCATGTTGTTTTTTCTTGTTTTTTCTTCGATCTCTTTGTTCGTTTTGCCTCTCTTCCGGTAAATATTCCACAGAATCATAATTTCCAGTTTTGACTGAATCAACTGATCTCTTCGGTTTATCAATATAAACATCTTCGTCAATATCAATGATTTGCGAATGCGTTTTCGATGAACTTTTCTCTATGTGTTCTGATAATATTTCACTATTTATTGATCGCGATCTTCGACCTAATACGGGATCGCCACAACCTTTAAAAACTTGATCCGATATTGCTTGTCCCGTTTCCTAATACAATTAACGTTAAGTAATGTGATTCAGTGAAATAATTAAAGAAATTACTTGAAAATTCATTATAGCCTCCGATATTTTTATGTTGATTGGCTCAACAACCATAACTATATTGAATGGTCCAAGCAAACGTTCTGATAGTCTTTCCATGGATGACACAAAATTATCCCATTCAGCATCTAGTAAAATATATTGTTGTAAGCAACCTTTGATTACATTCACACAATAATTAGCACAGGGTTTTTCGGTTAAACCCTGACAAAGACTGCATTCTTGCATTCTAGTTAATGCACCGTTGCAATCGGTGTTAGTTCGTATCTGAAATTAATTTGGAAAACGTTATCAAGACGATATTATTTCGACGTTTTTACTATTTAATTAATAAAAATAATGCAATAAAAAAACACCATCTAATTACACTGTACCATAAAATGAAGGTAAATTTTTGGAAGAAGCAAACCATATTACACTTCACACTTTCGCCCAAATTAAACGAGAATGACATTTAACCGGTAAGACTAGAAGGCTTATAAGAAAACATAGATATTCTGCATTTCAACAAAAGAACAAACAAGTATTCAGAGAATTGTACTTCATACCAGAAAACTATCTATAGTTTTTCATTTTCACATACCCCAGTGCTCATCGCAAGCAAGGTATAGAATATAGTGGGTCAATATTACCCAACAAAATTAAACAGAAAATGAGACAGCCAAAGCTAATGCTGATTCTGTTCAACATGATGATGTTACGTCGAATGCAGACCGGCCTTAAAACATGGGACTGCGGCGCGACCTTAGATTTGCTAAATTTATTATCAAGTACGGTTAGTTTCTTTGCGAAACGCGATACAGATAAATTGAATTTCGCTGCAAATAATAGGTTTGACTTTTGCCAAACTTAAACATAACTTAAGCATTTCAATTAAATATTCGACATTTTACTACAGAAAAGTTATACTTACATTCATTAGGGCTTTAGCTACATCAGCAGCTGTACTTAATGCCTGGGCGTATGTCCTTGTCGCCACAAACGATCGTTTTATTTGTACTGATAATTTATCTGGAACGTCACCGAATGGTTTTAATTCCTTCATATGTTCACTAACGCAACCTAAATATCTAAAAGCAGACATAATTATTTATACAAATATATTTATATAAAAAAAAGAAAAAAAGATTTATATCTCGCTCTGAAACTCACTTATCATCAAGTATATATTGTGAATTTAAAACTGTAAACATTTTTTGATAGAGTGTGTTGAAAAACGAATCCATTGCCACTGCCAAATCCACTTTGCCTCTAGTGTAATAATTCTCCAGCTCAAGGAAAAGATTTGCGAACACGTAGGCATTTTCCTCGTAAATTGTTCCATAAGTACGTTTAAACATAATGTGGAACTCTTTTTTAGATTCTGCTAAAAGTTCTGTGAAGAAATCTGAAACACAATGTTGAATGAATAATAATTTCCTCTTAGATTTATTTGAAGGCAATCTATTAGTTCGGTCAAACAGAAAAGATTAAAGAATCTTGGATTTTCTTAAAAAAAAACTGATTTGTTGCGTTTAGAATACCAACAGCCCACAAATCAGGCTTTGGCCTCCTGACCTTCAGGACTTTATTTGTTATTATGGAAGAGTTGGTAGCCATCCAACTCTCTGTGGTGGAACAGATGTACCCAGTCTGCTGAAATTATACGTCGACTGAAATTTAAGCTTCGCATTGTAGACCAAAACGCTAACCACTAGGCTACATCCAAGATTTTAGTAATCTTTATAATAAAATCGATCTAGACAAAAAGTCTGTACATTAAATATATTTTTGGAAAAATATTATGAATAACGAATATTCCAGTGTTATAGAACTCAATTAACCAAAACTTAGAATTTTATCATTGGATGGAATGTCAACCACTGTACAATTCATATTTGGATTCCATGTACATATAACACAAAATTCACTTGAAATCATAACATAAGATACAGTTTTCGTGTACCTACCGTCCGTTTGTCTTTCTCTTCAGCTGGATGTACACTAGTGTGTAGCGTGTTGGTCTATAATGCGAAAGTGGTGAGTACAAAGCCTGTTCTACGTACAATATAATTCCAGCATACTGCTTGCGTGGGTAAATGAAAATTTCGTAGATAGTGGGTTGTGCAGGCTAACAACCCTTTTATAATACCAAATAAATGTTAAGGATTTGGGCCATAGTGCCATTGAAGAAGAAGAATATCGGCACAATAATTTTGGATACTGGTATGTCAGTACTGCAAATTGGTATTCTTTAGGGACTAAAAATGCGTCATTTTGAATTTAAATACACGAGGTGTACTGAATGGATGATAGAGAAACCGAAATCGTCATACAGTACTGCTCCAGTTAGGTACTGATTCAGTACTAAATATTACGAATTACATCTCCTCTATGAGTAGTTTGGAACTCAAGCAATTAATTAATTTCCTGTTAAGACCCCCTATAGAGTCATAGGACAAAAATAATTCTCTTCCACGAGGCGTGATCCTTTAGTTGATGCCAATACTTGTTTAAGCCAATCATAGTCCGTTTTCGAATGTCACAAGTCGTATCTGATGCACTGTATCCGTTTCTCGTATCAGTTAGTGTTTTGAGATCACGGAGTTATCACCCGTTATCCATGATCCAGTGAGGGTCTTACCATTTTTGGGACAAGCAAGTCTGGATGTGGGTGAGTTCTACAAGTCATATCGTCTCCAATTTCCTTGGTCCAATGACCGCGTCCTCCATATTAAAAATTTCAGATGCGATTTGCTGTCTTCGTCAATTTTATCCTCCCAGCCTCAACATTGAATAAGTACTCATAATTCATAATGTAGCACTACGGAAATCTTATTTTATGAATTCTGTGAAATTCTCAGATAATCGCTCATAAATTGCAGCGTCAATGATATGGAAGGAAATATTATGCACGCACCGCTTTTGAGAAAATATAACGAAACCCGTCGAAACCTACGCATGAGGCTTTGGTACCTGATATTGAAGAAACTAGATGTGGTGGGGGTATTTTTCTACGTAAGCTAGAGCAGCTTATCCTAGAGATTGTAGGATGTTTACTTGTTGATTTTTTGCAGTTGCATAATGTAATTATTAACATTATAAATTTTAAATCATCTCTAAGATAAAAATATCCGTGTCATAACTCGAAACTACTTGAAATTGCTATGTGAATTTTTAGAGATTTGGATCATAGGCTAAAAATTTAAAACACGAGAGACGAATGCAATGCCTCATATACGGACAGATTCTTCGGTAACAATCTTAGGCATCCCAAAACTAACAGCAAACTGATTGAATTCCAGAGAATTAAACTTAAACGATGGCGATTACTACTAGAATGGATCCCACTAGCGTTTTTTAGCTTTAAACTTGTACAATCTACAAGGAAAAGTAAGGAAGAATAAGACGCATACCAAAGAGCATTAAGCAATTAAAATAATTTTGGGAAAGGATGAAAAATATTATTGTACCTGCTAAAAATAAAATATTGTACGAACAATTTGATCTAATATTTACCATTAAATTTGTGTGCTCGACTTCCAAGAACATTCGACAATTTTCCAATAAGTTCCTTAGTATTTTTCTGAAATGATTCTTTTGCCCGAGTTGATAATGTCATTTCCATTTTATAGGTGCAACAGCTTCCCGTCGCTGGAAGATCACAAAATCGGTGATATGTTTCTAAAAAAAAAAAATAGATAAACAATCATGTAACGCACATTATACAGCTTATTATGATTATATACTATGTCCATAGTAAAAAGTAATTTAAAATAATGTCGTTATATTGTAGCGAATCAGGTAAAACATTACATCAGCAAACGGCTATAACCTAGAAAACCTACCCAACTTTGTACACATTTGTAGGAGCAAACTTGTAGAAGGATGAAAGTCAAGCCAACGAAATGAAAATACGAATAATGAAGCTCATCAATTGTTCGCAATCTTCAACTGCCTACTATTTTCAATACACAAACACAGGACTACACATTAACTGTGGTTAATAAGAGAAGAAGAAAAAGCAACATCAAAGCAAGCGAATGGGGACTGCAACTATTATCTCACGCAGTTCCTATCAGTTACGGCGGCTACCCAGATCAAGAAGAAGACACAGAACACGCGGTTTTAGACTCCAGTCGCTTCGCAGAATACAGAAATAATATGCCGCGGCCATATGATGAAATGAGAGGAAAATTGGATGGAAATTTGCACACTCATAACGAATGTGCAAAAGAATCTTCGAAGAATCGAAAAAGAAAGGAGAGCAGAAGCAATATAAGGAGCACAGCATAAAATGCTAGCCATCCCCGCGAAGTATTACCTAACGACTGTCCCGCGGGGAGAGTGGTTGGAATCTGTGTGTAGAGGTGTGGTTTAGTACGCAGGCATATATCGGCTGACAGTTTTCTGTGAGGATCAGGTATGTCAATCGTGCATACATACCAATGGCACGGTCTATTGGTATCTAATGAAGATTTCACACCTCCCTGGCGTAACCAAAAAGAAGAAAAACAACCATCGACTGTAGCAGGAAAGGCAGTATCGAGGATCAGGACACAAAAAAGATACCTCCTAATTCAATAAAAGCGTCATTAGCGAAGCCTTAGAAGAGCAAGCAAGTGTCACGCATCGTTCATCATCAAGATTAAAGATGTTGATGAAGTCACCAATTACAGCGAAACAGCAAATATTCTCGCGGAACAACTCACCTACACTATCATCATAGCGTGCGATGCAGCCATGCTCAGAAGGACAACTAGTGGAAGAGGTGCGCCAAAATATTATACTAGTCGAACGAAGAAATAAAAGACACTCAGGACAAAGTGCTTACAAGCCCGACGCAGAGTCCAACGATCAAGAGGAAGAGCAGTTTTTCAGGATCGATTAGCCACTTTCGAAGTGGCGAGACGGGACGTAAACAAGGCGATCAAACAGAGTAAGGCAATTTGTTTCAAACGTCTCTGTAACGAAGCGGATATAAATCTCTGGGGTATAGCATACAGGATTGTAATGACAAGGCTGAAGGGTCATAGGTCCCCATGTGTAGCATAGAGGATCAGCATAGAGTCCATCCCTGCAATTACGTCGGAGGAACTATTTGAAGCATGCATACGCAACAACAAGACACACATACGCAACAACAAGACACCTGGCATCCCAAATATAGTAGCAAAAGTAGCTGTTCAAAAGAGGTTGACATCTTTATAACAAGTGTTTAGAGAAAGGAGTATTTCCTGAACGATGGAAGCCTTCTGGAGTACCATCGTCATATCGCCCAATATGTCTACTGACACGTTGGGAAAGATCCTTGAGCGAATTATAAATAGTGTTCCTCCCATACGCTAATCCAAGGAATCAATTAAATATCTAGGAGCTATGCTCGATAATAGATTAAAATTTAAAGTTCACGTGGACTTCACGACCAAAAATACGTCACAAATGCAGGCAGCGCTTTCCCGAATACTGCCAAACAACGGTGGACCTAGGTATGGTAGAAGGATTCTACTTTCCAGAGCAGTCAGCTCGGTCCTCCCATACGCTAATCCGGTTTTAGCGGCGGCGACAAAGGAATCAAGAAAAAGACTGTCGTCAACGTATAGGCTCTGCGCGATAAGAGCAATCAGCGGTTTCCGAACAATATCGAGCGAAGCAGCAGAAATGATCCCCATCCAGATTCGTGCAAATGAGATGCCAAGGATCTACGAAAGAAGAGCCTCGATCCAACAAGAGGCAGCTGTTGTCAGGAAAATGAAGGAGGAACAGACAACATCAATAATGTGACAAATCAGATGGGACTATACGACAAAAGGCAGATGGACCTATAAGCTAATCCACGCTATTGAGTTCTGAACAAAGCGAGTGTATGGGGACTGCAACTATTACCTCAAGCAGTTCCTATCAGGTCACAGCGGCTATCGCAAATACCTACACAGATTTGCGCGATAACTCACATTTTTGTTGTCCAGCTCAAGAAGAAGACACACAACACGCGGTTTTCAACAGCAGTCGCTTCGCAGAAAGAGAAGTAATATGCCGAGTCCACTATTCATCATAGACTATATGATGGAATCAGAGTAAAATTAGATGGAAATTTGCGCACTCGTAAGGAATGTGCAAAAGGATCTTCGAAGAATAAAGAGAGAAAGGAGAGCAAAAGCATAAAATTCACAGCATAAAATCCTAGCCAGCCCCGCGAAGTAATACCTAACGGCAGTCCCGCGGGGAGAGTGGTTGAAGTATGAGTACGGGGTGTGGTTTAGTACACAGGCGCATATCAGCTGACAGTTCTCTGCCAGGACCAGGTATGTAAATCGTGCATACCAATGGCACAGACTATTGGTATCTAATGAAGATTCCACACCTCCCTGGCGTAACCAGAAAAAAAAACATAACAGAATAATGATTGGGCATAGAGTCCAACCATGCGATATTCTAGATGAATTGGCAATGAGTTTAATGTACCAGAAAATATGTCAACTCAAATTCTTTCGAATAGTGTATTGTGTATTGTAATTGTATATTGTAAATCTTGCATATGACACCGAATATTGCATGCAAAATGTTTCGCGCGGAATTTAAAGCTTGCAGCTTCCAAAATTTTCATGGAAATCGGACATTGTTTTTCTACAATAGGGGGATTTGTATGCGGGCTGGCAGAGGAAATGGAAGGTTTTGGAAGATTTTGAAACTGGTTATCAATATCCTCATCACCGTGCTTTGTTTCAATTTTAAGGTCCATAGCTCTCATATGATCGAAGTAGAAATGCTTTTCTTGAATTTCTGATATGGAAATTTGTATGGAAGCAAGTAGAAACAGTGAAGCGAAATTGAAATTTTTTTAGAATTTATACTGTTTATTAAGGGACGAATTCTGGCAAAAAGCTATAATGCATTTACCAAAATTTTGCATTTGTATGGGAGAAGATAGGGTATACGGATCAAAACAAAATTTTTTGACATTGAAGATATTTGCATTATTGAACTTTCGTCAAAATTTCAAGTCGATAGGCTTTGACGGTTTTGAAGCAAAATGATTTTGTCAATGAATGAATTTACGAAATTTCGTGAAATTTGTGTGGGTAGGAGTGAGGTAAAGTTGATAACTTTTACAAAATCGGTTGCAATTATAATAAAATTAATTTTGGAAAAAAAATTCGTTCTTTTAACTTTACTAGTTGCAATAAAAATCAAATAAATGCATTTTTGAGAATTGCGCATTTTTATGGAAGGGGGTAGAAGGTGTGAGGGGATCCGGTCAATGCTTTTTGATGTTAATGATGCTCATATGTGACGTAATTTGCGACTTGCAAATGATAGCCTAGGGTATAGTCTAGTGGGTAGCGTGTTTGGTTTACAATGCGAAGGTCGTGAGTTCAAATCCCGGTCAACACATAATTCCAGCACACTACCTGCTTGAATAAATCTCGGCTACCTCAATCTACGAAAATGAAAAATTCGTAGATAGAGGGTTGTGCGAGGAGCTAACAACTCTTCCGCAATAAATAATGAAAATGTTAAGGAACCTGAAGGTCAGGAGACCAAGGCCCGATTTCGGCTGTAGCGCCATTGAAGAAGAAGAAATGATAGCTTAAATAGATTCGAAAAATTATTTTCTTTAAATTTCGAAATTTCTTGATATTTATATGGGAAGAGATAGAAGGAGTGGGGGTATGTAGCCCATTCACCAAGTTTCTTTTTTGCTTAAAATGATATAAAATAAATTTCAGTATGATAGCTCAAAACGTTCGAAAGTTATACTGTAGACAGACGGACAGACAGATAGACAGACGGTCACTCGGGATATAGGTTTGTGAGCGATAACAAATATTTCTGTACCCTTGGCGACTCTGTGCGGGACTTATTTCTTAGTGTTACAAACGGTAACGCGAATACAGATTTCATCTAAAATATAAACACATTGACTGTTTGCGATCCTCAATTGTTGTAGCTTGAACTGCTGTTAATACACATCTATGTACGCGCACGATGTCGTAGACACGCACACTTTCACGCGCGTGCTATCTCGCACACACTCAAACATACAGAAACGCATCAATAAGTACGCTACGTCCAACAGCGGAGTAACTTGTAGAAAAGATGTTCTGCAATATAAAAAGGACGGGCGTTTGTTTAAGGGATACATTCATAATTCAGAATCGATTATATCATGTGATTGACAGCGCGAAAATCAAACGACATAGTGTAAATGAAAAAGGTTTAAGTGAACTTTAAAAGCAAATAGTAAAGTTTGGGTTTCGTCAATTAAAAAGTGAACTAGTCTTATTTTACTTGAAATCCACCGAGTCCGAGTACACTTCAATACAATAAGTGCTGGGGAACATAATTGATGGTATGTAGTATATTTGCAATTGGTGCCGAGCGAATCGAGATAAATCTTATCTTTTATGTTACCTCGGGTTTGAAGAATTTCCAGAAAAGCGTTGCCGTCGAAGCGCCTGTAGAAATTGAAGAGTATTTTTTGTTTTGCCTAAGGACGCCCAAAAATGTAGAACTAGCTTTTGCAATGAATTAAATTATGATGAACCAATTTCACATTGTGAATACACAAAAAAAAATTTTTAACGTAAATATCGGGGGTTTGAAATTTATACTTGGTCTGCGACTCCTGCCAAAACAAGATAGATTACAAAAAATAAGGTAAAATAATCTTCGATTTGAAAATTTCCACCTAGTCGTGGAATCCGGTGATTAAACTTTATATGGCAGGGCCCGTTCGTTAACTCTATCCACACACCACACTGTGTTAAAAATAGTTTCGCATAGTCGGTTTAATGAGCGTGGTTGTGCAAGATGTATACAAAACGCAGCAAACGCAATGCTAACGAAAGTACTGACATCTGATAACAACATTATAAAAGTGTTTGTGTGATTAGTTTTCCGTAAACCCAAAATAGAGATGGGCTAAATATCTGACCACCGAAATAAGCCATCTGATAGCCGACTCGTAGTTTTTCAGTTGAGCAGCGTTGGGCTTCCACCACAATTAGACGTATACTTCAAATCTGTGTTTGCTGTTAGTCCTTCGCACAACTCTCTGTCTACAAATTTTCGCAGAATGAGGTGGCCTCGCAAACAATGTGCTGAAATTAAACGAAGACCGGGATTTGAACTCACGACCTTCGCATAGTAGACCAACACGCTACTCACTATGTTATCGTTTAATCATCTCTCTCCTGCGCAGACCCAAACGCATCACGTTTACAAGTCCGCTCTAATTCTCATAGTTATCTGGTTATTTAACTCATAACATACATAGTTATTGCTAGATTTATTTAACTATTGGAAGTACAAATTGAAAACCACAATTTTTTTTTAATTCGATTCTTTATTGTGCAAAAATGAATAAATATTTATTATTCAACGAAATGCTCATCGTTAGCTTCAACTTTTTTCCCATCTTTCTGGCAGCCTACGGATTCCGCGTCGAAAAAACTGTTCTTCTTTTAAGCCGATCCACGAATTGACCCAATTTTTGGCTTCTCCATACTGCTCAACCAGGCCATGCGTCATCGATCGGAATATGTGGAAGTCGGAAGGAGCGATGTCTGGAGAACACGGAGAGTGTAGTAGGACGTCCCATTTCAGTGTTGCCAGGTAAATTCTCACAACGTGAGCAACATGTGGCCGAGTGTTGTCGTGCAAATCACTTTTTCGTGTCTCTCCTCGTATTGCGACTATTTCTCCTTCAATGCTCGGCTCAAACGCATTAGTTAGTTAGTTTTTGTAGCAATTTCCCATGATGGTTTCACCTGGTTGCAGCAGCTCATAATACACGACGCTGAGCTGGTCCCACCAAATACACAGCATGATTTTCGAGCCATGGATGTCTAGCTTGGCAGTTGATGTTGATGCATGGTCGCGGTATCCCCACGATTCTTTTCGCTTTGGACTATCGTAATAGATCCACTTCTCATCACCAGTGACGATGCGATGCCGTCAGAGCAGCTGTTCGCATGTGAAAAAACGTCGTTCGACGTTTCTTGGCTTCAACTCGTATGGCACCCAATTACATTACTTTAGCATCATTCTCAAGCTTCTTAAACGATGTGAAATGGTTTGTAATCTGCAAGTTGTTATTGCTTTTGGCATAACTTTTCCTCCAGTAATGCCTCCAATTTTGCATATGTTAACTGCTAACCGCTCCCGGACGCTCCTTGTCTTCCACGCTTAAATCATCCATTTTATAGCGTTCAAACTATTCTCGACACGTTCCTTCACTAATTGTACCATCACCAGAAGTTTTTACAATCATTCGACGCGCCTCAGGTACAGATTTTTTTAAATTGAAGGCAAAAAGCAAAACTTCCCGCAAATGACGCTTATTTGGCTCAAACTTCGACATATTCGCGCACAAAAAAGTATATGACGCCGATAAAACTTCACAAATCTAATGATGAGGAGTTTTTGACAGATGCCTAAGTTTACCAGGTAACGTATCTGATCCGCCATTGTTGATCAGCATTGACTGCTGGCGCCATCTCCACCGGGTTTCAATTTGTACTCCCGATAGTTAAGTAACCCGTACGAATCCCGGTAGATTCCAGAAGTAGCACGCAATATGCCTGGTAATTACCACGGATTAAATAATAAAATCAAAATAGATCATCACAAAATAAAAACAAAACAGAATTAGGTTCGGGCGTAAAGCCCAATTATTAGATACTCTAGATGAAATAAGAAATAGTTTAATCCACCGGAAAATATGTTATCTCAAATTCTTTGGAATAGTGAATAGCAAACTTAGTATGTGAGGTGATAGAAAGAGTGGGAAGAGGTTTATAATTTTTGAATAATACACTGAACTTGGTATGCAAGTGTTTCGTGCTGAATTTAATGTTTTAAACTTTTATAGTTTTCAAGGAAATCCATAAATTGTCGTTTTGAAACTATGAGGTTTGTATGGGACGGGGTAGAAGAAGTGGGGCGAAGATAATATTTCGTTTAGCATTGCAATTATTAAAGGGTAAATGCTGGCAAAATTTCAAGCTCCTAAAGATTCCAGTTTCCATAAAAATCAATATAATGCAAACTCTAAGTTTATTTTTTTACTCAAAATTACATAAAAGAATATCAGCTCGATAGCTCTAAGCGTTCGAGAGTTATGTTGTTGACATACGGCCACTCGGAATCGAGGATTTTGAACGATAACAAATATTTCTGTACTCTTGGCGAAGCTGTGTTAAGATTATTTCTCAGCGTTACAAACGCTAGAGCAAACACAATATACTCTCAAATTTCATCTATTAAAATGATTACTATTCCAGACTATCACTATAAAACTAACCACTACCGATTGTTGCTTGTGTTGCAATCTCTGTTACAGTTTTGGTATCGAATATTGGTAGCAATTTTTGATGAAGATCAGAGGATAATGAACTTCAAAAGCCCGAGGCCTCCTCCCTACAATTTTTCTGACATGAATTCTACATAAAAAGTCTTCATATCATTTCACCACCTCATTATCAGCGTGGAAATGTTTCCTCACCCCTACTGACGAGTGAATTGTATATTTTGAAAGCGAAATTACAGTTGGCGAAATGAAATTTTTCAGATTTTACATACGGAAATTTCATTTCACTTGAACAGCGTAGTAACTGCTTCGCTTAACATAAAATGAACTAGCTATTTCTAGAATATTATTACTGAATTGTTAAACACAATACATTCATATATACTGAAGATATCCAGGAAAAAAACGCCACTGATAAAGCCATGAAATCCAAGTTTAGTGAACATAAGATAAAATACTATATACTCCTCATACTGAAATTCATCTCCTTAATTTGAACTTTCTGTAAGTTGAACTAAATTCATTGGCTCGAACTTGGGACGCCCGGATGTCGGGCGAGCATTCTACGACTGAGCAAACGACACTGATAATATTATCCCGCCAAAATGTATCCATCTACTTGATGTGCACAGATTTCATATGGAAAACCTTTTAAACCCTTTATCGGGGGTTTAGGGTGTAATATTTTTTTGAATCTGAAAGTTTTTATAGTACATTCAAGTTTCAAAGAATTTAATAAAAAAACGCAAGTCTGTAGGTGCTACTGTTTGGTCTGGGAATTTCCATCAGTCACTTACATAAGATTAGGTTAATATACTTTGAAAAATAATAACTGAATAGTGAAAACACAGTTGAAATATTTTCCATCCTCAACCACCCCCAATATAAGTTTCTCGACCAAGGTGTAGTGGATTGCAATATGTAGGTTCTGAGTTCGAATCCCTATTGACGCATAATTCCAGCGCATTAACTGCTTGGGTATATTTGGGCCACCCTCTATTTACGAAAATAAAAATTCATAGACATGACTAACATCCATTCCGGACACACAAATGCTAGGAAACATGAAGGTCAGCAGGCCAAGACCCGATTTGAATTATGGTACCATAGAAAGAAATATTTCTCGATTCGGTGCAAGAACTCTTATGTTGTTTTCAAATATCCTTTGAAAAATATCTAACATACATGTATGCAGAATATATTTAATTACAAACAAGAAAAAATTCCCAAAGAGCCGATTTTGAAAGCGGGTCGACTGATAATTTTCAAATTTACTTTTGAAATTTTAAACAGGAAATTTCGAGGTTTTTGAGACCTTCAGATCCATCGTGTACAACAATCATATATAATTTCAGTTAAACTTAGACTTCAACATATTCCTGGAATCGGGTAGGGTTGTCGCCTCGCTCTAAAATGAAATCTTTCAGCTCCGGCCCATATCGTAATATGAAAATCTAGAAGACATGCATCAAACGGATGTCTAGACTAAAGAGCTTAATTCGAAAAGTAGATAAAACGGACCAAAGCAGTCCTTGCTTTGGATGAAAGTATTGAATCTAATCTAATTTAATGTGAACGACTGTTTAAAGTACTGCTGGCTGAACATACACATCAATTCATTGTTTAAACTAGTTCAGTCCCAGGCTACAACACGTGTTCCTATTGTTTTGACTCCAAGCATTTATAAACTGACACTCTCATTCCATCCTTCTTCCACTTATTTTTTAACGTATTCCACCTAATCTCTATTAAATAGTTTCCCCCATTACTTTGCCATTAAAAGGTTGTTCCGAAGCTCCGATTTGTGCCATGAAAGAATCGATTTGATTATAGTTATTTATTAATTCATTATTCAAATGATTCTCAGCAGTAATGGTAGCGCATCCCTATGAAAAATATATCATAATCACATAATATCTAAAATATTTTAAAAGATCTAAATCGATTAATGTCATTAAAATACACATGCAAATCACCAATAATAATGAAAGAAGAGTATAGCTATTATTTAAATTTCTAAAAAATTAAAATACTCATAATATACATACATGTATTATTCTTATTTCTACGAATGATTTCGTCTATATGCATCTATCTATAAATATAAAATCGCTACTATAAAAAAGGTTGCTTGTATTTTCCTTTACCCTTTGTCGGCAATTGTTATTAAAGCATCATCAAAGCATACGCATAATTAAAAGAAAAATTACATGTCCGCGAATGGTTTAAAAATATCATCTCGTCTGCATTTCTCAGGTGCGCATTTTTATGCGCATATGAATGTAATTTGAATGACATAAAGGACATGATTTCTCTGAGGGAGTCTTCAATTTCCCAGACATATATTTTTAAGATGAAAAAGACTTGAATGTTCCTACACAAACACCATGCATTAAGTACTGCTCTAGCTTCTATTCTGCAAACATGCACTCGTCGTTTTATTTGCATATAATAAGGAAATAAGTCACAATCCGCGATTACCTTGACATGCAGACAGAATTTTGTATGATATAGATATTGCCGAGTGTTTTCCGATTATCTGTATCAATTATTCATTCAAACAAAATCGATTGTTTGTACAGAATCATTAGAGCGTAAAAACATTTTAATCAAAAAATTTAAGTGGTGGTATTAACCATTGCGAAAAATTGCTAATATCAACAAAGACTATTATTATTATTCCAAGTCGTTTAAGAAATGTAACAAAATTACAATTGGGCGGTGAGATGAAAAAAAAAATATTCCACAAAATATGTCGACGCAACTTCTTTAGAAAACTAAAGGGAAGGTGGTAAAAGGTGTGGAAGAAAATATTTATTGTTGCTGAAATTATAATCACAACTTATGCCTTGTTTAATGTTTATAATTTGTGTTTGGAATTTTCAAAAGTATTTGTGATGAAGTTGGTGGTAGAAGTAAGAATTTCAGTTTCTGGATACCATTGTTATGGAAATGATATACATTAAATTTTTCAAATCAATGGATTCAATATATGGCTAAAAAAGGAAAAAAATATCTGCCTACAAGTCAGACGCAACTTATTTATTCATGAGACAAGTTGAGGATGCGTGAGAAGTCAATATGCAGGATAGGGTGACTAAGTAAATGGGAATTCTAGGGCAGGACTGTTGCCAATTATTTAACTTTTAACTGCGATTAGCCAGGCAGAGTCTCCCATAACATCCCAAAGGCTTTCCGACTTAAAAACATAACTTCGTTCCTTCTGGAAAGACTGGTGGACAACAACCTACATGCAAATCTGAACCTCTCGGTCAGGTGCCCCCACCAACACGCCTATCTGAATGGTATGCCTGCTGATACCGCTTTACATGTGACGCTACCGCCGTAGAGAAAGCTTTCCATCATAAAGAGGTTACACTCGGTGCCTTTCTAGACGTGGAAGCCTCTTTTAACCACGTTAACATTGATGCCTTGCGCAGCCATAGTGTGGCACCTTTCCTGACTGCATGGATCACCTCACCTGTGGGTCCTAACAGTGAATGAACCTCTTTCTATTTTAAATCGGAACGGATCCTCCACAATAGCGTAAGCAGACCATCTTGTCGTCATGCTAACTGGTAAGTTTGGGCAACTGACCTTATGCAGTCTGCTCTACAACTGTTGATATGGTGGCCAGTGGTGGTACTAAAAACCAACCAAGCACCTTTTCAGTTAATCCAACGGATGGCATGTCTGTGTATAACAGATGCTCTTAGAACCACATCAACTGCAACTAGTAATTCTAGCACTACCTCTACTTGATCTTTTTATAAAACAAACAGCGGGCCTAGCTGCCATTAGATTAAAAACGTCTAATTTGTGGTCAGCATCACTAATTGGTTATGACAAAATTTCATACGTCATTAGACGCAACTTCCCTTTTAAACTACGAGTATGATTGCACACAGGCTGAGAAACGGAAGTTTCACATTAAGTTTCCTGAACGAAACGAATGGGCAGCAAACACGATACTCAGTGCCTGTGCAGGTCCTCATCTCTATACGGACGGATCTGAAACTAACCAAGGGACAGGTGAAAGATTTTATTCCCATGACCTCGATATCAGCACTTTTTTACATCTTCCAGAACATGTGGCTGCGTTCCAAGCGGAAGTATTAGCCATTTCTCAGACAGCAGGGCTGCACTTCTGGCAATCCAATCCTTCATGACCACATCCAAACTAGTATCCATTTGTAGACACAATTTGAATCGCATAGCGGCTATAACAAAGTATTTTTAATTTGGATCATAGCGACCTGTTAGGACACGACGAAACAGACACGCTTGCGCGGCAAGGATCTGCAAACATTAACTCCATTTCGAAGTCAGTCGATTTAGCGCCAACAGTCCTGAAGACTAGCTTTAAGCAAACTATTTTGGATTCTTTCTTGATGGGATGGCGGTAGCTGGATAGCTGCAGAACGACTGAATCTTTTTGGGTAGAACCGAATAAAAATATCACAGCTCAGCTGTTACAACGCAGTCGCTATAGCGTCCGAACTATTGTCGGCCTATCCACAGGCCATTATTTACTAAAGCTGAACGCATTCAGGCCGCGGATCGCGAGCAACAGCCTTTTTAGAGGTTGCGAGGAGCACGAAGAATGTATCAAACATTATCTCTGTCACTGTCCGCAAATCTCCAACAGTCGTATCCTTTGTTTAGGCTCGCCATTCTTATCAGAACTAAACGACGAGAGTGCAATGGGCCGAAGCACTTACTGCAACAGCCTCAAAGCAAGTCATGGACGACATATACATAGGTGCACCCAATTGAAATTGAAGACGCCGGTGGCCAAGTTTTACCCTGCTTCCGGAAAAATCTATTATATTGTCAGGTTGTAGCTATATGACCTATAAATTTGGTAAAGTTTTAAAGTTGGGGATTGTAAGGGGAAGCAGGTGGTAACCCAAAATGTCGAAAATTTTAGCATTTCTTTCGGGCTCTGGTAAAAGATACAAAACGCAAATTTTGCAGGTGCATACATCCATTTGTTTTACATAAAGACAAAATAATAATGTGAACGCAAACTGTTATCCACCGAAGGGGGCGCTAACCTGCACGAGGTGATTTAAATGTATTGAAAAAACCATAAAAACTCAAAATTTTATTGACATTTTAAGGTACAAACATCAAAATTTGAAATATTCATTTAACAAAAATGTATAGAAGTTTAAGATATTAGCTGCATATTAGCAAATACCTTCAAAATTTCTACCCCCTCCAATACAGAAGTATTTTTTCAATCGTTTTTAACAAATCAATTATAATCAAGCCATAAAAACCTATCGGCTTGGAATTTTGTACACAATTTTCAAAATATTCACAACAAAGCTGCAACAAAAGTACTAAAATCCCCTTGCACTTCTACTTCCTCCCATACAAAAGTATGATTTCAACCAATTTCAATAAATCAACTAATAACCAACAAATTAAGAGCTACGAACTTGAAATTTTGTACGAACACCTTTCAAGAGAAACAAAATAATACTGTTTCAAAAATTTTACGATTCCCTCGACTCCTCTATACTTCCTTATTTTTTATAGAATCAATCAAGAAATACGATGGTATTTTTTTCAATTTTTTATCGACTGGGCGCAAGTATGAAAATCAACTTTAAGCGCTTTAATTGCTAACAACTACAATTATTTAACAAGACAATTTTTTTTGGAACAGTGTAGTAAAAAGGTTACAAAATTACCTTTAAAATGAGATAAGAACGAAATCTGTGGGACAAATAGAACCGAAGATAATAGCTTTTTAAGAACAGCAAAACCAACGATTCTCAAAATGTTTAAACATCCATATTTTTTAAAATAAACAATTTAAAAAAAAATCCCCACATACGTGTCGGTTTATTTCATATATATAATACATAAAAAAAAAATAAAGCGATTCTAGAAACAGACGTGAATTTTTTCGGCAAATCCGTACGGTTTGTAAAAGAATGACCCATATTGAATTTCCACGCATCCTCAAATTGTACCAAGAATAATAAAGTTGCGCCCGACTTGTTCGATGAATTAAACATTTTCATTTTTCTCCTTTTTTTGTATTAATTATAACGAGGTAAAGTAGATTAAAAATAATAAAAAACGTGTATTTCAATTTTCATTCATCGAACTGGTGTGGCCGGATACTTTTGGGACTAACTGCAAATTCAGTATATATAAATAAATTTGATTATCGTAAATGGTTTTGATTATGATTCTTATATCAAATTTCGGACAAATTTCCCGCTCCATTGCTGAACATGCATCGACCAAACTCTACTGGAGAAGGGGTTATTATGTGCATACGAGGGTCCCTGAAGTAAAACCAAAAATTGGACAAAGAAATTTTGTAATTCTCTAATGGTCTCCTTTTAGCTCGATACAATTTTACCAGCGATATTCAATAGCTTCCATACCCTGTGTATGGTTAGAATCGTTGAACTCCGCAAAATAGCCATCAACCGCAGACTCTACTTTTTCATTGTTGGCAAATCTTTTACCACCGAGCCATTTTTTCAAGTTTAGAAATGGTTATTACCCGAAGGAGCTAAATCTTGCGAATACTCCAACTCGAACTTTAACTCATTGATTTTGGTCATAGCAATAGCGGATGTGTGAACTGGTGCATTGTTTTGATGAAACAAAACTTTCTTTTTCGCCGAATACGCCCGTTTTCGTTTTTTTTTTTCATCTCACACACGCTGCAATAATTTCGCATAATACTCGCCGTTGATTGTTTTTCCTTTCTGAAGATAATCAATGAAAATTATCCTAAGCGCATCCCTAAAAACTGACGCTATGACCTTGCCTGCAGATGGAACTATCTTCTCCTTCTTTGGAGCCAATTCTCTCCTTTCACTCCATTTTTTCTTCCTTCGTCTCAAGTGTAAAGTGACCCATATTTCATCCATGTTTATGAACCGGAGCAAAATCGCTGATTTATCGCTGTGCTATCGAATGGAAGATCATCACGGTACTGTTTTTGTTCCATTGTGAGTAATCGCGGCACCCACCATTCGAACAGCTTTCTCATGCCCAAATTTTCAGCCAATATGTGATGTATCAGCTCTCTTTGAAATGCGTACTATGTCCGCTAGTTCGCGCACTTTCAGTCGACTATCAGCCAAAATGCTTTTGTGGATTTCTTTCACTTCACTTGATCGACCAGTGCGACTTAATATTTTACTATTGTAAATAAAGGAGCAAACTCCCTCAGAGTGGAATCTAGCTCAGCTTGATATTAGTTCCACTGAAGCCTTTTGAATGAAAATATTATCGGGAGTATAAATTAAAACCTGCCGTTTCCCAATAGATGGCGCCAGCAGTAGATACTGATCAAAAATGGCGAATCGGAAAGGTCACATGGTAAAGTTAGGCATCTGTCAACAACTACTCATCATTAGATTTGCCAACTTTTATCGGCGTCATCTACTTTCTTGTGCACGAAAATGTCGAAATTTATGCCAAATAAGTATCATTTGTTGTTGAGAAGTTTTGCTTTTCGCATTCAATTCAAAAAATCTGCCGCTGAGGCGCATCGAATGATTGTTGAAACTTATGGTGAGAGTGCTATTGGTGAAAAATGTGTCGCGTTTGAACGCTACAAATGGATGATTTCGGCGTGGAAGACAAGAAGCGTTCCGGAACGGTGAAAAAGTTAGAAAACGCAGAATTGGAGGCATTACTGGACTAAGATTAATGCCAAACGCAACAAGACCTTGCAGATTCGTTGTGCGGTACTCAACGAGCCATTTGATATCGTTTGAAAACCTTGGCAATGATACAAAAACTTGTCCTGGTGTACGGTGAGCTACTGCAACCGGATGAAACCGTCACAGAAGCTCACTACCGCATAAAACTAATGCGTTTGAGCCGAGCTTTGAAAGGGAAACGGACGTAATACGAGGAGAGACACGACAAAGTGATTTTGCTGTACGGCAACGCTCGGTCACATGTTGCTCAGGTTGCGAAAAATTACCTGGAAACACTGAGATGGGACGTCCTACCCCACTCGCCGTATTTAACAGACATGGCCCCTTCCGACTACCACCTATTCCGATCGATGCCGCATGGCCTGGCTAAGCAGCACTTCTTCTACTTCTACAATGGCACTACAGCCTAAATCGGGCCTTGGCCTCCTGACCATCAGGTTCCTTAAAATTTTTCATTATTTATTGTGGAAGGGTTGTTAGACCTTCGCACAACCCTCTATCTATGAATTATTCATTTTCGTCGATTGAGGTGACCAAGGCATACCCAAGTGTGATAGAATCATGCGTTGACCGGGATTTGAACTCACGACCTTCGCATTGTAGACCAACACGCTACCCACTAGGCTAAACCCAAGCAGCACTTCCATTCTTACGAAAAAGCCAAGAATTAGGTAGATTAGTCGATCGACCCAGAAGAAGAGCAGTTTTTTCGACGCGAAATTCGTATGCTGCCAAAAAGATGGGAAAAAAATTGTGGCTAGCGACGGAAAATTCTTTGAAGAATAATTATTCAACCATTTTTTCACAATAAAGGCTCGAATTTTGGAAAAAAAATACGGCGGTTTTCAATTTATACTCTCAATAAATCACATAACGATAACCAATGTTTACGATATTTACAAATTCACTGAGAGCGATCACTATTGATGGCAGCCAAACAAATATTAAACAACGTACTGTCGGCAAACTTAAGCTTTATACGATTGGTACCCAGCAAACGAGCGATTTGATCGTTAACGATCGTCATTAGCGAGTCATTAACGATTCATCAAGCGGACTAAATGGACATTCGTTAATGAATTACTTTTAACGATTTATTAAAGAATTGTAAAATGCTTAAAAAAAACGAGTATATAAGCAAGTATATAATTGTTATAAATTAATAATTAATGTGTCGTTAATGATGTTTAGTTTAATTCATTAATAAATATCATTAACGATTCATAAATGATATATTTATGAAACCTTCAATCAATCAAATTCCTGTTAAGACCCCCTATAGGGGCATAGGACAGAAACAACTCTCTTCCACAAGGCGCGATCCTGAGCATCGGCTTTAAGCTGAAACCTTAACGATTTATTAAAAACCTTGACTCTTAAAGCTAAACTTTCTACCAGTCATTCCTTTCAAACAACAAACACCCTCGTACATATCTGACCGATACTGCCAAGCTAAAAATTCCCGTTCTGTATTCAATATATAATTAAGGAGAATAATTCGACAACAATTATTATTTTGACTGTTCTTTGTTTTTTTTTTTTTAAACACGAATTTGTCTATTTTATTTTACAATATATTTTATTTTCATGTTCGTTTTTAATATGTTGATTTCATCATGTATGTACTCGTATATCGCATTAATCAGCGCAGGAGTTGCTCAAATGAAATGTTCCTAGCCTTATGTTTATTTATGTGTATATATTTAAGTAAGTTTAGACTTTTGTAATTAGAATTTAAAACAACATTTTTAATTCCTTCACTTTCTGATATAGGCAACCCCAAGGTGATAACGTAAACAAAAGTAAAATTTTCCTAGAAGTGAATGAATCCATACATATGTACCATATAGTTGAACATAGATTGTTGATTTGAATCATATCATCATACCAGATGATGTGTTACGAAAATAAAACAGAACACCTCCAATTGAATTTTTATGCTACAAAAATACAAGTATACATTATGTTTCTTCCTGCAATCCCAAATTGCTCCCCGATGCGTTGAGTATCGTTAATCTTTCACTATTGCTGTTTTATTCTTGGCTGACGTCAGTCGGTTAATCCCTTTGCAATTTTCGAATGATTGTATATTCTGTGCATAATATAAAACACATACAAGATTTTTTTTTCCAGTTTAGTCTAAAAATACACCTAGTTCAACTTCTGATCTGAATATGTGTGTATCTTAAAGTAGGTATTTCGCATTATAACGTTGTATTTATCTATATTTAAAAAAAGGTAAATCTTTTATCTGTTCAGTACTACCAATTACAATTCATAAGCCTTATAGATCCTGGGTTTAATACGCACCCTATGAAATTCTAATCTTATTTAATTACGCTATCTCGACCTTCTGATTTCCAGGTTTTGTAATATTTGTTCTTGACAGTAATGCAGGCGAATTGACGCCTGGTAATATTCTGACGCCTGGTAATATTTAGTCGAAAAAAAACGTCTAACAACTTGCAAATGTTGTTTTTTGAACAGAAACCTGGCAATAGTTTATTTCTAATATTAAAATTATGCAAAATAATCAGTTACTCTTAAATTAATTTATAAATGTTTGTATTCTATAATACAATTATATCTATTATCTGGTTCGGCTTACAATAATAATAATAACCGAGTTTGTCACAAGTCCAAGTAGAAAATGATCTGACTTCCAGCTTTAGAACTGACAGCGGCCTTAAACAAGGTGACGGCCTAGCACCTATGCTTTTCAACTTGACACTCGAATATGTCGTTCGGAAACTTCCCGTTGACACCAAGGGAGCATTATGCTTAAAATCCACACAACTCGTAGCATATGCCGACGACAAAGCTATCCTTGCAAGATCTTTGGAGAGTGCTAAGGAAGTATTTGTAAACCTTGACTCGGTAGCAAGGGAATTTGGACTACGAATTAACGAAAATAAAACAAAAATGTGACAAACTAGGAAAAAGACGCCAATCAGACAAAATATTACAGTAGGAGACTACAGCCTAGAAAACGTAGACAACTTTGTATACCTAGGGGCAAACTTTTCAATGGATAAAAGTGAGCCCATCGAAATTGAAAGAAGGATAATGTTGGCAAATAGGACGCATCATTCGGTACTTCCAATAATTATCGAGGAATGTCCTTTAAGTAGTATTTAAATTATCGAGGAAATGAATTAAATTAAAATGATTTCAACACAACTAGGTGCAGCACTTTGCCTTTTTTAATGGTGTACCTAACAAAATGAAAAGCGTATAAAAGCAAATCTTACTTCTTATTTTTACCAGTTTTAGTTACATTGTTAAAAGTAGAAGGTATCACTAAAATTTAGAAAATAATTTCGAAATGCCTGAGTACTCGAATGAAGAATATGCAGACATCATTTTCATTTATGGAGAGTGTCAGGCAAATACACGAGCGGCACGATCTTTGTATCATCAGAGATTTCCTAATCGTCGGATACCTGACAGGAGAGTATTCCAAGACGTTTGCAGAAGAGTTCGGGAAACAGGCAGCGTTAGGACAAGCAGAGTAAATGCAAATCCCGCACCGATAATCGCTATTCCAATCGATGAAGGAATACTACATGCAGTTCAAAATGATCCATCAATCAGTATCCGACGCTTGGCATTGCAGTTAAACGTCTCTACGTGGAAAGTTTGGAGTGTCCTAAAAGCAGAGCGGTTGCATCGCTACCACCACACACCAGCTGTTACCCATTGATTTGCCCAAAAGGATGGAGTTTTGCAATTGGCTCCTTGAACTACAACTAAGTGACGAGAATTTTATGAACAACATTCTTTGGACTGATGAGTCCCAATTCACCAGGGACGGTATCACAAACTTCCACAACTTACACACATGGGCTGAGAGCAATCCACATACAAGAAGAGAGACATCATTTCAGTACAGATTCAGTGTCAATTTATGGGCAGGTGTGATTGGTGACGATTTCATTGGTCCTATTAGGCTTCCGCCTACCCTAAATAGTTCCAATTACTTGCATTTTTTGACAAATAATCTACAGGAGTTATTGGATGATGTACCAATGCTACGATTGGCTTCCATGTTTACCAACACGATGGTGCTCCAGCTCATTACGGCCAAAAAATCAGAGATTGGTTAAATTTCAATTATAGCAATCGCTGGATCGGTAGAAATGGACCGATACACTGGCCTGCAAGATCTCCTGATTTAACTATTATGGATTTCTTTGTATGGGGACGGATGAAGGACCTTGTCTACGCAACGGAAGTAGTAACGTTGCAGGATCTAAACACCAGAATCGATGCGGCAGCAACAGAAGTAAGGCAGCAGTTGAGGAGTATGAACACAAAGAGAACACTGGCAAAACGAGCTTTAGCGTGCATTCAAAATGAAGGTGGCCATTTTAAACATTTATTGTAATTAAGGAAATTTGAAATAAACCATAAAAACCATTCTTAAGTTCTTTTAGTTCAAGCGGAGAGTGTTGATCAACATATTCTTGTTTTTTGATAAAAGTGCTAAATTATTGGAATGATATTTTTTTCTAAACTATGAAATGTATGCAATGCAAGCGTATACATCGTTTGTAGGCAATAATATGGCACATAAAAAATAACATTAAAATGACATTTTTATAATGCGTTATTTTGAGAAAAACTACATTGACCCCAGAAATTTGAGGGTCAAAGTGTCAAAAATTTGTCTTCTGAAGCAAATACCTCAGGATTGGGTACAGTTGCAATGCGGACTATTACACCAAATGAAAGGTAATTTGATTCCCTAAAAAACAAGCTATAACACTTTGAATTGCGATTATTAGTTTTCAAGATATAGCGTTTTGAGTGAGTGAGGGTACAGGCCCGAAACACTTTTCTTGGTCACCCTGTATCTCCGCGGATATTGAAAATTGACCATCTCCGTAGAACAATTTTTTCCTCAAAATATATCTAGGAATAACCCCTTACAAGGTGGCGCACGGAGTACCAAACACCCTGTATAGTATTCGTTGCATCACAGATTTCTGGCGATGGATCATTAATCATTTGCACTACCCTATACCAAGTTGTGGCATTCGCAGAATGTAATTTTCATTTAAGCTATTACACTGCCAGGATGTTCGATTGAACTACGCCATGATTTAAACTAAGGACACTAACACGTGAGGACATTATAACATATAATTCTGATCTGCAATATTCAATTGACAAGATCCACAATCCTCGGTAATTATACGGCTTTCCCATTATTCATTCTCCTAAAACCTCTGCCTTTATCCCATGTCCGTATCTGATATTCATTCAAGCAGATCAAACCAGTCCAACTAAATAACATACGCCTTTCTTCATATCTACAATATTCGGTTCTGCTTTCTATAAAACCTTCCCTGTAATACAGAATTTCTGCATTGTGAATGAAGAAACGCAGAATCGTCCATAGTTGTATCAAACTGGAAAAAAACACAATAACGTGGGCTATGATGTTTAAATATAATATACCTTTCTAGTTATACTTTATTATGCTAGTAAGGCGCCAATCAAAAACCTACCCATCTGTCTAGCACATTCAACTGTGAAGGTAGTCCTCTATATGTTTCACACCGCTAGTGCTACAACACACACTGTCAGGTAAAAAATAATTCAAAAGGTAGTCAGGTAAAAGGACTGGTTGAAATAGAGCTGTAGACTGAAATTAAAATACCTTAATCTTGGAAAGAAAAAACCGGTTTCTAAGAAAACACCGACAGACAGAAAAATAAATACGCACCGATAACAGAAGAAAGCGATAGCAGCAATGCAAGGAACTTGTACTTAAACAAACGAATTTCAACGTAATTCAGAATCGGAGCTACAATATAAATAATGCGAGCGTAATATTACCTACGGTTCGACCGACTTAAAATGTATTTCTAATATTAAATGGCATTTATTAATTACACATACAATACGTTATCTTATATTCAACACTATACCCACATTTCTACGGGAATATTTTACGAAAAGTAAGTACATTTATCGAAGTCGTTTTTCAGGTACTCTTCAATTGCTATAAATCAGTTTTTTTTTTCACATGTCAATGGCGCTATTTGGAAACTATAAATTAATTCAGAATTCCTACGGATTTTTCTTTGTAGAAAATGTATTAAATAAAATGCCAACAAGTCGAGCGCAACATTATTATGTTTGGGACAAGTTGAGGATGCATGGAAAGTCAATATGTAGGTTAGAGTGGTTAAGGAAGACTAAGTGGGACCCCGTTTTACAAGTGGAACCTCCTTTAGGGCAGGGCTGCTGTAATTTAACACTTAATTGCGGATACGATCAATAGTGCATGTAATCAATATTTCATTCATTAATGCAAGTTTGGGTTTTTATGATAAGAAGGGTGATAATAAGTGTAGTTGGATGTTAATAATTTTTTAATTTGTTGCTTGAATCACGTCCAATATTCTCTGTATAGAATGTCAGATTCGTAGACAAAATTGAAAAGAATTTTCATAAGATTCGGTGTATTTTACATTCACGAAATCAAACATTTGTATGGGAAAGGGTAGAGGAAAGAGAATCGTAAAATTTGTGATGCAATTTTATTTCGTCTCTTGTAAGGTACAACATTTTAAGTTCGTAGCTTTTAATTTTTTTTTTTAGGAGAATACATACAGTAGCCGACAAAAGTCTACATACATCCCCTATTTTCGCTGCTTGACAAGCCCAACAGCACTATTTGAAAAAATAATGATGAAGTCTTGTTTATAATCTATTTTTATTGACATGTAACCAAAAAATCTTTTCTCCAATATAAAAAAACTAAAAATTAGCATTGACAAAAGTCTACGTACGATCATGAGATCCACCAAAAACTTCATTAAGGAATTTACATTTCATTTCAAAACTTAATATTAATATTTTGTTGGCCTACCATGGCCATCTATAACTGCCTGCAAGCGACTCGGCATTGATGCGACCAAATTTTCTAACTCGGTATTTGCGTTATTTGACCCCATTCCTCAATGAGCTTCTCTTTTAGCATTGTAGCACTTCTAATGTCGTGTTTTCGTATTTTTCGATTCAGAAGCTCCCAAACGTGCTCGATGACATTCAAGTCCGGACTTTGTGGGTGTGTATTGAGCTGTCTTAGAGCATAATATAGTAGCCAGTCCTTCACGATTTGAGCGGTGTGCTTGGGATCATTGTCTTGTTGGAATATCCAGCTTTCACCAAAGTCCAACTTATCGACCGATTTCCTTAAATTGTGTTGCAAGATGGTTTTGTAGAGATTGCGATCCATGACACCATCAATGAACACCAAATTTCCTACATCCGACGCTGGAACAGCGCCCCAATCCATCACATTGCCACCGCCATGTTTGACTGTAGGAATTAGGTGTCTCAGGTCCATTCCCGTGTTTTCCTTTCTCCAAACTTTAGCTCTACCGCCACTTCCAAATATCTTATACTTCGATTCATCGGCAAATAAAACCTTCTTCTAAAAATCAAGACCTTTGTCTAGATGCTTTTTGGCAAATTCTAAGCGAAGTTTGCAATTTTTTCGCCTATAAGGGGTTTTTTGCGTGGTGTTCTACTGTGATAACGATTATTATTTAATGTTCTTTGAACTGTTCTAGGAAGCACCGTAGTTCCTGTTCGTTTTGCTATGTCTTCCGCCAAATTTGGGGCATGCGCCATTGGGTTTTGGTTCACTTCTTTCAAAATAAAAGAGACATCTCTGCGAACCAGCTTCTTCCGTCGACCATTGCGCGGCATGTTTTCAAAAGAGAACCTGCTTTTGTAGTTGTTAAATATGGTTTGAACTGTCTATTTACTTAAATTCAACAATTTGGCTATTTCTCCGAAAGATTTTCTTTCGTTTCGAAGTTCTGCACTTCTGACGAGATTTCCTTCGGAGAAGTCATTGTCACAGCTGCGGTCTTATCGAAACAGCCCCAACTGTAGCCTAACGCGAAGCGCAAATGCCAAAACTTGATAAACGGTACTTCCCGTTATAAAACAGAACCGCACAGTAGCATAAAGAATGATTTACCTACCCGTATGTAGACTTTTCTCAATGCTAATTTTTAGTTATGTATGAATAACTTCTAAAGTTTATATTGGAGAAAAGATTTTTTTGTTAATTATCAATTAAAATAGACTTAGAACATAACTGTATCATTACTTTTTTAATTGTCGGTCACTGTATAAGGAGAGCTCATCGCAACAAATCTATTTACACTCGGCAGAAAAAGTCTGCGTACACACTCAACACATCTATAAAAAACATCGTTTTAAGTAATTTATTTCATAATAATTTCTTTTCTTTTTTTTTTCATGGCTTTATTACAAACATAAAACAAAACAAAAATGATGATTATTGTAATAAATATTAAAATTAAAAAACGAAAACAAATCCTGAATTGCAACAATAAAAAGTCTGCGCACAAATATTTCTTTTCAAAATAAAACAATTGTTTTTCCTCGTTAATAGCTTGTGGGATATCCTCGTCTCTTTATTACTTCCCACAACCGTTTTTGCATGGAATCTACCAGCTTCTTAGTGAACTCTGGGGTTATTGAATTCTATTTCTGGATCAGGACTTCCTTGAGCATTACCTTCGACCTTATTGTGTCCGCTCGAATCCTTTGTTCCAAGTGATGCCACAAATGCTCTATTGGATTAAGGTCAGGAGATTGGGGCGGTGTACGAAGCTGATTTTGGGCATTATACAGCAACCAGAGTCTTACTACCTCCGCAGTGTGCTTAGGGTCGTTGTCTTGTTGGAAATAAAAGTTGTCGCTTAAGCCCAAATATTCTGCACTTTTCTTCAAATCGCGCCTGAGAATATTAAGGTAGTCTTATTTTTATTTTATTCATAATACTTTCAATAAACTCCATTTTTCCAACTCCTCCACTAGCCATACACCCCATATCATAACACCGCCAACACCGTGCTTTACTGTTGGACAGAGATTTTTTACGTCGAAGACCGCGCCAGTTTTTCTCCATACAATCTTCCGACCTTTGATTCCAAAAATACAAAATTTACTTTCATCCGAGAAAATAACTTGTTTCCAAAATTCTTTTGGTTTATTTATGTGTTCCTTAGCAAACGCCAGCCGCTTGAGTCTGTTTACTGTTGTTATAAATGGCTTTCTACGGGCAACGCATCCAGTCAAATTCCTGTTAAGACCCCCTATAGGGGCATAGGACAGAAACAACTCTCTTCCACAAGGCGCGATCCTGCGCATCGGCTTTAAGCTGTTGCCAGGACATGTTTATTCCTCTGGCCTCCTGCTCAACTGCTCGCTTCCATGTGTTACATGGTCGACCAACCCGACGTCTTCCTTGAGGGTTATAATCCAGAGCCTGTTTTGCGATGTTTTGCTCTGGTTTCCTCAAAGTATGACCGATCCACTGCCACTTTCGCCGTTGAATCTCAATACCTATTTTAGTCTGGCGAGTTGTACTCCAAAGTTCGTCGTTGGAGATCACTTCTGGCCAGAATATTCCTAAAATGCGTCGGAGGCATTGGTTTACGAAAGTCTGTAGTTTCTTGGTAAGTCGAACGGTCACTTTCCACGTAGTACAACCATATAATAACACGGATTTGACGCATGCGTCAAAAACTCGCAGCTTCGTGCGAAGGGAGATCTCTCTTAACCTCCAGAAAGGGGAAAGGATACCGAAGGCCTGACGAGCTTTATTTAGCCGAGCCTCAACATCCTTTTCGGCTCCGCCGTCCATGCTGACAATGCTTCCGAGATAGCAAAAATCTTGCACCTCTTCCACATCCTGTCCATTAAGAACAATCGGTGTGCTTGCGTTCGAACCCATGTGCATGTACTTGGTTTTACGCACACTTATTTTCAGTCCCGCCTCTTTGCATTTAGAATGCAACGAGCGAACATTTGACTCTAAGTCCGAACGGGTATGTGCAAGCAAACACACGTCATCAGCATAATCAAGGTGACTTAAGATGTTAAATAGTCTCCATTGAAGACCTTTACCTTCCCCACCTTCCAGTGCAGCTTTCAAGATGTCATTTATTACCACCAGAAACAGGGCTGGTGATAATATGCAGCCTTGTCTGACACCCGTTCGCACAGGAAAGCTCTCGGACAGCTCTCCTCTATGCAAGACGCGACACCTTGCATCTTCGTAGGATTCTTTAATCATAGCTATGACCTTATTTGGAATACCTCTCCTACGCAAAGCATTCCATATGTAATCTCGCTTAACGCTGTCGAAAGCCTTCTCGAAGTCCACAAACATGAGATGTAGTGGCGAACCCATTTCGGCTGACTGCTCTAATATTATCCGTAGGGTATTTGTGTGGTCGGTACAAGACGACCCTTTACGGAATCCAGCCTGATAAACTTCGAGAGTGCTCTCGACGACATCACTAATCCTATTGAGAATTACCTTAGCCATAATTTTTGATACGGCAGTAAGTAGACATATACCACGCCAATTGCCACAATCCCGAAGGTCGCCCTTCTTCGGAATTTTCACAATGACGCCCTCCTTCCATTCAGTCGGATATCTTCCATCATTCCACACCTTAGTGAAGAGTGGGAGGAGTATATCGGCTGTTATTTCCGGGTCCGCTTTGAGGAGTTCGGTTGGTAGTCCGTCTATACCTGGAGCTTTCCTTCCCGCCATTGACCGAATGGCAGAAACTATCTCTTCCTTATCTGGGGGATCGTCCCTAATAGAGGATTGTTGCGGTTGGATGTTTGGAAGTTGTTCTGTTTCCGGAATATCTTCATCTGACAAGATGTTTAAAATATCAGAGAAGTATTCCTTCCATCGTCGTAACTGGTGTTCACTCATATTAAGGAGAGTTCCGTTGACATCTCTCACCAGGTGGTTGGCGGTGAAATTCCTGTTCGTCAACTGTTTCCTGATTTTAAATAGTGAACCCATATCCCCAAGGTAAGCCGCAGATTCTGCCTTGTTTGCCAGATCTTCAATGGCCTTTCTCCTGTCGCGTCTAACAGCCTTTTTAAGCTGTATATGAGCATCGCGGTAGTTCTGCCTCAAGTCGGGCGTTCGTTGGTTGTGTCTTGTGACATCCAGGGTTTCTCACCGCTTTGCGCATATCCCACAGATTCTTCAGCACTAGTTAGAAAAGTGTTTCTGGTTGCCTCCCAATTGGCGTCCAGTGTGCGCATTTCATGTTCACCCAATGTGGATGACTTTTCGCGTAGAATGGTGGTGTATTCGAGTTTTTTGTTGGGATCTCTGAGTTTATCCACATTAAGCTTGCGCTTCATTTGAAGAATTTGTGGTCGTCGGATAGCTGCTGTACACAATCTCAAGCAGGCAACCATCAAGTGGTGATCGCTCCCCACTTCGCTCGCACATCGAGGAGACATCTTCTCCATCGGCGACTTATAGCCAAATGGTCGATCTGGTTCTGAGTAACACCGTCAGGGGAAACCCAAGATGTTTTATGATGACTCTTGTGTGGAAAAAGGGTCCCTCCGATGACCATTTGCCGAGTACTACAGAACTCCACAAATAATTCGCCGTTTTCGGGTCTCTTAATCCAAGGTCGTGAAGGGTCGACCCAAGGGTCACCATGCCTCCCCATGACGTGTTCTAGTCCAGTGTTGTCTGATCCAACCTGGGCGTTCATATCTCCCGAGATGATAACAATATCACCTCTTGGAACACGTTCGAAGGTGGCACTCAGTTGGCTATAAAACTCCTCTTTGTCACCAGATGTTGCGGTATTAGTTGGTGCGTAGCACTGCAGAATTGTGACGTTTCTGACACTGGTCCTGAGCCTGACGACGATAATCCTATCCGAGATTGGTTCCCAGCTAATGAGACTGTTTCTCGCTCTCGGCGTAAGGACGAACGCCACGCCATTTCTGGCTTCATTTTCAGGGCCAATGTACAGAATAGTGTTTCCGCTAGGGGTTCGTTCTCTCCTGATCCTGTCCACCTGACCTCGCTCAAGCCCAAGATTTGGATGTTATAGTGCTCCATTTCACGGTCGATCACTGATTGGCGGTGCAAGGACCGAGTAACCCCAGCTCTTCCCCCGTCATTCAATGTTCGAACGTTCCAGAAGCCAATCATAGTCCGTTTTCGAATGCCAAAAGTCGTTACCGTAGAATCAGTCCGTATCCGAGGCGATGTATCCGTTTCTCGTATCATTTAGGTCTTAAGATCACGGGTGATACCCATATTTCCTAAAAATTTTACGAACACCATCATCAGAAATAGACTCGCGGTATTTTGCTTTGATGTCCTTTGCCATATCAGCTGCAGTTGATCTAGGATTAGCCTTCATCGTTCGGAGCAAACTCCGAGTTTGCTGAGGGCTCAACTTTGGAGGACGGCCAGATCTGGGTTTTGAAACCAAAATTCCTGTGTTTTTGAAGTTGTTTACGACTCGTTAGACAGATGAATGATTTCTGCTGACTATTGCATGACGTACCTTTTTTCCACAAATCCACGATAATTTTCCTTTCCCCAAATTCAATTTCCTTTCCTTTATTAGACATCTCTTACTTAACGTTTTTAGTAATTATTTTTAACGCAAACCTTAGATAAAAACACGTTTATAAAATTTCATACACAAACTTTATTGTTATTAATGATTAAACTGCAATTCAGAGACTTTGACTTCCCTTTATACGCTTTGAACGCAGACTTTGTATTCCTGGAATTTCAGACTATTTTTCGTTTCCGAATTTTACCGTTGTTAGTAATTCTCATTTTTGTTTTGTTTTATGCTCATAATGAAGTAATAAAAAATAGGAAAAAAAAATATTTCGGAATAAAATGTTTTTTACAGATATGTCTGATATGTTGGGTATGTACGAAAATTTTTCTGACGAGTGTATATCCTATCGGATAGTCATCAGGTTCTCAAAGCCCTAGCATCTACTAAACACGGATCGAAGATAGTTTGGGACTGCCTCCAAAACCTAATCATCCTGGGAAAAAAGGAACGATGTAACCTTAATGTGGGTACCAGGACATATGGGAATTGAGGGAAATGAAGAGGCTGATCGCCTTGCAAAAAACGGCGCAGAAACAAATTTTATTTGTCCAGAGCAATTCTGCGGAAAACCAAAAGGGCACTCCAACCCTATACTTAGAAAGTGGGTTGAACAAGAGCATAAAATCTACTGGAATAGACTTCCAGGCTTATCAATCTCAAAAAATTAATCCTACCACAAAGAAAAAAACAAAGTGGAGGATATTCTAAAATTCAGCAAGAGTGATATTAGTACTCTAATCGGCCTATTGACGGAGAACAGTGGAGTAAAGCACCACCTCAAAAATATGGGCATAGCTGAAACCGACATCTGTCTTCTCTGTCTCGAAGACTCAGAAACGACAGTACACACTCTATGTCACTGTGAAGCAGTAGCTAGAAAAGGACACAGTCTTTTGTAAAAGGTTTCCTTCTACCGAGGAAGTAGCCAACATGGCTCCCTTCAAGATACTTAGATTAGCCAAAGCTATTGAGTTTACTGTAAAGGGGCAATAAACGCACAATAGGCCGAGAAGGTCGCAGTAATCTCAGGTGTTCCCCAAATTATTAAAAAAAAATTGTTGGTTAGTAGTGGATTTATTGAAATTGGTCGAAATCATACTTTTGTATGTGAGGAGGTAGAAGGGCAGGCGCGATCTCAAAACTTTTGACGCAGTTTCGTTTCAACTATTTTTAAAAGTTTTTGTGCGAAATTTCAAATTGATATCTTTTAATAGGTGATAATTGATTTCTTAAAAATGGTCGAAAAAATAATTTTGTATGGGCGGGGGTAGAAGTTTTGCAGGTATTTAACTAGTTACTATTTCATACTTTTAGGGATTTGTTTTAAATGCATTTCGGAAATTTTCAAGTTTCTACCTTAAAATTTCATTCAAAATTTTTCAGTTTATGTGTTTTTTTCAATACACATGAAACACCTTGTGCTCATTTTATAACAATTGTGAAACAAATTATTATTTTTTTCTGTGTTTTCTATTCTTGCTTACAAGCTATACGCACTTGGATTTCCTTTTACTTTCATAGATTGAATCAGATCTTACCTAGCTAATCGTACCCAAGTAGTGATTTTTCGAGGAGCTCATTCCTCTGCTATACCCATCACATCTGGTGTGCCACAGGGAAGCCATCTTGGACCACTGTTATTTATTTTATTTATTAACTACGCAAGTTCGGTTATTTTCTACCCGAAAATTTTGTTCTACGCTGACGACGCAAAATTGTTTCGTGATATTTCGAATCAAAAATATTGCGCACTGCTTCAAAGTGATTTGCAACGCTTTTTTAACATTACGCTGTATGCCTTTGAAAATTAGTAAATGTGCAAGGGATTCATTCTTTATGAACAAATCTCCCCTACATTTCGATTATGTCCTAGACACTACACCAGACAGACAAGGTACTGGATCTCGGTGTATTTTATAGCCGTATTTAAGTTTGACGATCATATCGACTAGAATCGGCGAAACTATGTGCCACTCCACATTCCTCATCATCGCACCAACTATGGACAAAAGGAACCAATCGCAACTCTTTCGCGTATTTTCAATAATGATTACTGCCGAATTGACTATAATTTATGTAGCATGCAGTAAAAATAAGCTTTATGCGATAAATAATTTATTGGTTGTTAATTGTTTTGAATTTTAAATTTGACACTCGTATAATGTACTTTTTAAGTACTTTTTTTTAACAATAATTTGTAAGTAATCATTGTTTTGATGAATTTGAAAATAAATAAACAAATAAATATTGAGGATAACATTATCAAAATTATAGGTATACCTTTTAGGGCTCTGCAACTATATTTCCTTATATATACCTAGTTCAATAAAATGTTTTCATTCATCTTGAAGAATTTTATGAAAAATCTTGCGTAGAAATTGTCTTCTCAAAACTTTGTCAACACCGTCTACTATCATAATGAGGAACGTCTACATTTCTTCCAATTCAAAAAAATCTGCGAACAAGTCGGGCACAACTTTATTATTCTTGAGACAATTTGAGGATATGTGGGAAGTGAATATGCAGGTTAGGGTGAATAGGGAAGACTATGTGAATGGGGTTTCTAGCGCAGGGCTGTTGTTAATTATTTAACGCTTAGCTGCGATTACGATCAATAGCTCCAGTACATAGAATCAATATTTCACTCGTTTATACAATATATGGCAAAATATTCCTAAGAGCAAGATGAGTCCTGCGAAAGTGGTTAACCCAATTCATCGAAGCAATCAACAGGAGGGGAAAAATGATATTTCTGCGAGGTAAAAAATTACCTGGATTTTTGGTTATTACCCGCCAATTGGCTGGTTATGTACGACTACTTATGTTTTAAGAGCCATCGACATGTGTCTTTTTCTTAGTAAGTGCTTTTTGCAAAATTGTACACTTTTAAATTTGAATGTGTACTCTTAGCTAGATCTCTGTGTTTCGAAGAACGTATGATTTCCCGCTATACCTGCAACTTACTTTACATACATTTGGAAGATAATACAAGAAGATATTGTGTCTCCAAATCTTTATGGCTTGATATTCATATCATGATCTGATTTTATAACTAAAAGTTTTAGCAAGCAAAACATTAACTGACTTTTCAACCACATGAGCTTATTATTTTTTTCTTGAGATTTACTCGGAGTTACCTTTTGATCCGAAACAACAGTATAAAAAGTTCAATTGTCTCGCAGTCCGATGATATTAGTTGGAATAGTTTCGGTGATATCATTACGTTTTTACTGAATAAAACATTATCTGCCCTGAAAACAATTTATGATGTCAAATACCTGTTCAATATTACATTTATATTCCATACACGCTCATCATGTACTCAATACTTTTAATGAAAATCCACAAGGTCTTATTAGAAGTTATCCAGAATATTATTTTCGTTCGGAATTCTATTTTATCATTTGAGGTAAGTATCAGGTTAATCCATAAATCATATTGTTTATTTTTCGGAAGTTAGTAATAAATTAATTGAGGCATTAGCCCAGGTAGCCGGAAAATTTTCTGTTAAATACATATGGAATTCTAGATAGTGTTTTTTTTTCAAAAGTTGAAGCAGTGCATTTCAACAAAAATATTATAGAAAGTCTGGATATTAATACAGACATACCACTAGTGCATTGCACTAACATCACATTATTATTGATATTAGTGTCGATTTGATATGGTATCGATTTCTGGATGAAGTTAACTGCAGTACATTTTAGCCTTAACTTTGAGAAATCTGAACAGAAATGATGATTCCACTGAGGCAACACTGAACGACATAAGGTATGATACTTGCTTCCTAGTGTTGCCTGTTTATAGGTATGCGACAATGTGCCAAAAACTTCAATAATGTCGCATGCGGAATTTGTGTTCCCACATCGCATGCGCTTTATATGTAGCATGCGTGTAAAATGATTCCATTCAGAAAACTTCAGTTTGGTGCATCATACCTTTTCAAACAGTAGCGGCTGCTGCTTATTTGGTAATAGCTTTGAATCGTAAAAAAAAGATAAAAACCACGATGGTGGAGAGGAGAACTACATACACGGAGAAAAATATTGACGATAAATTTTCATTAAACCGTGTAATAAAATTCACTACAAGCCATTATATCCTTGCAATTCATGAATTCATTGCAAAATTAATCAATATTCCCCAATTTCTGGTCAAGTGTCGTAATTTTCATTACACATTTGGCATTAGTATGTTCATTACGTTTCAGTGAAAAAATGCATTACCTACTATTTAATTAATTTTACCAACAAACATTGACATTTATCAAGATCGCAGTAAAGTTCATTACGTAAAATGTACATTACAATTATGTTTCATTACATTTGCAATGAATTTCACAGTAAACAATAGATCATGTTAACTGCGAAGTTCGTAGGGTAACTGGGTAACTCTACATATGTGTGAAGTTGGTAAGCAATTTTGCGTTTGAGCAACACTGGGTAGACTTTTGAAAATAGAATAGTACCAGGTTTTGCTCCAAATACACGGCATTTATGACAATGAGGGCAAATTTTTGGCGCGCTTTTTGTTTTTACATGTCAAAACAAATACAAAATGTAGTATGCAGTGCAGTTGTTAAAATGTTAAAACGTTATGATATTATTTTTTAAATTTTGTATAATATCGTGTAATGTTGTAAGCATTTGTGAAATATGAGAAATGTGTTCTACAACTTTTCAAACTCTTCAAATCATGAATAAAAGTTGCTTACAGATTAATGTTTTGCTAGAATTGTCCTCTAATACCCGAAAGATCTAAAATTATTGTAATTTTTAGAAATTTTTATTTCATAAACTAATGCAGCATACAATATATTTAAAGTGGAACTTGTTGTACATTCCTTAAATATTGTTTGTTCCTCAGGTCTCTGAGGTTTCCAGAAAGTACTTGAAAAACCCTACAAAAACGATGTAGTAGATTATTCATTACCACGATACAGGTGGAGTCATGAACTGGCACCAAGATGATTTTTTTTTTTTTTATATATGAACCTTGAAGTTCCTGGTAGCTCAACAAAACATGGTGATTTTTTGAAGAAACTTTCGCTCGTTTAAAATTATATTTTTACCAAAAGTTTGGATCAAAAAATGTTAATTCAATCAAGAGTTTTGAATCGATCGCGAAAACCTACTTTCATAGATTTGAATTATCTAAATGTTCATCCAATTTGAGTGATTCAGTATTTCATGTGCTGAGATCCACTTTTGAAAATGCCACTTCGAGAAAAACGTCTTCAAAGCTTTGCTTATTGCCTGAATCCGCTTTGTGTAATTAAGTAGGGGCTGCAGTTTGAAACCTACACTCCGTTTCATATTTATAACACACCTATCAATTTTGACCTAAATGAAATACAAGTGTTGGAAACTTCAACTGGGTTATAAATATGAAACGAGCAAAAAACGTATAATAGTTGAAACTGTTGCAAAAATAACGAATCCTTGCAATAATTTACCTACAAATAATTTCAGCTCCAGGCTTTCTACATTTAGCAATCAAATACAAAAGCATAATAATTTTCCGAGTGGAAGTAACCTAAAATTTCTACGTGGGTTATAAATATGAAACGGAGTGTATTACTGTAGAGAATGTTGAGTTTCATGCTCAATATGTTTTTAAGCAATTTCAATATTTGAGTAAAACATTCTCATTGAAACTAGTTTCATTTCCCAACTAACATCACAAGGAAGGTCCAACAATAAATAATGAAAAATTTCAAGGCACGTGAAGATCAGGATGCCAAGGCCCGATTTGGGCTGTAGTGTCATTGCAGAAGTAGAAGTAGAAGTTTGCAGTGGCATGTTGATCAGTTACCGGTCTTTTAGATTAAAAAAGGTTTGTATTTCACTATAGTGTATAATAATTTATTAATAACAATTACCGAAAAGTGTAGCGTCACTTGAGTTAAGATGGATTAGTGCAACTTCGCGATCTACTCCTATCCCACAATCAATCTTTCAGGGGCGTTTCGATGCTGCAAGTATTGTAAGACGCAATTTTAGTTCAAATCTGAGAAAATCTTAAAAAAATCTCCTTTTTTCTTATTTCATAAGTACGTGAAAGGCAATCGAATCAACTTTATTCCTGAAGATACATTCACTGCATTCATACAACTCGAGGATTAAGTAAGTATAGGGTTATCCAATAAGAGGTGTTATTTTGAAACTTTTCCCGTAAAAGATCAATGGTTTCGGTGCTTGTGTGGCACGTAGCGCCGTCTTGTTGAAAGTAAACGTTGTCCAGATCAATATCATCCAATTCCGGCCATAAAAAATTATTAATCATCTCTCGATAGCGCAATCCATTCACCGTAACTGTTGCTCCAGCCTCATTTTCGAAAGTAAGGTCCAATGACCCCGCCGGACCATAAACCGCACCAAACAGTCACACGTTGAGGATGGAGAGGCTTTTCAACAATAACTCTTGGGTTTTCCGAGCCTTAGATGCGACAGTTTTGCTTGTTGACGTAGCCACCGAGGTGGAAATGGGCCTCATCAGTCAAGAATAGTGAATTTTAATAATGTGAATTTTAATAATTTCAATGCGTTGTTGAAGCGTGTATCGTTCCATTTTTATTAATGGCGTAGTTTCTACTTGTCAAATGTCAAAAAATGACAGCTTCAAAAGTGATATCTAGCGAAATAGCGGGCTATTCAAAAGAACACCTCTTATTGGATAACCCTATACTATTTTTTCGCTGAAAACTTAATTTTCAACCTTTTATATTTCTAATCATGCCAATAAACGTGGCTGATACATTTTAAAACGTTAAATAATCTAAAATTACGGCAGTTTCCATTGCCAGAAGTATTTCCCCGGATTCAAATCTTGGTTCTCTCGTATCCCTATCCATCCCTGTCCGTTTTTGCCGCTATTTACAATGAGTGCAACTAGGAAACCATAGCTAATGCAGCCGTCCTGCTTCCTTCCCATTCCGAACTCGAAATGAGCCTGTAGAATAACAGCATGAGTGATATTCGGCCGCAAATAAGTAAGACTGTGTACCAGCTCTGTATATTCAGGAGCTCATTTTTACCTTCACACAGATAATGTTATAGTAAAAAGTTTGGACCGCTAATACCTCTGGGACTCGTTCGGTAAGGACTTTATTTATCCAGGAAATTTGCCTGTCTTTGTGGAGGAGTACCTCGAGGAGGACGTTACGAGTCCGGTGCGCTCAGTTGGATCGGATGTTACACCTGGGTCAGTTCATTGCCTGCCGCTTCCCAGCTCGTGTTTCAGCTGACCATGCTAGGCAAAGGGTCTCTGGTCTTGGTGCTGATATCCTTTCTCCTTATTACTGCATTCACAATTGGCGAAACATGTATGCCTGGAGATGAGTATTATTTGCCAGATAGCTGGAATCTTAATAGTGCTCTCCTCCGAACTATCGGTTTACACGCTTACTGTTTTATGCAGGAACGTAACTATGCCATCACGCATGCTATTCATCTCAATTAGAGGTTATCGCTGCGCCAAGCTACTGGTATGTACCTAGTCCTGCCATAAGTTCTGTCACATAATTTCTCACATTGGCAACAACTTTATTTTATGAGTGACATTTCAATATCGGCCAGTTTTATAAACGTCATAATGTTGTTGACAGTTGATGGTCATTTAAAGTGTGTTCGTTAATGTGTGAAGATGGAATGGGGTGTAATAGAAAACCGAACTGCAGTGATTGCACTACATAAGTGTGGAAAATCCGCGAGTGAAATTTTCAAGTTGTTGTGCCCGTTAAAAATAACGCAAAGATTTGTGTATCGTGCGATCCAGAGATATAACGCGATCCAGACTATTGAAGATCGACCTCGTTCTGGACGTCCGCGTGATGTACGTTCTTCTGCTGCCATCAAAGCGGTCGAGAGTCGAATTCGTCGAAATCCGCTTCGTAAACAACGAATCATGGCTCGAGAGATGAACATCTCCACCCGAAGTATGTCTCGCATCATAAAATCTGACCTCGGGGTGAGTGCCTTTCGACGATCAACGGGACATTTGCTGACTGAGCAGTTGAAGCAAATTAGGAGCACCAGATCGAAAGAGCTCCTTCGGCGGTACGGCAACAACAAACATCGAGAAATTTTATTTACCGATGAAAAAATTTTTACGGTGGAGGAACATTTCAACCGCCAAAATGATAAGGTGTATGCCCACAGCTCCATAGAAGCCCGAGAAGTTGCCACTAGGGTACAGCGAGGACATCATCCAGCATCAGTCATGGTATGGTGGGGTGTCAGCTACGAAGGGGTCACCGAGCTTCATTTTTGCGAAAAAGGCGTAAAAACTGCAGCGAAAAATTATCAAACGGACATCCTGGAGGGATGTGTGAAGCCGCTGAACTCTACGCTATTCAACAATCGACATTGGGTTTTCCAGCAAGATTCTGCGCCAGCCCACAAAGCTCGAACCACACAAGCGTGGTTGGAAACCAATATTCCACAGTTTATAAGGGCGACGGAATGGCCTTCTGGGAGCCCAGATTTGAATCCCCTGGACTACAAACTGTGGGCGGAGTTAGAGTCCATGGTGTGCACGAGACGACACCCAAATATCGAGAGCCTTAAGCGATCTTTGACAGAAGCAGTAGCTAATTTTCCGCTAGAAACAGTGCGTACTGCTATCGATGACTGGCCCAACAGATTAAAGAGCTGTGTTAAGGCTAAAGGCGGCCACTTTGAATAATTTGTTGCTTATTTTACTTCCATTAGTATGCCAAAATAAAATATATTTTCCTTTGTCAAAAACTCTTTTTCATTTATACAAAAATTGCCCATATACGTGTGACAGAACTTATGGCACGACTAGGTATATTCATCATGATGTAGCTGGAAATCATGATATTCGACAGGGTCTTTGCCATTACGATAGTAATACTACGCGGATTGGTATAATTTTTATATTGGAACATTTAAAATCTTTTTTTTTATTATATTAATAAAGTTCTAAAAACTTAAATTTAGTGTCTTATTTGTACTTTAATTAAACAAATTTCAGATTTTTCAAAAGCACTGCCATGAGGGTAAATTTTATTACGACAGCATTAAAAACTGTAATTTCATTCAAATTAGTAATAAATATTTACTATTTCTTCTTCTTCTTCAATGGCACGACAGCCTAAATCGGGCCTTGGCCTCCTGATTTTCAGGTTCCTTAACATTTCCATTACTTATTGTGGAAGGGTTGTTAGCTCTTCGCACAACCCTCTATCTGTGAATTTTTCATTTTCGTAGATTGAGGTAACCAATAGTGATGTCAAGTGTCGTTAATTTTCGGTACCAGTAAATATTCGTTACTTTAAGGAAAGTAATCGTTACATTTTATTCGTTGCTAGGTTATCGTTTATTTGAAATGACAGCCATATCATGTTGCAGTGATGAGTAAGCCATTTTTGTAAAACATAAATTCAATTAGAAAAAATCGCATCTAGTTCTCCATGCAATAACTATATGCGACGAAAAATCGCTTGTGCTCTTGATTTCGTTGGCCTAGTACGTGTATCAACACAATGATGCCAAGTTCGATTTTTTAATTATCCCTATTCTAAGTAGAAAATTCCTTTAAACACTAACGTTAATAAACACCACCACAACCCAACACTAGTAACGACTGCCTGCGCTGCCGCTCGAGCTGAGCGCCACAACTCCACTAGACGACATTCTTGGTGTTAAAAGAAATGAAACAATAAAAACACACCATTTTCTCAGTAGACTTTGCTGTAAGGTAGAGTATGGTAAGAGTGTTCCATCTCGTTCTTGCTCTGGGACGGCGTTATGCACAAATGTAGGTTTCACTCCTGTAATATAATGAAAAAAGCAGCTAAACGTTACTTTCGGTATAGGTACATTTTTTGTGTGGGAAACGAATACTCGAGTAACGAAACGTTTTGAAAGTTCAGTTACTTTATCGGAAGGTTATTTCGTTACTTAAGTTACGTTTGTTTGTTTGAATCTGTGGCGGTACTGGTTACTTCGGATTTCGGTCAGTAACGAGTACTCGTATAACGAATAGTTACTTTTTTCACATCACTAGTAACCAAGGTGAATCCAAGCAAACAGTGTGCTGGAATTATGCGTTGACCGGGATTTAAACTCACGACCTTCGCATTGTAAGCCAACACTACCCACTAGGCTACACGCTAGCTATGAATAAATATTTACTACTTATTTAATAATTTTCATTTCAGTGCAGTCGACTTTTCAACAAAACAATTATTTGTTTGTAATGTATTTAACTACAAATGTAATCAACTTCACAACACATGTAATAAGGTCAGAAACCATTACAATTTCATTACATTTTTCTCTCCGTATTTATAGTGTGTTAGTGGTCAAGAAACCAAAATTGAAGTCTAATTTACACAAAAATTGTTGTTGTCAGTGAGTCACTAGTTACGGATTCAGAAAGAACTGAAAAGGACAAAAGGTTTCCTGAGTGCTTTGATGTTTCTAAAGATTAAGAAAATTTCGATACAGAGAACAGAGTAACTATAGTTGCTCGGAAGAGGTGTATTCGAGGATGCACTAGTATGAGTAGGCATATACTGGGTCCCAGAAGATAGAATAGTGCCTTAACTACTCTTTCGTAGTTGTTAAGAGGTTTACGGCCATGCAAAATAAAAATTTTATTTGCCATAGCTGCTTCAAATAATGTATTATTTATTATTTTTGTTCGTGCTTTAGAGCTTCACAGCTTATTGGCCACATGTTCTGCATTTGTTGAGCAATCATCTCTTTGACACATATTTTTTAAAATACTATATTCCACCTTTTCGCGATCCGAAGGAAATTTCTTTCCTGTTTTTGTAGGGGCAATATATTTTTCACGTTTTACTTCACAGCTATTCCGGTCGCGTTCGTTGCTCACTTCATTTAGCTTTCAAGACTCATTGACTATCGCTTGAGCATGATATTATTTAATTCTTCAAAATAAAATTGAAGTCCCCCATTGCTTCTACCACCTCCGATACAAACTGCACAATTTCACGAAATACAATAGACCTTTTTTCAGTACCTATAATACGCATGATGCTCAAATTTGATGTAATATATTTTGGTAGCAATTATAGTGATATGAGAAGAAATTAATTTTATCGCACCACTCCTTCTGTCACCTCCTATACAAAATGATACAATTTTGCAACTTATAATAAGTAGATTTTCTAGGAAAATATCAAAGCCAGTGCTCTGAAATTTTAAAATTAAAGTTTTCAGTGATATTTAGATTTTATTAAAAAAATTTTAAATTCTCTCACACCTTCTTCACCTTAAGATTTTTCTTTAAACATGAATTTTGTAGTTGCTACTGGTAATGAAAAATCATTTGAAATAAAATGGGGCAAACGGTGTAAAACTGAAACAGTAGAAGGTCTATACCTAGTCCTGCCATAAGTTCTGTCACATAATTTCTCACATTGGCAACAACTTTATTTTATGAGTGACATTTCAATATCGGCCCGTTTTATAAACGTCATAATGTTGTTGACAGTTGATGGTCATTTAAAGTGTGTTCGTTAACGTGTGAAGATGGAATGGGGTGTAATAGAAAACCGAACTGCAGTGATTGCACTACATAAGTGTGGAAAATCCGCGAGTGAAATTTTCAAGTTGTTGTGCCCGTTAAAAATAACGCAAAGATTTGTGTATCGTGCGATCCAGAGATATAACGCGATCCAGACTATTGAAGATCGACCTCGTTCTGGACGTCCGCGTGATGTACGTTCTTCTGCTGCCATCAAAGCGGTCGAGAGTCGAATTCGTCGAAATCCGCTTCGTAAACAACGAATCATGGCTCGAGAGATGAACATCTCCACCCGAAGTATGTCTCGCATCATAAAATCTGACCTCGGGATGAGTGCCTTTCGACGATCAACGGGACATTTGCTGACTGAGCAGTTGAAGCAAATTAGGAGCACCAGATCGAAAGAGCTCCTTCGGCGGTACGGCAACAACAAACATCGAGAAATTTTGTTTACCGATGAAAAAATTTTTACGGTGGAGGAACATTTCAACCGCCAAAATGATAAGGTGTATGCCCACAGCTCCATAGAAGCCCGACAAGTTGCCACTAGGGTACAGCGAGGACATCATCCAGCATCAGTCATGGTATGGTGGGGTGTCAGCTACGAAGGGGTCACCGAGCTTCATTTTTGCGAAAAAGGCGTAAAAACTGCAGCGAAAAATTATCAAACGGACATCCTGGAGGGATGTGTGAAGCCGCTGAACTCTACGCTATTCAACAATCGACATTGGGTTTTCCAGCAAGATTCTGCGCCAGCCCACAAAGCTCGAACCACACAAGCGTGGTTGGAAACCAATATTCCACAGTTTATAAGGGCGACGGAATGGCCTTCTGGGAGCCCAGATTTGAATCCCCTGGACTACAAACTGTGGGCGGAGTTAGAGTCCATGGTGTGCACGAGACGACACCCAAATATCGAGAGCCTTAAGCGATCTTTGACAGAAGCAGTAGCTAATTTTCCGCTAGAAACAGTGCGTACTGCTATCGATGACTGGCCCAACAGATTAAAGAGCTGTGTTAAGGCTAAAGGCGGCCACTTTGAATAATTTGTTGCTTATTTTACTTCCATTAGTATGCCAAAATAAAATATATTTTCCTTTGTCAAAAACTCTTTTTCATTTATACAAAAATTGCCCATATACGTGTGACAGAACTTATGGCACGACTAGGTATACTCAGTAGATGTTATCTGTTCGCTATCATTCAATCCACATAACATATTTAAATACTTGTCAGTCGCAGCCACTACAACTGAAAAATATACACCAGCTTCACCACTCGTTACGGCCGTTCTCACTCCCCTTTTCCTACGTTCCTATTTCCATTAATCCTTCCTTCCATGAGTGCATAAATTATAAATTGCACATAAGGCCCGAAAAAAAACCACAAATTATTCTGTAGTTTAGCGATACGCCTTACGCGTTACTATTTTCAAGACAATGATGCTCTAATTAATCGTAATATATTTTTATATGAAGGCTCCTGATATGGCAGGGAAATCACCTTCTGAAGTCATTGAAACTTTCATTCCATTTGGAGTATCGCATGATTGGCGTTTTCGGACAATCGTAGTTCCGATATGTTTAATTTAAATGTCTTTATAATAAACTAATGTTGCTAATTCGGGTGAATTATGGTAATCTCAATAAATGTAGTTCTTTCATTATTCCGGTCCATGTCGCACGATACAAGCCACACCGATCCGCTGACTATTCGATAAAGACCACACTGTTCGACACGTTGAATCATGTCGACAGGTGATGTATGCGTTCCGGTTATAACAATCAACTTGTAGCATGGGGCTAGGAAACTTGTTCCTTGTCGCTTCGTGTTTCTTCAATGACTGTGTGTAGTATGAGTCAATGCCGCATGCTACATGTTGCCTAAGAGTTTCCACAGTGGAATTGCGCCTTTAAGACACTATCAGAGTTTGTTCTTAAAGCCACAGTCAAGTAAGTAAGTGACTACATATGGTCTTACAGACAGCATGCGGTTAACAAAATCGAAAGGGCTCGATGCACACTATGAAACTAAATACATCAACAACAATTAAAAACTTCGCTGAGAAACCCCATTCAGCTATTTTTACCGGCATCTACAAACTATTGAAAAGATTTCAAGATTGAGAAACTGAGAAACACAGGATATACATACATACACTCGGCAGAAAAAGTCTGCGTACACACTCAACACATCCGACATATCTATAAAAAATATCGTTTCTTACATTTTATTCCGAAATATTTCTTTTTTCCTATTTCTCATTACTTCATTATGAACATAAAACAAAACAAATATGAGAATTACTGTACTTTAAAACAACGGTAAAATTCGGAAACAAAAAATAATCTGAAATTCCAGGAATAAAAAGTCTGCGTACAAAGCGTATAAAGGGAAGTCAAAGTCTCTGAGTTGCAGTTAAATCATTAATAACAATAAAGTTTGTGTAGGAAAGTTGATAAACGTGTTTTTATCTAAGGTTTGCGTTAAAAATAATTGCTAAAAAACGTTAAGTAAGAGATGTCTAATAAAGGAAAGGAAATTGAATTTGGGGAAAGGAAAATTATCGTGGATTTATGGAAAAAAGGTACGTCATATCGTGAAATAGGTGCAATAGTCAGCAGAAGTCATTCATCTGTCCAACGAGTCGTAAACAACTTCAAAAACACAGGAGTTTTGGTTTCAAAACTCAGATCTGGCCGTCCTCCAAAGTTGAGCCCCCAGCAAACTCGGAGTTTGCTCCGAACGATGAAGGCTAATCCTAGGTTAACTGCAGCTGATACGGCAAAGGACATCAAAGCAAAGTACCGCAAGTCTATTTCTGATGGTGGTGTTCGTAAAATTCTTAGGAAATATGGGTATCACGGACGCGTTGCCCGTAGAAAGCCACTTATAACAACAGTAAACAGACTCAAGCGGCTGGCGTTTGGAACTAGGGAACACATAAATAAGCCAAAAGAATTTTGGAAACAAGTTATTTTCTCGGATGAAAGTAAATTTTGTATTTTTGGAATCAAAGGTCGGAAGATTGTATGGAGAAAAACTTGCGCAGCCTTCGACGTAAAAAATCTCTGTCCAACAGTAAAGCACGGTGGTGGCGGTGTTATGATATGGGGGTGTATGGCTAGTGGAGGAGTTGGAGAAATGGAGTTTATTGAAAGTATTATGAATAAAATAGACTACCTTAATATTCTCAAGCGCAATTTGAAGAAAACATTTTGAGCCTAATCGAAAACTTTTACTTCCAACAGTGCGGAGGTAGTAAGACTCTGGTTGCTGTATAATGCCCAAAATCTGCTTCGTACACCGCCCCAATCTCCTGACCTTAATCCAATAGAGCATTTGTGGCATCACTTGGAACAAAGGATTCGAGCGCACACAATAACGTCGAAGGTAATGCTCAAGGAAGTCCTGATCCAGGAGTGGAATTCAATAACCCCAGAGTTTACTAAGAAGCTGGTAGATTCCATGCAAAAACGGTTGTGGGAAGTAATAAAGAGACGAGGATATCCCACAAGCTATTAACGAGGAAAAACAATTGTTTTATTTTGAAAAGAAATATTTGTACGCAGACTTTTTATTGTTGCAATTCAGGATTTGTTTTTGTTTTTTAATTTTAATATTTTTATGGAGTACAATAATCATCATTTTTGTTTTGTTTTATGTTTGTAATAAAGCCATGAAAAAACATAAAAGAATTATGATTGGGCTTAAAGCCCAATCATATGATACTCTAGATGAGATGGAAAAGACTTTAATATACCGGAAAATATGTCATCTCAAATTCTTTCGAATAGTGAATAGAGGTTTTTGCATGGGAGGTGGTAGAAGTAGAGCGGGAGCTTTGTATTTTTCGTATATGACACCGAACATGGCATACACAATGTTTTTTGCTGAATTTAAAGTTTTTAGTTTTCATTATTTTTAAAGAAATTGGTTATAGTTTTCCTGAATTTGGGGCAATTGTATGGGAGGTGGAAGAGGAAGTGGAGCGTTTAAGATTGAAACTGCTTATCATCATCCTTATCACCATTCTATTCTACAATGGCTCTACAGCCCAAATCGGACCTTGGCCTCCTGATATTCAGGTTGCTTAACATTTTTCATTACTTATTGTGGAAGGGTTGTTAGCCCTTCGCACAACCCTCTTTCTACGAACTTTTCATTTTCTTAGATTGAGGTGACCAAGGTATACCCAAGCAGGCAATGTGCGGGAATTATATGTTGCGCCGGCCGGGATTTGAACTCACGACCTTCGCATTACAAGACCAACACATTACCTACTAAACTATACCCTAGCTTATCACCATATCTTATCAACATGCTTTGATTCAATTTCAAAGTCGATAGCTCTCATATACTTGAAGGAGAAATGCTTTTCTTGAATTTATAATACAGATATTTATATGGTAGGTGGTAGAAGGAGTGTAGCGGAGCTGATAATTTTTTCTAGCACTTATTTCAATTGTTAAGATACAAATTCTGGCAAAATTTGAAGTTTGTCCTTTTTCTAGTTTGAATGGATATCGATAAAATGCATTTCACAAAAATTATGCATTTGTATGGGAGGGGTAGAAGGAGTGTACGGATCAAAAAAAATTTTTTTTCGCATTATTAATATTTCTATTTGTATACTTTATACAAAACATCAAGTTGATAGCTTTAACAGTGTCGAAGAAAAATAATTTAATTTAAAATCCAAAATTTCGTAAAATTTGTATGGGAGTGGGTAGAAGGAGTGAGGTGAAGTTAATAATTATTTTTAAAATAAATTGCAATTATAGTAGAATTAATTCTGACAAAATTTCGTCTTTTCAGCTTTACTAGTTTCAATGAAAATCGAAAATATGTATTTTCAAAATTGTCCATTTGTATTGGAGGGGGTAGAAGGAGTAAGGGGATCGGCTTAATATTTTTAAAGTTACTTTTTTGCTAAAAATGACACACAAAAGTGTTTAGCACTATAGCTCAAAGCTTTCGAGAGTTATGCTGTAGACAGACGCATAGACGGACAGACAGACAGACGGTCACTCAGAATCGAGGTTTTTGAGCGACAAAAAATATTTCTGTACCCTTGGCGGCTCTGTGCGAGCGTTATTTCTTAGCGTCACAAACGGTAAGGCAAACACAATATACTCTCAGATTTCATATAGAGTATAAAAATTTTTATGAAATAAATTACTTAAAACGATGTTTTTTATAGATATGTTGGATGTGTTGAGTGTGTACGCACACTTTTTCTGCCTAGTGTACCTACATATCCCCAGAATATCTACAGCAGCATAATATGCGTTCCTTTTTTTTCTCCCGCTTCAATAAAATTTATGATGAGATGTAAAATTCAAAGTCCTTAATGTAAAGCATTAAAGGAAAAATTTCCATTTTTAGTCAACAGAAAATGAGTTTTCTTTTATAAAAACGCCAGACATACCACAAGAACAGAGCTGCAGACTGGATGCGTAATATTGGGTAACAACGGCTTACCCACTTGACTCGCCTCATTACTACCTCATTCAGATTTCGCAACACTATCTCGACAGTAAATACATGGTCATACACATGTGAAGTTTTTTTTTTTACTAACGAATTATGATAAATTGATTTTTAAGAAAATTGTTAGTTATAAGCTTAGAAGTATATGAAACACAATTAAACAAAAGACGACTGAAATATATGACCTAAACTCATAATAATTATGAGCGAAAAAATACATATTTATTATGCACGGTTGCATAGAAAGCAACTGAATGAAGACAGATAATTCATTCGATTAACTTCTTTTTATTCTATTTAACGATTGGATTTGTCCAACAAGTTTGCGACTGCTTTGTCATCATAATGGTTAGCATCTTCTTCATTATCACCTTTGAAAAGCTCTTCTGTTTCAAAATGTAATCGATTTCGTGTCACGTGCCCTTACTTCAAATTCCACATTCTCAATTAATCATCGTAGAGAGAGGAGTGGCCACTAAAACTGGTCCTTTGCAATGACCTTCCATGTATAGCGAATAGAGGAAAGTCACGGTTTGAATAGTCTTACAATACCAATTTCGTCGGTAAGAATAGTGTATAAACCCTGACCCCACGAGTAACGCAACCAGTTAATACCCTGTAAATGGAAAGGATGCAGCTGCATACCAGTTTCTGATATACAAATAGGCTGCTGATCGTATTTCTTTTCCAAATCGGTTGTTGTTTTATCTGGAGGTGGTGTAAAACGTCGAACAATGGATGAGAAACATCCACTTGGACTTCCGTGATCCATTCGCAATGCCAATATGACTTATTGTGCCACTTGACGAAATACACGTTCTAGAAACATTTTGCTTTTTGGAAGTAGGTGGATCCGCTATTTACTTTTCTGTTCGATCCGATTTCTTTGAAATTTCAAAACTCAATTTGGGCTGTAACGCCATTTAATATTAATATGACATATACCCCAGTCTAAGCACCAAGTAATAAGCTGTCTAATTGCGAAAACCACATCGAAACCCCAAATTTGTTTTATTCTTAATACACGGTAAGAAATAAATTAATTATGAAAAATTCTTACAGTAATTTATGGTTTTTGTAGATTAAATTAAAAATCACGAAAATGCTAATGAAATGAAAGAAAAGATTTCCGGATTCTACACTGTTATGCTTTATTATTCGTGACGTTTCGGTCTCTGCTGAGACCTTTAGTATTTTATGCGGCTTGGTTGAGGATAACTTTTGAAACTCTTCCAGATCTGCCACTCGTTTTGCACTATGCGCAAAAAACTTACAAATATCTTTTGCTAAGTCCTCAACATCTGAAGGAAGTTGTTTACAAGAACAACTAGAACATAGATGCAGTGAGTGATACACGCATTTAAGATAAACCAGATTTGGTACTACTCCTTTCAATTATGCTTATAGTCCATTTATAGCACCTGCCATTACCCTTGCACTATCTGAAAAAGGACCAATAATATTATTTAATGGAACATTAAGATCGATGAAATAATTTAAGATTGCCATGCAAATTGTGTTCGCATCAGCAAAAGCTAACGTTGGCAGTCCGAAAAATCTGTTGCACACCTTTTCCATTCTGGTATCAAAATACCTTGCTACTAGAACCAATGCTTTATTGCAACTGATGTCTGTGGTTTCATCCACTGTTAACGAGAATTTCGAAGACCTTAAATCATCTGAAATTCGGTCCAAACCCTTTTTTTCCTCAAAATACCTTTTGTGATAGCAGTAGCTTTTGTGCGACTTCATTTAATCCGGTTCGCGATTTGCGAATCTGGGCAACATTTTCTTAATATTAGGAGTACAAATAAGTTTGACAAAAGATGGCTCCACCAAAAGGTTATGTGTAGCGTGGCAGTACTCTACTCGATCCATCGAACTACGAGATGTAAGAATCGTGTCAATTGGCTATAAAAAGAAGGACAGATAGAGAAGCTCTTCCTGTTCTCAGATTGCTTGATGGCGACGCGCGTCTTAACTTATAGTTACTAAATTTAATTCCTGTAATATTTAAATGTTATAATTAAAAATTAAATTTCGTGGAAATTATTAAATGTGTGAATTTATAAAGCAGTTGTTTCGCTTTATATGTTGAAATCGTCAGATGCAAAACGTAATATCGTAAATTTGGACATCTGGTAACAACATACTCCGTACCAGCATCAAATAATTTTGTTCGTGCGAAAATGTCAAGTTTTGTGCCGAATAAGCGTCATTTGCGGGAACTTTTGATTTACTTCTTTAATTTAAAGAAATCTGCCTTAACTGCATCGATTGCTTGTAGAAGCATATGGTGAGACTGTTTTCAGTGAGAGAAGTTGTCGTGAGTGGTTTAAAAACGGTGATTTTGACGTGGAACACAAATAACGTAGTGGAAGGCCGAAAGTGTACGAAGACACGGAGTTGGAAGCATTATTGGAGGAAGATTCGTGCCAAACGCATGAAGAACTTGCACTTACATTAGAAGTGACTCAACAAGCAATTTCACATCATTTAAAATCGTTGCAAATGATTCAAAAGCAAGGAAATTGGATTCCATATGAACTGAAGCCGAGAGACGTTAAACACCGATTTCGCACGTGTGAAATGCTGCTTGCCAGGCATAAAAGAAAGGGAGTTTTGCATCGTGATGAAAAATTGATCCACTACGATAACCAAAAGAGAAAATCCACCTGGCCATGCTTCAACATCGACAGCCAAATCGAATATTCATGGAAAAAACTCATGCTGTGTATTTGGTGGGATCAGCTTGGTGTCGTGTAATATGAGTTGCTCAAACCGGGCGAAACCATTACTGGAGCTCTCTACCGAACACAATTAATGAGATTGAGTCGAGCACTCAAGGAAAAACCCGCCCATTACTACACCAGAAACGACAAAATTTTTTTCCTACATGATAATGTTCGCCCGCATGTTGCGGCATTGGTCAAACCCTATTCGGAAACAATTCGGAAGGCCTACCCCACTCGCCGTATTCACCAGACATTGCCCCTTCCGATTATCACTTGTTCCGGTCGATGGCACATGGCCTGTCTAAGCAGCATGATGGGAATAAAATTAGTTCAATACTATCACCCCTTTTAATACTCCCCATACAAAATTCCGAAGGAGAGTATTATAAGTTTGCTATAAAATTTGTACCGCTAAGAAATAAGGCTCGGAGAAAAAAATTAATGATACAGAAGGTAATATTATCACTCAAAAAACTCAAAACCGGATGTCTGTCCTTCAGTTCGTCTGTCCGTCCGTCCGTTCGCTCTCTAGCTTGAGAACACGTTAAGCTAGAACGTTAAAATTTTGTACACGTTGTTTTTGACGAAAAAGTTAGGTTAAGTTCGTGAACGGGTCAAATCGCTGCACCCCTTCTACTTCCTCCCATACAAAATGACGCATTTTTGAGATTTGACAACCAATTTTCTCGAGAAGTATAATAGCTATTGATCTGAAATTTGGAATATATTATTTTTATACCAATTTCAATCTACGGTATAAAAATTATTTGAATTCCCCTACTCCTTCTACCACCTCTCATTTAAACTGCACTTTTTCATGGAATACTATAAACCAATTTACTCAGTACGTATAATATATATCGAGCTGAAATTTAAAGAAAATATTTATTTAGAATTTTTAGTGAGACCAAAAAAAATTAGATGAATAGCTTCACTCCTTCTACCTTCTCCCATTCAATATGACACAATTTCACAACTTTTTAAAAAAGTCGATTTTCTCAATCTGCGATTGAGAACATGTCAAATGCATGATGCTTATAATTATTTCTGAAAATCTAACTAAGAACTCCGCACTCCTTCTACCACCTCCCATACAAACTGCACAATTTCACTAAATCCAGTACACTAATTTTCTCAGTATCTATTCAATTTTTTAAGTTTAAATTTTCAGTAAAACATTCTGATAGCAACTCTAGCATAATGTGAAAAAGTTGGTTCAATGCTGTTACCCCTTCTACCACTCCATATACAAAATTTACAAAAATCAAAAAATGTCTCCTCATCTAGAGTATCGCATGATTGGATCTTACGCCCAATCGTAATCCTAACGAGACAAAAGAGGTTAACCACTGTTCTCTAAGCCGCCTATCTCAACTTTGATTGCGTTTGCCATTGCCTTTGATCGGAATTGGAACAATTGATGATGTATCACATTCCTCTGCAGCATTTAAATTTTCCAGTTGTACAGTCGATTCAGTCAAACTATTATTTAAAATAAGTGAACAAATGCCGCACAACAAAACGCTTTACAGAATACAGATATGAATTTACTTTGAATTATTTTTAAACCGTCTATTCAAACTTAGCTTGCCCTTGCTCGAAGTCGGTAAAGGATCAGGAATTATTCCGATTAACGATGTCTCGGATTCCCAATCAGCATTCGAATTTTCGAGCTGTTTGAACGAGTGCTCAAGGGCAAAGCTCAAGGCAACCGACCGCAGAGGAAGCCACGAAAGCGATGGGAGGACTCAGTCGACGCAGATTGCAGATCGCTTCTCGATATTTCAAACTGGAGGACGCGGTCGTTGGACCGAGACAACTGGAGGAGGTGCATCGAGGAGGCCAAGGTTACATATTTTTTTTTTATAGAATGACCTGTGTTACAGGCAATTTCGGCCTTTATGTGCAATGAACAAACAAAGTCATGGAGGAAAGGAATGGGAAGGGAGGGGAAGGGGAGTAAATACGACCGTAATGAGTGGAGAAGCTGGTATATTTTTCAGTTTTACTGGCTGCTATTGACAAATATTTGCAGATGTTATGGGGGACTGAATAATAGAAAGCGAACAGTAACCATCTACTGAGTATCTAGGCCTTCTTGAAGTGGAACTGTTTCACTTTAACATCATTTTGCCCATTTTATTTCGAATAATTTTTCGCAGTAGCAACTGAAAATTTGTGCTTAAAAATCCCACTGTCTGGAGTGGGAATTGAGCCCACGACCTATTGACTATGAAGCAAGCACGCTGCCCACTACGCCACGGAAGCTTCATGGGCTGTAGCGCCATTGCATCATTCGAATTTTCGAGCTGCACAATCGTTTCAGCAACATCACTGTAAATATTTACGCGAACAAGTTAGATACAAAAAAACGCAATAAAGAACTCGGAAATAAACTCACTTTGAACTATTACAAATTCAACTCAATTTTGGGGAATTATTAAAATAAAAAACTAACCTTGCACTTTTATTCGAATCCGATAAACTAAATTTTTTTCCGTTTTCCTTATTCTTATACAAGCACATACATCCGTGCTTTGCACGCGTATTTTATATGAAAATGAAGGACGTTTTATGAGGCCCACCTTATTGTTATTGCAGAATAAGTCAAAAAATAAATAAGTAAAAATAATTTCTCCTTTTAAAAATACCTGTTTGTTTAATAAAATAGATAATTAATTTTTAATTATTTCCGGTACATCCAAACACTCCTGATTTGCCAAACTCAGTCCAGAACTTAAAATCTGTGTAATGTAATAAAAGAAGTCGATGTTTTATATTAGGTCTTCCTGACACACGACATGTTTTGTGATGAATTTCCTATTGGCTTTATTTTTAAATAGCTTCAGATCTTCTTGTGTTTAGACTCATGACATGGCGAGTACTTCCACTGAACCACCAATATCGATGATAATCTACTCAATGTGATTCACGTGACTTCAAATATAGGCACACTTTTTCATTATTATTTAGATAAGGAATCTATATAAACATTAGACGAAATTAAATTGAAAAGAAATTATATTATTTGTTTTTTCACCGTACTTATCCATTTCGTCAATTGCCTGTGCTGTTTGACACAGGCACAAACAGAAAACCATAACAATTCAGGAGTTTCCCCAGAGCTATAACTTTTGACAATCTAGGATTGACCAAACTGACCATGGTATTTGAAATCTAGGGCTGATTATCACTTTTCTGTTTATTGTTATACAAGATAGGGTTGAGAAAAAATATGTTGCATAAAGGTGATATTTTCATGCAAATTTTAAGTTTTCGTACGAAATATTATTGTTAATGACGTAATTTGGTTGCAGACTGAAATTGAAGAAAAATGTATCATTTTCAGCAATTATGTATCTCTGTATCAACTTCTTTTGATATGAACAAAATGTATCAGTTTTGATACAATTGTATCAGCAACGCTGGCTCTGACTAAATAGTGATCAATTCGCACCGCGGAGGATTCGTACATCAAGTATACTAGAAGCAGCCTTTTTCTCAATTAGAACGTGGTATATTTGATTGAAGGTTTGACCATCTGATGATGCCCACGTTCGTTTGTGAATATCGCAATGTGGCAAGCACGTTATATTTTTGCTGTTTGTGAAATCAATAAAAATTGGCCATTGTCGTTGGCTATGCCATGGAGACTGTACCCTCCTGTTGTTCCTCTATGTCCGACTTTTGCATTAAAATCCCCTAAGATAATTTTTAGATCATTTGAGGGCAGTGAATCATAGGTTGTCTCTAGGGTAGCACCATTAGTAATATCGTCCTTGTCTTCTGTTGGTGCGTGGACGTTGATCAACTAAAAGTTGAAAAATTTAGTTTTTGTTCAAATTGCACACAATCTTTCACTTACTGGTTTGAAACTCGTGCCCAACTATTTTAAAGGTTTTTGAACAATCTATGTTCAATTTCAGGTCGTTCGCAGATATGAAATAAAAGCTTAATACATAAATTATGAGCTATTTGTATGGGAGTTAGAATTTAATAATTACAACTATGTCCAAATTTCAAATGCATTTTTACAGACCGAAATTTCATAAATTGCCTTTTGTACGATAAATTTTTGTTAACTAAGTAATGGATATAGTGTACGCTGTTAAGTTGGTGTCTACCTATCATATACTCTCCAGTTTGAAAATGACAATTTATTTAATTATCACTACTCTAATTGAAATTGAATTGAATGTACTCTAAGTGTTCAACAACTGCCTAGTGGTCTACAAAGCGAAGGTCGTGAGTTCAAATCCCGGTATTTCAGCAAACTGTCTGCGTGGGTATTTCTGGAGCATCTCAATCTTCGAGAATAAGGCCAAAGCACGAGTGGGACTGTAAGACTTTTGAAGAAGAGGAATGTATCCAGTTAATTTGTATCAAATTTAATAAATTGTTTAAGATCAAATAAATTATTTTACATTGTTGTACAACACATGGTATTGCGTCTTAGATTTAGTAAATGTATTCAAATGAATTAAATTGACGAGGCTATTTATACTAATAAAAAACGCAAATAAAACCATATTTGTTTGTTTTTTTCTTAGCTTTTATTGATCGTTATGACGTTGGTTAATGTGGTGTGATCAGCCGGCATGTAGACTGGAATCGGTGTGTAAAAGTATGACTGGTAACACTTTTATCATAATGAATAGAAAGAATTTAAATTTGAAAAAATCCACACTATTTTTAGAGCTTGTGATTTTTTGCGGTATTTTCTAAAGCAATAAATTGTAACATATTGTTGACTGGCATGAATATAGGAAAAAAAGGCTGAATTGTTAGTTTATACAAAAGATAAATTATGAATTGCTTGAATTTACTTTGTGGAAATGGGTTTGAAATTATTCCACAGCAGAAGTCCTTGTTGTAAAAGGCGAATAATCGCAAATTTATGTCTTTCCTGCTTGGCATATAAATGGCAAATGGGCTCTCATCACATCATAGGTTTATCACCCGTGATCTTAGAACTAACTGATACGAGAAACGGATAAAGTGCCTCGATACGAACGAATTCTACGATAACTTTGCCATTCGAAAACGGACCATTATTGACTCCTGGAATTTTCGAACATTGAATGACGGTGGAAGCGGTGGGATAACTTGGCCCATATACCGCCAATCAGTTATCGTTTGTGAAATAAAGCACTATAACATCCAAATCGTGGGCTTACGGGGACTAGGCAATGGCAAAATCGATTTTTCTTTTATTGCATTTTCTGAAAGTAGTATTCTTCCTGAACATAAATCCGTTTGGTTCATATTAATATTTGCAAATCTGTTGATTCGGCAAGTGATAAGGTGGAGCGCCGCATAGATGATTTTCGATTTCGGGTCGCCCACCGCAGTTAGTCAAGCGGCGGCAGTTATTCGAAAGATCTATAGAATTACACAGTAGAATACCGTTTTCTTTTGAATTGAAGGAGGAGGAGGAGGCTGAGAGTGGGTAGAAAATTTCATAAAATTCCTATGAAATTCGGTGTGTTTATGTATTAAATTTGCATGGGAAGGGGGTAGAGGAGGTGTGGGAATCATAAATAATAATGACGCAGTTTTACTTCGATTCTTTTGAAAGGTGAACAAAATTTCAAGTTCGTAGCATTGAATTTGTTGTTTATTAGTTGATTTATTGAATTTGGTCGAAATCATACTTTTGTATGGGAGGTGGAAGAAGGCAAGGTGGATTTAAAAACTTTTGAAACAACTTTGTTCTGATTATTTTTAAAAAGTGAACAAAACTTCAAGCTAATAGCTTTTAATGGTTTGGTGACAATTGATTTCTTAAAAAGTTCGAAAAATAATTTTGTATGAGAGGTGGTACAAGTTTTGAAGGTATTCGACCAGTCCATTTCTTAAACTTTTATGCATTCTATTTTAATGGATTTCGCAAATTTCTAGCTTGAAATTCCAATCATTTTTTTTTTTTTTTTAATTTTTGTGTTTTTTTTTCAATACACATGAAACACCTTCTGCAGGTTAAAACTCTTTGGGTTCATAATAGATTTTGATGAAATTTTTATTTTTTCTTTGTACTTATCAAATGGTTGTATGCAAGTGCGAAATTTTAAATTTGTATCTTTTACTAGAGCTCTAACAAAATTAATCAAAGTTTTCGATATTTTGGATTCACCACTTCCACACCTCCCAACTTCAAAATTTTACCAAAATATAGATAATTCACAATCCGAAAAATTTCAATCTGATGTCTAAGGCATGGGTCGGATCAAATTGCACCGACTTGAAATGTGTTTAAAACTAAAAGCTTAAATTATTTTAAATTGTAAATAATATTTTTATTTAATATGAGATCTTAGAAAAATAGAGTATAAAAAAGATTAATATTGCATTTTACCAGATCTAGTGAAAAAACGGATTTTCTGTGAAATCACCGCCATCATCATCTCCACAGTGGTTTCATCCACTCTACTGACACTGTTCTGCCAGTGATAGATCGTATGATGGTGATTGTTGATACATAAGTTTCATCGTTCTCAAGCAACCAACATTTCTGGTCAGAACATTGTCATACAGCTTTCTGGCTTGGCTTCTTTCCACTAGATTTTGCTTGTCTTTGCTATTGGGCACCTCAATGGCTTGATAGGGCTTCAAGCCAGCCTCTGAAAATATTCTTCTCACGGAACCCCAAGCTTCAAAAATTTAATAGGTACTGAGAAAATTAGTGTATTAGATTTAGTGAAATTGTGCAGTTTGTATGGGAGGTGGTAGAAAGAGTGGGGAGTTCTTAATTTTTTTTTTTCAGAAATAACAACACACATCATACAATCGATATGCTTTAAATTGTGGATCATTAGCATTCATACTTGGTACTTCAAATAATTAAAAACAAAAACGTGCACATGCAGACTAAATTAAAAATATATAAAACAATAACCTGTGTTATGTTATGACAGCGAAACGTGGACGTTAATGCATGCATCCGAAAAATTACTTAACGCCTTTGAAAGAAAGGTCCTCAGAAGAATCCTCGGACCTGTGAGGGAAGACTCGATCTGGAGAAAACGATAAAATAGAGAATTCTATTCAAACGCATACTAAAACGGAAAATCAACAAACAAAGACCGGTTGAAAAACCACGGAAGCGCTGGGAGGATTCGAATGACGCAGACAGCAAATCACTGCTAAGATTCTCAAACCAGAGGACACGGTCACAGAACCGAGATGAATGGTGGCGAAACATACAGCAGACCAAGGTCCGATTTGAGCTCTAGCGCGATCGTAAGTAAGTAAGCATTCATACTTTTCAAGAAAATTGACTTCTTGTAAAGTTGTGAAATCGTGTCATATTGTATGGAAGGGGGTAGAAGGAGTGAAGAGTGAACGTTATAAAAATAATATATCCCAAATTTCAGATAAATAGCTCTTATACTTTTTAAGAAAATCCGTTTATTGTCAAATTGTGTCATTTTGTTTGGGAGGGGTTAGAAGGGGTGGAGCGATTTGGCCCGTTCACGAACTTGTTCTCAATTTTTTGTTAAAAACGAAGTGTACAAATTTTGAACTATTTAGCTCGACGCGTTCTCAAGCTAGAGAGGACACGGACGGATATCCGATTTTGAGATTTTTGAGTGATAAACTCCTGTATCATTCATTTTGTTTCTCCGAACCTTATTTCTTAGTGTTATAAACTATGTGACGAATTTATAATACTCTTAGATTTCATCTAGAGTATGAACACGTTTTTGAAATTCTTCTGTCTGTCTGTCCGGATCAATAACGGCTGAACCGATTGTAATGAAACTTGCACAGTTTGTTAGGTTGGGAGGAATAATATGCTTTTGGTTCTATTTCTATCCGCTCACGCCTTCTGCTCCAGCGAGCACGGGTCTGTCCCACACAAGAACGAGTATCATGGTTTGAATAATTTATGGTTCTCATTCCAACAAAATCCAAAACATTGTGTTCAAAGAGCCATTAAACTAAACAGATTAGACATCCCACATAATGTATTACTAACAACATTCTCAAAAATTGGTTATTATTGTCATTCTTACGCGGCCGAAGTCGCGAGCGATCGCTAGTTATTAATATGCAGAATACTGCGCCATATCACATTACTTGGATATACCACAATAACCGAACTTACTCTACAGAAATATTTGTTGTTGCTCGAAAATCTCGATTCCGAGTACCCGCCAGTCCACAAAGTAACGCTCGAAGAGCTATCGTGATGACATTTTTTTGTCATTTTTAGCACAAATGATTTTTACGTTATTATTATAATAATAAAGTATTGTGATCGGCAAAGAAAAAAAAATTGCTACCCTGAAATTTTGTTTTTTCGCGTTTCATGACTAAATTAGCCTAAGAAAGCAAAACAAATCCGACTGTCCGTACGCCGTCCGTCGTACATATGGACTCATATCTCCGAGACGGTTAAAGATAAATGTTTATTTTTCGGTGGATTGTTGATTGGGTAAGTGAGCTCCATTAACTGGATTTTGTGGAATGGGGAGGCGAGGGGAGTGAAAGAGTCAATAACTATACTTGCTAATATCTCCGCTACGAATGCAGATAGGAAGCTGAAAATCAACATAGGTATAAATTAATTTAATTTTTTATCCACTGGAGTACGAAAAGGGAGGGCTAAGACAAATTGCCGGACGATTTTTTTTTTCAAATGATTTTATCTTTGGAACTATTTAACACAAAAAATTCTTATATTAAGACCAAATAGGTGGAATTAGTTTCACTAGAATGAACTGAAAGGGAGGTCAATAGCTGTTAGGTTATTTTTTCCATCGTAGTGCACTTCTCTACCCGTGGGCTCTTCAATTTAATCTTTGAATTTCTATAGATAAGTGACTGGATCTCCTTAATTAGAAAAGTTCTGTGTGACTCTATTCTAGTAACGATGAAAACGAGCCAAACTAGTAATTAGTCAAAGGTATAACCTAAAGAGTACAGACGGGCAGACCATGTGGCGGGACGCATAAATTGCTTAAAAGCGACCAGGATATGGATCGTGAGGATTTGTCTCGTGATGCAGGATTCTGTTCGAGGCCAAAATCCGGCTCGTAGGCCTGCTCTTATCCACTCCTAGTATTCACGGAACCTTCATTCATTGTTTCTTCTAAAATCATCCCAATTTCATCTATACATATAAATATAATTGTAGTATCTGTCTGTTATTTGTTTATAAATGACTATAAGTTAGTGTTTTTCTTTATTTGGACAATAACTAAGCAGAAATACACGTTTTTAAAATTCTCCTCTGTCTGTTCGGCTTTCACGCAAAAACGGTTGAACCGATTGTAATGAAACCGTTTATTAGGTATGCTTCGAGATGTAATCAGCGTTTGATCTTATTTCAATAACCCCACGCCTTCTACCACCTCCCATACAAAATGACTCATTTTCAAACATTTTTAATAATCAAATTTTCTTGAAAGCCATAGGAGGGAATAATTTGAAATTTAGAATATATTATTTTTATCATAAATATGATACGAATTAATTGAATTCCTTCACTCCCATGCAAACTGCACTTTTTCATAAAATACTATAAACCAATTTGCTCAGTACGTTTAACATTTATCGAGCTCAAAGTTTGAAATAAATCCTTAATTAGTATTATAATTAATGTCGGGGATAAGTAAACCAACTAGCTTCTCCATTTCTACCCCTCTCATACAATGTGACTAGTGTTGGGTTACTCATACAAGAAGTGGTACAAATGTCCCATTCATGCACTTCAAATGTCCCATCACTTCAAAGTTTTTGTCCCACTTCAGAGCTTTTGTCGCAACTGAATTAAAGTCATGCATTTGTATGGCTGCTGTACCAACACATTTGTAACACTCAAATCGCACTCACTCTTCACCGGATTTTGTCCCATGCATTTGTATGACTGAAAGCAAAGCTAGTTATGGGGATGACGAAAAGAAATACTTGTAAGACGATTTGAAATATTACTTTTTATTTAAAAAGCTCTTAGTTCAGGTAAGACATTTTATTTTAATATTTTAATACTTTTTAATTAAAACCTCTTAGTTCAGATGGCAAAATCAGACTCAACTATCATAAAGATGAAAATCAATTTTAACCTTTTAAAATACAGATTAGATTTTGTTTATACAAAATTGTAATGGATATGACAAATGGATATTTCGCGTTCTTTTTCCGTGCACTTAAGTACCTTTAAAAGTTCTTGGTGACAGATTTGATCTGACAAAATTGTATATGCAATTCATTAAGTGGACATGAGCTTTAAAATCTCTTGTTGAAAGATTTGCATTAATTACGTTATATGAGAGTTGATTTTCATGTTATAATGATTCTTAGAAATTATTACATTTATTATGGTGTATAATGATTCTTAGATATTATTAGAGGTAAGTATTATGAATTACAATGATTCTTAGATATTATTAGAGGTAGGTATTATGGTGTTGCCATAACTAGCTCTCTAGAATGAAGCACGGGAACGGGACGGAAATATTAAGAACCGGAAAACTCTGAACATGAATGACAGATTCTCTTCGATGGGAGAAACCGAGATTTGACTTTCAACTTTCAACAACTTGTTGTTGTTGGATTGACTTGCATAGTGTTTTAACCCTAGTGAAACCGATTAAGTGTAAACTTATGTATATTCAAAGCCCTCTAAAATTGAAACACATAGAAAACTGTAGAATTTTAGTTATTCCGCGACACCTCTTGTCTCTCATTCATGGCGTTCTTAAAGCTTGTATTTTAATTTTTAAAATTAAATAAGAATAAGTAAAATAAAAAAGAATGTATATTATAAACACAACCCACAAATGCCACACACCTAATAATACGTATTTTACAATCGCATCTCAAAAGAAACGGTGTTACTAGGGTTAACATACTCTACGCGCACACATAAAAGCGCAATATACGTCATTCTTCGCTCATTTGCTACCATCGCTCCTCAAAAAGGCAAATTGTATGTATGGGACATTGTATGTATGAATGGGACATAGAGCTTTTGAATGGGACATAGAGCTGAGCCCCTCATACAAACATGGGACAAAAATTCTTGTCCTACCCAACACTAAATGTGACACAAAATCACATCTTTTTTTCAAAATTAGATTTTCTTGATAAGTATGAAAGTTACTAATCTGAAATTTAAAATATATCAATTGCATGATGATTATAGTTGTTTTTTTTATAAAAAAAATCATTGAAAATCACTTACTCCTTCTACCAGCTCCCATACAAACTGCACAATTTAACAAAATCCAATACACTCATTTTCTCAGTATCTATTCAATTTTTGAAGCTTAAATTTGGTACAAAACATTTTTATAGCTAATCAAGCATGATGTGAAACAAATTAGTTCAATGCTATCACCCCTTTTACCACTCCCCATACAAATTTTCTTAAGATCACAAACATTTCGATTTCAGCTATAGAACCGTGTGATTGGGCTTTACGCACAATCGTAGTCCTGTTATGTTTGTAATCTTAATGTTATTTTATTTGGTCTTTTTTTTAATTAACACAAGCTACAACTATTCACATGTCCTTAACGCTCTTCAATACGTATATGATCTCAAATCACGGGATTGATTTGATTACGAGCCTGTCTCATACAAATACAAGTATCATGGTTTCATTCTTAATCATTTATGGTTCGAATTCCAACAGCGCCATTAAACTAAGCAGATTACACATCCCACATAATGTATTACCAACTTTATTCTCAAAAGTTGCTTATTATTGCGATTCTTACGCGGACAAATTCGTGGGAAATTGCTCATATATAAAACCATGATCAAGTGATATTCTAAGATGTTAGTTACTAAGAGCACTGTTTCAGTTTTTTTATTCGTTGAGTAACTTTACCATCATTCTTTATGATCCTAAGAGTACAAGTCAATAGAATATACTGAAATATATTTTTTTTTATGTACTAGATAGTATAAAAATTTCTTTAAAAACTGTGTTATGTATTAAGAGTACAAGTCAACTTATACTACTAGGCTGTTTTTGATTTATACTAACACGTTAGATTTATCATCAAACATTATAATTTGTTAAGAATTATAGTAGTGCATCCTATTTTTGTATTGATCTCATTCATCTTCCCGAAACCTTTCCAAACTGTGCAGTATTATTTTTTCATTTCCACATTATGAAAAGTTTTTATTTGAAGTTCAGTGATGTCATAAAATTTGCTGCGCAGTTTACCGTAAGATTATTTCTTACTGTACCTCAAGAGTAATTAGTACTTTTTATTATAATTGAGGGGTCAAGCAAAACTCACATTCTCTATCTTTGGAAATTTTTTAAAAACTGCGAAAAAATCTCTAAAATGAAACATTACATTTAAAGCTAGATCCTTAATCAAGAGATAGGAGGCGTCATAAGAAACAATTGATAACTAAAAAAACGTGGTGTCTTATTAACTTTAGAGTTTTTTTGCAGTTTTATTTAAAAAAAAATCAAAGATGGAGAAAGTGAGTTTTGCTTTTAGGCCCCTTAATTGTTGATTCTATTTATGAAAACGGAATTTAGTAGCGTTCTATGAAAGTGGAAATCGGTAAATTTCTAACTTTGGATATAATAAAAATAGTACGGGTATAAATAGAAATGTTCGGATTGAAAGGAAAGATTTCCGGATTCTATACTGTTACGCTTTATTATTCGTAACGTTTCGGTTTCTGCTGAGATCTTTATCAAACTGATCGAAAATAACAAAAACTATTATTTTGTACAGAATGGGGAAGTTCACCATAGAAACAGAAAGCAACGGGAAACTGCATAACTAAATGAAATCCAAGCAGTCTACGAAAGGAAAAGGAACAGGCATTCACAGCAAATGGATACAAATCGATCGAAATAAACAAGGCGTGGAAACCGAAGCATCCAAGGACAAAAGAACGAGAAGATATTGAAGAAGAATATACAGACAGACGATGGGTAAAGCTATCTTACATCTAGAGCACGACGGATAAGATAAGGGAAATCCTTCGAAAATCCAACATCAAGACAACATTCTCTACACCGACTACTATCTGGGGAATTTTAGGAAACCAGAAGGACAAAAAACCACTGGAGACTGAAGGAGTGTAAAAAGTACCTTGCGGATCATGCGATAAAGTGTACATAGGAGAAACGGGGCGCACAGTCCAAACCAGGATCAACGAACATCAACGATGCTCACGGAAAAACCAAATATACTAAATAAAGGGTGTTTTTTTACGACCGGAAAACTTTGAATTGGCAACACTGTTTTCTGTGACAGCCGATTTGACAGTTCCCGGTTGTTTAAAGGTTAGTTTGGTTTAGTGTTGGGTAGGACAAGAATTTTTGTCCCATGTTTGTATGAGGGACTCATTTGAAATTTGAGGTGTTACAATGTCCCACCTCAAATGTCCCATACAAAAGCTCCATGTCCCATACATACCATGTCCCATACAAACCATGTCCTATACAAACCATGTCCCATACATACCATGTCGCATACATACAATTTGCCTTTTTCAGGTGCGATGGTGCATGTATGGGTGTATTGTGCTTTTATGTGCGCGCGTAGAATATTTTAACTATAGTACACCGTTTTTTACTGTGATGCGATAGTAAAATGACGTATTATTACGTGTGTGGCATTTGTAGGCTGTGTTTATAAAATACATTCTTTTTGTTTTAGTTATTCTTATTTACATACATTTCATATGTTGAGTTCCAACGTGTGATTACATCTTGCTTCAGTTTTAGTTCGATTTCTCCTAACTTCTTTTTTGCATAGATTTAAATCTCTCAGTAGCCAATGGACTTCGACAAAAAACTTCAACAATAGATTTTATTTTCATCTGCGTGATTTTTATTTCTTGTAAGGCTTCCTGAATAACAAGATTTAGGGAATGCGCAAAGCAAGGGACGTGTGTCCAATTGTTTAATTTAATTGCAGCTTTTGTGTCTTGCGTTATCACTCGTTACAGCAACAATTCGATCACATATTTTCCAGTCATCACACATTCTTTTCAGCTCCTGGCTTAATTTTTCTGCAGTATGTCTATCCGAATATTGGGAACATTCTAGCATACATGATTGGAGTTCAGTATTTTCATTGAGAAAATGAGCAGTTACAGCTATGTAAATGTCATTTGGCTTGGAAGTCCAACCATCTGTTGTAATAGACACATAGTTTGCCAGTTGCAACAATTTTTGAACTTTTTCTTTTGTTATATTGTAGTAACTTGTTAGCAAAGCATTTGACAATATTTTGCGAGAAGGTATTTGATAGTTTGGATTTGATTCCGCAATGAATTTCTTAAGCTCCACAGTCTCAAGCAAGTTGAATGGCAAGTAATTTTTAGTTTCTATTAAATACCTTTTCAGTGTCTCCACTTTCTTCCCAGTTACAGGCTTATGCAAATATTGAGTAATTCGCGAATCTGTTCCTCTGGAAACAGAATATGTGCTTGGTGATGCTTGAAATGATGTAGATGGTGCAATTATACTCATATTGGCTGATAGATGATCCACATTTTCCAATGTGTTTTCTGAATCTGGATTTTCGTTTGACGTAGTTGAAAGCGAAACACTTGTTCCCACTTCATTTGCATCGTCCCGTATTGCATGAAATGCTATAGGGTGCTGTGATTTTGTGTGATGAATTAAATTGTAAGGACCACCCAAGGAGAATATATAAAATGGAGTGCCTGATAGGCTTTCTCATGCGGGAATACTTTTTGATTCGGAAATTTTTGAAAATTGTGTCCAAGCTTAACTTGGCTTCAAACTTTTACAGAAAAAAATACCATAATTTGTATTTTCTCTTGGTTGCTAATATTCAGTCAGCAATAAAGTAATTTTCAGTACAATGGAGCTTGCTGTTTTATTTCAGAAATCTTTATTTTTTCAATTTTTATTAGTTTATGGTTCATGTCTAAGCTAAGCACTTTAGCAACGGACAATTTAACGCGGGACAGAGATAGTTACTTTGGGTTTAAGTATGCCAAGCAAGGATAGCAAAACAATTCTTTCGAAAATTTGACAATTGATTCGAACAATTTAACGTTGGAAAGAGTTAGTTGCAATATTTTTAAGCGTGCCAGACAAAAACAGCGAAACGGTTTTCTTCGAAAAATTTCGAGCATTTCGCCAGAAAAGGAGGGAAATACTTTCATTCCACATTTTCTTACACGGCAAATCATGCTCATAGTCACGCCTTTTTATATATCCTCTTTGGGACCACCACCTTTATATGACATTATTTTACTGCAAAAATTACATTTTGTCTTAAAGATACTCAAATCAACGAAATATTGCCAGGCTTTTGATTTTTTCTGTCATCAATTCTATTAGAAAAATAAGAAAATATCTTTGTCAATAATCATCATCATCATTAATGGCTCGACAGCCCAAATCGGGCCCTGGCCTCCTGAAGTCGTCGCCTCCAATCGTCTCGATCCAAAGACCGCGTCCTCCAGCTGCTAATTTTTAAAATGGCTTTGCTGTCTTCATCAACCGAGTCTTCCCATCGCTTGCGTGGTTTGCCTACTGGCCGGTTACCACTCGCTTTGCCTTTAAGAGCACGTTTGGGGATTCTTCTGTCTTCCATTCGCTCTACATGGCCAGCCCACTGCAGTTTACGTAGCTTGATGAACGTTGAAGCTTTGTTTGAAGTTTGTCAATAATATGGCACATAAAAAAACAACATTAAAATTACATTTTTATAATGCGGTTTTTTGAGAAAAACTACATTGATCCCAGAATTTTGAGGGTCAAAGTATCAAAAATTTGTGTTCTGAAGCAAATACCTCAGGATTGGGTACAGTTACAATGCGGACCATTACACCATGAAAGGTAATTTGATTCCCTAAAAAACAAGCTATAATACTTTGAATTGCGATTATTAGTTTTCAAGATATAGCGTTTTGAGTGAGTGAGGGTACAGGTCCGAAACACTTTTCTTGATCACCCTGTATCTCCGCGGATATTGAAAATTGTTCTCCATAGAACAATTTTTTTCTCAAAATATATCTAGGAATAATCCCTTACAAGGTGGCGCAGGGAGTACCAAACACCCTGTATATCCCACCACCACACATTTTTTGAAAACATACACTCGGCAGAAAAAGTCTGCGTACGCTTTCAACACATCCAACATTATCTATAAAAAACATCGTTTTCAGTTATTTATTTCATAAGTTTTTTTTTTTTTTTCATGGCTTTATTACAAACATAAAACAAAACAAAAATGGTGATTATTGTACTCCATAAAAATATTTAAATTAAAAAACGAAAACAAATCCTGAATTGCAACAATAAAAAGTCTGCGTACAAATATTTCTTTTCAAAATAAAACAATTGTTTTTCCTCGTTAATAGCTTGTGGGCTTCTTAGTGAACTCTGGGGTTATTGAATTCTACTCCTGGATCAGGACTTCCTTGAGCATTATCTTCGACGTTATTGTGTGCGCTGGAATCCTTTGTTCCAAGTGATGCCACAAATGCTCTATTGGATTAAGGTCAGGAGATTGGGGTGGTGTACGAAGCTGATTTTGGGCATTATACAGCAACCAGAGTCTTACTACCTCCGCAGTGTACTTAGGGCCGTTGTCTTGTTGGAAGTAAAAGTTGTCGCTTAAGCCCAAATGTTCTGCACTTTTCTTCAAATTGCGCTTGAGAATATTAAGGTAGTCTATTTTATTCATAATACTTTCAAGCAACTCCATTTTTCCAACTCCTCCAATAGCTATATACCCCCATATCATAACACCGCCACCACCGTGCTTTACTGTTGGACAGAGATTTTTTACGTCGAAGGCCGCGCCAGTTTTTCTCCATACAATCTTCCGACCTTTGATTCCAAAAATACAAAATTTACTTTCATCCGAGAAAATAACTTGTTTCCAAAATTCTTTTGGCTTATTTATGTGTTCCTTAGCAAACGCCAGCCGCTTGAGTCTGTTTACTGTCTTTATAAATGGCTTTCTACGGGCAACGCGTCCGTGATACCCATATTTCCTAAGAATTTTATGAACACCATCATCAGAAATAGACTTGCGGTATTGTGCTTTGATGTCCTTTGCCATATCAGCTGCAGTTAATCTAGGATTAGCCTTCATTGTTCGGAGCAAACTCCGAGTTTGCTGCGGGCTCAATTTTGGAGGACGGCCAGATCTCGGTTTTGAAACCAAAACTCCTGTGTTTTTGAAGTTGTTTGCGACTCGTTGGACAGATGAATGACTTCTGCTAACAATTGCACCTATTTCACGATATGACGTACCTTTTTTTCCACAAATCCACGATAATTTTCCTTTCCCCACATTAAATTTCCTTTCCTTTATTAGACATCTCTTACTTAATGTTTTTTAGCAATTATTTTTAACGCAAACCTTAGATAAAAACACGTTTATCAACTTTCCTACACAAACTTTATTGCTATTAATGTATTAATGATTTAACTGCAACTCAGAGACATTGACTTCCCTTTATACGCTTTGAACGCAGACTTTTTATTCCTGGGATTTCAGACTATTTTTCGTTTCCGAATTTTACCGATGTTTTAGAATACAGTAATTCTCATTTTTGTTTTGTTTTATGTTCATAATGAAGTAATGAAAAATAGGAAAAAAAAATATTTCGGAATAAAATGTTAGAAACGATGTTTTTTATAGATATGTCGGATATGTTGGGAATGTACGCAAACTTTTTCTGCCGAGTGTAAATTCTTACCTAAAAAACTGGAAATGATAGACTGTGGAATGACCAGATTACGGTGAAGTTAAATACAACTTTATTTTAACTATTCAAACACTAAACTTTTCTTTTTTCCGTTCCTATACAATAACTCTAAGTTTACACTTACTCGGTGTCACTAGAGTTAAAACATTAAACTAGCCACGTAAGTCAATCCAACAACAACAAGTTGGAGTCATAACAAAAATTACATTTCCATACAAATTCGCTAGCTTTTGTATGTAGCAGACACGGCGGGATTCGTAAGAATCATATTTATTCTTAAATGCAGTTTTTCCAAGGTATTTTATTAATAGTGCTAAGCATGTAACTATTACACGTTGATATCAGTGCAATAGATTTTTAATTGAAAAAAGTGCGATCAAAGTCAAATCTCGGTTTCTCCCATCGAAGAGAATCTGTCACTCATATTGTGCAGAGTTCCCCGGTTAATTTCCACACGGAAAACTGTAGAATTTTAGTTATTACATTCTAGAAAGCTTTGCTTGCAGCCATACACATGCATGGGACAAAAACTGTAAAGTGGTGAGGTGTTCTTTCAAGTAGTGAGTGGTACAAATAGCTTCATACGGCAGCCATACAAATGCATGATTGTAATTCAGATGGGACAAAAGCTCTGAAGTGGGACAAAAACTGTGAAGTGGGACCAAAATATTTTTTGTAGTGATGGAAAATTTTGACGTGCATGAATGGGACATTTGTACCGCCTCTTGTATGAGTAACCCAACACTATTTGGCAATTCATAATTAATAGACTCACGCCGGTGCAACGTTTGCAAATTGTTCAAATTCATTTTGAAAACCATGTTTCAATTCGAGAAACTCATCAAGCGTTTTATGGTGCTCATAATCGTCCATCAAAGCGATTAATTTGAGAAATTATGGGTCGTTTTCGTAATACGTTTACTCTAAACGATAATACACATCCCGTAAGATGTCGTACAGTGCGCGCACAGCAAGCGATTGATGGTGTACAGCGTAGTGTTGATGATGATCCAAATGTGTCAATTCGTTATCATGCTCAACAATTAAACTTGTGTCCATCCACTTTATGGAAAATTTTGCGTAAGATCTGTGCTTACAAGATTCAGCTTGTAAAGAAATTGAAGCCACAGGATTATAGTTCGCGCCGTACATTTGATGAGGGGGCCGAAGGAAGCATTGCTATTGATCCACAATTTCATTTCTTCTTCTTCTTCTTCTACAATGGCACTACAGCCCAAATAGGACCTTGCCTCCTGACATTCAGGTTCCTTAACATTTTTCATTACTTATTGTGGAAGGGTTGTTAGCCCTTCGCACAACCCTCTTTCTACGAATTTTTCATATTCGTAGATTGAGATGACCAAGGTACATATATCCAAGCAGGCAGGGTGCTGGAATTATGCGGCGACCGGGATTTGAGCTCACGACCTTCGCATTACAAGACCAACGCGCTACCCACTAGGCTATGCCCTAGCTCATTTGAAAATTTTGAAACAAAAATGGCCATGTCAATAGGCAAAATTGCCGCATTTGGAGCGATGATAATCCACAAGCCATTGTCGAAACACCATTACATCTAAAAAAAAATCAGCGTTTGGTGCGCTTTATAGGCCGGCCGGTTGAATCATTGATTCATATGTTTTCAAAAATGACTTTACAGTCAACGGTGAGTGGTACAGAGACATGATTACTAACGTTTTCGTGCCTCAATTGGAAGGCATTAATGTCGCAGACATGTGGTTCTAACAGGACGGCGCCACATGCCACACAGCGCGCGATACAATTAATTTAGTGAAAAAACCATTTGATGATCGATTAATTTCACGAAATGGACCTGTTAACTGGCCACCTCGTTCATGCGATTTGACGCCATTAAATTAAAGTCCAATGTCTATGCCGATAAACCAGAAACTATTGAGCACTTGGAAGCCAACATTCGACGCGTTATTGCCGGAAGGCAGCCCGATTCACTGCGAAGAGCGTGTGGAAATTGCACTTCCAGATTACGCCATGTACTCGGCGGCCATAGGCCCGAAATTATATTCAAACATTAATGATATAAAATTATCTTTACAATAGAGCCAATTTCATGGCTAATAAAAACATCTTTCTGTGTTTTATTTCAATTTAATGTTCTCCGCCTCTAAAAAAAAACACCCTTTACATTGATGACAAATCAATATTTTTAACGAATAGTACAAGAAGCCATTCAAATTTCCAAACATCCGCAAAACTTCAACCGAGATACCGGATATAAGTTATCAGCAGTTTGGCTACCTGTCTTAAAATTTGGTAAGAACAAAATTTGTACCCAGAAATCCTTAACTAATTTAACTACCTGATACTAATTAACTAACCTTAATTAACTAATTTAACACTAAATTACCCTTCCCCATTCTGTATAAAATAATAGTCTTCTGTAATTGTCAATCAGTTTGATAAAGGTCTCAGCAGAGACCGAAACGTCACAACAGTGAAGAATCCGAAAATCTTTCCTTTTAATTCGAAATGCACTGTGAGAACATTCACCAAACCAGAAATGTTCGGCACAATTTAGCCAGAAAACAGCGGAATCGGTCGCACTGTCTCTAAGACAAAAGCGTCATCAAATCGCAGAAATTAATAAAGAATTTCGCCTCTCCACCTTGCGTCCGAGGAGCTAAGAAACAACTCTCGTCTCCCCCCGCAGAAATTCCTTTAACATGATTCATTTGACGCCTTAGACCTCGCTACACCGACTCATCTGTGTGTATTGCATTATAGGGCCCACTAAATGGAATTCGGTGCCGAAAAAATAAGGAATTTACACTGACAGTTCTACGATTTATAATCGCGATGAAAAGGTTTCTATCTCACTTATTGATGTCCTACAGACTCGTTTAAAATATCAGACCTGTCATTTCTACTGGTTTTGGGACGGTCGTGCAAGGTAGTAGGTTCACGGCTCTGGCGTCCGATGACTTCGGCTAAGCTATGACCAAGGCAATGCAAGTGTTAACTCCAGATTATGCCCATACTCATGTATATGTGTGTACCTGTACCTGGATTCTAATGAAAAAAAAACTCACCCTTTGTTGGATCCGTAGGAATATCCCCTGTTTTAAAGCCCCGAGCTTGAAGCAAATGTGTCACCGCCGAACAATTCAGATGAGCTGCAACTGGAGGCGCACTTGTTGTACCCCAGACCAAACTGAAAATGCACTTGAGACATATCGCCGTAAATAGCAGATGCCTCAAAGAGAATCCGTTCATCATGATGTTAAAATTATCGGATATAATTTCCGGCCGACGATTATTTTTTTTTTCTTTTAGTGCAGACCGATTTCTCGAAATCCACGGTACGAAACAAGAAATTCACAATCCGGCACGGTAGGCAGGAGAATAAGGAAATGGCAGGGAATCGAGGACGACGTAACACTCTGCAAGGCACTTTTCTAACGAAACGAATTGACGAAAAACTAAATTCAATGCATAAATCAAAACCGTATTACTGAACGAACGCACAATTAACCATCACTGTAATAAACAAAATAAAGTTGTTTTACGAGTCCAGTCCAGTCCAGGCGTGAAGGCTAGTGTCGCCGTCTTATGCTGCCGCGTCCATTACTGCACATTTCACACAATACGACCGACTACCAAATTCTCCAGCGCTGCCGACTAATGAACTTAGTTTGAGGCTGGCGGCAGCGTTACCAGACCGAGAATTCAATCTAGGATGTGGATGTAGGATTTTCTGGTTTACGATTTTATTTAGTTTAATGATTCAATGGGAAATTGAGAAAATGTTATTAAAAAGATTTAAAATTATAGTTCTTGCTGATATTTCTTACAAATTGAATGTTCTTAAAAAATTCTACGTAGATGCAAGATGTTTGAGAGCTACCCTGTGCGAACGGGTGTCATATTATCTTTAGCCCTATTTGATGGTAATAAATGGCACTTTGAAAGCTGCACTAATAATAAAAGGACTGTTTAACATCTTAAGACACCTTAATTATACTAGTGACGTTCGTTAGCTTGCACATAATCGTACGTGTTTGGAGCCAAATGTTTACCCGTTGCATTCTAATACAAAGCGACAGAACTGAAAATATACATAATGCGTAAAACCAAGTACATGCACATGGATTCGGACACAAGTTCACTGTATGTTCTTAATGGACAAGATGTGGAAGAGGAGCAAGATTTTTATTACTTCGGGAGCAATGTCAACATGGACGGCAGAACAAAAAATCCGTGTTGTTGTCAAAGACGGAAGTGGCAGTGGATCAGTCACAATTTGAGGAAACAGAGCAAAAATTCTCCAAACGAGCTCTGGCTTATTATCCTCAAGGAAGACGTCGGGTTGGTCGACCATGTAATGGGCAGTTGGGCAGCAACCAAGTCCTAGCGACAACTTAAGAATGATTCTAGGGATCGCGTCATGTAGAAGAAAATTATTTTTGCCCTAAGCCCTATAAAGGATCTTAAGAGGAAATATTTTAGACATTATAGTTGCAAGCGTCACTTGACGTCATACTCAGTAATTAATAGCGCACAGTAGTTTAATTTTAATTGATTGAAAAATTCAATCAATTTTCTGTTAAAACCCACTATAGGGTAGGGACAGTTTTCAACCACGAAGAAAGACGGTACTGGTCTTAGAGGAGCTATGTGCTATTTTAAATGGCTATAAAAAAACGGGATGGGAAAATTTAGTTCTGTATGTAAGATCTGCCGCTGGAGCCTAGTTCAGAAATTCAATTCATGAGCGTTGAAGACTATTAAACTATGTAAAACTACTAAAATTTAAATAAAATAAATAACAGAACTTTAGCTCGCGTTTGAATGAATAACCTACCTCAATTTCACTCTTATAACAAGTATCTAAAATTTACTAAAATTTAATTTAATTTAACAGAGCGTTTGATGGTTTGGTTACAAAACTAATTTACTATTAAGTAATCCAACGCAAATTGTTTATTATTATCATTATTTTTATTATTTTTTTGTTTTCTTCGCCTTTTCTCTTAATTTTAAATTATATGAAGTAAAGTTTATACAAACAGACGACGAAAGTCATTGTTTCATCTTTTGTAAGTTTTTCCAAATTATTTTCTGTCTCATTGGTAAAAAGTGCTATATTGTAAAAATTTTATAATAATTTGGTTAAATAAACAAAATATCTATCTATCTTGTGGGTTGAATTCGTAACTGCAAAAAGTGTTAGTTGCAGTGATATGGCAATGCTGACTGCCACACTCCGCTGTCAAAAGATTGTGCTCGTAATTTAAAATTGTAAAATGGCGAAATCCACCTACACTGCAGGTCATTATTTTCCTTCTGATTACTTCAATCGAAAGACTTTCAATTAATTTACTAATGAGATGACAACTGAAATTATTTAATCACAATTTGTTCATTTACAGTGAAAAAAAAAACAATTTGATTTTACTGTACGACATTTAGTCCACCGGGAAAGTCGTCAGTGACAGATAATTTTGGATGAAATGACATCATAGTTATTTCATATCGGGTTCCTGTATAGACTAAGCAGAACAACCTCAGAACCACTTGATTCCGCTCAGTTTTTCTACCTCGCATCGTTGATTTACTATGTTTTTCAAATCAAGTTTTACGATCAAATCTCTTGTTAATAATATAATTCATGGGTTTTCTTGTTTACCCAACAAACAAAATAATTCGTTAAAGAATTGTTAATAAATTATATTAACGAGTGATTTGATCGTTAACGAGTCATTAACGATTCATCAAGCGGACTAAATGGACATTTGTTAATGAATTACTTTCAACGATTTATTAATTAATTGTAAAACGCTTACAAAAAACGAGTTTACAAGCAAGTATATAATCGTTATCAATGAATCATTAATGTGTCGTTAATGATTTTTATTTTAATACATTAATGTATATCGTTAACGATTCATAAACGATATTATCTATGAAACACTAACGATTTATTTAAGAACTTAACTCTTAAAGCTAAACAAGAAATCTACGAAGATCACAATTGCTTCTTGTTCTGTTTTTGTTGTTTATGATTTTGAACATTTCATGAACACACACGCCCACAAGCAAACTGCGAATTTCTCTGCGAACTCTAGGTTTGTCATCGTTTGCGTTTGTAATATTTTGATATATCGACACGAAACAATGTTTGGCTCTGATAATGCGCATGGTGAAATGAAAACTGCTTATACATAACAAGATCGACGTTGTGAGACGCTTTTTGATTGGTTTGCTTAAGATCATGACGTAGTTTATTTGTTTTGTATCATTTCATGCTCGTTTTACGATCATTATTTGCGAGCGCTCATAAAATTGTTTGCTGGATAGCTTTAAAAGTGAAGTTCTCTAATAAATTGTTAATGTTTCATAAATAATATCGTTTATGAATCATTGACAATATTCATTAATGAATAATAATGGAAATCATTAACGACACATAAATATTCATTGATAACGATTACATACTTACTTATACAGGGTGTTTGGAACTCCGTGCATCATTTTATAAGGGGTTATTCCTAGATATATTATGAGAAAAAAATTGTTCTACGGAGATAGCCAATTTTCAATATCTGCGGAGGTGAAAATTAATTCATTCCAATAATATTGCACTTTTATCAAAAAACAAGAATATGTTGATCAACACTCTTCGCTTGAACTAAAAGAACTTAAGAATGGTTTTTATGGTTTATTTCAAATTTACTTAATTACAATAAATGTTCAAAATGGTCACCTTTATTTTGAATGCACGCTAAAGCTCGTTTTGCCAGTATTCTCCTTGTGTTCATCGATTCTGGTTTTAGATCCTCCAACGTTACTACTTCCGTTGCGTAGATAAGGTCCTTCATCCGTTCCCATACAAAGAAATCCATAATAGTTAAATCAGGAGATCTTGCAGGGCAGTGTATCGGTCCATTTCTACCGATCCAGCGATTGCTATAATTGGAATTTAACCAATCTGTGATTTGTCTGCCGTAATAAGCTGGAGCACCATCGTGTTGGTAAGACATGGAAGCCGATCGTTGCAGTGGCATATCATCCAATAGCTCCTGTAGATCATTTGTCAAAAAATGCAAGTAATTGGATCTATTTAAGGTAGTCGGCAGCCTAATAGGACCAATGAAATCGTCACCAATCATACCTGCCCATAAATTGACACTGAATCTGTGCAGAAATGATGCCTCTCTTCTTGTATGTGGATTGCTCTCAGCCCACGTGTGTAAGTTGTGGAAGTTTTTGCTACTGTCCCTATTGAATTGGGACTCATCCGGCCAAAGAATGTTGTTCATAAAATTCTCGTCACTTAGTTGTCGTTCAAGGAGCCAATTGCAAAACTCCATCCTTTTGGGCAAATCAATGGGTAACAGCTCCTGCACTGGTGTGTGGTGGTAGGGATGCAAAGGCTCTGCTTTTAAAACACTCCAAACTTTCCACGTAGAGACGTTTAACTGCAATACCAAGCGTCGAATGTAGTCGCATGTAGTATTCCTTCACCGATTGGAACAGCGATTATCGGCGCAGGATTTGCATTTACTCTGCTTGTCCTAACGCTGCCTGTTTTCCAAATCCTTCTGTAAACGTCTTGGAATACTCTCATGTCAGGTATCCGACGATTAGGAAATCTCTGATGACACAAAGATCGCGCCGCTCGTGAATTTCCCTGACATTCTCCACAAATGAAAATGATGTCTGCATATTCTTCACGTACACGACTCAAGCATTTCGAAAATATTTTCTAAATTTTAGTGACACCTTGTACTTTTAACAATGTAACTAAAACTGATAAAAATATGAAGTAAGGTTCGCTTTTATAAGTTTTCATTTTGTTAGGTACCCCAGTAAAAAAGGCAAAGTGCTGCACTTAGTTATGTTGAAACTCATTTTAGTTTAATTCATTTCCTCGATAATTTAAATACTAATTAAAGGACATTCCTCGTTTTACAATTTATTGATGAATCGTTAAAAGTCATTCATTAACGAATGTCCATTTAGTCCGCTTGATGGCTCGTTACCGATCAAATCGCTCGTTAATATTCTTCATTAACGATTCTCTAACGAATTATTTTGTTTGCTGGGAGAGTATGCGAAAATCGAGTTCTATATTGAGCTTCAACCAAAAATTAATAATCAACTTAGAGCTAGGTTTTTTCGTGGTCCGTAAATGACAGTTACGAAACAATTACCATACACGAGAATGTTAATTATCTAAAAAAAAATCATTTCCAACCATAAAATAACGTTAATTTAACGTCAATCCATATTTTTAAAATTGAATGTTAAACCCATGTGTCTCAATCAAGTTAACAATAGTCTGAGTAGCGCTTTAAAAACTAACCGAAAGCCGTTTATAAATTAAGGGTTTTCCACAGTTTTCTTTGGATATCGACGATTGGTTCACTATACTTGCCACCGAGTGAGACTGTTAAAAAGGAGTATTACTTGCCCGTTTTGTGGCGTGTGAGAGAACTAGATTTATGGGAAAACAAATCGCTAATTTGACACCACAATAACGAGTCGTCTCAGAAAGCCGGAAATGTGCTCGATTATATGACGAAAAATGGAACAATATCATCGAGCAATGACCATATTTACCAGATTTGGAATCATGCGACTTCATTCTCTTCTGAGATTTGACTATAAAGAAAAGAGAATATAAGGCCACGTTTGCTCTCATATATGAGATAAAAAAAAATATGAAAGTCATCAAAAAATAATACAAGTTATCTTCTCAAGAACGGAATGCTCTCCCATTGGGTCAAAGAATTTTTTATTATTCCATTTTTTGCTTTTAATTACAAATTAATTCCGATAATCTTTAAAATAATAGAATAACTCCAAATTTCACTAATTTTCTCACCTTTATCATAACTCAGAATGTTTTGTATTGGATCGACTTTCAGCCTCACGAGAACTATCATCATTCTCCATTTCGTGATCTTCCACTTTCGATAACAATTTCTTAATTTCTAAATCGTAATCTTTCCATTCCGGAACTATGCGCTGAGCTGCTGTTAATTTCGCTTCTTTCGTCATAGGATTATTACATAAATCGATTGTTTTCGCTTTCTTAAAGGAATCGTCGCTACACCATGTTTCGCACCAAAGCCACTCATCCGGTAAGGACTTGATGGAAACTTGATGTATCATATTATTCGGTAAATCCTGATCCAAATTTGATAAACTGTTGGGATCTTGACTTAGAGCTTGATATTGACCTCTCAATCGGTCACCAGCGGCAATTTTTCTAAATCTTTTCAAATCGACAACATATATTGCGGAAATGTGATAGCGCCGTCCCATTAAATGATTTTTCCAATAGCCCTGCTTCCAAAATCGGAATCCTTCCATTTCTTTGCGTGAATCACAAAAGGGTGTATATGCGTACGGAGCACCATTCAGATCCAACTCGTTAAGTTCTTTTATATCAGCACGAACAATCTAAAAAAAAACATTGAAATGATTTTTGAATGAATACTTAAACTTTATACTTACAGCGTCCGCATCAACGAAAATAATTTTTTTCACGTCTAACGGGAAAAGTACATCCAAAAAGAGAATTTTATAGCCCCAAATAGTACGTTGTTTCTCAGTTTGCTGATGAAGCCACCGCGGCCATTTGTACTGTACGAGCTCGTATTCGAAGCCATACTCCTTTGACATATGAGGCAAAAAATCGGTGAATTGCGGAGATAAGTAATTTTTCAAGAACCAAAACTTCACAGGACTCTTAAATGAAAACAAAATAAAAAAATTAAATCAATAATATAAATCTTCATTTTATTCAAAATTAATTTACTAAAAATAGTATTGTTAAAAATTGACACTTCTTCGGAAAACGCACTAGTGACATTTTTATTGGGAGGGGACATGAGGAACGAAGTTAATTGCCGACACATATAACCGAGGATTTGTAAATAATCTTTGACCAGGACTGATACATGTTCCCGAGGATATGTATGTATCGCTAAATTTTAAGCGATTGTTAAGAATGTTTTTTTTTTAATTTCCAATTTTCGCAAATCATATTTAGTTTTCCAGGTCTGCGCGTATCTGGGATCTATAAAGATCATAGTTTCGACACAAGCACGATTTATATCTCAATAGCATACAAAAACATAACAGAGGCACGTTGCGCGTAAAACCTTATCGTGCAATACTCTAGATAAAATAGAAATTTTGTCACTTTAAGAAATTCTGTACTGGAGGTGGTAGATGCGGTGACGCGAATGAACTATTTTTTTCACATCTTACTAGAGTTCCTATCAAAATGTTTGTAATAAAACTGGAGCTTCAAAAATTTGGTAGCTACTGATAGTGTATTAAATTTAGTGACATTCAGTTTGTACGGGAGGTGCTAAAAGGAGTGGGAAATTTTAGTGTTCTTTTCAAAAAAATAGATTTCGTACTTTTCAAGTAAATCAACCTACTGTAAAGTTTTGAGTGTATCACCCAATACCATGTATACGTATCCCAGCAAAAAGTCGTATCCACCAAGCACTTTAATAACCCTCGAAGGTAGGGTATTTTCCTATGGTACGAATATCGACCATGTACCTGCCCTAAGTGGCTAGCCACGCTTTTTGCTGGGACGTGGTATATATCCTGGAATTCGGTAAATAACTTAGCTAAATATTCACGTGCATTCATGATAGGGGTATCAAATGTCAAAATTTTATTATTGAATTCATTAATATCGTTGCCATCATCAACAAGATCTAACAGTGCCATGCGAAATAGAGATTTAGTTAGGAACACGTCGGGCGGCAATCCGTTCCATAGTCTTGATGTTTGAGTGATGAAGGACTGCCTATATTTTACTGCGCGCGATGGTCAAGGCTCATCAGTGACTTCCTGGGCGCGTGTAGCTTGTTTCTGGGATAGTTGAAAAGAGGAGAGACGAGTTTGGAAAGTTCTTCGCTGCATTTACTGTAAAACCATCGATAGTACATGCTGAGTACTCGACGTTTCTACGATGTTCGAGAAAGTCAATAGAGGCTTTTATAATCTCGTCTCCAATTAGACGGAACGCATGCTTTTGAATTCGGTCGAGCCAAGCAAGTTATGCTTTAGATGCCGCAGCTCATACGTGCGAGTTGTACTCAAGACAGGGACTAAGTAGGCCTTGAAGATATTAGCTAGATCGTGAGGCGTAAAATACTTTTTACAGCTTCGAAGAACACGTTTGAAGGCATCAAGTGCAACATCAAAAATATGTTTGCGTCTTTTGAGATGTGTGTTAAGTTTTATACCGAGTAATGTAAATTCTTTTAAAGAGTGCAATTGTACGAAGGCTACATTCGAGGAACTCGCCGCAACATCCTTTTTACCGTCAGGTAACTGACTAGTTTGCGATTGACAGCTGTTTGCATTACTTTCGACAGCACTGAAGTGATAGCTATAGGGCGGTAGTTTTAGGGGGTCGATTTGTTTACTTTCATAGGGCTGGTCATTTGCCATTTTTCACATGATTGGAAAGTGTCCTGAAGAGAATTAGAGGTAAAATAGGTTACGAAGGAGTTTAGTTAAAGAGGAAAAACATTTCTTAAGGGATGCAGATTTGTGAATATTGAGCTCCTTGAGCATCCTGGAGATAAAACGCATTTGAAAGTGAATAGGTGGTAGTGAAAACCCAGAATGTGGTGGTTTTGAGGGGGACTGATTTGATGGTTGGTGCGAGGCTCACAGCCATTAGCTTTCTCAACAGGATTCGAAATAATTCGGTCACCATCTGTAAAAGATCTTACGAAGTTTCGGTTGACCATCTTAATAGATGATCTGAGCCTTTTGGGGTTTCAGGGATCCTCCGTCGAAGCTTTTCATCATGCTGGAATTTAGCACTTTCAAGTATTGATTTATAGGTATTCTTTAACACGTTGTAAAGCAACTTGTAAGCAGGAGTTGGACTTCCTTTAAAAATATCAAATGCTTTTTTCTTCGTCTGTATGCAATCCATGTTAAGCCACGTTACCTTCCACGGTTGGATTCTTTTGTGGCTATAAGGTATGTAGATATTTATACCCTTTAGAATTGTTTCAGTAATCATTCGACAAACTGTATCACAATTATTAGATTCGAAGCACAATTTTCAATCGAAATCCATGCAGAACTGATTTAGTGCACCCCAATCTGCTATTCGGTAATACCAAATAGTTTTTTGGGCATCCGTACATCGAGAGATTTATCGGGAAGAATTGTAAACTGTCCTCGAACCAAGAAAGAAAAGTAGTGTTGTCTTAAAAAGCCATTTTCACATTCGATACTTGTTAACGATACCTCCGGGGATATGTATCACCATAAACGCTATGGCCAACCTCAATTTAAGTGGTCAAAAATTTCGCGGAATGAAGGGGATGGACAAGAGAGAGAGAAATATTTTTACCTGGAGGTATTCTAACACTCAATATAGGTATATATACAAAATTTCTGTCAAATCGAACCTCTAACATTTTAGATAATGCCAAATAAACAAGTCAACAATTTTTGAAGAAATGTCATCTGTTTACGGGGACTCTTGCTCTGGAAAAATAATGATTTATAAGGGAGTCAATTGAAGATGGTAATTGCTCGGGCGGGCCGATAGAGGCCTCTTTCTCAAAAATCGTCGAAAAAGTGGGGAAACTTGTTCTCGAAGATGCTCGATTAAAGAAGAAACAAATCACAAAAATGTTTGGAATATCAGATACATCCATTTTGAATATCCTCCACGATCAAGTCGAAAGTCAGTGCAAGATGGGTATCGAGAATTCTCTCAGCGGTTCAGAAAAGGCAGCGCTTTGAGTGTTCATGTGAGTTTTTGGATCTCTGTAGCGAGAACAGGAATGAAATTTCGACCCGGATTATTACTGGAGGCAAAAATTGGGCTCATTATTATGAGCCTGAATCAAAGAAGGAGTCAATGCTTCACTCCCCAAGAAATTCAAAATCTCACAATGCGCCGAAAAAATCATAGCCACTATTTTTTGGGATTCAGAGGGAGTTTTGATGATCGACTTTAAAGAAAAAGGACAAAATATCACACGGGGATACTATGCCAACCTGCTACAAAAATTGGAGGATGCCTTCAAAGAAAACAGAAGAGGAAAGTGGACTCGAGGTAGGCTGCTTTTGTTCGACAGCGTACCTGTTCACAGAGATGTTATAAATGTATTAGGCTTAAGGGAGAATTTCAGAAAAAATGTGCAAAATTATACGCAATTTATGCATTGAGATACTCGTCACATGAATTAAATCGCCATTTCACATGAAAGCGTAAGGTATTGTTGAGGTTGGCAACGATGTTCATGAATTAAAAATCAAAATTTTGCTATTTCTCACATTTAATTGCAACGGCGCAAAAAGGCTTAAGAACGTGCAATACCGTATAAATATCATGAAAATTTGTTACGAATTTAGTATGCCACGAAAGTCGCCGATACTATGATGTATACCACCTATAAACATGGAATTCGGTGATTGATGATATCAGGTATTGTACATTGCGATCAGAAAGTATCTGGACTTTGTAATTAAAATTAGACTAGGAAATAATATCTGAAAAAAATTTTTTTTTGGTAAACAGGTAGGACTGCTCTTAATTATTATCCCAAAAATTAGCGCGGTCTGTTAATTTTATTTTATGTCCTCGATCGGCTGAAAACGGGTTGCACGGAGCGGTAATTTCAGTTACGAGGATAGGAAAAAGTCATTCGGTGTCTAATCTGGTGAAAACGGTGGTTGATGAAATTTGTTGCTTTTTGGCCTCAAATTCAGTCACAATTGACGCCTCAATGCGATGGCGCTTTTTCATCGTGGAGAATCCATGAACTCTCATTCCACAATACCGTCCGTTCTTTAAGGGTTTGTTCACGCAAACGCTTCAATATGGTTAAATAGTACTCCTTATTGACCATTTATCTGTCCAGAACGAATTCATGATGGATCAAAATTCAAATATCGAAAAAAACAATGAGCATCGTCTTGCTTTTTGAGCGGCTTTGGCGTGTTTTTTTCGGTTTCGGTTCATTTTTTGCCACCATTCCGATAATTGCTAACTGGTTTGCATGTCAAACTCATAGACCCATTTCCCATCGCCAGTTATGATACGCTCCATGAATGTGGGTTGAGAATTCGCACGATCAAGCATGTTCAAAGTAACCTGTTCACGGTACTTTTTTCAAGGAAATTCAGATTTTTGAAACGAGTCGAACAAGGACGCGTTTCATGGCCAAGGTATCCACTAAAATCAAACGAACGGACTTGCAAGAGATGTCGATCTCTCCTGCTATCTCCCTAACACTGACATGACGATTTTCGAGCACCATTTCCTTTACTTTTTGAATGTTTTCGTCAGTTGAAGAGGTCGGAGGTCGTCCAGAACGGGGCATGTCTTCTCTCGAGGGTCCTTAAAGGCATTTAACTACTCGAAAGCTCGTGTTTTTCATTGTACTCAATCACCGCAAGCCTTTTCCATCATTCGCAACGATTCCACACAAAAAATTTGGTTGGAAACACAAAATTTGAGACAAATTTTTTGTTCCATACTTTTATCCATTGTAAAAATCGCCGTGGACTACTGAGGTGTCCGATTCAAACAGCTGTTGTAAACAAACTGATTAACAGAATGCGCTGATTTTTGGGATAATAATTAAGGACAGTCCTTCCTGCTTACAAAAAAAAATAATTTTTAAATATCATTTCCCAGACTAATTTTAATTACAAAGTCCAGATATTTTCTGGTCACAATGTATACCAGCAGCACATCATGGTTAGACGACAAATACTGAAGGTATCCAAAAAAATAATAGTTAGTTCTACGTAAATATTTCGTTGCATGTCATCTTACATCACAAACTTACAAGTCGAGAGATAAAAAAGTATTGTTCTTACCTTTGTATTTTTAATCAATGATAACATCATTATTCGTAGCAGTCGCTCGTATAAATGACCTGATGCGACAGAGAAAATGTTTATTACTTCTGACGAACTTTCTGAACTTCCTCCACTAAATGAGCTGGTTATTGAATCCCATATGCCGGACTGAGATTCATTATCATCGCCTAAGAGATCGGCATTTGCCATTTTCGGCTTTTTTGATACGCGTAATTTAATAACATGTGATCGCAACGAACTAATGACAACTTGCGTTGAATTTGATTTATGAATTGTATTTGTTCCTTCAGCGCTGAAATTGATCTTAGTGTAATAGCAGATTTGATTTGATGTAATTTGCATTATTTTACCTTGTAATATCGTAAATATCCGCACTTTTACCCTGACGTAGTCGTAGATCCCATACACCTGGATTTGCCTTTAATTGAAAATACCCCAAATTTGCCATAACTATAGTGTCTACTATTACAGGTTGCTCGGATGTTCCCAAGGTAACTTGTAGGCCTCTTGGTGGTGCGCCTGTTGTTGAATCAAAGCAATGACCTGAAATAAGATATTATATTTTCACTAAGTTTATTAAATTCTTGATTATTTTATTTTTATATTAGCGAGCCAACTCGACAATAATGTATGTATGTATTACATACAATAATTATTGTTTAGCAATTACCTTCCAATAATAAGTACTCTAACTCATATTCACTATGAACTGGTCCTCCTATGTCTATAAGTTTAATATTATCTAAATCATAAACTGATCGCACAATTTCGACCAACCAATTCTCAGGTACCTATAAATAAAATAATGTCCGTATATTACTTTCTAAATCGTTGAAGTTTTAAATACTTGTAGGTTCTGTGTTAAAAGCGGACTGGCTGGCAGCCCCGTAAATTTGGCATAAGGTCCATCTGTAAGTTTTCCATCCGGAGTGAAACGCACTTCAGGTTCAATAACAAATCGATAAAAGCTGCAAAAATTCATGACAGAAATATTAATAATGAAATTGAAAAATTTAATTAGCCATAGACTTACTTTTTGACCGGCATATCACTGTGTTGTTCAACAGCGCACAAAAATAATTTCATGTTGCAATTGAGTACATTTCGTAGCAATATGAGAATCGGTGCAAGTTTTTGGGCTCCTCGAGATGCTGGATCTAATACTGCTACTATGTTAAAATACGGCAACTTGGTGCTTTTTGGTGGTAATTTTACAACCGAAAAATTTTCCTTTAAATCGGTTGGAAGTACAAATCGACTCCTTGATTGTTGCCTTGGTACCAGAGTAGTTACCAATTTCAGAATAACATCACTCGTCAAAGCTACATCTGAAACTATGAAAAAATATTGAATGATTAAGAAGAAGGAATTCAACAGCCAAGGACGATATTCTTGAAACCGAATGATTAATCTTTGTAACATTTAAATGCCAACGAAGATACAATAAATCAATTTTTCTAAAGTAAGCAGGAGTGGCCGTTTTTGGTCGCTCGTATTTATTTTTCAGAATGATAGGCACGAAAGAGATGCGGTACAGAGAAGTGAGAGCCCATTGAGTTTTTTTTCGGACCGATGACAAACGTCTAAGAAGTCTACTCCCTTGTTCAAAAGCTGTTGTGTAGAGTGAACACACCATAAAGGTTTTCGCGAAAATTTAAATAAACTCTCACATGTTACTTTTAACCAAATTAGTGTCTAAATAGCAAGCGTATTCGTCAACGATTTAATTTGTTATGGTGAAATTATGAGTGAAACTATTTACTTCTTGATAGTCCGGCGATTTTCACGATAGACAAAAACAAGAGCAACGTATCGGAAAAAAATTTTGCCAAAACATTGGTAAAACTTCAATAAAAACGTTTCATTTCCTGCATATAGTCTTGGGCGATGACGCAATGTCCTCAACAACTAATAAATGTTTCTCGACGAGGATCAGGTTGGACGGCCATCAACAACGATTACTGAAAAAAACTTCGCTAAAATAAAAAATCTCGTCATTAGTATTCGTTTATTGACAGTGAAGAGAATTAGTAGAAGAGGTAGACATATTGACCAGACCACAGGAAACGCGTGGCGAATTGGTGTCGAAAGCTCTGCATTATTTTCAAGAGACTTCATGATATGCATCAATACTAGCGATGAGATTGTGTGTCTATGGTTTTGATACGAAAACCAAAGCAACAGTTAAGCGAATGAACTTTCAAAAGGGAGTCAAGACCGAGAAAAAGCGACAATCGCAGCCAAATGCGAAGACAATTCTCTTTGTGTTCTTCGATTCTAGTGGTTCATCCCTATGGCTCTCTACGGTTAATGTACAGTAATATCTCGGTACTATGCGATTACATAACGCAGTGGGCAATAAGCGCACAAAATTATGTCGAAACAACATGTGAATTCTTTATCATGACAACGCACTATCACATACGTCGACGCTCGTTTTAACTAAAAACAGCATCGTAGTGCTGCACCAGTTAACCTATTCGCCCGAATTGAAACCGTCAGACTTCTGTCTGTTCCAAAGCTCAAAAACCATTGCGGCGGAAGCGACTCCAAGCAATTGAAAGCATAAAGGAAAATCGCTGGCCGGACTAAATATCGTACAGAAAGAAACCTATATGAAGTGCTTTTTGGAGTGGTAGCGATGCTGGCACTCGGTCATTGAATTCAAGGAAGGTTATATTGAAAGCCAACATGACTAATTAATTTTAAAATTTAATTACATGTGTTTTATTAACAAAAGTCGAGAGCTTTTGGAACAGGGAGATATGCTTAATAATAGAATTACATTCCTACATTAAACTGAAGAAGTATTTGATACTGCGCTCCTTTGTCTAGAATGCACCAAGGACTAGGAAGATCTTGTCGATAAAAGTATTCAATCTGTAAAATTAGTAGAACAGGCTAAATAGAAGTGGTTGAAGTGAAGAAGTTGTGGTAGTTTTCGTCAGAACATTTATAAATTAGGTTTGATTTGGATGAAGACAAATTATTTATGAATATTTAGAAAAGAGTCGGAGAACCATCTGCTCCGTAAGAGAAATCAGAGTTCATATCACCTCATCCACACCAAAAATATCTTAAAAATTTAACTAAAACAGCGTGATACTGAATTCGAATTAGTGTAAAGAGTAAATGAGTTTTGTATTATACGGCCGGATACCTGGAATAAACATTTTTAAGAGCTGACACTTTTTGTGGAGTCCAATTTGTATGTGCTGCTGCAATTACTCAGTGCGAAGTGTTTCAATTATTTTAATGTGTTTGACTGCAATCGAGTCACCGCGACTAGTCGTCCAGTGCGCAAGGCCCCTTAGGACTCAAAAAATAGGACAGAAACACTTCTCTTTTACAAGGCGCGATCCTGAACATCAGTCTTTAGTTGTTGCCAGGACTTGCTTATTTCTCTGGCCTCCTGCCCAAGTGCTTGGTTCCATGTGCTATATGGTCGATCAACCCGACGTTTTCCTTGAGGATTATAATCCAGAGCTTGTTTTGCGATGTTTAACTCTGGTTTCCTCAAAGTGTGACCGATACAATGCCATTTCCGCCGTTATTGACATACACCTTTGATTTTAACAAACCCCACGGAAAGAAATCCAATGGCGTCAAACCGCATGATTTTGGTGGCCAATTCACATAGCCGCGGCGCGAGATAGCTCTCCCTTCCAATTTCGTCTTCAACAATTCCATCGTTTCGTTCGCTATGTGGCAGGTTGCGTTGTCCCGTTGAAAGCACATGCCTTCGAGATCCATTTAAGTAATTTTAGGCCAGACGAAGTTGTTTATCATCTCACGGTAACGAACGCCGTTGACGGTGATTGCAGTGCCGTCCGCATTCTCGAAGAATCCAATCCCTCCCTCAGCCCAAAAATTTTCAGTCTTGCCTCTTTGCACTTAGAATGCAACGAGCAAACATTTGGCTCTAAGTCCGAACGGTTATGTGCAAGCAAGCAGACGTCATCAGCATAATTAAGGTAAGTTAAGATGTTCAACAGTCCCTACTGCAGACATTTATCCTCCCCAAGTTCCTGTGCAGCTTTCAAGATGTGAATTATTACCACTAGAAACATGGCTGTTGATAATACGTAGCTTTGTCTGACACCCGTTCCCACAAGAAAGCTCTCGGAGAGCTCCCATTTTTCAGCACTTGTTAGAAATGCGTTTCTGGTTGTCTCCCTCTTAGCGTCCAGTGTGTGCATTTCATATCAGTCCAATGTGGATGACTTGCTGCGTAGAATGGTAGTATATTCGTGTTTTTTGTTGGAGTCTCCAAGTTTATCAACATTAAGCTTGCGCTTCATTTCAAGAATTTGTGGCCATCGGACAATTGCTGTGCACAATCTCAAGTATGTTACCGTCAAGTCGTGATCGCTCCCCACGTCAGCCCCACGCTTCGCTCGCACATTGAAGACTTACGCCCAAATGGTCGATTTGGCTCTGAGTAAAACCATCAGGGGAAACCCAATATGTTTTATGGTGACTCTTGTGTGGGAAAAAAAAGGTCCTCCGATGACTATTTTGCGAGTACTACAAAACTCCACAAATAATTCGCCGTTTTCGGGTCTCTTAATTCAAGGTCGTGACGCGTCGATCCAAGGGTCGCCAGGCTTGTCCATGACGTGTTCTAGTTCAGTACTGTCAGAGCTAACCTGGGTGTTCATTTTTACTGAGATGATAATAATATTACCTCTTGGAACAACGCTCGAAGGTGGCACTCAGTTGGCCATAAGACTCCTCTTTGTTACCAGGTTTTGTGGCATTATTTAGTGCATAGCCCTGCAGAATTGTGACGTTTCTGACCATGACGATAATCCTATTGGTTCCCAGCTGATGAGGCTGTTTTTCGCTCTCGGTGTAATGTCATGCATTTTTTGGCCTCCACTCAGGACCAACGTAAATAATGGTGTTTCCGCTCGAGTTTTGTTCTTCTGCTAATCCTGTCCACTTGACCTCGCGCAAGCCCAAGATTTGGCTGTAATAGTGCTCCATTTCATGGTCGATCACTGATTGACGGTGTATGGACCGCATCACCCCAGCTCTACCACCGTCATTCAATATTCGAACGTTCCTGAAGCCAATCATAGTCCGTTTTCGAATGCCAAAAATGGTTACCGTAGAATACGTCCGTATCCGAGGCACTGTATTCATTTTTCGTATCTGTTACATTTTAAGATTACGGGTGATAAGCTCATGATCTAGTGAGTGTCCATTTACCATTTTTAGGGTAAGCAGGACTGACTGTGTGTGCCTCCATTCCACAATAATTACTTACAGTTCATTTACCTTCTTGAACTTCTTTTTGGGGTTATAATATGCTAATAAAAAATAATAGCAATTTCGAAACAACCGAGAAGTGAGCCCGATATTTTGAAACTGTGGCGGCTTATACTGCATCGCTACTAACTGACTAAGCCGTGGGGTCTAGATAGCTCAGTGTCCAGCACGGTCGCTTTGCAACTCGAAATCCTTGGGTTCTAATCTCACTATCTGCACCGTATTCCCTTAGTGTCTAAGGCAGGGCCTGCTTACACAAGCCTTACTGACGAGTCCGTCGTAAGCAGTCCTGGGACGAAACGCAACACAGCGCTGTAGTCGCTCACTCGCTACATTGGTGACCCCGACGTGATCAACACGATCACACCTCCGTCTCGCTAGCACGCAGCACATTCTCATTCACACTGCACCCATACTTCGCTCATATAGCAACACGCTCTTACAATAACACTGCACAGCAACAGCAAGAGCGGAAACAGCAATAGTAGCAAGATTTTCAACAGAAACAACAGCAGGATTTTTGGTATTTAATTAATTATTATATTATATTATATTTTAATTGTAAATATTAGTGTGCATTGATAATTGCTACTATATTTTCATGGTTCGGTTTCGCGAAAAATTATCGTAGATTTGATTGTTTTATTTGATTAACAAATATGTATTTTAATGACATTGAAAATTCGTCGGTAAGAACCGGTGAAGTTAACGCGTCTATGAATTCCAACACGCAAATAGCCGCGGTTGCAATCCAGAAATTACCTTTGTGGACATCGAACCCAGCAGCATGGTTTCGCATCATGGATGCACAATTTACTGCAGCGAATATATCGACTGAACTTACTAAATTCAATCATGCGCTCAGTATGTTAAGCGCAGCGGAATGCGAGCAGTCGATGGACATCATCGACAGCATTCCAGCGGAAAACCCTTACACCTTTTTTAGAGATGCAATGGTGAAGAGATACGGAGAATCCGAGGATCATAAATTAAAACGACTTATGAACGGATTGGATCTAGGGGATTTAAGACCCTCACAACTTTTAAGTCGAATCCGTTCCCTCGCAGGGAACAACTTTCCAGTTAATATAGTCAAAAACTTTTGGCTTCAACGACTTCCGTCTCAAACGTAAGCCATCTTAAGGGTATCCTCAGGTTCCCTCGATGAATTGAGTGAAATTGCTGACAAGATGGCTGACACATCTTGTCATTCACAAATCGCCAGTACTTCGGTTATTAAATCGTCGAATGTGCAGCAATCGGAAATTGAATCGTTGCAAAAACAAATTGCTGCTTTAGCCACAACGGTCAGCGAACTAGCTCAGATTACAATTACTGTGGCGACTTATACTGCATCGCTACTAAGCCGTGGGGTCTAGATAGCTCAGTGGCCAGCACGTTCGCTTTGCAACTCGAAATCCCCGAGTTCTAATCTCACTACCTGACGAGTCCGACGTAAGCAGGCCTGGGACGAAACGTAACACAGCTCTGTAGTCGCTCACTCGCTACAAAACCATTCGTGACTTCTCCTCAGGTGTTACTCGATGAAATCTGAGACTAAATTGTAAAATTCACGAAATTTGAAGAAGTTTATTTTCCTACGAAACTTCCGAAATATAGGTAACATTATTTTTTTTTCGAAACTATCAGTCGATAGGACTTAAAAATTTGATGAAAGTATACCAAACATTAAATTTACCACGAAGCATTTGCATACCAAATTTAGTATCATATTCAAAATTTATAAACTGCCCCAACTCCTTTCATCAGCCCCATACGAAAGTCACTATTTTTAAGAATTTGAAATTACATATTTTCCGGTGCATCACAATTTCGTTTGTTTTTATTTTTATTTTTTTTTTAATTTAGAAATATTAGGCAGTAACCAATTTTTTTTTTCGAAAATTCTTTTTAATTTTTAACTTAGTTCCCTTGGGTCCACGATATTTTCAAGCCCTTCGAAGAAATGGGTATGTCAAGCACAGCGAAATAGGCTTCGAATCATCTCGTTCGATGCGAAACTGTTTTCGTTGAGCCATTTTTTCATGTTTGGGAAAAGGAAGTTGCAGGGGAGCAAATCTGGAGAATTAGGCAGATATTCTACCTATTTCACTGCGGCAATGAGAGAAAAGTGTATCATAGTGCGACAGGACTGTTTTCTTAGCCGTTTTCTCTTCAATGCGTCATCGAATCTGGCCAATAATTGAGTATAATACTACTCTATGATCGTTCTTTCCTTCTACAAATAGTCACTGACGATTATACGTTTCTACATTCCTAGCGTTTAGTGATGATTACCCGTTTTATCAAAAGTCAAGAAACTCCTTTGGGTTGCTTAAACAGTCGAATGACCACTAAGAAACAGTATTCAGTGTTTCTTAGTGGTCATTCGACTCCGCATGTTGTCCGCAGTGTCGAAACGCGGCATCCTTCTTGCTGACAGTTCACGACCACACGCTTAAATGTTATGTTTACAAACTCAAAAATCTCTCTGACCTTACCCACCATATTCACCAGACCTCTCGCCAACCGATTACCACTTTTTTAAACATTTGGATCATTTTTTGGCGGAGAAACAATTTAACAATGACGCAGCCATCAAAAATGGGTTCGAGGAATTTCTTCAGTCTAGAAAGTCAGTCTTCTACGAAACTGGCATAAATGTACTTGTATCTCATTGGAAGAAGTGTATCGCATCTGCTGGTACCTATTTTGATTAATAAAATTATGTTTTATAAGAGTTAAAGTTGTTTGAAATTTCACTAGCAAAGTCGCCATTTCATCTCCAACAACCTAATATTTGCCAACGAAGGCGAAAGGTCCCCATAAACGGTTTCCAAATTTTCTCTGGTTTTCTAATATTTCTTCCCGATCGGTACTGCTCTTTCTTCATAGTAAGAAGAAATTTAAACTTGCTCACTTCCAGCAATATAGATTTAACGTCACTGGCGCCAGCTGTCTTTAAACACAGATCCTTATCAATCACCCCCCGTACAGAAAGTCACTTTTTATTATTTCACAATAAGAGGAACTGAAAAGGTTCAGACCGATTGATCCAATAATAATCAGGCAAATAAACGAGCAGATAATTTTTTTTCCGTATCCTAAATAAGTGATTATTTGGCTCCACAGTAATGTCTTATTTAAGATAATATTCTTTTTACCTTCTTCCAAATCAGAATTGAGAAGAACTCCTCGTATTTTATCAACGTAGTGATGGCTATTGAATTTATCTATTAATCCAAAATCTTCTTCCAGGAATATTTCCGTGTCATTTAACGGTCCATAAACTCTTCCATTGACTAGTACTAAATTTTCCGACTTTTTTATGTTCAATATTCGTTGCGAATATATTCTTAACATTTTTATATGAAGTTCCGTTGAAGATAACAGTTCCATTACGGATTGCTAAGAAAAAAAAATATTAAAATACAATTTAAATTTAAACAGAAATATTATGTCTTACAGGAGGATCAGTAATTTTAGTCTTATCTTGTAACCATTCCAATACCAATTGCGTTCCTTCATCTGGCGGTAGAGCCTGCGATATTGCCCACACCAATCTGTTTAAGTTATCCTTTCGAAGTGTATCTTTGCCTTCGGTGTTTGGTATAAAGGCAACACGAATGTCATTATTTGATTTCTGAAAAAATTACAATAAAAGTAATTAATGTTGAATATATCGCTATTAAGATGTTTACAAATTACCATATATTTTAAAGCATTGACCAACAAGGCACGACCACTTTCTTTTTCAAGATCACAGAAAATCCAAATCGTCATAAAATGTAAGTCATTCTCTTGAGGACGTTTTTTCATAAAATACTTCAAATTGTCCACGACCGTTGCAGTCATATCACGATTAGAAAGTTGTAATAAAGCATTAACATTTTCTATACTATTTTGAGGTGTACCAGTAAGATCGATATAAGTAGGCTCTTCTGACGACAATATTTCTTGATTCAGCCTAGATATTAAATAACAAAAAGTAACAATACTTTAGAATAATATATGATTGATAATGATAACAGTCGTAATGCATTGTTATGAAATTACAAGTAAAATGGAAAATAATATGAGACTTTGTTTTGACTACTAAAATACGCGATAACGTGCAAGCACGGGAAATATCTTGACAAATAAAAGGATGTAACTAAGATTCGGAAAAAGATTATATTATAAGTAGACAGGAATTATTGTGCAATCACATAAATACACTGCGATTATACGAAAATGAAAAAAAGTTTCTAATAAGTTCGACCATTTAGAAGGTCATAAGAGGGCTCAATCAAACCTCAAACCGATTGCCCCAAGAGTCTGGTAGAACGTGATTTCTATCAGACGGATAAGGCAAATCGATTTCATTTGCTTGAAAATATTTGAAGTTTATGTTGTTATATTGTTGTTCCACGTCAAAATGGCGCAATTTTCCAAGTGCAATAACAAATTGAAGTTTTTATACTTTCCATCATTTCTTAAATTATAATATACAACACATTGGCGTTATCTTAAATATATATACCTAGGCATGACATGAGGTTGCGTCATCAAAAAATCAATTGGATTGTCCGAATCTGATAGCTCTCCTTTGTATATATTTTTTTGTATACTTGTAGTCTGTTGCATAATTTCAGTTAATATGGCTTCTTCAAAATCGTCTGCTTTTAATAATGATTGTTGTAACGGTACTCCATTAAGCAATGCTTGAGGACTATATTTATAACCCAAACGCTCAATGAACTCGCTTGATAATTGGCGCCCATAATCAAAATCTGAATCCTCTTCCACAATCAAGTCAATGTTCGATGAAGATAATGATTTGAAAGTTTTTTGCAATTCTGCATTGACATCTTGCAATGTAAGATCTTTAGTTGATTTAATTGATGAATATATCTGTAATATAATCACATTATTATAATTGAAAAATTGCAATTATTTCATTTTTTTCGTACGTCTGTTAAGAATCCAAGCGCTGCTCGTGGAGTCTTATTTTGCATAACGTAATTAAAGGCACATATAGTACCGATATATGCTTCTTTTGACTTTGGCGATATTGCACGAGTATCAAATACTAATCCCAGCCTTATTGGTGCCAAATGAACAATAAAACTTTCTACAAGCTTTATTAATGCACGAGAATCTGGTACGACAGGATCAACTACCAAAACCTTAAAAGTGAAAAGTATAAAAAAATGTACGTAGAAATAGTTACTTAAATTTGATGTTATACCAGATTAAATAAATTTTTGCGAACGTTTCGTAGCATTCCGGGAAATGTTGGCCTTAAAAAATCCATTAAACTCGAAGGCCATCGACGATACTGAGAATCATTTTCCAAGTCATTAATCCAATTTACAGCCGAGTCTCGAATATCAATTGCGAATTCCTTAGACGATGTCATAGATAAGTCCAAGCCAAGTAATGTGCCAGCTATTGGTCCTCGCAAATCTTTAGAAAAGAATATAAAAACAAAGGACTATTACAACATCAAATAAGTAAGGAAAACAGAGCATTCGAATACATTTTAAATTTATTGGTTTAGAAATAATTACGCTTTAGATAGAATCTTAATATATAAAGTATTGTGTTTGCTCTAACGTTTGTAATGCTAAGAAATAATGCTTGCACAGAGTCGCCGAAAATACAGAAAAAGGTTTTGTTACTCAAAAACCTCGATTCCGAGTGATCGTCTGTTTTCGAAAGCTTTGAGCTATCGAGCTATATTATAACTCTCGACCACTTTGACTAGATTTCTGCAAATTATGCTTTTCTCGTAAAATTTAACGCTGATGTACACGCATAGGTTGACATATTGTTTGCATTTTCAAAGCATTTCCGTAGGATTACCAATTTTACCACTTCTACTTTTCAAAAAATTTCTTCAATAATAAATGAACATGGCCAAAAAAGATACTTACTAATATTATGAAGTCCACTTAAAACTCCAAGTTCGCCACGTAACGTTTCCACTAATGAACCTACATCCAAAGTATCAGCGTCGAAAAACATTCCGTTAATGAAAAGTGCAGCATCTGGTGGTTGCAAATTTAAGGCGCGGTTAAAACTTTCAATATTTTTTTGCATTTCCTCTTTTAAATCTTTAGATACGGTTTGATGAAGCAATGACTTGGCCTGAAAATAAAAATCATATTTTTGCTTAATAGGACTGAAAATAGTTCTTTAACGATTGGTACAAAGGCCTTAAGTGAAAATACTTTATTTTTCAGAAGATAAACTAAAATTGGCCAATCTAGAAAGGAAGACATTATCTTTGATTACTCCAGATTTCGATGGAATTCAATGTCAAAAAACGAAAAGAAATTTTCAATAAAACGCAGAAAATAGTAATCATCCAAATTTATTTTATCTCCTTCAAAGGGCTGGAAATGAAATAATACACTTTTTCCATATTTAACTCTGCTACGAAAACTATAAAGGCATTTCATTTCTGTGCACATCTTATAAAATATCGACAAAAATCATAGAGTCCCGAATTACACTTTTTGCCGAAATATAATTGGAGAATATCCAGGTGGATTCAGAGCCGGACGAACTACGGATCAATATTTACAGTGAAACAGGTGCTAGAAAAATGCTGGGAATATAATATCGACGTGCACCAGATATTGTTAGACCTGAACTAAACATACAACAGTATCGATAGGACTGTACGGTACAACATAATTCTGTAATTAGGAATAAAATTGAAACTCGTCCGACTGACAAGGCTTGCAATTATGAACTCAACATGCCTAATAAGGTCTCAGAACAACTTGATAACAAACTTCCAATCACTCTCTGGGCTGAAGCAAGGAGATGGCTACACTTTTTAATCTGGACTTGGAATATATCGTAAGAAAACTCCCAGTTGACACCAGAGCGACGCTACTGTTTAAGCCACCGCAGATAGTAGCATACGCAGACGACATAAACATAATGGTGCGATCACAAAGACTATAACATAGAAAACGTGGACAACTTCATATATCTAGGAGTCATCCTCTCCAAAGACGGCAATGAAATCAAAAGACGCATAATGGTGACAAACAAGACATACTACTCGGTACTTCCTGTAATAAAATGTAAAGACGTGCATATAAAAACGGTGCTGCAAAACTGTAATAAGACTTGTACTCTGCTATAGAACTGAAATGTGGACGTTAATACAGACATCAGAAAAAATGGTTAATGATTTTGAGAGGAAAGCAATACAGCAAATCCTCGGGCCGGCGAGAGAACAAGGCGAATGGAGACTTCGATACTATCAGAAAATGCATACCATTTTCGAGGAACCAGGAGTCTCTGCTTTTATCAAACTTAGAAAGCTACAGTGAGCTGGTCACGTACAGCGCATGGAGGATAGAGGTCAAGGCCAAAATTGGGATGTAGTGCCATTGATAATAATACAGCATATTTCGGCATGGTATTAAACTTCTCTTTTATGGTTTCTATCGATTCAAAACGTGTTCCATTACATTTCAGGAAAATGAAAACCTATCTGATGAATGCGAGACTTACCCGATAATATTTTTCATACAAAATTTTGAAGGAAATTCAACTCTTTCGGAACAGGTCATCTTGCGACGCATCTCATGTCCAAATGGTCCATTAAAATGATGCGGACTGATTCGTGAGCGATATGTTAGTTGGTTTGCTAACTTCAACAAGCTATAATAACAGTTTCCAAATACCATTTTATCACACTTTATCGATGTTGTTCAAATCGTTAATGAACGCTCAGTACGAGGCAAATCTTCCATTACTTCTCGACCGTCTTTAAATACTCTGTAAAACTAAGTTCCCCTAAAGCCAGTAACTCTCAACCTTAACTATCTCAATACTCTGAATGCTTGAGTTTGTACCAACCAAAACAAACAAAGACCAGGCACAGGACTGCATTTGGTTCCTTGTTCCATGAAATGCGAATCTTTCATCAATTGCTTTATTCGAGGACCATTAAAAATACATGCTGTGGCGGCTTATAATACGCTTCTAACCCATTAAGCCGTGGGCTCTAGATAGCTCGTTGGTCAGCACGGCCACTTTGCAACTGTAGATCCCCAGTTTCTAATCCAATACCTGGACGGTATTCGCTTAGCGTCTAAGGCAGAGCCCGCTTATACAAGCCTTACTGACGAATCCGTCGTAAGCAGGCCTGGGACGCAATCAATACAGCGCAGTAGCCGCTCACTCGCTATTTTAGTCTCCTCGATGTATTGGACGCGATCACACCTGTGTCTCGCTAGCACGTAGCACAATTCTCACTCATACAATATTCTACAAATCGTAGAGTTATTATATACATTGTGACCATAAAGTGTTGGGAATTTGTAATTAAAATTAGTCTCTTTTTTGGTAAGCGCGGTCTGTTAATCAGCTTGTTTACAGCAGCTGGTTGAATGGGTAGACCTCAGTAGTTATGATGCGCCCCATGAATGAGGGATCAGAGTTCGCACGATCAAGGATGTCCAAAGAGACCTGTTCACGATACTTTTTTTGAAGAAAATTTAGCTTTATCGGAACGAATAATGCAAGGACGCATTTCATGGCTAAAGTATCCACCGCAATCGAATGAACGGACTCGAGATGTCGAGCTCTCCTGCTACCTCCTTAACATTGGCATAATGATTTTCGAGCGCCACTTCCTTCACTTTTTCAATGTGTTCATTAGTTGAAGAGATCGGAGGTCGTCTAGAACGAGGCATGTCTTCAACGATCTCTCGACCGTCCTTAAAGGCATTGTACCACTCGTAGGCTCGCTTTTTTGACGATATTACTGAATCACCGTAAGCCTTTCCCAACATTTGCAACGATTCCGCACACGAAATTCGGTTGAAAACACAAAATTTGAGACAAAGTCTTTGTTCAATTTTTTTTCATCCATTGTAAAAATCGACGTGGACTACTGAGGTGTACCGATTCAACCAGCTGCTGCAAACAAACTAATTACCAGAGCAGCCTAATTTTTGGGATAATAATTAAGGACAGTCCTCCTACCTGCTTACCAAAAAAAAAAAATGAAATATCATTTCCCAGACTAATTTTAATTACAAATTCTCGATACTTTATGGTCACAATGCATTGTGACGAATTTTCTTCGATATGTTCGGGGTCATCGTTTCTACGGTCTTACTTTTAACGTTTTAATTAAACACACGTTATTAAACGATTTATTTAAATGATGTTACATTTTAATTAAATAGTTGTAATTTTAAGTTATATAATTTAAAGGATTTAGTATAAAACCCGTATAACAATGACTGTTTTATGAAAGAGAAGGAAATCAATTTTGTTGAGTCTTAATTGAGGTTTTAATATTAAGTGTAGCATTAAGGTGGCTGGGTGTGTATAGATAGGGTAAGCATCTGATCGGCGTCATAAGGCGACACCCAGTGTTATAACTATCATATACACATCAATTGTGCTCATCATACCTCCACGTTGTAGCCACCGGGTACTGGTCTTGTCCATCCGGACTTCACTTGCTGAACCGATAGGCGCGAGTGCTAATGAAACAGAAAAATTCTTGCACTATAATAATATGGCCCTCCAAGTTGGCGGTTGGGCGATGTGTTAACAACTCATCCTCGGAAAAACCACACCCGTTTCGAAACCTGAAGCAACGCCTCGGACTGGATTGATTCAACGGCAACGACCACGCAAACGAAAAATGGTCTATTCCTTCGGACCTTGAAACGTTTGATCCCTGTACAGAGCAGTGAGAGAGCTTCTAGAACAGGCAAGCAAATACAATATGAAGATCATTGCACTCCAAGAAACTAAATTGTTAGGTAGAGAAGCTACTGACATTGGATCGCACAGAATTTTCAAAAGTGGGGAAAAAATCGGGAAGCCGGGACTTTTGAGTTGCGTTTATCGTCGACAAGATGTTAAAACTCCAAATTACCAACTTCAAATCCGTCAATGAACGATTGTCTGCAATACGCATCAAAACAAAATTCTTTATTGTTTGGCATATTAATGTCTACGCCCCAACGGAAGACAAAGAGGACGAAGTTAAAAACGATTTCTACAGCACCTTAGAATCAACATTCGACTCCCTTACGTCAAATAATATTAAAATAGTATTATGTGACTTTAACACGAAAGTGAGCAAAGAAGAAACTTTGATAGGGACAATTGGAAGGCACAGTTTCCATGATATTAGTAACGATAACAGCCAGAGACTGACGGATTTCGCCAGCAGTAAAAACTTATTGCAAGCTCGACATGCTTCCCGCATCGCGACATTCATAAGAGAACGTGGGCATCACCCGACGGAAGAACATTCAATCAAATAGACCACGTTCTAATAGAGAAAAGGACGGCCTCCTGCATTCTCGACGTGCGTACATGTCGGGGTGCTAATTGCGACACAGATCACTATTTGATAAAGACCAAGTTCCGATGTCGAATCGCAAACCGACAACACTCAAAAACACAACCGGTTCCTAAATTCGACATAAGGAAACTCAAGGATGAGAAAGTAGTCGCGAAGTACGTATCAGCCTTAGAGAGGCACTTCGCGCGAATACTGAACAACAACGCCAGCATGCCAATAGAAGAAATGTGGCAAAATATCAAAGATTGCATTACATCTGTCGCAGAGGAGGTGATAGGACAACAACCCCGGCGCAAAAGAAATGACTGGTTCGACAACGAATGCCAAGATGCCTTAGAGCGAAAAATTAAGCTTACAAAATATTAACAGAGCGGCCGACACGATCCAAACGGGACAAATATAATTATTTTAAACATTATCTACAAAATATGCAGAGGAAAAAAAACGGAATTACAATAATAACGAAATTAAAAACATGGACGAATAATTTAAATTACACAACACAAGAGCCGCGTATTCCCTTGTTAAAAGGATGAAAGAAGGATAGAAACCGAAAACGACCCTCTGCAAGGATGCAAAAAGGAACATTCTAAGTAATGCGGAAGATATAAAACTAAGATAGGCGCAATACTTTGAACACCTTCTTAATCCGAGCCCATCACCCGCACGAACAGCAGCAGCAGACACAATAGCAGGTATAACTGATGTAACAGTTGATAAAGGATCCGCTTCGAGCACTCCCACAATCGAAGAAGTAAAAACAGCCCTGGGGAACCACCCAAACAACGAAGCGCCGAGCACTGATCAAATTCCAGCTGAGCTTCTGAAAGCCGGCGATACCTGCATAGCGGATCTCCTACATAGATTACGGACATATGGACGCATGAAACACTTCCTGAAGATTGGCGCAAGAGCATTATAAGTCCAATTTATAAAAAAGGTGACAAACTCTGCTGCAAAAACTACCGAGGAATATATCTTATAAGATCTTGACAAAAATTCTAGAAAAGAAAATTAAGCGTTATGCTGACAAAGTAATTGGTGAATACCAAGGCGGATTTAGAGCTGGACGATCGACCATGGACCAGATATTCTTAGTTAAACAGGTGCTGGAAAAGTGCTGGGAATATAATATTGGTGTGCACCAGATATTTGTTGACTTCACGAAGCATACGGCAGTATCGACAGACGCGTACTGCATAAAATCATGTTGGAGTTTGGAGTCCCACCGAAACTGGTTCGGCTTACAAGAATGACAATGACTGAGTCTTTGTCACAAGTCAAGAGTAGAAAATGATCTGACTTCCAGTTTTAAAACAGACAACGGCCTTAAACAAGGTGAAGCCCTCGGGGGCGAACCTATCGAAGGATGGAAGCGAAAGAATCAAAAAAAGGGTAATGATGGCAAACAAGACGCACTATTCGGTACATTCAATAATTAAAAACAAGAACTTACACAGGAAAACAAAACTTAAGCTATATAAAACGGTCAACCTGTGCTGTGCTATGCTATGGCAGCGAAACGTGGACTTTAACTCAGGCGTCCGAAAAACTACTTATCGCCTTTGACAGAAAGGTTCTCAGAAGATCCTCGGATCTATGAGCGATGTATGCCATCTTCGACAATCCAAAAGTGTCAACCCTCATAAAATTTAAGAAGTTACAATGGGCTGGTCGTGTGGAGCGTATGGATGACGGAAGAATTCCCAAACGCACACTAAAAGGGAAAGTCAACGGACAAAGACCGTTCGGAAAACCACGGAAGCGAGGATTCGATTGACGCAGTCAGCAAATCACTGCTAAGATTTTCTGACTGGAGGACGCGGTCACTGAACCGAGATGGATAGAGGTGAAGTATTCAGGAGGCTAAAGTCCGATTTGGGCTGTAGTGCTATCGTAAGTAAGTAAGTATTAAGTTGGTTATGATAAGTTACGGTAGAAACAGAATGCGAGCATTGGCATTAGAATTGCCGTCAGCCGTCTATTGAATGTTCGTCATTATAGAATGTTGTATTGACGTTGACAGTTACATGTTCAATCGTTTGGTTTTTTGTTTGTCCATATCCTGGTTTGTCCTTGCTGTGGATACTAGAATAATCTCAAATTTTTTGCAATAAGGAGCCCTTCATTCCTTTGAATGTACTCTTTTTCATAAATTTGTAAGCAAAACGAAAAATTGCTAGGTTGTCGATGCTCGTCCTTAATCTATTTCAAGATTATTCGCTTAGTCTTCTTGGAGTTGGAATTGAACCGTAGCTATTGCTATTGTGCACTATAACACATTTTAAACTCCGGTTCAAGCTGTCATTTGCCGTTTTAAATATTTTTTTTGTATTCACTGTGTCAAATGTGACGAGCAAATTTTGCAAAATATGTGGAGCAAACACCTTGTTTCTCTACGATTTGAAAACCATATAATGTTTCATTTTCCACAGAAGAACGTATCGAGATGGTTCAAACAGCTTATACTTGAGAAGGTCATAGTTGGAGTACTATATTGGATGTTTGTTGGCTCTTATAGACTTTTGTAAACGGGATTATCAAAGAATATTACTACGCAATTTATAGATTGTATACCGCAGTTTTTAGCCTATGTAAATAGGCTAATTAAAATCAGTGATCAGAGACCAGTTGGAAAATCATGAAAGCACTGAGAGGATTCTATTGACGCAGACAGAAAATTACTGCTCAGTTTTTGAATGATGGCTTAGTATACAGGAGACCAAGGCTTAATATGGGCTGTAATGTCATCGTCAGTTATTTTCTCTATACCATCCCCACCCCTTTCCAGTATTTAACTTTCTCGCTATACTTAATAAAGATTTCATAATCATTCACCAAAGAAAGAAATTTAAATTCTTTTTTATAAAAATCTAAACATACCTGAGAAGGAAAGTTTTGTGCCGTGAACTGCAAAACCTGCAAGGCCTCATCACCGTCTATCTCGGCGATGCGCTGAACAGCCTGCAAACCGAGTTCTTGGAATTCCCAAGCCTTAAGTGGGGCGATTTCTTCACTTTTCTCTAAAATATTACTTTTGAAGCGATCCAGTGAGTGAGCTAAATTAGGAAAACGCGATCTAAATAAATTGAAATTGTTAGTAAAAATAGTAGCCAATTGGCAAACGCGAATGTACTTAAGAACTGCGAAATCAAATCCATCGACTTCAGTAATCGTATCTTCTTCTTTTTTAAAACTATCATCGCTCTGATGCGTAGCATCATCCTGGCTTTTGTATTCAGTTGATTTTAAATGTAATTCAACTCCATAGCCGGATAGACCAACTTTATGTTTCGAAATTACCTAAAATGCGGATTCAGTAAATATTAATAGAATCATTTAAATATTTCATTATTTACCGGAAGAAAATGTCGTGAAACATACTTAATATTTTCGGAAAATATCTTTTCTTTGATTACAGCGTGGAACTGTTGGAAATCTCTTGAACCTATTTCGCCGTAAAGCACAACAGCATTGGAGTTGTTTTCCGATCCGGGGTAAATGTGATCGAAGCTGTAAATCTCCTCGGGACTGCTTTCGATACTTTGAAGCGCCTTTTTAAGTTCTTTGACAGAACAACATATTTGTGGGCCTATTTTCGCAAAGCTTGTGCTGCTACTGCACTTTTCCTTGTCCATAATTTGTCGCGCGATTTGCAAGTGAGTCTGCACTCTTGGAGTAAGACTGTGCATGGAAACCGCCAGCTTCATCAGCGAAATTTGCGCCACACTCAGAAACTTTTTTACGATATCCATAGCAGAGATGTACTTTTTCGAATCAGTTTCTAAACATACGAGACGTTCAATTATTGTCGTTTAGATCATTTTAATACAAAAGCAACCTATTTCGTTTATTGGCGTTTCCAGCGATGACAGCCCGTCCACAAAGTCCCAATAAAGATTAGCGTTTTCGTCTGCCATATATTCCGCAATTTCTAAATGTAAAGGCGTTTGGGTCCATTTCGCATTAATAAGAGTCGTAATAGGGTGGCTTTTTGTTGAGGAATGCGAATAATTGATACATAATACGAGAAATGTCGACGCGGCAATAATCCATCTGTAAAATAGCTTCGTATTGTTATCAGTTTCTGGGAAAACATTTTATCAAATACGAAAAGTACCTTAGTTCAGACATAACAAAATTGTACACGATTTTTAGTGAGATAAACGACTTCAAAGCATCACTACAGCTACACTTGATAATAAAATTAAAGTATTACAGAAAACCGGCAGAAAATGAAATTCACGCTCCAACCTCTTCTGCGATTGTTCGATATTATAGCAATCCACTGACAAAAGTACACATAGCACCTGTCAAAATGCTAATGCGCGCCAGCCAAACAGTGATGCCAAGTACAATCCATTTCGAGAATGTTAAAATTGAAAAATATAGGGTTTTCCAATAAGGACTTGACAACTTTTTTTCAAAATAAAATGCAAACCATTTGAGATATTTCAAAAACTTTATTATTTACCATGATAAAAATGTTAAGTTTACTGAATAAATTGACAGTGACAGTTCGATGATTAGTGAAAGGGTGCGTTCACAAATTGAATTCAAAGTTGTCAAGTCCCTATTGGAAAACCCGGTAGTTCTACGTTCCACTATCGTTTTTTTATCTTCACTTTATTACATTTTTAAACAAAAATCAATTTAACATCATTGATTTTTGTTTAAAAATGTAATAATACTGCAAAAATAATTTTATAGCTTTTTATATGCAATTATTACGTCCACAAGACTAGAGTCACTCCATGCAAGGAGACACACTGTATCAGAGTTAGCGCCTCTATAGTTACTCCATGGGACACTAGAGGCGGTTTTTTTGCCATAGTTTGGCAAAGGTGAAGCCCGATATTTGGTGCGAAATTTAAAAAAGTGTCAACCTTTTTTTCGGTACTTTCTGAAAATCAGATCAAAGCGCAGTTTTTAATACTTAACTAAAAAGTCACAAAAAAAATTTTGAAGGAAATTGGCATAAGAAAACCACTTAACTCACTACTCCACGAATGGTGAATAAGTGAAGGTAAATTCGCAGGTGTCGATTATGACATTTCTGCCAGACTCTGATACAATGTGTCTCCTTCTTGCTTTGAGATACCTGGAGAACCGGCAACTCCCACTGACTATGTGACGCATTTTTTTGTTGTTATCGGGCCTTGTTTTTGGGTGTAGGGATTGATATTTTACAATACACTACTTAATATTTATAAAATTTATTTTATTTAAATATTTATAAAGAATTACAAAATTATTGCAAAGTAATTGTGTACTCCATTTGCCGAAATAGTTCTGAAGGTTTTGAATCACCCAACTCAATTCTATGCAGTAAAGAATCTAAACGTTTTTCTTCGGTATCCCTGGTTCTTTTCAAAAGAGCTTCTTTCAAGTGCTCATTTTTATTGGAACCAGGAGGATTCGATAAAACGTCAGCTACGAGTTCCATTGTCTCTGATTTCAGAGAGAGACAATGTAATCATATTTTGTGCTGGATTATGTTATTCCCTTTAGGCGAAATCGGGTTTCCACTTTAAGGAACCGCAAGTCAAGCCTATTTTTCTAAAACGGTGGCAATTTGATTACATGAGCCGTTTATTTTGAAAGTGGCCCAAGTCCATTTTTATGTTTTTTCAAGTTAACTGTGGTGACATTTATAATTTATGCTGAACTGTCAAAAAAATAAATCGGCATTGAAATATGTTTAATACATTTGAAAATTTTGTAATACGTACATTTTCATAATAATATAAATACTGAAAACCATAATTTTGAAAGTGACCTAAGTCCACTTTTTATTGATAATGTCCACAACGATAATGTATACATGCGCGCTTGGGATGAAACAAAAGCTTCTAGAGGTTCCCAAGAAGTGGCTTCATGCCTCTTTAGACACCTTAAAACTCTAAAAAGTGAAAAACATATCATTGCATATAGTGACATGAGTGGAGGACAAAATAGAAACATCAAAATATCTTTAATGTGGTTAAAAATTGTTCAATCGATGGAAAATTATGTGGAAATCATAGACCACAAATTTTGAATATCAGGTCATTCATTTTTTTTACCTAATGACAGAGATTTTGGCGTTATAGAAATGTCGTTAAAAAGAAATCATTTACTGTATGTGCCACAAGATTATTATAATATAATAAAAAAATTTAGAAAAGGTAATACTTTCATACTAAATGAAATGAAACAAGAGGATTTTATATCAACAAAACTCTTAGAAGAAGCAGTTTACAAAAGATCCAAAAATACCAACGGGAAAAAAATAAACTGGCTGCAAATATGCTGGATGCGATTTTTAAGAAATGAACCATATAAAATTTTATATAAAACAACCATGGATGAGAATGCAGTTTAAAATTCTTGATTTAGAGAACATGTTGAGCTAGAAAGCTCAAATTTCGTACACGTTTTTGACAAAAAAGTAAGTTCAAGTTCGTGAACGGGCCAAATCACTCCACCCCTTCTACCCCCTCCCATACGAAATGACACAATTGCGCAATTTGACAATAAACGGATTTGCTCGAAAAGTATAAAAGCTATTGGCATGAAATTTGGAATATATTACTTTTATGACAATATCAATCTACTGTGTAAAAATTATGCGTGTCCTCCTCCTCCTTCTACCACTTGCCATACAAACTGTACTTGTCATGAATTACTCTAAGCCAATTTACTCAGTGCGTATAAAATTTAGCGGGCTGAGATTGTGCGCCAAATATTTATTTAAAATTTTTAGTAAGGCCAAAAAAAATTAGACGATTAGCTTCACCCCTTCCCATGTTTAGTTTCGGGAATATAAAATACACCAAATTTTATAGAACTTTTATGAAACTAACATTCTATACAGAGAATATTGAATTCAAGCAATAAATTAAAAAAAGTGTTAACATCCACCCACCCTCCTTCCATACAAATCCAAACTCGCGTAATTAAACGAATGAAATATTGATTCAATGTACAAACTCCAATTCAATAATGCAGAATCACGTCTGTAATCTAGGGTAAACATTATTACTGTTTTGCTGCATTTGCAATGCACTTATACGAACAATAATTATTTACTAAATAAATTTATTTTCAATGACGTCATCGCCCGTATATAACGTGTTTCTAGGTGCTTTTCGAATAGTTCCTATTTTCCTCCATCTACAACAACAACATACCACGTGGCTTCGCCGAACATACAAACAATTTGTATTTATCGTTATCCACCACCATCATGATACCGGGCCGGCTAACAGCCAATGAGGGCCTAAAAGGTACATGATGGTGGTGGATAACGATAAATACAAATTTTTTGTATGTTCGGCGAAGCCACGTGGTATGTTGTTGTTGTTGTTGTTGTTGTAGATGGAGGAAAATAGGAACTATTCGAAAAGCACCTAGAAACACGTTATATACGGGCGATGACGTCATTGAAAATAAATTTATTTAGTAAATAATTATTGTTCATAACAAATAAGGACATTAAATATTAAATTCAGTTGTGCGCGTGCTCTTAAGCATGTCGGATCGTTTCTTTGACCTTAGTAGAATAAAAAGTTATTCTCTAAATGATCAATTTTTATTGCAACAATATTTAGAATCCTATAAAAAGGCAACAGAGTTTGACAAATTTCGTATTGCGAGTAGAATACGTGAAGTTGCTAGTCGTGCGGATACAGAACTTGGTATAGCGTCAAATAATATTTATCGAAATCAAAACATTATTAATCGTCATCGTGGTGATTTTGGGCGCTATAGTGGTCCTTCAGATAGATCCGGCTTACGCTTTCGAGGACGAACTGGAGTCGATGGACAAAATCGTGAAGAAATTGAACTCCATGAACTCAACAACAGTGATAATGGCAGAACTGAGCATGCTACATCATCATACACAGAAAGTGCTGTCGAAAGTACGCCTTTACTCAGAAACGTTGGACAAGCTCACATCATCGAAGAAACGGGAATTGGAGCTGTGGGCGGAATTGGATCAACTATCGCAGGATCAGGGCCATTTATTGCGGCAGGTTCGATTATTGGCGGCGCAGCTCTCTATGGTTTAACACAAGTTGGACAGGGTGATAAAACATATCCAGGACATAATTATTTAGGTCCAGTTAATCCTATAGAAAATGGGCCTCCCGTAGATTTAGATGATACAATTGCTAAAGAACACGATACATTATATAACAAGGCAAAAACCAATAAAGAAATATTTGAAGCAGATAAACATGCAATTCATGATTTTGTTTCTGACGTCATTGATAATAAAAATCCCCACTCTATTGTTGGAGCTGTAGGACTCGGCGCAAAGACTATAGTAGAGCATGCTATAGGTGAACCAGTGTATCCCAGTATGCCATCACCTCGCGTTCAGGTCGCTACTTTCGGTTACGATAAAAATAGAAAACCTAAAACTGCTGTACAGTGGCAATCGGGATTAAAACGTGCATACAATAACGCGAATCGTAGTGGTGAATTACATATTTCTGAAAGTGAATACATAAAACAAAGACATATTGAATTGCGCGATCAAATTGGTAGAGACGAATACGAGCGTTATTTTAAAGATATTCGAACACATCATCAATTCAATCTAATACGTGAAGAACAACAACAACAAGCAAACGTTGATAACACTACACCAAGTACGTCGGATCAAGCTGGATTTAAGCGTCCAGCTACTAGCGAAGCTGCGAATACTCCTAAAAGGGTTAAAGTCGACATCCATACAACTACAACAGAGAAGGGAATTGAAGCCATACTACCAAGAGAACAGTCGAGAATGTCTAATACTGCAATGGAGACTGAACATGCTAATACAGGAGGAGAAAATTCTGGTAACAATCAAGCAGGAGTTGGAAATGGTGGTACTGGAATCTCATCAGCAGCTTTGCAATATTATATATCATCCGGATTCAAATACGATGGAATAAATCTGAATTACCAAAATTCTTTTAGAATGCGTACTTGGGGTAATAAAATATTCCAATGGGATGCTACAGATACTCATCGCCGTGCGTATATCTCTCCTATGGTTTCATTACCTGTTGATCATATTGGTTTTTATATGCCTTATGCGGCATTTGAGCTTTGTCCACCGGGAACAGATGTCCTTGCCGTTAATGTAAAAGTCACACCAATTGGACAAATGGTTTCTTTTAATACAAATTCAGCGACTTCTTCGGCAGGTACAACGGCTCATACTTTATATGAATCTTCTAATATTGGTATAAATTAATGTTTACCAATTTGCAATGTCAATATATCTAGATCTGAAACAAATCCAATGATATTAGCAAGTGCGAAAGAAATTTCTGATCAATCAGAATTTTTAAAGCGTATATGGGGTCCATGGGATGCATCTCATCTATGCATGAAATTATCAATCCATGTTGGATTTTACGATATATCAAAAGAAGGAACTTCGAAACAAGCTAATCAAACTGGCGAATCAAATAATTCATATGTACTGAACAAATACTTTGCGAAGTATCCTATGCATCCACATACTGGAATACCATGCATAAATTACAATAATAGTTTCGGTGAAAATTATAAAATAAAACCTCGCACTGCATTCAATGCAAATATGAAAGGTGATTACGTTATATTTGATAGACCTAACGAATCATATATACAAAATGGAAATAAATTTAATAAAGGTTATCCTGAGAAAGGTTCAACACCAAAAACACAAAGACGTGAAACTACTGGTCAATATTTCGAAGCAGGAATACCTACTATATCAAATGCAGATGAATATTATAAAACTCGTGTTAAGTGCGACTTTTTTCGATCGTATGGGTAAAGTCGTCGAAACCTTTGAAACTGAACTGGCTGGTATATATTTCGGAATAGAAGGAGTTAAAGCGAATACACCAGAAACTTCAGTGGACTCTTACATAAATGCGTCTTGTGATTACTACATTGAAACTGAAATTATTCTAAGTCTAGATTCCAAAAATGAATTTACTAGATCAAGTGATTTATTCCCAAATCAACTTAACAGATATTTAATGTCAGCAAGACCTAAGCGAAATTATACTGTTCCAACGATGTTCGGAAAAGTTACTCGTCCTTCAGCTACAACTCAAATATACCTAGTCGTGCCATAAGTTCTGTCACACGTATATGGGCAATTTTTGTATAAATGAGAAAGAGTTTTTGACAAAGGAAAATATATTTTATTTTGGCATACTAATGGAAGTAAAATAAGCAACAAATTATTCAAAGTGGCCGCCTTTAGCCTTAACGCAGCTCTTTAATCTGTTGGGCCAGTCATCGATAGCAGTACGCACTGTTTCTAGCGGAAAATTAGCTACTGCTTCTGTCAAAGATCGCTTAAGGCTCTCGATATTTGGGTGTCGTCTCGTGCACACCATGGACTCTAACTCCGCCCACAGTTTGTAGTCCAGGGGATTCAAATCTGGGCTCCCAGAAGGCCATTCCGTCGCCCTTATAAACTGTGGAATATTGGTTTCCAACCACGCTTGTGTGGTTCGAGCCTTGTGGGCTGGCGCAGAATCTTGCTGGAAAACCCAATGTCGATTGTTGAATAGCGTAGAGTTCAGCGGCTTCACACATCCCTCCAGGATGTCCGTTTGATAATTTTTCGCTGCAGTTTTTACGCCTTTTTCGCAAAAATGAAGCTCGGTGACCCCTTCGTAGCTGACACCCCACCATACCATGACTGATGCTGGATGATGTCCTCGCTGTACCCTAGTGGCAACTTCTCGGGCTTCTATGGAGCTGTGGGCATACACCTTATCATTTTGGCGGTTGAAATGTTCCTCCACCGTAAAAATTTTTACATCGGTAAATAAAATTTCTCGATGTTTGTTGTTGCCGTACCGCCGAAGGAGCTCTTTCGATCTGGTGCTCCTAATTTGCTTCAACTGCTCAGTCAGCAAATGTCCCGTTGATCGTCGAAAGGCACTCATCCCGAGGTCAGATTTTATGATGCGAGACATACTTCGGGTGGAGATGTTCATCTCTCGAGCCATGATTCGTTGTTTACGAAGCGGATTTCGACGAATTCGACTCTCGACCGCTTTGATGGCAGCAGAAGAACGTACATCACGCGGACGTCCAGAACGAGGTCGATCTTCAATAGTCTGGATCGCGTTATATCTCTGGATCGCACGATACACAAATCTTTGCGTTATTTTTAACGGGCACAACAACTTGAAAATTTCACTCGCTGATTTTCCACACTTATGTAGTGCAATCACTGCAGTTCGGTTTTCTATTACACCCCATTCCATCTTCACACGTTAACGAACACACTTTAAATGACCATCAACTGTCAACAACATTATGACGTTTATAAAACTGGCCGATATTGAAATGTCACTCATAAAATAAAGTTGTTGCCAATGTGAGAAATTATGTGACAGAACTTATGGCAGGACTAGGTACAATTATTTTGAGGTTTTAAATTTAGATTGTAATATGTCAAGCAATGTAAAAAAACGCACTCTTTTTCATGAATAAAACTTAATTACCTTAAAATAAATTTTAGTCTTTCCAATATTCTATAAATGACCAAGGATGTATTTTTTTCTTAAAAATTAAATTATCTTCTACATAATTCCAAATATATTTATTTATTCTAGCTTTAAATATTTCATTATCCGGTAAACATTCTCCATTTGATGCAATAATACATGGAGTTTTTTCAAGTGAAATATCATTACAATATTTTTTAGATATTTTCACACTATTCCCGGCAAATAATAATTTCAAAACATCTGTATAAACAGATGGATCATAACTTAATTCATCTAATACAATTAGTTTAGTATCTATACATGATGATAAAGGAAAGTTATTTGTTCTATTCATTATAGAACAGCGCCCAGTGGAAACACATAAATTTTCTAATGATGTGATAAACCATGATTTTCCACAATCTGGAGGTCCTCTCAACCAAATAGCATTTTTTTTCCATTTATTTTGTTAATCTAATAAAATATTGTATGCAAGAATTTGTGAACATCTTCCATACTATTAAATTGGAACATTAAAAATTTTATTAAAATGTCTTTGCTTTCGGAAGCAGTGTAGTATTCAAGAGAAGTGTTTTCATAGATCGCATTGAATAAGCAAGTTTTATCGGTAGATAATTCATATATTTCCATAACAGTTTTATGGAGAATTTTACGTTTGAAATTTCGATAGCATTTTTAAAGCTATCGTCGGATTCTGAAATATTTCTAAGTGAGGGATGTTCAAGAAAAAGTGGACAACGAATACAATTTTCTGGTGGTACAATTAAGATCGTTTCCAAGAATTGAATGACTTGGTCGGTTTCCAATTGCTTTCTTTGTTGGGGTGACTGGTAATTCGATCGGAAGCAGCTCGTAATATTATTTTATTTAGGGAACACGTGAGAGCACTGCAACCTTTTTGGCCTATTGTGCGTTTATTATCCCTTTACCCTACCATAACTCGATAGCTTTGGCTCTGGTCCAATAAAATTTGTTTCTGCCCTATTTTTTGCGAGGCGGTCTGCCTCTTCATTTCCCTCAATCCCCGTATGTTCTGGGACCCACATTAATGTTACTTTGTTCCTTTTTGCCAAGATGATTAAGCCTCGATCCGTGTTTGTTGATTGTTAAAGCTTTGAGAACTGTCTGACTATGCGATAAGATATAAATAGATTTGTTGCGATGGGCTCTTCTAATATTCTCTTGGATACATAGCTCCATTGCAATAAGTTCGACTTGGAAGATTGTGGCTTCCTTACCATGAGGTTTTGAAACCGAGAAGTTAGGACCTATGAACCCGGCCCAGTCACCTTCGAGGAGCGCGATATGTTTTTGATGAAACGCCCAAATTGTTGCGATTATTCATTTATGTTCCATTCAATTTTAATTTTTCGACTGGACTCTACTAGAGTTCCTTCTTGCTGCCATACATGAAGCAACTCGAATTGAAATTAGTCACAGAACTAACAGTATTAAATTGTGAATTTAAGAAAATTATATAAGTGAGAATTGGTATGAAAATTTAGCAAGACTTGTTGCATTGTCAAATTTTCATACCATTTCAGTTGAAAATATTTCTAAAGCACATCAAATCACGAAATCGCAAATTCGAAAAATTTCAGGAAAATTGATTTAGTGCAAATGGAAAAATTATTTTGGGTGAGAAGATCGAGTCAATCTTCGTCAAACTATGAACTTTTAAAATTTTAGTAACGTGTAGATTTTGCTCTTACGAGTAGATGCCTTCAATTTCTCATCAAATGAATAGTTTATGCTATGATTGCTTGTACGTTATTTACTACGAATTGTTTGCTTTTTATTTGCAGTTGCAGGCCAATTCAATATTTGATTTCCTGATTTACTACTTTAGCTCAAGAATAAATGCAGACCTTAAATGGAAATGTTTTTTTAGGTGATTCAGATACTTTTATATTAGCGTAATAGCGAAAATACAGTAATACAATATAATTAAATTTTTATACATAATAACAAACTATAAAATCGATAATTTAACATCTGACAATGTTTTTACAACATCAACTTTCTTAAAAAATTTGTACACAAAATCTTTGACAGCGTTTTTCTCTATAAAAAGAAAAATTATTGAATTATTATTCGTAATATATTTTTGTATAGAAATGAAAGTACTACATACCGAATTTACCAGAGTAGAAATAGTGGGTGATGTTTCTTGCAAACGTTTTAAATAAATCTTTGGTTGCTATTCTTTTCGATTTATAATAAGGCATGAGACATTTTATTACATATTCAGCTAATTCCGATTTAGGCTCTTTCTTCGTCGTACTTAATTCAACATTCAATATAGGTTTTTTCTCCTTTTCTGTGCATTTAACCGGTAAATCAGATTTGAGTTTTTTATTTACAGTGGATGGTTCGGATTCATCGTAGACATGTGGTCTTTTCGAACTTACATGATTTTTATTTACATTTACTGCAGTAGATTCTGAAATATTGGCAGATTCTGATTTTACTTTCAAGTTTGTATCACATGTTTCACTTATTTTTGATTCATAGTTTAAGTTGATTTTGGTAACATCACCATTAATTGTTGTTATGTTTGCGTCTGGTTCCTTTTTGTACGATTTATCGTCATCGTATGGCTCGTTTTTAAAATCTTCAGACTTTTCAATTTTTATATTTGTTATAGCTGTATTAGATGCTTCACTATTAAGAGTGATCGATTTTTTAAAATACGAATCAATAGATGTTTGTAATTCTGTGTCTTTTTTAAAGCCTTTTTTCTTCATTAATCGACTGGAAACATTTTCATTTACTGTAGTTTTGCGTTTGGATTGAAGAATGTTTGATTCCTCATCATCCGTTTTTTTGTTTCTTGGAACATAAGTTTTGATTTCAGGAAATAGTTTGTTCTCTGTAGAGCATTTTTTTATTTCAGAAACCTGAAATTAATAATTACAAGTTGCTTTTAGTGTACGATAAATACGAGTGTGTTTCGCAGTGATACAATTTTCATATTTATACTATATTAGACTACAACATGTCATATATTTTGTTTATACGAAATCCAAACTTCGCGAATGAAACTTCTATCGCGAAGGGAAACATCGTATTAACAGTATTCACTAGCTATCTCGATCCTGAGTTAAACTCCAATCGTGATAAACAGTAAACAGTAACTGAGCCCATAATCCGCCTACTACTCCACCACAAAAATTTAGTTTCGTTTAAGTTTTATCGTATAAAATATATTTTTTCTGAAATTCCGAAACAAATTAATAAAATTTTCAAAATATTTTGAAATTACATACAATTAATACATAATTAAATGCTAATAAACAAAATGCTAGAATTTTCATTTTGACAGGTTGAGGAACCTTCGTTCTACTTGCGATCTTGATTCGTAGCTTGTTTGTGATTTCACCAGAAATTTCTTGAAACGTAATTCTCGGCAGTTTTAATTTATGCTTGCGAAAAACCAGATCAATTGCAGAAAATGAGGTAAAAATAAACTTCGATTTGAAAATTTCTTAATTTGCTTGAACCTGGTGTCCAAACTCCAATAAGAGAGTGTCCGCTCCTAGACAGTAACTCTACTTCGTATAAACTTGGTAAACCTTTGGGACGAGAGACCCGAAAACGACGAATTATCTATCGAGTTTTGTAGCTTTCGGGAAGTGGTCATCGGAAGTAGCCTTTTTCAATACAGGAGTCTTGATAATTGTGTAGTTGCTCCTGTATCGAACCATCATTGTTTGGAGATTTTGTGTATTAAACTCGTGTTTAGCAATAAGGATATTTATGTTTTTTTGACATATATTCCCCCATCGAGTTCTTGTACTTTATATGAAAAAACAGTTGACTGCATAACTTTTTTCATAATAGTATGAATATCTCTGACGAGCTCCTTTTACTGGGTGATTTTAATATTCCAGGTCTTTCTTGGTCGTTCTTTGACGATGATTCTACTCTCTTAGTTTCAGATGCTTCATCCTTCGAACGTTTTTTTGTTGATAGTATATTTGCACTTGGTCTCCAGGAACTTAGCCTTGCTAGGAAGTTTTTTTTATTCTGATTACTGTGCCTGTTCCGTGAAAGAGAGCTTAACTTCAATTTCGACTATTGATGTCTTGCACCCTCCTATTAATTTATATCATATAATTGACGGGGAGCATATTTTCAGTCCTAGTGAGAAATAGCAATCTTTCGATTTTATTAAGGCAGATTTTTCGCAGCTGGACTACCTTATCTCTAATTTCAACTTTAATGAAATTTTTGACAATCTCGATTTTTAGGGTGCCGTTGTTGATTTTTATTATATCCTGTACCAATGCTGTTGCTACAGTTCCTTTTACTTATCGCAAAAATATCTCATTGTGTTATCCCTGGTACAGTAGTGAGTTGCGTGCAATTCGCAATTCTCGCAATGCTGCCTGGAATAGGTATACTAGGACGAAGAATGACACTGATTTTCGTTTGTATGAAGAATACTATGACTTATTCAAAGATTTATCTACTCGCTTGTATTCTGAATATTTACTTAAAGTGCAATCGGATATTATCAGAGATCCCTTGAAGTTTTGGAGATTTGTTAATTGTAGGCGTAAATCTGATGGTTATCCAGCTTCAATTCCTTGGAAGTAATAGTAATGATCAATTTACTATTTGTAATTTGTTTGCCACATTCTTCAGTGGATCTTTTACTGGTAGTGACTTTATCCCTGAAATATCATACTTTGATGACTTCTGAAATACTGCTTCAACCACTTTGTGTAGTATAGCGATTTCTTATGAATATGTAGTTAATCACATCTCTTACCTTAAGGATGTTTTGTCACCTGGCCCTGATGGAGTTCTAGCAGTTGTCATTAAACGCTGCTATCTCTCTATCACTTTCTTTACTATTTTAGAAATCCCTTAAGAATGGTATTTTCCCTGGTGTGTGGAAGACTTCTTTAATCATACCGACCCACAAAAGTGGAGCAAAATCTGCTATTGTAAACTATCGACCAATAGCTAAACTGTCAGCTATTCCAAAACTTTTTGAGTCTATAGTGTATGAGTGCGTGTCATTTCACTGTAAATCCTTAATTTCGAGTAAACAACATGGTTTTGTCTGGAATAGATCTACTGTCACTAATCTGGAAGAGTTTGCAAATAAATCCCTTTTGGCTACTGAGGAGGTAAAGCAGATTGATTGTATATATACTGATTTTAGTAAGGCTTTTGATAGATTACTCCACTCCATTATATTGTTGAAATTGAACTTGTTGGGTTTTCCTACCTGGTTTATCAATTGGATTAAGTCATGTCTAATTGAGAGAACTTAGCAAGTTCTTTTTCGAGGTTGTGCTTTTAGCCATTTGCTGCGCATTCTGGTGTTCCTCAAGGAAGTCATTTGGGGCCACTTCTTTTTATCTTAGCCATTAATGATGTTGCATCTGTTTTTAAATATTCGGAAGCACTCATTTACGTTGATGACATTAAAATTTTTGAATCTCTTAATTCCAACTCTGACAATTTTCTTCAAGAGGATCTGATTAATTTTAGTAACTGGTGTCGCCATAGTGGTCTTAGACTGAATTTGGAAAATGTCAATGGTTTGATGTGGTTATTTTTACCAAGATATTCTAGATTGCTGCGGATTGGTTTTCACCAGAATATGGTATGAATGATCCGATTTCGCGTCTCGCGAGAGAAGTTAATAACAATGCTGATGTATTCGACTTTTCTAGTTATAAGCAGTACTTAAGACGTAGGCTTAATGCTAGTTGACACCGCTGTATGTGAATTCTTATCAATTTTTGTTTTTATTATCTGTACTTGGTGTTGGGATGTTGATGTTTGTTTTGTTCCTTCACTAAATATTGAGCCAGAGGATAAATCGACTTTCAATTTTTAAATTTGGAATCGATTTATGGCAATTTCTTGCTATAAGGAATCCTGATAGTGATATAATAATATATTTTAGGTTTTCCTATTGGTGCTACTCAGAGCCCTAATTTGCCGCGGGCGGCGTTAATTGATGGTTGCCTACTTAAGATTGTGCACAGCAGTTGCCGACGGTCACACTCTTCAGATAAAGCGCAAGGTTAATGTGGATAAACTTGAAGGTTCTAGCAAAGAACGAGAATTTTACACCACTATTTGTCGTGTAGGGTGGTGGAAAATTCGCGTTTATCGGCTATCTACATTGGGCAGGGATGAAATGCTAACCAGAAACAAATTTGTAGCAAGCGCCGAAGAAACAGTGGGATATGTAACCCGATAAGCACAAGCACACCGATTGCTCTTAACGGACAAAATGTGAAAAAGGGGCATTATTTTTTTTACTTCGGAAGCATTGCCACCATGGATAGCGGAGCAGGAAAGGATATTGAGGTTTATTTAAATAAATTCTTTACCATTTACGGAGATTAATAGTGATCTTCTTTCGCACGCAGCTCCGTGTAATTATATGGTAGTACTGCATGGAAAGTGACCGTTAAACTAATCAAGGAACAGCGCAATTTCGTGAAACAATGCGGACGACGCATTTACGATATACTCAGATGTCATTTCTAACGACGAACTTTGGAGTACAGCTGGACAGACTAGAATAGGCATTAAGATTCAAAGATGAAAGTGGTAGCGGGTACATTTTGAGGAAACTACAGCAAAACATCTCCAAACAAACTATGTATTATAACCCTCAACGACGAAGTCGGGTTGCAAGCGAGGAGTTAAACAGAAGGCCAGAAATATAAACGGATCACGCATTGTGGTAGAGATCTGTTTCTGTCCTATAGGGGTAGAAAATTGATTGATTAACTTAGATATGGTGAATAGTTTAAAAATATAAAAATTTTGAAAAGGTAACAGATGCAAACTAACATTTCAAATATCTCTTAAGAATTGAGTTGCTACATATAACTGTGATAGGACTTATGGAAATGAAAAAATAAAATAAAATTGTAATTTACTATTACTATGTTTATACGGACTCCAAACTTCACGAGTGAAACTTCAATCGCGAAGTAAAACATCGTATAAACAGTGATTGAAACTTAAAGTTCACTCGCAATCTAGATCCTGAGTGTGACTTCAATCGCGAACTAAAAATATCGTTTAAACAGTAAGTGAACTGACAGCCTACTATCCCCAGAAATGAATTTATTTTTCGTCACTATCCAGTATGCGAAATACCATTTTTATGCAATTCTCAACACAAATTAATGAAATTTGCAATGTGTTTTGGAGTTATCCAGCAAATTGCTGATAAAAATTGCAATTATTTTCGCTTTGATGGGGTGAGGAACTGTCAATATAATTGCGATCTTAATTCAGAACTTTTACATTGGAAGTATATCTTGCGTATAAACATATCGCAAGTTTCAATCGCAATTCTCAATCGCAATCGAAACTTCTCCGTATAAACATAGTAAATGTTATCAAACTTTACGATTGAAACTTCAATCGCGAAGTAAAACATCGTATAAACAGTGATTGAAACTCTAAGTTCACTCGCAATCTAGATCCTGAGTAAAACTTCAATTGCGAACTAAAAATATCGTGTAAACAGTAAGTGAACTGACAGCCTACTATTTCAACACATGAATTCATTTCAATTCATTTTCAGCATGTGAAGTACCCAAGGAGGATATATAAAAGGAGTACCTGATAGTCTGTCTCATGTAGGAATATTTTTTGATTCGGAAATTTTCGAAAATTGTGTCCAAGCTTAACTTGGCTTCAAACTTTTACAAAAAAAATACCATAATTTGTATTCTCTCTTAGTTGCTAGTATTCAGTCAGCAATAAACTAATTTTCAGTACAATGGAGTTTGCTGTTTCATTTCAGAAAATTTTATTTTTTCAATTTTTATTAGTTTTGGTTTGTGTTTAAGCTAAGCACTTTAGCAACGGACAATATAACGCGGACAGAGATAGTTACTTTGGGTTTAAGTATGTCAAACAAGGATAGCGAAACAATTTTTTTCGAAAATTTGACAACTGTTTCGAACAATTTATCGTGGGAAAGAGTTAGTTGCAATATTTTTAAGTGTGGCAGACAAAGATAGCGAAACGATTTTTTTCGAAATATTTCGAGCATTTCGGTAGTAAGGGAGGGAAACACATTCATTCCCATTTTGCTTACAAGGCAAAGCATGCTCATAGTCACTCCTTTTTATATATCCTCCTTGGAAGTACCTTTTTAATGAAATTTGAAATATGTTTTGGACTTAAATAGCAAATTGCTTACTTTGATGGATTGAGGAACTGTCATTACACTTGCGATATTAATTCCGAACTCTTACATTGCAGGTTTGTCTTGCGTATAAACATATCGCAAGTTTCAATCGCAATTCACAACCGCAATCGAAACTTCTCCGTATAAACATAATAATTATTGTCAATAGTGTTAGTGTGAAATGGTAGTTACCGATCATGATCGCAAAAAAAAAAAAATTAAATCCATAATGAATATTTGATTAGAAATACATAAATATTTATTACCTTCTTTGCAATGCTTCGGCGGTATAAGCTTAAAGCTTTATTTGTGGTGAAGCATTCATATTCCAATTCAATACCAATATTTTCAAAGTCCTTATATTTCAGTGAATAAACGAGTTCAGCCGTTTCTTTGGACTGCTCAATATTTGCTTTTATCGCATCCGCAAACATAGTTAGATAGGATTCTCTCAGAGAAGTAGTCAGACCTGTTACCTTGACAGCAGTCGATTGAGCACATTTCACTTTGGAAATTTGCGCTGAACTTTGCATTTCCATCTCCATTTCAGCTTTGACTGCCTTGCGCAATGCAAATTGTTTTTGTATTAATAACGTCATTTCCCGTTTAGCTCGTTCTTTGTTTTCATTTTGGCTATTATCGCTATCTTCATCGCTGTACTCCTTTTCGCTTTTCAGAACTCCAATTCTTCCACCTAATAAAGAGGAAAAATAAATTTGCTATCAAAATAAATTGAAAGTAACTGAATTTCGATTGCGCGTAATGCTCGATCATGCGGTAATTTAGGATCTTGGATGAAAACCAAAGCATTTCTTTTCTAAGTATTAATAATTTAACAATTTTTAGAGACAATATATCTTGCACAAAGTTTCATTGAATGTGAAATATTGCTACGATTTTGCAATGGAACTTAAAATTTGTTTAACAGATTTAGTAGCGGCCCTGATGAAAATGCCAACAGCAGGAGGGAGGCCATACTTGCCTCAGCCTACTTTCCTGATGAGGATTCAGATGCTCCACCTCAAGGCGTCAAGGAGCTAGTGGAATAAGAAAATCCTGGGCTGCGACGCTAACGCACACAATTGGGGGAATATAACAATATTAACAAAAGTGATGAGTCACTTTTGGACTATGTTACTACTAACAATCTTGAGGTCGGCGTGCTGTCTTTATTTATTATGATAAAGGCAGCATGCCGACCTTCATAAATAGTGTCAGGCAGGAAGTACTTGATTTTACCATAACAAGCCCCTGCCTAGCTGACAAGTGTGACAATTGGCAAGTATCCAAAGAAGTATCACTTTCAGATCAAAAGCATATCTGTTTTGAGATCAAGACTTCTCTTAGACACATAAGCCAATACAGAAACCCAAAACGAACCGAATGGAATCTTTACGTGTTACTTCCCAGGCATCAAATTAATTAACAATAATGAAGATTTAGAAGAAAAGGAATGGATTAATCGTCAAACTCCATTCACCAATAGTATTGCTGGTAAAATCTGCACTCCGGAAAAGATAAGATGGGTGATCAACACCTTTAAGCCCTAAAATTCAGCCGAAGTAGACAAAATCTTCTCTGCCTTACTGCAGAAAGGGTTAGAGATCATAATGCAATAATGATAAAGATCTTTAAAGCAATTTTTACATGGGGATATATCCCAATTATTTGGAGGAAAGCGACGATGGTCTTTATACCAGGAAACCGTCCAATTGATCAGCCTAAGTCATATCGCCCTATAAGTCTCACCTCCTTCTTCATCAAGACGATGGAGAAACTAGTGAACCTTTACATAAGAACAAAACCTAGAAAAGTATGTCTTAATAAGTATCAACATGCCTGCCAGAAAGGCAAATCAACAAAGTCAGCTATTCACGGTCCAGTTAGACATACCATATCTGATTCACTTTACGTGTATAGCCTGACGTTAAGTCGGAAGTTCACGGTTGTCTTTAGCAACGCGGATTGTTTTTGTGACGACAATCATTAACGCCCCCGATAGCAGTTTATACCAAATGCAAGTTTGCCATTCATACTACTGGATGCGAGACCTATCTAAATCTCTGTCAATGTTATGGTCATAGCACCAGGATGGAAAACGCAACTCCACGCCAAACCGGAATTGACCTTGGTCGTTCACCCGGTATAAGATAACTAGTGTTATCCCTTCACTGCGTATAGTAAGTTTTGGTTCCGCCACCCTGCTCTGGACTTTTTCTGGCCTGAACCCCAATCCCCTTCAGTTGCCGACCTCGGCCTTTGTTCTTTTGAATGCATTGCACGCAAAGACGCGAAGGTATTCAAAACTTTTTCTATTCGCGAGGCATCTTCTTACGTCCTTCAAGCTGCCTGAGATCTGCATATCTTGGACACTCGGGCAAGATATGCAGCCAGCTTTCTATCGGCGCACAGCATGTGCAGCTCACCGTTTCGCTACGGCCTGTAGAAGAACTCATTTATACTGTCGTGGCCCGTCAAGAGATATCCGAGACAGAAGTCAAAGTCTCGGTTATCTCTCGCAAAGCTTGCGACCCCAATGAATCGATGTGTAACCCCATCCTTATCACTGCTATCCCACCTGGCTTGCCACAAACACGTGACCTTAACTTCGAGGAGTTCTTTGCATTCGCGAAGGCTCCTCTCCCTAACCTTTTCCGAAGTAAACCAGTCGTTATCCAGCAATGGGAGTCCTTTCCGGACCTTGTAGGTGATAGCCCGACGCTTCATCTCCAAGTCCAATGGCAGAGCACCCATGAGTACCTGCATGGCCACGGTGGATACCGTGCGGCATACAGGTAAACATGCACTCAGGACTACTCTTTGGCACGAGTTAATCGAGTTGGTGCCTTCACCAGTCGCCAATGTTTCGTACCATACCGCCGATCCATACGCTGCGCAAGCGATGAAAAGACCATAGTATATAACACGAACAGAACGCCTGGAGAGGCCTCACTAGCAACACAGCACCCTGCGGATCTGATTCACACTAGTGAGGAGACGCCCCCTGAGCTCTCGCAGAGGACGCTTAAATCCCAACCGCTCGGAAACTTTAATGCCCAGGTATTTGACTTCAGTCGCATACCTGAACCCTCTTCCCTCCAACTTTACCGAAGGATGACGTGTGTGTGAAAACGAGCCCTTCATTGTCATCATCATTGTCACCATCTTTTCCTTCGATATCGCCACGCCAAACCTCATTCCCCATTCCCAAACGGTTGCCACCTCACCTTTGCACTCGAGCTCATGTCTGGAGTTTCCTCCACCAGTATTAATAGATCGTCAGCATATGCCGCGAACCTGCATCAATCCGCGAGCTGCGCCAGAAAGTCATCCATCACTAGGTTCCAAATGAATGGAGGCCAAATATCACTGATGGAGCCTTGTGGAAAGCCATGCTCCACAACCTTCTATACTGTGTCGCGGAACATAAGCTGATCTGTCTGAGAAATAGCTCCTCCACAGGGCTATTTCTCGACAGTCGCAGGATCGTAGATTACCAATCACCACGTCCCAACTCAAATAGTCAAATGCGCACTTGAAGCCTACAAAGATTCCAAGTACGTACTTCCTAGCACTTCTGGTAAGGCAGTCTTTCACGCGCATTCACGCATCTTCAGCACTTTTCTCGGCACGGAAGCCGAACTGCCATTTAGACGCCACATGGTTAGTTTTTTCCTACAGTCTACGAACCATAATCTTCTCTAAAACCTTGCCAAGGGAGAAGAGATATGCCTTTATAAGACCGGGGATTACTTTCAACCTTATCTGGAGAGTTTAGGAGACGACCACACGCGATTTTTCAACCTGCAGGTAAAACACGATCTCAAGGTATCGGTTGAAAACGGAAGTTACGTGGCACGACAGATGCTTTTAAATATTTCGCCTGTCATTTCGTCGACCCCAGGCGCCCTTCCGGATCTGACCCTAATGAAACTGGCGTCAATCTACTTGGGCTCAAGTTCGGGGATTTCTCCCTCTACTATTACCCGATCATGCCTCGCTGGTATTCAAGTTAGATTGGCCCCTCAAACGGGCTCTTTTGAATTTCCTCCTCAGAGACTAAACTCGGGCTCGCTTATCCGCCAATCTGCGTTCCACCATCTGATGCGTTTCGGATTTTCCTTTTCCACCCAATCTTGGAAAGTCGAGATATGACTATCCAAGTCGAGCAGCGCGAAATCACTTAAAGGAATCGCGTCCGCCTCAGCCCTTCACCATGGGCCTCCCAACAACACCCCTTGGTACGCCACGCGATTTCGCGTGGGGGATCGCCTTCACATAGCCATGTCGTGTTAGACAAATAGAAAATGCTAAAAACTACAATTGCCCTTTGTGCATTCCTATATATTGAAGGAGCTTTCGGCAATACTCCAAATGCCGCCACAATAGCGGCAGCTAGGAAAAAAAGGACTTGAATCGGCCACAATAAAATGGATACATGCCATGCTAAGGAGCCGATTGACAACCGCTGCTCTAGGTGATAGCACATTGACTGCACAGACTTATAGGGGCTGTCCCCAGGGAGGTGTACTATCTCCACTTCTTTGGTCAATCGTAGCAGATGAGCTCCTAGACCGTCTAACAGAACAAGGCTATGAGGCCTTGACCTTGTTATTATCATTAGAGGCAAATATTATGTAACTTTGTCGGAAAGGTTACAATCTGCCTTGGAAGTGATTATGAACTGGTGTTCGTCTAAGAACTTGAACATCAACCCAAGTAAGACTGAGATAGTACCATTTACGAATAGAAGGAAAATCTACATAGCACCTCCATCTATAAATGGAACGCCAGTAACTTTTTCAGATGAGGTCAAATATCTAGGTGTAATACTTGATAACAAACTCAACTGGAACAAACATATAGAATGGACTCATGCCAAAGCATTAAAGGCCTTTAGGGCCTGCAAAAGCTTATTTGGCAAAAAATGGGGATTACAGCCCAAGACGATCTACTGGTGCTACAGAACAATCATACTCCTAATAGTCACATATTGATCAACAGCCTGGTTTACTAAACTACTACAACAAAAAACGCAGCTTATACTACAAAAAATTCAAAGACTAGCGTGTCTTTGTATTACAGGTGCAATGAAAACCTGCGGCAATGAAAATATTCCTAAATATCCATCCGATACATCTCCAAATAAAAAACGCGGCTATCAAAGGGGTGTTACGCATACAGAGGGATAACAACTACAAGTCGGGGATTTTAGAGTTTACCTCCAAATCTTAAAAAATCCGAGAATTGAGGTTCTAACATCAACACTGTCCAAAACTATGCGACACAACAAAATTCAACTTTGAAACATCATTCAAAGTAATAATCAGAGAACGTAAGGAATGGCAATCCATGCTACCTGAAATGGAAGACGGATCAACCATCTGGTACACAGATGGCTCGCACACTTCGCAGGGAGTCATAGATCCTAACTTCTCGGTTTTAAAACTTGGTAAGGAAGCCACAATCTTCCAAGCCGAACTTATTGCAATAGAGCTATGTATCCAATAGAATATTAGGAGAGCCCATCGCAACAAATCTATTTATGTCTTATCGGATAGTCAGGCAGTTCTCAAGGCTTAGCATCCAACAAACACGGATTGAGGCTTGTTTGGTACTGCCTTCAATACCTAATTATCTTGGGAAAAAGGAACAAAGTAGCTTTAATGTGGGTCCCAGAACATACGGGGATTGAGGAAAGTGGAGGATATTCTAAAATTCAGCAAGAGTGATATTAGTATTCTAATCGGCCTGTTGACGGGGCATAGTGGAGTAAACCACCACCTCAAAAATATGGGTCTAGCTGAAACCGACATCTGCCGCTTCTGTCTCAAAGACTCAGAAACGACAGAGCATGTCCCATGTCACTGCAAGGCAGTTGCAAGGAAAAGATTAAATTTTCTAGGAAAAGGTTTCCTTACAACTGACGAACTAGCCAACATGGCTCCCTTACAGATATTTAGATAAGCCAAAGCTATCGAGTTAAGGTAGGGTAAAGGGACAATAAACGCACAATAGGCCAAAAAGGTCGCGATGCTCTCACGTGTTCCCTAAATTAAATAAATAATATTTGGTGTTATCCATTTTGTTTTGAACGAACTGTACGCTCGCTATCTTTAAATTAAACAGCTTCAATAAAAAATTGTATAAATTACGCTGCGGAATTCATTGTTAGCATTTGAAGGCATAATTGAAGTAACCACGTTTATCATGTATAGGATGAATTAGTCTTACCTCCATATAAGTCAGAACAGTCTTCCATGGTAATGTCACACTTATACACTCCTTTCAACGACAGTTTATGATACATATCAATTGCTTGCGAAACCTGCTTTGGCGTTTTACAGACATCGCACTTGTTCACGCAGGCTGGTGCTGGGTCGCCGAAGAAATCTGAGAAAAGTTTATGACGACATTGTAGGCTTTCACAATAATGAATGACTTTATCGAAGTTCTTTTGGGCCAGCTTAGTTTGCTCAATACGTGATTTATGCTTGGAATTGATGTCAGCTTGTAAAAGAAAACTGATAGATTTAACATCATTGGAGCAATAATATATGCGACAGTATGATAGCAATCCATCCCGACCAGCTCTTCCCGATTCCTGCATAAATAAGTGAAATAGTAATGAAAATAATATGCACACGAATTTTCAAAATTTGGTCGCACCTGATAATAATTAGCCATGCTTTGTGGTACGTTCCAATGAATGACAAATCGCACCGATGCTTTATCAACACCCATTCCAAAACTAACAGTTGCGGCAATTACAGGACATTTTCCAGACATCCAATCCTCTTGTACTTGTGTTCTTTGCGATAAATTAAGACCTGCATGATAAGCCGCAGTCGGCATTCCTAATTTCGTCAGAGCATAAGCAAGACTCTCGACCTCTTCCCTTTTACGACAGTATACAATACCACAGGGCTTATCGCTTTCTTTTAGTTTTACATCTGTCTGACCAAAGCACTTATCAATGTAAGCTTTCAAATGATGGAAATCGTCTTGTATTGTATTCTTAAATACTACATCATAAAAGAGGTTTTTCCGGAAGCAGGGTATTTTAAACTTGGCCACTGGCGTCTTTAATTTCAATTGGGTGTAAATGTCATCCATGACTTGCTTTGAGGCTGTTGCAGTAAGAGCTATCCACGGTATCTTCGGGTAAAGGGAACGCAAAGCGCCGAGCTTTAAAAAATCGGGTCGAAAGTCGTGTCCCCACTGACTTACGCAATGCGCCTCATCCACAGCTATATAAGCTAATTTCTGATACTTGACCAGTGAGGATATTAATGCTTTGCATGTTTCCGTGTTAGCTTGCTCAGGCGTGATGTACAAAAATCTTATAGTAGGCCGAATACTTTTCAAGTCGTTTATAATCCGGTCGCGTTCTTTCTTTCCAATCTTCGAGTTAATTGAATCCGCAGAGATTTTCATCTTTGCTAAATGGTCAATTTGATCCTTAATTAACGCCAGAAGTGGCGAGAACACAATCGTTACTTTATTCTCGTTAAGAAGACCGGGCAGTTGGTAGCATAGTGACTTTCCCGCTCCCGTTGGCATTGAGACATAGACATCACTAGTACCTGTAAAAAAAAATATATATAAAATAGACAATTGGTCACATTGAATTAAGATCATACGCTCTAAAATTTTGATAACTGCTTCCTCCTGTGTCTTGCATTTAAAAGATTTGTGCCCAAAATAGGAGCACAGCGATCTCAGAAGATGTGTCTCGTCGCTTTTTAGCATTTTGCTTATCCTACATATAACTTGCAATAAAATAAAATTGTCAAGTTGGTTCCCGGTTCACAACTTTTGCAGCTATACACAACACAACACCAAAAAACCCTTGAAACTCCTTGATTTTATTATTATTTTACTCCATAACCCAACAATATAAAGCAAAGTTTTGAATGTTTTGATGTTTATAGCGTTGCCAGGTTAGCTTTCGGACATGAACACAATCCTCGTCAGTGGCGGTTAGAGTTACTCTATTAAGAAGAAAATTAGGTCAATCTGTCAGATTAAGCGCCTTTTATTTTCATATCTATGTGTGCAACGTGTCCATGTAACTTTTTAGTGGTTTAGTAATGTTATTCGAAATTGATCGAATAATCACTTAACAAGTTATTGCAAACAGCTTGAAATAAAACACGATTTTTTTAAAATAAAAAGTATAACTTTTATTTATTTATTAATACGTATTTTATTTAAATTACCGTTTGAAACTTTCTATCGAATTAAGAAGAAACCTTAACGGTTTCGCCTTACACGTCCAGGATTTAAAATTGAAAGCTGCTAATATCTTCTAAGACGGGATTTTTATAAATATTCATCTATGTTGTTGATCTTGTTGATAAGTTTTAATTGAATTCACTGAGTATTTAAGTTATATATGTATATGTATATTTATTGCGTAAGTTTTCAACATGTGTTGTGTATATTTGATGCCAACGGATTATTTCGATATCAAAATATCGAAATAATCGAAAAGAGGAAGGAAAAATCAGGTTCGAGGAATAAACTGGTCCGAAATCCACCAACGTCCATCTCGGTGGCAGTATCGGGCTGGAGCGACGTGCTAGCGTGTTGCAAGGTCTAGCTACGGGAGTCGTGAGGGGTCGTTGCTCCGATACTGACCATAAAAAGCATGGCCTATAACAACAAAAACGAGCCTTAGAGCTCGTCACGTCGACTTACCCCAGAATAGGTACATCAACAAAAAAACTAGGACTTCCTCTGATCGCGGATATTGACCCGATCAGATGCCTCGACGATGGCGACTGATGTTGTGTCGCCTTACCCTGCCTACCCTACCTTAGCCATACAGTCTCCAACATATCTTTTTTTGTATGGCCCCATGGAGAGAGAAGGAGGAAGCTCTGGAGGTTAGAGGGGCTTCTTTATTGAAAAGATCACCAATTCATCATAATTATTCATTTTAATTAATTGTAATAAAAATCTCATACAAAATTGTATACAATTGCCAAAATCTCGTAAGAGCTCGAAAAGTTTAAGTCAAAAAAATGTAGTTCAGATAATCCAAAAAAAAAAACCAAATTAAGCTTCTCTGTAGGATAAGTTTCATTCAAATTATAAATTTTTCTTTTTTCTCGTTTTGTTTCAGTTGCTATTATACTTAATTAAATACGTTACTTGTATGATGTTAGAGTCCGTAGTAAAAGGAAAACAAAGTTTAAAATAGATAAAAAAAAATAAATTTTCGATTTGTTGTTTCAATTTTCTTTTAAGACCGAGTATTAGATTATTTTCTTTTTGAAAGAGAGAAAAAATATTATGTATTGAAAAAAAAAAAAATAAGGATCAAAGAAATAATTGCATTAGGAGCTCTCGTTTTCTTTTCATGTAAATTCTGTGTTGCTTGAAGAATTTGTAAGTTTTCTTTTCTTTAAATTTCAGGTTATTTTTAATTCGAAAAGAAATAAAATAGATAAGTTCATTAGAAGAAAATACTATAGTGCCGCTATTTTTTTCATTTTAATCGTAGAGTGAAGCGTGCGCGCTTACATTCCCCCATTTACACACACACACACATTTATATATATATATATAGGTTTATTTGATTTTAGTAAAGAATAGAGCAATAGAAACCATCTCCAGTTTAATTAGTTTAGCATGCCCATTTTAGTATAAAGTTAAATATTTTTTTAAAGATGTTTTCCTTGTTATTATTATTTAATTATTTTATATCTTCCTAAGTTGTATTTCAATTTCAATTTATTATTTATTCCACCTATCAATTATAGGTTTATTAATAGCAATATCTTGTTTTTATTTTAGTTTTTCTTTTAATTAATAAATCGTGCTTCTCGCTTGCTTGTTAGTTTGTCTTTAAAATTCACCCAGTTTTGTCGAAGTTATCTAATATTTGGTAAAAGTCTATTCTCGCTCTATCTTGCTTATTCTTCTTCTTCTACTTCTACAATGGCGCTACAGCTCAAATCGGACCTTGGCCACCTGACATTCAGGTTCCTTAACATTTTCCATTACTTATTGTGGAACGGTTGTTAGCCCTTCGCACAACCCTCTTTCTATAAATTTTTCATTTTCGGAAATTGAGGTAACCAAGGTATATCCAAGCAGGCAATGTGCTGGAATTATACATTGCGTCGACCGGGATTTGAGCTCACGACCTTCGCATTACAAGACCAACACACTACCCACTAGGCTACACCCTAGCTTGCTTGTTTAATGGTTGCTACAATTATAATATCTTAAATTGAAGGTATTTCTTTTTTATTTTTTTTCGAGAATGAAAATTACAATTAATTAAACAAAACAAATAGCACTAAATGAAGATTGAGAATCGTGGATGCTCTTGGTGTGTAGGAAAGTATTGTAGAGCATTGCATTGAAATCCAGGATTAATTTCCAATCACCTGAATATCATTCGGTTTGTTTTCTCGTTGACGTACAGCCACGGCGGTATCACCAGGAAGATAGAGGCATTGAGTTTGTCATCGTCAATGTTTACGTGGTTCGTTGCCCACAAATCGGAACCGGAAAGATATCTTCCAGAAAAAAAAAAAAAAAAGGGTTGAGAAAGTTTGTCTCCTTTGAATCAAGCTGATTGATTTTTTCCTTTAAATATTTTGTAGTTTTGTCGAAATTTTTCTTTGATTTGACCAGTAATTTGCGGTCAATCGACATTAGCTTGGTGACGAATTTGGTCACTTCAATGTATTATTTTTTATTATTTCTTGATGACGAATTTGGTCACTTTAAAGTATTATTTTTATTATTTCGACTTCTATCGAAGGCAAAACAATCGGTGGAGTACGTATTATTTCTGGTTTTGTTGTTGCTGTTGCAGGTGTGGGCTTAGTTATCGATTTATTCACAGTTTCTTCGTCATCGTCTGACAATACAGTGTAATAGTTGGAATTGTTCGCCACCGTTAGCGGTTTGTTCTTTTCGGGTATCTGAGTTTTTCTCTGTTATAAATGTCAGAGGAGCTCTCATGGACATCTTAAGGTTTTCAAACTGACCGTTCTTAATGTTTTTAATCGGTTAGATTTTTGCCTTGATTAAACCTCGCGCACGAAATCGTTACGGCACTTCAGACGTCGAACTTTTATAATTGAGCACAACTGAACACTTCGGAAAGTCGAGATGGACTGAGTATTTAAGTTGTGATACGCTTTGTTTGAAATCAATTAAGTTATTCAGTATTTAGCTTCTGATAAGTTTTGCCAAATACTGATACTTCGATTTGGAATGGCTTATTATTTGTGTTACGATAGGCTTTGTTGAACACTGAAGTCTCAATTTGAGATGCATCCACACAGGGTGTTTCGATGTCATTTGTGGTTGTTGGATTTGTTATGTACGTAACTGTTTTATTTCGCAAATATCTTTTACAGAACTTTTAAGTGATAAAAATTGATTTGGTAGGTTTCACTTACTAATACGCGATTTGCAATCACATTTATTTATTTACCGCATACTGGAAAATAGGTTTGGCGCTTTTTCAAATTAAACGGAAAAGCTGGTTATTACTTACCTTGACCGAACTCTTTTAACAGGTGTCTTATTCTTTCTTCTTCATAGAGAAACTCTAGTGGTGGTCCAAGCTAATTTGCAAATTATTGATACCGTACCCTTACGGAGAACTTTTACTTAATTTGTATTTATGGCTTTCCAACCCCACATTTGGATAAATGTAAAAGAAGACCACGAGGAAGAAGGGAAGAATGTCAATTTTATTTTGATTTCACTTCAAAAGTGAATAATGTAAATTCATCGCAGCTATACTCATTTGCTTATAATATATTTTTAGGAAAAAAAATTCTGAATAACAGTTTACATTAAAGTTTTGGGAACAAAAAATATAGAAATTTGTGGGTTTATGCAAGGCGCTCTAGAAATAGTATTTCTAGAGGGCCTTGACTTATTACTATCTTCATGGAATAGAAAAACGTTGAAAAGCGCACAAACTATAAACTAAATTTAATATAAATTGCTTGAATTTATAAATCTAGATTGAATTCATTGAATGTTTGGAATAAGGCTGAAAATGATGACGAAGAATAGCAGGTTTTTCTGAACTGAACCTAAGGTGTCCGAGCAAGTCGGAGCTCACTCAAGTACGAGATTTTTCAGTTTGACATATCGTGGCAGTCTGTTTTGTATCTATCTGGATTCGCGTTATGCCCAAAGAGATACCGAAGTAGGCCTATCGAGATAGAAATGAAGCATTTCTCAATACCACTGCATGAGCTAATTAATACCAACGTAAGCAAAAGTACAGTGAAGTAGTGATTTTGCTTTGAATAATGAAATGAAGCCAAATTTTTTGAGGAAAATTGCTTATTATATGTAATTAAATACAAATTTATTGAATTTAATACATATGTGATTTGTTAATAAAAGTTAAAATTAAATTGAATAGTAATCAATTATTCTTATTTACACGCTACTCACATTTCCTTAAATAAAGTTAATTTTGTATATTGCGACCTTATTGAACTATGCCCTACAGATGTACTTTTCGAAATGAATAAATATCTGGTGTTAAGATAACGCCCGATAATGCATTTCAATAATAATGAAAAATGATTATTGTTGAGCATGTGTTTTTTTTTTTACAGAATGACCTGTGTTATAGGCAATTTCGGCCTTTATGTGCAATGCACAAACACAGTCATGGAGGGAAGGAATGCGATTGGGAAGGTAGGGGAAAGGGAGTGAGAACGGCCGTAACGAGTGGAGAAGCTGGTATATTTTTTAGTTGTACTAGCTGCTACTGACAAATATTTGCAGATGTTATGGGGGACTAAATGATAGAAAGTGAACAGAAACCATCTACTGAGTATCTAGGCCTTCTTGAAGTGGAACTGTTTCACTTTTACACCGTTTGTCCATTTTATTTCGAATAATTTTTTATTGCCAGTAGCAAATGAAAAAATCGTGCTTAAAGAAATCCCCTGTCTGGAGGGGGAATCGAACCCACGACCTATTGACTGAGAAGCAAGCACGCTGCCCACTACGCCACGGAAGCACCTACTGTAAAACGGCGCAGCATTATTGCCTGGTATTTCTAGAGGGCGACTCCAACACCGAAGTTCTTTGCGAAATGTCAGTCAAGAGAACTGTTATGGCACAACTTCATCACTTCCTCAACACTGACGTCATCAAAACGTGCTATATTTCCTGCAGCTGCTGTAAAATAGCTCAGCATTACGGCCTGGTATTTCTAGAGGGCCTTGTCAAAAGTCATTAACAACAGAAACATATCTTGCAGCAATTGCGATCTTCTCTTGTTTAGCTTTAAAAGCCAAGTTCTTTAATAAATCGTTAGTGTTTCATAAATAATATCGTTTATGAATCGTTAACGATATTGATTAATTAATTAAAGTGAAAATCTTAACGACACATTAATGATTCATTGATAACGACTATGTACTTGTTTATATACTTGTTTCTTGTAAGCGTTTTACAATTCATTAATGAACCATTAAAAGTAATTCATTAACGAATGTCCATTTAGTCCGCTTGATGAATCGTTAACGACCAAATCGCTCACTAATATAATTCACTAACGATTTTTTAACGAATTGTTTTGTTTTTGAATTGAAGAGTAGTTATCGTTTAATAGTGAATTCTAATTAAAGTGGTTTGAGCCTGGCATTGCTGCAATCTTTCAAAGATGATGTGGCAACGCTGATAGAGACAAATAAGAAGGCAACTAACTTCACTTTTCTTATTTCTGTCAAAGTTGCCGACTGTGCAATTTGTCAGATTTGTTGATATAATTTCTCGAATTAATTTTTTTATTTAAAGTGCTTAATAGTGACTTTTCAATGGCTGGGAATTTTTGGCAGAGTTCTCATGCACAGCAATGGATTTTAGATAGGCAGGATCTGACGCGGGAAAGGCAACTTGATCTGCAGACGCTTTCCGAGGACGAGTATCAGAAGATTTTTATATTTTTTGCCAACGTAATTCAGGTGCTAGGTGAACAGCTGAAACTTCGGCAGCAAGTAATAGCGACGGCAACGGTTTATTTCAAGCGTTTCTATGCGCGAAATTCACTGAAAAACATCGATCCTCTGCTTTTGGCTCCTACCTGTATATTACTGGCATCCAAAGTGGAAGAATTTGGAGTTATCTCAAATTCACGATTAATCTCGACATGCCAGACTGTTATTAAAAATAAGTTCAATTACGCATATCAGCAAGAGTTCCCGTATCGGACGAATCACATTTTGGAGTGCGAGTTTTATCTTCTAGAAAATTTAGATTGCTGTCTTATAGTCTATCAGCCGTATAGACCTTTGTTGCAGCTAATTCAAGACATTGGGCAAGAAGACCAGCTGTTAACGTTGACTTGGCGAATTATAAATGATTCTCTCAGAACGGACGTATGTTTGCTGTACCCACCGTATCAGGTAGGCCAGTTGATTGATAGAATAGCAAGATCGCTCTGCAAATTAAAATGAAAAATATCTTACTAACTTCAGATTGCAATTGGATGCCTGCAAATCGCCAGTGTGATTCTTCAGAAGGACAGTTTGAAATCATGGTTCGCCGAATTAAATGTAGATATGGATAAAGTACAGGAAATTGCCCGTGCTATAGTAAATCTATTTGAGTTATGGAAAGATTGGAAAGAAAAGGATGAAATACAAGGACTTTTAGCTAAAATGCCGAAGCCCAAACCAGCACCGCAGCGATAATGAACATAATTTGATTACATTACATTCATAAAAGCATAATAATATTAACAACAATACAATATTATTTATTCAGGGCATGCGATATTTAAATCTAGAAATACGGTACTATACAATAATTAAGATTAGCTCATAGGATTCAATTTTATGAACGACAATTCTACGTCAGTTCGTAGCGATACCACACACATGATTGAAAAAAGTTCATTTCCACATGATGAACAACTGACAATAATAAAAAACAAATATGTAGTAAATGTGTGTTTCGTGTCCAGGCGTGACGATTCAAATTGTTAAAATCTATTATAATATTCGAGCAAGCCAATGCGGGTCCTATGTTCTGCCCAGTGCGCAATTTCTGCGTTATATTGCAATCGTAAAGCAGCGGAACCTTTTGTTTTATAAATTTTGATAAATACAGAAAAGTTTGTGCGCAAAACTATGGTTCCGCTAAAAAACATTCTTAAATCGAAAAAGTATTAAATTTTATATCAAAAGCTAGATTGTATATTAAGTTTTTTTCATTAGAATATTTTTGAAATTGCATCATTAATTTAGAAGCTTTGAATCCGTGTACACTTACAATGAAAGGTATTGAAATTGAATTAACGGAAGCTTGAACTGTACCGTATTGCAATGACAATACGATTTTTTATTCATTCATATTCATCGTTATTGGCGCGTATGCTTAAGCCACAAAATACGGGAATGTCTTTTAATGCTAGTGTTCAATTAGTGCCTCTCGAGATAATCTTTTTCAGTTACAAAGCGAACACTTAATGTAAGATCGAAAGTAGACAATAAATCCAAGTCAACCCTGAAAGAAACTTCGCCGGCAGGTCTGAGAAATTTGAAAGTTATTATTTGGAATGCAGTTAGCTTGAGTACAACTCATCATCAAGTGGGTTCTCGAGTTATTTTATGTCCCGAAAATTCAGATGCAGTAGAGCGAACTGATTATGAGTCGATTGCTAGAGGATCTTACAAACAGATATAGCGTTGATAGTGTTAGCTGTGAAGATACAGAAAAGGTAGCCAATTTCGGAATATTTAAATACCTTGGCACCATATTGCTTAAATGTCAAAGTGGGGGCATATGTTACTTTTCAAAATTGATATGTAGTAAGATCAGAAAAATTCGTATATCCAAACTCTACGAAAAAAACATTTGCCGCACAAATTTCATTTGTTTCTCATTTTATAGGTAAGTAAACTTTTTATTACATTGTTCTAATTTTTTTTATATTGTTAAACAATTGTAGATATTAACAATTGCAGGGCTTAGAGACGACTTTCATACATGCCTTCAGTCGATAGAAAATCGAAGAAATATCGTATTTCTTAATTCATTCTCAAAAAATCTATGATTTTTTAAGCAACCATACAGCACCAACATGCATTTATTTCTTTTAAGGGTAATTAATCAAAATAGGATTTCATGCTTTTTTTTACGGCTCCATGTAAAGGGTGTTGTTTTTAGGGGCGGAGAACTTTAAATTGAAATAATACACAGAAAATTTTTTTTAATATCAATGAAATTGGCTTTTTGTCAAAGATAATTTTATAGCATTAATGTTTGAATATGATTTTGGGCATGTGGCCGCCGCAGCAGGCGCGTGCTTGGCGTAAACACCATTACATCCAGAAAAAGTCACCGTTTGGTGCCCTTTATGGGCCGGTGGAATCATTGGTCCATATGTCTTCAAAAATGATGATGGTCAGAACGTTACAGTTAACGGTGAGCGGTACGGAGACATGATTACTATCGTTTTCGTGCGTCAATTGGAAGGCATTAATATCGCGGATATGTGGTCTCAACAGGACGGTCCCACATGCCACACAGCGCGTGATACAATTAATTTACTGAAACAAACATTTGATGATCAATTAATTTCACGAAATGGACTTGGAACGCAGTTTGATAAACTACATGCTTGTTGTAGTCTTATGCAGCACGACATGTCTAAATTGACCAAGAAATGTGCGCAATCCGACAATAAATTGAATGCTCTTCTGAACAACTTTGCTGATAGCGACGCTAAGGCTAGTTACCCACTGTACTCAAATGAGGATAAGACTTTCAATGGTAATGCTATTGCGAAAAAGCTTGATGTTATGCAAGATGACATTAAAGTTGCAAAATTAATTGCGGAGAGTTCGGATAAAACTCTTTTATCCATGTCACCACCTTTAAAAGAATCAACGAGCGTATGTTCAGGTGTTCATGTTTCTTGTCAAACGGATGAATCTACTTTGGTTCCAAAAAAGACTGTTCCCAAAGTCTTAGGAAAGAAGAATAACAATAATAGGAAAAAAGTAGACAACAACATAATCAACAGGATAGGAGCGGCAAATCCCGTCATATGTATAACTGAAACTTGGCTTTGTGCCAATTTTAAGGATGCTGAACTTTTTGACTCCGACTATCAAGTTTTTCTTCGTGATCGTCACCTCGATCTCCTTGACGCACCAGTTGGTGGCGGTGTACTCTGTGCTGTTAATCGGAAATTCTCCGGTACGACCATCGAGGTTTCTGAATCCAGTGGAATTGAGTTTATCTGCGTGGCTCTTGCAATTGGAGATAGAAAGCTTTATATCATCACTACCTACCTCTCAACATCAAGTGATTCTAACGTTTACGAGTCCGTCTATAATGCCACTGAGAGAATCTGCGATCTTATGCGTCCTTCCGATGAGCTGCTTATTTTCGGAGATTTTAATCTACCTTATGTTACATGGTGTCGCTCCGAAGATGATGATTGCCTAATGCCATTTCTCACTGGAAAGGCTTCTCGGCAAGACCAACATTTTTTGGATTGCATGCTATCGACAAGTTTAGTTCAGTCCAATCATATAGCCAACAGTTTTGGAAGGTACTTGGACCTAATTTTTTCTTCGAGTTCAAGCAGCATGACTATTAACCATTGTATTGCTCCACTACTGCCAGAATCCGCACTTCATCCTGCGCTTCACGCAATTTTTCATTTGGATTCAAGTGCAAAAAGCAACGTTGCTAAAGAAGTATCATATCAATTTAATTTTAATAAAGCTGATTTTACTGTTTTGAACCAGGACATACTATCATGCGATTGGTCGCGCGTTCTTAAAGAACAAGATGTTGAGATAGCTACTTCAAATTTTTACACCGCGCTTTTTACTTGCTTTACACGGTGTGTACCGTTCACCCACGAAAAGCAGGTAAAACGATTTCCATGGTTCGATGACGATTTGACTCATTTGAAAAATTTAAAAATTAAAGCATGGAAGTCGTACTGTCTCTCGAGAACCGATGCGGACTACATTTTTTACTCTGAGCTACGTGATTTGTTCGTTAGTCAGTCTACTGCGTCGTATAATAATTACGTCAGTAAAATTAAGCGATCAATCAAGGATAAGCCTAAGCAATTCTGGAATTTTGTGAATTCCAAAAGGCGCACCGATGGTTATCCCGCTTCTATGTTTTTCGACGGTGTAGTCAGTGATGACCCCTTAGTTATAAGCAACTTTTTTGTTGACCATTTCCGTACTGCTTTCACTACCTCAAATCGTACGATTAGTCCTGAGGATTTCCATTACATATCGAAATTTCCTTCTACCTCATTAGAGACGAAAGATCTTCATATTGAGGAAGCGACCATTTTAAAGTTTATTTCAAGCATTACGGATAGTTTTTCCAAAGGTCCATACGGCATCCTGCTGCCGTATTAAAGCGTTGTAGTACCTCTCTGGTTCTGCCTTTATGCCATATATTTAACGCTTCTCTCAGTTCGGGGATATTTCCTAGTTTGTGGAAATACTCCACTATCAGACCATTGCTTAAGAAAGGTAAAAGAAGTGATGTGTGTATCTATCGTCCTATTGCTAATCTTTCTTGCATCCCTAAGTTGTTCGAGGCTGTTGTTTGTAATATAATGAATTTTCATTGTAAATCAATCATTAGTCCTGCCCAACATGGGGTTACCAAAGGTAGGTCGACCACAACAAATCTGATAGAATTTTCCGATTTCACTATTCCTGTTATTGAAGACGGTAAGCAGGTTGACTGCATATATACCGACTTTACCAAAGCTTTTGATAAAGTTGACCATACTATTCTTGCCTACAAGCTATACGCGCTTGGATTTCCTATTATTTTCATAGATTGGATCAGATCTTACCTATATAATCGTACCCAAAAAGTGATTTTTCGAGGTGTTTATTCCTCTGCTATACCCAACCCATCTGGTGTGCCACAGGGAAGCCATCTAGGACCACTGTTATTTATTTTATTTATTAACGACGTGAGTTCGGTTATTTCCCACTCGAAAATTTTGCTCTATGCTGACGACGCGAAATTGTTTCGCGATATTGCTTCAAAGTGATTTGCAATGTTTTTTTGACTGGTGTACATTAAACTGTATGCCTTTGAATATTAGTAAATGTGCAAGCGTTTCATTCTTTAGGACCAAATCTCCCATACATTTCTACTATGTCCTAGACGGTAGCACACTACAACAGACAGATAAGGTACTGGATCTAGGTGTATATTTTATTTCCGCATTTACGTTTGACGATCATATTGACTACATAATCAGCAAGGCCAACTCCGTTTGGGGTTTCGTTAAAAGATGGTGCAAGGACTTCAATGATCCTTATATAACTAAGACTTTATACTGTACTTTTGTACGCTCTATTCTGTGGTATGCGTGTCAGGTATGGGCTCCGTATTACGAGGAACATAAGAGTATGATTGAGTCTGTACAGCGAAAATTCTTAAGGTTCGCTCTAAGAGACCTTCCTTGGTCTGATACGTTGCGTCTTCCTCCTTACGAACAGCGCCTAAAACTCCTTTCTCTAGAGTCGCTTGAGAATAGACGGATTATCCTTAGGGCGACTTTTCTATTTAAATTAATCTTAGGAGAAATTGACTCCCCATATTTGCTCGAAGCCATAACTTTTAGTATTTCGCGTCGATCCTTGAGAAACTATGTGCCACTCCACATTTCTCATCATCGCACCAACTACGGACAAAACGAACCAATCGCATCTCTTTCGCGTATTTTGAACAATAATTACTACCGTATTGATTGTAATTTATCTAGCATGCAGTTAAAGTCAGCTTTATGCGACAAATAATTTGTGATTGTTGATTATTTTTAATTGGATACTCGTATGATGTATTTTTTACGTACTTCTTTGTAACAATATTTTGTAAGTAATCATTGTTTTGATGAATTTGAAATAAATAAATAACTCGCAACCTCGTTCGTGCGATTTGACGCCATTCGATTTTTTTCTCTGGAAGTATGTAAAGTCCCATGTCTACTCCGATAGACCAGGAACTATTCAGCACTTGAAAGCCAATATTCGACGCATAATTGCCGAAATACAGCGTGATTTACTTTTACGAATTGTGTGAAAATCGGACTTCCATATTACGCCATGTACGCACCAGCCGCGATGGCCACATGTCCGAAATCATATTCAAACATTAATGCTATAAAATTATCTTTCAAATAAAGCCAATTTCATGGATATTAAAAACATTTTGCTGTGTTATATTTCAATTTGAAGTTCTCCGCCTCTAAAAAAAACTATTTTTAAGTTCCCCATATTATGAAATAATAATAAGAAATAATCGCGAAAATTTTGGACATACGTTTTTTGATGGATTTACGTATTTTAAGGTCCCAAGAGCTCATGAACTTGTTTTCTCAATGATGTTTGTCTGTGTGTGTGACTGTTTCGACGATAACTCGAGTAAATATCAACAATGCGAGTGGTCGCTTAAAAAATCGTGCTTCGCTTAGAACAGAACCCTGTTGTTTGTATAAATATACAGAAAAAGTTATTTGGCTATGCTATTACTTTCTGAAACATTTACGAAGGCTCTGATAATAGCTGTATGTGTTGTTATCAAACAAAAAATAAGCTTAAAAAAACGTTATTCTAAGCATTCGCATGACTGATATCAATACAATCTTCTTGAATGGCACAAGAGCCCAAATCGGGGCCTTGGACTCCAGACATTTAGGTTTCTTAACTTTTATTTGCTATTTTTGACTATAGTTTGATCGGGATTTGAACCTTCGCATTGTAGATCAACACGCTACCCACTAGGCTATACCCAGATATAAATATAATGCAATAATTAAATTTAATGTAATTGTATATGCATAGACAGTTAATGAGATCGAATAAAATTATAAATAGCTTTAAGAATTAAAAAAAAAATTGCTGTACGCAGGACAAATGTGTTGTAGACATTAAGTAAATCGGTTGGGGAAAATGTGATATTAAGTCGAGCACCTAAGGAACATTTCAATTCCGGATGGATTATTTTATCCTAGTCGCATTGTGATCGAAATAAACTTTACTTTTCAAAATAAGTCAATATCAATGGGTAAAAGCACAAATATTGTCTGTCCACTTTTTAGGAAATGATTTTGTTCAGTACAAACCACTGCTATGTAGGGAGATTATTGGACTGTGACGAAAAATTAATTCATGTATGGGGATAGTAATGTTTAATGTTTACACGATATTTTCAGTTCGCAATTGAAGTTTCACTCAGAATCTAGAAGAACACGCTACTCACTAGACTACATCCAGGTTGCTGTGTATAGTTATTGTATGATTTCCAGAGTTTTCAAAAGTTAAGATGCACGCAATACGTTGAGCTAAAATCGGCGCAATACGTTAAACGCTCCTCAACCCGAACTTATTATCTGCACGAACAGCAGCGGGCGAAATAGCAGGTTCAACTGAAGTAACAGCTGATCAAAAATCCTGTTTGAGCCCTTTCAAACTCGAAGAAATAAAAACTGAAGAACCACACAAACAACAAAGCTTCGAGCGCTGATCAAATTCCAGCTTAATTTCTGAGAGCCGGCACACAGAAAAATGGACGCAGGAAACATTTTCCGGAGTATCATATGTGCTAATTATAAAAATGACGGGAAAACCCTGCTGGGACCTGCTGGGACCTTTGCTTTGTACGTCTTGAAAAATATTAATAGAAATTCTGGAGTAGAGAAAGAGCGACCAGAGAAATATTCTCAGTTAAACGGGTGCTGGAAAAGGGCAAGGAAAGTTGAATTTCGTAATAACGGAAACAAAACTGAAGCTATGACGCAAACTAGGATAACAAATTACAGTAGAAAACTATAATCTAGAAACCTCGTGTAACAACTTATCGACTTATCGAAGCATGGATGCGAGCCAATCGAAATTGGAAGACGAATAATAATAGCGAACCAGTCGCATTAATCGCTACTTCCATTAGTAGAAATAGAAATGTGAACAGAAAAATAAAGCTTAAAATATATGAAACGATTATAAGACCTGTGCTGTGCTATAGCAGCGAAACGCGGACATTAATTCCGGCGTCCGAAAACTACTTAACGCCCTTGAACGAAACGTCCTCAGATAATTTCTTCGATAATCCAGAAGTGTTAAAGGGTCAACCAGCATAGAATTTAAGACCAGTTGGAAAAATACAAGCGCTGGGAGAGTTCAATTGATCCAGGCAAAAAATCGCTGCTAAGGTTTAACTGGGGAATGCATTATTCTTTAGCGTTACAAACTTTTAATTAAACTGGTTTACTCTAAAATTTTATGTAGAGTATAAAAACCAAGATGGAGGAAAGGGATGGAAAGATTCAGTACTCATAACAGGTTGAGTTTTTTATGATTGCAAGGGCTAGCTACCCTTCCGCAGAAACAAACGTTTAGGAAGCTGCAAATTTGATTTGGGCTGTCGTATTCAATTATGAAAATTTGGGCTTAGGTTTACAAATTATGCCATAGATATAAGGAAACATTATCAAAGGAATACATTACTATGCAACACATACATAAATGTACAAGGGTGGTTCAAATATAAAGGGTAATTTGGTTAGTATACTCTGTCAGTAATTGCGAGCTGAATGGTTGAGTAGGGTGAAGGTCGGTAGGTTAGAGAGGCGGAACCAGCTTGGTTAGCTGCTGCGCTCTGTTCTGTCCTCAGTACTGCCATGAGTGAGCGTGCACAATGTATTATTATAAAGTTTGTAACCAATGAAGGGGTTAAACCCTCGAAGATATTTTAACTCGTTCGAAGGCACAGTTTGGCGACGCTACAATATCCCGAATGTTTTTTTGGAGGGGAACGATTCGAGAACAGTGAAGTCGTCGTGGGGCGTGCGTGCGTAGTTATGTATTGTATGCTGAACTTGAAGGTGGATATGGAAAGCAAAACTAAAGGATCCACTGGTAACACTATCAAAATTTCTTAATGCAAGGAATTGACATAAATCGATTCCAAATTAAAAGATGGAAATCAAATTATCCTCTGGCTTATCATTTAGTGACGATACGAAACAAACAACAACATCCCTACACCAAATACATATAAACTGCCAACAAGTCGGGCGAAACTTTATTATTCTTGGGATAAGTTGCCAGTTATCAATTTAACACTTTGTAGAAACGTTCAAAAGTTTCAGTATATATAATCAATATTTCTTTCGTTTATTTGTGCAAGTTTGAGTTTTGTGAGGGGAGGGTTGAGGGGTGATAGTAAGGGTCGGTGGATTTTAATAGTTTTTTAATTGATTGCTTGAATCACGTCCAATATTCCTTGTATAGAATGTCAGTTTCATAGACGAAGTTGCATAGAATTTTCATAAGATTCTATGTATTTTACATTCATGAAACCAAACATTTGTATGGGAGGGGGTAGAGGAGGTAGGGGAATCGTAAAAACTGTGACGCAATTCTATTTCCTTTCTCATGTAGTGTGCTCGTACAAAATTTCAGATTCGTAGCTTTTAATTTGTTGGTTATTAGTTGATTTAATGAAATAGGTCAAAATGATACTTTTGTATGGGAGGGGGTAGAAGGGCAAGCGCGATTGCAAAACTTTTAAAGGAATTTCATTTCAATTATTTTTGTAAGTTTTCATGCAAAATTTGAAATGGATAGCTTTTAAGAATTAGCTGATAACTGATTTCTTATAAATGCTCGAAAAAATAATTTTGTATGAGAGGGGGTAGAAGAGGTGGAAGAATTGCAAAATTTGTGAAACAATTTTCTTTATATTCTCTTGTAAGGTACTCGTAATAAATTTCAAGTTCGTAGCTTTTAATTTGTTGGTTATTAGTTGATTTAATGAAATTGGTCGAAATCATACTTTTGTATGGGAGGGGGTAGAAGGGCAAGTGCGATTTCAAAACTTTTAAAGTAATTTCATTTCAAATATTTTTATAAGTTCTTATGCAAAATTTCAAATTGATAGCTTTTAATAGTTAGGTGATAATTAATTTCTTAAAAATGGTCGAAAAAATAATTTTGTATGGAAGGGGGTAGAAGTTTTGAAAGTATTCGACCAGTTAATATTTCATACTTTTTGGGGATTTTTTTAAAATGTATTTCCCAAATTTTCAAGTTTCTACCTTAAAATTACATCCAAAAATTTTCAGTTTTCGTGTTTTTTTCGCTGCACATAAAACACCTTGTGCCCATTAGACCGGGGTGGTCGGTTCTTAACAATTGTGGATCAAATTATTATTTTTTTTCTATGTATATGAAATAGATGTATCCACATGCCAAATTTCAAGTTTCTATCTTTGACCAGAGTCCTAAAAAAATCACTCAAAATTGTCAACATTTTTGCTTACCACCTCCCCCCCTTTACACCCTGTAACTTAAAATTTTTATCAAAATTAACTATTGTATAGTTCTACAATCTGACAAATTTTCGATTTGATATCTGTACTATTTTTTGAGATATAAGGATTTGTTATTTTGAAAAGTGCGCCATTTTTGAAATGCTCCCCATTTCCCCCCACTACTATTATTTCAACATATTATATTTGTTTTGTATTTTCCTAGTATAGCTTAATATACATTTAAAGTTTCAATTACATAGCTTAAGAGATAGTTGAGATATTCAATTTTAAGTGTTTTTCTTTGCACCCTCCCTGACCCTCCCCGTTTCAATAATTAGCAACTCTCTAAGCTGATTCCGATGGAACTATATGCCAAAATATAAATTTTTACGATAAGTAATTTCGAAGATATAATCATTTGAAAAAACAATTCGGCCGACAATTTGTTTTTAGCCCCCTCTTTTCGGACGCCAATGGATAAAAGAATTAAATTATTTTTGGAGTTTGTCCCACAACCCTCTCTATATGTCTACTGATTTTCAACTTTCTATCTGCATTCGTGAGGGAGATATTAGCAAGTGTAGTTTTCGACTTTTTCCCTCCCCCCGCCTCCTCCTTCCATCTAACACCCCACAAAATTTAGAAAATAGAGTTCACTTACCTAACCAACAATCCACCCAAAAACGAACATTCTACCTTTAACGGTCTCGGAGATATGAGTCCATATATACGGCGTACGGCGGGACGGATTTTTTTTTTTGCATTTTTAGGCTAATTTAGTCATGAAACGCAAAAAAAAACAGAATAAGATACTCTAGATGAGATGGAAAAGACTTTAATATACCGGAAAATATGTCATCTCAAATTCTTTCGAATAGTGAATAGAGACTTTTGCATGGGAGGTGGTAGAAGTAGAGGGGGTTTGTATTTTTCGTATATTACACCGAACATAGCATGCAAAATGTTTTTTGCTGAATTTAAAAGTTTTTAGTTTTCATTATTTTTAAAGAAATTGGTCATAGTTTTCCTGAAATTGGGGCATTTGTATGGGAGGTGGCAAAGAAAGTGGAGCGTTTAAGATGATGTTAAAACTGCTTATCATCATCCTTGTCACCATGCTTTGATTCAATTTCAAAGTTGATAGCTCTCATATGTATACTTGAAGGAGAAATGCTTTTCTTGAATTTATAACACAGATATTTGTATGGGAGGTGGTAGAAGGAGTGAAGCGGAGCTGATAATTTTTTCTAAGACTTATTTCAATTGTTAAGAAACAAATTCTGGCAAAATTTGAAGTTTGTACTTTTTCTAGTTTGAATGGAAATCGATAAAATGCATTTAACAAAAATTATCCATTTGTATGGGAGGGGGTAGAAGGAGTGTACGGATCAAAACAATTTTTTTTCGCATTATTAATATTTCTATTTGTATACTTTATACAAAATATCAAGTTGATAGCTTTAACAGTTTCGAAGAAAAATAATTTAATTTAAATTCCAAAATTTCGTGAAATTTGTATGGGAGGGGGTAGAAGGAGTGAGGTGAAGTTAATAATTGTTTTTAAAATAAATTGCAATTATAGTAAAATTAATACTGACAAAATTTCGTCTTTTTAGCTTTACTAGTTTCAATGAAAGTCGAGAGTATGTATTTTTCAAAATTTTCCATTTGTATGGGAGGGGGTAGAAGGAGTAAGGGGATCGAGTTGATATTCCGTGATATTAATGACATCTATATCATAATACTTTGATCTAAATTTTCGATAGTTTAAATAGTTTCAAAGAAAAATCAATTTCTTAATATTTCGAAATTTCATGAAATTTGTATGGGAGGGGGTAGAAGGAGTGGGGGGATTTAGCCCATTCACGAACTTAAAGTTACTTTTTTGCTAAAAATGACACACAAAAATTTTTAGCACTGTAGCTCAAAGCTTTCGAGAGTTATGCTGTAGACAGACGCACAGACGGACAGACGGACAGACAGACAGACGGACAGACGGTCACTCGGAATCGAGGTTTTTGAGCGACAACAAATATTTCTGTACCCTTGGCGGCTCTGTGCGATCGTTATTTCTTAGCGTTACAAACGGTAAGGCAAACACAATATACTCAGATTTCATCTAGAGTATACAAATTTCAGGGTAGCAAACTTTTTTTTTTTCTTGTGTCGATCACAATACTTTATTATTAGAATAATAAAGTAAAATAAAGATAACACAAAACAAAAAAATTGACAAAAAATTGGCATCAACTAGCATTAAGGCTACTTTTTAAACACAAAAAAATCGGCTCATTCATACCATAGTTTGTTCGGTGAAAGCAAATCTGTAGCAATTTAGGCTGCCTTGGTAAATATAGACCAACAGCAAACTGCATCAAACTCAAAAGTGTAGGAGAATCAATTAACCCTGTAAGAAGTTGATGAGCAAAAACTACATCAGCTACCTCACGACGTTTCGAGAGTAACGACATATCTAATAGCTTAAGTTGATCAATATAAGGAGGAAGGCGAACTCTGTCACTCCAATTAAGGTGGCATAAGGCTATTCTCACAAATTTACGAGCACGATTCAATTCTGCCAATGTGCTCATCGTAATAAGGAGACCAAACTTGAGAAGCACATTCAAGGTGAGATCTAACGAAGGTGTTATAAAGAATCAATTTAACAAAGGGATTGTTAAATTCTTTGGATAAGCGTGTGGTGAATCATCAATCTTATTTATATGCAAGCTAAAATCCAGTTTATGGTCAAATGGAACACCTATAAGTCAATTATAGAGTTAACACGATCCAAAATACAGTCATTAAGACTATTTATTATTATAAACGGTGAGACTTTCCTAGTAAATGACATAACATGACATTTATCCACATTCAAACGAAGATCATTGTGGCGACACCAATTCCTAAAATTAATCAAATCTTCCTGAAGAAAATTGTCAGAGTTGGAACTAAGAGGCCTAAAGATCTTAATGTCGTCCGCATAAATAAGTACTTCCGAGTATTTAAGAAGAGAGGCAACATCATTAGTGGCCAGGACAAACAAAAGTGGCCCAAATGACTTCCTTGAGGAACACAGAATGCGCCAGTGGCGTGGCGCCTATTGATGCAAAGGAAGCATTGCTTCTCTTACATTTTACTTCTCTATTGTGTTTAAATGTAGTTACCAAAGGTTTTGTGAAATCTTTTAAAAATTCAAGCACTTTATAAAAATTAGGCTCTATTTTCTCTCAGCTTGGCACACAACCTATGTGACGCTTTTGCTCTACAGATGCTTTGGAGTCCAAAGCCCACCAAAAGCATTCTCTACAATGGCGCTACAGCTCAAATCGGACCTTGGCCTCCTGATATTCAGGCTTCTTAACATTTTATATTACTTATTGTGGAAAGGTTGTTAACCCTTCGCACAACCCTCTTTCATTTTCGTAGATTGAGGTGACCAAGGTATATCCAAGCAGGCAATGTGCTAGAATTATTGCGTCGACCGGGATTTGAACTCACGACCTTCGCATTACAAGACCAACACGCTACCTACTAGGCTACACCCTAGCTACACCAAAAGCATTCGTCCATAGAAAAAGCTTCGTGCCCCTAAAAAAAATCGACTTTCATACCAAGCGTGGAAGCATCGTGGAATGTGCTTCCATTTCCAGGCTCCTCTCATTCTCTCATTTCCATGACTTTCCATCGTTACAATTTTTGAAATTTTATTATTGAGTAGAAAATTATTAGCGAGAAAAGTTTGAGGCATTGGTATGGTAATATCGCCAAAGAGGGGAGCTCTGATCAAAGTTCTATGAATATTTTTGTAGATATTGGCGACATCTGTTGTCCCATATTATTTGTTTCTATTTTGGCTCGCAACTAAACTAAACAATTAAAAGCTGTCGCCGGAAGGTCCGTTATCACTCATTAGCACGATAAATCGACTTTAGAACTATAGATCTATTGATCTTTATAAGTTTCTACATCTACAATGGCGCTACAACCCATATCGGACCTTGGCCCCTTGATATTCAGGTTCCTTAACATTTTATATTACATATTGTGGAAGGGTTGTTAGCCCCTCGCACAACCCTCTTTCTACGAATTATAAGCTTAGCTCTTTGATTTTTATCAATGCTGCATTATTGATTACCTTTTCAGATTCTGCGCAGATCTCGGATTAATTGCGTAGAAAACGACATTATTGAATAACTAAAATTATTTTACTGCTATTGTATAAGGAATTATTGAAGATCTTTGTGATATGAATAATTTGCACAATTTGTACTCAGACATGGATGAAAAGTGTTAATCATTGAAAATCATTAATTTTGTGGTCTAAATTTGATCCAGATACCAGAATTGAAAATTTGCAACTTCAAAAACTTTTTCAGTGATTTTATTTAATGAGAATTCATATATGCGTACGTATTTTAGAATTTAAAAGATTAAAATATCTTGATAAAGAATTGCTTCCCCTATCCATAATATCACGCCACGCCACTGGAATGCGCAGTAAATGGCTTAGAAGTACAATCACAAAAGGGAACTTGATAAGTTCTATTAATTAGATATGACTTAATCCAATTAATAAACCAGGTAGGAAAACCCAACATGTCTGATTTCAACAAAATAATGGAATGAGGTAATTTATCGTAATCCACCTGCTTACCCTCCTCAATGTCTACAATGGATTTATTCATAAACTCCATCAGATTAGTGACTGTTGACCTATTTTGGATAAAACCATGTTGTTTACTTGAAATCAGGGTTTTACAATGAAACGACAGGCACTCATGCACTACAGACTCAAAAAGTTTCAATAGTTGACAACAGCAGATTTTGCACCACTTTTGTGAGTCGGTATGATAAAGGAGGACTTCCATACATTCGGGAAAATCCCAGATTTTAGCGACCTTTGAAAGAGGAGGGAGAGACGCTCACCAATAGAGAGGCAGCAGCGTTTATGGACAACATCTTTAAGGCGAGAGATATGGTTAACTATATCATTATAAGAAATGGGTATACCAGACAAAGTAGTTGAAGCAGTAATAGTAGTTGTGCATATTATTAGTTAATAAATACATAAAAAAACATAACAGGGCTACGATTGCGCGTAAAGCGCAATCTTACGATACTCTAGATGAAATAGAATTTTATGTGATCCCAAGAAATTTTGTATGGGGAGTGTTAGAAGGGGTCATAGCATTGAACTAATTTTTTCCCCATCATGCTAAAGTAGCTATAAAAATGTCTTATACAAAATGCTTACTCCAAAAATTGAATAGGAGCTGAGAAAATTAGTGTGTTAGATTTAGTGAAAATGTGCAGTTTGTATGGGAGGTGGTAGAAAGAGTGAGGGGATTTTAGTGATTTTTTCAAAAATAACTAAGAATATCATAAAATTGACATCTCTTAAATTTTAGACCAGTAACATTCATACTTTTCAAGAAAATAGATTTTTTGTGAAGTTGTGAAACTGTGTCATATTGTATGGGAGGGGGTAGAAGCAGTAAAGCTAATCAGATATTTTTTTTTTGATCTTAGTGATAATACTAAATAAGTATTTATCACAAAATGTGAGCTCGATAAATGTTATATATTCTGAGAAAATCGGCTTAGAGCATTTCATGAAAAAGTTTAGTTTGTATGGGAGGGTTGGAAGGAGAGGGAGAACGCAAATAATTTTTATACTGTATAATGAAATTATTATGAAAGCAACATATCCCGAAATTCAGACTAATAGCTTTTATACTTTTCGAGCAAATCCGTTTATAGTCGAATTGCGAAATTGTGCTATTTTGTATGGGAGGGGGTAGAAGGGGTGAAGCTAATCGTCTAATTTTTTTTGGCCTTACTAACAATTTTAAATAAATATTTAGTGCACAATTTCAGCTCGCTAAATTTTATAGGCACTGAGTAAATTGGCTTAGAGTAATTCATGACAAGTACAGTTTGTATGGGAGGTGGCAGAAGGAGGGGGAGGACACGCATAATTTATACCGTAGATTGATATTATCATAAAAGTAATATATTCCAAATTTCAGGCCAATAGCTTTTATACTTTTCGAGCAAATCCGTTTAATGTCAAATTGCGCATTCGTGTCATTTTGTATGGGAGGGAGTAGAAGGGGTGGAGCGATTTGGCCCGTTCACGAACTTAAAGTTACTTTTTTGCTAAAAATGACACACAAAAATTTTTAGCACTATAGCTCAAAGCTTTCGACAGTTATGCTGTAGACAGACGCACAGACAGACAGACAGACAGACAGACAGACGGACAGACGGTCACTCGGAATCGATGTTTTTGAGCGACAACAAATATTTCTGTACCCTTGGCGGCTCTGTGCGAGCGTTATTTCTTAGCATTACAAACGGTAAGGCAAACACAATATACTCTCAGATTTCATCTAGAGTATAATTACCGTTTATATTTGAACCACCCTCGTATTGTATAGACAAAAGTGTAAATTAGTAATAACTTGAATTCATTAAACTAGGCTTAAATTTTAGCTATATGGGATTGATTCACTGCAAATTGAACTTTTCTATCTCTAGAAAGGCTATTTTGATTTCTTAGTCTTCGATTCAATTTATTTATTTATCATCCTCTTCGATCTCGTCTAGAGTGTAAAAATCTCAATTGGCATCACTGGTTGACCTCACACAGATCGCTCATTCATTAGTGGTACAGTGCAGAGCAAACACTTACTCTGAGCCTGACAGCTAGATCAGTTAGTCAGATAGAGTCTAAATTAGCAGCCGAATCTCCCAAAGTTAGGTTAAACCCACACGTAATTTGTTGACTCAAGCGCTATAGTATCGTAAGCCTCTTGCGCAGTAGTTCTACAACTTAATTCAAGTTCCTCGTGTTATAGTTTATTTGTTTCGAACTTAATGCTCATTCTTCCACAATATGTATTGATCTCGTTTTAGTTAAGGCTGTAGTGCAGTCACAGTCAGTAAATAATAGTGTTGAAAGCCATTCTGTTATATCGATACAATTGCAATTACACGGTATAAACCGAATTGTGATAAAGTTGACTGTTTCATTATTATTACATACGATTTTGGAACTACTCATCAAAATGAATATTAAAAAACGTAAGTATGAAGTTCATTATGATAAACCATACATAGCTCAACACATCAATTAGCTAATAATTTACATTCCATCTTTCCAAACTAGCAGTTGACCTTGATTTCTTCGATCGCGATGTGAATGTATGTAACTTACCATGACTAATAATAATTTGAGTATATTAAAATTTTGACACTGTTATCTTCTGATAGCCTTAAATGTTAGAAGCAAAACTCACTTTCAGTTATCTTGAGAAAAAGATCTCAATGTACTCGTAGTATTCTAAGATTTTTCTTAAAGTTATTTTATGATGATCGTTCAATGAATCTGATTGTATCCGTATTGTTTCACATCATATACTATATTACCAAAAATACAATTTGTCGACCTTCACGAGTATTTAATAATATAAATAATTAAAGACTGAATCTTTCGTATTGTTTCAGTCTTTAATGCTTTGTTGTTTATAATATTTTACTAGTATCTTCTTTGTGATTGTTGCGAACTTTATTAGCGGCGTGATTGGCATTCAGAGTTGACTTTTTTAATACGGAAAATTTTTGATTGGAGATAGCATCGAAATATTTGAATTTAGTTAAACATATTTCAAATAATTTTTAGTTCGAGGACGATGCTCTTTCACTACGGAAAGTAAATATAACGTATGCTAGTCTACTCCACCTTTTATTTGTCTTCATTTAAACTGTTTGCTGTAGTAAAGAGAATAATATGAAGATCTGAAGGAGTCTCGATTCTGGTTCCTTTATGATTTAACACTGAGGCTCGTTTCCCTATTTTTTGAGTTGGCGTAACGAGAATAACGTTCTCTTCGATTCGGTCCAAGAGGTTTGATTTTTGACGAGTAAGAATGCGACTTGGAGTTACAGGATTACCGGGAGAAATCGAACGCTCTTGGGGATCTGGTTTCGTCGAGGTTTCGGCTGAATCAATTCGAGGTACGGACGAGACACGTAAAACATGAGTTGTAGGGGATGACTCTATTTCAGGCTTGCTATCATTCGCGATAGATCGATTAAAGGAATCACTTTCTAAATTCATTTATTATCAATGAAACGCTTAGCATAAACAATAATTGAACCTTATTCCTTTATAAATTTTATTAATATTTATTATTATATACATTTACGTAGTGCAACTTTTTGCAACCTTTGATTCTGACAGATTCGCTGACTTTTTTTTTCGTTTGTTTAAATAAAAAAATTAATCCAAAATATTAATAAACATAACAGAATTATGATGTTCTAGAAGAAATGAGAAAGAATTTAATGCATCGGAAATATGTTACCTCTAATTCTTTCGAATAGTTATTAGTGACTTTTGTATGGGAGGTGGTAGAAACAGAGGGTGAAGGTTTGTAATTTTTGGATATGACACCTAACGTGGTATGCAAAATAGTTTGCGCTGAATTTAAAGTTTGTAGCTTTCATTATTTTCAATTGGACATAGTTTTCCTGAAATTGGGGTATTTGTATGGGAGGTGGCAGAGGAAGTGGAAAAGCTTAGAAGATTTTGAAACTGCATATCAACATCATTATCGCCAGGCTTTGTTTCGATTTAAAAGTCGATGGCTCTCAGATGTTCGAAGAAGAAATGCTTTCCTTGAATTTATAATATAGATATTTGTATGGGAGTGGGTGGAAAGAGTGAAGCGAAGCTGATAATTTTTTTATCATATATTGAAAATATTAAGAAATAAATTCTGGCCAAATTTTGAGTTTGTACATTTTCTAGTTTTAATGGAAATCGATATAATGCATTTACCCAAATTATGCATTTGTATGGGAGGAGATATAGAAGAAGTGTACGGAAAACAAAATTTTCCCTCGTCAATGACATTTCTATTGTTATATTTTCCACAAAACTTCAAGTCGATAGCTTTGGCAGTTTCAAAGCAATCTAATTTAATTGAAATTTCAAAATTGCGTGTAGTTTGTATGGGAGGGGTTAGAAGGAGTGGGGTAGGTTCGATAATTTTTTTAAAAATTAATTGCAATTATAATAAAATGAATTCTCGCAAAAATTCGTTCTTATAACTTTTGTAGTTTCAATGAAAATCGAAAAAAATGCATTTTTCAAAATTGTTCATATGTATGTATGGGAGGGGGTAGAAGGAGTGAGGACATCAGCCCAATATTTTGTGACAGAAATGATATATACATCATTATACTAAACCTAATTTAAAGTCAACCGCTTAAGTAGTTTCGAAGAAAAATCAATTTTTTAAAATTTCGGGGGAGGGAGTAGAAGTAGTGGAAGGATGTAGTCCGTTCACGAACTTAAAGTTACTTTTTTGCTAAAAATGGCACACGACAAATTTCAGCACGATAGCTCAAAGTGTTCGAGAGTTGTGTTCTAGACAGACACACAGACGGACAGATAGACGGAATCGAGGTTTTTGAGCTACAACAAATATTTCAGTACCCTTGGCGGCTTTGTGCGAGCATTATTTCTTAGCGTTACAAACGGTAAGGCAAACACAATATACTCTCAGATTTCATCTAGAGTATAAAAATTGAATGGATATTCCTTAAGTAGTCTTGAATGTCTCGTCAGCCTGACATTGTCATTGAGCCTGAATTTATTTGAGATGTGATCAATCTTAATATCGCCATTCAAAACATCTAAGGTAAAACAGGATGTGAGCATAGTTCTTCTAGAATCAAGAGGTAAAAGATTTAATAATTGGAGCCTAACTGTGTAGCGTAAAAGGTTTTCAAAGTCTCTAGGATCATAAAAGTCCCTAAGAGTAAAAAGAAGGAATTGCTTCTCGATTGACTCTATTCTGTTGCTATATAACTGGAAGAAGGGGTCCCAAATGGGACATACATATTCCAGAATAGGGCGGACAAGAGAACAGAATAAAGATTTGACGACCCATACATTCTTAAACACTTTGGCTCTTCTCTTAATGAACCCAAGAAGTTTATTGGCTTTTAAAATTATTCGATTATAGTGGGATTTGAAACACAGTTTATTGTCCAGTAGTAAGCCGATTACAAAATTTTTACTGAACGACCAACACGAGCCAATAAAGAAAGATATGACGAGCTTGATCATATAAGGCATTGCTTCTCGATTGACTCTATTCTGTTGCTATATAATTGGAAGAAGGGGTCCCAAATGGGACATACATATTCGAGAATAGGGCGGACAAGAGAACAGAATAAAGATTTGGCGGCCTATACATTCTTAAACTCTTTGGCTCTTCTCTTAATGAACCTAAGAAGTTTATTGGCTTTTAAAATTATTCGATTATAGTGAGATTTGAAGCACAATTTATTGTCCAGTAGTAAGCCGATTGCAAAATTTTTACTGAACGACCAACACGAGCCAATGAAGAAAGATATGACGAGCTTAGGCGATATGCGAAAAAGACCTGCAGACGAAAACAAAGGAAGTACCATAATGACAAGATACAAAAAATGGACGACGACATGAGAAAAAAAATAAAACGCGGGACGCATACGCAATAGTAAAAGATCTAAAAAAAGGATATAAGCCAAAAACCAGTCTCTGCAGAGACGTGGAGGGCAACATCATCAGCGACGCACAAGAAATCAAAAGGAAATGGGCTTCCTACTTTGAACATCTTTTGAATCCCATCCCAGTAGCACCGACCACGACAGACAACATTTCAATTGAAGCCTCAACTGACGAAGATGAACCATCATCGACACTACCCACGCTTGCTGAAATCAAAGCAGCCCTATGTGACCAAAAACTTAACAAAGCGCCGGGAATTGATGAAATACCAGTTGAACTTCTGAAAAACGGTGGAAATTGTGTCGCTGAAATACTGAACAACATGATATGCAAAATTTGGACAGAGGAAATCATACCCGACGATTGGCGAAAAAGCATTATATGTCCAATTTACAAGAAAGGAGACAAACTCTGCTGTTAAAATTACAGAGGAATATCATTGTTGTGTACGTCCTATAAAATACTGACAAAAATAATTGAACGTCATCTTAAGCCCTATACTAATCAAATAATTGGCGAATACCAAAGGGGGATTCAGAACCGGACGATCTACAACAGACCAGATATTCTCAGTGAAACAGGTGCTTGAGAAATGCTGGGAATATAACACAGACGTGCACCAAATATTCGTAGATTTTAAACAAGCATACGACAGTATCGACAGGAGCGTACTGTACCAAATCATGCTTGACTTTGGAATTCCTCCAAAACTAGTCCGACTAACAAGACTCACAATGACGAACACTGAATCCCAAGTGAGAATACAAACCGATTTCACATCCAGCTTTCGAACGGAATGTGGTTTAAAGCAGGGAGATGGTCTAGCCCCCATGCTTTTCAACTTGGCACTTGGCCAACGGGACACTACTATTCAAGTCCACCCAACTAGTAGCATGCGCTGACGACATTAACATCCTAGCAAGATCCTTCCCTAGTGCTAAGGAGATATTTGTCAATCTTGACTCCGCCGCAAAAGAAGTCGGGTTGCGCATTAACGAAAACAAAACAAAAGTAATGACGCTAACAAGAAGGAGAGCGCCTATCAGACAAAACATAACAATTGCGGAATATAATTTGGAGAATGTGGACAATTTCATATATCTTGGGGCTAATCTAACAAAGGACGGTAATGAAACAGACGAAATCAAACGACGGATAATACTAGCAAATAAGACGTATTATTCGGTACTTCCAATAATTAAATCCAAGAAAGTGCACAGGAACAATAAGCTGCGGATATATAAAACTATTATACGACCTGTGCTCTGTTATGGCAGCGAGACGTGGATATTAACGCGAACTTCCGAAAAAGCAGTTAACGCATTTGAAAGAAAGGTCCTCCGAAGAATTTTGGGACCTGTGAAGGAAGGATCGGAATGGCGAATAAGATACAACCATGAGTTGTATCAACTCTACGACGAGCCAGAAGCTTCAACGTTCATCAAGCTACGTAAACTGCAGTGGGCTGGCCATGTAGAGCGAATGAAAGATAGAAGAATCCCCAAACGTGCTCTGAAAGGCAAAGCGAGTGGTAACCGGCCAGTAGGCAAGCCACGCAAGCGATGGGAAGACTTGGTTGATGAAGATAGTAAAGCCATCTTAAAAATTAGCAGCTGGAGGACGCGGTCTTTGGATCGAGACGATTGGAGGCGACGACTTCAGGAGGCCAAGGCCCGATTTGGGCTGTCGCGCCATTGATGATGACGATGATGAGTAAGCCGATTTACGTGAGAAGCTTATCACGTGGCATTTACTGACATTAAGCTCTAATTTGTTCTAACTGCACCAATGATCTAGCGCAATAAGCTGGGATTGCAGGAATGCGGCATCTGCGGGCGAGGTTATGGCATGATATATTTTCAGATCATCAGCGTACATCAGATGCCAAACATTTTCCAATACTTCTGATCGATCTGAGATAAAAACATTAAATAAGAGAGGTCCCAAGTGACTTCCTTGGGGTACCCCAGAAGACACTAATATTTCCTTGGAAATAAAATCTTAAAACTTAACAAATTGAGTTCTATCATTAAGATAGGATTTAAGCCAGTCAAGTAAGGATCCTGTCACACCAGTTTTTTTTAACTTTAAAATCAGGACATTGTGATCAACTCGGTCGAACGCTTTGCTAAATTCGGTGTATATTGTGTCGATTTGATGCCCATTTTCAAGTGCGCAGAGCGTATCAGATACAAGAATCATGAGATTCGTCGTGGTCGAGCGACCTTTTCTAAAGCCGTGCTGCTGGTCATTAAAAATAGGGTTAATCATATTGTTCAATTTATCGCAGATAATTTTTTGGAATAGTTTCGGTATAGCTGATAGAATAGCTATACCACTGTAGTTCTCAACTTTGCGTTTGTCTCCATTCTTGTGGATGGGTGTGAAATGCGACGATTTCCGAGCCGAGGGGAAAGTTTCCAATGACAGTGACTTGAGAGAAAATGTAAAGGTGTTAAAAGTTGATGGGCACACTTTGATAAAAATAGGGGAGGAATAAGATCAGGACCTGGATCTTTTTTGATATCAATAGTTGTTCGAGCATCAAGACAATGAGATATTGTCAACTAGTGGAGGAACCGAAATCTTGGGTTCGCTGTGAGTTGAATCTGACTGGACACCAAGAACTTCTTGAAAAGGGTCAGCAAACATATCGCAGATATTATGCCGGCAGGAAGATTGCGTAATTCCATCGGACATAGTTACGGGATAACCCGAACTTTTTCGTTTTGTATTAACAAATTCGAAAAATCTTTTTGGATCTGTTATAATATCTTAACTAATTTTTTTTACATAACACTCATATGAAACCCGGGACTTAGAAAAGAACTCTGAGGACAGCGTGTCATATATTCTCTGAAGATTAGGAGAAATCGCGCCCGTTTTCTTAAGTTTTTTAAATAGCTTATTTCTTCTATTCCGCAGTGATCTGAGGTTTTTATCTAACCAGGGCTCTGAAGCTTTATCTTTTTGCTTTATTACAGGGACATAACTATCAATAATATTAAAGATCACATAATAGAACGATGTTATGGCATTGTCAAGATCATTACATGAGAAATGGGATGTCCAGTCTATCGAAGACAGTTCATTATTAATGCAATTGAAATTAGCATTACGGAAATCAAATACAATATTATTATTTTAAGAATGAACAAAATTAGTGTTGTCGCATGGTAGTTCTACTACGATAGCTGAGTGATGTTGTGTATTAGAGGCAGGGCTAACAATCACTTCATCGTATGCGTCGGTAAAGATCATATCAAGCTATCTCCCATTTTTATTGGGAAAACTCACTACCTGATTTAAGTCGTTATTATACAGTGTGTCGATAATAGTGGTGTCAATATCAGACGTAAGAGTCCCCGGTATAATAGTGTTATCGGAATAATAAGTCTGAAAAGAGATATTTGGGGGATTGAAATCGCCGAGAAGGAAGATATTGTCATTCGCTGTTAAGAAGCAATTAACGCCATGAAAAACGTCAAGAATGTCGTGGTATTTATGGTCTTCAGAGTTAGGCTGAATATATACAACACCGACGTAAACATATCTATTAATCTGTTTGATTCTGATAAATTTATGTTCAAAAAACATTGTTGGTGTGGTGTCTACAATCTAACTAAATAAAGATTTGTGAACTGCGATTAGGGCACCCCCTCCTTTTGACAGACCTGTTGCGCTGTAATTTCTATCATTTCTGTATACGGTCCAGCTGTTGTCCAGTATTTCTTCATTTTTGAAGGAGTTATTTAGGCCAGTTTCCCTTATAATAATGACAGTAAAGTGACATGATTTCGCATCAATGAAGAATATTTATCCTCCCTCTAATTCCACCTGCGTTGTGGTAGAAAATTTGTAGGGTATTTTTAGAATTAGGAACGAAAAAACCGATTATGATCTTCACAACTTTTTTGCATATCAGATATATGCTTCGAGGAAACATGGGAATCGTATGTGGCAAGATCTTTATGAACTTGGTCAGGAGAAAGATTGAACTGCTCGTGGAAGCGTGTATAGATCCGTCGTAAAGCGTATAGATCCGTTGGAAGCCCTTCCTGTTGAATGGATAGTATCACACTGGTTTTCGTTTTGCCATTAACACAGGTCGAGATAGATTGATTAATTGTGCATATAAGCAAGATACAGCCGCACATTGTCAAATATTCTATGCTCTCTCAAACGTGATAATAAATATGTGTTCTCCTCGGAACTTGCCGAATTCATTGACAGCTTTACGATTGAGTGAACAAGTAGGTCAAGGAAAGGGGGGTTATTGTGACCAACGACTGCAGTATCAAGATTTGTCCAAGATAACTTTTCATTTTTATCTTCAACACGTGTTCCTGATGTCGAAGGGTAGGGATTGATTGTGTCGCCTAGCACGAAATTTTTGTAAGGACCTGGAGCTATGAAAGAATTCGAAGCAGGAATTGGGGCTAAATTCGAAGTAGGAAGTGATATCGAAGTAGGAACTGGGACTACATTCGAAATAGGTAGTAGTTGAAATAAAAAATAAAAGTTGATGGAGGTGACCAAGGTATACCCAAGCAGGCAGTGTGCTGGAATTATGCGTCACCCGGGATTTGAACTCACGACCTTCGCATTTTAGACCAACACGCTACCCATTCGTCTACACTCTAGCTCACTCCTTCTACCCCCTCTCATACAAATCTCACGAAATTTCCTAATTTCAATTAAATAATTTTTTTTCAAAACCGTTAAAGCTATCGACTTGAAATATTGACCAAAGTATTATAATAGATACATACATATATCTTCGATGTCAAAAAATTTTGTTTTGATCCGTGTACTCCTTCTCCATACAAATGCATAATTTTGGAAAAAGGGTTCATACCAATTTCCATTAAAACTAAAAAAAGTAGAGACGTGAAATTTTGCCACAATTTGTTCCTTAATAATTGCAATAAATGCTAAAATATTAACTTCGCTTCACTCCCATTCTATATTAGAAATTGTAGGAAAGCATTTATCTCTCGAACGTAAGCGAGCTATCGACCTTAAAATTGAAACAAAGTATGGTGATGAGGATGCCGATAAGGATACTGATAAGCAGATTCAAAATCTTGCAGAACCTTCCACTTCCTCTGCCACCTCCCAGACAAATACCCCGATCTAAAAAAAAAAATGTCCAATTTACAATATTAGGTGTCATTTACAAAAAAATTTCCTCCCTCTGCTTCCAGCACCTCACATACAAAAGTCACTATTCACTATTCGAAAGAATTTTAGATGACATTATATTTTCCGGTACATTAAAGTTTTTCCCATTGCATCTGGAGTTACCGCATGATTGGGCTTTATACTCAACATAATTCTGTTATGTTTATACTCTAGATCTGAGTCTGAGAGTATTATAAGTTTGCCACAAAGTTTGTAATGCTAAGAAATAAGGCTCGGAGAAAAATGAATGATACAAAAGTTCATAATATCACTCGGTCGAAAAACCGGATATCCGTCCGTCCGTCTCTCCGTCCTTGTCCTCGCTAGCTCAAGAACGCGTTGAGCTAGACATCTCCAATTTTGTACACGTCGTTTTTGGCAAAAAAGTAAGGACAAGCTCGTGAATGGGCCAAATCGCTCACCTCCAACTATCCCCTCCCATACAAAATGACACAATTTTGGAATTTGCCCATGAACGGATTTTCTCGAAAAGGTGTTGATCTGAAATTTGGAATATATTAGTTTTATGATGATTTCAATACACGGTATAAAAAGAACTTGGATCCCTCCTCTGCTTCCACTACATGGGAAAACAAACTGCTCTTTTTCATGAAATACTCTAAACCAATTTACTCAGTACGTATAACATTTATCGATCTGAAATTGTGCACTAAATATTAATTTCTTCACCCTTTTTACCTCCTCCGATACAAAAAGACACAATTCCGTAATTTGACAAAAAAAACTGATTTTCTCGAAAAGTATAAAAGCTATTGTTCTGAAATTTTGAATATATTACTTTTATGATGATCTCAATCTACGGTATAAAAATCATTCGAATACTCCTTCCACAACTTCACATACAAACTGCACTTTTTCATGAAATACCGTAAACCAATTTACTCAGTACGTATAAAATTTATCGATATGAAATAGTGCACTAAATATTTATTTAAAATTATTAGTAAGAGCAAAAACAAATTAGATGATAAGGTTCGCTCATTCTACCGCCTCTCACACAATTTCACAACTTTAAAAAAAGTTAATTTTCCTAAAAGGTATGAATGCTACTGATCTGCAATTTGAATATGTCAATTGAATGATGCTTATAGTTATTTCCAAAAAATTCATTAAGGACTCTTAACCCCTTCCACCAGTTCCAGAAATACTCTAGACAAATTTACTTAGTACATAGAAAAATTATCGAGCTGAAATTGTACACTAAATATTTATTTAAAATTATTAGTAAGACAAAAAAAAATTAAACGATTAGCTTCACTCCTTCTACCCCGCCCATACAATCTGACACAATTTTACAACTTTACAAAAATTCGATTTTCCTCAAACGTATGAATGCTACTGATCTGCAATTTAAAACATGTCAAAAGCATGATGTTTATATGTAGTAATTTTTGAAAAAGTCTTTAAGAACTGGAACCTCCTTCTACAACCTCCCATACAAACTGCACAATTTCACTAAACCCAATACATTAATTTTCTCAGTACCTATTAAATTTTTGAATCCCGAGTTTTATATGAAACATTTTGATAGAAATTCTAGCGTGATGTGAAAAAATTAGTTCAATGTCGTCATCCCCTCTACCACTTACCCTACAAAATTTCTTAAAATCAATAAAATTCTCTTTCATCTAGAGTATCGCACGATTGGGCTTTACGTCCAATCATAATTCTGTTATGTTTTTCTTTTGTATTATAATCATCTCTATTTTATCTAGATTCTAGACTAAAGAGTTTTATGCATAATCGTAATTCTGTTTTGGTAGTTTATTTTAAATATTAATTTTAATTTGTAAATATTAAACAATAATTTAATAAATAATAATTATCATTTCTTTTCAGATGTAATTACACTTGGACTATTTGTGTTCGCATTCGTTTTTCGAACTGAGTCCCAATCAACAGAAAGAAATATGATTTATGAGCAGGATAGTTTGAGACAATTATCAAGAGGATCTGAACAATTTGCTTTAGATATGTTATGGGTAGGTGTAATTTATAAAAATCGGTTTTCGAATACAATTTTAATAAATCAAGTTTTTCTTAAAAATTGTATAATTCGAAACAACATTAAAGAAATTTTTTTTTTTGATAATACCCAATTATATTTGAATAATAATAAACAATTACGAGTGAACTTATCGCTACGAGTTCATAATATTCCATTAAAGTAATATATACAATTTTCGTGTCATTTACGTCAGGCGAAAATGTTCCAAAATGAGTAATAACAATTCTTACATTCCTATTTTCTATACAGTGTGACAATGAGTTTCTTTGTAAATGGGATTTTCAGAGTGCCAATTTGCATTTGAAAGCATTGTTCAATTTCAATGTTTTTTGTTTAGTTTTATTGACTAGATAAGTACCCACAAATACATAAGTTCATCAGCCAATCGTAGTCGTCTAACTGAACATTGAACTCATTCATTGCTGATAAAAAATAAATTTTACTTGAACTTTCGCGCGGGTGACGAATTGCCTACCATTGAGCTAATAAGTTAAAATTTTGTACACGTTCATTTTGAAGAAAAAGTTCGTGAATAGACCGAACCGCTCCACCCCACGTATTCGAAATTACATGATTTCACAGCTTTAAGATGAGTGAATTTTCTTGATAAAATAATATTAACTTCGGTGACAATTTTGCCAAATAAAGCATACAAACTAATTCTCAGTTGACACTATTCATCGATTGCTGATTATACTCTAGATGGAATCTGAGAGTATTATAAGATTTCTCTAAAGTTTGTAACGCCAAGAAATAATGCTCGCACAGAGTCGCCAAGGGTACTGAAATATTTGTTGTCGCTCAACAATCTCAAAACCGGATATCTTTAGAGCAAACTTATAATACTCTCAGATTTCATCTAGTGTATAAAAAGAGAAAAGGCTGAATTTCAACCTCCCAAGAATACTGTGAGCCTCTTGCAAAAATCACCATCCCTTCCTGATCTACGAATTTCAACTGGTAGTTGATTCCACTGTTGAATGACATAAATGAAGAATTGCCTCTGTGAAACTAAAGATAAGAACTTACGTGCTACTAGTTGATGAGTCCTGGAACGTAATTCGTTGGAAAAGATACTTAGGCCTTTTGGAATGAATTATCTTAAAAAGAAATATCAAGCAGCGATATAGAATATAGCGTTCTAGAGAGCAACCAAATACATTATCAGCATAAGGATTTCTCCTTATGGTCAAATCATCGCAAAATATAGATATATTTATTATTTATTTATATTAGGGGAACACGTGAGAGCACTGCGGCCTTTTTGGCGTATTGTGCGATTATTGCCCCTATACCATAACTCAATAGCTTTAGCTAATCTGAGTATCTGTAAGGAAGCCATGTTGGCTAGTTCCTCGGTGGAAATGAAACCTTTCCCCAGAAGATTATGCCTTTTCCTTGCCATTGCTTCACAGTGGCATAGGATATGTATTGTCCTTTCTGAGTCTTCGAGACAGAGGCGGCAGATATCGGTTTCAGCTAAGCCCATATTATTGAGGTGGTGGTTCACTCCACTGTGCCCCGTCATTAGGCCGATTAGAGTACTAATATCGTGCTTTCTGAATTTCAGGATATCCTCCACTTTGTTTTTTTGTGGTATGATTAGTTTTTTTGAGGTTGATAAGCCTGGAAATCTATTCGAGTAGATTTTGTGTTCTTGTTTAACCCACTTCTTAAGTATCGAGCTTTGATTCCCTTTTGATTTTCCGGAGAATGGCTCTGGACCAATAAAGTATTTTTCCGCGCCATTTTTTGCAAGGCGATCAGCCTCTTCGTTTCCCTCAATTCCCATATGTCCTGGTACCCACATTAAGGTTACGTCGTTCCTTTTCCGCAGGATGAATAGGTCTTGAAGACAGTCCCAAACTAACCTCGATCCGTGTTTATTGGATGCTAGGGCTTTGAGAACCGCCTGACCATCCGATAGGATATAAATTGATTTGTTGCGATGAGCTCTCCTTATATTCTCTTGGATACATAGCTCCATTGCGATTAGTTCAGCCTGGAAGATTGTGGCTTCTTTGCCGAGTGGTTTTGAAACCGAGAAGTTAGGACCTTTGACTCAGGCTCCTGTCCCCTCAGAGGTGCGCGAACCATCTGTATACCAGATGGTTGATCCCTCTTCCATTTCAGGTAGCGTGGATTGCCAGTCCTTGCGTTCTCTGATTATAACTTTGAAGCGGGTTTCAAAGTTAAATTTTGTCGGCATAGCGTCGGATAATGTGAAAGTTAGAACCTCCAATTTTGGGTTTCTTAGGATTTTGAGGTGGCCTCTAAAATCCCCTGGTTTGTACTTGTTTTCCCTCTGTATGCGTAACACCACTTTGATAGCTTCCTTTTTTATTTGTAGATGTATCGGAGGATGTTAAGGAACAGGATAGTGGGACAGGTTTTCATAGCTCCTGTGATACCAAGACAAGCTAGCCTTTGGATTTTTTGTAGCGTAAGCTGTGCTTTTCTTTGTAAAGTTTTAGTCCACCATATCGTTGACCCGTATGTGACTATTGGAAAAATGATTGTTCTGTAGCACCAGTAAATCATTTTGGGCTTTAGTCCCCATTTTCTGCCAAATAAGCTTTTACAGGCCCAAAATGCCTTTAGTGCTTTGGCATGAGTCCATTCTATATGTTTATTCCAGTTGAGTTTGCTATCTAGTATGACACCTAGATATTTTACCTCATCTGGAAAGGGTATTATTGTACCATTTATTGAAGGGGTATGATGTACATTTTTCTTCTATTTGTAAATGGTACTAACTCAGTCTTACTTGGTTTGATGTTCAAGTTCTTAGACTGACACCAGTTCATTATCACTTCTAAGGCTGATTGTATTCGTTCCGATATAATTAAATCATGTTTGCCTCTAATGATAATGACGAGGTCATCGGCATATCCTATAGCCTCGTATCCTTGTTCTTTTAGACGATCTAGGAGTTCATCTGCTATAATTGACCAAAGAAGTGGAGATAGTACCCCACCTTGGGGACAGCCTCTATAGGTCTGTGCAGTCAATGTGCTATCACCTAGATCCATGGTTGTCATTCGACTTCTTAGCATGGCATGTATCCATCTAGTCGTGGCTGTTTCCAAACCCATTTTCCTAGCCGCCGCTATAATGGCTTCATGGGGAGTATTGTCAAATGCTCCTTCTATATCTAGGAATGCACAAAGTGCAATTTCTTTATAGTCTTTTGGCTTTTCGATTTGTCTTACTAGACCGTGAAGTGCTGACTCTGTTGATTTGCCCTTTTGGTAGGCATGTTGATTAGTATTAAGACGAACCTTGTCAGGTCCTGTTCTTATGTGTATGTCCACTAACTTCTCCATCGTTTTGACGAAGAAGGAGGTAAGGCTTATTGGACGATATGACTTAGGCTGATCAATGGGACGATTCCCTGCCTTCGGTACAAATACCACCCTCGCTTTCCTTCAAATTTTTGGGATGTATCTCCAAATAAAGCTGGCTTTAAAGATCCTTATTATTATTGGCATTAAGATCTCTAACCCCTTTTGCAGTAATGCGGGGAATATTTTATCTACTCCGGCTGATTTCTAAGGCTTAAAGGTGTTGATCGCCCATCTGATCTTTTCCGGAGTGAAGATTTTACCAGCAATGCTTTCGCTGTGCGGAGTTTGACGAAATCCTCATTGTTGTTTATTATTTTGCAGCCTGGAAAATGTGTTGCCAATAACACCTCAAGGGTTTCCATACTGCTTTTAGTAGAGGTCTCTCCAAAAGTCCGATATTTATCGGGGTGTCTTTTGATAACACCTTTTGAAGTCTTGAGGCTGTTGGGAGATCATCTATCTCTTCACAGAATCTTCTCCAAGACTCTTTTTTCAACTTTCTTATAAGATTGTTATATTCGGTTAGAGACTCTCTGTATTCGTCCCAGTTCCCAAAGGTCTTTGCTCTGTTGAACAATTTCCTAGTTTGCTTGCGTTTTGCCGCTAGTTCCTTGTTCCACCAAGGTGCTTGTTTGGCCCATTTTTTTTTTGTAGAACAGGACAACTTTGTTCGTAAGCATTAATTAAATTGTTTACGAGTTTGTTCGTGATTTTATCAATGCAGTCTCGGCTGCTTATTGATTTTTCTTCGATACCTAGCTCAAATTCTAGGACTGACTGGTACAGATTCCAGTTGGTGGGTTTAGGGTTTCTGTAATGTCCGATATATTCAAATGAAGTCTTGATATCAAAACAGATATGCCTATGGTCCGATAATGAGGCTTCCTTTGATACGTGCCAATTTTCGCACTTGTCAACCAGGCTGGGGCTTGTTATTGTTAGGTGAAGTACTTCCTGCCTAACTGAGTTTACGAAAGTCGGTGTGTTACCTTTATTTATTACGTCTAGGTTGTTAGTAGTAAGATACTCCAAAAGTGACTCACCTCTTTGTTGAAATCACTGCTTCCCCAGATAGTGTGATGAGCGTTAGCGTCACAGCCCAGATTGACTGGTATTTTGTGGATTCTACTGTATTCCACCAGCTCCATGACGCCTTGAGGTGGCGCCTCTTGCTCCTCCCCCGGAAAGTAGGCCGAGGCAGTTATTACCTCTTGGCTTCATCCTGCCTTTGGTATTTTCACCAGTACCGCTACCAAATCTGTTCGGATGAAAATAGGCATATTTAGGTAATTAATTTCTGATTATATTAGAATTGCAGCTCTTGGCCTGTCACTTCTTTTATCAAAGATCACCTTACCCATTTTTTTAGGAATCCCAATAATTTTGCCCATAGCGGCTCTCGGTTCCTGAATTAGGGCTATGTGGAATTCCTCTTTAGCGAATCTCCATGTTATTGTATCCATGGCCGCTGCTGCACGATGGAGATTCGCTTGTATAACTCTAATTTTATTTAGAGTTATGGCCATCTTCGTTCAACTGCGGTTCGCCGCTCTTGAACTCCTTGACCTTAGGGCGGAGAGTCACGCTAGAGAATTTAAAGCAGACTCTACACCCCTTTTGCTTAAGCTTTTCCATCGATTGGCCGTCGATGGAGAAGGTTGTGATGGTGTTTGTGCCCTCTACTCTTCTGCTTCTCCAGTTAAAGGCGCACAAACCAGCATTTTGCGCAATAATGAGTGTGGTAATTTCCTCTGATGTTTTTGTCTCTTGAGGAAAATATCCCGCGATTAGAAATAATAATATTCTCCTCCCGGACTGCCCTGATGTTTGTTGACTCGTCCGGCTTGATGCCTTCTGCTGTCTTTTCCAACCATGCTGCAGTTTGCTCATCTAGGCAAATGATTAGCATCTAACCTGGCTAAAGGCTGAGCCCACCAAATAGTGGAATTATATCCTCTTTTGCCGCGTTGGGAATCTCTTTTAGTATGCTATCTTGTATTGCAGCTAGCTGCTCCGCTTTAAGGATCTTATGAGGATGTTCGGTATGTATTATACCGATCCTGATCCCCTTTACTGCATCTCTGTAGCTAGTACCCGACGTGGAGGGCTGAGCCTCTTCTGCGGGTCTACGTTTTTGCTTACTATTTTAGGCCTTTTGTTACCACTTCCCACAGATGGCGGTTTTTGTAGAAGAGGTTCTGCCTCTTTTCCTTGCCTTTTTCTGTGCTGGCGATAACGCCTTTTCGATCAGCTGGCAAGCAAGATCATACGCTTCATTTGCGGTTTTCCCTTGATTTCGATGGTAAGAGTACCGTTTCCGGGCAGCTCCGCTTAGCCTTTTTTTCTTTTCTGTTAGCGTCAACGTTGCTTAAACGTTGCTCATCCACTAAAGGCTTACTAGTGGTATCCGCTTTGAGTGGTGGTCTGTTTGTCTTTATTGTGCTCGGAGGACTAGCCTCTGCTTCACGCACTATTTGTGGAGGATTTGTTGTTATTTTTTCTTCTTCATTTACGACATCAGCCGTTATTTGTGATGCTTTAGGGGATGCATCTGCACTTTTAGTTACATTTGGTTTATCCATTTGATTCCCACGAGTAGCGCGAGAAAGTAGAGTCACCCCTGGCAGAGCTCCGCATTACCAGGGGAAGGCTAATTTAAACTGGAGGGCGCCTGGTATCCAGAGTTCGCATATTAATGGTTAGTTACCCACTAACCATTCATCCATTGGCATATGTTGTTCCACCGTAGATTAGGGGATTTTTATATACGAGGCTTACTCCTCTAGCGTCGTACTTTATGAAGGTCACCATCTAGGTAGTACGTACACTTGCGAATCACTTTAGAGATAAATCCCCTTGTAACCATAAATATCTTGAAATCTGCCTAAAACATGACCAGTCCAGATTACAAGAATATCAATGCTGCGATAGGATACGGAACCGACAGCTAGCTGAACGATTTGATCCCCCCTACCACATTCGCCAAAGACCATAGATAGGATACGGAGCCGAAAGCAAGCTATTCGACTTTTTCCCCCCTATCTGGATAAGATACGGAGCCGACAGCAAGCTGTTCGACTTGTTCCCCCCTATCTGTAGATCTTTTAGCATTACCCAGTTCGCACCGCGAAGAGGCGATCTACGTAACAGACCAAAGTCCAACAAACCAAACTATAGATATAACGAACAGTAGAGTTGAACGCTACATTTAGTCGATTCCTGCATATAGAATCAGGTCTACAGAAAATTGAATGCCCATATATAAATAAACTGCCAACAAGTCGGGCGAAACTTTATTATTCTGGGGACAAGTTGCGGATGCGTGGAAAGTCAATATGCAGGTTAGAGTGGTTAGGGAAGACTAAGTGAAAGGGAGCTCTTGGGCAAAAAAAAAAAACAAGATTTCGTGGTTGCAATTTTTTTTCCAAGCCGATCACAAAACTTTATTAGTAAAATAATAAAGTAAAATTAGAAAAACTTAAAAAATATTACAAACATAAAAACGAAATGAAAATAACTTTATAATTAAAAAATAATACTTACTTTAAATAAATATTGGTTCTGTTTTTACACGATAGATACGTTCCTGAAAACTGCGCGTAAAAAAAAATTCGTGTAAAAAATGACATTGTCTCTATGGAAGAAAAGAAGTTTGGTTCCGGATCTAAAAAATCAGCAAAAACCATATGAAAATATTCGTTTTAAGCTTATTATTTTATTTCAACAAAATACACATAATATAAATATGTAACAAAATGAAAAACATTCTTCATGAACAAAAAAAAAACTGTTTTAAACATTTTTTTTATTGATTTGCACTTCCTGACAATAATCGACGCATAAGTTTGCGTACGATTGGAATATCACTGCTATCACTAGAAATATTGTGGACATCATCTTTTTCCTCTATTAATGAAATTCTTTCTGTGATCTCTTGAGCAAAAACAGCACGAGTCTGCTCTGATGCTAATGTTTCTTTGATTTTACGAACGAATTCAGTTATTAACCATTGTGTTCGTGTTTTGGTTAAGCTGTTATGTAATTCTTTGTAAGAGGCTGTCAACAACTTCATTTCACGTTGAAACTTCCCAACGCGTTCCTCATTAGGGCCATGTTTGACAAAATGATTACCCAATATTGTAGCCAGTTTCAGACCTTCTTTTCTTAAATCTGCATTTAAAACAGGATCATTTTCTTCATTATCACGACTTTCGGTGGAATTAGGAGTCTCTTTTTCGCGGGAGTTTAAATTTATTCTTGGCCTAAAATTTCAACGAAAAAGAAAATCGATCGCAGAAAATAAGGTAAAACATTTGGTCTACAATCTTCGATTTGAAAATTTCCCGCTCTTTGCTGGAACCTGGTGTCCAAACTCTAATAAAAGAGGGTTCGTTCATATACAATAACTCTAATTCTGGTTGGGTCACATCTTCACGAAGTCAGAACGAAACATCTCTAAACAAGCTCTGGATTATAACACCCACGCGAGACGTCGGGTCGGTTGACCATATAGCACATGCCAACGAGCATTTGAAAAGAGTTCAGAGGAATACACAACTAAATGCCGATGCTCAGGATCGCGTCTCGTACGAAAGAACTATTTTTGTACTACACATGCCGCTATAGGGGGTCTTAATCGGAAACTGAAGAGTTCAACACGCTGATCTCTCGGCATGTTGCGATTATTTGTGTGATCCCTTTGCATACATCACACGGGTGCGATACAAAAAGATACCCTGACCAATTTTAAATGGTTTGTAGTGATATTTATTTTTCACTCGTCTTCACAAATCATGCGAAATCGTCGGTGAAAAAAACATATCAAATAATCAGACTTATTCCTTTTTTCCCAGAGGCCGTTCAATTATATTAATAATTTTTGTACAAATAGGTTTTTTTTTTTATTAAAGCTCTTTTTATGGATTGACAATGAGAAAGTTCAAACACCTTTTTTTGTACTCTAGATGAAACCTGAGAGTATTATAAGTTTGCTCTAAAGTTTGTAACGCCAAGAAATAATGCTCGCACAGAGCCGTCACGGGTACAGAAATATTTATTGTCACTCAAAAATCTTAAAATCGGATATCCGTCCGTCCGTCCGTTCGCTCTCTAGCTTCAGATCGTGTTGAGGTAGAAAGTTCAAATTTTGTACACGTCGTTTTAGGCAAAAAAGTAAGGTCAAGTACATGGACCGGTCAAATCAATCGCTCTACCTCTTCTACCCCCTCTCATACAAAATGACTCATTTACAATCATTTACATTAATTAAATTTTCTTGAAAACTATGAAAGCTATTGATTTGAAATTTGGAATATATTATTTTCATCATAAAAGTGATGTACAGTATAAAATTATTTTAGTCCCCCCACTCCTTCCACCACCTCCCATACAAACTGCACATTTTGTACTAAATACTAAATTAGTATTATTGTTAAGATCAGAAAAAAATTAAGTGATTAGCCTTCCTGCTTCTACCCCCTCCCATACAATATGAAACAGTTTCACAACTTCACGAAAAATCGATTTTCTTGAAAAGTATGAATGTCATTAGTCTGAAATTTAAGAGATATCAATTTTATAATATTCGTAGTTAATTCTGAAAAATCACTAAAATCCTCTCACTCCATCCACCACCTCCCATACAAACTGCATAATATCGCTAAATATAATACACTAATTTTCTCAGTTCCTATTTAATTTTTGGAAGTTGCATTTTGCATAAAACATTTTTATTGCTACTTTAGCATGATGGGAAAAAAAATTAGTTCAATGCTATCACCCCTTCTACCACTTCCCATACAAAATTTCTTGGGATCACAAAAATTTCTATTTCATCTAGAGTATCGTAAGATTGCGCTTTACACGCAATCTTAGCCCTGTTCTGTTTTTAAAACAAATTTAATTTGGCTATAAATTGAATTTGATCAAAACTAACTTTGATTTGAAAACTTATTTAATAAAATAATAAATTAAGATTTTAATTTTCTAGAGAATATCAATGGATGTCGAACCACATAATTACGATTTTATGATATCGCCGTTTTCGATTTGGTCGCTTTTAGTACTAACTGCAGAGGGAGCAAGAGGAAATACACTTCGAGAGCTTCAAAATGTGTTACGACTCAACACAAATTTTACTTTAATTCGAGAGGGATATTCCAGAATACAACAAGCTCTAAAGTATGATTTTCGCGGAATATAATGTCTTTTCAACTAAAATTGGAGTTTTTTCAGTGTCAATACGAGTACAGTAGAGGTTACGTCTTTGCAAGCAATTTTTTCAGACTTAAATAGTCCTATTGATCCAGTTTATCAAAGAGACCTTCAAGCACTATACAAAACGGATATGAAACAACTGAACTTCCGCCAATCATTTGAATCTCAAAAATATATTAACAACTATATATATAATGCTACAAGGGGCTTGATAGACTATTTAGTCGATGAAAAGGATTTGGTTGATGCGCATATGGTCCTTATTTCTACAATATTTTTTAAAGGCCAGTGGAAAGTTAGTATTTTTATTTTTAATATGAAAAATGCAAAAATTTATAATTTATAATTTTTTAGTTTCCATTTAACAAAACTTTAACAAAAGAGGAACCATTTTATGATGAGAACAGTCGACCTATTGGCACCGTGAATATGATGTATCAAAAAGGCTCATTCCCATTTACTGCTATCGCAAGTGTAGACTCACACGTATTAGAGTTACCGTATGGAAAGGAAGATAGATTGGCAATGATTATTTTATTACCAAAGAAAGGTAAGAATTTCAACCCAAGGAAATAATTCATAGTTGTTTGTCCTTATTAAAAGCTTCCATTATATTAGTGGCTTTCTCCGATATCCTTTGAATACAAAATAATAAAAATATGTAGTGTGTCACGGGTGAAGTGGAACTTATGGCATAAAAACAAAGCCTTGAATCTATGATAGAGAAGAATGCTGGAGAGGGTGAGCAAAAGGGAGACTAAAAAACAGCCATTCAATTTACAGTTTTACGTGGAAAAATTAACCGACAACTCTGCAGATTCTTTGCACTTTTTTAATTTCACGTGTATAAGAATTACATGCCGAGGATCGAGACCAAGCTAAGCTTAATGAGTTACTTGTCTTAAAGTTTGTTTATACTCTAGATGAAATCTGAGAGTGTATTGTATTTCCCTCTCCGTTTGTAACGCTATGAAATAATGCTCGCGCAGAGTCGCCAAGGGTACAGGAATATTTGATGTCGCTCAAAAACATCGATTCCAAGTGACCGTCTGTCTGTTTGTCTGTCTGTCCGTCTGTCTACAACATAGCTCTTGAAAGTTTTGACCTATCGTGCTGAAATTTGTCATATGTAATTTTTAGCAAAAAAGTAACTTTAAGTTCGTGAACGGGTCACGTTCCCCTACTCCTTCTAGTCCCTCCCATACAAATTACATGAAATTTCGAAATTTAAAGAAATTGATTTTTCTCCGAAACTGTCTTAGCTATTGTCTTGAAAATAAGGTCAAGGTATAATGATGTGAATATCATTAACGTCAAAAAATATTGATCTAATTCCCTTACTTCTTCTACCCCCACCCATATAAATGCACAATTTTCAAAAATGCATTTATTCGATTTGCATTGCAACTAGCAAAGCTAAAAGAATAAATTTTTGCCATAATTAATTTTATTACAATCGCAACTGATTTCGGAAAAACTGTCAATTTCACCTCATTCTTTCTACCCCCTCCCTCCCATACAAATTTGACGAAATTTCGGAATTTCAATTAAACTATTTTTCTCTAAAACCGTAAAAGCCATCAACTTTAAATTTTGAGAAAAGTATACTATTACAAATATCATTGATGGCAAAAAATCTGGTTTTGATTCGAATATTCCTTCTAGCCCCTCCCACACAAATGCACAATTTCGGTAAATGCACTACATAAATCGATTTCCATTAAAAAGTACAAACTTAAAATTTTGCTAGAATTTATTCCTTAATAATTGCAATAAATGCTAAAAAATATGAACTTCGCTTCACTCCTTCTATCAGCTCCCAAACAAATTTTTGTATTGGAAATTCAAGAAAATTAGTTTACCTTCGAACATACATGTGAGAACTATCGACTTTAAAATTGTAATAAAGCAATGCGATTAGGATGTTGATAAGCAGATTCATCCAAAACGTCCCACTTTCTCTGCCACCTCCCATACAAATGCCATAAATTCAGACAAAATTGTTCAATTTCCTCGAAAACTATGAAAGCTACAAACTTTTAATTCAGCATGAAACATATACATAATGTTAAGTTCGGTATTATATACAAAAATTGCAAAATTTCGCCCTCTGCCTTTACCACCTCTCATACAAAAGTTACAATTGACTATTGGAAAGAATTTGAGATGATGATGATATGATTGATTTGATGATGATATTTTCCGGTACAATAAGCTCTTTCATCTAGAGTATCATATGATTGGGCTTTACGCCCAATCATAATTCTGTTATGTTTTTATATCTGTTCTTTCAATTTTTTCGTGGCATTAGGGAAACAACAAAGTGTTTACCTAAACACTCATTAAGCTTAGCTTGGATCTATTTTAATTTGTTTTATTGTTGTTTTTTTTTCGTATACATATATTGCCTTCACTTATTGCCTTCAGTCCTAAATTATGATGCAGTGATTTTGATTTTGTGTTTAAATTTAATTCGGCGTCGGCATCGGTTCCATGATTGAAGGCTAAGTATCTGCTAAGGGTCCGGAGTTTACAGTGTTTTGTTGTTGCCCATGCTAAGGCCTAGAACTGCACGGGTGTATAGCAACTGTTGACTCCGAGGTAGTGAAATTGTTTTTGTTGTAATTCTGGTTATGTATTGTTTTGGTTTTGTTTTGTTTTGATTTTAGTGTTACCAAAGCGTTTTTTTTTATTATTATAGCTTAACAATAGTATGATTTTGTGTACTAGTCTTTAATTTTTTTTTTTGTTATTCAATTTTTTTTGTTGTCCTAGACAAATTTTGTAGCATAATTTTTTTCGTGTATTGCCCTAGGTAATTTATACATATATTTTTTTTCAGTCTTATTTATTTATTTAGGTTCTCTTATTAGCCAATTTTTTCTTTTTGATGTCCTAGTAAAATTTATTAATAGTCGTAGATATTTTATTTTTTCTCTTTTTTTCTCTTCTATCCGATTTATATTTTCTTCTTGTCTGATTAATTTTGCCAATTATTATTTTTTTCTTTTCGCTCCCTAAAGTCAGTGTCGTGATTACCACGGTTAACTTCACCATTGATCAAATCAATGTTCGGGGACTGAACTCTGCCTAAGGTAAGGTGTTACCGGGAAGTGAACAGTTTTATTCTTTTCCCGGATATCCCGCATTTTTTCGCCAAAGGGGTGTCGCACTCTACATCCGCGATTATGTGTCTTTCCAATTAGTTCTCTATTTGGGAAACTGCCCCAATCCAGAATTTAATTATATCTGGATAAAACTGCTGATCCCAAGACATGTTAAGTACTTCTGTTATGTGTGTAGAAGCCAAGCATTGACTGCAGCGAGCACTTTATTAGAACTGGATGGGTTAACCGAATCTATGAAGTCAATAAATACTGCAAACCCTGACGGCGAAATCGTTATCGCGGGCGTTTTCAATGTTCATAACATTGACTAGCTTGAACACTCCTATACTACGGACCAGGAGGGGGCGTGATACTGAGCTTTTTGCCTCTTTAAACGGTTTAACACAGCTGTTAGATGAGCCCACTCAGTTACCCGATATTGCAAGACATTTTTCTAACCTTCTTGACCTTTTTCTCACCAGCCAGCCAGAGAAATATCCCGTCTCTGTCATATCACCATCGCGAATTGGAAATACGGATCTTTTTTACTTATATTCTAATAATAAAGTATTGTGATCGACACAGAAAAAAAAAATTTGCTATCCTGAAATTTTGTTTTTTTGTTTCATGACTAAATTAGCCTAAAAATGCAAAAAAAAAAAAAAATCCGTCCCGCCGTACGCTGTACATATGGACTCATATCTCCGAGGTAGAATGTTCGTTTTTGGGTGGATTGTTGATTGGGTAAGTGAGGTCCATTTTCCAAATTTTGGGGAGTGTTAGGTGGAAGAGGGAGGCGAGGAAGGGAAAGAGTCAAGAACTACACTTGCTAATATCTCCACCTGGAATGCAGATAGGAAGCTGAAAATCAGCGGAGATATAGAGAGGGTTGTGGGACAAACTTTGAAAATAATTTAATTTTTTTATACATTGGCGTCCGAAAAGGGGGGCTAGAAACAAATTTTCGGTCACATTTTTTTTCAAATGCTTATATATATAGATTAAGGTGGCATATAGCTCCACCATCATCAGCTTAGAGAGAGGCTAATTATTATAAGGGGAGGGTCCGGGGAAGTGCAAAAAAAACACTTAAAAATTAATATTTAAATTATCTTTTAAACTATGTAATTGAAACTTGAAACATATATTAACCTATATTAGGGAAATGCGAAAAAAATTAACATGTGGAAATGATAGTAGTGGGGGAAATGGAGAGCATTTCGAAAATGACACTTTCTTTTTAAAATTACAAATCTTTATATCTCAAAACTGAGTACAGATATCAAATCGAAAATTCGTCAGTTTGTAGAACTACATAGTTCTTAATTTTGGTAAATTTAAGTTGGGAGGTGTAAGGGGAGGAAGGTGGTAAGCAAAAATATCCAAAATTTTGAGTGATTTTCTTAGGGTTTTGGTGAAAGATACAAAGTTTAAATTTTGCGTGTCGATACATTTATTTGATATACATAGAAAACCAAATAGTTTGGTCCACAATTGCTATAAGCCAATGAAATAAAACTGCACAAATTTAACGATTCCCTTACCCCTACCCCCTCCCACACAAATGTTCGGTTTCGTGAATGTAAAATACACCCAATTTTATGAAAATTCTATGCAATTTCGTCTATGAAACACACTCTATCCTGGGAATATTGGACGTGATTCCAGCAATCAATTAAAAAACTATTAAGATCCACCCACCGTTACTATCACCCCTCCCCTCATAAAAACCCAAACTTGCATAAACGAATGAAATATTGTTAAATTGACAACAGCCCTGCCCAAGAACTCCCTTTCACTTAGTCTTCCCTAAGTACTCTAACCTGCATATTGGCTTTCCACGCATCCGCAACTTGTCCCAAGAATAATAAAGTTTCGCTCGAATTGTTGGCAGTTTATTTGGTTCGTGCACAATTCCCTGTTGCAGCAGTTACACCGCTAACAATCAAGGTACTTCGAAGAAATATTTCGCATTTCAATAGAGCTAATTGTCCAGTCATAAAAGAGTCAGGCCGTTGAAGGACTCTTGGCTTAACAAAAAATGTCTCGATGCAATTCAGAACAAGAAACAAGCATTTCAAACCTTTAAAGGCAATAAAACACCTGTCAACAGAGAACTGTTCAATGTATCAAGAAATGCCTGCAAATCCATACTCAACTGTGTTCAATTTGAGCATGACCAAAAACTTCGTCGGAAGATCCTCCTGTGCCCTAAAGGCTCGAGATCTTACTGGTCATTCGTCAAAACGGTCAATAACAATTTCATTTCTTCTTCAATACCACCTCTTGTTGATGGCGACCGTACTGTAATAGATCTTGTCGAAAAAGCTAACTTACTAGCAGCAAGTTTCGCTAGAAACTCACATCTTCCACCTTCAAACCAATCGCATCCCGCTCTAAATGATTCTGCTTTCTCACTGCCTAAACTGCATTTTCGCGCGAGACTTATTTCTACGATCCTTCAAGAGCTCAATATGCACAAATCTGCTGGTCCTGACGGTATTCCCCCATTACCTTAAAAAGTGCTCCTCTTTAGCTAAGCCTCTTCGCAATCTTTTTTATCTTTCCTACTCTTCTGGGCGCCTTCCACGTGAGTGGAAAGTTGCGAATATTCAGCCAATTCCCAAGGAAGAAAGCAAAGCGGACTCCGCCAACTATCGTCCGATAGCCATTACTTCAGTGCTCTTGAAAGTAATGGAAACTACTGTCGATCGCAAAATCGTTGAATATCTCGAGAATAACCAGCTAATCCATGATCGTCAGTATGGGTTCCGTTTTGGAAGGTCGACGGGAGATCTTTTGGTTTACCTGACAGAACGTTGGAACTCATGCAGACATAAATAAGGCGAAGGTCAAGTTCTCGCACTTGACATTGCAAAAGCTTTTGACAGGACCAGCTAATCCATGATCGTCAGTAAGGGTTCCGTTCTGGAAAGTCTACCTGACAGAACGTTGGAACTCATACATACATAAATACGATGAAGATTAAGCTCTCGCACTTGACGTTGCAAAACCTTTTGACAGAGTTTGGCATGAATGTCTCATAGTTAAGCTTAGGGCCATATGTCTTAACGCTAACCTTGTTCAATAGGTGGACAGTTTTCTTTCTGAACGCGATTTACGAGTAGTACTAGATGGCGTTACTTCTTGCGTGCTCTCCGAAAGTGCAGAAATTATTTCATGCCGAACGACCTCACGACCATCTATAAGGCCACGCTTAGAGTACAATTCGCATGTTTGGGCTGGGACACCCAAATCACACCTCGCGTTGCTCAACCGTATTCAAAAACATGCGTTCCGACTGATTGGAGACGAGACCATCACGTCTTCTATCGACTCTCTCGAGCATCGCAGAAATGTCGAAGTACTCAGCATTTACTATCGCTACTTGCATGGTAAATGCAGTGCGGAACTTAGCGCACTCATTCCTCCAGTGTACATTTTTCCCCGAGATACTGAACGCGTAAACGAGAACACCGTTAAACCCTTGCCTTCTCGTATATTGAAATTTAGGCAGTCATTCATTTCCCGAACATCGAAACTTTAGAACACATTACCAGCCAAAGTGTTTCTCAATGAGTATAATCTCCAGTGCTTCAAAAGCAATGTACACCGTTACTTTCGTCTTTCTCCACCCAAAATAAATTGACTCAACTTTAGTTTTTTTTTCTCCAATTCCTATACCGGCACAGCTGTGCATTGCATTAAAGGGTGACCCCCTAAACTGTGTTCGATTCTTTAAAAAAAACAAACAAGTTTAAAGCTGTGGTTCTGAAGCACAATTGAGCTTTTCCTTTGATCTATGAACTTTAAAACATCGATCCATCGAGCACATGTTGCATTGAGAGCAAAACTTTATTTTAATTAAACAAAAAAATAAAAAATAAAAAAATAACTAGGAACTAACAAACGTCGAGTGTAAACAATCAAACGAATGGCATCAACAGTTTTTAATTTCGTTATACTATGCTGAGCTTGATCGAAAAGCTTTCAAACACCTAAAGCTCATGATCCCCGTTCATTGGCCGCAATCCGCGTGCCCATATCCAATAGCTCAGCGCAACCGTCAACCGTCTCTCGCTCACGGACTCATCATCTCGACGAAAGGGTAACGTAACGCAACGTAAAAACGAATATGCTTTTACTAGAAGTTTCATTTAAAAGAAAAAAAAAATACAGAAACTGAATATTAAGAGATTGATGCTTGATGATTGCACATTCCAGAATCTTATGTGAAACTAAAAATAACAATAAAGGGTTTGTCTCGAGATTACGGTCGTGCATAAAATCTGTTTGCTATTAAACCTATAAAACGATACCAATCCAACCCGAATGAAAATGAGGTATAGTCAAGGAGGATATATAAAAGGAGTACCTGATAGTCTGTCTCATGTGGGAATATTTTTTGATTCGGAAATTTTCGAAAATTGTGTCCAAGCTTAACTTGGCTTCAAACTTTTACAAAAAAAATACAATTATTTGTATTCTCTCTTAGTTGCTAATATTCAGTCAGCAATAAACTAATTTTCAGTGCAATGAAGGTTGCTGTTTCATTTCAGAAAATTTTGTTTTTTCAATTTTTATTAGTTTTGGTTTGTGTTTAAGCTAAGCACTTTAGCAACGGACAATTTAACGCGGAACAGAGATAGTTACTTTGGGTATAAGTATGTCAAACAAGGATAGCGAAGCAATTTTTTTCGAAAATTTGACAACTGTTTCGAACAATTTATCGTGGGAAAGAGTTAGTTGCAATATTTTTAAGTGTGGCAGACAAAGATAGCGAAACGATTTTTTTCGAAAAATTTCGAGCATTTCGGTAGTAAGGGAGGGAAATACATTCATTCCCATTTTGCTTACAAGGCAAAGCATGCTCATAGTCACTCCTTTTTATATATCCTTCTTGGGTATAGTTTTGGCAATGCTATTTAGTTTTTAGATTTGTGCTTGTATGTTTCCATGGTTTCTTGAACTAAATGACCAGACTTGCAGCACTTTTAGCTTGCGTTTTGTATTTATTTTTACGGGAAATTCTTATGACTAATTTAAATTACATATTTAAGAAATACAATAGTACAATTGCCCTTCCCCTCCCTGTTGTAATTACATATATATTGCTTGCTTTGATAATAATCTTAACATTATTTTCAGGAGTAACTTTAACAGCTGTTATGGAAAAAGTAATGATCTACGGCATTGCAAATATTTATACTGAATTAAGGAGAGCCGAACTGGAATATGAGGATGATGAAGTTGAAGTGTATTTACCGCGTTTTACTACAACTTCAGACTTTATTATGAACATTATTTTGGAAAAGGTACATAATTGCGTGAATTCAATATTCAATATAGTAATTTTGCATTTATTTTTTCTCAAACACTAGATGGGAATTCTAGACATTTTCGATGCCAATAAGTCAGATCTTTCGAAAATGTCGAACTATCCTTTACACTTATCTCATATCTTCCACAAAACAAAAATTGAAGTAACAGAAGAAGGCACCATCGCTTCCGCAGCCACTGGTGGCATTTTTGCGAATAAAGCTACTCCACCACGATTTTACGTGAACAGGCCTTTTGCTTATATAATTTTGGAAAAAACATCCAATTCGCTAGTTTTTTGCGGACAAGTGAGAAACCCTACGAAAGTGTAATGTGCAAAATGTACTTTTTTTTTAATATATTACACATATGTATGGCATCGAGTTAATTCGAAATAAATCAAATTTTAAATTTGTTTGATGATTATTATAATTTTTTGCTAATTTATATTATAATATAAAAGCGGAAATTAGTTTGATACCTTGGAAGAATTTTCAGTCCTTCACAGAAAGCAATTACTCTGCATGTACAATGATCGATAACTATTTAACAAGAAAATGCAAATTCCGTGAAGCGGTGTAGCTTGGGTGTATTCTGACCAAAAATGATCTTCAACGAAGTCGATGATAAATAAGGCTGACGCGCAGTAGAACATCTGGACAATAGGTAACTGAACATGTAACGACAGAGGATCATACAATCGATTTCGACAATGTGCAAATTCTTGCCAGGACAAATCAATATTATCAATGAATAGTATGAGAAGCAATATAAATTTCTAAACATCCACAGAACTTCAACCGAGACACCGGATTCAGGTTATCAGCTTGGCTACCTGCCTTAAAATTTCGTAAGAACGAAATCCGTATCCAGAAATCCTTAACTAATTTAACTACCTGATACTAATTAATTAACCTTAACAAACTAATTTAGCCTTAATTACCCTTCGCACACACAATTAACCCCCCTTTTCTTTATAATAATTGTCTTTTTAATTGTCTCCGCAGAGACCGAAACGTCGCGAATAATAAAGCGTAACAGTGTAGAATCCGGAAATATTTTCTTTCAATTCGTAATGCACTGTGAAAACATAGATCAAACCATTGGAATTTTACATTTAAATATCGTTTTAACGCAAAACCAAAATATGACATAATTTTACCCTCGCAAAATTGAGCGTATACTTAATAAAATGGATGATATTATTTAGTTCCGCGAAATATCATAAATCGCACTTTCTGTGGCATATTGAGTGTTCTTTTGTTTACAGTTATACAATTTGCCATTCGTGTTCTAGTTTAAGAGTAGTGCAGTTTGTTACGAAAATGCTTATCGTTACAAAAGAGGCTGACTTGTCTACACGGTAAATAATTATTAAATTACATTCTGATGGCAAATCTTTACGCGAAATAAGAAGAATATTGGGCAGAACCCATTTCACAGTTCAAAATAAACTGCCAACAAGTCGGGCGAAACTTTATTATTCTTGGGACAAGTTGCGGATAAGTGGAAAGTCAATATGCAGGTTAGAGTGGTTAGGGAAGGCTAAGTGAAAGGGAGTTCTTGGGCAGGACTGTTGTCAATTTAACAATATTTCATTCGTTTCTGCAAGTTTGGGTTTTTATGAGGGGAGGAGGAGGGGTAATAGTAAGAGTGGGTGGATGTTAATAGCTTTTTAATTAATTGCTTGGATCACGTCCAATATTCTCTGTATAGAATGTGTTTCATAGACGAAGTTGCATTGAATTTTCATAAAATTCGGTGTATTTTACATTCAAGAAACCGAACATTTGTATGGGCGGGGGTAGAGAAGGTAGGGGAATCGTAAAATTTGATATGTAGAATTATTTCGCTTCTCTTGTAAGTTGCTTGTATAAAATTTCAAGTTCGTAGCTTTTAGTTTGTAGGTTATTAGTTGATTTAATGAAATTGGTCGAAATCATGGTTTTGTATGGGAGGGGGTAGAAGGGCAAGCGCGATTTCAAAACTTTTAAAGCAACTTCATTTGAATTATTTTTATGAGTTTTTCTGCAAAATTTGAAATTGATAGCTTTTAAGAGTTAGCTGACAACTTATTTCTTAAAAATGCTCGAAAAAATAATTTTTTATGGGAGGGAGTAGAGGAGGGAGGGAAATCGTAAGACTTCTGATGCAATTTTCTTTCTTTTCTGTTGTAAGATGCTCGTACAAAATTTCAAGTTCGTAGCTTTTAATTTGTTGATTATTAGTTGATTTAATGAAATTGGTCGAAATCATACTTTTGTATGGGAGGGGGTAGAAGGGCAAGCGCGATTTCAAAACTTTTAACGTAATTTCATTTCAATTATTTTTGTAAGTTTTTATGCAAAATTTGAAATTGATAGCTTTTAAGAGTTAGGTGATATTTAATTTTTTAAAAATGGTCGAAAAAATAGTTTTGTATGGGAGGGGGTAGAAGTTTTAAAGGTTTTCGACCAGTTAATATTCCGTATAGGGATTTTTTTTAAATGCATTTTGCAAATTTTCAAGTTTCTACCTTAAAATTTCACTCAAAAATTTTCAGTTTATGTGTTTTTTTCAATGCACATGAAACACCTTGTGCACGTTAGACCGGAGGGGGGGGTCGGTTTATAACAATTGTGGATCAAGTTATTATTATTTTTCTATATACATCAAATAGACGTATTCACATGCACAATTTAAAGTTTGTATCTTTCAACAGAGTCCTAAAAAAATCACTCAAAATTTTCGACATTTTTGCTTATCACCTCCCTCCCCTTTCGCCTCCCAACTTAAAATTTTTACCAAAATTAAACATTACGTGACAAATTTTTGATTTGATATATGTACTCTTTTTTGAGATATAAGGATTCGTAATTTTGAAAAGTGCGCCATTTTTGAAATGCTCCCCATTTCCCCCCACTACTATTATTTCAACATGTTATATTTTTCTTGTATTTCCTAGTATAGCTTAATATAAGTTTTAATTACATAGCTTAAGAGATAGTGGAGATATTCATTTTTAAGTGTTTTTCGTTGCACCCCCCTGACCCTCCCCCTTACAATAATTAACCACTCTCTAAGTTGATTCCAAAGGAACTATATGCCACACTGACGGTCCCAAAATATGAATTTTTTACGATAAGTAATTTCGAAGATATAATCATTTGAAAAAACAATTCGGCTGACAATTTGTTTTTTGCCCCCCCTTTTCGGACACCAATGGCTAAAAAAATTAAATTATTTTTAAAAGTTGTCCCACAAACCCCTCTATATGTGTGTTGAGCTTTAGCTTCCTAGCTGTTACCATGGTAGAGATATTTGAATTCGTATTTTTTGGCTTAAGCGCTCCCCCCGCCTCCCCCTGAACCCGTACACCCTCCAAAATGGGTATCCGCCTGAGATCCGCAACTATCTACAGTCCTTCCAAAAATTAACTTTCTATCTTGTAGGGTTTGGGAGTTAATGTGCGCTGAGCGTACACGTCGGCGGACGGCGTACAGACAGACGGATTTTTTTTTTTTGCATTTTTCGGCTAATTTAGTCATGAAACGCGAAAAAACAAAATTTCAGGATAGCAAATTTTTTCCAAGTCGATCACAATACTTTATTATTAAAATAATAAAGTAAAATTATAAATAAGTAGAATTGTACAGGTATTCTAAGGAACGAAGCAGGGAGAGTTAGAAAAAAAATTATCCCTAAGAGACAAACGGTTTATCATACGCAGAATTAAGGAGAATTCTAAAACCAGTGTAGCCAACTTGTCGTGTAAAGTGTCATCAAGAAGTCGATATCAGTAGAAACAGTTCGCCGTGTTTTGCGGGATGATGGGTACAACGGTAGAGCTACTAGAAACGAAAACCATTTATTTCGAAACGAAATAGACTGAAACGATTGGAATTCGCAAAAACCCATGTAAGTCTTCCGGAAAGCTTCTGGAATAATGTTATATTTTCGGACAAAACAAAAATCAACTTATTCAGTTCTGATGGTAAGGAAATCGTTCGGAGGGGACCAAATCTGGAGCTAAATAAGAAAAACATATGCCCAACTGTGAAGCATGGCGGAGGTTCGGTCATGGTATAGAGCTCTATGGTAACTAATGGTGGAAAACTGGAGTTTATCGACACAGTCATGGATAAAATAAAACGGTGCATAACAATTATGGAACAAACTATTATTTTTTCTCTATGTATATCAAATAGATGTACCCACATGCAAAATTTTAATGTTGTATCTATCACCAGAACCCTAAAAAATCACTTAAAATTTTCGATATTTTTGCTTACCACCCAACTTAAAATTTTTAACAAAATCAACAATCTGACAAAATTTCAATTTAATATCTTACTCAGTTTTGAGAAATAACGGTTGGAAATTTTGGAAAATGCACCATTTTTGAAATGATTCCCATTTTCCCCCACTACTGTTATGTCCAAATGTTATATTTTTTATCGTATTTAGTATTTATTTAGTATAGCTTAATACATTGTGACAAAAAAGTCACCCATTCAACCAGCTGCTGTAAACGAACTGATTAACAGACTACGCTAATTTTTTGGATAATAGTTAAGGACAGTCCTACCAGCTCACCAAAAAAAAAAAAAAAGAATTTGGAATATCATTTCCCAGACTCGTTTTAATTACAAAGTGCCCTTACTTTTTTGTTACAATGCATATGTTTCAAGTTTCAATCACATAGCTTAAGAAATAGTCGAGATATTCATTTTATTTTTTTTTCTTTGCACCCCTTTGGCCTCCCTACAATAATTAGCCTCCCTTTAAGCTGATTCTGGTGGATCTATACGCCACCTTGATGGTCCCAAGATATAATTTTTTTATGGTAAGTAATTTCGAAGATATAATCATTTAAAAAATAATTCGGCTGACAATTTGTTTTTAGCCCCTCCCTTTTTGGACTCCTATAGATAAAAAATTAAATTATTTTTAAAGTTTGTCCCTTTATATTTGTTGATTTTCATCTTTCTAGCTAGAACCATGGTTGAGATATTTGAATTCTTAGTTTTCAGTTTCAGCGCTCTCCCCGCCTCCCCCGTAATCCTTACACCTCCCGAAATTGGTTTTCGCCTGAGATCCGCAACCATCTACTATCCATCCAAAAATAAACTTTCTATCTTGAGTTTGGGAGTTAATGTGCGCTAAGCGTCCACGGATGAGCGGATTAAAGGTAAGAATTGTGTAACATCATTTCATCCAAATAAACCATGGAATCTTTACATAGATAGTTAGAGATATGCTGAGTAAAAGACTTGACATTGAGGTATAGCGTAAGTCAGTTTGTTTCTATCTCAAAATAACTAACCGAGCATCGTGTGAGCGTGGCGCACATTCAAACTCGTAAAATCTTTTTTTTTTCAATTATACTTATTTTGACCCTTTATTTTTAAATTATTTAAATTTTTAAAAACGTAAGTCTGATAGTAAATATAGTTTTGTATTTAATTCCTGTTAAGACCCCAAATAGGGGCATAGGACAGAAACAACTCTCTTCCACAAGGCTCGATCCTGAGCATCGGCCTTTAGCTGTTGCCAGGACTTGTTTATTCCTCTGGCCTGCTGCTCAACTGCTCGCTTCCATGTGCTACATGGTTGATCAACCCGACATCTTCCTTGAGGATTATAATCCAGAGCCTGTTTGGCAATGTTTCGCTTTGGCTTCCTCAAGTGTGGCCGATCCACTGCCACTTTCGCCTTTGAATCTCAATGTCTATTTTAGTCTGTACAGTTGCACTCCAAAGTTCGTCGTTGAGATTACTTCTGGCCAGAATATTCCTAAAATGCGTCGAAGACATTGATTCACGAAAGTTTGCAGTTTCTTGATAAGTCACACGGATTTGACGCATGCGTCAAAAATTCGCAGCTTCGTTCAAAGGGAGATCTCTCTTAATCTCCAGAAAGGGGAAAGGATATCGAGGGCCTGACGAGCCTCAATATCCTTTTCGGCGCCGCCGTCCATGCTGGAGATAAGAAAAATCTTGCACCTCTTCCACATCCTGTCCGTTAAGAACAATCGGTGTGCTTGCGTTCGAACCCATTTGCATGTACTTGGTTTTACGCACATTTATTTTCAGTCCCGTCTCTTTGCATTTAGAATGCAACGAGCGAATATTTCATTTCTATTGCACCTATTTCACGATATGACGTACCTTTTTTCCACAAATCCACGATAATTTTCCTTTCCTCAAATTCAATTTCCATTCTTTTATTAGACATCTCTTACTTAACGTTTTTAGCAATTATTTTTAACGCAAACCGTAGATAAAAATACTTTTATCAACTTTCCTACACAAACTTTATTGTTATTAATGATTTAACTGCAACTCAGAGACTTTGACTTCCCTTTATACGCTTTGAACGCAGACTTTTTATTCCTGGAATTTCAGACTATTTTTCGTTTCCGAATTTTACCGTTGTTTTAGAGTACAATAATTCTCATTTTTGTTTTGTTTTATGTTCATAATGAAGTAATGAAAAATAGGAAAAAAAAAATATTTCGGAATAAAATGTTAGAAACGATGTTATTTTAGATACATATGTCGGATGTGTTGAGTATGTACGCAAACTTTTTCTGCGTAGTGCATAAAAAATGTATAGGAATAAAGTTTCGACTAACGTCTTCAAATAGTCACACTGTTGTATGAGTTTCTTTTAATTCCACTGATATCAAAACAATTTTGCAGCTGAATTTATATTAAACATAAATAATTCGGTGAATACTCTTTAAAATAACGTCACAGCTTAACTGATGCAGGCAGAAAATTTCCGAGAATATAACGGCTAATCTCCACTTCATGTTCACAGACTATGATTTCTTACTATTACAATAGGGATTTCTAGTCGCAAAGTGAAGCTGATTATTTTAATTTTGTACAAAAACTTTTAAAAATAGTTGAAATAAAATTACGTCAAAAGTTTTGAAATCGCGCTGGCCCTTCTACCCCCTCCCATACAAAACTAAGTTTTCGACCAATTTCATTAAATCAACGAGAAACGAAATAAAACTGCATATCAAATTTTAGGATGCCCCTACCTTCTCTACCCCCTCCCATACAAATGTTCGGTTTCGTGAATGTAAAATACACCGATTTTTATGAAAATTCTATGCAACTTCGTCTATGGAATAGATTCTATACAGAGAATATTGGACGTGATTCAAGCAATCAATTAAAAAGCTTTTAGCATCCACCCACCCTTACTATTACCCCTCATAACAACCCAAACTTGCAGAAATCAATGAAATATTGTTAAATTGATAACATCCCTGCCCAAGAACCCCCTTTCACTTAGTCTTCCCTAACCACTCTAACCTGCATATTGACTTTCCACTCATCCGCAACTTGTCCCAAGAATAATAAAGTTTCGCCCGACTTGTTGGCAGTTTATTTTTCCTTATAGCAATTTTATTTTGCTTATCCTATATGGTCTTTAATCATAAATTTTATATCATTTCGGGTTTTTTAAATTTGTCAGCTCAGATTGGCAAATTGGACCCTTGTGACAGACGGATTTTTTATACTCTAGATGGAATCTGAGAGTATTATAAGTTTGCTCTAAGGTTTGTAACGCCAAGAAATAAGGCTCGGAGAAAAAAATGATGAATACAGAAATTAATATTATCACTCAAAAATCTCAAAACCGGATGTCCGTCCGTCCGTCCGTTCGCTCTCTAGCTTGAGAACGCGTTGAGCTAGAAAGCTCAAATTTGGTACACATCGTTTTTGACAAAAAAGTAAGGTCAAGTTCGTTAACGGGCCAAATCGCTCCACCCCTTCTACCCCCTCCCATACAAAATGACACAAATGCGCAATTTGACAATAAACGGATTTGCACGAAAAGTATAAAAGCCATTAGTCTGAAATGTGGAATATATTACTTTTATGATAATATAAATCTACCGTATAAAAATTATGCGTGTCCTCCCCCTCCTTCTACCGCCTCCCATACAAACTGTACTTGTCATGAATTACTCTAAGCCAATTTACTCAGTGCATATAAAATTTAGCAAGCTGAATTTCTGCACTTAATATTTATTTAAAATTGTTAGTAAGGGTAAGAAAAATTAGACGATTAGCTTCACCCCTTCTACCCCCTCCCATACAAAATGACACAATTTCCCAATTCGGCTATAAATGGATTTGCTCGAAAAGTATAAAAGCTATTAGTCTGAATTTCGGGATATATTACTTTCATAATGATTTCAATATACAGTACAAAAATTATTTGCGTCCTCCCTCTCCTTCCAAACCCTCACATACAAACTACACTTTTTCATGAAATGCTCTAATCCGATTTTCTCAGAACATATAACATTTATCGAGCTCACATTTTGTAATAACTACTTATTTAGCATTATCACTAAGATCAGAGAAAATTATTTGATTACAATATGACAATATGACACAGTTTCACAACTTCACAAAAAATCTATTTTCTTCAAAAGTATGAATTTTACTAGTCTTAAATTTAAGAGATGTCAATTTTATAATATTCTTAGTTATTTCTGAAAAAATCAATAAAATCCCCCCACTCTTTCTACCACCTCCCATACAAACTGCACATTTCAACTAAATCTAACACACTTCAATTTTTGGAGTAAGCATTTTGTATAAAACATTTTTTATAGCTACTTTAGCATGATGGGGAAAAAATTAGTACAATGCTATCACCCCTTCTAACACTCCCCATACAAAATTTCTTGGGATCAGAAAAAAATCTATTTCATCTAGAGTAACGTAAGATTGCGCTTTACGCGCAATCGTAGTCCTATTATGTTTTTTTTTTTGCATTTTGACGCTAATTCAGCCATAAAACGCGAACAAACTAAATTTCAGGACAGCAATTTTTTTTCCAAATCGATCACAATACGTAATTGTTAGAATAATACAGGGTGGGCCATCCAGTGGTTTCTTTTTAAATCATTGGTTATTTTGACACTGAAAGCTGTTTCCCGCTCGAAATCTTGACAGAAAGTCAGTATCATACCTCCGCGGAACGAAATGAGTCGCCTTACTTTTGGCAGTTTGGGCCTTAGAGCAGCTTGAATTGGACAACGATTTTGGGCGAAAAATCATCTTTTCTGACGAGGCGCATTTTCATCTCGGAGGCTACGTTAACAAACAAATTTGCCGCATCTGGGGCTCGAAAAACCAGCACGTTATTGTCGAGAAGCCAATGCATCCACAGAGAGTGACAGTTTGGTGCGGGTTGTGGAGTGGTGGCATCATTGGACCATTTTTCTTCGAAAATGAGGCTGGGAACAACGTTTCGGTCAATGGTGAACGTTACAAAGCCATGTTATCCGACTTTTTATACTCTAGATGAAATCTGAGAGTATATTGTGTTTGCCTTACCGTTTGTAACGCTAAGAAATAACGCTCGCACAGAGCCGCCAAGGGTACAGAAATATTTGTTGTCGCTCAAAAACCTCGATTCCGAGTGACCGTCTGTCTGTTTGTCTGTCTGTCTGTCCGTCTGTGCGTCTGTCTACAGCATAACTCTCGTAAGCTTTGAGCTACAGTGCTAAACATTTTTGTGTGTCATTTTTAGTAAAAAAGTAACTTTAAGTTCGTTCCTTCTACCCCCTCCCATTAAAATTTCATGAAATTTCGAAATATTAAGTAATTGATTTTTCTATGAAACTATTTAAGCTATCAACTTGAAATTAAGGTCAAAGTATTATGATATAAATGTTATTAATATGACTGAATATTGATCCGATCCCGTCACTCCTTCTACACCCTTCCATACAAATGCATAATTTTGAAAAATGTATTTTTTCGATTAACATTGAAACTAGCAAAGTTATAAAAACGAATTTTTGCCGGAATTAATTTTATTACAATTGCAATCAGTATTGAAAAAATTATCAACTTCACCTCACTCCTTCTACCCCCTCCCATACAAATTTCACGAAATTTGGAAATTTAAATTAAATTATTTTTCTTCAAAACTGTTAAAGCTATCAACTTGATATTTTGTATAAAGTATACAAATAGAAAGATCAATAACGTCCCATACAAATGCATAATTTTTGTTAAATGCATTATATCGATTTCCATTAAAACTAGAAAAAGTACAAACTTAAAATTTTGCCAGAATTTGTTTTTTAATAATTGCAATAAATTTTTGAAAATTATCAACTCCGCTTTACTCCTTCTACCCCTCACATATAAATATTTGTATTATAAATTCAAGAAAAGCATTTCTCCTTCGAATATATGAGAGCTATCGACTTTGAAATTGAATCAAAGCATGGTGATAAGGATGATGATAAGCAGTTTCAAAGCCATCTTAAACGCTCCACTTCCCCTGCCACCTCCCATATAAGTCCCCCAATTTCAGGAAAATTGTGTCCAATTTCTTTAAAAATAATGATAACTAAAAACTTTAAATTCAGCAAAAAACATTTTGCATGCCATATTCGGCGTCATATACGAAAAATACAAACCTCCCCCTCTACTTCTACCACCTCCCATGCAAAAGTCTCTATTCACTATTCGAAAGAATTTGAGATGACATATTTTCCGGTATATTAAAGTCATTCCCATTTCATCTAGAGTATCATATGATTCGGTTTTACGCCCAGTCATGATTCTGTTATGTTTTTTACTGAAATTGAAGACATGGATTTGGACGACTTCTGGTTCATGCAGGATGGCACGCCATGCCACAATCGATCTTTTACGCATCAAATTCCCAAATCGTGTTATCAGCCGTCTTGGCGATGTCAATTGGCCGCCTCGGAGCTGCGATTTGATCCCTTTGGAATTTTTTTTTTCTAGGGAACCGTGAAGGACCAATGTTATGCCAACAATCCAGAAACGATTCAAGCACTTAAGGCCAATATCATCCAAGCAATCCGTGAGCTAAAGCCCGAAACCATCGACATGGTCTTGGAAAATTGGAGTGACAGAATGCGCTACTGCAAAGCTAGCCGAGGCAGCCACTTGCACGAAGTTGTGCTTCATCATTAATGGGAATGTTTGCTCTTACTAATGAAGCCATATTACATGGAAAAAAAATTAATTTTGTCCATTTTATTGCATTTTTAAAAAGAAACTTGTATTTGGCCCACCCTGTATAATAATATTAAGAAAATCAAACTTTGAGAAGTCAAATTCACACACGTAAGATCTCTTGCAAAAGGATATTGAACCTTTTCTTTCATAACATTGCAACCTATAGAGTACGTACTGGCTTTTCCGGAATGCTGGTCTAGATTTCTTTGAGATAGGTAGTTTATTATTAAAGAGAAATGCTAGGAGGAATATGGAAAATTTTATGAACTATCCTTAAGGATCTTAATTCTGACCAAAAAGTATTTTTTAAACAATAATCTAATTATGTAGTTATTTTTACAATAATATGTACATCCTTTTGTACCGCAAAACAAGTATGGCAGATATTTAACCTAGTACCACTTAGCGGTTTAAGTTGAAGCAGTAAACGGTCACTAGAAGAGCTCCTTTCATAAATGTCCTTCCTTCACGTTACAATACTTATGCTAGTGTAAGAAAAAGTTATAAAAAATGAATAGAAAAACTATAAAGGAATTATTTTTTGAAAAGCAGCTGCGCTTTCAGTTCAATATGGATGTGGCCTACTCCGTCAGTGCGTGAAACTCAGCGCAGAAAGACACAAAAGAGGATGTCGTTACTCAAGTACTAGGCTGGGTAATCTATTTATAGACGCGTAATTCTTAAGCCAGTCTTAAAAAAATGCTTGCACTCTTACTTTCAGTATTGGAAATGGGGAATAGGACGTCTAACGTAAAAATAGTTCACATCGGGCGTGTAGCGCGAAGGGAACTCGTTGCAAAGAGTGTTAGTGCGGTGTCTGTAAATTTGGAGAACGTCGGAATTTAACTTGGTCGAAAAAATAAAGGGAATGTGTTGTGAATTGTTGGTGATTATTTGATATCTTATAAAGTCAGTTATGAAACGAGTGCAACGTGCTTCATCATTTCGCTGTAATAATTTACCCCAACGAATTTGAGAGAAGGATTAAAACAAAAAAAGTTATTTATAGGTAAGAATACATTTCAAGTGCATAGAAATTGTTGTAGAACCTCTTGTAGTAAAACTATAACTTACTGCAGTATTATCAATTTACATGTAATTAGTAAGTACGAACTATATACACGAGGAATCTCACGTTTATCCTTTGTATTCATTGGAGCTTTTCTGCTCAGAAAATGGTTTTATTAGTGGATAAGATCAAACAATGCTCGCTAAGGTTAAAAAAATGTAAAAATGCAATGATTCATTTTGCAAAAAGTTGGCTCTGGCGCCGAGGAAGACTGATTGGAGTTTGGTAGCTACGTTTCTTTTCATACATAAAAAATAGAAAATGCAAACCGCCACGGCATGAATCACGACGGATTGATGTGATTAACCCTATGTTTGTGTATCTAAGATTTAACATATGTACATATCTAGTTCGTACAGTGGGGCTATAATTGCATCAACGTTTTTTCACACATTTTCTATGCAAAAAACTAAGAACTAATTTCAGTTTTATTATTCACGTTATTATTCCTAATAATGAAGTGAGTATTGTTTTCAGTCCAATAGAGAAAACAAGATTGAAATTAATATCTCTAGTATCTTTTGAAATACATATTGAGTTCAAACTTGGCGTGTGCATGTACATACAGCACGACCTCGGGTAACGCAGCTGTCGATTCATGCAACCCGTCGGTTTTCCCAACATCTAAATTCTCACTATTATTAATTCGATAAGCAAAACTTTAGAAAATTTTTTACTTAAATAAGCGCAACTTTTCATACATTTTACATTTCTTTTATTGTTGGTGAATGATTTGAAATATGTTGAGAAATTGTTATTCTAGCTATTTTTAAATTCGATTTCTTCGAAATTTGATTTTTGATTTTTAACAAAGTATCACCAAAAGTCCGGATTCATCAGTTTTTCAAATGCGCAATTCCTTGTAAAGGGTGTCCCATTAAGACCACCTATGTTAGTTTGAAATTTGAAAAAAAAACGCAGTGGTTATTTGAAAAGCTCTGATGTTTATACTCTAGATGAAGTCTGAGAGTATTATAAGTTTGTCACAAAGTTTGCAACGTTAAGAAATAAGGCTCGGAGAAAAAATTGAATGATTCAGAAGTTAATATAATCACTCAAAAATCTCAAAACCGGATGTCCGTCCGTTTGTCCGTGTCTTCTCTAGCTTGAGAACGCGTTGAGCTAGAAAGTTCAATTGTGCACGGCGTTTTTGACAAAAAAGTAAGGTCAAGTTCGTGAACGGGCCAAATCGCTCCACCCCTTCTACCCCCTCTTATACAAAATGACACAATTTGACAGTAAACAGATTTGCTCAAAAAGTATTAAAGCTATTGATCTGAAATTTGGAATATGCTACTCTTATACTAATGTCTATCAACCGTATAAAAATGATTCGTGTCTTCCCCTCCTTCTACCATCTCCCATACAAACTGCACTTTTTCATTAAATTCTCTAAACCAATTTACTCAGTGCGTATAAAATTTATCGAGCTGAAATTGTACACCAATTATTTATTTGGAATTATTAGTAAGACCAAAAAAAAATTAGATGATTAGTCTTACCCCTTCTACCCCGTTCCATACAAAATGACGCAATTTCGAAATTCGACATTAAACGGATTTGCTCGAAAAGCATAAAAGCTATTGTTGTTAAATTTGTAATATATTACTTTTATAATGATTCCAGCCCACTGTATAACAATTATTTGAGTCCTCCCCATCCTTCCACCACCTCTCATACAAACTCCGCTTTTTCATGAAATGCTCTAAACAAATTTACTCAGTATGCATAAAATTTATCGAGCTGAAATTGTGCACTAATTACTTATTTAGAATTATTAGTAAGACTAAAAAAAATAAACGATTAGATTCACTCCGTCTACTCTCATACAATCTGACATAATCTCACAACTTTACAAAAAGTCTATTTTCCTAAAAGATATGAATGCTACAGATCTTCAATTTAAAATATGTCGAAGGCTTGATGTTTATAATTATTTCTGAAAAAGTCATTAAGAACTACCACCTCCCATACAAACATACAAACTAATTATCTCAGTACCTACCCTAAATTTTTGAATCCTAAATTTTTTCTAAAACATTTTGATAGCAACTCTAGCGTAATGTGAAAAAATTAGTTCGATGCCGGTACGTCCTCTACCATTACAAAATTTCTTAAAATCAAAAAAATTCTCTTTCATCTAGAGTATCGCACGATTGGGCCCAATCGTAGTCGTCTTATGTTTTTATTTTAATAAAAAGTGTAAATATAGAGGCTATGTACAGTGCCGGAAAAAAGTTTGGAAACATGGTCTCTCAACCCACAATCATAGCTCTGAAACAAAATTTCTTGTGCACACACCTATGAAACTTTGCATAGAATTGCAGTGCCGCATTTCTTATAAATCTTCAAAGCGAAATTTGTTTATAACAACGCTAAAAAAAATTGTGACAACAGTTTCGAATATGTCTGGTAATACTTGCGGAAAAAAGTATGGAAACAAAACAGTATTTGTTGTCAAAAAGTTAATTAGAACCGTTTACTTTGAAATTTAATGTCATTAGTAGTTATTTGTTGTGCGACTGAATTAAATTTAACTCCAATTAAAGTTTTTTTATGAAACATAATTAAAAATGCCGAAGTGTAAGTTGTACTCAATGGATTTGAAAGAGAAAATCGTTTCTATGTACAATAACGGAACAAAACAAATTCAAATTTCACAAAAACTTGATATACCAAGAGGAACAATTTCGAAAATTATTAAAAACTTTCATCAGCGAGGGACAGTCGAGTGTGCTCCAAAGTCAGGGAGGCCTAGAAAAACAACAGCAACCACCGATCGCATAGTTCAAAGGATGTCTAAACAAAAACCAGGACAAACGGCCACTGAGATCAACGCCGAGTTAAAGAACAGAGGTATTTCAGATGTGACAGATCGGACAATTAGAAATAGATTGATGAAAAGTGGCCTTTTTGGAAGATCTCCACTGAAGAAGCCACTCTTATCAAAAGCCAATATTGCAAGAAGACTAACATTTGCAAAAAAACACATTCTTTGGACTCCCAGCAAATAGAATACAGTTCTGTGGAGTGATGAATGTAAATTTCAACTATTTAGAAGCGATGGAAAACATTACGTTAGAAGACCACGGGTGAAAGGTACAATGCAAGGTATCAATTACCAACAGTTAAACATGGCGGAGGATCGGTAATGGTTTGGGCATGTTTTTCACGTTCTGGAGTTGGCCCAATTTTTCGGATAGATGGGATAATGGATCGGTATCGGTATTTGGAAATATTGCAAAACAATATGCTTCCATATGCTGAAGAAGAAATGCCGTTACGTTGGATTTTCCAACAAGATAACGATCCGAAGCATTCTTCGCGTTTAGTTAAGGATTGGTTCCAACAGGAAAAAGTGAGTGTTATGGAATGGCCTTCACAATCCCCAGATCTGAATCCAATCGAACACCTATGGGAACATGTAAAGCGTAAAATTCGACACACAAAAATTTCTAATAGGAATGCACTGTACGATGAAATCATTAGAGAATGGCAAAATATCCCGGTTTCATTTTGCGAAAAGTTTGTGGACTCAATGGAGAGGAGATGCAAGGCTGTACTAAAAGCAAAAGGGAGAAGCACTAAATACTAAGAAAAACATGTTATTTCCTTTAAATAAACTCGAATTATATGAAAAAGATATGTGTTTCCATACTTTTTTCCACGAATAATACCAGATAAAATCGAAACTGTCGTCACAATTTTTTTTAGCGTTGTTATAAACAAATTTCGCTTTAAAGATTTATAAGAAATGCGGTACTGCAATTCTATGCAAAGTTTCATAGGTGTGTGCACAAGGAATTTTGTTTCAGAGCTATGATTGTGGGTTGAGAGACCATGTTTCCAAACTTTTTTCCGGCACTGTATGTAATAGAATACAGTCGGACCCAGTTATAAACACAAGTATTTTGCACGTATTTTCCGCGCTTATAAATGAGTTTTGCTGAAAAGCACTGATGATATAACTGGTGCTCGATTAAAGCTTTAATTTATGCTTATATCCAGAGTATACAGTTCTTTAAAAATAAGCTCAAGTAAACAATAATATTGTATTAAATTTTTCAAAATTAAATTTATTTCAAATCATTAATTTACATAGATCATATGAGTAAAAAAAAACAACAATGCTTTCCGCTTGTTTTCACGAGGAAGGTCCATTTACTATTGCGTCTCGAGACCTCATTTCGAGAAACCGTGTTGTTAAGTTTGGCCGACAGTGTCATACACTCGTATTCTTGCCACAATTTTATTTTCAAAAGATAACGATCTCAATCTTTCTTTTTGTTTCAACAACAGAGATATGACCGACAACTCACATTTATATTTAAGGCTCTTCTATTCCTAACTTCTTTTTTAGAAATTTTTCGACTAAATATTACATTCCTATTATTTAAATTTATACTTTCGCTCAGTCGTTCGCGTTCTGACAAAAGATACTGAGTTTTTGTAGTTTAATCATCTCAGGAAAACAGAAGTGTCCTCGATATAATTTGAAAATTAGGAATTGAATCCATTCGTTTTCTAAATTTCAAATTACGGCTCCAGCTTTTGTCTTCTATTGGATTACAAAACTATGGTAATTAATGTAAGAACGCTTACGACCGAAAGTGCTAATTCAAACTTTAAAAGTGTAAAACTTAGCAAAAAACGGAAAAGAAAAAAACAGGTAGGAGTCCTAATTGCCAGGTTTCTCGACTTGACCGCTTTTTAAGATGGTCTATGATTTTCAACTTATGTTTTAAACTCAAGCTATTTTTGTTTCTTTTTTTCGCTTACCGACATTTTGCTGCACTATTTTCCTATTCATCTTTCTGTAATATGTATATTTATAATACTAAAGCAATAAAAAAATATATAATCCAAATTTGGCCAACTCGACGCTAATCCAAAAAAATCCAACAGTCCGAAATTCACTTAGCAAAACATAGCTTGAAAAACTAAAAAACTATTTTTTCTGCTACTTTGCTATTTTAAGTATTTTCTGTAATATGTAAGAAGAAAAAACCTAATTTTTGCTTCTCAAAACAATACAATTTAAAATACATATACTGCCAACAAGTCAGGCGCAACTTTATTATTTTTGGGACAAGTTGAGGATGAATGGAAAGTCAATATGCAGGTTAGAGTGGTTCAGGAAGACTAGTTGAAGTTTTGAAGGTATTCGAACAGTTAATATTTCATACTTTTAGGGATTTTTTTTGCAAATTTTCAAGTTTGTACCTTAAAATTTCATTCAAAAATTTTTAATTTTTGTTTTTTTTTCATTGCACGTGAAACGTCTTGTGCCCGTTAGACCGCCGGTGGGATTTAGTAGAACTGAAAAAAATTAGACGATTAGCTTCACCCCTTCTACCCCCTGACGCAATTTCGCAATTCGACAATAAACGGATTTGCTCGAAAAGTATAAAAGCTATTGATCTAAAATTTGGAATATATTACTTTTATGATGATTTCAATCCACTGTATAAAAATTATTTGAGTCCTCCCCTTTCTTCCACCACCTCCCATTCAAACTCCACTTTTTTATGAAATGCTCTAAGCAAATTTACTCAGTATGTATAAAATTTATCGAGCTGAAATTGTGCACTAAATATTCATTTAGAATTATTTGTAAGACTAAAAAAAAATAAACGATTAGATTTACTCCTTCTACCCCCTCCCAAACAATCTCACATAATTTCACAACTTTACAAAAATTGGATTTTCCTGAAAAATATGAATGCTACTGATCTACAATTTAAAACATATGAAAAAACATGATGTTTATAGTTATTTCTGAAAAAGTTTTTAAGAACTCGTCCCTCCTTCTACTACCTTCCATATAAACTGCACAATTTTACTAAATATAATACACTAATTTTCTCAGTATGTACCTATTAAATTTTTGAATCCTAAATTTTGTATAAAAAATTTTAATAGCAACTTTATCGTGATAAGAAAAATAAACTGCCAACAAGTCGGGCGAAACTTTATTATTCTTGGGACAAGTTGCGGATGAGTGGAAAGTCAATATGCAGGTTAGAGTGGTTAGAAAAGGCTAAGTGAAAGGGAGTTCTTGGGCAGGGCTGCTGTCAATTTAACAATATATCATTCGTTTCTGCAAGTTTGGGTTTTTAAGAGGGGAGGAGGAGGGGTAATAGTAAGGGTGGGTGGATGTTAATAGCTTTTTAATTAATTGCTTGAATCACGTCCAATATTCTCTGTATAGAATGTGTTTCATAGACGAAGTTGCATAGAATTTTCATAAAATTCGGTGTATTTTACATTCACGAAACCGAATATTTGTATGGGAGGGGGTAGAGAAGGTAGGGGAATCGTAAAATTTTTTATGCTGTTTTGAGGTGCTTGTATAAAATTTCAAGTTCGTAACTTCTAGTTTGTTGGTTATTAGTTGATTTAATGAAATTGGTCGAAATCATGGTTTTGTATGGGAGGGGGTAGAAGGGCAAGCGCAATTTCAAAACTTTTAAGCAACTTCATTTGAATTATTTTTATAAGTTTTTCTGCAAAATTTGAAATTGATAGCTTTTAGGAGTTAGCTGACAACTTATTTCTTAAAAATGCTCGAAAAAATAATTTTGTATGGGAGGGGGTAGAGGAGGGAAGAAAATCGTAAGACTTGTGATGCAATTTTCTTCTTTTCTGTTGTAAGATGCTCGTACAAAATTTCAAGCTCGTAGCTTTTAATTTGTTGATTATTAGTTGATTTAATGAAATTGGTCGAAATCATACTTTTGTATGGGAGGGGGTAGAAGGGCAAGTGCGATTTCAAAACTTTTAACGTAATTTCATTTTAATTATTTTTGTAAGTTTTTATGCAAAATTGCAAATTGATAGCTTTTAAAAGTTAGGTGATAATTGATTTTTTAAAAATGGTCAACAAAATAATTTTGTATGGGAGGGGGTAGAGTTTTTAAAGGTTTTCGACCAGTTAATATTTCGTATATATAGGGATTTTTTTTAAATGCATTTTGCAAATTTTCAAGTTTCTACCTTAAAATTTCACTCAAAAATTTTCAGTTTATGTGTTTTTTTCAATGCACATGAAACACCTTGTGCACGTTAGACCGGGGGGGGTCAGCTTATAACAATTATGGATCAAGTTATTATTATTTTTATATGTACATCAAATAGACGTATTCACATGCAAAATTTAAACTTTGTATCTTTCAACAGAGTCCTAAAAAAATCACTCAAAATTTTCGACATTTTTGCTTATCACCTCCCTCCCCTTTCACCCCCCAACTTAAAATTTTTACCAAAATTAAAAATTATATAGTTCTACAATCTGACAAATTTTTGATTTGATATCTGTACCCATTTTTGAGAAGTAAGGATTCGTAATTTTGAAAAGTGCGTCATTTTTGAAATGCTCCCCATTTCCCCCCACTATTATTATTTCAACATGTTATATTTTTTTTGTATTTTCCTAGTATAGCTTAATATAAGTTTTAAGTTTCAATTACATAGCTTAAGAGATAGTTGAGATATTCATTTTTAAGTGTTTTTCTTTGCACCCCCCTGACCCTCCCCCTTACAATAATTAACCACTGTCTAAGCTGATTCCGAAGGAACTATATGCCATACTAACGGTCCCAAAATATGAATTTCTTACGATAAGTAATTTCGAAGATATAATCATTTGAAAAAACAATTCGGCCGACAATTTGTTTTTAGCCCCCCCTTTCGGACACCAATGGATAAAAAAATTAAATTATTTTTAAAAGTTGTCCCACAAACCCCTCTATATGTGTGTTGAGTTTTAGCTTCCTAGCTGTTACCATGGTTGAGATATTTGAATTCGTATTTTTTGGCTTAAGCGCTCCCCCGCCTCCCCCTGAACTCGTACACCCCCCAAAATGAGTATCCGCCTGAGATTCGCAACTATCTACAATCCTTCCAAAAATGAACTTTCTATCTTGAAGGGTTTGGGAGTTAATGTGCGCTGAGCGTACACGTCGGCGTACGGCGGACGGCGTACAGACAAACGGATTTTTTTTTGCATTTTTCGGCTAATTTAGTCATGAAACGCGAAAAAACAAAATTTAAGGATAGCAAATTTTTTTTTTTCCAAGTCGATCACAATACTTTATTATTAAAATAATAAAGTAAAATAGTTGAGTGTCGTCAACTTGTTGACAGATATTTTATCATTTAGTTGGTAATTTGTATTTGAATTTGTCGTAAAATATTAATTTCATAAAATTAAAAAGTGCTTCGAGGTATGTGAAATTTCAGATCCTACCGATTTTTATATTCTATCTCTGAGAGTATTATAAGTTTGCCACAAAGTTTGTAACGCTAAGAAATAAGATATGGAGAAAAAAATGAATGATACTGAAATTAATATTATCACTCGAAAATCACGAAACCGCGAGAAAGTACAAATTTTGTACTCGTCGTTTTTGACAAAAAAGTAAGGAGAAGTTCGTGATCGGGCCAAATCGCCCTTCTACTCCCTCCCGTACAAAATGACACTATTTTGAAATTTGACATTAAATGGTTTTTCTCGAAAAGTATAAAAGCTATTGATCTGAAATTTGTAATACATTAAATTTATAACGATTTCAATCTACGATATCAAAATTATTCGAATCCCATCACTCCTTCGATCAAATTTTTGAAGCTGGAATTTTGTGTAAAAAATTTTGATAGCAACTCTAGCACAATGCAAAAAAATTGGTTCAATGCAGTCACCCCTTCTTCCACTCCCCAACAGAATTTCTTAAAATCTAGATTCTAGAGTATGTCATGATTGGGCTTTATGCCCAATCGTATCCCTGTTATGTTTTACTTTGCAGAGTTTTGAAAGTGTGCTGTTTGTATGGAATTTCGTGAAATTGTGGGAGACTCTTAGTGATTTGTACAGAAACAACTATTAGTATTCATCATCAAAATTCCACGTTTTAAATTTCACATCTGGGGCGTTAATAAACTCCATGAAAATAGAAATATTCTAAAATTGTGTCATTTTGTATAAAAGGAAGTTGTGGTGGAGCGATTGGGACAGTTCACGAACTAAACCATAAGTTTTCGCCAAAAATTACGCAAAATTTGAAATTTCTAGGTCAACGAGCTACAGAGTGCTCGAACGAACAGTCGGAAATCCCCGCCGCTCGATCTCTCTCGAATAGACAAGAATTATGTAGAACAGTATACTCCACTATGTAAAAAGCCACAATAAAAGATCTAGAGCTTTCCAGTATAGTTCACACAAAAACATCAAAGGAAGCTTCGAGAACTGTTCATGAGATGTATAAAAGCACGAAAGCTTTCAGCGAGAAGTTCAGTTAGTCAGCGACTTTTATTTATGGAAAACGCGAACCTGGAAAGCGATAGAAAAGTACGCGGCGGTATTGCCATTAAAGTGCGAATTAAGCGGAAAATCGAATTAAAGTGCGAATAAATAAATTATCACTTATTTTTAAACGAATTGTGTTTTACTTGAAATCCCGGCGAACCTCTAGCTCGAAACAATATGATAAGCCATTGAATATAGTTCATCTACTAAAAAGTTTGATTTAAGGAGGCGTGTTTGTGTATCAAGAAGATGTTGTTGCTAATAGCAGTAGACAATTTCAATTTATAGAAAAGAATAAGTTGTGAAAGATTCGAGTAAGAGAGGTTTGACTGTAGTTAATAAACATTAATCATTTTGCAACCAGTGCTTTTACACTAAATTGATTGACTAAACTTCTCGAATACGTGAAATTTAGTTCTTACTTTTGCAGATTTATTTTTCTATGAGCTTTTGTCTATTTTTAAAATATATAACTCTAAGCTGTGATCACTTTATTAGATGAGAATATTTACATATATGAAAAATCAAAGATAAATAGAAATTTGATCACTTAAGCAAGGTTGTTTAATTTGCAGGATTCACTCCATGTGAAACATTTCAAAAATATGCACGAAAATTTGTGGCTTAATCTAAAGTGGCTACCTGCCTTAAGAAAATCTGCCTGGGTCCTCTCCCGTCACAAAATCTTAGATCCGCGCCTGATAGAGTGCAATGTATTCAACGGTTAATACGAAATGCAGTTAACACGAAAGTTTTACACTGATTCCCACGATTTAGTGTTAACCGATTTCCACTGTATAAATCTTTTAAATTCTTACTGTAGCACAATAATAATAATAATCTACTCTATATCATATATTCTATCAATATCTATTGGCTAGGATAGTAGTATAGTGATTGGATAGAACAGGGATGCGGATTTAAATTTCGTAATACATATTTATAAAATGTTACATTTCTACTTTCAGATATCCGCCGAAATGGACCAATCGACAGAGCAACTTCTGATGTCATCATTTACATCTGATGGTACATACAATTCTTCAGACTCCGGCCCATCATCTTTAAATTCATTACATTGCACAGACTATGCACCTTCATTGGAACTTGTAACAAGTACGAGTTCCAGTATTGGACCCTTTGGCTTTAGGACTCGCCATTTGTCTTGCATAGAAGAAAATGAATCTGATTCATATAATTCGATATCGTCAGACTTTGTTGAGGATGTTGAAAAGGTTTTTAGATCCACACTGGTGAAAAAATCTAAAAATGCGGAATCGGAAGCAAGCGAATATATAACCACATTAGATGAGTCCTTTTATTTGAACTTAGAACCTGAAGGGGAGCAAATGAACTTACAAGCTCCACATAATAATTGGACAGCTGATATTTATGGACCGTTGTACACTAGATATGAAACGAATCATACTGAATCGTTACAACATAACCAGGATTCGATTTATAAGGAGGATTCACTGTTAAGCATACCAGGCGATAATTTCACTAAAACGTATCCTGAAATTATGACAACATCGTGTTACGGTACGTTGAATAATAGCTTCGGGTTTGACAATTGCAACGATAATGCTGATCGATTATTGGTTGAACCTGAATATGCTGTAGTGAAAAAAAGAGAAAATCGAAGTTACGTATTGGAGGATAATCAGTACTGCGTTTTAAATTCTCCTGAATTAAAACCACCTGACAATATTCTCGAGCTATCGATATGTTCAGCTGACGGTACCCGATTTGGATGGGGAAATGATTCTAGCACATCAGAGAATACATTAGCTGCTGGAAATACAGGTAAAATTTATTTATTTACATATATTAAATCAAATTATACCAAGATTGCTAGGAACTAGAGATACTCGATACACACTAACACTTCTGTCCTAATAGAGTTTGGACAATGCTATAATACTGTTGCGAGCTAGAGATTCGCTGGGATTTCAAGAGAAACGCAATTCGTTTTTAAAATATAACGATAATTTATTTATTGCACTTTATACACAATTTCCCGATCACTTCACTAAATTCGCTCTAAAAACTTAATTCGCACAATCCAGGAACACCGGCGATCTATCACTTTCGCTTATTTACACCGATAGGTGTTTTCCATGAAACTTTCACTGAGTAACTGGATTCCTTGTCGTGAGCTCTGGCTATTTATAATGGATTTATCCGAGTCTCAAACCTTCTCTGGTGTATGTTTTTCTGCTGCGTCTGGACTATTCTGGAAGTTACTAGATGGCGTCGGGTGTCATTGTCTGTGTCTTTGAGAAATTACTAGAAGCCCTCTACATGTTGGAAGAATATTCTAAATAGTTCTGGCAGATTTGAGAGAGATCATTGCCAGATCTATAACATTACCCTCTCCTTAGTCCCTGTTCGTCCCGAACAGAGTCGTTCACTTCCGCAATGGCACCGTGGTACTTTGTTAGTCGGTCGAGATGTACCACTTTCATTTTTGTACGGGGTTTTTGATGTAATTGAATCCGATAGACGACATCGTTTAACCGGTTGATGATCTGGTAAGGGCCTTCCCAGTTGCGCTGTAGTTTCGGCGATCTGCCCTTCTGTCGTCTGGGATTGTATAGCCAAACTAAATCACCCTCTTGGAATCCTGATGAATTCGCCCGTTGATCATACCTCGTCTTCATGCGGTCGGTCGCCAAATCAATTTTATCTCTGACCAGGTTATAAATTGTGTTTAGTCGACATCGAAGATCCGAGACGTAATCTTTGGCATTCGTTGGTTGGTCTGGTGGCACTCCAAACATTAATTCCGCAGGGACTCGAATATTCCTTCCGAAAATGACTCGGGACCGGGTTTCTCCTGTTGTTGAATGCACCGATGTTCTGTAGGCCATTAAAAATAGAGGGATGTGCTGATCCCAGTCCTGTTGCCTCTCGCTGACGAGTTTGGATAGGTTTGAGTTCAATGTCCTATTGAAACGTTCCACCATTCCATCGGACTGTGGATGTAATGGAGTTGTCCTGGTTTTGTTTATTCCCAGCATTTGGCACACGTGTTTGAATATTTGAGATTCAAAATTGCGCTCTTGATCGGAGTGTAGTTCACGTGGAGCTCCAAATCTGCTCACCCAGTTGGTAACAATTTGTTCGGCGACGGTTACTGCTTCTTGGTTTGGAATTGCGTAGGCTTCAGGCCACTTGCTGAAATAATCAATGACCACTAGAATGTAGCGATTACCATTTTCTGATTCCGGAAATGGTCCAGCAATATCCACAGCAATTCTCTCAAATGGGACTACCACGTTGTATTGTTGCATTTCTCCCCTGGATCTGCGGTGTGGGCCCTGACTTGATGCACACGTAGTACATTTACGGCACCAATTTTCGACATCATCTCGGAGATGGATCCAATAGAACCTTTCTCGTATCTTTGCCAAGGTTCTATTTACACCCAAATGCCCACCGGAGGTACCTCCATGATATTCCTTCAAAACCTCCTCGACTTTACAATGCGGGACGATGGTTTGCATGTGATACGACTTTCCGTCAGCGTTTTCCCATTTCCGTTTTAATAATCCGCCGTCTAGGTGAAGGGAGTTCCATTGTGCCCAATAACACTTCAGGGTTTCGCTGAATTGTGAGATGTCTTTCCACTCAGGCCGTTTCATTTCGTCCTTCCATGCCATGATCGGTGAAATATCTGGATCTTTACGTTGGGCATCTTCCAGTTCTTGCTGTTTCCATCCATCCTTTGGTTCGGTCGTTATCCTCTGAATGGTTTCTCCGGCTTCTTTTCCTTCTACACGGTGACAATGCTTGCAGTTCGGTGGACAAGGACGACGTGAAAGCGCATCGGCATTACCATGGATTCTTCCTCTTCGATGAACAATTTCAAAATCGTAGGATTCGAGCCTTTCAATCCATCTGGCTACTTGGCCTTCGGGGTTCTTAAACTGAAGTAGCCATTTAAGCGATGCGTGATCCGTTCGAAGAAGGAACTTTTGACCATAGAGATATTTGTGAAAATGTTTCGTTGCTTCTACAATGGCTAATAGCTCTCGGCGAGTTACGCAATAGTTCCTTTCTGCTTTTGAGAGTACTCGGCTGTAGTATGATAGCACTCTCTCCTGCCCGTCGATCTCCTGTGATAGCACTGCTCCGATACCGACATTGCTGGCGTCAGTATCTATGATGAAACCGTAACCTGGTTTTGGGTACGCCAGAACTGGGGAGTCGCAGAGTTGGTCTTTTATTTTCTCAAATGCTTCCTGGCACTGTTGACTCCATGTAAATGACTTTCCTTTTTCCGTTAACTGATGCAGACATTTCGCCGTGTTGGCAAAGTCTTTTACGAATCGACGGTAATATGTCGCTAAGCCTAGGAAGCTGCGCAACTGGTGTTTATCACTCGGAGTAGGCCAGTTTTTCACCGCCAGTATCTTCTCCGGATCCGTCTTTACGCCATCAGCTGAAACGATGTGACCTAAGTACTTGACTTCTGCACTAAATAAAGTGCACTTTTTCGGACTCAGTTTTAATTTTGCCGCTCGTAGTCGCTGGAAGACTTCCTGCAGATTTTTTAGGTGTTCCTTGAATGTTCTGCCGATAACGATCACATCATCCAGGTAAACGAGACAAGTTTTCCAACTCAGGCCACGCAAAACGAATTCCATTAGTCTTTCAAACGTAGCTGGAGCATTGCACAAGCCAAATGGCATTACGATGAATTGCCACAGTCCACTGCCGACAGAGAATGCTGTTTTCTCTCTATCTTTTTCATCTATCTCCACTTGCCAGTAACCACTTTTCAGATCCAACGTCGAGAACCATTTAGCATCAGTCAGGGTGTCCATGATATCGTCGATTCTTGGTAGTGGATAGCTATCCTTTTTCGTAACATCATTCAGTCGCCTGTAGTCCACACAAAAACGGGTACTGCCGTCTTTCTTCTTTACCAGCACTACTGGCGATATCCACGGGCTCTTTGATTCTTCGATGATTCCCTGATGCTCCATAGTTTTGACCATTGAATTGACTTCTCCTTGTTTCGCTAATGGTACTCTTCTTGGAGGTTGACGTATCGGTGTAGCACTTCCCGTATCTATGCGATGTTTCACTAAGTTTGTTCTGCCATAGTCGTCATCACCGGTGGAAAAGACGTCGATAAATCCTTCGATTAGATCTACGGCTTGCTTGTGTTGTTCTCCTCTAAGGTTGCTTGACTGAAGAAGTGTTGATGTTACATTGTCCTTCCTTCTTGGCTTATTTTTAGAGGGTACGTCATGTGGTTCTGCCTTGTCGATACTCGTCACCGCCGATATTGGTTCACAGCTGCCAATTACATCTCCTTTCTTTACGCTGGTAGTGCTGTCCGCAACGTTCAGGACTCTTATTGGTACCATCATTTTCTCATTCCTTTTTACGAGCGTTTTTCCTAGTATCAGACTTCGTAATGCAGGTGTCGTTTCCGGTTCTATGAGGTAGAATCGGTGGTTCCCGGGATCACCATCGAGCTCTGCCCAAATAACATTCTCAGATGACTTTGGTATGTCCGCATCTTCGCATAATACAACTCGCAGCTTTGTTGTTTTGGAGGATGTTATTTCCATCGGGATTTCAATATTCCGCCACTTCATTATTCGTTGTCCTAAGTCCAGCTGGATACCGTGTGGTTTCAGAAAATCCATTCCAAGGATACACTCATCGGTAATGTCAGCTACCACGAATACATGCGAGAAGGTCAAATCCCCAAGCTGTATGTCACGAGCTATTTCTCCATGGACCGTTGTAGTTTCTCCTGTAGCAGTGCGAAGTGCGTACTTCTTGGTGTTGTGAAGCCAAGTACGATCTACGAGGTCAGATCTTAGCACTGACCGTGTTGCGCCTGTGTCGACTGTTATGATGCAGTTTAATTTGCCGACTCGACCACTCATACATAAGTCGTTTTCTCGACTACATCGAGAAACTGCGATGATGGTTCCGGGGGCGTCGATTCTACCAGCCAACTTCTGCCCCATGAAGTTGGCCTTTACTCGTTTCCCGGACTGTCATTAGGCGAAGCGTGCTCTCGTGACGGTTCGCCCCTTCCTCCTCTTTGTTTAGCAGCGCAGCCGGAACAGTAGTTGATCGCTTTTCTGGGTTTGCGGCAGTCGCGTCTTAAGTGTCCTGCCTGTCCACAATTCCAGCATCGGGGAGCACCAGATCCTTCGCTCCGCTTGGTGTACTCGGCTTTCTGGCACACACATTCTTCTACTATTTCTCGAACTCGATAGTTACTCCGCGAGCTTTGCTTGGCAGCTTCGAACGTCAGCCCATATACTAAGGCTTCGCCAATCGTTTTCTTACCTGCCAGTTTTAACGCCTGTTGCAGCTCTCTGTCCTGTACAGCATTGTTAAATGCGAAAACAGCTGTATCGTTGCGTTGCTCTGTTTGCGCATTGGGCAGCGATAATAGTGTGAGTCGTTCAATATCGCGTGCCAGCTCTTGAAGTGTTTCACCGTTCTTTTGAGTTCGGTTGTAAAGTTGCGTTTTGTAGATCTCTCGCATGTGGTCACTGCCATAATGAAGATCCAATGTCTGGACTAAGGTTGAAAAGTCTTGTTGTTGCTCCTGCGGAATCGTTTGAAGAACCTCTGCTGGTGGACCTTTTAGCGCCAATAAAGAGCTGTTCCCCGTTCTAGATCATTCCAATGGTTGTTTCTTGCGGCGGCTTCAAATTGGGTCTTATAAATAGCCCACGGTGTTTGTCCTTCGAAGATTGGAGCCTTGAGACCCTTGTGCGCAACATGTTCTGTCTTGATGACGCCAGTCGCCTTCACATTATCGAAGTCTCTTTTTAGGCGTTCGACTTCTTCTGCAATCCCGGATGTCTTTTCCGCAATTTGCTCTTCGAAGATTCGAAGTTTCTTCTCAACGTTTTCTTCTATGGCCTTACCCATGGTGTCTATTTTATTATTTTGCAGCTCCAATTTTTGGTTAAGGTCCTTTGAGGTCTGATCTAGTTTCTGATTAATGTCCGCAGATTGTTGCTCTAGTTTCTGATTAATGTCCGCTGATTGTTGCTCTAATTTCTGATTAATGTCCGCAGATTGTTGTTTAATGTCCACTGATTGTTGCTCTAATTTCTGATTAATGTTCGTTGTCACAGCTGATTGTTGATCCAATTTGTGCATCATTTGTTGCATTAACTGTGTCAGAGCATTCGATGCACCAGAACACTCCTCTGCACGAGTTTCCTCGATTTGGAACTCAAAACTATCTGCATCCTCACCCTCAGCCTCAAGTGTCTCGATCATACGGCTGACAAGTTCAGACTTGCTCCCTAGTGTAGATAACTCGCGTCTACTGAGCTCTTCCTTTAGCTCCGTTACTTTTAAGTCTTTTAAATAACGCGGCATTTTCACTACCGATTATTTTAAGTTTTTCCGCGATCCGAATTCACTTAAATTTTCTCCACTAATTAAAGTCACTGCTCACTAAAGCACTCGAGAATATTCGATTTCACAAAACTCTCACTGTCCGTTCGAGAATTTTAGTTCCGCGATTTTACTTCGCTAATTAAAGTCACTGTTCACTAGAGCACTCGAGAATATTCGATTTCACAAAATTCTCACTGTCCGTTCGAGAATTTTAGTTTCACTTTTCCGCTCTCACAAAATTATCCGTTCCGAGAATTTTTAATTTCACTCGCGATTTTTAACCCGAATTTATCCTTGAAATCCCACTCTTCTGACACCAATTGTTGCGAGCTAGGGGATCGCTGGATTTCAAAGAAAACTCAATTCGTTTTAAAATATACGGATAATTTATTTATTGCACTTTATACACAATTTCCCGATCACTTCACTAAATTCGCTCTAAAAACTTAATTCGCACAACCCAGGAGCACCGGCGATCTATCACTTTCGCTTACTTACACCGATAGGTGTTTTCCATGAAACTGTCACTGAGTAACTGGATTCCTTGTCGTGAGCTCTGGCTATTTATAATGGGTTTATCCGAGTCTCGAACCTTCTCTGGTGTATGTTTTTCTGCTGGGTCTGGACTATTCTGGAAGTTACTAGATGGCGTCGGGTGTCATTGTTTGTGTCTTTGAGAAATTACTAGAAGCCCTCTACATGTTGGAAGAATATTCTAAATAGTTCTGGCAGATTTGAGAGAGATCATTGCCAGATCTATAACAATATTCCTAGTTATTTCTGAAAAAATCATTAAAATCCCCCCACTCTTTCTACCACCTCCCATACAAACTGCACATTTCCACTAAATCAAACTCACTAATTTTCTCAGTTCCCATTCAGTTTTTGGAGTAAGCATTTTGTATAAAACATTTTCATAGCTACTTTAGCATGATGTCGAAAAAATTAGTTCAATGCTATCACCCCTTCTAACACTCCCCATACAAAATTTCTTGGGATCACAAAAAATTCTATTTCATCTAGAGTATCGTAAGATTGCGCATTTTTTTGTATTTGTATTAAAGTTCATTTCTTTTTACTCTAGATCAAATCTGAGAGTATATTGTATTTGCCTTACCGTTTGTAACACCAGGAAATAGTGCTCGCACAGAGCCGCTAAGGGTACAGAAATATTTGTTGTCGCTCAAAAACCTCGATTCCGAGTGACCGTCTGTGCGTCTGACTACAGCATAACTCTCGGACGCCTTGAACTATCGTGTTAAAATTTGTTGTGTGTCATTTTTAGCAAAAAAGTAACTTGAAGTTCGTGAAAGGGCTACATTCCCCCACTCCTTCTACCAACTTCCTTTACAAATTTTACGAAATTTCGAAATTTAAAGAAATTGATTTTTCTTCGAAACTATTTAAGCCATTGACTTGAAATTTGGGTCAAAGTATTATTTCTGTCTTCATGCTTGGTCCTAAAGTATCTTTCTGATATATACGATTTCATTATATCTGTGAGTTGTGCGGGAAGGATTGTTTTAAGTTTGCAACACTTTGTCGAAAGCCTTCTCCACATCGTTTAACAGACTTTTTCCCTTCTAGTTTGTATACTCTAGTTGAAATTTGAGAGTATTATAAGTTTGGCACAATGTTAGTAATGCTAAGAAATAAGACTCGAAAATCTCAAAACCGTCTGTGTCCTCTCTAGCTCGAGAACGCGTTGAGTTAAAAAGTTAAAATATTCTACACGTCGTTGTTGGCAAAAAATGTAAGGTCCAGTTTGTGAACGTGCCAAATCGCTCAACCTCTTCTACCCCTTCTATTTCCTCCCATACAAAATGATACAATTTCGCAATAAACGGATTTTCTCGAAAAGCATAAAAGCTATTGATCTGAAATTTGGTATAACAATTATTCGAATCGTCTTCGCCCTTCCACCACCTCCCATACAAATTGCACTTTATCATGAAATACTAAACACCAATTTACTCAGTGCGAATAAAATTTAACGAAATTGTGCACTAAAAAATTATTTAGAATTATTCTTCTTCAATGGAACTACAGTCCAAATCGGCTCTTGGCCTCCTGACCTTCAGGTTTCTTAGCATTTTATTTGTTATTTTGTGGTTGTTAGCCCTTCAAATAAACCTCCTCTACGAATTTTCATTTCCATAGATTGATGTAGCCAAGATATACCCACGCAAGTAGTGTGCTGAAATTATACGTCGACCAGGATTTGAACTTCGCATTGTAGACCAACACACTACTCATTAGGCTACACCCTAGTTCTAGTATTTAGAATTATAAGTAAGACCAAAAAAAAAAAATAAAATAGTCGATTAGCTCCTCTCCTTCTACCATATCTCATACAATATGACACAATTTCACATCTTTTCAAAAAGTCGATTTTCCTGAAGAGTGTGAATGCCACTGATCTGCAATTTAAAACATGTCAGAAGCATGATGTTTATAGTTATTTCTGAAAAAGTCATGAAGAACTTCCTACTCCTTCTACCACCTCCCATGCAACCTGCACAATTTCGCAAAAACCAATACATTAATTTTTTTACTTAATTTTCTTTTTACGTTTCAATCTTAAATTGTGTATAAAACATAACAGAACTATGATTGAAATACTTACCTACCTTTCGTTTGGGAGGTGGTAAAAGCAGAGGGGAAGGTTTGTAATTTTTGTATGTGACACCGAACGTTGTATGTAAAATATTTCATGCTAAATTTAAAGTTTCTTGCTTTCATAATTTTCGAGGAAATTAAACAATTTTTGTCTGAATTTATGGTATTTGTATGGGAGGTGGCAGAGAAAGTGGGGCATTTTATATGAATCTGCTTATCAACTTCCTAATCACATTGCTTTGTTACAATTTTAAAGTCGATAACTATCATATGTTCGAAGGAGAAAAACTTTTCTTGAACTTCCAAAAATTTGTATGGGAGTAGAAGGAGTGAGGTGAAAGCGATATTTTTTTTAGCATTTATTACAATTATTAAGGGACAAATTTTGGCAAAATTTCAAGTTTATACTTCTTCTAGTTTCTATGGAAATCGGTTAAATGCATTTACCAAAATTCTGCATTTGTATGGGAGGAGGTAGAAGGAATATCCGAATCAAAACCAAATTTTTTGACATCAATAATATTTAAAATAGTATACTTTTCTCAAATTTTAAAGTTGATAGATTTGACGGTTTTGGAGAAAACTAATTTAATTGAAATTCCGAAATTTCGTAAGATTTATATGGAAGGGGGTGGAAGGAGTGAGGTAAAATTGATAGTTTTTCCAAAATTAGTTGCAATTATAATAAAATTAATTATGACAAAAATTGGTTCATTTAGCTTTGCTAGTTGCAATGCAAACCGAATAAATGCATTTTTGAAAATTGTGCATTTATATGGGAGGTAGTAGAAGGAGTAAGGAGATCAGATCAATATTTCTTGAGGTTAATGATATTTATATCATTATACTAAGACCTAATTTTCAAGTCAATAGCTGAATTTGTTTCGGAGAAAAATCAATTTCCTTAAATTTCGAAATTTCATGAAATTTGTATGGGATGGGGTAGAAGGATTGGGGGGTATGGCCCGTTCACGAACTTAAAGTTATTTTTTGCTAAAAATGACATACAACAAATTTCAGCACGATAGCTCAAAGCGTTCGAGAGTTATGTTATAGACAGACGGACAAACGGACAGACAGCAACTCGGAATCGAGGTTTTTGAGAGACAACAAATATTCCTGTATCATTGGCGGCTCTGTGCGAGCATTATTTCTTAGCGTTACAAACGGTAAGGCAAACGCAATATACTCTCAGATTTCATCTAGTGTATACAAATTTTGATAGCAACTCTAGCATGATATGAAAAATTAGTTCAATACCATCATCCTTTCAACCACCTCCCATACAAAATTTATTATAATCAAAAATTTCTCTTCCATCTAGAGTATCGCATGATTGGACTTTACCCCCAATCGTAGTCCTCAATCACAGTTCAATAATGTTAGTTATCCGATGAACTTGACCAACGGTTGAATGCTTATCCGGAAAACCGAACTGGTGATTTGGGATCAGATTTCTGCTGTAATCTTTATACTCTAGATGAAATCTGAGAGTATTATAAGTTTGCCACAAAGTTTGTAATGCTAAGAAATAATGCTCGGAGAAAAAAATGAATGATACAGAAGTTCATATAATCACTCAAAAATCTCAAAACCAGATGTCCGTCCGTCCGTCCGTGTCCTCTCTAGCTTGAGAACGCGTTGATCTAGAAAGTTCAAATTTTGTACACGTCATTTTTGACAAAAAAGTAAGGTCAAGTTCGTGAACGGGCCAAATCGCTCCACCCCTCCTACCCCCTCCCATACAAAATGACACAATTACGCAGTTTGACAATAAACGGATTAGCTCGAAAAGTATAAAAGTTATTGGTCTCAAATTTGGAACATATTACTTTCATGATGATATCAATCTATCACATAAAAATTTTGACTGTTCTCTTCCTCCTTCTACCACCTCCCATACAAACTGTACTTTTTCATGAAATACTCTAAACCAATTTACTCAATGCGTATGAGATTTAGCGTGCTGAAATTGTCCACTAAATATTTATTTAGAATTATTAGTAAGAACAAAATATTTAGACATTTAGTTTCACCCCTTCTACCCCCTCCCATACAAAATGACACAATTTCGCAATTCGACAATAAACGGATTTTATCAAAAAGTATGAAAGCTATTGATCTGAAATTTTGAATATATTACTTTTATAATAATTTTAATCTGCTATATGAAAATTACTTGAATCTTCTCCTTCCTTCCACCCCCTCCCATACAAACTGCACTTTTCATGAAATACTCTAAATAAATTTACTCGGTACGTATGAAATTCAGAGAGCTGAAATTATGCACTAAATAATTATTTAGAATTATTAGTGAGACTAAAAAAAATTAGGCGATTAGCTTCACTACTTCTACCCCCTTCCATACAATTTTACACAATTCAACAACTTTACAAAAAGTCGATTTTCCTGAAAAGTATGAACGCCACTTATCTGCAATTTAAAATATTTCAATTAAATGATGTTTACAGTTATTTGTAAAAACGTCATTAATAAATTCACAGTCCTTCTACCACCTCCCATACAAACTGCACAATTTCATTAAATCCAATACACTAATTTTCTCAGTACCTTTTAAATTTTTGAATCCTAAATTCTGTATAAAATATTTTGATAGCAACCTTAGCGTGATGTGGAAAAATTATTTCAATGTCGTCACCCTCTCTACCACTTCCCCTAAAAAATTTCTTAAAATAAAAAAAAATTTCTTTCATCTAGAGTATCGGACGATTAGGCTTTCCGCCCAGTCGTAGTTCTGTTATGTTTTTAATAATAGTTTTTCAAATAAAGGGTCTGTGAATATGACTCCGCCCTTTATACTATAATTTACGTGTACCATAAAATTACTTTTCTATAAAATGGCAATACTTGTATTCGATAGTACTTGTCAGCTGTTATTTTTGAATGAAATTATAAGGTAGAAACTTGAAAGTTTGCGAAATGTATTTAAAAAAAATCCCTAAAAGTACAAAATATTAACTGGTCGAATACCTTCAAAACTTTTACCACTTCCCATACAAAATTATTTTTTCTACCATTTTTAAGAAATCAATTATCACCTAACTATTTAAAGCTAACAATTTGAAATTTTGCACAATTACCTTCAAAAATAGTTGAAACGAAATTACGTTAAAAGTTTTGAGATCGCGCTGGCCTTTCTACCCCCTAACATACAGAAGTTTGAATTCGACCAATTTCAACAAATCAACTAATACCAACAAATTAAAAGCTAAAAATTTGAAATTTTGTACGACCACCTTACAAAAGAAACGAAATAACACTGCATAATAAATTTTACGATTCAATTACCTCCTCTACGATCTCCCATACAATTGTTTGGTTTCGTGAATGTAAAATACACCGAATTTTATAAAAATCCTATGCAACTTCGTCTGTGAAACTGGCATTCTATACGGAAAATATTGAACGTGATTCAAGCAATCAATTAAAAAATTATTATCGTCCACCCAACCTTGCTATCACCCCTCCTACCACCGCAATTAAGTGTTAAATTGACAACAGTCCTGCCCTAGAACCCCATTTCACCTAGTCTTCCCTAACCACTATAATCTGCATATTGACTTTCCACGCATCCTCAACTTGTTCCAGTCTATTTTTGTAAAGTTTTGAAATTGAATCACATTGTTGTAGAAGTAGTGAAGATCATAAGTTAATTTTTTTCTCATCTTAATTATATTGTTAATTACGAATTTAGTGCAAAATCGGAGGCCGGTAAATGTTATACGTATTGAGAAAATTGGTTTACACCATTTCATGAAAAAGTGCAGTTTTATGGGCGGCGGTGGAAGGAGCGGGGTTAATTTGGTAAAAATAATATATTCTAAATTTAAAATGTTTAGCACTTATGGTTTCCAAGTAAATTTATTATTGTCAATTTTTAAAAATGAGTACGGGGAGTAGAAGGGGTGCAGCGATTTTGTTCTGTTTACGAACTTGACCTGAGTTTTTTTTGTGAAAAACGACTTGTACAAAATTTTAACTTTTTAACTAAACGCGTTCTCGAGCTAGAGAGGATACGGACGGTCGGACATCCGGTTTTGAGAGTTCTTGAGTGATAACATACATATGAACTTCTGTATCATTTTTATACTCTAGATGAAATCTGAGAGTATTATAAGTTTGCTCTAAGGTTTGTAACGCTAAGAAATAAGGCTTGGAGAAAAAAATGAATGATACAGAAGTTAATGTTATCACTCAAAAATCTCAAAACCGGATGTCCGTCTGTCCGTCTGTCCGTCCGTCCGTCTGTCCGTCCGTCCGTCTGTCCGTCTGTCCGTCTGTCCGTCTGTTCGCTCTCTAGCTTGAGAACGCGTTGAGCTAGATTGTTCAAATTTTGTACACGTCGTTTTTGACAAAAAAGTAAGGTCAAGTTCGTGAACGGGCCAAATCACTCCACCCCTTCTACCCCCTCCCATACAAAATGACACAATCGCGCAATTTGACAATAAACGGATTTGCTCGAAAAGTATAAAAGCTATTGGCCTGAAATTTGGAATATATTACTTTTTTGATAATATCAATCTACCGTATAAAAATAATTTGTATCCTCCCCCTCCTTCTACCACCTCCCATACAAACTGTACTTGTCACGAATTACTCTAAGCCAATTTACTCAGTGCGTATAAAATTTAGCGAGCTGAAATTGTGCACCAAATATTTATTTTAAATTGTTAGTAAGGCGAAAAAAAATTAGACAATTAGCTTCACTCCTTCTACCCCCTCCCATACAAAATGACGCAAATTCGCAATTTACCAATAAATTAATTTACTCGAAAAGTATAAAAGCTATTAGTCTGAGTTTTGGGATATATTACTTTCACAATGATATAAATCTACAGTAGAAAAATTATTTACGTCCTCACTCTCTTTCCACCCCCTCCCATACAAACTACACTTTTTCATGAAATGCTCTAAGACGATTTTCTCAGAACATATAACATTTATCGAGCTCACATTTTGTAATTAATAATTGATTAGTATTATCATTAAGACCAAAAAAAAATTTTTGATTAGCTTCACTGCTTCTACCCCCTCCCATACAATATGACACAGTTTCACAACTTCACAAAAAATCGATTTTCTTGAAAAGTATTAATGGTACTAATTTGAAATTTAATGGTTGTCAATTTTATAATCTCACTAAAATCCCCGCACTCTTTCTACCACCTCCCATACAAAATGCACATTTTCACTAAATCTAACAGACTAATTTTCTCAGCTCCTTTTCAATTTTCGGAGTAAGCATTTTGTATAAAACATTTTAATAGCTACTTTAGCATGATGGGGAAAAAATTATTTCAATGCTATCACCCCTTCTAACACTCCCCATCCAAAATTTCTTGTGATGACATCTAGAGTATCGTAAGATTGCGTTTTATGCGCAATCGTAGCCCTGTTATGTTTTTTTTCGAGCCTCATTTCTCAGCGTTGCAAAGTGTTTGGGAAACTTATAATACTCTCAGATTCCATCAAGAGTATAAAGACTCTCTTCCTGCTAAGACGCCACTGTAGCGCTATTTAATCTGATATGACATGCATATGTATATTTTTTTCTTAGTACATATAGATTATCAGTATCACGTCTTTAATCACTGATAATTTCTAACTTCGAAACGACACCACTGAAAAGTCTTATCTTAAGAAAATATACTCCCGGCAAAAGTTACTTTTTACTTAAAGGTAGTGCACTTGTACGAGTATGTTATGTTATGCCAACAGTAAATGTTCGCATTTTAGACCGATTCAACCCATGTGCAAAATACACATAAAACGATTGCGACCGCCTGCGGAATAATATGAGTAACATCTGTAGAAACTAGAAATGACGTGGTTTTATGAATGAACTGGCCTTGCACGGTCCGCGATTATAGTTTTCGAATTCGCGTTGTACGCTAGTGGTGAAATAAAAAGTGCGAAAACGACGAATTCAGTCAGATTATTGGAATGGAAGTATGTGTCAATTAATTTTTTATAGACTTATGTAGGTGTAGAGTACAAGATAGCAAGTTTTGCAGTAAGGCCTAAGACGGACACAAGGGTCTTGTTGGCATCCGATAAAAGTGAGTTAAGTGGAGTGAGTGGAGTGTGCGAAATCTTTTTGCAAATTACTTTCGAGCGACGGAAACAGTTTTTAGTTAACTAAATAGTAACCATTGTACAAGTTCTCAATTAAACGATTTCCGAAAGTCTGTCGATAGTGCATGAAAATAAATTAGAAAAAAAGTGTTTTAATGCAATTAGCGCAAGTTTCTTTCATAACCAGTCTTGGAACAGGTTTTTTTCAACTACTCTTTGGCTGGCGATGTTCCTTTTTGTGATGTTTTGAACCATTAGTCGTGATCGAATCGAAAGCAAGTAAACGGCCGCAAAGTGAGTCGCAATACAGCCATCGATTATAAACTCCATTCAACATTATGTATGCATATTATGTTTTACAATCAAATATTAAAAAATTATGTGATTTGAGAGTTACTTAAAAATAAAATTAAACCGAATTTAAACATGTGAAGTTGAACGATTCCACTGTACTCTATATGATGCCTATTACACAAGATAATAATACGACGGAAAATATTCTTCGTTCTGGAAGCTGCTTCAATTTTAACGAGTTCGGTAAGATTTATCGTCACTAAAATGTATACAAGCATTGCTGTCAAATAATATTTCTAAGCAAATATCAAATTTATTGAACCAAGCCATTAGCTGTATGATTATGTATTTAGTTTATGTAATAATTTTATAATCGAAAAAAGTCCTTGATGCTAGAAAAGTATAATATTTAATTCAGTGAAAATACGAACCTATTCCCACACAGTTTTTTTGGTTGCTGTAACATTTTGATTTGGACTTAAACTTACGAAGGCTTACGATTTTAGCGACAAAATACACTTAAGCACTTATGTATGTGCTTAAATTAGTGGGCTAACATTAACGATGCATTGCATACACTATTACCAATTCTAAGATGTGAATTGGCAAATTATTATTTTTTTATTTTTGAAACTAAATAAAAAAACATAACAGGGCTACGATTGCGCGTAAAGCGCAATCTTACGATACTCTAGATGTCATCCCAAGAAATTTTGGATGGGGAGTGTTTGGAAGGGTGATAGCATTGAAATAATTTTTTCCCCATCATGCTAAAGTAGCTATAAGAATAGTTTAGACAAAATGCTTACTACAAAAATTGAATGGTGACTGAGAAAATTAGTGAGTTAGATTTAGTGAAAATGTGCAGTTTGTATGGGAGGTGGTAGAAAGAGTGGGGGGGATTTTAGTGATTTTTCCAGAAATAACTAGGAATATTAAAAAATTGACAACCCTTAAATTTCAGTTTAGTACCATTCATACTTTTCAAGAAAATCGATTTTTTGTGAAGTTATGAAACTGTGTCATATTGTATGGGAGGGGGTAGAACTAGTGAAGCTACTCAAATATTTTTTTTTTGATCTTTGTGATAATACTAATTTAGTATTTATTACAAAATATGAGCTCTATAAATGTTATATGTTCTGAGAAAATCGTCTTAGAGCATTTCATGAAAAAGTGTAGTTTGTATGGGAGGGGGTGGAAGGAGAGAGAGGACGCAAATAAGTTTTCTACTGTAGATTTGAAACCTTATGAAAGTAATATATCCCAAAACTCAGACTAATAGCTTTTATACTTTTCGAGTAAATTAATTTATTGTTAAATTGCGAATTTGCGTCATTTTGTATGGGAGGGGGTAGAAGGGGTGAAGCTAATCGTCTATTTTTTTTTCGCCTTACTAAAAATTTTAAATAAATATTTGGTGCACAATTTCAGCGCGCTAAATTGTGTACACACTGAGTAAATTGGTTTAGAGTAATTCATGACAAGTACAGTTTGTATGGGAGGTGGTAGAAGGAGAGAGAGGACACGCATAATTTTTATACAGTAGATTGATGTTACCATAAAAGTAATATAGTCCAAATTTCAGGCCAATAGCTTTTATACTTTTTGAGCAAATCCTTTAATTGTCAAATTGCGCAATTGTGTCATTTTGTATGGGAGGGGGTAGAAGGGGTTGAGCGATTTGGCCCGTCCACGAACTTGACCTTACTTTTTTGTCAAAAACGACGTGTAAAAAATTTGAACAGTCTAGCTCAACGCGTTCTCAAGCTAGAGAGCGCACAGACGGACGGACGGACGGACGGACGGACAGACGGACAGACGGACATCCGGTTTTGAGATTTTTGAGTGATAACATTAACTTCTGTATCATTCATTTTTTTCTCCAAGCCTTATTTCTTAGCGTTACAAACCTTAGAGCAAACTTATAATACTCTCAGATTTCATCTAGAGTATAATCACGTTTTTTTAAAATAGAAAAACTAACCGCAAAAGAATTGAGCATTAAAACGAAATTCCAACGAGATAAGATTCAATTCAATTTTTTTCTTTTTTAAAAATGTTTAAAGGTATACTAGCGAAAAACAATACGAATTTCAATGTTTAACGACTAGTCAAAAGATAAAAGAAATGTTAATGCTCCTTCTGCTTTATTTTTTACATTAAAAAAATCACAATTTGTAGTCGTAATCGAGTTCATAGTGCTGAAAAAAAATTAATTTTATCTTCTGAATTATGTGATTATTGGTTCTTTTTTGAGGTAATCAATCAGCATTATCAATCGTTTGGCGACAAGTCAATATTATTTTCTATTTATATGAATATTTTGTACAGTTTGTATATAGTACGTGTTAAATATGTCAATTAATGAATCGATTTCCTGTTAAAACTCTCAAGACGGGCATAGAACATAAACAGTTCTCGTGTTGATGTATTATTTTATTAATTGTAACTCATTTGTAGTTAAGATATGTACATTATTATTATTATTTATTAACAAACTTTTTTAGTTATAAATATTTCATTATTATTATTTATCATCAATTAACTTTATTAGTTTCATTTTAACCAAACAATTTATTTTTTAATCTACAGTGTACCAATAATGTCTTCGTACAGCAGCTATTTGAAACTCAAGTGATAAAAAACAATAAATGGTTGCAAGAAATTTGAAAAAGTTTTAATGCAGATTTATTCATTAAACATTTTTATTTAATTTAGAAACAAAAACTAATCCATTTAAATTATTCATTACAAAGTTATTAACTAAAAATAAAACAAAGTCGACAATTTGCCTCCAATAATGTCTTCGTACATTTAAGATTTCGCTTGCTCTTCGATCTCTTGGCTGATAATTATCGATCATAATTATTTTCCACTCATAACGGTTCGTAATAACAGTAAACAACAAACACGTCTGTTTACTGTCAAATGTAAATTTTATGAGTTTCGCTCAGTATAAATCGAAATAATGCCTGGTAAATACTTGTCGTTTGAAGAGCGTAAGCTTATAGTGAATTTACACGTAAAGGAGCAAAAATCATACGCGGAAATAGCCAAACTACTGTCCCGGAGCCGTTCTACTATCCAATCTGTAATCGGGCGCTATAAATATGAAGGCCGCGTAGAGAATAAGCCTAAATCTGGACGCCCTGCAATTCTCACTGATGCAAATTGGCTGCAAATCAAGCGTATGATTGCCAAGGATCCGTTCATAAGTGCACCAAAAATTAGTGCAGAGCTCCGTCAATCCAATCAAAAAGAAGTTCATCCAGAAACAGTACGAAAATGGGTGATTGATGCCGGATTTAAGTCTCGTACACCTCGCAGAAAGCCACTGGTAAGTGAAGTAGATCGCAAAAAACGTTTGGACTTCACTCGGCAATACCAAAATGTGTCTCTCGAGTTCTGGCGCAATGTTATATTTTCTGATGAGTCCAAATACAACATTTTTGGGTCTGATGGGAGACTTAGAGTGTGGATAAAGCCAGGGGAAGCTTACAACCCAAAAAACACCATCAAAACTGTAAAACACGGCGGCGGCGGCGTAATGGTATGGGGCTGTATGGCTGCCAGCACCGTTGGAAACTTAGAAATAATTGAAGGAATCATGGATCATCGGGCATAAATTCTCAAGAGAAATTTGGAGCCAAGTGCTGAAAAATTGGGTTTATTAAAGGATTTTTACTTTCAACAAGATAATGATCCTAAGCACATGGCTCATAATACTAGGATGTTCTTGGCGTAGAAAACTCCACATTTGCTTAAGACACCACCGCTAAGTCCTGATCTCAATCCCATTGAGCACATGTGGAACATGCTGGAAAAAAGGATCACGACTCATCATATTAGCTCGAAACCTCAGTTAAAACAGGCTCTTCTGGAGTAATGGGCGAAAATAGAGCCAAGCTATGCAAAAAAACTTGTAGAATCGATGCCACATCGCCTTAAAGCCGTAATTAAAAATAAAGGCTACCCAACTAAATATTAACAAAAAATATATCTATAGTTTTTAAGATTTTTCATAAACTGTTTCTACGAAGATATTATTGGAGGCAATTTGTCGACATTGTTTTATTTTTAGTTATTAACTTTGTAATGAATAATTTAAATGGATTAGTTTTTGTTTCTAAATTAAATAAAAATGTTTAATGAATAAATCTGCATTAAAACTTTTTCAAATTTCTTGCAACAATTTATTGTTTTTTATCACTTGAGTTTCAAATAGCTGCTGTACGAAGACATTATTGGTACACTGTATGTAGTTTGACAAATTAATATAAACTAACTATTCCCAATATTTTTTCTTTTTTTTTTTTGTTTAAATCGGTTGACTTAAAATTTTAAAATTAAAAATGTGTGGACTGTATTTTGTTAGTAGAGTTGATTTCGAACAACTCCCCGCACACTTCCACAAGGTGCTATCCTGAGCATCTGCCTGTAGCTGTTGTGAGGACTTGTTTAATCCTCTGGCTTTTTTCTCAACTTATTTTATGTTAAGTAGTAGACTAGTCCCATGTTTTCTTTGAGGGTTATAATCCAGAGCTTCTTTAGAAGTGTTTTGCAGTGGTTTCATCTTTGTGTGACCAATCCACTGACAATTACGCCTTTGAATACTAATGCTTGTCTTAGTCTGTCCACTTGAACTCCACAGTTCGTCATTGCGTTCATTCTGCCCAAAATATCCCTAAAATGTGTCGAAGGATCACCAAAGTTACAGTTTTTTTTTGTAAGTTTATCAGTCACCTTCCATGTAATATCCTGTAATGAATTTAACACTTATACACTTACAGCTTTGTGTGAAGGGAACTCACTCTTGTCTTGCAAAAATTCCGAAACATTACCAATGACATTAACAAATTCAGTCTATGGAACACTCCCTATAACATATCAAACAGACTTCTCAAAGACTGCAATTAAATACTCTTATCATCAAGAATAGTGCCAGAAGAGTGCTGGAAGATTAATAAAATTGTTCCAGTACACAAATTTGTATCCAAAGTGATATATTAAATTATAGAGCTATCTCCTATCTACTGTCTAATATTAGAAAATAAACTGCCAACAAGTCGGGCGAAGCATTATTATTTTTGGGACAAAATGTGCATGCGTGGAAAGTCAATATGCAGGTTAGAGTGGTTAGGGAAGACTAAGTGAAAGGGGCTTCTTGGGCAGAGCAGTTCTCAATGTAACACTTTGCGGAAATGTTCAAAAGCTCTATATTTCATTCGTTTATTTATGCAAGTTTGAATTTTCAAGAAGGGAGGGGTGAGGGGTGATAGTAAGGGTGAACCAAGTCCAATATTCTCTGTTTAGAATGTCAGTTTCATAGACGAAGTTCCATAGAATTTTCATTGCATTCAGTGTATTTTAAATTCACGAAGGAGGGGGTAGAGGAGGTAGGGGAATCGTAAAATTTGTGACGCAATTTTATTTCCTTTCTCTTGTAAGGTGCTTGTAAAAAATTTCAAGTTTGTAGCTTTTAATTTGTTGGTTATTAGTTGATTTAATGAAATTGGTCGAAATCATACTTTTGTGTGGGAGGGGATAGAAGAGCAAGTGCGATTTTAAATCTTTTAACGTAATTTTATTTCAACTATTTTTGTAAGTTTTTTTGCAAAATTTCAAATTGATAGTTTTTAATAGTTAGGTGATAATTGATTTCTTAAAAATGGTCGAAAAAATAATTTTGTACGGGAGCGGGTAGAAGTTTTGAAGATATTCAACCAGTTAATATTTCAAACTTTTAGTGATTTTTTTTAAATGCATTTCGCAAATTTTCAAGTTTCTAATAAAGCCTACATCTCTTGTTGATTCATCCTATAGAACAATTAGCTTCTTATCAAATTATATCAGAGAAAGAGAATGAATTCAATGACAGAACAGCACAAATCGAGTTTTGGCCTCCTGACCGTCAAGTTCCTCAACATTTATTGGTTACTAGCGATCCTCTGCGACTTTTTCCGCGTAAGAATCGCAATAATAAGCAATTTTTGAGAATATATAATAGTTAGTAATAGATTATGTGCTTATTTTAATGGCTCTTTTAATACAATGCTTATTATTTTGTTGGAATCATAACCATAAATTATTAAGAATGAAACCATGATACTCGCATTTATATGGGACAGGCTCGTGGTCAAATCAATCCCTTAATTTGAGATCATATCCGTATTAAAAAGCGATAAAAACATGTGAATAGTTGTAGCTTGTGTTAATTAAAAAACAAAAGCCCAAATAAAATAACATTAAGCTTAAAGACATAACAGAACTACGACTGTGTGTAAAGTCTAATTATACGATAATCTAGATGAAATCGAGATTTTTGTAATCTTAAGAAATCTTGTATAGGGGGTGGTAGAAGGGGTGACAGCATTGAACTAATTTGTTTCACATCATGCTAGAGTAGGTATAAAAATGTTTTGTATCAAATTTAGGCTTCAAAAATTGAACAGATACTGATAAAATTAATGCATTGGTTTTAACGAAATTGTGCAGTTTGTATGAGAGGTGGTAGAAGGAGTGGGGAATTCAAATAATTTGTAGACCATTAGATTTATGATAAAAATAATATTTTCTAAGTTTCAAATTATTCGCTTATATGGTTTTCTAGAAAATTTGTTTATTACGTATTTTTGAAAATGAGTCATTTTTTATGGGAGGGGGTAGAAGGCGTGGGTTATTGAAATAACACCAAGCACAGATTACATCTTGGAGTATATCTATAAAACTATGAAAGTTTCATTACAATCGGTTCAGCCGTTTTTGCGTGAACATTTTCAAATGAAATTGTGGATCAATAGCAATTTGCAATGGAACAATTTGGAAACTTTGCTCCGGCGTGAGTCTATTCATGATAAATTGCCAAACCAAACTAACGCCAAAACAACCGGGAACTTGCAAAGCGGCTGTCACAGAAACAGTGTTGCCAATTTAAAGTCCTCCGCCTCTAAAAAACACCCTTTAGAAAAAAATCTATTAAACTTTTTCTGTAAACTGAAAGCTAGTGATTGGCAAGTTATCAAAAATTTAACCTTTTTCGATGCAGTTGCAATAATAATATTTTTATTGTAAGTAATGTTTTGTAAATCTACACTCGTTACATTGCAATAGAAATATAATTTACTAGCAGACCCCGCGACTTCGTCCGCGCTAAAATCGTATTAATAAGCTATTTTTGAGAATGCTGTTAGTAATACAATATCTGGGGAAATATAGTCTGCTCACTTTAAACCTCTTTCTAAATCAATTGCAAGTATTTTTCAAATGAAAATAAATCGATTTGATATATTATTATTGAATGTTAAGGATTTACTTCAATTTAAAGAGAATTACTGCTGTTGACATAATTACACTGACATCGATTTGAACAGATCTCAGTTTGTTTCCTGTCATTGGAACAACAAAAATCACTTTTATTTTAAATAGATGTTGACATTAACAACAACGTTTGTTATGACTTCAAACAGAATGTTTTCCAATAATTTTTATAATCTAGATGAAATCTGGGAGTATATTGTGTTTGCCTTGCCGTCTGTTACGCTAAGAAATAATGCTCACACAGAGTCGTTAAGGGTACAGAATTATTTGTTTCCGATCAAAACCCTCGAATCCGAGTGACCGTCTCTCTGTCCGTTCACGAACTTGGCATCACTTCTGAACAAAATCAGTGAGCACAAAATTTGGACTTTCTAGTTCAACGCGCTTTGGAATTATAGAGCGCACGGACGGACAAACGAACAGACGGTTTCGAGATTTTCGAGCAAAAATATTGACTTCTGTGTCATTCAGTTTTTTCTTCGAACGTTATTTCTTAGCGTTACAAACTTGAAAGAAAACATATAATACAGTCAGATTCATTCCATCCCGCTCCCCAATAAAACCCAAAAAACTCGAATTTAGCGAATTTTCTTGAGAAATATTTACACTATGGATCTGTAAATCATCATATTACAAATATATCATTTGCATAACAATGCTGGTCTATAAACGAAAATTCTATCGATATCCCATCACTTCTTATGCTCCCCCTTCGAATACCACCACTACGCCACGGAAGCCTCATACATATCCATATACATATTTTTGTATATATGTAAGTATATGTATGACCATGGGGCCGTGTGCTCCGATTTGCGATTTTCCGGAATTTTTTTTTTTTTTTTGTGTGTTGAGATAGCAAAGATTATTCCGAAGAAAAAAAATTCATGCAAATCGGGTGAATAGTTGCGAACAACAAACGAAAAAATTTCTCCATACAAAATGTACTGAAAATGAAATTTTCCAAATTTTCCAATTTTCGGGGAAAATTTGCAATTTTTGGCTCCGTTAGGATCTAAGTTGGGCTTTAACGAACACAACAAAAGAAATTTGAGCCAAATCGGACGAACGGTTGCTGAGTTACACGTGTACACACTTATTTTTATATACATATATGTATAAGAAGATAAGAAATAGTTCGCATGATTACTTACGAATCACTACACATAAAAAAGAAATGCCGGAGGAACGCAAACCAGAACACACGGCCACATGATCATACATTAACATATGCATCCATATGCTATCTTTATACATAAAAAAAAAAGAAATTCGTGCTTAAAAAATTCCCGTCTGGAGTGGGAATCGAACCTATGATCTATTGACTAAAAAGCAAGCACGCTGCCCACTACGCCACGGATGTCTCAAATGTCGAATGAATAGTTGTGAATAACAAACGAAAAAATTTCCCCATACAAAATGTACTGAAAACGAAATTTTCCAAATTTTCCAATTTTCGTGGAAAATTTGCAATTTTTGGCTCCGTTAGTATCTAAGTTGGGCTTTAACGAACACAACAAAAAAAAATTTGAGCCAAATCGGACGAACGGTGGTTGAGTTATACGTCTACATACGTAGACCACTTATTTTTATATATAAGATACATATACGTAAGATATATAAGAAGATAAGAAATAGTTCGCATGATTACTTACGAATCTCTACACATAAAAAAGAAATGGCGGAGGAACGCAAACTAAAACACACGTCCACATGGTCATACATATACATATGCATCTATATGCTATCTTTATACATAAAAAAAAATAAAAATTCGTGCTTAAAAAAATTCGGTTTGGAGTGGGAATCGAACCCAAGATCTATTGATTGAAAAGCAAGCACGCTGCCCACTACGCCACGGATGTCTCGAACATCGAATGGAAAGTTGTGAACAAAAAACGAAAAAATGGCTCCATACAAAATGTACTGAAAACGAAATTTTCCAAATTTTCCAATTTTCGTGGAAAATTTGCAATTTTTGACTCCGCTAGTATCTAAGTTGGGCTTTAACGAACACAACAAAAAAAATTTGAGCCAAATCGGACGAACGGTTGCTGAGTGATGCGTGTACATACGTAGACCACTTATTTTTATATATAAGATTGCAACAACATTTTAGCCAACTCTGTCTTAATTTCATTTATATATACAAAAAGATAAGGGCTACATAATTTTGTTGTGTTGCTCCTTAATGCCTGAAAAGTATTCCAGAATTATGACAAATTTTATCTTTTGACAAATACTGTCAGCCCCTCTTCTTGTTTTTATTAATCTATTTAATATCGCATTCACGTGGATCGTAGTGTATTTTGAAATCTACTACGGAAACACTAAAGTTTGTGGAATCCCGTTATTATAATTTTGTGCCAAAAAAAATAATCATTCTCAAATTTCATCCGAAAATAATTTATTGTGAAATGGAAAACGAAATTAAAAATATGAACTGTCAATTATGCAGTTTTTCAAGCTTTCGACAAATGAAGTTTGAGGGGTTATGTTTTGTATTCTCACATTTTCTTAAGATTTTTCCTTTTTAAGATTCGTAATTTCAAAAGATTATTTTTTTTTGTGATTTTATGGAAAACAATTTAAAGGGTTACGTCACTTTTGAACACTTGAATTGCAAGATTTAATTATTAATTATTTTCAAGTATCCATTAACTGTTAATTTCAATTCCACTACACTATGCTACGGCGCCAGGTGAACATTCGTAAAACAGGCGGCGTTCGATTAAGTAGATCATAAGATTCTCCAGAAAAACTTTTCTCGTTTTTATACTGTAGATGAAATATGAGAGTATATTGCGTTTGCCTTACCGTTTGTAACGCTAAGAAAAAACGCTCGCACAGAGTCGCCAAGGGTACAGAAATATTTGTTGTCGCTCAAAAACCTTGATTCCGAGTGACCGTCTGTCCGTCTGTCTGTCCGTCTGTCTGTCTGTCTGTCTACAACAAATTTCATGAAATTCCGAAATAAATAAATGGATTTTTCTCCGAAACCATTTCAGCTATTGACTTGAAAATTAGGTCATAGTATATTGATATAAATATCATTAACTACCAAAAATATTGATCTGATTCCCTTACTCGTTCTACCACCTCCCATACAAATGCACAATTTAAAAAAACGCATTTATTCGGTTTGCATTGCAACTAGCAAAGCTAAAAGAACCAATTTTTTTCATAATTAAGTTTATTGCAACTGAAACTAATTTTGGAGAAACTATCAACTTCACCTCACTCCTTTTACCACCTCCCATACAAATTTCACGAAATTTCAATTAAATTAGTTTTCTCCAAAACCGTCAATACTATCAACTTTAAAATTTGAGAAAAGTATACTATAATAAATATGATTGATGTCAAAAAATTTGGCTTTGATTTGGATACTCCTTCTACCCTCTCCCATACAAATGCAGAATTTTGGTAAATGCATTTAACCGAATTTCATAGAAACAAGAAGAAGTAGAAACTTGAAATTTTGCCAGAATTTGTCCCTTAATAGTAAATGCTAAAAACCATATCGCCTACAACTCATTCCTTCTACTACCTCCCATACAAATTTTTGTTATTGGAAATTCAAGAAAAGTTTTTCTCCTACGAACATATGAGAGCTATCGACTTTAAAATTGTAACAAAGCAATGTGATCAGGATGTTGATAAGCAGATTCAAAATTATCATGCAAATACCATAAATTCATTCAAGAATTGTTCAGTTTCCTCAAAAATTACATGAGACATTTTATATACTACGTTCAGTGTTACATAAAAAAATTACAAACCTCCCACCTCTGCTTTTACCACCTCCCATACAAAAGTTACTATTCGCTATTCGAAAGAATTTGAGATGACATATTTTAACTCTTTCCTATTTCATCTAGAGTATCATATGATTGGGCTTTACGCCCAATCATAATTCTGTTATGATTTTTCTATTACCTAGGTATATGTGACATCGAAACTAGAGTGGTTGCTCTTTTGTACTGAAGCACAGCTCCGATGAGGGGGGAAGGATATTGGTTTTTGGGAATTAAGGGGATAGAGACGGAAGTGGCTACGAATATTTCTTTTGAATTGTTGAATGTTGTAGTCATGCGGGAATACAGAAATAGGCAGCGAGTTTCATATTTGAACAGTCCGGCTTAAAAACGAATCACGAAATTTAACGGTGCGACCGAAGATGGGGTTGAGAGAATACTTATGAGCGCGTGAAGCAGCTCTATTATTACGGGGTAAGGACATGCATGGGGGCAAGAGACTAGATTGTTCTAAACGGACAAGACGTAGAAGATGTGCACGATTTTTGGTAACTTGGAAGCATTGCCAGCATGGACGACGGAGCCGAAAAGGATATTTAGGCTCGTATAAATAAAGCTTGTCAGGTCTTCGGTATCCCTTTACCTATCTGGAGGTGAAGCGAGATCTCTTTCCGCATGTATCAAATCCAGGTTGTTTTCTGTTTGTATGTACTACATCGAAAGTGACCGTTAGGCTTTTCGGGAAACTGCAAACTTTCGTGAACCAATGCCTCCGACGCATTTTAGAGATGTTCTGGCCAGATGCGATCTTCAACGACGAACTTTGGAGTACAACTGGACTAACTAAAATAGGTATTGAGATTTAAAAGCGCAAGTGGTAGTAGATCGGTTACACTTTCAGGAAACCAGAGCGAAATATGGCCAGACATGCTTTGCATTATGATCTCTAAGGAAGACGTCGATCATGTAGCACATGTAAGCGAGCAATCAAGCAGGAGGCCAGAGGAATAACCGCCAGGCTGATGCTCAGGATTACGCCTTGTGGAAGAAAACTATTTATGTTCTTTGCCTCTATAGAGGGTCTTAACAGGAAATTGATTGATTACTTGATATATTTCTAGCTCCATTTTAAAAAAATTCATATTATTACGATACTTACGCGAACGAAGTCGCAGGTTAACGCTATTTAGGTAGTATTTAGGTATAGGTAACAAATAAACATAAGATCAACATATGATTTTCTGTTTATCATTAATTTTATTTGTACATTGACCGGAAAAGGTATGTAGCACTTGAACGAATTGTCAAATTTTAATCTGGGAATCACTAATTCATTAATTCATGTACTCGTACATACATATGAGCTCTTTATTATTTGTAGACTAAAATTGTAATATATATAAAAAAAATTAAATTATAACGACGTAAAAGTGGGTTGTTATGAACGCAATGTTAAGCATGGTGTTGACTATTTTGGAATGTAAAAACTAATCACGCACATCGGGTGAACCAGAAACGGAGTTCATCCGTAGTTACTCTCTCAATTCAAATTAAGTGATTTATTTCAATTTGTTTTTCTTGTTTTGTGTTTCTACTATGGAATTAAAAAATAATTGACAAGCATTTACTATCATTTGAAAAAAAAAGTTAAGAAAAATAAATTTCAGATATTATAGAATATATTAACGCTATAACACCACTTGTTTCTATCTGGAAAACAAGTGCCTGAATGAGGTATTTTTAAGTAAATTTAATTGATTTCAATAATCCGTTGGAAAATTGAGCGATAATTTTGTCGTGAATTCATTTCGTAAAGCTTGTGATTTTGATCATATTGACTTCAAACCCTGTAAGTAAAGTGAGTTTCGACAAAATATTTCTTCATCGTCTTAATGATGCGACGCGTGATTTCACATCCGGAAGGGGAAATGAACCTGTTTATCAGTAATTGATTTCATTGTGATAATAGATAATGAATGTAAACATAACTGCATGTTTTCGTTTTGCATTATTCTCTTTCTTTCTCCAATGGCACTACAGCCCAAATCGGGCTTTGGTCTCCTGACCTTAAGGTTCCTTAATCTTTTATTTATTATTGTGAAAGGGTTGTTAGCCCATCGCACAACCCTCTATCTACGAATTTTCTTTCTCGCAGGTTGAGGTGGTCAAGATACACCCGCGCAAGTAGTGTGCTGAAATTATGCGTCAACCGGGATTAGAGCTCCCGCATTATAGCCAAAAACGCTATTCACTAGGCTACACCATAGTTGCATTATTGGAAGTATCGAAAAAGAAGATTGTTTGTCACCATTATAATTATACTAGAGTTACTCTATGAAGAAGAAAGAACAAGGTACCTTAAGCTAGAGATACTGTGTAAGAACGCGCCTTCTTCTGTTGGTATCGAGTTTGGCCTCGAGCTGTCACTCGGCGATATTCAAAAAGTCGACTAGTGACAGCTCGTACTGAAAAGATAATAAAAATTTTCAATTTCACTGAAAACGACTTGAAACGTATTTCTCGGAAGTTTGAATTTATACTTGGCCTAAAATTTCAACGAAAAAGAAAATCCATCATCTATACATAAAAAATGCAGTCTTTTTTTTGTTTATAAATGACTATAAGCTAGTGTTTTGCTTTATTTAGACAGTAGCTAAACAGAAACACACGTTTTTAAAATTCTTCTCTGCCTGTCTGTCTGTCCGGCTTTCACGCAAAAACGGCTGAACCGATCATAATGAAACTTTCACAGTTTATTAGATATGCTTCGAGATGTCATCGCCGTTTAGTCTTATTTCAATAACCCCACGCCTTCCAGTCCCTCCCATACAATATGACTCATTTTCGGAAATATATATTAATCAAATTTTCTTGAAAACAATAGGATCGAATAATTTGAAATTTGGAATATATTATTTTTATCATAAATCTGATCTATGGTATACAAATTATATGAATTCCCCCACTCCTTCCACCACCTTTCATACAAACTGCACTTTTTCATGAAATACTATAAACCAATTTGCTCAGTACGTATAACATTTATCGAGCTCAAATTTTGAACTAAATCTTTAATTAGTATTATAATTAATATTAGGGATAAATAAACCGATTAGCTTCTCCCCTTTTACTCCCCTCATACAATGTGACTCAATGTCATATCTTTTCCAAAATTAGATTTTCTTGAAAAGTATGAAAGTTACTGATCTGAAATTTAAAATATATCAATTGCATGAAGATTTTTTTTTTTTACAGAATGACCTGTGTTATAGGCAATTTCGGCCTTTATGTGCAATACACAAATACAGGAATGGGATTGGGAAGGTAGGGGAAGGGGAGTGAGAATTACCGTAATGAGTGGAGAAGCTGGTATATTTTTCAGTTGTACTGGCTGCTATTGACCAATATTTGCAGAGTAGTTTCTCAAAGAAACATTAAAAACCCTGCCACTCCTTCTACCACCTCCCATACAATCTGCAAAATTTCACTTAAACCATTGCACTAATTTTCTCAGTATCTAATCAATTTTTATAGACTAGATGAAATCTGAGAGTATATTGTGTTTGCCTTACCGTTTGTAACGCTAAGAAATAATGCTCACACAGCGCCGCCAAGGGTATAGAAATATTTGTTGTCGCTCAAAAACTTCGATTCCGAGTTGCTGTCTGTCCGTCTGTCTACAGCATAACTCTCGAACGCTTTGAGCTATCGTGCTGAAATTTGTTGTGTGTCATTTTTAGCAAAAAAGAAACTTTGAGTTCGTGAACGGGCCACATCCCCCCACTCCTTCTACCCCCTCCCATACAAATTTCACGAAATTCCGAAATTTTCAGAAATTGATTTTTCTTTGAAACTATTCAAGCTATCGATTTGAAATTTGGGTCAAAGTATTATGATACAGATGTCATTATTATGACGGAATATTGATTCGATTCCGTCACTCCTTCTACCCCCTCCCATACAAATGCATAATTTTGAAAAATGCAGTTTTTCGATTTTCATTGAAACTAGCAAAGTTATAATAACAAATTTTTGCCAGAATTAATTTTATTATAATTCCAATCAGAATTGAAAAAATTATCAACTTCACCTCCCTCCTTCTACCCCCTCCCATACAAATTTCACGAAATTTTGAAATTTAAATTAAATTATTTTTCTTCGAAACTATTAAAGCTATCAACTTGATATTTTGTGTAAGATATAAAAATATAAATATCTATAACGGAAAAAAAATTGTTTTGATCCTTACACTCCTTCTACCCCCTCCCATACAAATGCATAATTTTTGTTAAATGCATTATATCGATTTCCATTAAAACTGGAAAAATTACAAACTTCAAATTTTGCCACAATTTGTTTTTTAATAGTTGCAATAAATGCTGGCAAAAATTATCAGCTCAGCTTCACCCCTTCTACACCCTCCCATATAAATATCTGTATTATAAATTCAAGAAAAGCATTTCTCCTTCGAATATATGAGAGCTATCGACTTTGAAATTGAATCAAAGCATAGTGATAAGGGTAATGATAAGCAGTTTCAAAATCATCTAAAACGTTCCACTTCCTCTGCCACCTCCCATACAAATGCCACAATTTCTGGAAAACTATGTCCAATTTCTTTCAAAATAATGAAAACTAAAAACTTTAAATTCAGCACGAAACATTTTACATGCCATTTTCGGTGTCACATAGGAAAAATACAAACCCCCCCCCTCTACTTCTACCACCTCCCATGCAAAGTCTCTACTCACTATTCGAAAGAATTTGAGATGACATATTTTCCGGTATATTAAAGTCATTTCCATCTCATCTAGAGTATCATATGATTGGGCATTAAGCCCAATCATAATTCTGTTATGTTTAGTATTATAATTAATATCAGGGATAAATAAACCGATTAGCTTCTCCCCTTTTACTCCCCTCATACAATGTGACTCAATGTCATATCTTTTCCAAAATTAGATTTTCTTGAAAAGTATGAAAGTTACTAATCTGAAATTTAAAATATATCAATTGCATGAAGATTTTTTTTTTTTACAGAATGACCTGTGTTATAGGCAATTTCAGCCTTTATGTGCAATACACAAATACAGGAATGGGATTGGGAAGGTAGGGGAAGGGGAGTGAGAATTACCGTAATGAGTGGAGAAGCTGCTATATTTTTCAGTTGTACTGGCTGCTATTGACCAATATTTGCAGAGTAGTTTCTCAAAGAAACATTAAAAACCCTGCCACTCCTTCTACCACCTCCCATTCAATCTGCAAAATTTCACTTAAGCCATTGCACTAATTTTCTCAGTATCTAATCAATTTTTATACACTAGATGAAATCTGAGAGTATATTGTGTTTGCCTTACCGTTTATAACGCTAAGAAATAATGATCGCACGGAGCTGCCAATGTTACAGAAATATTTGTTGTCGCTCAAAAACCTCGATTCCGAGTGACTGTCTGCCCATCTGTCTACAACATAACTCTCCAACGCTTTGAGCTATCGTGCTGAAATTTGTTGTGTGTCATTTTTAGCGAAAAAGTAACTTAAGCTCGTGAACGGGCTACATCCCCTCACTCCTTCTACCCCCTTCCATACAAATTTCACGAAATTTCGAAATTTTCAGAAATTGATTTTTCTTCGAAACTGTTCAAGGTATCAATTTGAAATTTGGGTCAAAGTATAACAATGTAGGATTCATTTAACAACACAATAAATATTAATTATAGTAGTTTAATGTTTATTAATAATATAATGAAAATATAAGAGGTTTGCTCATTCGCGAGAAGTTTACATACAATGCTTAGCTACAGTTTTTATAGGATCTTTAGACAATACATACAACCGAATTTAATTAAAAAATGTAAGTAAATGCAAACTACTACAATGATAATGAGAATTCAAATAAAGTAGTAAAATGGGTAGGTATGCAACAAACGGTAATGCAAATAACTAAACCTACTGCAAGAATATGGACTTCCATATTAATATCACAAAACATTGGTTCGATCCCCTCACTCCATCTACTCCCTCCCATACAAATGCACAATTTTCAAATACGTATTTATTCCATTTTCATTGAAGCTAGCGAAGCCAATTGAACAGATTTTTGCCAATATTATTTTCATTATAATCGCAACAAGTTTAAAAAAAAAACCATTAACTTCACCTCACTCCTTCTACCTCCTCCCACACAAAATTCACGAAATTTTGAAATTTAAATTAAATTATTTTTCTTCGAAACTGTCAAAGCTATCGACTTGTAGTTTTGTTGAAAGTCTAATAATAGAAATATCATTGACGACGAAAAATTTTGTTTTGATCCGTAAAGGCATAATTTTGGTAAAGGCATTATATCGATTTCCATTAAAACTAGAAAAAGTACAAAATTCAAATTTTTGTCAGAATTTGTCCCTTAATAATTGCAATAATACAAATAAAAAAAAATAACCAGCTTCGCTGTACTCCTTCCACCCCTCCCATATAAATATTTATATTATAAATTCAAGAAAAGCATATCTCATTCGAACATACGAGAGCTATCGACTTTGATATTGAAACAAAGCATGGTATAAGAATGTTGATAAGCAGTTCCAAAATCATATAAAATTCCCCACTTTCTCTGCCACCTCCCATACAAATGCCCCAATTTCAGGAAAGCTTTGCCCAATTTCTTTAAAAATAATAAAAACTACAAATTTTAAGTTCAACTCATGCCACTTTCGGTGTCACACACAAAAATTACGAACCTCCCCCTTTGCTTTTACCACCTCGCATACAGAAGTCACTATATACTATTCGAAAGAATTAGAGGTGACATATTTGCCGGTACAGTTCATCTAGAGTATCATATGATTGGGCTTTACGCCCGATCATAATTCTGTTATGTTTGAAGCCTAAATTTGGTACAAAACATTTTTATAGTTACTCTAGCATGATGTGAAACAAGTTAGTTCAATGCAGTCACTCCTTCTACCACTTCCCATACAAAATTTCTTAAGATTACAAAATGTATCGGGCAGTCCTGTTATGTTTTTAAGCTTAATGTTATTTTATTTGGGTTTTTTTTTTAATTAACACAAGCTACAACTATTCACATGTCCTTTACGCTCTTCAATATTTATATGATTTCGAATCTGGTTCTGATTCATACAAAGCATTGTGTTCAAAAAGCCATTAAACTAATCAGATTATATCTCCCACATAATGTATTACTAACTACATTCTCAAAAATGGAATTTTTACGCGGACAAAGTCGCGGATGATCGCTAGTAGAAAATAAAGTTAAGTAATTGGCCTGAAATCTTCGATTTAAAAATTTCCCGCTCTATGCTGGAACCTATTGTCCAAACTCTAATCAGAGAGGGTCTGTTCTTTTACAGTAACTCTACCTTAAGCTACGTCCACACGAAGCGCTTACGCTTGCGTCAAGTGCATGCGCTTTTTTTTCTTGTAATCATCTTGACCGAACTCTATTACCAGGTGCCTTGTTCTATCTTCTTTATAGAGTAACTCTACTGTATACGAGCGTGTTCTCTTCAGCTCTCTCGAGTTTGGCCACCGAGTCATTAATCATGCGGTCACTTGGCGGTGGTTGAAAATTTCCCGCTCTGTGCTCGAACATGTCCAAACTCTAATAATAGAGGGTTCGTTCCTTTATAGTAACTCTAGTCGTCATTATTCGTTTTTTAATTTCGATTATCCCATTTTCATACTTCGATAAGTTTGCCCCTAGGTATACAAAATTGTCTACGTTTTCTAGGTTATAGTCTCCTACTGTAATATATCGTGTGATTGGCATCTTTTTCCTAGTTTGCATTATAGCTTTAATTTTGTTTTCGCTAATAAATAGTCCAATCCAGGATATTTATGTCCTCGGAATATGATACGAAAACTCTAGCATAATTTTATGTCGTATGGCTATTTCAAATCAACAATGCTATGCTCCCAGCATTCTTCCAGGACCTGTTAAACTAAGAATATCTGATCCGTGGTCGATCAGCATAGGTCTTAATTCTCTTTTCCAAAATTTTTGTTAAGATTTTATAAGACGTACACAACAACCTCGATTATTTTCGCAGCAGAGTTTGGCACCTTTTTATGAGTTGGACACATTTGATACTCCTGTGGTTAATGTTTGCAGGGGATATGCTATGCAGGAGTCGTCGGATTTGTGAAACTTAGCAGGACTTTGATTAATGCCCGGCTCTTTGTTTGTTTCTTGGGTGGTTCTACAGAACCAATTTGATTTCTTCGAGTGTAAAAGAACTCAAAGAGGGACCTTTATCAGCTATTACATCAATTGTACCTGCTATTATATCGGCTGTTGTTCGTGTTGGGAAGATTTTCATACCATTTTCCTTATCATAGTTTTATATCTTCCGCATAATTAATATTCTTGCTTTCTGCAATCTTACAGTAGTTGTTTACAAGTCACAATTCACTATTCGAGAGAATTTGAGATGACAAGTTTTCCGGTACAATAAATTCTTTCCTATTTCATCTAGAGTAGCATATGATTGTGCTTTATGCCCAATAATAATTCTGTTATGCTTTTTTGATAATATAACTGTGAAAAATTGTATAATTTGTATGAAAGGTGGTAAGCGGTGAATCACTAAATGTGGGTAGTTTTTGCAGGTATTGGAGCAAGTAAGAAAAAGTTAATAATAACTTTAAAATACAGTAGAGCCTGTGTATAACGAACTTAGCCATAACGAAATCTCGGTTTTAGCGTACGAATCACTTGAGCCCCGATACTTCTGTATAACAACTGACTTTAAGACTTTACCTCTAATATAGTGTCAACTCACATACCTAGTCGTGCCATAAGTTCTGTCACACGTATATGGGCAATTTTTGTATAAATGAAAAAGAGTTTTTGACAAAGGAAAATATATTTTATTTTGGCATACTAATGGAAGTAAAATAAGCAACAAATTATTCAAAGTGGCCGCCTTTAGCCTTAACACAGCTCTTTAATCTGTTGGGCCAGTCATCGATAGCAGTACGCACTGTTTCTAGCGGAAAATTAGCTGCTGCTTCTGTCAAAGATCGCTTAAGGCTCTCGATATTTGGGTGTCGTCTCGTGCACACCATGGACTCTAACTCCGCCCACAGTTTGTAGTCCAGGGGATTCAAATCTGGGCTCCCAGAAGGCCATTCCGTCGCCCTTATAAACTGTGGAATATTGGTTTCCAACCACGCTTGTGTGGTTCGAGCTTTGTGGGCTGGCGCAGAATCTTGCTGGAAAACCCAATGTCGATTGTTGAATAGCGTAGAGTTCAGCGGCTTCACACATCCCTCCAGGATGTCCGTTTGATAATTTTTCGCTGCAGTTTTTACACCTTTTTCGCAAAAATGAAGCTCGGTGACCCCTTCGTAGCTGACACCCCACCATACCATGACTGATGCTGGATGATGTCCTCGCTGTACCCTAGTGGCAACTTCTCGGGCTTCTATGGAGCTGTGGGCATACACCTTATCATTTTGGCGGTTGAAATGTTCCTCCACCGTAAAAATTTTTTCATCGGTAAATAAAATTTCTCGATGTTTGTTGTTGCCGTACCGCCGAAGGAGCTCTTTCGATCTGGTGCTCCTAATTTGCTTCAACTGCTCAGTCAGCAAATGTCCCGTTGATCGTCGAAAGGCACTCATCCCGAGGTCAGATTTTATGATGCGAGACATACTTCGGGTGGAGATGTTCATCTCTCGAGCCATGATTCGTTGTTTACGAAGCGGATTTCGACGAATTCGACTCTCGACCGCTTTGATGGCAGCAGAAGAACGTACATCACGCGGACGTCCAGAACGAGGTCGATCTTCAATAGTCTGGATCGCGTTATATCTCTGGATCGCACGATACACAAATCTTTGCGTTATTTTTAACGGGCACAACAACTTGAAAATTTCACTCGCGGATTTTCCACACTTATGTAGTGCAATCACTGCAGTTCGGTTTTCTATTACACCCCATTCCATCTTCACACGTTAACGAACACACTTTAAATGACCATCAACTGTCAACAACATTATGACGTTTATAAAACTGGCCGATATTGAAATGTCACTCATAAAATAAAGTTGTTGCCAATGTGAGAAATTATGTGACAGAACTTATGGCAGGACTAGGTATAGCGTTGTATCAGACAAGTTCAAGTTTTGTTAGTCCCTACGATCTAACCCTACTCTATTATATGTGATTTTGATTGATCTGAGAGCATTATATTTAATATTTGTATCATCTATAAATTTGTTTCAATTTCAAAATTAAGGAATTAATTACAATCAAGGTTCAGGAAGTTAAAATTGTCCAAAGCGTTCGAGAAATATCTCGAACTGGAGGTTTTTAAGCGACAAACAACATTTCTGTAACCTTGAAAATGCTGTTTGAGCCGTACTTGTTAGCATTGCTGGCATTGCATTAGTTATGCTCCAACATTTCATCTAGGTGTTCCAAAGTATAAAAACCAGAGCCTATTGACTTCTATTTTTTTCTTTCTTTATCTGTGTTGCAAAATTGTAATCGTTAATTTTCTTGAAGATTTTCAGGCAATTCATAAATTACTGGATAATGAAACTGTTAGCTCAACATGTCCGAGCTGTCAAATGCCGTTTGACAAAGGTAAAAAAAGGAAGTTGATAGATGCATGCGGGCACGAAAGATGTTATATGTGCATGTTCCGGAATGAAATTTGTCCACAATGTACGAAGGATAGCTTAAATACTGAAGGTAATTATTAATTTAAATTTTCTTAGTTTTTTTTCATATTGCCATTAGCGGAAACAATGATTACCCAGGTACCGCCTCTAAAATAAAAAAAGCGAGGGCTATCTTTACTAGAGATAGTATGCTATTTTACATACTTGCGATTTTTTCACTGCTCTTTCAAAACAGCAATCGTATATTGCGATTGCATACTGCTTACGGTCTATCTCCAATAAAATTACCGCAATGATAATCGCTACAGATCCCAGAGTTTTAGTTCTCACTCGCACATTAATCGCGCAACTCCCACATCCTACCTTACCAAACCGATACTACCCACGAAAGATCACCTCATTGATCACTTCGCACGTCCCACCTCACCGATCAGATCACAAAACCCATCGATCAGATCAAAGCTCGCTAAACAAATCGCAGTCGCACTTCACCCAGCCCTAGAGCTAAGCTCACCAATCACGCCACGAAAGAGCTTTCATATGAATGTCGAGCTTTTATATGAACGACGTTCATATGGAAGCTCTTTCGTTGCTGGAATGCCGCTTGGGATATCGGATATATTCTATTGTCTTTCTTGTATCTGATATATCGCTCGCGCTCAGAGATATCTGCAAACTGTTCACTGCTCAGCTCAGGGATATCAAAGACTATCAATAATATAAGCTATCTAGTTGATAGTCTTTGGTGATATCTACACCATCAACACACTGCTCGTGCTCTCAGTGCTATTGCTTTGCACTGAAGACGTATAGTAATGAATGAATAGATTATAGGTGAAGTGCGACTGCGATTTGTTTGGCGATATTTTGATCTGATCGGTGAGGTGGGACGTGTGAAGTGGTCAATGGGGTGTGCTTTCCTGGGTAAGAGTTTATTTGTTTGGCGAACTTTGTTCTGAGTTACGATTTCGTCGAGGTGAGGTGGGACATGTGAGTTGCGGCTTTTGCAAATTCCGCCGATTTATGTTGCAGTCCGCTGTGTCGATAAGAGCTTTTCGTTCTTCTTTGAAATTAATGAAATTAATTGTTTGACAAAAAAGAAAACAATAGACCCTTTTTGGTTCGGTTTTCTATGACCGGTTGTTTATACTCTAGATGAAATCTGAGAGTATATTGTGTTTGCTTACTGTTTGTAATGCTAAGAAATACCGCTCGCACAGAGCCGCCAAGGGTACAGAAATGGATATACCCCATATAAAAATTATTAAGAAATTGATTTTTCTTTGAAACTATCTAAGCTATCGACTTGAAATTTAGGTCAAAGTATTATCATATAGATGTCACTAATATCACGGAATATCGATCCAATCCCCTCTCTCCTTCTACTCCCTCCCTCCTTCTACTCCCTCCCATACAAATTTACAATTTTGAAAAATACATATTTTCGATTTTCATTGAAACTAGTAAAGCTGAAAAGACGAAATTTTGCCCGAATTAATTCTATTATAATTCCAATTAGTTTTAAAAATAATTATCAACTTCACCTCACTCCTTCTACTCCCTCCCATACAAATTTCACGAAATTTTGAAATTTAAGTTAAACTATTTTTCTTCGAAACTGTTAAAGCTGTCAACTTGATAGTTTGTATAAAGTATAAAAATAGAAATTTTAATAACGTGAAAAAGATTTGCAATAAATGCTAGAAAAAATTGTCAGCTCATCTTCACTTCTTCTACCCTCTCCCATATAAATATCTGTATTATAAATTCAAGAAAAGCATTTCTCCTTCAATTATACATGAGAGCTATCGACTTTTGAATTGAATCAAAGCATGGTGATAAGGATCATGATAAGCAGTCTCAAAATCATCTTAAACACTCCACTTTCTCTGCCACCTCCCATACAAATGCCTGAATTTCAGGAAAAGTATATCCAATTTCTTTAAAAATAATGAAAGCTAAAAATTTTAAATTCAGCAAAAAACATTTTGCATGTCATCTTCGGTGTCATATACGAAAAATACAAACCTCCCCCTCTACTTCTACCACTTCCCATGCAAAAGTCTCTATTCCCAAGAATTTGAGATAACATATTTTCCAATACAATAAACTCTTTCCCATTACGCCCAATCATAATTCGTTTTTTTTTTTATGAAAAGGTTCTGTAAAGTCGTTTATGTATGTTCTGAATTTATTGAAATGGAAAAAAATTGTGAATTAATTTTGTTTTCACTACGATATTCAATTTCTTGTTGCAATTTTTGGATTTCCTCGACTCACTATGAATTTTCCAGTGCAATCATAATTGTGTTGTCCTTAGCAATTTGGTAAAGACTCGGGAGTAGAGTAGTTATTGTATGAATGAACAACTTATTAGTCTAGTCTAGAGTTACTGTACAGAAACGGATACCGGATTCCAGCACAGGCGAGAAATTTTCAAATCGAAGATCAAGTATTTTACCTTATCGCCGAGTGAAAGCTTGATTAATGACTCCGAAGCCAAACTCAACACCAGCAGTCGAGGGCGCGTTCCTATATAGTAATTCTAGTCTAGTCGATGGTCCTTCCAGCATAAGTTTCATTGGCTGCACGCCAGGTTGATATCTGCTTGAGATACATACATATATTTGGTTCGAGGCAAGCACATCGTGGGTCTAAATTTAACCAATCAGTAGTAGCTTGCAGAAAATTTACGTAATTGGAATTTAAAATTTAATTCTCAATCGATTCTAATAAAATGGAATAATGTTACTAATTTTTTAGACTATTAAATTTTGGATGAAGTACATAAATTTTGCGAAATATGGATACTAATGTATAAGACTAAAACGTTTAAGTCTAGGAAATTTCCACCAGGATACTTATACATAGAGTTACATATTTGTACAAATCCTATTTAGAGTTGAGACACCGAGTTCCGTCATTGGGCGAGAAATTTGCAAATCAAAGAATATCATTACCTTATTTTCTCCGATCTATCTCATTTTTCAAAGGTGTTGTAGGCAACTCCCGATTTTTACGATTCAAGTGGTTTTTTGCGAAATCGCATATTTTATCAACAGTACGCGCTGTTTTCAAAAATCATCGAGTTTTAATGTGTGTGTGTTTTTTTTACAGATATTCATTTAGCAAATGTTCAGGATTGTGATTCAAAGGAAATAGGATCAGAAAAAACGGAATCAATAACAACTTCTTTACCACAAACAAAATGCAATCTGGGATATTTCTCTTTATTACAGGTAACTTTCTTCTTATCCTTATTTCAGAAAACTTAATTTTTTACTATACATGAAAGTAGATGTGGCGGAAAAAATCAAAATGTTTGAGATCAATACTCATATGTAGATATGTTAATTTCGAATGTCTATTTGCCAACCTAAACGACAATTAAAAAAACCATTCACCTAGGATCCACAATTTATTTAAGTTATTTGGGCTCAGTTCCGCCTTAGTGTTAGCTTTTCATACTCTAGATGGAATCTAATGTAGGGTGTACAACTTAATAACCGGAATTTGACGCTAGATGTCCGTACTAACAAATATCGTTAAAGCTCGAACTTTATATATGTCATTTTGAAGGTACATTTGACAGCTATCAAAATCAGTCAACAAAACAAATCGAAAATTGGAGAAAAAGACAGCATTTGCGGGAGCTTCTGTTGGGTCATTTTTTTGCAAAGAAAACTGCTGCGGAAAGTCATCGTTTGCTTGTAGAAGTTTATGGCGACGATGCTTTAGCGAAAACACAGTGTTTTGAATGGTTTCAACGCTTCAAAAGTGCCGATTTTGACATCAAAGACAAAGAACGCCCAGGACAGCCAAAAAAGTTTGAAGACGAAGAATTGGAGACGCTACTCGATGAGGATTCGTGTCAAACGCAAGGCGAACTTGCCAAATCGTTGGGAGTGACTCAGCAAGCCATTTCGAAACGTTTGAAAGCCGCCGGATACATTCAGAAGCAAGGTGATTGGGTCCCCTATGAGTTGAAGCCGAGAGACGTTGAACGGCGCTTCTGTATGTCTGAAATGCTGCTTGCGCGCCATAAAAACAAATCATTTTTGCATCGGATAGTGACTGGGGATGAAAAATGGATCCGTTATGACAATCCCAAGCGCAAAAAGTCATACGTGAAGCCCGGCCGACCAGCCGAATCAACGACGAAGCCAAATATCCATGGCGCCAAGGTTATGCTGTGTATTTGGTGGGATCAGAAGGGGCCGTTATATTTTGAGTTGTTGAAATTGAGCCAGACAATCACAGGTGACCTGTACCGAACACAATTAATACGTTTGAAGCGTGCAATCATCGAAAAACGCCCGGAATATGCGACCAGACACGAGGCTATAATTTTTCATCATGACAACGCTCGGCCGCATGTTGCAAGACCCGTGAAAAACTATTTGGAAAATAGTGGATGGGAGGTTTTGGGCCACCCGCCTTATAGTCCGGACCTTGCTCCGTCTGATTTTCATTTATTTCGCTCGATGCAAAACGCCCTAACCGGAATACGCTTCACTTCAGAGCAAGGCATCCGAAATTGGATAGATTCGTTTTTGGCCGCCAAGCCGGCGCAATTTTTTTGGGAAGGAATTCATAAACTGCCTGAAAGATGGGGAAATGTTGTAGCTTCCGATGGACAATACTTTGATTGAAATATATTGTAAGATTTTTCCACAATAAAGCAACAAATTTCGCTAAAAAATTCCAATTCCGGTTATTAAGTTGTACACCCTATAGTATTACAAGTTTGCCAAAAAGTTTGTAACGCTAAGAAATAAGGCTCGGAAAAAAATGATTGATACAGAAGTTCATATTATCACTCAAAAATCTCAAAACCGGATGTCCGTTCGTCCGTGTCCTCTCTAGCTCCAGAACGCGTTGCGCTAGAAAGTTCAAATTTTGTACACGTCGTTTTTGGCAAAAAAGTAAGGGGAAGTTCGTGAAATGGCCAAATCGCTCCACCCCTGACTCATTTTCTCGTAAAGTGTAAAAACTATAGATCTGAAATTTAAAGTATATATTGTATATTCACAATATAAAAATTATTTGAACTGCCGCACTCCTTCTACCACCTCCCATACAAATTGCACTTTTTGTTGAAATAAAATAATTCCATATAAATACAACACTTCAGAATTACGTATGCATAGTTTCAAAATAAATATTTTTCTAGCCTCGTCTAAATACTATTTCCCCTGTCTTTACTGCAAAAGTATCACCTGGAAGACCACCAAATATTAACTATTATGATTGCCACAATCAATCTGAAAGCTCATCAACATGTGCTACACCGCCAGAAGCCCGTCGAAAACTATTCAATCCAAGAGGACTACGAAGCTCGTTCGGAATACATCGCAGAGCCAATTCTCAAGGATCTTCAGAAACTGCTTTACTCTCCGGTAAGTTGATCCATTTGAACTAAGTTTATGAATTATTAGTATTAGTATCAAGGAACTGTTTTGGACTCTTCAATCGTGTCGAATTTATTAGTTACTAAAGAAACTTCTTCTATTTATTGAACAGAAAATAAAAATAATCGTTTAAATTTATCTGGATCATCCTATGCGGGTCATTTATCTTCAATCGTTTTTGGAAAAATTAAATCACTTTGGAATGCTCAGTCCAATTCCACTAATTCTGGGCTTAATCAGTTGGCAGGCAGGAATATTCATTTTACTTTGTTTGCTTATTCATATTTTTAATCCTGATTTTTTACTAACTAACTTTGTTGAAACATAATCTTAATAATCAGGTATTAATAATATATATATCATTTTATATATCATAATAGTAATTTGTAAATCTTTTTATATTAACACTTTAATGCCCTCGACACAAGACGCGCGTTAAAATATTTTAATTCACGATTTTAAGAAAATTGTCATATGTATTGAATAATTACGTTCGAGATATTGAAAAGAAAAACACATAATGTATTTTAACTTGCATCGTCTGTCGAGAGTATAACAATATATATTAACTGCACTATTAATTATTCATATTATTTCATATCGTTTTTATTAATCTAAAACAACACAACCCCTCAAGAGTAGAGTCACTGTATATGATCGGACTCAGCCGTTAATCAAGCTCGGCTGATACCCCAACACAGAATTTAATACCACGATTAAATTGAACGTTAACATCCAATTAACGGTTTGGTGAATGTTTTCACACTACATTTCGAATTGAATAAGGTCTCAGCAGAGACCGAAACGTCACGAATAAAAAAGCGTAACAGTGTAGAATCCGGAAATCTTTTCTTTCAATCCAATTAACCTTTTATTAACGAAGTCCTAGGACGACTCTATGTATGTTAACGCTAATTTGAGCACGATAAAACACCGTAAATTTTCCAACGATAAAATAACGTTAATTTAACGTCAATTCATACTCATGAAAATAACGATCTTGTCTAATTGTTTTGATAATGTTATTTGAACACCATAGAAGCCAAGGAGCATAAGTCTAATGATGAAAAATTCAAGTTCTAAGTTGAATATGAATTATGGCTTAAGTTCAATATATTAGAACTCGCTTTCGCATATACTTCAACTTTGCCAGTTGTACTTCTTAGCCTTCTTGGTTCTCATTTACAGTATCATAACGTGAAAGGCAAAGCCTTTGCCCACCAGTGGCGGATCGTGACCTGTACGATAGGTAAGGTGCTCATCAAATTAGCTAATGAGGCATTTAAAAAAAATCAATGCAATTAAAATTAACATCAAAACGTGAATAATAGCCAGGTAGTAGCCTAGTGGGTAGCGTGTTGGAAATTGACGGATTTAACTCGAAAATAGCTGAACCGATTGAAAACTGTAAGAACTAACAGTTTGAAATTTAGAATGTATTATTTTTATCATAAATGTCATCTATGGTATACAAATTGTTCGAGTTTCCCTACTCCTTCCACCACCTCCCATACAAACTGCACTTTTTCATGAAATACTATAAAAAAATTTTATCAGTACGTATAACATTTATCATGCTCGTACATTATTTTGTACTATATCTTTAATGCTAATTAAAGATTATTAATAATATCGAGAAAAATAAACCGATTAGCTTCTCTCCTTGTACGCCCTCTCATAAAAAAACTCCTTCACCGCTGTAAAAACTCCTTCACCGCTTCTGAGTTACTAACAATTTATAAGGCCTATATAAGACCACGTCTTGAATTTAATTCCCACCTATGGGTGGGAGCTGCAAAAACTTCTCTCTCCTATCTGGATAGTATCCAGTCTCGGACTATTAAAATTATAGGAGATTCTGACATCACTTCTTCGCTCGATTCACTCGAGCATAGACGAACTGTAAGCTCCCTAACCCTTTTGTATCGCTACTACAATGGAGATTGTTCGGACGAAATCTCTAATCTCTTGCCCTCATGTATGCCCTTACCCCGTAATACTAGAGCTGCTTCGCGCGCTCATAAGTATTCTCTCAACCACAGTTTAATTATACGTAAATAGTTGGCAAGCGGGAAAGAACTTCTCGAACTGAGCTCACCAATATGCGTGCAATCTCCACGCACATATGCGAACAATCTACGTGTAAAATATGGCTTAGTAATCAGCTGTTTAAAGTGCGAACCAATCAAAATCGTTCATTTGGGAGGTAAGAGTTTTTTATGCGAAAATGGGCAACATAGCCCGTTTTCGCACACAGTCTTCTTTCGCTCTGCTCTCAACCCCACCTTCGGTCGCACTGTCAAATTTCGTGATTCGTTTTTAAACCGGACTGTTCGAATATGGAACTCGCTGCTCGGTGTTCCCGCATGACTACAACATTCAGCAATTTAAAGGAAATATTCATAGCCACTTCCGTCTCTATCCCCCTAATTTCCAAAAACTAATATCCTTCCCCCTCACCGGAGCTGTGCTTCAGTACAAAAGGGCGACCCCTCTAGTTCCGGTGTCACATAAAAAAAAAAAAATTTGAACAATTTCATGACTTTTCGAAAATTAGATTTTCTCGAAAAGTGTGAATGTTAATTTAAAATACGTCAATTTTTTTTTTTTTTCAAAATCATAAAGAACCCCCCACTTGTTCAACCACCTCTCATACAAAATGCACAATTTCACTAAATCGAATAGTACCTATTCAATTATTGAAGCTTAAATTTGTTATAAAGCATTTTTGTAGCTACTCTAGCATGATGTAAAACAAATTAGTTCAATGCTGTCACCCCTTCTACCACTTCCCATACAAGATCAAAAAAAATCTCTATTCCATCTATAGTATCGTAAGATTGCGCTTTACGCTTTACGTGTAGATCGTGTGATTGGGCTTTACGTACAATCTTAGTCCTGTTATGTTTTTGAGCTTAATGTTATTTTATTTAGATTTATTCCTAGAAATAACACAAGCTACAACTATTTAACATTTCCTTAACGCTCTTCAATACGTGGTTTGGTGAATGTTGTCACAGTGCATTTTATCAAACCCAAGGTTTGATAAAGGTCTCAGCAGAAACCGAAAAGTCACACAAAATAAAGCAAACAGGGTTCAATCCGGAAATCTTTCCTTTACGCTCTCCGATACGTATGTTACGGCTAGTATTAATTTTAATTATAATTTATTAATTTAAGTGCGTGCAATCGAATCTTTTACCACTGTAAAAGATTGAATTAAAATTTTAACAAAGTATGCTTTTCGAGTAAAAAGTTAAATGTCGTTAAAGAAGGCATTGAAATCAGAAAAATAAAAGAAACGATAGCACGCTCATCCCAATTTGAAGATTACTAAAAAATAAATTTAAAGTATATTACTATTGTAAATACTTGAAATTTATTCACATTCCATTTCTGGAGCTACCGGCTTTGCATTATAATTTTTGCAATACTGACTAATCCTGCAACTCGTTTGACGAGGATTCGAAGCTTAGCTACATCATACTTCTGTCGAATTTCATTCAGTACAGTTTTGTTATTATGATGACGATATCTTTGATGATAGAATTGAACAATTAGATATGTGATGCGGTGCTGTTTTGGTAGCAGTATAGGCCCCTTAGTATTGTACTGAACTCCCACGACAGAATCTATACGATCTTTTATTCTGAGCACTGCATTTCCGTCGAAGTACGGCGAACGCTTGTAAATATCGCTACTTGACGAATTTGAATCGCTTGGTCCGGCCGATCGTTATTTTTTTGAAGCATACGAATTTCAGTAGGATAATAATCGAGCTGTGCTATCCTATGCAATTTATTCTCTGCTATTCTGTATTTCTCAGCAGTGATGGAACCTGAGGATGGAGTGAATCCTAATTTTTTGGCACTTAAATTTCTCGTGAACCGAAAAACGTCGGCTAATGTTCGGAGTAGACGCAGCCAGTCCGTTACTATGATGTTTTCTGGACATTGGCTTGTATTCTCTTTTAAAAAGGATGTACCTGTGAACCATCGACTGTTCGAATGGAATCTTGGGATGTTTGACCACTTTGTGACCTCTTGCGCTACGTTAAGTTTGGATGGGATCCACCTCCATTCTTTTAAGTCGGTCAACTCAAGTATTTCACCGATTCGAAAAGAGAAGTACTGCTGATACCTTTTTGGATCGGAACTCAACCAATTTAAAACGGTTTTTGAGTCTGACCATATGATCCTTTAATCAATTGTGATTAAATGGTCTTCGACTATGCTCTTTGCTAGTCGCGCTTCAATTAGCTGCTGCCTGTAGTCGAGGAATAGTTACTGGTTTTTTGAGGAGCGACTTTTGTTTTTACGAGCACTCTATAGAATTTCGCATTCTATTCTCAGATAGGCCACTGCAGCACAAGCAGCTTCACTTGTCTACAAATATGTGCAACTGTACAGATTTGTGCTCAGTTGACAGAAAAGTGGATTAGCATCTTGGAATTTGTAGTTCTTCGATCTTAGGAAGCAACTCTACCCACTTTAGCCATTTATCTTGCAGTTTAACTGTAAGAAGCTTATCCCAATCCAGAGTTGATCACCAAATTTCTTGCAGCAGTATCTTAATGTAAATAAAGAAGGAAGCCAACAATCCAAGTGGATCGAAAATTGACATCAGGATTCTTAATACTTCGCCTTTTGTTGGACGGCGTTTTCCGCACAGAATGTCGCTGTTCATCTTCATCAACACCGTGAGCTTGGGCCTATCCCAAGTATCATGGTTTCTTTCTTGATAATTCTAATTCTAACAAGCTAGGGTAAGAATTATCTATAATTGTTATAATTAATTATAATTGTCTAGTGGGTAGCGTGTTGGTCTTGTAATGCGAAGGTCGTGAGTTCAAATCCTGGTCGCCGCATAATTCCAGCACACTGCATGCTTGGATATACCTTGGCCACCTCCATTTAAGAAAATGAAAAATTCGTAGAAAGAGGGTTGTGCGAAGGGCTAACAATCCTTCCACAATAAGTAATGAAAAATGTTAAGGAACCTGAATGTCAGGAGGCCAAGTTCCGATTTGGGCTGTAGTGCCATTGGAGGAGAATTCTAACAAAAGACGAAAAAAAATGTTCAAACAGCCATTGAACTAAGCAGATTAGACATCCTACATAATGTATTACAAATTACATTCTCAAAAATTGCTTATTATTGCGATTTTGACGCGGATGAAGTCACGGGGATCACTAATAACAAATAAAATATTAAGGAACCTAAGTCATCAAAGTCCAATTTGGGCTATAGTTTCATTGAAGAAGGGTGGAATCTAGGGTGTAGGCTAGTGGGTAGCGTGTTGGTCTTGTAATGCGAAGGTCGTGAGCTCAAATCCCGGTCGGCGCAATATATATTTCCAGCAATTGCCTGCTTGGACACACCTTGGTCACCTCAATCTACGAAAATGAAAAATTCATAGAAAGAAGGTTGTACGAAAGGCTAACAACTCTTCCACAATAAGTAATAAAAAATGTTAAGGAACCTGAATTTCAGGAGGACAAGGTCCGATTTGGGCTGTAGTGCCATTGTAGAAGAAGAGAAGAAGTTCCATTGAAGAAGAATAACGTGAATATCTAGTTTAAATTTTCGTAAAAGTTAACGTTAATTTAACCTGAATTCTGATGTACGTTATTTTAACGTTAATTTTTCATGTTAAATTAATCTTAGTTTTTTAATTACTAAACAGTAACAGTACTTTATCGTTTTGTTAAATTAAATTATCGTCTTATTGTCGAGAAAAACATATTGCTATCGCATTCTAACAACCGGATTTAAAGGTACGTTAACACTTCGTCTTAAATTTAACTTGTGTTAACGTTAATTGATTCTGTGTTGGAAAACTTATTTTTATAATTATGATAAAAAATATGCAAAAATAGCATTTTCTGATCATACAGTGAAACTGATTTTTGCAGATGATAGAAATAAAAAAGTAGGCTATCACATTCTAACAAATGGCTAGAAGGCATTGTTAACATTTCGTTTAAATTTAACTTATTTTTCACGTTAACGGATTCTGTACTGGGGTAATTCGGGGGAGCTTAAAATTATACTGTTCATAACTTCCGCATCCGGTTAAATCAAGTGGGCGATCTTTTGCGGCTTTTCGCAATCTTTTTTGTTGTGATTTACTTGAGTTAACGTTGTGACACACAGACTCTAGAGTTACTCTGTGAAGAAAAAAAAACATCTTGTATTTTGTTCTTGTTCATAGAGTCAATATGTTCACCACATGTACTATTATGTTTTTATCTACCCACGAGATTCTTTTTTCTTCTATGGTGCTTTTTCTTCAAAACTATAAACGTTTACACATTCTTATATCTACCGTCACAAAAGCGGCAAACTTGAAATCGCTTTTTATACTCTAGATGAAATCTGAGAGTATTATAAGTTTGCTCTAAGGTTTGTAACGCTAAGAAATAAGGCTCAGAGGAAAAAATGAATGATACAGAAGTTAATATTATCACTCAAAAATCTCAAAACCCGATGTCCGTCCGTCCGTCTGTCCGTCCGTCTGTTCGCTCTCTAGCTTGAAAACACGTTGAGCTAGAACGTTCAAATTTTTTACACGTTTTTTTTGACAAAACAGTAAGGTTATGTTCGTCAACGGGCCAAATCGCTCAACCCCTTCTATCCCCTCCCATACAAAATTACGCATTTTCGAGATTGAACTAAAATTTGGAATATATTATTTTTATGCCAATTTCAATCTACAGTATAAAAATTGTTTGAATCCCCCTACTCCTTCTACCACCTCTCAAATAAATTGCAAGTTTTCATGAAATATTATAAACCAATTTACTCAGTACGTATAAAATTTATCGAACTGAAATTTTGAACAAAGTATTTAATTAGAATTATTAGTAAGAACAAAAAAAATTAGATGATAAGCTTCACTCCTTCTATCCCTTCCCTTACAATATGACATCATTTCTCAACTTTTCAAAAAATCGATTTACCTGAAAAGTTTGAATGCTACAGATCTGCAATTGAAAACAAGTCAAATGCATGATGTGTATAGTTATTTCTGAAAAACTCACTAAGCACTCCCCCCTTCTTCTACCACCTCCCATACAAACTGCACAATTTCACTAAATCCAATACACTGACTCTCTCAGTACTTATAAAACCTTCTAATAGCCACTCTAACATGATTTGAAAACATATGATTGGGCGTAAAGCTGATTTTGAATCTGCTTATCAACTTCCTAATCACATTGCTTTGTTACAATTTTAAAGTCGATAGCTCTCATATTTCTTGACCTTTCAATACAAAAATTTGTATGGGAGGTGGTAGAAGGAGTGAGGTGAAGGCGATATTTTTTTAGCATTTATTACAATTAGTAAGGGACAGATGGCATAATTTTAAGTTTCTACTTCTTCTAGTTTCTATTAAAATCGGTTAAATGCATTTACCAAAATTCTGCATTTGTATGGGAGGGGGTAGAAGGAATATCCGAATCAAAACCAAATTTTTTGACATCAATTAGATTTATAATAGGATACTTTTCTCAAAAAAAATCTTTAAAGTTGATATCTTAGACGATTTTGGAGAAAACTAATTTAATTGAAATTCCGAAATTTCGTAAAATTTGTATGGGAGGGGGTAGAAGGAGTGAGGTAAAGTTGATAGTTTTTCGAAAATTAGTTGCAATCATAATAAAATTAATTATGACAAAAATTGGTTCATTTAGCTTTGCTAGTTGCAATGCAAACCGAATAAATGGATTTTTGAAAATTGTGCATTTGTATGGGAGGTGGCAGAAGGAGTAAGGGGATCATATCAGTATTTCTTGAGGTCAATGATATTTATATCATTATACTATTACCTAATTTTTAAGTCAATAGCTGGAAAGGTTTCGGAGGAAAATCGATTTCCTTAAATTTCGAAATTTCATGAAATTTGTATGGGAGGGGGTAGAAGGAGTGGGGGGATGTGGCCCGTTCACGAACTTAAAGTTACTTTTTTGCTAAAAATGACACACAACAAATTTCAGCACGATAGCTCTAAGCGTTCGAGAGTTATGTTGTAGACAGACGGACAGACGGACGGACAGCAACTCGGAATCGAAATTTTGAGCGACAACAAATATTTCTGTACCCTTGGCGGCTCTGCGCGAGCATTATTTCTTAGCGTTACAAACGGTAAGGCAAACACAATATACTCTCAGATTTCATCTAGAGTATAAAAACCAGGTCAATGCCGTTACCCCTTCTACCACTCCCCATACAAGATTTCTTAAAATAAAAAAAAATCTCTTCATCTAGAGTATCGCATGATTGGGCCTTACGCCCAATCATAGTCCTGTTATGTTTATATTGAATTTTCTTCAAATTAAAAAAATTTCAACTTAATGAAATTAATTTCAAGAAGAGCCAAATATAAAGTAAACATTTCAAGATAATGAAAATTTCAAGTTTTAGTAATTTCAAATTAGAGGACTTTGATAGTGTGCATGTACAAATCACTTCGAAAGCAGTAATCTTCACGATTTAATTTAAAATGTGCCAACTCATACAAAATAAAAAATTTAGCTAATAAACAGAACAGAATTACGAAATGAGCGTAAAGCCCAATCATATGATACTCTAGATGAAATGGAAAAGAGTGTAATGTACCCGAAAATATGTCATCTTGAATTCTTTCGAATAGTGAAAAGTGACTTTTGTATGGGAGGTGGTAGAAGCAGAGGGGAGAGGTCTGTAATTTTTGTATATGACACCGAACGTGGTATGCAAAATGTTTCGTGCTGAAATTAAAGTTTGTAGCTTTCATTATTTTCAAAGAAATTGGACAACATTTTTCTGAAATTTGGGCATTTGTATGGAAGGTGGCAGAGAAAGTGGATGATTTTGAAACTGTTTATCAACATCCTTATCATCATACTTTTTTTAGTTTCGATAGTCGATAGCTCTCATATGTTCGAAACAGAAATGTTTTTCTGCATTTTATAACACATATATCGTATTTGTATGGGAGTGGCTAGAAGGAGTGAGGCGAAACTGATAATTTTTTTTAGTATTTATTGTAATTATTAAGGGACACATTCTGGCAAAATTTTAAGTTTATGCTTTTTCTAGTTTTAATGGAAATCGGTATAATACATGTACCAAACTTATGCATTTACCAAACTTATGCATTTGTTTGGGAGGGGAAGAGAAGGAGTCTACGGATCAAAACAAAATTTTACGTCGTCAATGATATTTCTATTGTTATACTTTCCACGAAACTTCAAGTCGATAGTCTCGGCAGCTTGAAAGAAAAATAATTTAATTGAAATTTCAAAATTTCGTGAAATTTGTATGGAGCGGGTAGAAGGAGTAAGATGAAGTAGATAACGTTTTCAAAACTGATTCCAATTATAATAAAATTAATTGTTACGAAAATTAGTTCTTTCAGCTTTGCTGGTTTCAATAAAAATCGAAAAAATTCAGTTTTGAAAATTGTGCATTGGTATGGGAGGGGATAGAAGGAGTGAGGCGATCAGAAATTTAATATTTTGTGATATTAATGATATATATACATATATCATAATACTTTGACCCAAATTTCAAGCCGATAATCTGAATAGTTTCGGAGAAAAAACAATTACTTAAAATTTAGAAATTCATTAAATTTGTATGGGAGGGTGTAGAAGGAGTGGGGGATGTAGCACCTTCACGAACTTCAAGTTTCTTTTTTGCTAAAAACGACACACAACAATAGCCCAAAGCGTTCGAGAGTTATGATGTGGACAGACGTACAGACGGTCACTCGAAATCAATGCTTTTGATCGACAACAAATATTTCTGTACTTTAGGTGGCTTTGTGAGAGCATTATTTCTTAGCGTTACAAACGGTAAGGCGAACACAATATACTCTCAGATTTTATCTAGAGTGTGAAGACCATAGAAGAAATGCGATTGTGCTTTCCAAGAAGAACAACACAGGTTGATCAGCTCGAATAGCAACAATTCTGCCTAAGATAGCAGTCTCATCTCGGTAAATAGAACTTATCAGAGAATTTAGTATTTTGCTTAAGGCTTTTCTATAATTGTTTTCTTCTTGTTTGGCGTTTTTTGCTAAATTTTACACTTTTAAAGTTTAATTGTATACTTTCGGTTAGTCTTGCTCATTACATCGCATTAGTTACCGAGATCTTGTAGTTTAATTTTTCGCGAAAGCAGGAGTATTCACATTACAATTTGAAATTTAAGACTCGAATCCATTCATTTCCTAAATTTCAAATTATAACACAGTTATTTTAGTTTTCGTCGTGAAGAAAAAAAGATTAAGAAAATCTTGTTACTAAAGTAAAAACGTGTAAGACTGACCGAAAGTGCTCATTTATACTTTAAAACTGGAAAATTTAGCAATAAACACCAAACAAGAAGAAGTTAGATATAAAACATAACAGGGCTACGATTGCGCCTAAAGCGCAATCTTACGATACTCTAGATGAAATAGAATTTTTTGTGATCCCAAGAAATTTTGCATGGGAAGTGTTAGAAGGGGTGATAGCATTGAACTAATTTTTTCCCTATCATGCTAAAGTAGCTAAAAAATGTTTTATACAAAATGCTTATTCCAAAAATTGAATAGGAGCTGAGAAAATTAGTGTCTTAGATTTAGTGAAAATGTGCAGTTTGTATGGGCGGTGGTAGAAAGAGTGGGGGGATTTTAGTGATTTTTTCAGTAATAACTAGAAATATTATAAAATTGATATCCCTGAAATTTCAGACTAGTGCCATTCATACTTTTTGAGAAAATCGATTTTTTGTGAAGTTGTGAAACTGGGTCATATTGTTTTGGAGGGAGTAGAAGCAGTGAAGCTAATCAAATATTTTTTCCTGATCTTAGTGAAAATACTAATTAAGTATTTATTACAAAATATGAGCTCAATAAATGTTAAATGTTCTGAGAAAATCGTCTTAGAGCATTTCATGAAAAAGTGTAGTTTGTATGGGAGGGGATGGAAGGAGAGGGACGACGCCAATAATTTTTATACTGTAGATTAAAATCGTTATGAAAGTAATACATCCCAAAATTCAGACTAATAGCTTTTATACTATTCGAGTAAATCCATTTATTGTCAAATTGCGAAATTGTGTCATTTTGTATGGGAGGGGGTAGAAGGGGTGAAGCTAATCGTCCAAATTTTTTTGGGCTTACTAACAATTTTGAATAAATATTTGGTGCACAATTTAAGACCGCTAAATTTTATACGCACTGAGTAAATTGGCTTAGGGTAATTCATGACAAATACAGTTTGTGTGGGAGGTGGTAGAAGGAGGAGGAGGACACGCATAATTTTTATACGGTAGATTGATATTATCATAAAAGTAACAGTTTCCAAATTTCAGGCCAATAGCTTTTAAACTTTTCGTGCAAATCCGTTTATTGTCAAATTGCGCAATTGTGTCATTTTGTATGGGAGGGGGTAGAAGGGGTGGAGCGACTTGGCCCGTTCACGAACTTGACCTTACTTTTTTGTCAAAAACGACGTGTACAAAATTTGAACTATCTAGCTTAACGCGTTCTCAAGCTAGAGCGCGCACAGACGGACGGACGGACGGATGGACATCCGGTTTTGAGATTTTTGAGTGATTATATGAACTTCTGTATCATTCATTTTTTTCTCCGAGCCTTATTTCTTGGCGTTACAAACTTTAGAGCAAACTTATAATACTCTCAGATTTCATCTAGAGTATAAAGAGCCTTAAAGCTCTCATCTCACATTTTGCCAATCATTAAATTCTTATAGTTTACCCAAATTCTTCTATTTTACGTTCTTTGAAGCATTCGCTAGAGCTAAGTATTATATGAGTGTTTAGCACTATACTAGGAAAGTATGGCTATGTATACTATTAACATACTTGAATTGTAATTTGTAAACCATTATCAGATAAGATGACTTCTCTCCCTAAGAACGTAATGATCTTCGCCTCATACCAAATATTTAGAAGACTACGTAGAAGAATGTTTCATTTTTTTTGTGCGTGTGATTCCCTAATACTATTCACTTATTTTTCATACATTTGAATGATATAACATTTAACACTTTCTTATTATGCTTCAGATGAGGACGGAGGCAATATGAACCATTTTACAATAAATGGAAAATCCAGATTAAACAACGATGAATTGCAAACTAGACTCGGCCTTTTTCTAGAAAATAGCGATCGTAAAACTAGTAAAGCTCCAATTCAGTCCTATAGTTCTCTGGCATCAATAAACACCAGTCCTATATCGACTCTTACTGGATCATCTGAAGCTGATGTGTCGAAACAACAACAATCTACGTATAACACGGAATGCGAGTTCAGTGGAAGTGTGATGTCCGTATCTGCATCGAGCCAAAGTAACGTTTCATCCAGTCCTGGATATAGAAGACGCTTTGTTACCAGTTTGTACAAGAAAATTATGTATAACAATCAAGATTACATTTTTACTTTTTTTAGGCGCACAAAATATGGATCTCATACCTTCCACTAAAATACGAAAGAATATATTAAGGCGATCAACGAAAACTACGACTGGTAGAGATCGCAGTGAGATAAGTAACCAATATACCCAGTATAGTCCACCTCAGCTTCCGCTGAAGCCACTGTTCTTCGAGGTTCCATTGCAAGAACCAGACCCCTTATTTGTTGGTAGGCAGTGGGTCTTAAGAGAACTTTCTGACATTTTAACAACAACTGAAACACCTGGAGTACTTATTCATGGAGGTCCAGGAACTGGGAAGACAGCTTTAATACTGCAACTAGTAGAATACTCTTGTTTCGGAAGACGAAAAGAATTGCCTCTAATGGAGAACGAGGGAATATATTGCCAAATTAACGTTAGTCACGATCGAATAAGATCGCTAGCGTCGCATGTAGTTGCTTATCATTTTTGTCAAGCCGACAATAATTATACATGTTTGGTTCCGGATTTCATCCATTCCTTAGCGGCTCAACTCTGCCAAGCGCCGCAACTTATCGCCTATCGAAAATTTTTGATGAACGAACCACATCTACAAAACATTCTCAGCGTGAAGGAATGTGTTTCCGATCCCGATCGAGTTATGCGAATGGGAATATTGGAACCGCTTACTATACTGAAGAGATCAGGAAAAATCAATGTAAAACATTGTTTTATACTAATTGATGCCCTTTGTGAAGCAGAATACCATCGACCTGATCATGGGCATACAATATCCTCATTCCTAAGTAAAATGACCGAACACTTTCCATCCTGGTTTAAAGTAGTTGCAACTGTAAGAACTGAAATGTTAGAATTTACAAAAGGACTGTCATATACGAAAATGAGTTTAGATGATTTGGATAAGCACGAATTTCTACAAAAAGATATGATGGAGTATATCACACTTCGCGTAAAGCAAAGTACTGCCATTCAACACAATGTGGGATTCGGAAAAGAATTAAACGCAGCCCAAAAATTTGCAAGTTACATGTTATCTCTAACTAAAGGCTCGTTCCTTTACGCTAAATTAACGCTTGATCTTATTGAACGAGGGAATTTAGTAATTAAATCGAAAAGCTGTAAAGTTCTACCAATATCGTTAGCTCAAATATTTTTGTTACATTTCAACATCCGATTTCCAACTGCTTCTAGTTACGATAAAATATCTCCAATTCTAAACGTTTGTCTTGCTGCTCTGTATCCGTTGACTTTGAATGAAATTTATTTTTCTATATGTGCTCTCAAACTAGACGATCCTATCGAATGGGATGAGTTTTTCGAAAGGTTCAAACTGCTTAATGGATTTTTAGTAAAACGATTAGACAATACTTATATGTTTTTTCACCCATCCTTTAGAGAATGGTTGATACGGCGTGACGATGGAGAATCTTGTAAGTTTATGTGCAACTTTAGAAAAGGTCATGCAGCAATAGCATTTCGTTTATCTCGATTACAGTCCCCTTTGAATTCTGAACAAACTCTTGAACTGTGTCATCATATTTTAAAAGCACATATTTACAGAAATTCACAACCAATACAATCTCCACGTGATGCACAAGCGTATTGGGTGGCTTCCGTTTCAAGTTCAGTCTCTAATGCACTCAGTACGCTTCGAAATGCTTACAGTCCAAATATAAAAGTTTCAAGATTACTTTTGCTCGCTGGAGCTTGCCCAAACTACCAAACAGATTTTCTAGGAGACGCCACTATGTTATGTATTGCCTCTTATGAAGGTATTGTTCCAATGGTTAGTATTCTTCTAGAGTTTGGGGCGAATGTAGAAAAAACCAACAGCCAGGGTTGTACACCGCTTATTTTAGCTTCGGTTAAAGGCCACTGTGATGTTGTTCGTTTATTAGTTGCTGCTGGAAGTCGCCTAGGACAATCAGATACGACACAGCGCTGCGCTTTAGTGCATGCAGCTAGATCAGGCAAAGTAAGTGTTGTCAAATATTTGCTGGCATGTGATTGGAGTATGAATACAAAATTGGAGGATATTGCGTTAGAACAAGCCGCACAGCAGGCTCTAATTGCGGCTGCTTCTGAAGGAAACACTTCTACAGTTGAGGACCTTTTAGATATGACAGAGGTGTCGGTCGATGCTATCGATTTACTAACGGGTGACACTGCATTAACTGCAGCTGTACGCCAAGGGTGCACTGAAACGGTTTCTATTTTACTTTCTAGAGGAGCAACAGTAGATCAAAAAAATAGAAATATTACAACGCCCCTACTCCTAGCAGTTAAGGAGGGCCATTGGCCGATTGTGGAAAGACTTTTGCAACAAAATGCGGATATAGATCAGGTCGATAGTGAAGCCAAAAAGACTGCTTTAATAATTGCGTCCGCAGAAGGGCATGTGGGAATAATAGAACTTCTTATTGAAAAGGGAGCCACAGTTGAAAAAAAAGACCGAGAAGGACTGACGGCCTTGTCGTGGGCCTGTCTACGAGGAAGACTTCAAAGTGCTAAATGTCTTTTAGAAAACGGCGCAAACAAAGAAAATACAGATATCATGGGAAGAACGCCACTTGATTTAGCAGCTTATCAAGGTTCATCCAATCTTGTTCAATTATTACTTGATAAAGGGGCTTTATTGGAACATGTTGATCTTAATGGAATGAGACCATTAGATCGGGCTATAGCTTCTCGGAACGTACCAGTTGTGCAAGTATTTTTGAAGCGTGGGGCAAAATTAGGTCCTGCGACTTGGGCAATGGCAGCACGAAAATCTGATATAGTTCTTCTATTATTAAATAAGCTGTTGGAAGATGGAAATGTTTTATATAGAAAAAACCACTTACAAGAAGCAGCACATAGGTATAGATATGCTCTTCGTAAAATACCAGCGACTGAGCCTCAAATGGAACATAAATCAACATTTAGACAGCTTAAGGTTAATTTTTTACTAAATCTTTCGAGATGCAAACGAAAAATGAAGGTAATTATTTATTTTTTATTGAATTATTTATTATAATAATTATTATTTAATTTTAGGAGCTTGCTGAAGCAATTAATTTAGCGACGGAGGCAATTGAAATTAAATCGACAAGCTATGAAGGCTATTACGCTCGAGCTAAAGCCTATTTAGAAAATGGCGATACCACGTATGCATTAGAAGATGCTAATCTTGCACTGCAGAATGCGCAAAACACTTCTTCAGATGTTAAAGATGTTCTCAGTCGACTTCAAAATGATATAATAGTCCGAAGTAAATCAGACCAAGTAATTAGATCGACCGATTTGTAAATATCTACTATATAGTTGTATAAATAAATAGCCACGAAATTCAGGCATAATATTTATTAACTTCGGTTATTTACTTCTTGACTGTGTTTCTTACAATTAAGTATTAGTTTAGAAAGTGCTTTAAATTATTTATACGAAAAGATTTAATTTAATCTCAAATTACTTACGCTAAGGGCGGCTATCGACTAGAATCGAATAATGATTTTATTATTTCGTTGACCGTAAAAAAAAATAATAAGTGAATAATAAAATAAAATCTAAGATTAAAAAAGTTTTTATTGATGCCGGGATAGTTGCAGGAGTGAATGAAATAGTATAACTATCTCTTCCTATTATTAAGTAAAAGTTGGCCTCTATTATTTATTTAATAATCTTTACGCTCTATTCTTGCTTAATTTCTCACTAACGAACACCCGCGACTTTGTTTGCGTAAGAATCGCAATAATAATCAATTTTTGACGAAATACGTTATGTGGCATGCATAATCTGCTTAGTTTAAAAGCTGAACCCAATGTTTTGTACTTTGTTGGAATCCGAACCATAAAATATTAAAAATGAAACCATAATATTTGTATGGTCAGGCCCGTGCTCACGGGGGGTTTGAATTTAGTGAAATTGTGCAGTTTGTATGGGAGGTGGTAGAAGGAGTGAGATGTTTTTAGTGATTTTTTTCAGAAAAAGATTAGTAACATTCATACTTTTCAATAAAATCAATTTTTTTAAAAGTTGTGAAATTGTGTCACATTGAATGGGAGGGAGTAGAAGGAGTGAAGCTAATCGGTAAATTTTCTTTTTTCAATATTAATAATACCGTATTACGCACTAAGTATTTAGTATAAAATTTGAGCTCGATATATGTTATAAGTACTGAGAAAATTGGTTTACAGTATTTCATGAAAAAGTGCAGTTTGTATGGGAGGTGGTGGAAGGAGTGGGTGAATTCAAATAAATTATATACCATAGATCATATTTATAATAGAAATAATATATTCTATCAAATTAGTGAGTGAGGGAATTGAAATATAACCAAAAGCAAATTATGGCTCCAAGTATCTAGTATATACAATTTTCGACATTAATGGAACTTTCAATTACAAAGGTATCATATGTCCAATTTACTAGAAAGCAGACTAGGTTTAGGTTTAGATTATAGGAGGGTGGTTCCACGGAAACCACAAGCACTGAGGCCATCTAGTTGGGCCTATTGTACTCCCCCTATTGTTATAAGGTGGAAGTCACTCCTCTTGCTCTAACCACTTGGTTCGGTTTGCGAACCTTAGCAAGCTCAAATATTGGACGCCTCTGAGGTCGTCTAGTTCTGAGAAGAATCTAGAGCCTAAACAAAGGAGACGACTGTTGGAGATTTGAGGACAGTGACAAAGATAATGTTCGATAGATTCTTCGTCTTCCTCGCAACCTCTGCACAAGCTGTCACTCGCGATCCGCATCCTAAATGCGTGCAGCCTTAGCAAGCGATGGCATGTGGTCAGGCCGACAATAGTTCGGATACTATAACGACTACGTTGTAACAGCTGAGCTGTAATATTTTTGTCCGGTTCTTCCCAAAAGGATTTGGCCGTTTTACAGCTTTCCAGCTGCCGCCACCCCGCCACGAAAGAATCCAAAATTGTCTGTTTGAAGCTAGTCTTCAGCACTGTTGGTGCTACATCGACTGACTTCCTAGTGGAATTGATGTTTGCAGATCCTTGCCGTGCAAGCGTGTCTGCTGCCTCGTTACCTAGCAGGTCCGCTATGACCCGGTATACAAATTAGAAAAACTTCCGTTATGGCCGCTAGGCGATTTAAATTGTGTCTACAAATGGACACTAATTTGGACGTAGTCCTGTAGGATTGGAGTGCCTGAAGCGCAGCCCTGCTGTCCGACAAAATGTAACAATTTCCGAGACTGTTCTGCATATCAAGAATAATTTTTGTACACTCGCTAATGGCTAATACTTCTGCTTGGAACACTTTCGAGTGTTCTGGAAGATGAAATGAACTTTGGATGTCGAGGTCGTGGGAATAAATCCCTGCACCTGTCCCCTGGCTAGTTTTAGATCCGTCCGTATAGAGATGAGAACCTATACAGGTGCTGAGTATCGTATTTGTTGCCCATACGTTTCGTTCGGGAAACTTAATGTGAAACTTCCGTTTCTCAACCTGCGGTTGGTTCATGCAATCATACTCGCGGTCTAAAAGGGAGTTTGCGTTTCTAATGACGTTTAGAATTTTTCAATGACCAATTTGTGGCGCTGACCACGAGAAAGGAGACTAACTCTGCTGTGCGAATTACAGAAGAATATCATTGTTGTATACATCCTATAAATTAAAAAAAAAACATAACAGAACTACGATTGCGGGTAAACCCCAATCATGCGATACTCTAGATGAACATTTATGATGCATTAATTTAAATGCAGTTTATTTAAACTGCAGGTAAATTTAGTTCCGGTAATCAACAATTTCATTTATTTGAAAGAAGAAAAAAAAATTGTCCATGACTGGCTTAAGGAGTTTTGTTAGGGTTTTTACAACCGTATTAGTTCACTGTAGAGTAACTTTCCTGCCTGACGGAATGAATTTTACAGATTTAGTACCATATTTATGAGTATGTCAACATATGCCGAAAATAATAAATATTAAGTAGTATTGAGTATTTTGATTACCTGTTTCAATAAAATGCTATTCTTCTTCTACAATGGCGCTGCAGTCCAAATCGGACCTTGGCCTCTCGATATTCAGGTTCCTTAACATTTTTCATTACTTATTGTGGAGGTGTTGTTAGCCCTTCGCACAACCTTCTTTCTACGAATTTTTCATTTTCTTAGATTGAGGTGAAGGTATATCCAAGCAGACAATGTGCCGGAGTTATTTATTGCGTCGACTGGGATTTGAACACCTTCGCATTACAAGACCAACACACTACCTACTAGACTATACCCTAGCTACCTAGCTACCCTAATAAAATGCTATTGTATGGAATTAATAGCAATCCGTTTGTACCCTTGGTTATGGATAATAAAAAAACCTCAATTGAGAATTTTTCTCAACTTTCGTAGCTCTTGAAAATATTTTGTAGAACAAAATTGTAGTTTGAAATTTCAGAATTATCTGTTATTTTGTGTGAGAATTTAAGAACGATTAAATAACATTTTTGAAATTTTCGTTATTCAACTGTTAAACAAAATTATTAGCTTCAAATTTATGTGAATAATAATTGATTTAATATTTAGTGCTTTTTTCGTGATTAAAGTGATTTTGATTCTCGGTTTTCACAAGGTATTTGCAGCTATCTGTATTTTTAGTGAGCATTTAAGAAAGTTTAAATAACATTTTTGAAATTTTCGTTATTCAACTGTTAAACAAAATTATTAGCTTCAAATTTATGTGAATAATAATTGATATAATATTTAGTGCTTTTTTCGTGATTAAAGTGATTTAAATTCTCGGTTTTCACAAGGTATTTGCAGCTATCTGTATTTTTAGTGAGAATTTAAGAAAGTTTAAATAACATTTTTGAAATTTTCGTTATTTTGTGTTTAGTTTGTGATTAAAGTGAGTTTGATAGGTGGTTTACACGAGGTATTTACACTAAAACATAAGAATTAACCAAATTAAATTACTGGATTCATACCTCATTTAAAAAGGTTTTAACTGTTTTCTTTTTAATTTTTATAAATTTTTTTAATTTTTTTAGCAGAGAGAGTAATATTTATTACAATTTTCCTTATTTTTTGATTAAGAGCTTGAAAAGGATTAGAAATTAATTTATTATATTTCATCACTCTTGCAAGGGATAATAATAATTTTATATCCACTGAACTTTCATTAAAATACTTTCTAACCCAAGCAATTGCTTCTTCAATTTTTTCAACTATATTATTTATATTAAAAAAATAATAATTTAAAAACTCTTCTCATACAAATAACTATTATTTCAACTTTGTTAATTAAAAGAGGGACCGCCCTTTTTACTTTTGATTTCCTAAAGTTATAGATGGATTCAATTGAATAAATGAATTAATCTTATTAACCTGATATTCTTTATTATTCATCATAAGATTCTGAAAATTGTGGCTTGTTTTTATTTGGTTAACCAGAACTTTAATAAAATCAAATTAGTAATTTTTTTTGAATTTACTTGCTACGTATTATTGTGTAGCAGTATAAAACATTTTCGAGTTTTTGCATATTTGGTTTTTTTTCTACGAAGTCCCATAATAATATTACTATCAATTGTGGCTTTTTGCATAAAATTGGAAAGATTAAAATTTTATAGCATAATAGTCTGTTGATTAAGTCTTCATCGTAATATTTGAGAATTTTCCCTTTTTTGGTCTCTTCTCTTAAGTAAGCTGTGGGATCAATTGATCAAATTAAACCATTTCTAATCTTCTTTTAGTATACAATTACATCATATCCATATTGCTATATTTTCTGGTAGCTGTTTTGTTTAATTTTGTGGGAAAAAATTAAGATGCCCAGATTAAGCAGAACTAGTTATTCTCAGCGTAAGGTTTCTCGAAATCAAAGAATGCACAGGATTCGCAACGATGCCGAAAGGCGAAGCGAGGAACAAATACGCAACACATTCGAACATGCTTCAAGGCGATTAGATTCCTCATATCAGCTCGCTGAGCAAGCTGAAAATACTGCCAGGCATGCCGTTAGGAGAGCAAACTTTAATGTACGCACTGAAGAGCAAGGAAGAAACACTAGAGCCAGGGCCACAACACGGTCAAATCCGCTAGTCCGGGAGGAAGAACAAGCGGCAGACTCTCGGGCAAGAGCCATAACACGAACGAACTCTGCAGTTCGGGCGGAGGAGCAAGTTCAAAATACCAGGAGGCGTGCATTAAGGAGAGATAATGTGGATATACGCACTGAAGAGCAAGGAAGAAACACTAGAGCCAGGGCCACAACACGGTCAAATCCGCTAGTCCGGGAGGAAGAACAAGCGGCAAACTCTCGGGCAAGAGCCATAACACGAACGAACTCTACAGTTCGGGCGGAGGAGCAAGTTCAAAATACCAGGAGGCGTGCATTAAGGAGAGATAATGTGGATATACGCACTGAAGAACAAGGAAGGAACACTAAAAACAGGGCCGCAACACGGTCAAATCCGCTAGTCCGGGAGGAAGAACAAGCGGCAAACTCTCAGGCAAGAGCCGTAACACGAACAAATTCTGCAGTTCGGGCGGAGGAGCAGGCAGAAAACTCTAGGGCAAGAGCAATAAGGCGATTTAATCCAAAAATTCGGGCGCAAGAGCGGATGCGTAATTCTAGAATGAGAAAAGCAAGAAGGTCAAATCCTGAAGTTCGGGAAACTGAACAGGCAGGAAATACTAGGGCAAGGGAAGAAAGAAGATTAGATGCAGCAGTTCGTGCTGAAGAGCAACTTAGCAACACTGCAAGACGTGCATTAAGACGTGCACAATTAAATGATGCCAGACGTCGCACTGCGTTGCTGTCGGGTGGACGCGTTCGCTCTTACCGGAATTCGGATCAAAACCGTCGTGCGCAAAGTACTCGCCAATCGCAAAGAAATATTTTGCGAAGATCAAATATGAGTGTTGATGAGTACGAGGAATATTTGGAAAGGGGTTCACAACAATATTATAGAAGGTTGCTTAATAACTACAATGATATTGTTAAACAAGGCCCAACGAAAATTTGCATTTGCTGTGGTGGACTATGGTTTCCTGGCCAAGTGCGAATTGTAAATAAACAGCATATCACAGATAAGTATTCAGTGGAATTTTCCACTAAAGTTTTTTTCCTCGCAGAAAAAATGCCTAGTGATGAAAATGTTTATAACATGTGTTCAAATTGCAACTCACTGGTAAATAAGGGAAAGATTCCTAATATTTGCCTAGGAAATGGTTTGGACTTTTTAGAAATACCAGAGTGTCTCAAAAATTTAACTTGTTTGGAACAACGGCTAATCGCTCCAAGAATTCCTTTTATGCAGATCCGAACTCTTGGATATGACAGGCAATGCGGAATTAAGGGTGCTTGTGTAAATATTCCTATTAACGTCAGGGAGTTAGTACAGGAATTGCCAAGGCCAATGCATCAGACTCATGTTGTTCAGCTTCATTTAAAGCGGAAGCTTTCTTATAATCACAGTTTTATGAGCGAGACAATTCGACCGTTTTTAGTTATGACAGCTGTAGAATATCTCATAACAACAAGCCTATACCGGGCAGCAGGAATAACTATACGAGAAGATTGGCGAATTGAGAATTGTCAAGGAGAAGAAATTCCATTTGCAGTTTTAGAAGAAGATAGGCCTGCCGCAGAGGATTTTTTCAGAAACCGTTCCCAAATAGTCGACAACGAATCTGATTTGGATAGTTTTCTGCCACAGAATCTGAATCCTGGTGGCCACGAAACACTTCTCGATAATGTTCCAGTGGAACATGTTGCTATAGCTCCAGGGGAAGGCAAACGGCCAGCTGATATTATTCTTGATACAAATTCAGAAGAAATGTCGTTTCCTTCTATATACTGTGGGGAAGCGCGGCAAACGCCAACTACATTATCGTACTCAAAAATAGCACGATCGGAGCTTAGACGATATGACAGAAGATGTGCTACGGTAGAGAAGCTTTTGTACACGTATAAGAAGTATGAGTTAATTAATATAAGAAATTCAATTTCAATATGCTTACGCAAAAAAAGTCGATCTGTTGGTCAAGATACAGCTACTAATCTTCTTGATGACAATTATGTTAGTAATCTTGTTCAACACGATGCTGGCTACCGTCTTCTAAAAGGGATTAGATCATCTCCTTCTCACTGGGAGAGCGAAAAAAAGAAAGTTATTGCCATGATTCGACAATTTGGACTTCCAACTTTTTTCATAACTTTATCAGCTGCTGAAACCAAGTGGCAAGAGCTACTTGTGATTCTCTCAAAAGTAGTTGACGATAAAGTCATATTAGAGGCAGATGCCGAAGATCTGGATTTTGCGACCAAATCGCGGCTCATTCGATCTGATCCGGTTACATGTGCAAGGTATTTTGATCATCGATTTCGTACCCTGCTAAAGCTTTTTAAAAGTAATACAGGGATTTTCGGTAATAATTTCGTTATTCAATATTATTATCGAGTAGAGTTTCAGCAAAGGGGATCACCACATGTTCATGGAATGTATTGGCTAAAGGATGCACCCCAATTAAATTTGGAGGAGGCCGAGAGCATTACATTAGCTGAGAATTTTATTGATCAATTCGTAACAACTGATAGCCAATTTGAAGGCTTGGGGAGTTATACCGTGTACCAAAGACACACACATGCACGCTCTTGCCTTAGGGAAATTCGTGGAACAAAAATATGTAGATACGGTATGCCTTATCCTCCAATGGATAAAACGCAAATATTAATTCCTCTTCCTGATTCGGACAATAGTGAAGTGAATGACGCTAACTATAAAAAAATATTGGAGTTTTTGAACGACCGTTCAAATACAAATGATTACACCTTCTCAGAGTTTCTAGGAGCGCTAAACTTGGACCGTAATGCCTACATTTCGGCTATTAGGTCTCACTTAAAGAAGCCTGCTATTTACCTTAAACGCAAGTTCAGAGATATACTAGTAAATGCATACAATCCAGATATTTTGCGCCTACATCGTGCCAACATGGATATCCAATTTATATTGGACGCTTACGCTTGCTGCAGTTATATAATTAATTATATAAATAAGTCCAATAGAGGTGTTTCTAAGCTACTAGCGGACGCAATGGATGAAGTTGCAAATGGTAACTACAGTATCAAGCGAAAATTGCAGCATTTGGGAAATAAATTTATATCTGGTAGTGAAATATCTGCACAAGAAGCAGCGTATAATGTTTTAGGAATGCATTTATCAGAATGCAGTAATGCAGAATATTATATTAACACCTCGCCCCCAACTGAACGCGTCCGTATGGTGAAATCTAAACAGCAACTGCAAATGTTAGAGCCAAACTCAACAGATATTTTTGTATCGAATATTTTGGACCATTATGCCCAACGCCCAGATGTTTTGGAAGAAATATGCCTTGCAGAATTTGTAGCATTTTATAAGTTCAGTCTTACAAGAAGAAGCGAACACATTGTTGAAAACGCAGAAGATAATATCGAACAAGAGTTAGATGTTAATACGTCAGAACCACTAAGATTGAATGATGACAGTGGATTTTTACGAAAGCGCACAAAACCTTGTATTATCCGCTATCGCCGGTACAACTTTTCGCAAGATGCGCCAAACTATTTTCGAGAGCAGGTTATGCTGTTTGCTCCATGGCGAAGTGAAATTAATGATATTTTAAATAAAAATTGCGAAGAAATTTGTGCACAAATTGCCGATTTAATTACCACAAATCGCAAAAAATTCAACATTTTTGAAAATGATTCTGAACTTGATGATGCTTTGAGATCAGTACGAGAATCTAATATTATAGACGCAGAAGAAGATCTTGGAGAAAACGGCGATTTGGGACTGGATAGAGAATTTCGTCCCTTTGCCGTGCCTGAAGTGACCCCAAACATAAACATTGTTGACCAAGGAAGAACTGACAACGACGATGGAGTTCGACTCATTAAATTACCCCCAGTTGTTCCCGAAATTGAGTTTTTGGAACTTATTCGTAGTTTAAATGACAAACAACGATCTTATTTGAACCATATTCTCCATAATGCAAATCTTGGTTCATCTTTTCACGAATTTGTTAGTGGAGGTGCAGGGGTAGGCAAAAGTCGTCTTATAACAGCTATTTATCAAGCCTTAACCAAAAGATTTTCTGCTAAGCCTGGAAGCGATCCAAGTTTAGCTACAGTTTTATTATGTGCACCAACTGGCAAAGCTGCGTTTAGTATCACAGGGTCTACTTTACATTCGATATTTTCTTTACCTGTCAACCAAAGTGCTGGTGAAATCCGTCCTTTGAGCAGTGACATTGCCAATACTTTGTATACGAATTTCATAAATTTGAATGTAATTATTATTGATGAGATTTCAATGGTTGGCTCTAAAATGTTGTCTTATTTAGATTCTAGACTCAAGCAAATTTTTAAAAGTACGCTTCCATTCGGTGGAAAATCCCTTTTAGTACTTGGCGATCTAAGACAGTTACCACCCGTTGGCGACAGATGGGTATTTGCAAGCAATAGGAATGATCCTTATTCTGCTCTTGTTGGATCACCACTTTGGAACTTGTTTAAATACTTTGAGTTAACGGAGATTATGCGCCAACGAGATGATATAGCTTTTGCAGTTGCCCTTAACAATTTGTCAAGTGGGTGTATGACGCTAGATGATATAGCACTATTTAAGGAAAGGAAATGCGATCCATCTTCTGTTCCGAGAGACTGTATTCATTTGTTTCGATCCAATGATGAAGTTAATCAATTCAACACAGAGAAGCTTAATCTAATTGAATCAGAGCTATTTATTTCGAAGGCTACTGATAAAATACGCGGTACCATAAATGACAGGTCCAGAGAAAATATATTAAGGACTGTACAAAGTTTCAAAGCTTCAGAAACTATGGGCTTGGCGTCAGAAATTATGCTAAAAGTAAGTGCTAAGTATATGATTGTTTTGAATATAAGCACTACTGATGGCTTGGTTAATGGCGCTACTGGAACTCTTATGAACATAGACACAGGCACCTTAGGCGATGGGATAATTAGTCCTGTTAGGCTTTGGATTTATTTCAGCAATGAATCAGTTGGCCGAATAGCTCGGTCAAAAATGCAAAGTTCTATTAACCCCGATTGGACACCAATAGAAAAGTGCTCCAAATCCTTTCAGTACAAACGAAATAATCAGGTGTGAATTGAAAGAAGTCAATTTCCGGTTGTACCTGCGGAGGGTATAACTATTCACAAAAGTCAGGGAGCAACGTATTCGTGTGTAGCAATTCACCTAAAGCCAGGAATGACTAGAGCTTCCCTTTACGTTGCATGTAGTCGAGCAACGAAAGCAAGTGGGCTTTATTTGATAGGGAATTTCAACGCACCTAAATCAATTAACTCTTCAGACCCTCTTGAAACTGAAATCACTTATCTTCGTAGAGAGAAGTCTCTAAGTCTTCACTTCAACTTTTTAACATCGCGGCCAGTGGGTTCGACTCTCGTTCTATACCATAACGTACAAAGCCTCAATAAACATTATCTAGATATTAAGAGTGATAAATTGATGTTATCGTCTGATATTTTGTGTTTTGTAGAAACATGGTCCTATGCTGAAGATGAATACTTTTTGAATGGATTCTCGCAATTTTCACGAATTGACAGTGCATTTAGTAGAAGCACTAGAAAAGCAAGGGGTATCATATGTTTGGCGAAAAATGAAGCAATATCAAGAATTAAAGTTGAAGAAAGTTTGAGAGACTATATATCCGGTTCAAACCATTTTGAATATACTTTCTTTAAGTACATTGATATTCACTACTTGATAATATATAAAAGCCAATCATATTCTATGAATTCTGTTCAGACCGCTTTAGACAGCCTTTACAATAAATATACAATAAATAAAATCGTTGTAATGGGTGATCTAAATATTGATCTTAAAACAAATAGTACAAATACTATAAGCTCCAAATTGACGCATTTAGGGCTAAGAAATTTGTTGGCTGCAAGTACCTCAACAACCCATTTAGAAACGCAGATCGATTGGCTTTTCTCAAATGTCGAAAACTCTGCCGCGACTGTGACGATTTATGAAACGACCTATAGCTATCACGACGCAATATCTTTGCTACTATCAAGTTAGATAGATTCTGATTTTCGTTTTCTATTGGTTTGGGAATAAGGTGAAATTTGTATACCGGATTATTTTTCGTTGAGCATTACATGTATTACATGTTTATAGGCCTATTGGGGAAACTGTCATGTATAAAAATTAATAAAACAGTTAACGCGCCGTAAGAGTACCTCATTGCCTCTGAAGGTTTGGGTGGTGCGGAAATCTCTGAAAATTTAAAATTAGTTAAGCGAAATTTCCTTATATCGTGGTTTTTAATATATTTTAAGAATATAAATCATATTGTGTGGCATTCTATAGCAAAATAATATATTACTGATTAGTTTTACGCAGATAACTACAAATATCATCGGAATATATCATTTCGAACTTCAGACCTAAAGCTCTCATTGATTCCAGGAAAAACTGCGGATTATAGCAAAATATTGAAATCATGTCGTTTTGTATTCGATGGGGTAGAAGGAGTGACCGGTTTGTTTTAGATTTTTTTGTTATCAATAATTCTATTACGATGATTTTATGTACTCAATTTCAATTCGATAAATTGTATGTACATATGTTACATACACTGAAATAATCGGTCTCCTCAATATAGTGAATTAATTATTAATTTTTTTGGGAGAGGGTAGATGGAATGAGGAGTTTAAATATTTATTTTTCACGAAAGACTCCAATAATTATCAAAATAATATATTCCGAATTTCAGTTCAATACCTTTAATTTTTTCCCAAAAAATTTGGTTATTTGGTAGTGGAGAAAATGTGCCATTTTATTTTTTGTTCTTATAAATATTGGTAAAAACAATTTCAGCTACTTAAATGTGATACATACTGAGAAAGTCGGTCTCTTGTGTATCGCAAGTTCTTGTACTTTGTATGCGAGGTGGTAGAAAGAGTGAGTGGTCGCAAATATTTCTTTCCACAAAAGGCTTTATTTATTAAGAAAATATTATATTCCGGATTTCAGATTAATATCTTGTACACTTTTTGAGAAAAGCTGCTTATTGGCTAGTGGCCTAAATGTGTCATTTTGTACGGGAGGGGGTAGAAAGATAGTATAATTTTTTTTGTTTCTATTAATACTTCTAAGAAAATTTCCATTAACGATTTTCAGCTATAAGAATTCGATGCATACTGATAAAATCGGTCTTTGTACATCGCAAATGATTGCTCTTTGTATGGGAGGGAGTAGAAGAAGTGAGCGGTCAGAAATTACCAAAATAATATAGAAGGTTGCAAGAAAAGGAGCAATTGAGTTATTTTGTGTGTGAGTAGAAACGGTGGAACGATTTGGCCCGTTCACGAGCTTGACCTTACTTTTTTATTCAAAATAACGTGTACAAAATTTGAACTATCTAGCTCAACGCGATCTCAAGTTAGAGAACGCACGGACGGACGGACATCCGGTTTTGAGATTTTCGAGTGATTACATGAACTTCTGTATTATTCATTTTGTTCTGCAGGCCTTATTTCTTAGCGTTACAAACTTTAGAGCAAACTTGTAATACTCTCACATTTCATCTAGAGTATAAAAATTTAATAGGTACAGAGAAAATTAGTGTATTATATTTAGTGAAATTGTGCAGTTTGTATGGCAGAAAGTAGAAGTGGTAAAGTTAACAGTCCAATTTGTTTGGCCTCAATTATAATTCTAAATAAATTTTTAGTTCACAATTTCAGCTCGATAAATTTTATACGCACTGAGTAAATTGGTTTAAAGTATTTCATGAAAAAGTACAGTTTGTATGGGAGGTGGTGGAAGGAAGGGGAGGACTTAAATAATTTTTATATAGTAGTTTGAAATCATCATAAAAGTAATGTATTCCAAATTTCAGATCAATGGCTTTAATGCTTTTCGAGGAAATCCGTTTATTGTCGAATTGCAAAATTGCGTCATTTTGTATGGGAGGGAGTAGAAGGGGTAAAGCTAATCATATAATATTTCTTGGTCTAACTAATAATTCTAAATAAGTCATTAGTGCACAATTTGAGCTTGATAAATTTTATACGTACTGAGTAAATTGGCTTAGAGCATTTCATGAACAAGTGCAGTTTGTGTGGGAGGGGGTGGAAGGAATAACAGTACGCAAACAATTTTAATAGATTGAAATAATCACAGAAGTGATATATTCTAAATTTCACATTAAGAGCTTTAATAATTTTCGAATGGAAACTGAAAAAATTAGTGAGTTAGATTTAGTGAAAATATGCAGTTTGTATGGGAGGTGGTAGAAAGAGTGGAAGGATCTTAGTGATTTTTTAAGAAATAACTAGGAATATTATAAAATTAACATCCCTTCAATTTCAGACTAGTATCATTCACACTTTTCAAGAAATTCGATTTTTTGTGAAGTTGTGAAACTGTGCCATATTGTATGGGAGGGGGTAGAAGCAGTGAAGCTAATCAAATATTTTTTTTTTGATCTTAGTGATAATACTAATTAACTATTTATTATAAAACATGAGCTCAATAAATGTTATATGTTCTGAGAAAATCGTCTTAGCGCATTTCATGAAAAAGTGTAGTTTGTATGGGAGGGGGTAGAAGGAGAGGGAGGACGTAAATAATTTTTCTACTGTAGATTGAAGTCATTATGAAAGTAATATATCCCAAAATTCAGACTAATAGCCTTTATGCTTTTCGAGTAAATCCATTTATTGTCAAATTGTGAAATTGTGTTATTTTGTATGGGAGGGGGTAGAAGGGGTGCAGGTAATCGTCTAAATTTTTTTGACCTTACTAACAATTTTAAATAAATATTTGGTGCACAATTTCAGCTCGCAAAATTTTATAGTCACTGAGTAAATTGGCTTAGAGTAATTCATGACAAGTACAGTTTGTATGGGAGGTGGTAGAAGGAGGGGGAGGACACGCATAATTTTTATACGGTAGATTGATATTATCATAAAAGTAACATATTCCAAATTTCAGGCCAATAGCTTTTACAATTTTCGAGTAAATCCGTTTATTGTCAAATTGCGCAATTGTGTCATTTTGTATGGGAGGGGGTAGAAGGGGTGGAGCGATTTGGCCCGTTCACGAACTTGACCTTACTTTTTTGTCAAAAACGACGTGTACAAAATTTGAACTCTCTAGCTCAACGCGTTCTCAAGCTAGAGAGCGCACGGACGGACGGACAGACGGACGGACGGACGGACGGACGGACGGACGGACATCCGGTTTTGAGATTTTTGAGTGATAATATTAACTTCTGTATCATTCATTTTTTTCTCCGAGCCTTATTTCTTGGCGTTACAAACCTTAGAGCGAACTTATAATACTCTCAGATTCCATCTAGAGTATAAACATAACAGGGCTACGATTACGCGTATAGCGCAATCTTACGATACTCTAGATGAAATAGAGTTTTTTGTGATCCCAAGAAATTTTGTATGTGGAGTGTTAGAAAGTATTATAGCATTGAACAAATTTTTCCCCCATCATGCTAAAGTAGATATGAAAATATTTTATACAAAATGCTTACTCCAAATATTGAATGGGAACTGAGAAAATTAGTGAGTTAGATTTAATGAAAACTTGCAGTTTGTATGGGAGGTGATAGAAAGAGTGGGGCGATTTTAGTAATTTTTTCAGAAATAACTAATAATATAAAATTGACATCCCTTAAATTTCAGATTAGTGCCATTCATACTTTTCAAGAAAATCGATTTTTTGTGAAGATGTGAAACTGTGTCGTATTGTATGGGAGGGGGTAGAAACAGTGAAGCTAATCAATTATTTTTTTCTGATCTTAGTGACAATGCTAATTAAGTATTTATTACAAAATATAAGCTTGATAAATGTTATAAGTTCTGAGAAAATCGTCTTAGAGCATTTCATGAAAAAGTGTAGTTTGTATGGGAGGGGGTAGAAGGAGTGAGAGGGCGCAAATAATTTTTCTACTGTAAATTTAAATCATTATGAATGTAATATATCCCAAAATTCAGACTAATAGCTTTTATACTTTTCGAGTAAATCCATTTATTATCAAATTGCGAAATTAAGTCATTTTGTATGGGAGGGGGTAGAAGGGGTGAAGCTAATCGTCTAATTTTTTTTGACCTTACTAACAATTTTAAATAAATATTTGGTGCACAATTTTAGCCAGCTAAATTTTATATGCACTGAGTAAATTGGCTTAGAGTAATTCATGACAAGTACAGTTTGTATGGGAGGTGGTAGAAGGAGGGGGAGCACATGCATAATTTTTATACTGTAGATTGATATTATAATAAAAATAATATATTCCAAATTTCAGGCCAATAGCTTTTATACTTTTCGAGCAAAACCATTTATTGTTAAATTGCTCAATTGTGTCATTTTGTATGGGAGGGGGTAGAAAAGGTGGAGCGATTTGGCCCGTTCACGAACTTGACCTTACTTTTTTGTTAAAAACGACGTATACAAAATTTGAACTTTCTAGCTCAATGCGTTCTCAAGCTAGAGAGGACACGGACGGACAGGCGGACGGACGGACATCCGGTTTTGAGATTTTTGAGTGATTATATGAACTTCTGTATCAATCATTTTTTTCTCCGAGCCTTATTTCTTGGCGTTACAAACTTTGTGGCAAACTTATAATACTCTCAGATTTCATCTAGAGTATAAAAACATGATACGATTGCGCGTAAAGCGCAATCTTGCGATACTCTAGATGAAATAGAAATTTTGTATGGGGAGTGTTAGAAGGGGTGATAGCATTGAACTAATTTGTTTCCCATCACTAGCTATAAAAATGTTCTATACAAAATGCAACCTCCAAAAATTGAATAAGAACTGAGAAAATTATTGTATAATATTTAGTGAAATTGTGCAGTTTGTATGGAAGGTGGTAGAAGGAGTGAGAGGATTTTAGTGATTTTTTTTTCAGATCTAACTACGAATATTTCTGTACCCGGCGGCTCGGTGTGAGCATTATTTCTTGGCGTTAGAAACTTTAGAGCAAACTTATAATACTCTCAGATTTCATCTAGAGCATAATAATTGAACGTCGTCTTAAGCCCTACACTAATGAAATAATTGATAAATACCAAGGTGGATTCAGAACCGGACGATCTACAACAGACCAGATATTCTCGCCGAAACAGGTGCTCGGAAAATAAACAAGCATACGACAGTATCGACAGGAAGATACTGTACCAAATCACGCTTGATTTTGAAATTCCCCTTGAACTAGTCCGACTAACAAGACTCACAATGATGAAGACTGCATCCCTAGTGAGAATACAAACCGATTCTATAACCAGCTTTCGAGCGGAATGTAGTTTAAAGCAGGGAGATGGTCTAGCCCCCATGCTTTTCAACTTGGCACTAGAGTATGTCGTCCGAAAAATCTAGTCGACACCAACGGGACACTACTCTTCAAATCCACCCAACTAGTAGCATACGCTGACGACACTAACATCCTACTAGCAAGATCTTTCACCCAGTGGCGTGGCATGTCATTGTAGCTAGAGGAAGCAATTATTTTTTAAATATATTAGCTTATCACGCTAACGATTTCATCCCTACTACCACACAGGAGCTTAAAGCTTCAGAATTAATAAATTAACGGACAATCCATATTGTTCAATCCCTTCAATAGATGGCATTTTATTTGCTACAGTGGTAATGGACCGAAATTGTAAGAAATATTTTAGTGACGTCTTGCTTTGACAGACCCTTCAACATTTTTTTATTAAATAAATTAAAAATGTTGAATTATTAATTAATTCAAGCATTAGTTTAAACTGCTAGTTTTTATTTTCTTAATAAAAAAGTTACAGATGTCCAAAAAACAGCTGTCGATCTGCCGAAGTTTACATGGATTCGTTTCTACTTAAAGCACAACAAATATGGGCAATACTGCCAGATCTACCTCTTCACATTTTTCTTTCTGATCATTTTTGGCTAGTACAGAAATTTCAACACTGGCAATACTTCGATCAAGAGCCAGATCTTGCGACTGAAAGCAATTGTGTTAACACATATCTCCTTCCTCTAGAAGTCGAACTTGCGCTCGCTGCGAGTGAAAATCTTACTCGTATTAGCCGGCAGTCTCGTTCTCTTGTATATGCGACTAAGGGCATTGAGAGGAAAGGTGGAAGCATTCTAATGCGTCGCATCTTCCCTTCCTATTGACATCGAACTTGTGCTCGTCGCGCGAGAAAATTTTGCTCGTACGGTGGTCTTGTAACCGCGTTTTTAAAATCGCAACTTTTAGCCTGTGGAAGGATTTCAACTTTCGTTGGTCAGAAAAAGCGTAAGAAAAAGAGCTGTCCTTAACACGTATGTAAATGCTGTAAACAGTGGTGTGTGGACGAAAATAATACGCGCTTTTTTTTAAAGAAATTTTTTAATAAATTTTCATGTTCGTGCTGATTTTAGTTTAGCTTTTCTAAACTGAATAAAGGGCAAAACGTTAGGGAAGCATTCGTTTCTGCAAGTTTGGGTTTTTATGAGGGGAGGAGGAGCGGTAATAGTAAGAGTGGGTGGATGTTAATAGCTTTTTAATTAATTGCTTGAATCACGTCCAATATTCTCTGTATAGAATGAGTTTCATAGACGAAGTTGCATAGAATTTTCATAAAATTCGGTGCATTTTACATTCACGAAACCGAACATTTGTATGGGAGGGGGTAGGGGAATCGTAAATTTTGATATGTAGTTTTATTTCGCTTCTCTTTTAAGGTGCTTGAATAAAATTTCAAGTTCATAGGTTTTAGTTTGTTGGTTATTAGTTAATTTAATAAAATTGGTTGAAATCATAGTTTTGTTTGGGAGGAGGTAGAAGGGCAAGCGCGAATTCAAAACTTTAAAAGCAACTTCATTTGAATTATTTTTATAAGTTAGCTGATAACTTATTTCATAAAAATGCTCAAAAAAATTATTTTGTATGGGAGGGGGTAGAGGAGGTAGGGGAATCGTAAGACTTGTGATGCAATTTTCTTTCTTTTCAGTTGTAAGGTGCTCGTACAAAATTTCAAGTTCGTAGCTTTTAATTTGTTGATTATTAGTTGATTTAATGAAATTGGTCGAAATCATACTTTTGTATGGGAGGGGGTAGAAGGGCAGGCGCGATATCAAACATTTTAACGTAATTTCATTTCAATTATTTTTGAAGGTTTTTATGCAAAATTGCAAATTGATAGCTTTTAATAGTTAGGTGATAATTGATTTCTTGAAAATGTTCGAAAAAATAATTTTGTATGGGAGGGGGTAGAAGTTTTAAAGATTTTCGACCAGTTAATAATTCATTCTTTTATGGATTTTTTTTAAATGCATTTTGCAAATTTTCAAGTTTCTACCTTAAAATTTCATTCAAAAATTTTCAGCTTATGTGTTTTTTCATTTCACATGAAACACCTTGTGCACGTTAGACCAGGGAGTCGGTGCATAACAATTACAGAATTTTTATTATTTTTATGTATGTACAATAAATAGATATATTGACCTGCAAAATTTAAACTTTGTATCTTTTAGCAGAGCCCTAAAAAAATTACTCAAAATTTTTAACATTTTTGCTTTCCACCTCCCTCCTCTTACACCCCCCCCCCCTTAATTTTTTTACCAAAATTAAAAATTATATAGCTCTACGATCTGACAAATTTTTGATTTGATATCTGCTCTCAATTTTGAGATATAATAGTTTGAAATTTTAGAAAGTTCAATGCTCCCCATTTTCCCCCACTACTATTTCGTCCAAATATTATATTTTTTTCGTATTTCTCTAGTATAGCTTAATATAAGTACCAAGTTTCAATCGCATACCTCAACAAATAGCCGAGATATTGATTTTCAAGTGTTTTTCTTTGCACCCCCCTGACCCTCCCCCTTACAATAATTAGCCTCTATGTAAGCTGATTCCAGTGAATCTGTATGCCATCTTGATGGTCTAAAAATATAAATTTTTTATACTAATTAATTTCTGATATAAACATTTGAAAAAAAAAAAAATTCGGCCAACAATTGGTTTTTAGCCCCCCCTTTTTGCACCCCCAATGGATAAAAAAATTAAATTAATTTTAAAAGTTGTCCCACAAACCCTTTTATATGTATATTGATTTTTAGCTTCCTAGCTGTAACCATGTTTGAGATATTTGAATTCTTAGTTTTCGGTTTAAGTGCTCCCCCCGCCTCCCCCTGAACCCCTACACCCCCAAAAATGAGTGTCCTCCTGAGATCCGCAACTATCTACAATCCCTCCAAAAATGAACTTTCTATCTTGAAGGGTTTGGGAGTTAATGTGCTCTGAGCGTACACACCGGCGTACGGCGGACGGCGTACAGACAGACGGATTTTTTTTTTTTTACATTTTTAGGCTATTTTAGTCATGAAACGCGAAAAAAAAAAATTTCAGGGTAGCAAATTTTTTTTTTTTCCCAAGTCGATCACAATACTATATTATTAAAATAATAAAGTAAAACATAACAGGGCTACGTTGAAATAGAATTTTTTGTGATTTCAAGAAATTTTGTATGGTTAGTGGTAGGAGGGATGATAGCATTGAACAAATTTTTTCCCCATCATGCTAAAGTAGCTATACAAATGTTTTATACAAAATACTTACTCTAAAAATTGAATAGGTACTGAGAAAATTAGTGTGTTAGATTTAGTGAAAATGTGCAGTTTGTATGGGAGGTGGTAGAAAGAGTGGGGGGATTTTAGTGATTTTTGCAGAAATAACTACCAATGTCATAAAATTGACATCTCTTAAATGTTAGACTAGTAAGGTTCGTACTTTTCAAGAAAATAGATTTTTTGTGAAGTTGTGAAACTGTGTTATATTGTATGGGAGGGGGTAGAAGCAGTAAAGCTAATCAATTATTTTTTTCTGATCTTAGTGATAATACTATTTAAGTATTTATTACAAAATGTGAGCTCGATAAATGTTATATGTTCTGAGAAAATCGGATTAGAGCATTTCATGGAAAACTGTAGATTTGTATAGGGGGTGCAAGGAGAGAGAGGACCCAAATAATTTTTATACTGTGGAGTGCAATCATTATGAAAGTAATATATCCCAATGATGATAACTGATCGCTTTTATACTTTTCGAGAAAATCCATTTATTATCGAATTGCGAAATTGTGTCATTTTGTATGGGACGGGGTAGAAGGGGTGAAGCTAATCGTCTAATTGTTTTTGGCCTGACTAACAATTTTAAATAAAAATTTACTGCACAATTTCAGCCCGCTAAATTTTGTACGCACTGAGTAATTTGGCTTAGAGTGATTCATGACAAGAACAGTTTGTATGTGAGGCGGTAGAAGGAGGGGGAGGATACACATAATTTGTATACGGTAGATTGATATTATCATAAAAGTAACATATTCCAAATTTCAGGCCAATAGCTTTTATACTTTTCGAGCAATTTGTATGGGAGGGGGTAGAAGGGGTGGAGCGATTTGGCCCAAACTTGACCTTACTTTTTTGTCAAAAACGACGTGTACGAACTGTGTGCTTTCTAGCTCAACGCGTTCTCAAGCTAGAGAGCGAACGGACGGACATGTGGTTTTGAGATTTTTGAGTGATAATATTAACTTCTGTATCATTCATTTTTTTCCGATTCTTATTTCGTAGCGTTACAAACTTTCGAGCAAACTTATAATACTTTCAGATTTCATCTAGAGTATAATTAGCAGCTGGAGGACGCAGTCCTTGGATCGAGATGATTTGAGGCGACTTCAGGAGGCCAGGGACCGATTAAGGCTGTCGCGCCATTGATAATGATGATTATATTGCTGAAACCGAGTACAGGAGGGATTTTTTAATAGTTATTTCCAATCTGCTGAAAAATGTTTCCCTGGTTTTGACCTTAGTTTTTTCTATTAATTTCGGAATTATAATAATTTTTACGTTTCGCTTTATTCTTCATAGACGCTTTGGGGGAAGAATGGAAAAATTTACTGCTAAGCAGAGTGATTCGGAAAAGGAAGCGTTGTAAAGGTAATTAGATTAAACCCACTTACAATTATAAAACAAAAAAATCAGATTTTAACAAATTTTATCTACAATTAATTTTATTATTTTGCATTATCCATAAGATCCTTGGCTTCATTTATCTTTGCTGCTAAATATGGAGATCCTCCTCTGTCTGGATGATTGAGAAGCATTACCCTTTTATGTGCATCCTTAACCTGCAAGACGTGGGGCTATAACTATCGCTAGTACCCAATTTCACAACTTACCTTATTTTTTGAAGCAGTCGGACTTACTCCTAAAATTAATGAAGCTTCACGTTTCGTCATCTTCGGATCAAATCCTCCCCTGTAGTATTTCGAATTTGCAAGCGAGTCTGCATCAAATTTCGGAAGAGTTTTCATTGCCTCTGTGAATTTTTCTGTCATTTTCGGCATTCTCCGTAATAAGTGTTTTCCGGCAAATCCAACTGCTGCAATTCCCAACCCTGCCAGTATCGCAGAACTTGCCTACGTATAACTGTTTTAGTGGATGGTTATCAAATTATTAAACTGAATAAGTTACCATGATTATCAACACGTTTTACACTGATTTAGACGAGGAATTTCCGTTTCTTTTACATCACATTTCAGGCTGATTTTGACAACCAAATTGCGTGTTTCTATTTATGCAACAGCCACTTAGGCAAACTATGGAGCACGGCAGAGATCAAAATACTTACATCGAATTTTGTAGAAAGTTAAGGTTACTTGTTTTGCCACATTGCGCCTGGTAAATTGTTCTATTCGCCACCAGAGTACGGACACAAAATGCCAATCAAAGTCAACTATTTTTATATTTCTGGAGCACTATTTTCATGTACACAAGTTGATCCTTCTTCTTTCCTTTTAGAACTCGTGAATATTTCAATTGTGGCTGCATGAATATTGTAGTGTACTGATTTACGGACGATCGAGAAAATAAAAAAAGTTGGGTAAATATAAATATTTTTCTATTTCTGATTTCAGGTTATGTTGTTGGTTATTTCAAATGTCAAAACTACTTGTCTGAAAAGTTGTCTGCCGCCTGTGCTATGGCTCTTTATAATCGAATTTTGAGCAAATTCCCGCCGAAAATATTGTTCAGTTTTGCATATGGATCTGCAGTAAAAACTCAGTTAGGATACAAGGCAGCTCCCCGGATGGTCGATCTAATTTTTTGTGTCGAAGATGCGGTGCAATGGCATGCGGAGAACCTGGCTAAAAATAAGGACCATTACTCCTTAGTAAGGTGTCTTGGAAGTAGCGCTATAGCAAAAATTCAGCGAAATTTCGGATCTCAAGTGTATTGTAACACACTCATACCGCTCCCGGACGAAGGACTTGTTATTAAGTATGGAGTTGTTTCGGCAGACGACTTGCTCAACGACTTGAATTGCTGGAGGCATTTGTACTTATCAGGCCGGCTGCATAAACCCGTCACCATTATTACAAATCCTTCCAAAAATTTGAAAGCAGGCTTAGAATCGAATTTGGGAAGTGCTTTGCGAACTGCGCTCTTGCTTCTACCTGCAAAGTTTTCCAAATTTGATTTATTTTATACGATTTCCAATTTGAGTTATTCCGGAGATTTTCGAATGATTTTCGGCGAAAATAAGAACAAAGTAAAAAATATCGTGGAGCCTCAGATAAGCGGTTTCTACGAATTATACCAGCCAATTATCGCACTTTTGCCGAATCAGATACATTTAGTATCTGATGATTCTTTCGAACAGGATAAATCGATAGACGCTACTGAAGAGCATTTCCAAAAATTACCAATAAATCTCCGTGAGAAAATTATTAGCAATTCTAATCTTAAAGGACCCGCTCAGGAAATAATGCGGGAAATTTCACAACAGAAAAACTTTACTAATGTGATATCGAAATCCGTAAATCAAATAGTGTGGCGGAGCAGCGTTCTTCAGTCTCTAAAAAATATCCCAACTGCGGGCTTCTCTAAAAGTATTTTGTATAGTTGGAACAAAACTATGAAAACATTCGCGTCATAATAAGAATTTTTTCTGTGAAAATGAAATTAGTACAAATAAATTTATTGTTGTTCAAAGTTGAGTCTCAATGTTAATTAGAATAGTAAAGTGCGCAAAGGATCGCTGGATTTCAAGAAAAAATGAAACTAGTTTTCGTTAAATTAAAATAACCGCAAACTTTTATTTATCGCTTTTTATTAACTACACTTTTTCCGTTAATCAATTGTCGCTTTTCTACTTTCGCGATTTTACCACGCGATGTCCCAATCTTGACTCTTTCGCTTCCCAATTCAGACTAAAGATGTTATGCTATTTTACATACCTGCGATTCTGTCACTGCTATTTTGAAAGAACCGCATATTGTGATTGAAAATTTAAAAGAGCTGCTGGTCATAGAAAATCGAACCAAAAGGGTTTATTGTTTTATTTTTTTTTTCAATCGATTTTACTTACCATACACAAGCAATTTCATCATGAAGGACGTAAAGCTTTTATCATATCGCAGAACCCAACAAATCTCAGTCGAACTTTACCCAACCCCAGTGCTAAGCTCATCAATTTGTGCATCAGCGTTGTTCGTTGCTCGATTGCCGCTTGGGACATCTGATATATTCTATTGTCTTCGCATCTGTTATATCGCTCGCGCTCAACGATCGGTGATATCAATCAAATTCCTGTTAAGACCCCATATAAAGGCATAGGACAGTAACCACTCTCTTCCACATGGCGCGATCCTAAACATCGGCCTTAAGTTGTTCCCAAGACTTATTTATTCCTCTGGCCTCCTGCTCAACTGCTCGCTTCCATGTGTTACATGGTCGACCAACCCGACGTGCTCCTTAAGGATTATAATCCAGAGCCTGTTTGGCGATGTTTCGCTCTGGTTTCCTCAAAGTATGACCGATCCACTGCCACTTCCGCCTCTGAATCTCAATGCCTATTTTAGTCTCTGGCCAGTTGTACTCCAAAGTTCGTCGTTGGAGATCACTTCTGGCCAGAATATTCCTAAGATGCGTCGGAGGCATTTGTTCACGAAAGTTTTAACCACTTTCTCAGGAGGGTACATCTATAATTCAACTCTGGTCAGCTCAGTCGGAGTTGGGTCGTGTCGTCACAACCCATACAGCTGAAGAAAGATTTCTCCAGATTGGAGATGGAGAGGGGGACGAAGGAGAAAACAATTACCAACCAATTAGTGCTGCGCCATCAAGCAACATGACTTTTAAGAAATATCATCTAGAAATCATTAACACCACTACGGGCCTGGCCTGGATTAGTGGCGTAGGTTGACATTACTCCTTGCATGAGATAGCTGCGGCGGCAAGGAAACAGTTTAGCCAACAACGTTAGGACCCTTCGAATAGGCTGCATATTCATGAGGTGTGGATGCTGAGGTGCCAAGTCGATATATTTGCATATTGGGCATAACTTGCATCGACGGCGGCATCTGGATTGATTGCATCGATGGCGTCGAATACTGTTGCAGCTGCTGTTGGATCTCCTCAGTTGGCATCGGCATTCGTCCCATTGTAGCTTGATATGGCGACATTTTTGCACCACCAGCCATCATAGATATTCCCATCGACGATGTACCTTATGCTGGTTGACCGCAATTCTGTACACAATTGACGTAATCTCCAAAACCATTTTTAGTGCTCGCAGTGCCTTTCATATTAGATTTGCTGATAGCACTTGATCTATGTGGAATTTGGTTTCCAATATAGCTATAAGCTTTCTTTCCTTCGCTGACAGTCTCCATTTTCAAGTTTCAGCAAAAAAAAAAATCTCCAACAAATTCAAGAAAACGTTCTTCAAAAAGATTTTATGCACGCGTACTCCGACATGTGTTCGATTATTTTTAACTTCTTTTTTTTATTTCTTAGTAAAAAGTCAATTTCTAGTTTTCAAAACAAAGATTTTTCTTTAAGTTTTATTAACTTTATAATTTTTTCAATTTTCAAACTCAAAATCAAATTCTAAACTGACTAAAAAAAATAATTTTCTTTTTTTTTATTTTTATACACCCTACTTGATCAAAAAAAAATTATTCACTACAGTGAATTTTGACACGATCGTTACAAAGTCTGTAGTTTCTTGGTAAGTCGAACGGTCTCCAGCCTGATAAACTTCGAGAGTGCTCTCCACAACATCACTAATCCTACTGAGAATTACCTTAGCCATGATTTTCGATACGGCAGTAAGTAGACATATATCACACTAATTACCACAATCCCGAAGGTCGCCCTTCTTCGGAATTTTCACAATGGCGCCCTCCTTCCATTCAGTCGGATATCTTCCTTCATTCCACATCTCAGTAAAGAGTGGGAGGAGTATATCGGCTGTTATTTCCGGATCCGCTTTGAGGAGTTCGGTTGGTAGACCGTCTATACCTGGTGCTTTCCTTCCCGCCATTGACCGAATGGCGAAAACTATCTCTTCCTTATCTAGGGGATCGTCCCTAATAGAGGATTGTTGCGGTTGGATGTTTGGTAGTTGTTCTGTTGGAATATCTTCCTCTGTCAAGATGTTTAAAATATCAGAGAAGTATTCCTTCCATCGCCGCAACTGGTGTTCACTTATATTAAGGAGAGTTCCGTTGACATCTCTCACCAGGTGGTTGGCGGTGAAATTCCTGTTCGTCAACTGTTTCATGATTTTATTAGGTTGCTGCAGATGAAATGGCAACTTTGCTAGTGAAATTTCAAACAACTTTAACTCTTATAAAATTTAATTTTATTAATCAAAATAGGTACCAGCAGATGTAAAACACTTCTCCCAACGAGATACAAGTGCATTTATGGCAGTTTCGTAGAAGTCCGACTTTCTAGACTGAAGAAATTCCTCGAAGGCATTTTTGATGGCTGCTTCCTTGTTAAATTGTTTCTCCGCCAAAAAATGATCCAAATATTTAAAAAAGTGGTAAGCAGTTGGCGAGAGGACTGGTGAATATGATGAATGAGGATGAGTCTCATACTGCAACTCGTTTAATTTTTCGACCGGTTTTTTTGATACATGAGGCCATGTTTTGCTCAATAAGCTCATGCGGAACCCACTTATCAAGCTGTTGCAAGTGCCGAGAAACTCGAATAGTGTACGTCCAGTTTCTCTGCAATATCCCTTACAGCTTGGCGTGAGTCAGACTCCACTAGTAAACGCAACACGTCGTTGTCTATCGATGGTCCTGGGTGACCACATGGCTCACTTTGAAGGGTCATATCTCCTTATCGGAATTTTTCGAACCATCGCTGTGTGGTTCGTTCGCTTACTGTGTCAGCTCCAAATGCCCTGTTGATGTTTTTGGTTGCCTCCCTTGCGTTGTGGCCAAGTTTGAACTCGTAAAGAAAAAGTAACCGTTTTTGACTCGATTTCATGTTTTTTTTTACTTTTCTTTTTCTCTCCGATCTCAATGAAGTCCAAAACTGAAATGATTTCATAACCAAATGTAGGAGTATTTATACTTCAATATTCATTACTACCAGAGCCTCCTGGCGGCAGTTTGAGACATGAAAATCGCAACTAACTTCACTTCATCACGAAAGTCACCATGTCATCTACAACAACCTAATAAATACCCATAATCCATATCCCCAAGGTGAGCCTGGCCTTGATGGCCAGATCTTCAATGGCCTTTCTCTTGTCACGTCTAACAGTCTTTTTATGCTGTATATGAGCGTGGCGGTAGTTCTGCCTCAGGTCGGGCGTTCGTTGGTTGACATCGGGTTGAGAGGAGATTGCCAATTTGGCTTTTTTCCGATCGCCAACCTGTGTCTTGCGACATCCAGGGTTTCTCACCGCTTCGCACATATCCCATAGATAGTTAGAAATTTGTTTCTGGTTGCCTCCCAATTGGCGTGCAGTGTTCGTATCTCATATTCGCCGTATGTGGATGACTTAGAATGGTGGTGTACTAGCGTTTTTTGTTGGGATCTCTGAGTTTATCCACATTAAGCTTGCGCTTCATTGGTCGTCAGATAGCTGCTGTACAGAATCTCAAGTAGGCAACCATCAAGTGGTGATCGCTCCCCAAGTCAGCAGTTGTAACTATGAGCGCTCATTTCGTATGCAGTCTCAAGGTTTCGTTGGACATATGCTTGCAACAATTGGATACGTTCAATGTGTGGAATTATTTCTATATCCCCTTCGGTCAAAGAATTTAGAACGCGCAGGAGTTTGTAGTCTGAAGCATGATGGATCGCATGATAACCATACATCAGGAAGTGTATTGAAAATTGTTAGCGCATGTTTCCCACAGACCTTCATCTCACCTCCGATGGTCTTCAGCTACATACGCACGAATCGATGCGAGGATGGCACGGTTTGCTCTTTCTGCAGTATTCGCTTGAGCGTCATAATATGGGGACAAAATATGTTTAATGCCATAATTTCCCAAGAATTTCTTAAAGACATTCGACACAAACTGAACACCATTGTCGGAATGCAAATATTCAGGAACGTTATACGACAAGAATACTACTCTTTCAAGAAATTTTATAATACTGTCAGAGGTGGCATATGGTAATGCTTTGACCCATAGGAACTTAGTGAATTTGCCCAGGATAACAAAAATGAATCGATTGCCTGATCTTGATCGAGGGTACGGACCCAGAAAGTCGACGTATAGATATTGTATTGGTCTGACAACTTCAAAGTGTTGGCCCATGGGTTGTCTTATGGTGGTGTTCGGGGGCTTAATTTGTTTACAAGTCGTGCACGCAGAGATGTAATTCGCAACATCTGAACGGAGCTTAGGCCAGTAATAAAGGCGTTGCAAAATTTCAACAGTCTTTTGAACTCCGGAATGCGATGACGTGGGAACATTGTGTGCAGCAATGATATGCTGAGCGGTTAAGGACTGTGGCACCAAGAGTTTATATTCGGGTAAGTCGGTGTCTGTCGTCTTCGTTGAACTTTTCTTTATATGCACTCTTCCGTCCGCGACGCGTAAATTTGAGAACCGATGTGGAAATTGTGTAAGGCAATCAATTAACTCCAACTAGGATGCCACCTAAAATGTTTTTTTGGTTTCAATTCCTTTGCTTTAAATAAATTGCGTTAACTTTATTATTGGGTATTTTAAGGACATTAGTCGCTTCCTTTTTCTCCAAACATATTTTTCCCTAAAATTATTTAGCCGTACTTTAAGCATGGCTTAACTTGAAGATTGATATTTTTTTCCATGGTACAAATAATTTTGTGATGCATAGTATTTCACAATTATCAATCGCGATTTTTACTTGAAATCCTACTTCTGACACCAATCTTCGATTCTTTCGTTTTCTATGCCAAAAAAAAAAAAAATAAATTCACAAAAATTGATGTACATAATTTTGAAATTTCAGCAAAAAATAAGTCTGTCGCAGAAATCGCAAGAACTGTTAATAGGAGCAGAAAACTAGTGATAGATTTAATCGCGGATTCAGAAAATTGTAGTAAAAATAAATTACCAGGGCGATTGGAAGGCGTGACAGACGCATAACTGAAGGAGACGAAAATAAGCAATGAAGTTGGAGTAAAAACTAGCCCGTAATATTTAGAATGTGATAAACTAGCTAGCCGACCATTTACCGCGGAAAACTCACACGAAAACCTCCACTAACTATTTCACATAAAAACTCGTTTGTGATATACGATGGTACACATTGATTGGAAACAGAAGTAGATCTGCGTTTTTTTTCTAACGAAAACAAATTTAATTTGGTTGGACTAAATGTTACTACGATTGTAGCTCAATAGCTCCGTCGTTACTTCCCTCGTGGTAACTTTAAATGCAACGATGCTTCTGTCTAGTAGCATCTATTGATTGATTACTATAAACTTTTGAGCCGGCTGCGAAATTTAGTTTGTGTTTGACAGCCATTGAAAGCAAACGATCTCACGTATTTTGGAGAAAAAGGAAAAAAGTGAATTTCGTGTGCTAATGAAACAATATTTTTGGGTAAAAAACCATCACTGACACCAAGAAAAAATTTGATAAATACTATGGGGACTGCACCATCGATTGGATTGGTATGATCAATCAGTGGTTTACTGATTTCCGATGCGGTCATGCAATCACGAGTGACGTCGAACGTTCTGGACGTTCAATTGAGGTCACCACTCCAGAAATGATTGAGAAAATCCACGATATAGTATTGGCCGATCGGAGATTGTTGAGGCCACAGGCATATCAACTGGTACATGCATTCGAGTTTGCATAATCAGTTGGGTATGGCAAAAATACATGAATTGGTTTCCCATCTACCGTATTTACCAAATTTAGCTCCTGCGACTTTTTCCTGTTTTCAAACTTGAACAAATGGCCTGATAAGAGATTTGGATCGAATGAGGTCATCGATGCAAAAAGCGCCTGCTTTGGGGGCTGCCACAAATCGTATTATTCAGAAAGGCTTCAAAAAGTGGGAAAAAAACGTTACAAATTGCAACAAAACTATAAGAGCCTTTAAACAAAGGACTAGAAGAGATTTTTGTCGAGGAGTCGAAGAAAATCTCATGGCAGCAAGACACAATGTTTTTTCTATGGTCAAAAATATTAAGCTAGGCGAAAATAATAATAATTCCGAGTTTACGGAGGGAGTGTACGAAGCAGCAACAGTGCCACATACGGGGGTTGCACAGACTGAACGGAAACATTGAAGCAGCGCAGGCTGGCACCGCGCTTCTTAAATTTTCACTTACAATTAGGTTATGAATGCAATCAACTCCTTCCAGCCCTATAAGTCCTTCCACAGAATGGGCACGAGTAAATACTTCCCCATTTAATAAGAATCTTAGTTTACATCCCGTATGAAGAAAGGCAAAAGTTGTTTTCATACATAGGCGAAAAAGTAGAATCGGATCTGAAATCTCCTACTGAGTAAATAAGCCTACCAGGCAGGCAAATCGTTGGAAACGGCATTCATCTAGCTTGTAAATAATACTGAGAAATCAATCCTCGAGAAAGAAACAGCACTATGCGTTTTGCTGAATATTGAGGGCACATTCGAAAACACCTCATACGTGTGCGTTTATAATGAAATTGTCGAAAAAAAAGTCGACGAAATTTCAACAAGATGGTTCAGCGAAATGCTGACCACCCAAAAAAATTGAGGCGACTATAGGCACCGAAACCATGACGATAAAAGGTGAGAAAGGTTATCCGCAGGGAGGTGATGCATGAAGAATCTTAGCAGCAGTGAATTCACTGGTCTGTGTAGAGATGTGCTTACAACTTTGTTTATAACAATTAAGGGCAAATTTGAGGATGTCCCCTGTGACGTTATACAAGAGGGTCTCGGCAAGACACAATCATAGTACCAAGATAAAGACCTAAGAATCGATCCAGGTCAAACGCTGATTGTTGATGAAATCACTCAGAATGAATTGAATTGAAATTGAATTTCCGGCAGCGATGAATTACCTAGGCGTATGCGGCAGTGGTATGGTTGCAGAAAACGGCACAAAAATCAAACATTTTATATGTATATCGATTTCTGTCTATAACCATAGTTGAGATCTTCGGATGTGTGATTTTCGGTTCTTCCTCTTCCCCCGTCTCGCCCTTACTACCTTCTTCGTCTTCTTCTACTTCTATAATGGCTCTACAGCCCAAATCGGACCTTGGCCTTCTGAATTCAAGGTCCTTAACATTTTTATATTATTTATTGTGAAAGGGTTGTAAGCCCTTCGCAAAAGCCTCTATATATGAATTTTTCATTTTCGTAGATATACTGCGCCTCCATCCCTCTCGGTTCAGTGACCGTGTCCTCCAACTTGTAAATCTTGGCAGTAATTTTGGTTTCTGCGTCAATAGAATGCACCCAGCTTTTCCATGGCTTTCCAACTGGTGCCCATTCCCTTTCCTCCCTAGTGTGCGCTTGGGAATCCTTTCGTCACACATCCATCGGCTTTCTAAAAAATTTAATTGCATTAATTTTTACTCAGAAATCGGGTTACATGTAAGCATATATTATCGTGTCGTTTTTATTGTAATGAAAGTAATATCTTTTATATACAGGACTAAAAATACCTATCTTCAACGATGTCCAGTAATACAACCGAATCTGAACAAGTTTCTTATGAAAATCCAATAATATGTGGACCAGCATTACCTCCCCACTTGCAAAAAGCACAACAGAAAACTTTTGGACCTTCACTCCCCACAAATTATGACTCCATTGCACAAGAACGAGTGCACATTGATGATGATAGCGATAATATAATTGGTCCTTTACCAATTAACGCCGCATTATCAACTACACGCTTAGCACTTGAGGAAAGAGCTCTCGAAATGAAATTAGCAAAATTAGATAACTCAGAAGATAATAGTAAAGTTACTGATAAAAGAGAAGAATGGATGCTGAAATTGCCTGCTATCAAAGCAATAGGTAGCGAAGGAGTTACAAAACGTCAGTTTCAAACTAAAGAGCGCCCGGATTTCAGTGACAGGTAAATATAAAAGAAAGTAACACCATGTAATAGGTTATAACTTTAAAATTTTTCATAGATCCAACTGGACAGACACCCCACAAAGCAAACTGGAAAGAAAAGAAAAGCCAAACGTTGCGGAACAAGAAAAGAGCATAAAAGACCAAGCGGAACTTCTTTTTATCAAAAAGCGAGACAAAGAGCAGGAAAAACTTATATCAAAACATAAAAAGAAACACAAGCGTGACAAATCTTTAATTGAAATTCACAAAAAGAAACGTGAGAAAGAAAAGGTTAATATCGATACTTGAAAAATTAAATTGTTTTTAGCATCAGTTTTACGAACATTGCATTTTGTGGCATATAGAATATAAACTAAAGCAAGGAAAGACTATATTTCCGGTATATAAAAACGAAAGTCCAGAAGAATTCAGGTTTGCACAAAAATGATTGAGAAAATTGAATCGCGCGAACTAATGCTGGCCAATACTGGTGCTAAGAGCGTTTTTTTTTATCTTTGTATGTTAAATGTTCTCGTTAAAATAACAATGAATATTAATATAACAATGCTCGTTCGTTCGATAGCTACCGTTAAACTATCCAACGAGCATATATTTACATAGCTAATATTCTTATCGTTTTGAAACAATTTAAATTGCAAATACTTATAATATGTTCGATGTTTATAAATAATAATCCGTTTTTATTTTTTTTATTTTTTAGAAAAAGGAATCAAAAAATTTGGAGCGCAGGCCTTTTAGTCGAGATGTGGATTTGCAAGCGAATAGATTTGATGCGGCAAGAACTGATTCAGCGATAAAGAAAGCTGCACTTCTAGACACAAAATTTTCATCTGGATGTTCGAAATTTTTATAATATAGTAGAATAGTGATTGTTTATTTCATTAACTTATAACCCGGTATGCTGCTGAAATAAAATAAAATGTTCAATCGTCCCGACAAAAGCAAAACGCAGCGAAATCGTCAGTGTATACATTTTTTTTTACTCACAATTTAAAACTATAACTCAAATCACTCTTGTATTACCGTTTTACTTCATTTTTATACTCTAGATGAAATCTGAGAGTATTATAAGTTTGCCACAAAGTTTGTAACGCTAAGAAATAAGGCTCGGAGAAAAAAATGAATGATACAGAAGTTCATATAATCACTCAAATATCTCAAAACCGGATGTCCGTCCGTCCGTGTCCTCTTTAGCTTGAGAACGCGTTGAGCTAGAAAGTTCAAATTTTGTACACGTCATTTTTAACAAAACAGTAAGGTCAAGTTCGTGAACGGGCCAAATCGCTCCACCCCTTCTACCCCCTCCCATACAAAATGACACTACTACGCAATTTGACAATAAACGGATTTGCTCAAAAACTATAAAAGCCATTAGTCTGAAATTTTGAATATATTACTTTTATAATGATTTCAGTCTATCGTATAAAAATTATAAGTGTCCTCCTCTTCCTTCCATCACCTTCCATACAAACTGCACTATTTCATGAAATACTCTAAGCCAATTTACTCAGTGTGTATAAAATTTATCGAGCTGAAATTTAGCATTAAATATTTATTTAGAATTATTAGTAAGACCAAAAACAATTAGACCATTAGCTTCACCCCTTCTACCCCCTCCCATACAAAATGACACAATTTCGCAAATCTACAATATACGGCTTTTCTAGAAAAGTATAAATGCTATTGATCTGAAATTTGGAAATTTGGCTTTAGGCCCAATCGTAGTCCTGTTATGTTTAATGCTACAATCACATTTTGAATGTATGCAAAATGACATGGTCACGAGAAACAAACCAGAAATTTCGTACCAAACAGAGTACCGTGCAGTGAAAACGGAATTGAAATTGTTACATATTTTAACTTTTTGCCAACAATGATTTTTCATATATAAATTTCATTTCACTTGAACAGCGTACTAGACTTAAGTTGTAAATTTACTCTTTATATATACAGATATGCTTTTATATTTTAGATTAATTGAACAATACCTAGTGAAGTCATAAATATTGGTACACAACTAAACACATTCATTACGAATGCAATATTGGGCGCATCCATTTCGTCTTGACTGCGATTTGACATTTCTGCTTTATTGCCACGTAAAAAGTCTTTGGCATCAATTGTTTACAATCATGGAATGGGGCGACATCGAAAATCGTATTGTTGTAGTTGGCCTACAAAAATGCAACACGGAAAAAGGCGATATCTTTCGGACGTTGCGACCGCTTGGAATCACTCGCAATTTTGTGTATCGTGCTGTGAAGTTGTTTGAGGATACTGGTGGAGTACGAGACCATCAAAGATCCGGCCGTCCGCGCACTATGAGAACTCCGAAAGCGATCAAAGCCGTTAAGAAACGAATCGACCGAAAACCGCTGCGAAAACAGAAAATCTTGTCGCGGGAAATGCAAATTTCGCAAAAGTCCATGTCTCGCATTATCAAAGAAGATTTGGGACTCAGCGCGTACAAGCGACACACTGGACACATGCTCACAGCCGCATTGCAGGAAAAAACGCAAGCGAAAATCGAAAGCGTTACGCAGCCGGTACTCGAAGAACGCTCACAGACAAATTCTGTTTACTGACGAGAAAATCTTCACCGTAGAAGAATCGTTCAATAAACAGAACGACCGTGTGTATGCTCGGTCATCCAGAGAAGCATCCCAACTCATCCCGATGGTCCAAAGAGGCCACCATCCGGCGTCTGTAATGGTATGGTGGGGAGTGAGCTACAATGGCGTTACCAAGCTTCATTTCTGCGAGAAAGGAGTGAAAACATCGGCCAAAGTATATCAATCGACCGTCTTGGAACCCATTGTGAAGCCTCTCAACCAATCAATAATCGCCAACAAGCTGTGGATTTTCCAGCAAGACTCTGCTCCAGCTCACAAGGCAAAAACGACTGTGGCTCAGAAACAACGTTCTGGACTTCATATCAACGGATGATTGGCCAGCTGGTAGTCCCGACCTCAACCCGTTGGATTACAAGTTGTGGTTCGTATTAGAGAGCATGTCTTTCTCTACTCGACACCCAAATATTGAGCCGTTGAAGCGAGCCCTTGTCCGTGCAGTAAACAATTTCCCCATGCATGAAGTGCGTCTCGCGATCGATGAGTGGCCAGATCGTCTCAAGTCGTGCTGGAAGGCAAATGGAAGTCATTTCGAATAAGTTGTTCTAAGATTTGTAGTCATTGAATAACCCAATAAAAAGAAAAAAAAAGTTTTGAAAAATATTAATTCGTTTTCATTTGGCGTCGATTTTTCTGTGTACCAATATTTATGACTTGACTAGGTACAATTCTTTCTTCTGTGTATAATGTAGTAATATAACATTACTTCGTTAACAATTTTAATTTAGGTAAATTTATGCAACTTTAATTGAAATTCATAATTTCTTTTCTTTTGTGCTCTGCAGAAAAATCATATCTTTTAAACCACAATGTGAATTTGGCTAAGAATTCAGTTTGTAGATAAGTAATCGGAAACTTAGGTAAAACTAAAATAAATAGAAAAAAAATACTTTTTTCAGTCAAAGTCATTTTTTTCATTGTTAAGTCTTATCTTCAAGATTATTTCGAGTTATAGATTAGGAGCCTGTTTATACCACATTAGTCACTTTTCTACTTGGTCTATAATTCTAGGTTCAAATGAAGTTTTTAAACAATTGCCTGATGGATTTCGTCATAACCACCCTTTTTACCAAATTTTTAGATAAATTATCTATAAGAAGGTGGCATTTCCAGTTTCGCTTTAGAATTTAATTTTATGAAGGAAATATCTTTTTTTTTATATTTTCATGTAAACTAACACTTTTTGATTTGAATTTCTTCTTTTTATATTAAAACCACTGCCTTTGCATTTGAAAATTTTTAACGTTTGATAACTTCGCTATTTTCATTGACTAAATCAAAATTTTGAATTTTTCGCACCAAATGGAAATCTATTACTGTGGAGTCAATAATTTTCATGCTGTAATTTACAGTTGAATTTGTTTATTTCAATTATAATGCAACTTATTTATTTTTTATGTTTTAAATACAACTTGGTGCACTAAAAAGGCAAATTCTGAAATACAAACTTTCCAAAAATGAACATGACAGAAACCGGTTATTTTTGAGGAAGTTTTGTGCCCCATATACCTTATGGAAACGAACCCTCCCTTATGGAGTTTGGCCACCTGATCGCATACATTAACTCTAAAACAAGTGAAGAGAAAATTCTGGATATTCTACGAACATTGTATCGAACAAAAAGATGCAACCGTTATTGAACTCCATCTAAAATTAACGCCTTTCACCTCGAAAAACACAAACTTAGCGGAAATAGATGCAAATCTGATCCCTTTATACGGAATTCAAAAAATCCATGAAGCGTACCCCCACTCCGATGCAGTTCGGTACAGTGGCTTACCCAACGACTTGCAAACGCTCTTGCCGCCTATTTAATCCCAATTGGCAGCACTTCGCATTTTGCATTCGGCTAAAAATGCCGTGCATCTAGTAGAGATACTCCAAACAGTCATGGAATCAATAAGCATCTCAGTCATTTAAGATGGAGAATCACTTTTCAGCAATATCGCAATTAAGGACATCAAACGGGAATGAAAAAATCGACCAATTTTTGATCCACCTGGATCTGACGTCAAGATAATCAAAATCCACCATGGAATCGGAAAAGCAAAGTGATGTACATCATTAAGTTTAAATATACAGCAAACCTGCTTATACAAATAGATATTTCTAGATACTAAGCTAAAGGAAAAAAAACCGTTACAATTTTCGAAACAAAAGACAACAGTTGAATCAGGTTCACAGTAAATAGTTACATAGCGAGCGCAATAAAAAAATCCTGGAACTCAAGCATGCAATAACGAACGAACCAAAGAATATCCAAGCACTGAAATACTAGTTTACATCCAGGGTACGATGCCTATGAAGGAGAAAGAACAAGACACTTGGTAATAGAGTTTAGTCATCAGCTTTTCCGTTAAATTTAAAAAAAAACGCATACCTATATCCGAGCATGCGATAAAGAAACAAGTTTGATTGCAAGCTGTTCATTAATACGTAAAACCTACCAAATTAAATTTTCTGTGCAGCTGCATTCATAGATATTTGCGAGGTAAACCCTTAGAATATGGGTAAACCACTATAAATTTACAAAGACACGTGGTATGCATACATGTGAGATATGAAAATAACCTCCAGACTACGCGGTGTCTGTCATTTGAAGTTGAAATGTATGAACTAGCATGAAATTCTTCCCAATCGACGTAACTTACGCAGCCAAAGTGGGCGCTTATTATTTTCTTATTTATGCGTGCTATGTGTCCATGTAACTTTTTATTGGTTTTACATCGCAAATATCTTTTATTTGCAGCAGTTTTAACACTCGTGTCAATGCGAAAAAAACACACACACTCATCAATACCTGGCAACATTTGTGGCCACATTATTTTATATGGAAATTCTTGATATTTACATATACTTTAGATGGAATCTCAGAGTGTTATAAGTTTGCTTTAAAGTTTGTAACGCGAAGGAATAGTGCTCGAGACGCCTGTAGTACAGAAATATTTGTTGTCGCTCAAAGTCTCAAAACCGGATGTCCGTCCGTCCGTCCATTCGCTCTCTAGCTTATAAACACGTTGAGTTAAAAAGTTCAAATTTTGTACATATCGTTTTTGACAAAAAAATAAGGTCAAGTTTGTGAACGGGCCACGTGATGTATGGTACAAAAATTATTCGAATCCTCCCACTCCTTCCTCCACCTCCCATAAAAACCGCACTTTTCATGACATACTATAAACCAATTTCCTTTGTCGAGCTCAAATTTTCTACTAAATACTAGATTATCATTATTATTGAGATCGCAAAAAATCAACTGATTCGCATCACTTCTTCTACTCCCCTCTTGTACAATATGATACAATTTCTCAACTTCACAAAAATCGATTTTCTTGGAAATTATGAATGTTACTGATCTGCAATATAAATATATAAGTTACATGATGATTATAGTTGTTTCTCAAAAAATTACTAAAAACCCCCCACTCCTTCTACCAATTCCCATACAAACTGCACAATTTCACTAAATGCAAAACACTAATTTTCTCAGTACATCGATCTAGTAAATGCAATGGATAAATGGCACTACACGACAAAAAGGAAAAAGCATTCCTGGCACTTTTCTACGGTAGCATTTTTCTATAATATTATTGACGAACCTTGCCCTCAAGCGGGGGTATAGTTGACGTATAATTGTAGAACACTGCCTGCTTGGTAATACCTTGGTTACAATCTACGAAAATGAATAAGTTTGTAGACAGAGGGTTGTGCAAAGGGCTAATAATCGTTCCGGAATAAGTAATGAAAATATTAAGAAACCTCAAGGTCAGGAGGCCAAGACCCAAATTAGGTTGTAGTGCCATTGAGAGGAGGAGGAGGGTTGGCTTCAAGGTTTATCATGAAAACAATCCTAACAATCACTGTGATAGAAGACGAATTTTTTTCCAGGAGCTTGGCGGACGATTAGTCTTACCAAATATTAATCAGGAAGCAGAAAATCTTGCAATAATAAGAAACTTCAACACTCATAGTGGAATAGAAAGTGTTTTTAGAAAACCAATGCAATTATCTGTTTCCTCAGGCGAAATACGTTCAATTGAACCAACTCAACACGTGGGAAAATACAATGGCTATTTGGCATCTGCAATAAAAAGGCACCAGAATTTTTGTTTTATTTACCGGAAGACTATTTGTAGCGAGTACTGCATAACCACAACAAAACATTTACTATGTAATACTTGATTCCCAAATGAAAATAATATACATATATATAACAACAATACATATATAAAATATATGTCAAATTTATATAATAACATAATATACGTAATGTTATAAATGTGAATTATATTTCCTATTTTTCATCCTGATTCAACGTTTTTCAATACTTTCAGCAATAGCTTCAGCCTAAAAATATATGGGCCAGACGTTTGGCTTTGCATTGACTAACGATATATAAATCTTATTTTTCAAACCTCCAGGTGTTTAAAACTTAAGAAATGCGATAAAAAGTTACAATCCCTTAAAAATATGTTAATTGAAGATGTCCGGAAGTTTCAAGTAAAGCCTAGTACTGTGTTCGTCGCGAAACGAAACGAACTGTCAAATCCCATATAAAAAGCATGATTTTTTCGTTTCATTTCGTCGGCGAAAATTTTCGTTTCGCTTTGCAGTACTGTGTTCTTAAGCGGAATAGCGCGGATTTTCCAGTACGCAATAGATGGCGCTTTGCGCTGCGAAATAAATTTCGCGACTTTACAAGCTACGGTACCCTTTGAACAAGAGCGAAAAGTTTGACGTTTTGAGAAGTGACAGTTCAATTTAAAAGTTAAGAAAGTTAAAATGGAACGAAAGAAACGCAGGAGAGTTTGTTCAAGTGCGGTGGAAAAAAAGAAGCTCGCGGGTTTGGTGGAAGCAGAAACGGCTATTTGGAGTCTTCAAAATGCTGACCACCGTAATATTGATGTGGTTGGCAGAAGCTGGCAACGCATTGCAGTGGAAATGGGAAAATCGGGTTAGTCAGTTACAAATGTTTTATACGATTGTATTATCCAATATTAATTTCGTTTTATTTCACAGTAGATGATTGCAAACATGCGTGGAGAGCGTTGAAAGACAGCCAGCGCTACTTTAAAAAAAAGGTGAACAAGCAGAAATCGGGTAGCGGGCTCGATACTGAGCCAGCGCCATGGGAGACTCAAAGCAACACCGTGGAAGAACCAAATGCGGGCGAAATGATGGACTCGTTGTCGTTTCTAGGCGAAACGTCAACACAACGAACGTAAGTTACTCGCACATGAAACGCTTATTATAATTCGGTAATCTTAATGCAATTTAAAAAACTTTTTCCACCGTCGTTTCTGACGAAGATGCTCGCTACGCTTCGGGCTCCAGACTGAGCTCATATTCTCATGTAACTCAATATACAATACTTTATTTCTTTGGCATTTATTTTGTAGGATGGAATAAATAATAAGAAAAGGAAGTCAAATGAACTCCAGGACCAGACGAACCAGTTGATCTCCATAATATCGGACGTCGCCCAATCGGCTGGAGAGCCAACGTTGAAGTATCTCGGGATGTGGTCGAACCTTGACGCTTTACTGCAGAAGCTTCCCGAGAATGAAGTTCTCGACCTGAACGTCAAATACGTTTCAATGGCTGTAGAAGCCATCAAAAAAGTGTCGAAAGAAGGCTCGTAGTAGTGTACCGAAAAATAAAACGGAATAATTTCCTATTTCAAAATAGCGTTTATTGATTCATTCTAATCTGCAAGATTGTTGTTGCCATGGCACAGAGCCTACAGAGGAGTTTACATATATTTCTAAACTTTGTCTCATCATATTCGCCATGCTGCTCGGTCTACCTTGAGTAATATTTATACTCGTGGTGAACATAGAATTATCAGGAATGTGTTGCCTCCAATCTCCTTCCACTAAATTACCTTCCTGATCGACATAATCGCCATACTGCGGTGGACAGTATGAGCTGCGACTCTTTGAAATCAAAAAATTATGGAGGAAACAACACGCGGTGACAATTTTTGACGCTTTCTCTGGAGAACAGTGCATAATACGCGCAAGGCAGTAGAAACGTGAACACAATATCCCGAAAGCGTTTTCGATACAGCGCCTAGCTCTGCTTAACCTGTAGTTAAATATTCGTTGTGTATCCGGAAGGGGAACGCTTCGTTTTGGCACGTATGGTTTCATAATAAGTCTATGAATGGGGAACGCATCATCTCCCACGAAAAAAAAGGGAAGCTTTTCTCCATTTACTGTTGCATCGGCAAGAAACTCCAGCCGATCGGTGAGAGCTGCTTTCCCTAGTTTGCTATTTGCGAAAACCGAGGCGTCACTTTCGCTTCCGTAAGCTCCTACATCAAGGAATGTGAAGCGATAGTCAGCATCGGCTACAGCTAGTAGTCCTATGCTGTGGAATCCCTGTTAAATTGTTGACATTAGGAAAAAGTTAACGTCCAAATTGAAGCAGAATCTTACCTTATAATTGTAGAACAGGCTTCCTGAATTGGAGGGGCACTTTATTCTCACGTGTTTCCCGTCAAGTGCTCCCAAGCAATTTGGAAACTGCCACTTATCCTGGAAACCATTAGCAGCATCCACCATTTTTACTTTGTCCAATTTTGGAATTTGTTCTTTGAGTGATGCAATTATAGCATCGCACACATCAGCCAAGATGGTCCCGAAATGCTGTTTACTTATCCGGTAAACAGATGCTACATGCCTTTGAAGCGTCCCACTTCCAAGATATCTATTGAATTTAAAGAGCCAATTCAGTTCAAAAACGAAAAACGAAATGTATTATAAATTCTCACTCTAAAGTAGCTGCAAGCTTCTGCTTCGGTGTTATCGCATTGTCCGGATGTGTTTCCCGTTTCGGTAACAGGAAAGGTTCAACTAAATTACATAGTTCATCAAACGTCGTGCTATCAAATCGAAAGTTTTCAATAAATCGTCTTTTAATTGATCGTATATCTGAAAACTAAAAACACTTTTTTTAAAATGATTCTTGTATGTTCAGGATTGACTTACGTCAGTTGCAAACCGCCCTTTGGTTGGCCGATTTTTTAGATACGCATCCAATTTTGAGCGCGTTTTAGATTTTCTGCGATTGATGAGCATAAATGCGCTCGTAGCACATGCCAACAGTTATCTTCTGCTTTTTGGTCAATACCATTGTCACAAATTCTTTACGCGAATAACGTTAACCACGAAAAGTAACGTCAGAACTTAAATTTGTGAGACATCTGGTGTTTGATAGTGGTATTTTTTCCGCTCCAGTTCGAAGGTGCATATTTCGCTGCAGTTCGTTGCGCGGAACACAGTACTAGGCTTAAAAAGCTTAAAAATTGTAGTAACTACAGCTGCTTAGATATTGACACAAGTGCTGCCAGGTATTGATATAAGTGTTAAGGGAAAGAATATAAAACAATTTGGTAGGTTTGTATTATAAGTTTTCCACAAGGCTTGTAATGCCAAGAAATAAGGCTCGCAAAAAAAAATGATCATACAGAAGTATATAAACTCACTCAAGAATCTCAAAACCGCATGTCCGTCCGTCTGTCTGCTTTACGCCCAATCGTAGTGCTATTATGTTTCGTACAAATGAACAGTTTGCAATCGGATTTGCTTGTTTATCGCATGCTGGAAAGTAGGTGTATTCTTTCAAATTTAACGAAAAAGCTGGTTATCACCTTGACCGAACCCTGTTACTAGGTGTCTTGTTTTTCCTTTATCATAGAGTAACTTTAACCGATACATAGTCGAGGTAGCGGCATTCCTATTGAAAATGGTGAACTGGATACATCTAACTTATGTCAGTTGTTTGTTTCGCGATTCGCTGTTTAATTTAAAATTAAGATATACAAAATTAATGTCAAAAAATATCTCTATACCTAATTAATTAGAATAAAATTTGGGAATTGTAGTATAGAAATAGAGAAAAGTACTAGTCTAGTTCTGAAGCACAGCCTAACCTCAAACCGCCGGCAGTTCGGATCGCTTCCGGGTACAAAAAATGTAAATCCGAATTGCCGGTGGTGCTTAAGTTCGGATATATGTATAGGCGAGAAAGCGAAAAAGAATGGGAGAGACACGATGCGCGTCGAGATTGAAGAATGACGAAATAAGCAAGTTAAGCGAGATAAGCGAAGCCGACACGACTAGAAAATAAATAGCGGAAATAAAGATTGTTAATAAAAAAAAAATTATTACTAAAGTATCAATGCCTCCGACTCATTTTAGGAATATTCGGGCCAGAAGTGATCTCAAACGACCAACTTAACAGGAATTTGATCTTTGATTGACGTCTCATTTTAAATCCACGGTCATACATTTCAACTTCAACTGACAGCGACAACTGCGTAGCATTGTAAATTGGGGGTTAGTGTGGAAATCGATTTAAAGTCGAATTAATTACGGCCGGTCTGATGACAAGAAGAAGAAGAAGTGACGTATGGCGCAGTAGTTTCACTCTTGTTGGGGCTTCGTTGTCATCGCCGGGTTGTTTTACGTTTTTCTGAACGAAAGAATCAGTTTGCAAGTTTTCTAAGAAGATTTTATGTTGGATATAACTTTTTCGAATATAAAGTAAGGTAAGGAAAAATAAAATCGATTTGAACGAATCTGTTTAGCTGTGAGGAAATTCATCCAGAAGGGTACTGACATTTTCACATTTTGTTTAAATAATTCATGGTGCAGTATGAACTTTGGAATTGGTAACCTGAAATGTAATCTAATCTAATATTTACAATTGAGGGGTCCGTTTGAAAGACCCTGTTCCTCATAGTCAATGGATTTTAATGTTTTTAAGATATTGCAGTTTAAAGTTTGGCAATTTTCAAGAACTATTCTTGAAATTCGCAGGTCACAATTTTTGTCCGATTGTTCTGAAATATGTTAAGTGTGCAGATCTGAGCAGTACTACCAATCCCAACTAAAACCTCGAAATCGACCAAAGCTAACCAAACCTACGGTCACTTATGAGTAATTGTAGAATAGCTATAAACAATATGAACGAGGTGCTACCCATTCCCACGGATCGTTAGAGAACAACATACAGTGACCGACACAAGTCTACATACGGCCCCTATCGCTGCTTGACAGCCCAAAGCACTATTTGAAAAAATAATGATGTAGTCTTGTTTATAATATATTTTTATTGACATGTAACAAAAAAATTTTTTCTCCAATATAAACTTAACAAACTATTCATGAAAAAACTAAAAAATAGCATTGACAAAAGTCTACGTACGATCATGAGATCCACCAAAAACTTCATTAAGGAATTTGCATTTCATTTCAAAGCTTAAAATTAATATTTTGTTGGCCAACCATCTATAACTGCCTGCAAGCGTCTTGGCATTGATGCGACCAAATTTTCTAACTCGTTAGGCGTTATTTGACCCTATTCCTCAATGAGCTTCTCTTTTTTATAATGTCGTGTTTTCTTATTTTTCGATCCAGAAGCTCCCAAACGTGTTCGATGACATTCAAGTCCGGACTTTGTGGGGTGTATTGAGCTGTCTTGGAGCATAAAGTAGTAACCAGTCCTTCACGATTTGAGCGGTGTGCATGGGATCATTGTCGTGTTGTAATATCCTTTCTCCAAGGTCCAACTTATCGACCGATTCTCTTAAATTGTGTTGCAAGATGGTTTTGTAGAGATGGCGATTCATGACACCATCAATGAACACCAAATTTCCTACACCCGACGCTGCGACAGTACCCAAACCATCACAGTGCCACCGCCATGTTTGACTGTATGAATTAGGTGTTTCGGGTCCATTTCCGTGTTTTCCTTTCTCCAAACCTTAGCTCTACCGCCACTTCCAAATATGTTATACTTCGATTTATCGGTGAATAAAACCTTCCAAAAATCAAGTCCTTTGTCTAGATGCTTTTTGGCAAATTCTAAGCGAAGTTTTGCGATTTTTTTCGCTTACAAGGAGTTTTTTGCGTGGTGTTCTGCTGTGATGACCATTATTATTTAATGTTCCTTAAACTGCTCTTGGATGCACCGTGATCCCTGTTCGTTTTGCTACGTCCTCCGCCAATTTTGTGACATGCGCCTTTGGGTTTTGGTTCACTTCTTTCAAAATAAAGCAGACATCTCTGGGAACCAGCTTCATCGGTCGACCACTGCGCGGATTGTTTTCAACATAAAAATTAAAAAAAAAAAAACATTTGTTCTGACATCGCAGTCCTACCATCGCAGTTCTACCATTGTCCTTAAAAAATTAGTTTTGTTGATTTATGGTATTATCACGTGACCAGATAAAAAATTTTGTTTTTTGCGATAAATCAAACTTTTATACGTGAAGTGACTAGTCAATTTTTATTATAATATATGTAAATTGCTACCCTATTGGCAGTAAGTTTCGCGAGAAACTCCACGCTACCACCTTCAAACCTAACCCCTCCTATCGCAACACCATCAGGTTTTTCGCTGCTTCCGCTTCATTGCCGCACGCGTCTCAAATTCAGGATCCTGCAAAAGCTCAATGTTCACAAGTCCGCTGGCCCTGATGGCATTCCTCCCATTACCCTTAAAATGTGCTCCTCTTCTCTGGCTAAGTCCCTTCGCCATCTTTTTCATCTGTCTTACTCTTCTGGGTGCTTTCCACTATTGTGGAAAGTCGCGAATGTTCAGTCAATTCCCAAGAAAGAAAGTAAAGCGAACCCCGCTACCTACCGCCCGATAGCCATCACTTCAGTGTTTTCGAAATTGATGGAAACTGCTATCAATCGCAAAATCATTCACTATCTTGAGGATAAACAGCTTATCCATGATCGCCGATACGGTTTCCGTTTTGGAAGGTCGACGGGATATCTCCTGGTCTACCTGACGGAACGTTGGAGCTCTTGTTTGCACAAATACGGAAAGCTTAAGCTCTTGCTGTTGTGATCGGTGCCTTAAAAAAATCATTCAAAATGTTTTACCAACTTGAAACTCTTGGGGAATTTATTCCTCTTAGGAGGTAAATCTTTATAATGGTTTAGAGTATGCATAACGAATTAATGAATCCTCGGAATCGGATAATCTTTATGCGAGATCATATGAAGCACCAGCTTTAAAATGTACTAGTTTAACTTCAGAAATCGTTTTTCATATAATTTTCCTCTTAATTTCCGACTGAATGGAAGACAGGCGTCATTGTCAAAACCCTAAAGAAGGGCGACAAAAAGTGTTTAGTTATTAGCAGAATACGATTTTCTCCTCATCTGTTTTTATGGGTTTGCAATTCTCATTTAAAGAAATTGAATGAAAGAGTTACACTTTTTGTATATAAATAGTAACCACCACATCTAGTAAATAATTGCAATATTTTTTGTTTCAGGTTCCAGAAATCCAAATGTTTTCAAGTTTGAAAGGGTTTGTATCACGTCATCGTAGGAAACTTGTAGTGACTGGCATCGTGATTGGAGGAACTGTTATAATTGCGCGTTTCGCTCAACGGAAGCTGCGTGATTTCCAAGAATCCCAAACAAAGGAATTTATTGAAAAAACTAGGCGAATGCAACATTTCGAATCAACAGAGAGAACATGCAATCAAGCTATATTTGGCTTAAGTACTAATCTTTGTGATGAGATTTTGAAACTTCTTAATACAGACACCATATTAGAAAAGTTACGCAATAATGTTGAAAACAAAGTTGAACTTTGGGAAGAGCTCAAAGTAATGGCTTTTACTAGACTCACAACTCTTATCTATGCAACAACAATTTTTGTTATCACACTTCGTGTACAGCTCAACATTTTGGGCGGGTATTTGTATAAAGATACAATATCAGATGATTCCAAGGTTTCCGATGATGTTCGGCAAGCATATTTGTCGCTAGTTCAGATATTTATGAGCGACGGTTTAAGAGATTTGTCGAAACTGATTGAAAATAAAGTAAGAGTCGTATTAGAATCGTACCCTCTGACGAAAAAATTAAGCTTATCTGAAATTGAACAAATATTTTGGTCTATTCAAATGGCCGTTAATAGCGATGCTCAAGAACCCAATAGCCACATTGCAAGCTATGTTTTACCTCATGAACTGCAGGCTCACGGCATTCTATCAAAAATGTTCAATGAAACTCTAGATGTGCTAGAAAGTGACGATGTATCTGTCCTTTGTTCGAATAGTATAAGTCGAGGATTTTCAATTGCTGTTGATAATATTGCCGAATTTTATACTGAAAATGCGAAAAGCAGTGAAATTTGCAATGAAACAAACAGTGAGTCGAAAGAGCGATTGAATAGTATAGTTAATATTAATAATTTAGAATTACCCTTGGCTAAGCTTATTCCTATTCTAAGTGGCATCACTTCTCGTAGTTTCGATACTAATAAAAAACCACCTAATTTGACAACATCACTGGTAACATTCTTCTTAATTTCGGAAAAGATAAAATTACTTGGAGCAAACGTTTATGAAGTGTTCAGTTTATAAAAGTTTTCGAATTATATATGTACGTTTATTTATAATATTTCCACTATAAATCTGTAAGGAAAATTGTTGGTGTTTAAATATAAAGTGAAAAATATCACATTTAGTTTCTTTTAATTGTGTTAATTTTTTAAAGTTATTAAATACGTTCATAAAATTTAACAAAGTATGTTGGCATTGTTGAAAAATCAAAATTGTTATTCATTTTTTGTTCATATAGTTTAGCCGATATCGAAAAAACCAATATTTTTCTGGAGACAAAACAGCAAACAATTACTTACTTACTTACGATGGCGGATTTTGTTCTGAGTTTCGATCTGGTCGGTTGGTAGGACATGTTGCGGCTATCGCAAGTTTCGCCGATTTATGTTGCAGTCCACCATGTCGATAAGACCTTTACTTTCTTCATGATGAAATTGCTTGTGTGAGGTAATGTGTGAAAAAAGTAAACAGTAGACCCTTTTGGTTTGGTTTTCTATGACCGGGTATTTTTTTTTATTTGACTTGTATATATGCGATGCGATCGATGACCGGGTGTTTTTTTTTATTTGGCTTGTGTATATGAAATGCGATTGACATTTTTGCCATCCTGACTCCATTACGATCGATCGTTTTTTCGTACATTGTAAAAGTAAACCTTTTCATTCCCAGGAGGAAATGGGGGAAGTGTTCACTATGCGCACTGAGCTGATGGTACTGAGAGATTGGGTCTGCCTGATTGTTATCAGACCTTGGCCTCCTGAATGCTTTGCCCCTGAAGCATAAAATTAATAAGGTGCAAACTTCGTTTTTGGGATGAGAATCGATTCGTGTTGGCAAGAAACACTTGTAGAATGGGGTAATACTTGCTCGGAAAAATGTAACGATACATATGTTGGTTAGTGGAGTGGCAGCTCAATTAACGGCTCCGTGGCCAACCTCGAGAGAGCAGAAGAGGACCCGTTCGTATGCAGTAACTCTAGCTTTGACACTATCTCTTTGAAGCTATGATTGTATTGGTATTTGCAACAAATTCTTTTAAATTCTACTTTTAGGCAATTTAATTCGTTTGATTCAATTTTCCAGTTCTTGGAAAATTCTTGATTGATTTTTCTATGCCCAAATGACTTATTTTTAGTTTTTATTTCAACGATTCTGTTTATCTTATAATTAAATTGGGATTAGTTGATTTTATTGAATGAGCTATGTTCCTGTCGTTGAATTTTGTTTCGACTGTTTTCATCAGCAAACAATTGGCATTGTCGGCCAAAATGTATCTACAAGCATAACTTGGAAGACTGACTTCATTGAATAATCGTCCTGCAGCAATAAAAGCGACTACTTCCATAATTTTATTGCAATGGACACACTAATTCTAATGAGAAAACGAGACAGAGTTCAAATGCTGAAAAACTATATACCGCAAGTACCAGTCTACTGTGTGAAGGTCGATAGTTGAAATACCGGTTGACGTATAATTTCAGAACACTACTGCATGCCTGGTTATATCTGGGACTCCTCAATCTGTCTAATTGAAATACGTAAATAGGGCAGAACTAACAAGCTGCTGGTAAATTGTCTAATTATGATCACCTTACTCCAAAGATATCTTTAGATATTGAAAAGCATTTACTACCTATATATATAAAGACCTGACACTAAGCAGTGTTTAAGTGGCCACACGCAAAATTCGAATGCGAGTTCAATGCTACGATAAGGCGCCTGGCTGCTTAGCATCTCGATTCAGGTAAACAAATTGTGGAGGTAACTGCTTTTACTGCTTCTATTTCTTCAACAATGGCACTACAAACCAAATCGGTCCTTGATCTCGTGCCCTTCAGGTTCCTTAACATTTTCATTACATAATGTGGAAGGGTTATTAGGCCTTCGTACAACCTTGTTTTAACGAATTTTCATTTTCGTAGATTGAGGTGACCAAGGAGGCAGCGTACTGCGATCTACGATCTTCGCATTGTAGACTAACACGCTACCCACTAGGCTACAACCTAGCTTGATAATTATTGGGGTTATAAAATTAAAAATTAATTGACCCAACCTATTTTAACACATACCATACCAAGCCCGTGCGCTGGAATTGCAGTTATATATGTAGCATACTCACGAGTTAGTAATTTCTCCACTTCAATAACTTGTGGTTCTGATTCCAACAACACATAAAATATTGTATACGAAGAGCAATTAAACTAAGCAGAAAATATACTACATACGAGGGCGAGGTGAAAAGCTCTCGGCCTAGTAGTGAAAAATAAGGTTTAAATTTTAAAAGTGCATTTATTTTTTTAATGTAGTCTCCCTTTAAATGAATAGACTTTGTCCAAGATTTTTCCGATAACTGAATTTCATTCCAAAAGTGGAATTTCGGAAGATCTTCAAAATATACATTGACCTCATTTGACAAAAAACATTTTTCAGCCAGAAATTTCTTGGGATTTGGGAATATATGAAAGTTAGAAGGAGCCAAATCTGGCGAATAAGGAGGATATTCCAACAATTCATATTTGAAATCCCTAAATTTTACGAAATAGCCTTTGTGGGCGAGTGCATTGTCCTGGTGAAATAGAATTTTTTCTTTTGAAAACCAAGCCTTTTCTCTCTAATTTTTTTATTTAGCTGGTCAATTAAACGTGCGTAGCATTCCCCATAATTGTTCGACCCTTTGATAGGTATACAATTAAAAGAATGCCAAAAAATCTTCACAGCCGATGCAATTGTCTTTGCTTTCTTTGGTGCACAGTCACCGGCTTCTACCAACCACTTGGACTGTTGTTTTGGCTCTGTTGTGAAGTGGTTTTCCCACGTTTCACCCATCGTAACAAATCTACGCCGAAAATCGGTTGGATTTTCCATAAAACAGCACAAACATTGCTGAGAAAGTTCATTCCCTAATAAATGCGGCACCCATATTGCACAAAGCTTTCTCACACTGAGTTCCACGTGTAAAATGTACAGTACCCTTTCTTCTGGGATGCGTACAGCCTTAGCTATCTCATACTTCTTTAATTGTCTATCGTCATAATCATGTGTATCTATCGATATTCGATAGTTGTTGTTCTTGGGCGTCATTCACGTGGATCATTTTCAATTAATGTACGACCACGTTTAAACTCAGCTGCCAATTTTTTTATTTTTGATAACAAAGGTGCAGACTCCTTATACACTTTTACCAGCCTTAGGTGAATTTCTGTTGGCGATAAACCGAGCAACTTACTACTTTTGCATACGACAGTATCGACAGGAGCGTACTGTACTAAATCATGCTTGACTTTGGAATTCCCCCAAAACTAGTCCGACTAACAAGACTCACATTGACGAGCACTGAATTCTAAGTGAGAATACAAGCCGATTCCACAACCAGCTTTCGAACGGAATGTGGTTTAAAGCACGGCGATGGCCTAGCCCCCATGCTTTTCAACTTTGCACTAGGGTACCAGTCGACACCAACGCGACACTACTGTTCAAGTCCACCCAACTAGCAGCATACACTAACGACATTAACATCCTAGCAAGATCCTTCCCTAGTGCTAAGGAGGTATTTGTCAATCTTGACTCCGCCGCAAAAGAAGTCGGGTTGCGCATTAATGAAAACAAAACAAAAGTAATGACGCAAACAAGAAGGAGAGCGCTTATCAGACTAAACATAACAATTGCGGAATATAATTTTGAGAGTTTGGACAACTTTTGCTTTACCAGCAATGTGATTCACGTGATCATCAAAGGTAAAATTACAGTTGAATAGTACGCCCAAATCACGTACTTTGTCAGAACGAAGTAAAGAGCATCCATCTACAACATAGTCAACATTCATTGATATTCTCTTCTTAGAATACGAAACAGCAGTGCACTTATTAATGTTGAGATGTAAATTGTTAAGTAAGCACCAGTCATGAAAACGCGAGATATCACTTTGCAATAATGACAATCATTGCTGATGGAGATAATCTTAAAAATTTTCGCATCATCGGCATAGAGAAGAATGTTCGAGTTAGAGATAAATAAACTCACGTCATTAATAAAGAGAAGGAATAGAAGTGGGCCAGATGGCTACCTTGCGGAACGCCTGAAGTATTAAATATTTCAGAAGATAAGGCTCCACGAAAGTGTACTTTCTGAAAGCGATCACTAAGGTACGACTTAATCCAAAGGACGAAAATATCAGGAAAACCAAGCAGGCGGAGCTTATGCACAAGAATATTATGGTCAATTTTTTCAAAAGGCTTGACTAAAGTCAGTGTATATGCAATCGACCTACTTCCCGTTTTCGATAGCAGAAAGACAGAAGTTCGAAAATTCCATAAGAGTAGTTACAGTGGATCTGCCTTTGACAAAGCCATGCTGGAATGATCCAATAATCGACTTGGAATGGAAATACATTACATCACACACAATGGATTCAAAACTTCCAAGAAAGTACACAGGAATAGTAAGCTGTGGATATATAAAACTGTTATACGACCTGTGTTCTGTTATGGCAGCGAGACGTGGACATTAACGCGAACTTCCGAAAAAGCAGTTAACGCATTCGGAAGAAAGGTCCTCCGAAAAATTTTAGGACCTGTGAAGGAAGGAACGGAATGGCGAGTAAGATACAACCATGAGTTGTATCAACCCTACGACGAGCCAGAAGCTTCAACGTTCATCAAGTGGGCTGGCCATGTAGAGCGGATGGAAGACAGAAGAATCCCTAAACGTGCTCTTAAAGGCAAAGCGAGTGGTAATCGGCCAAAAGGCAAACCACGTAAGCGATGGGAAGACTCGGCTGATGAAGACAGCAAAACCATTTTAAAAATTAGCAGCTGGAGGACGCGGTCTTTGGATCGAGATGATTGGAGGCGACGACTTCAGGAGGCCATTGATGATGATTTACTTTTGCAGCCAGTGTGCCAACATTACAAAACAGTAATTTCATTTGTAGCAATCCATAGACTGGGCCGAGAGCTACCTGAAATAAGTCAATGGACAGAGACCGGTCGGAAAACCATGGAAGCGCTGGGAGGAGTCGATTGGCGTAGACAGCAAATCACTGATAAGATTTTCAAACTGGAAGACGCGGTCACTGAACCGAGATGGATGAAGGCAAAGCTTTCAGGAGGCTAAGATCCGATTTGGGCCGTAGCACCATCGTAAGTAAGTAATATAAATTCGCTTTCTATCATTCAGCCCGCCATAAAAACTGCAAATATATGTCAGTAGCAGCCAGTACAACTGAAAAAAGATACCAGCTTCCCCACTCGGCACCGTCATGCTCACTCCCCTTCCTCTACCTTCTAAAATAGTAAAAATATTTCAGAATCAGCGGTATTTTTCAAAAATGAAACAATTTCTAAAATTGTTAAGCTTTGCAAAATCTGTGACACCATTTTCATCAGGAACCATCAAACCGTTTCAAAAATAAAAAAACAATTGCATTTCAAATTTTTAAAGTTTTATTTATTTTTAATAAAATATACATTAAATTTAAATAATATACAATAAAATAAAAATAATACAATATATTTCTTCATAACAACACATGAGACTTTTTCGTTTTTAAAAACAGATTACCAAGACTTTTAAAGTTAGGTAAAATCTAAATCTACCCATCTACTTCGCACTTTTCTCCGAAAGGTTTTATTTATGTGCATAACTCATTTTTGATTTTTGGCGAGTTTTAGCCTTTTGCGACAACGGTCTTCATATAGAGGCGACCAAACGGCAAAATAAAAAACAAAGTTAACTTGTTTATTTTATTTTATTTATTTCGACTAGATTATTTTGTTTTTATTAACCATACTATAAAGCACTAAATGGCAAAAATATAAACTAGTCATTAGTCATCTGTTATTACATCTTTTCGAGCTTGGAAGTTTCGCCAAGAACCGTTTGTACATACTCCAGGACCGCGCCACCATTCGTTTATATCAGAATACCATCTAGGTCTTTGCAATGAGTCTTCATCGTGAAGAGCGGCACATAATCTGCACCAAAAATACGTATTGATAAATTCGCCTGTACCTTTCCACTTAAAATAAGAATTATAAAGATTTTCGTTTTTGTCTAATATGAGGAGATATTCAGCTAGTTCTTTTGGTGATGCGAATTCATCTACATGGATATATGATCTATATGGCGCGCTATTCTCATAATCTTCAGGTCTACCACCCATAACTATTGGCAGAATATCTCTTTTGAGAGCATTCACAAAAAACTTCTCTGTTATGTAATCCTTGCAGTTAGAATTCTCAAAAGCAAGGTAAAATTTGTACTCGTTGTCCAGAATGTCAAAACACTTATCTGCAGCATTCCGCGAACATTTGTATGACCCACAAGCTCCGTATATATCAACCTGTAACAATAAAAATACATGAAGATAAAAGATATATTTATAACTGCGATCACCCGCGACTTCGTCCGCGTAAAAATCGCAATAATAAGAAATTTTTGAGAATGTATTATAGTTAGTAATCTACGAAAATGAAAAATTCGTAGTTAGATAATGAAAAAATGTGAAGGAACCTGAAGGTCAGGAGGCTAAGGCCCGATTTGGGCTGTAGTACCATTGTAGAAGAGAAGTAATATTAGACAAATTCATAATGAAAGCATGATTTCCGTTATTTTACACACACAATTGGTTGAATTTCGACCACCGGCGATATTAGTTATCATAAATAAAAACATAACAGGACTCGCGATACTCTAGATTTAGAGAATTTTTTTATTCTAAGAAATTTTGTGGGGGAAGTGGTAGAGGGGGTGACGACATTGAACTTTTTTTTACATCACGCTAAGGTTGCTATCATAATGTTTTATACAAAATTTAGGATTCAAAAATTTAATAGGTACTGAGAAAATTAGTGTAGTATTGGATTTAGTGAAGCTGTGCAGTTTGTATGGGAGGTGGTAGAAGGAGTGTGAAGTTATTCATGACTTTTTTAGAAATAACTGTGAACATCATTTAATTGACAGATTTTAAATTGCAGAGCAGTAGCATTCATACTTTTCAGAAAAATCGACTTTTTGCAAAGTTGTTGAATTGTGTCAAATTGTATGGGAGGGGTTAGAAGGAGTGAAGCTAATCACCTAATTTTTTTTTGGTCTGACTAATAATTCTAAATAAATATTTAGTGTATAATTTCAGCTCGATAAATTTCATTCGTACTGTGTAAATCGGTTTTTAGTATTTCATAAAAAAGTGCAGTTTGTATGGTGGAGGTGGTGGAAAGAAAGGGAGAACTCAAATAATTTTTATACAGCAGATTGGATTTATTATAGAAGTAATATATTCATTTCAGATCAATAGCTTTTATACTTTTTTAGCAAATTCGTTTAATGTCAAATTGCGAAATTGTGCTATTTTGTAGTAGGGGTAAAGCTAATCGTACAATTTTTTTTTGACCGTACTAATAATTCTAAATAAATGTTCAGTGCATAATTTCAAATCGATAAATTGTATACGCACTGAGTAAATTGGTTTAGAGCATTTCATGAAAAAGTGCAGTTTGTATGGGAGGGGGTGGAAGGATGGGGAGGACACAAATAATTCTTCTAGAGTACAATGGAATCATCATAAAGCTATTATGTTCCAAATTTCAGATCAATAGCATTTATACTTTTCGAGAAAAGCCGTTTATTGACATATTGCGAAATTGTGTCATTTTGTATGGGAGGGGGAGGAGGGGTGGAGCGATTTGGCCCGTTCACGAACTTTTCCTTACTTTTTTGTTAAAAACGACGTGTACAAAATTGTAACTTTCTAGATCAACGAGTTCTCAAGCTAGTGAGGACACGGACGGACAGACGGACGGACGGATATCCGGTTTTGAGATTTTTGAGTGATTATATGAACTTCTGTACCATTCATTTTTTCCTCCGAGCCTTATTTCGTATTTGTGGCAAGCTTATGATACTCTCAGATTTCATCTAGAGTATAAAAATCGCTAGCGATGTGCATATTTTTCTACATCGGAATTCAATTCTGTATGGGAATCAATCAGTTGAATCCCAGCTAAGTCACCAGCCGAAAATTGCATTACATTATCTTTACAACGCCAAGGCCAAACCCTGAGTACGGTGTGTTCTGCTCAGCTTATACAGGAAGCCTAAACTACATGAGAGAGGTGCATGATATAACCAACAGCGATGAAGGCCTCGAGTCCTTGTATTTATAAAAATTTTGGATCAGTATAATTCATACCTAAGCGTGGAACAGCCTAGTCGGTAGCGTGCTGGTCTGTAATGTGAATGTCGTGAGTTTAAATCGACGTATAAATCGAATACGTTTATTGATAATTTAGGCCTTAATTATAATTTAGCTGCGCTATGTGTCAGGAATAATTCCCAATGAAGACTTCGGGTTGGTCGACCATGTAGCACACGGAAGTGAGCAGAAGGCCAGAGTAATAAACAAGTCGTGGCAACAGCTAAAAACCGACGCTCAGGTTCGCAATTTGTGAAAGAGAGTTGTTTCTGTCCTATGGCCCTATAGGGGCCTTAGCAGGAATTTTATTGATTGAAGTGTCAATGGTATAAAGCCTGACTTGTAACGTAATGGGAATTGAGTAAGATAATATTGTTATTAGTAGTTCATATGCATAATTCCTTACCTGTATATACTTTTGAAGTTCATGTGCGTATTGAAGTCTTCCATTTCTTGCACCACAATTAGAAACAAACCAAGCAACTTTTTTGGTTTTGTTTAAAGCGTAATTTTTCTCTTGATCCATTTGTTTTGCTTTCGAATCATAATACACCCACTTTTCATACGGTGCCACTATATCACTGTCTTTCCTAAAAAAAGAGTTTTAAACAATATTTAAATAATATTTTTTTTATTATACTTGTATATTTATTTAGGGGAAACAATTGTATATTTTTTTAAATTACATATTATTAAGTCTTGCTCACACAAGGAGCAGGAAATTTTCAAGTTTAATATTGCCTTTTCGTTTTAAAAGAAAGTTTTCCAGATTTCACACTGTTCTGATTTATTAAGCGCGGCGTTTAGTTCACCACTGAGACATTTAACAAACTGATCGATAACGTCACGATGAACAGTGTAAGATCCGAAACTCTTTCTTGAACTCAAAATGCACTATTTTCCAAATTATTTGTCTTAAAGGTTTTTTGCAATCTACATATGTCTATCTTCTTTTTATATACTCAATTACCAGACTTTGGATAATTATGTAATTTCATTCTGGTGGAGAGGGATGGGGACGAATTTTAAGCAATTTGGCTTGATATTTATAAGGTCACTTAATATTTTTAAAAATATGAAACGCTTACATGAATTTGTACACTACGGTTTCTCTAAAATATTCCATGCAATGGTGCAAATGGCACAGTGTACAAATACGCAGTTAATTGCTAACGATATTTCCGTTATCTGAACGAACAAAATTTGCTCTTGTTTCATATTTATAAGGTCAGTTGTGATAAAACTGCGGAAGTACTAACAACACGGTAATTAAGAGCTAGATTTTTATTTGTTTTTTCTAATTCAGTAAGTTTTCTCATAATGCCACGTGGTAAAGTGCTGCGTAGAATTAAGAGAAGTTTGTGTGTTGTGCAAAATTATTTGCGTTCTCCAGATTCCTACGGTACTCAGAAACGATCTGAAAGAAAATGAAAGCTGGACCTAACCACACAAAGGAGAATTGTATGCGCATCTTCAAATGGTTTACCTCTCTTAATCAGCTCAGAGCCATGGTAGGTAATGAAATATCGTGTTCTACCGTTTGGAGAACTTTGAAATGTACGGATTTCATTCGATACGAAAAAAAGAAGGTAATGCCAAAATTAACAGCCAACCACAAAGAGGCCAACCAAATAGACCATGTCCTTATCCAGCGGAGATGGGCCTCCAGCATCATTGACGTTCGAACATTCAGAGGAGTAAATTGTGATTCGGACCACTACTTGGTCAAATCCAAATATCGATGTCGTATGTCAAAGGCGTATCAAACAAAGACCAGCCCGCTTCGTAAGTTCGACATCGAAAAGCTCCAAACGGCGTCAGTTGCGGAAAATTACGCAGCAGCACTTGAAAGAGAGCTCACTCCGATTCTGCAGGATGACATACCGAAGCCTGTGAAGCATCATCAGAAAGTTACCCGTTGACACAAGAGGTACGCTGCTTTATAAATCCAGACAGATAGTGGGTTATGCGGACGATATCAACATATTATCACGCTCTTTCACATCCGCAAAAGAAATTCTACTAAGCCTCGATCAAGCAGCAAAAGAAGTTGGCCTGAAAATCAATGAAACAAAAACGAAATTAATGACACAAACAAGGAAAAGAACCCCCATTAGACAAAACATTACAATTGACGAATATAATTTGGAAAATGTGGACGAATTCATATATTTAGGCACAAAATTGACAAAGAGTGGAAATGAAACGAACGAAATAAAAAGACGAATACAGCTCGCAAATAAAACGTATTATTCAGTCTTAGCTATTCTTAAGGCCAGCTGCGTACACAGGAAGACCAAACTCCAAGTCTACAAATCAATAGTAAGACCTGTGCTTTGCTACGGATGCGAAACATGGACCGTTACACAAGCATCCGCAAATATGTTGAACGCTTTCGAAAGACGGGTCCTGAGACGAATAATTGGAGCGAAACGTGATGGTGACCGATGGCGAACTAGATACAACAGTGAGCTGTATGATATATTTGACGAACCGGATGTTTCCACTATCATCAGACTGCGGAAGCTGCAATGGGCTGGCCATGTGCAAAGGATGGACGAAACTCGAATACCTAAAAAGGTATTCGAGGGAAAAACGGAGGGCCGGAGGCCAGTGGGAAAACCCAGGAAACGCTGGTCCGACTCTGTTGACGAAGACTGTTCATCGCTGTTCGGATTTCAAAATTGGAGGACGCGGTCACTGGACCGAGATCGCTGGAGACTTCGACTATGGGAAGCCAAGGCCCGAAAGGGGCTGTAGCGCTGCGACGAGACAAAGAGGCCAAGCTACAATTTGCATGAAATAACGTCGACACAAATTGGAATCGGGTAAGTAAAAAAAATCGATGCAAAAAACTATCATTTTAAGATTGTATTCTCAGACGAGAAGAAGTGGAATCTCGATGATCCTGACGGCTCTCGGGGATATTATTGTGATATCTGTCAAAAGCCATTAAATTTTGCGAAGAGGAATTTTGGTGGCGGTAATGTGATGAGCTAGGGTGTAGCCTAGTGGGTAGCGTGTTGGTCTTGTAATAATTCCATCACAAACTCTCAATCCATTGAAGAAACGAAGTGTTAAAACCTTTGGTTGGCTAAGAGACATTTGTGTCAAACTCTGTCAAATACTTTGGCGACATCAAGAGCAAGAACTTGACCTTGACCAAGTTTATGGATGCAGGAGATCACCTGTAGAACGACCTGAGCAAAATTCATATTGGCGATCATGAATGAGATTTTTATCCACAAGAAATTTGACTATCTTGCGATTGACAGCAGTTTTGAAAGCACTGAGGAAATGGCTATGGGGCGGTTATTAGCGGGGTTTGATTTGCCCCCTTTCCTTGGAATTAGCTTTGCAACCTTCCAGATCTGAGGAAAGCACCCTGATGAGTATAAAAGATGGTAGGGATTACGAAGAGGTTTAGCTAGAGAGGAATCGCAGTTTTTAAGGACAGTAGGGGGCTGCCATCTGGCTCAGCAGATTTGTGATTATTGAGCTCCTGCAGGATCCTGGAAATAACCCTAGTTCGAAAATGAAGTGCTGGCAGCGAGAAGCCAGTGTCCGGTAAGTACGGAGGACTCTGGTTCGACTGTGGAAGTTTCGAGTTTCTAGCGAAGTTTGCTACCAAAAGGTTTATTTTTTCAACAGGATCAACAACGATTCGGTCACCATCGAGGAGAGGAGGTGTTGATCTGCAATTTAAAACGTGCCAAAAATTTCGTGAAGATATAAAAAAATTTCAGCCAGAAAATTGCATGGTTGGGCTATAAGCTTACTTTCTGTCACGATGTAGATACGCTACTTCTTTTTCTATAATGGCACTACAGCCCAAATCGGGCCCAGGCCTCCAAACCTACAGGTTAACAATTATTTGTTATTGTGGAAATGTTATTAGCCGATTGCACAGCCCGCTGTTTACGAATTTTCATTTTAATATATATTAAGATGGCCCAGATATACTCACGCAATCAGTGTGCTGGAATTATATTTGAATTTGAACTCACGACCGCCACATTTTAGACCAACGAGCTACACCTAGGTTCATCCCCATAATTGACTACCACCCTATTCTACATATTGGCTAACCACGAAACTCCTAACCTGACCAACTATTTTGAACCGATAATAAACAAATCCTTGCAAGATAATTGCAAATTAGATTTCATCATCATCATCATCAATGGCGCGACAGCCCAAATCGGGCCTTGGCCTCCTGAAGCCTCCAATCGTCTCGATCCAAAGACCGCGTCCTCCAGCTGCTAATTTTTAAGATGGCTTTGCTATCTTCATCAGCCGAGTCTTTCCATCGCTTGCGTGGCTTGCCTACTGGCCGGTTACCACTCGCTTTGCCTTTCAGAGCACGTTTGGGGATTCTTCTGTCTTCCATTCGCTCTAGATGGCCAGCCCACTGCAGTTTACGTAGCTTGATGAATGTTGAAGCTTCTGGCTCGTCGTAGAGTTGATACAACTCATGGTTGTATCTTATTCGCCATTACGTTCCTTCCTTCACAGGTCCCAAAATTCTTCGGAGGACCTTTCTTTCAAATGCGTTAACTGCTTTTTCGGAAGTTCGTGTTAATGTCCATGTCTCGCTGCCATAACAGAGCACAGGTCGTATAATAGTTTTATATATCCGCAGCTTATTGTTCCTGTACACTTTCTTGGATTTCATTATTGGAAGTACCGAATAATACGTCTTATTTGCTAGTACTACCCGTCGTTTGATTTCGTCTGTTTCATTACCGTCCTTTGTTAGATTACCCCAAGATATATGAAATTGTCCACACTCTCCAAATTATATTCCGCAATTGTTATGTTTTGTCTGATAGGCGCTCTCCTTCTTGTTTGCGTCTTTACTTTTCTTTTTTTTTCGTTAAAGCGCAACTCGACTTCTTTTGCGGCGGAGTCAAGATTGACAAACACCTCCTTAGCACTAGGGAAGGATCTTGCTAGGATGTTAATGTCGTCAGCGTATGCTTCTAGTTGGGTGGACTTGAATAGTAGTGTCGCGTTGGTGTCGACTGGTACCCTAGTGCCAAGTTGAAAGCATGGGGGTTAGACCATCTCCCTGCTTTAAACTACATTTCGTTCGAAAGCTAGTGGTGGAATCGGTTTGTATTCTCACTTGGGATTCATTGTGAGTCTTGTTAGTCGGACTAGTTTTGGAGGAATTCCAAAGTCAAGCATGATTTGGTACAGTACGCTCCTGTCGATACTGTCGTATATGCTTGTTTAAAATCTACGAAGATTTGGTGCACGTCTGTGTTATATTCCCTGTGTTATATTCTCAAGCACTTGTTTCACCGAAAATATCTGGTCTGTTGTAGATCGTCCGGTTCTGAATCCGCCTTGGTATTCGCCAATTATTTGATTAGTATAGGGCTTAAGGTGACGTTCAATTATTTTTGTCAGTATTTTATAGGACGTACACAACAATGATATACCTCTGTAATTCTCGCAGCAGAGTTTGTCTCCTTTCTTGTAAATTGGACATATAATGCTTTTTCGCCAATCGTCGGGGATGATTTCTTCTGTCCAAATTTTGCATATCATGTTGTGCTGTATTTCAGCGACACAATTTCCACCGTTTTTCAGAAGTTCAACTGGTATTTCGTTAATTCCCGGCGCTTTGTTTAGTTTTTGGTCACATATGTAGGTCTGCTTTGATTTCAGCAAGCGTGGGTAGTGTCGATGATGGTTCATCTTCGTCAGTTGAGGCTTCAATTGAAATGTTGTCTGTTGTGATCGGTGCTAATGGGGTGGGATTCAAAAGATGTTCAAAGTATGAAGCCCATCTCCTTTTGATTTCTTCTGTGTCGCTGATGATATTGCCCTCTGCGTCTTTGCAGAGACTGGTTTTTGGCTTATATCTCTTTTTTAAGTCTTTTACTATTGCGTATGCGCTCCGCGTTTTATTTTGTCTCATGTCGTCTATCTATTGCGTCGCGACATTCTTGGTCGAACAAATCATTATTTTTTCGCCGTGCTTGATATCCTAATACCTCTTCTGCGGAGGATTTGATGCCGTCTCGTATTTTCATCCACGCATCTCCACTTGCATATTTTGGATATTTTCATATATTGGTGTCAGGTATTTATTACATGCTAACATGTAAGCCTGCGCCACCGTTTCGTCGTTAAGCTTGTCGACATTGAATTTGCGAGCTCTACTCGTTTTCGAATATCTACGACAAACTATTTTGCATCGATACTTGGCTCTGACTAGATAGTGATCAGAGTCACAATTCGCACCGCGGAGAGTTCGTACATCAAGTATGCTGGAAGCAGCCCATTTCTCAATTAGAACGTGGTCTACTTGGTTGAAGGTGTGACCGTCTGGTGATGCCCACGTTCGTTTGTGAATATACCGATGTGGGAAGCACGTAGAGCTTACTATGATATTTTTGCTGCTTGCGAAATCAATAAGACGTTGGCCATTGTCGTTGGTTATGTCATGGAGACTGTGCCCTCTTGTTGTTCCTCTATGAGCCTCCTGCTTTCCGACTTTTGCATTAAAATCCCCTATGACAATTTTTAGGTCATTCGAGGGCAGTGAGTCATAGGTTGTCTCTAGGGTGGCATAAGATTCGTCTTTAGTTATATCGTCCTTGTCTTCTGTTGGTGCGTGAACGTTGATCAACCAAGTGTTGAAAAATTTGATCTTTATTCGGATTGTGTGCAATCTTTCACTTACTGGTCTGAAGCTCATGACCTGCTGTTTAAATTTTTTGTCAACGACAAAAGCGATTCCAAACTCTCTGCTTCCCGACAATTTTCCACTTGGATAGATTGTGTGTGATCTCATGTCCATGATTTCGCTACCGAGCCATTTCGTTTCTTGGATGGCAGTTATGTTGATGTTGTGTTTTACCACTTCTTCGAGAAACTCTTTCAGAGCTCCTGTCCTAAATAAGGATCGAACATTATTCAATAGAGTAGTCCATTTTTCGTTTGTGGGGTCCTTGCCGTTGAGTCCATCCTTTCCGAGGCTGTTCTTCAGGTTTCTGGACAGTGTTCTTTTTTCCGGTGATGCGTTGTCGGCGCCTCGCCCAACCCCCGACCTGGAGGACCGGTCCTACTTATTTATTACACCCTAGTAGAAAAAGGGTGGGAGTTTTGAGCTAAATATGACATGCTGGAGTTCTCACAGCTATGCTGCGAGTCCAACTATATCATACTTTTTGCCTACTTCCTGAGACGCACTAGTGTTACTGGCCATTCAGGTTAACTCCATGTTTCCTCCTCCTTTCTCAAACCGGGCTTGGGACCGTCTATGGCGGAGTTCATTTAAAGTTATTTCATTGTAGAAGGCTACTTTTTAGTACTATCTATTACTTTTCGAAATCTAAAAGTTCGACGAAGGACAGCTAGATTCTGCGCTAGCCTAGCCTAATTGACATGAATAGAAAAGGGAATAAGTCGATTCAAGTTTTTTTATTACCTGTAAGTAGCCGTCCAGTTAAATGCATCAGGAACTTTAACATGTTGCGTATGATATGGACATTCCAGGAAATACAGCATAAAAACTTGTCTGCTAGGTCTATGAATGCCTGTTGGTATATAATGATCTTTGTAAAGGATTAAATCAGCATCAACAGCCTTTTCTCTATTTGCCGTTATGGTGCAGGTATCCACCGGACATTTGGAATTAAGAAATACGTCACGACCTGTGAAAAAACGATTTTAATGATTAATTGGAATAAAAGGTAGAGTTTTTTTGTATACCTCGCTTTATATTCCACGGACCCAATCCATTGTATAAAAGTATCATTTTGAGCGTTCCTTGCTCTCGGATTTCTTCATAGTTGTGAGGAACGAACATAAGCTGATTTGTAATTCGGTCGCTATGTGGATCATCTTGCGGAAAAATTTTTGCTATTCTTCGTCTAGTTTTTTTACTGCGTTTTACAGGAACCGGATATCTGTCACCATTTTTAAAATACCACGGTTTAGAGTTTGGAGAACTGTTATCTGACGATGTTTCGAGTTCATAGTCGTTTTCTAAATGCTTTCCAACCACAAATTTCTATAAATAATTTGTAATAATAGTAAGCTTTATAGATCTATCTTACAGGAGTATTCTAAGACATACTTCTATTTGCTGACTGAACGTTACGTCATCTTCGATATCCAAATTGTCCATTTGATAAAATTGCTGCTTGTTTTTTGGTTTCCATAGTTCTCTATCCCTGAAAAATAATAGAAATAAATTTATTATAATTACTGAAAGCTCTGATGTTTTATTTTAATAAAGAGTATAGCCATAGGTTATGTATGGAACAGAATATCCGACAAACGCTGCACGACCGACACAAATGGGACTAAATTCAAAATAATAAGCCTAATCGCTTCAAGTCTTCTGCCCTCTCCCATACAAAAATACTCATTCTCAATTATTTACTATAATCAAATTTTCTTGGAAACTGTAGGAGCTCATAATTTTAAATTAAGAATACATAATTTTTATCATAAATTTTATCTATGATATAACAGTTTTTCGAATCCTTTCACTCCTTTCACCCTCTCCTATACAAAGTGCACTTTTTCAGGAAATACCATAAAGCATTTTCTCAGTATGTAAAACATTTGAGGATTCTAAAAGCAAAACTCACATTGTCCATGTTTGGAAATTTTTTAAATACTGCAAAAAAATTTTAAAATTAAGGAAACACCAAATTTTTCAATTTTCTTATTTTATAAATTTTTTACAAAGATCGAGAATGTGAGTTTTGCTTTTAGACCACTCATTTATCGAGCTCAATTTTTGTACTAAATGCTAAATCAACATTATTGTTGCGATCAGAAAAAACTAACTGATTAGCTTCACTTCTTTTACCCCCTTCTAAACAATATTACACAATATCCCAAATTTACAGGAAATCGATTTTCAATATTACTGATCTAAAATTTGAAAAATATAAATTGTATATATTCGTATTTATTTTTGAAAAATGACTAAAAATTATTCTACCACCTCCTCAACACAATTTCACCAAATCTTATCCACTAATTTTATTAGTACCTATTTAAATTTTGAAGCCAAATTTTTGTAAATATAATAGATTTTTATAGCTACTCTAGCATGATGTAAAAAAAAATCAATGCTATCACCCCTTCTACTACTCCCCATATAAATTTGTTTAAGATCCCAAAAATTCCTATTTCATCTAGAGTATCGTATGATTGGGTTTTACGCGTAGTGCTGTTATGTTTATACTCTAGATGAAACCTGAGAATATATTATTTTTGCCTAACCGTTTGTAACGTTAAGAAATGATGCTCGCACAGAGTCGCCAAGGGTACAGAAATAATTGTTGTTGCTCAAAAGCCTCGATTCCGAGTGACCGTCTGTCCATCTGTCTACAACATAACTCTCGAACGCTTTGAACGCTATCGTGGTGAAATTTATCTTATGTCATTTTTAGCAAAAAAATTAACTTTAAAATTGTGAATGGGTCACATGCTCCGCTTCTTCTACCCTCATGAAATTTCGAAATTTAAGGAAATTGATTTTTCTCCGAAACCATTTCAGCTATCGACTTGAAAATTAAGTCATATAATGATATAAATGTCAAAAATGACAAACCTTTCCCCTCTGCATGTACCACCTCCCATACAAAAGTCGTTATTCATTCTTCGAAGAATTGATGATGATGCCATATTTTCCGGCACATTAAACTCTTTCCCATGTCATCTAGAGTATCATACGATTGGACTTTACGCCCAATCATAATTCTGTTTGTCTTTGGTCAAATCTCCATTTAAGGAACCTTTTTTGTGCTTGTTTTGAGTAGAACAACTTGTAGAATTATCTTACATTCCCGGGGTGAGGTTACATAATCTACGAGTGTCTCGTTTCGAATTTTTACAAACTAGTTTCGAGGTTTTTCAAAATTGTTTGGAATTTATTTTATCATCGATTTCAAAACAGGGATTTTTATTTAATTAACACTTGTTAACGGGGTCTAATTACATTAGTTTGCGTTTAACTATGAATAGGAACAAAAAATGTACAATCGCGTGTCAACAATATGAAAAAAATTTGCCAACAAGTCGGGCGCAACTTGATTATTCTTAGGACACGTTGAGGATGCGTGAGTCAATATACAGGTTATGGTGGATAGGGAAGACTACGTGGATGGGGGTTCTAGGGCGGGCAGTTGTCAATTATATAACACTTAAATGTGATTACGGGAAATAGCTCCAGGTTATATCAATTAATCAAATTCATGTTAAGACCCATAGGAAAGAAACAATTCTCTTCCACAAGACGCGATCTTGAGCATCGGCCTTAAGCTGTTGCCAGGAATTGTTTATTCCTCTGGCCTCCTGCTCAATTGCTCGCTTCCATGTGCTACATAGTCGACCAACCCGACGTCTTCCTTGAGGATTATAATCCAGAGCCTGTTTGGCGATGTTTCGCTCTGGTTTTCTCAAAATGTGACCAATCCACTGCCACTTCCGCCTTTGAATCTTAATGCCCATTTTAATCTGTCCAATTGTACTCCACAGTTCGTCGCTGGAGATCACTTCTGGCCAGAATATTCCTAAAATGGGTCGGAGGCATTGGTTCACGAAAGTTTGTAGTTTTTTGGTAAGTCGAACGGTCACTTTCCGCGTAGTACAACAATATTACAAAACGAATTTGACGCAGGCGTCAAGAACTCGCAGCTTCGTGCGAAGGGAGATCTCTCTTAATCTCCGGAAAGGGGAAAGGATACCGAAGGCCTGACGAGCTTTATTTTTACAAGCCTCAATATCCTTTTTGGATCTGCCGTCCATGCTGACAATGCTTCCGAGATAACAAAAATCTTGCACCTCTTCCACATCTTGTCCGTTAAGAACAATCGGTTTGCTTGCGTTCGAACGTGCATGTATTTGGTTTTACGCACATTTATTTTTAATTCCACCTCTTTGCATTTGAATGCAATGAGCGAACACTTGGCTCTAAGTCCGAACGGTTATGTGCAAGCAAACACACGTCATCATATATATATATATATATTAAATAGTCTCCATTGAAGACCTTTATCATCCTCACCTTCCAGTGCAGCTTTCAAGATGTCATTTATTACCACCAGAAATATTGCTGGTGATAATATGCAATCTTGTCTGACACCCGTTTGCACAGGAAAGCTCTCGGACTGCTCTCTTCTATGCAAGACGCGACACATTGCATCTTTGCAGGATTTCTTGATCATTGCTACCTTAACAGGAGTACCTCTCCTACGCAAAGCATTCCATATGTAATCTCGCTTGACGCTATCGAAAGCCTTCTCGAAGTCCACAAACATGAGAAGTAGTGGCGAACCCATTTCGGCTGATTACTTCAATATTATCCGTAGGGTATTTGTATGATCGGTACAAAACGACCCTTTACGGAATCCAGCCTGATAAACTTCGAGAGTGCTCTCGACGACATTGACCGAATGGCGGAAACTATCTTTTCTTTATCTGCAGGATCGTCCCTAATAGAGGATTGTTGCGGTTGGATGTTTGGTAGTTGTTCTGTTTCTGCAATATCTTCCTCTGACAAGATGTTTAAAATATCAGAGAAGTATTCCTTCCATCGCCGCAACTGGTGTTCACTCATATTAAGGAGAGTTCCGTTGACTTCTCTCACCAGGTGGTTGGCGGTGAAATTCCTGTTTGTCAACTGTTTCATGATTTTGAATAGTGAACCCATATCCTCAAGGTAAGCCGCAGATCCTGCCTTGTTGGCCAGATCTTCCATGGCCTTTCTCGTGTCGCGTCTTATAGTCTAAGCTACATATGAGCATCGCGGTAGTTCTGCCTCAAGTCGAACGTGACATCGGGTTGAGCGATGATTGCCAATTTGACTTTTTTCCGATCGCCAACCTTGTCCCATGTGTCTTGCGACATCCAGGGTTTCTCACCGCTTTGCACATATCCCACAGATTCTTCAGCACTAGTTAGAAAAGTGTTTCTGGTTGCCTCCCAATTGGCGTCCGGTGTGCGCATTTCTTATTCGCCCAATATGGATGACTTTTCGCGTAGAATGGTGGTGTACTTGCGCTTTTTGTTGAGGTCTCTGAGTTTATCCACATTTAGCTTGCGCTTCATTTGAAGAATTTGTGTTCGTCAGATAGCTGCTGTGCACAATCTCAAGCAGGCAACCATCAAGTGGTGATCGCTTCCCACGTCAGCTTCATTCTTCGCTCGCATATCATAGAGACATCTTCTCCATCGGCGAATTATAGCCAAATGGTCGATCTGGTTCTGAGTAACACCATCAGGGGAAACCCAAGATGTTTTATGGTAACTCTTGTGTGGAAAAAGAGTCCCTCCGATGACCATTTGCCGAGTACTACAAAACTCCACAAATAATTCGCCGTTTTCGGGTCTCTTAATCCCAGGTCGTGACGCGTCCACCCAAAGGTCACCATGCCTCCTCATGACGTGTTCTTGTCCAGTATTGCCAGAGCCAACGTGGGCGTTCATATCTCCTGAGATGATAATAATATCAACTCTTGGAACATGCTCGAAGGTGGCACTCAGCCATAAAACTCGTCTCTGCCACCACTTACTTACTTACGATGCTTTGCCTCCATCCATCTCGGTTCAGTGACCGCGTCCTCCAGTTTGAAAATCTTAGCAGTGATTTGCTGTCTGCGTCAATCGAATCCTCCCAGCGCTTTCGTGGTTTTCCGACCGGTCTTTGTCCGTTGACTTTCCCTTTTAGTGTGCGTTTGGGAATTCTTCCGTCATCCATCCGCTCCACATGGCCATCCCATTGTAACTTTTTCAATTTTATGATGGTTGACACTTCTGGCTTGTCGAAGATGGCATACAATTCTCTATTGTTTCGTATTCTCCAGATCGAGTCTTCCCTCACCGGTCCGAGGATTCTTCTGAGGACCTTTCTTTCAATGGCGTTAAGTAGTTTTTCGGACGCCTGAGTTAATGTCCACGTTTCGCTGCCATAGCATAGCACAGGTCGTATAATCGTTTTATATAACTTAAGTTTTGTTTTCCTGTGTACGTTTTTGTTTTTAATTACTGGAAGTACCGAATAATACGTCTTAGTTGCCATAATTATTCTTCTTTTAATTTCGATGGGTTCGCTTCCATCCTTTGATAGGTTCGCCCCTAGGTATATAAAGTTGTCTACGTTTTCTAGGTTATAGTCTCCTACTGTGATATTTTGTCTGATTGGAGTCTTTTTCCTAGTTTGCGTCATAATTTTTGTTTTATTTTCATTAATACGTAGTCCAACTTCCCTTGCTACCGAGTCAAGGTTTACAAATACTTCCTTAGCACTCTCCAGAGATCTTGCAAGGATATCTATGTCGTAAGCATATGCTACGAGTTGTGTGGATTTGTCTTCGCCACCAGGTATTGCGGTATTAGTTGGTGCGTACCACTGTAGAATTGTGACGTTTCTGACGCTGGTCCTGAGCCTGACGACGATAATCCTATCCGAGACTGGTTCCCAGCTGATGAGACTTTTCCTCGCTCGTGGTGTAAGGACGACCACCACGCCATTTTTGGCTTCACTCTCAGGTCACTAGGGGTTTGTTCTTCTCCTGATCCTGTCCACCTGACCTCGCTCAAGCCCAAGATTTGGATGCTATAGTGCTCCATTTCACGGTCGATCACCGTGCAAGGACCGAGCGACCTCAGTCATTCAATGTTCGAACGTTTTAGAAGCCAATCACATGTCCGTTTTCGAATGCCAAAAGTCGTTACCGTAGAATCCGTCCATATCCGAGGCACTGTATCCGTTTCTCGTAGGATTTAAGATCACGGGTGAGTATCCATTTGCCATTTTTAGGGCAAGCCGGACTGGCTGTGGGTGAATTCTACTGCCCCTATCCCACAGAGGAAGAGTTAGCTCAGGTCCGTGGAGTCGCTAGTCTCGAAATATAGTTGCAGGAATTGGTAAGAACTGCATCCTGCAAGTACCCCCTGTGGGGTATATATAATCAACATAAATCAGCTTAATGACCTTTATTAATACTTTGTCTTAGCTTTGTTTTTGGCTACATTGACGTCACGTAGATAAAGTTCAGATTTTATAGCAATTGTAAAAAGCCTAGCTAATTCATTAGTATTGTAAAGCTTATTGCTTGACGTTTGATGTAGTCGTCGAGGTAATTTTAAAACATTTTCTCTCCGTCAAAAAAATTATATCTAATCCCTTAGTCAGTTTTTACGCTATAAACGAAGAAAAGCTGTGAAGCTAAGATAACAGGAAAAAAAGAATTGGGACAGATCTTTGCTAAGTCTAAAGACATTGTACCTCTGGCCTCATGCTCAAGGTAAAGGCATAAACTGTTATAACTAGGCGAAGACCAAGACAAAGCCAGGAATTCGTAAAGGCCCTTAAAATGGGAAAAGAATCGGTCAGTCTGCACGCCGCACGTTCACGCTCAGCGCACAATAACTCACAAGCCCTTGAAGATAAAAAGTTTATTTTTGGGTGTATTGTAGATGGGTATTGATCTCAGGCGTACTCCAATTTTATGGGGTTTTGGGAAATAAGACGTCGGGTCGACCATGTAGCATGTAGCGAGCAGTTGAGCATGAGGCCAGAGGAATTAACAAGTTCTGGCGACAACCAAAGGCCGATGCTCAGGATCGCGCCTAGTGAAAGGAAGAATTTGATTGATTGAATGATTGATTGACCTCCCTCCTCTTTCACCCCTCAATTTAAGCAAAATTATAAATCATATTAGCTCTACAATCTGATAAAATTTCAGTTTAATATCAGAACCGAATTTTGGGATATAACGGTTCAAAATTATGAAAAAAATACTTTTGTTTTGTTTCCCCCTATTCCCCGCTACTATTACGTCTAAATCTTTTATTTTTCCCCTTTTTCTCTAGTATAGCTCATTATAAGTTCCAAGTTAACTACGTAAACACAAGAGGTAGTCGAGATATTAATTTTTAAAAGGTTTTCCTTGCACCCCCTGACCCCCTCTGCCTTAGAGGCATTGACTCCCATCAAAGTCGATTATGGTGAAACTACGTATATTTCTACCATAATCGACAGATGGTCCTTAAATATTAACTTTTTGTGTATAAAAGCTCCGAAGATATGATCTCATATAAAATCATTTAAAAAAAAAATTCGATTTTAGCATTCCCTTTTCGGCTATTGGAGGCCGAAAAGGGAATGCTAAAATCGAATTTCGAATCGAATAAAATTAAATTATGTCTAAAGTTTAGCCCACATTCACCTTTATATTGTGTCTATTTTTAACTTCCTAGCTAGATTCATAATTGAGATATTCGATTTTGTAGTTTTCGGTTCAACATCCATTAGATATATGTATGTACATAAAGAAAAAATAATAATTTGAACCAAAATTGTTATCCACCGAAGGAGGCCAATTAGTGTACTGGATTTAGTGAAATTGTGCATTTTGTATGTGAGAAGGAGGGGCAGTTCTTAATGACTTTTTGAGAAATAGCTATAAGCATCATACTTTTGACATGTTTTAAATTGTAGATCAGTAGCATTCATACTTTTCAGGAAAATCGACTTTTTGAAAAAATTGTGTAATTGTGTCACATTGTATGGGAGAGGGTAGAAGGAGTGAAACTAATCATCTAATTTTTTTTCTGGTCTTACTAATAATTCTAAATAAATGTTTATTGCACAATATCAGCTCGATCAATTTTATACGTACTGAGTAAATTTGTTTATAGTATTTTATGAAAAAGTGCAGTTTGTATGGGCGGTGGTGGAAGGCAGGGGCGGACTCAAAAAACTTTTGTATAGTAGATTGAAATTATCATAAAAGTATTATATTCCAAATTTTAGATCAATAGCATTTATACTTTTCGAGCAAATCCGTTTATTGTCAAATTGCGAAACTATGTCATTTTGTATTGGAGGGTGTAGAAGGGGTAAGGCTAATCGTCTAATTTTTTTTTGTCTTACTAATAATTCTAAATAAATATTTAATGCACAATTCCAACTCGATAAATTGTATTCGCACTGAGTAAATTGGTTTAGAGCATCTCATCAAAAAGTTCAGTTTGTATGGGAGGTGGTGGAAGGAGCGGGAGGACACAAATAATTTTTGTACAGTAGACTGGAATCATCATGAAAGTCTTACATTCCAAATTTCAGATCAATAGCGTTTATACTTTTCGAGCACATCCGCTTATTGTCAAATTACGAAATTGTGTCATTTTGTATGGGAGGGAGAAGAAGGGGTGGAGCGATTTTGCCCGTTCACGAACTTGACCTTGCCTTTTTGTCAAAAACGATGTGTACAAAATTTGAGCTCTTGAGCTCAACGCGTTCTCGAGCTAGAGAGGACACGGACGGACAGACAGACAGACAGTCGGACGAACGGACATCCGGTTTTGAGATTTTTGAGTGATTATATGAACTTCTGCATCATTAATGTTTTTCTCCGAACCTGATTTCTTAGCGTTACAAACTTTGTGGCAAACTTGTACTGCTCTCAGATTTCATCAAGAGTATAAGCATAACAGAATTATGATTGAGCGTAAAGCCCAATCATATGATACTATAGATTAAATAGGAAAGAGCTTATTGTACCAGAAAATATGTTATCTGAAATTCTTTTGAATGGTGAATAGTGACTTTTGTATGGGAGGTGATAAAAGCAGAGGGAGGAGGTTTGTAATTTTCGTATATAACGCGTAACGTAGTATGCAAAATATTTCATGCTGAATTTAAAATCTGTAGCTTTCATAATTTTCGAGGAAATTGAACAATTTTTGTCTGAATTTATGGCATTTGTGTGGGAGGTGGCAGAGAAAGTGGGAGGTTTTGGATGAATGAATTAGCTTATCAACATCCTAATCACATTGCTTTGTTACACTTCGATAGCTCTCATATGTTCGAAGGAGAAACAATTTCTTGAATTTCCAACGCAAAAATTTGTATGGGAGGAGTGACGCGAAGTTCATATTTTTTTTCTAGCATTTATTACAATTATAAAGGGACAAATTCTGTATGAATTTTAAGTTTGTGCTTTTTCTGGTTTCAATGAAAATCGAATAAATGCATTTAACTAAATTATGCATTTGTATGGCAGGAGGTAGAAGGAGTATTTGAATCAAAAACAAATTATTCGACATCAATGATATTTTTAACAGTATACTTTTCTCAAAATTTAAAGCTTTTGACGGTTTCGAAGTAAAATAATTTAATTGAAATTCTGAAATTTCGTGAAATTTGTATGGGAGTGGGTAGAAGGAATGAAGTGAAGTTGATAGTTCTTCCAAAATTGGTTGCAATTGTAATAAAATTAATTATGACAAAAACTTGTTCTTTTAGCTTTGTTAGTTGCAATGCAAACCGAATAAATATATTTTTGAAAATTGTGCATTTGTATAGAAGGGGATAGAGGGAGTAAGAGGATCTGATCAATATTTTTTGAAGTTAATGATATTCACATCGTTATATTATGGCCTAATTTTCAAGTTAATAGCTGAAAGAATTTCGGAGAAAAATCAGTTTTTTTAAATTTCGTAATTTCATGAAATTTGTATGGGAGGGGGTAGAAGGAGTAGGGGGATGTAAGGTAAACACAATATACTCTCAGATTTCATCTAGAGTATAAAAATGGTAAAATGTTTAAGATATTGACTAGTAGAATATCTTTAAAATTTCCATCCCCCCTCCAATGCAAATAATTTACTTAGTCTATGAAACTAACATTCTGTACAGAGAACTTTGAACGTGATTCAAGCAATCAATTAAAAAGTTAACAACCAACCTACTCCTTCTATCGCCCCACACCCCTCCCCATTCAGCCATACCCTGTCCTAGAACCTATTGCATTCTAGACCCATTCACTTAGTCTTCCCTATCCACCCTGCATATTAACCACGCATCCTCAACTTGTCCCAAGAATAATAAAGGAGCGCCCGACTTGTGGGAAGATGTTTTAGACTAATTTAGTCATGAATCGTAAGAAAAAAATTTTCAGGGTATCAAATTTTTTTTCTCTACGTCGATCAGTATTTTGATCGAAACGAATCGATTGAAATATTTATTATTAGATTAATTAAATAAAATGTGTTTCGGTAAAATTACTGATAAAAGCATTTACTTACATATGTTAATTTAGTCATGAATCGTGTAGAAAAAAATGTTCAGGCTGGAAAAAAATGTTCAGGCTGTTTTGCTTCATTAAATCAATCAGTATTTTAATTGAATCGAATCGATTAAAATACTTTTTATTACAATAATAAATTGAAATGAGTTTCAGTAAAATTACAGATAACAGCATTTTTTGCTGTCATTGATATGTATTCCAGACTTTTGACTCTTACCGTTGCGCGAGTTATTGATTTTATTACATTATTGCGTTCTGTATATTTTATGAACAATTAATTACATTAGATTTTTGTTGGAATAAGGATTAAAGGGAAGAATGTATTATAATTTCGATTGCAATAAAACTGTAATAATCAAATAATATGCTAAACACGGTATATACACAGTAGGAACTTTTTCTATATTACCCGTCCGAATAGAAAATGATTTTCCAGGGTGTAGCCTAGTGGTTAAAGTGTTGGTCTACAATGCGAAGGTCGTGAGTTCAAATCCCGATCGACGTATAATTCCAGCAGTATATGATTCAATCTGCGAAAATGAAAAATACGTAGATAGAGGGTTGTGCGATGGGCTTACAACCCTTTCACAATAAGTAATGAAAAAAATGTTAAGGATCCTGAAGGACAGGAGGCTAAGGCCCCATTTGGGCTGTAGTGCCATTGAAGAATGGAAAATGACTTGGAGTTCATGTTCACAGAGAGAATTAGTTTTCACTCACTCCCTCCTAATCATCCCCGTGGGTTACGTTAGTTTTCTGGAAGGGTTGGATACCAACGCAAGTAGGCCACCAGTGGCGAGATCGGAGATCATTCAGCTTGGCGAAGAAGTACTCTCCAATAGTTTGTATCTAAATTGTTCGGATGCATATGAAATGGCAGAGGAAATATTCTATGGTCTCATCCTTCTCACCGCAGCCTCTGCAAATGTCATCGGTAGGGCGAAGTCTTGAAGCATCTTTTCTGAGAACATAATCACCCGTGACTATACCAAATAGTGTCCGGAGAGAGTTTCTTTTAATTGTTTTCCCTCTTTCAAACCCACCTCTTAGCATCTTCGTGGTGTTACATACATAAGTCGCTTTGGAACTACAATATTTGTGATTTGGAGAGGGTAACCAAATTTTCTTGGCATTGATTGTCTTAATGACTCTCAAAGTAATGGCAACATTGTCTGTTTCCTCAATGGTGGAAATGGTAGATACATTACTGGCCAGCCTGTTCGCCGTTTCCTCAATTCCTACAACATGGCCATACAATGGTTCAAACAATTTGATTTGTAGCTATAAGTGGGGAGGGCCTTCAATACAGCTGTTTGAGCAAGAACTAATCAGCTTGCCATTTACCCTTGCATGCAAGGTCAGTTCCGCTGCTTTCGCAATAGCCATTAACTCCGATTGGAAAACCCTGGCATGTTCCGACAAATGCCTAGAAATTTGCAGTTCAAGGATTTTAGAAAAGATGCAAGTACAAGTTCTTAAAATCGAAAAATTTCTTTTTCATCTAGAGTATCGCACGATCGGGCTTTACGCCCAATCGAAGTCCTGTTATGTTTTTATATTGGTTCCAGGTCATTCGCCAATTATTTCAAGTCTCACAACCGTAATGCTTGCTTGTTCCAGGATTACAACATTCAGTGGAAGAAAATCCGAAATTGCTTCCAATATTGCTGTAGGCCTTGTACGCAATGCCGCGTTACGCGATTCCATGAATATGAGTCAAATCAGCTTCAGTTCGGTACTTTTCCACCATACCAGTGCACCGTATGTAACGAATGGTAGTATGATACTGATATACATCAATTTGGATTCAGTCCTCAGTTTTTGCTAAAAAATTTTTTATGAAGGAGACACTGTTTGCTTTTTTCGACATTCAGTCACCCCGGAGAGTTTTCTGCTACCTAGTTACTCTAATAATTACCGGCGGTTAGCTGCGAGAGGATACCATCCGCAGCCAAAGTAAAGGTGACAAAACCCCTCCTTGCGGTGTCCCTCTATTATTTTTCCGTAGAGTTGTTTGCTATTGTGGCAGTAATTTTTCTACCAACCAACATGTTATGAATCCATTCGGTGAGCATTTAATTTACACAATGTGCGACTAACGCGCCTATTAGCGCATTGGTGCATATATTACTGAAAGCACCCTATACATCAACAAGAGAACCATTCAAAATATAATCTATGAGTTCTATAGGCTTTTCAATTTTTGGTCTGTGGAAATGGAACTGTATACAGTAGCAGTTCCATTTCCACAGACCGTCCTTTCCTGTAAGCATGTTGGGAAGGACTCAGGTCGGCGAAGCTTAAAGCGATTAATATGTGAAAACTTATCAGCCTCTCAAAGGATTTAACAAATATGTCGGGCTTTTTGGCCAGTAGTCGTTTGGCTGTATGTTGACATGTATTTGCCTTCACACATCTTAGAAGAAGACTGGCCTTGAAAATATTATCTACCCTCACGAGGATGCTGTCCGGGCTATGCTGTAAAATTGCACGAATTATTCTATCTGAACTCGCCACTTATGAGGAGAGGTCAAAATTTCTCGAAATGGAGGGGATGGACAAGGGAGGGGGGAGGGAAATATTTTTACCTGGAGGTATTCTAATACTCAGTATAGGCATAAATACAAAGTTTCTGTCAAATCGAATCACTAACATTTTGGTTATCGCCAAATCAACAAGTCAATCGAAAAGAAAACGCTGACTATGGACAAAATTTAGTTTCGTGCTGTAATGCTCCTTACCAAGCAAGAAAAAACGCCACAAATCATTTTAGAAGAAATGTCATCTGTTTACGGAGACTCTTACCGAAATCATGATTTATAAGTGACATAATTTATTCCGGCAAGGCAGAAAGTCAATTGAAGATGATAAACACTCGGTCCGGCCGATTGCGGCCACGTCCTCAAAAATTGTCGAGAAAGTGGAGAAACGTGTTCTCGAAGATGATCGTTTAAAGAAGAAACAAATCAGCGCAAGATGGGTACCGAGAATGCTTTCAGCGGTTAAGAAAATGCAGCGCGTCGAGTGTTCATACGAGTTTTTGGATTTCTTTTGCGAGAACAGGGATGAAATTTTGAACCGAATTGTTACTGCACACAAAACTTGGATTCATCATTATGAGCCTAAATCAAAGCAGTGGTCAATGCATTGACTCCGTAAAGGCGCTTAACCCCCAAGAAGTTCAAGTTCAAAATTATGGCCACTATTTTTCGGGATTCAGAGAGGGTTTTGCTGATCGACTATAAAGAAGAAGGACTAAATACTATGCCAACCTACCACAAAAATTAAAGTATGCCATCAAAGAAAAAAGAAGAGGGAAGTGGACTCGAGGTGTGCTGCTTTTGCACGACAACGCACATGTTCACAAGAGCCACGTTGCAATGGCTGCCCTACAGAAATGCGGCTACGAAATATTGAACCACCCCCCTTAAAGTCCAGATCTGGCCCCTTTCGATTACTTTCTGTTTCTGAAACTGAAGAAAGAACTTCGGGGAAGAAAATTTACCAATGATGAAAAGGTAAAGTTGGTAATTTCAGCCTATTTTGAAGGCCTTGATAAAACATTTTTTTGGAAGGAATTAATAAACTTTGTGAGAGATGTGATAAATGTGTTTAACACAACTGGTGGATAAGCCCGTTTACCAGACATCGCAGGGCAATTTCCTAACCTTCTTGACTTATTTCTCACCAACCTGAGATATATTCTGTCTCTGTCATATCCCCATCGCTAATTGGAAATACTGACCACTTCTTGATTCGTGCTCAATTTCCAGTTGCAACAACTACACCGCTGACAGTCAAGGCACCTCGAAGAAACATTTGGCATTTCAAAAGAGTCAATTGGTGGGCGCTAAATAACTTGTTCAATGCCTATAATTGGAAGTTGTGCTTCGATTCCAATGACTGCGATGAAGCCTGTATAAGTGTCACCGATATTATCCTGAAGGGTATAAAGCTCTACATAACACATCGGTCAATAAGTCCGTAGGATAACAAAGAAAATGCAGTTTTTTCGGTCTAATTTTGCTTTATTCTTCGACATAGTTTCCTTCAAGAGTGATACAATCCGTCCAACGTCTCTCTAGCTTTTCGGCCGTTTCGCGGTAATTTCTCGCTTCAAACGTTCGAGTAATGGTATATAATAATCGGTATTGATGCTCTTTCCCTTCTCAAGGTAGTCTATGAATAATATACCATGTGCATCCCAAAAAACTGAAGCCATTACCTTGCCAGCCGATGTTTGAGTTTTTGGTCGCTTTGGTCGTGGTTCTCCCGCTGCTGTCCACTCGGATGACTGCCGATTTGACTCTGGTGTGAAATGATGGATCTAAGTTTCATCCATTGTCACATACCGCCGCAAAAAATCTTTTTTATTGCGTCGAAACAGCTTCATACAGGCCTCCGAATCGTCGACACGTTGTTGTTTTTGGTCCACTGTGAGCAAACGCGGCACCCACTTAGAAAAGAGCTTCCGCATCTACAGATGCCCATGCCCAATTGTGTCCACACTGCCTTTCGATGTCTTTAGAGTGTCTGCTAACTCTTGCAACTTCACTTTACGATCGGCCAAAACGATTTTGTGGACTCTTTTAATGTTTTCTGGAGTAACAGCTTCATTTGGCCTTCCACTGCGGGGCAAGTCCTCAGTCGAGCTACGACCACATTTAAACTCGGCAAACCACTTCTCAATCATTTGTCTCGACGGAGCAGATTCCAAATAACACTTTTCAAGCCATGATCTTGTTTCAACGGTGTTTTTTCTCATCAAGAAGCAATGTTTTATCAACACACGAAAATCGGATTTTTCCATGTTTTTAAAAATAACAAAAGTAGCGTCACTTCGAGCACTGTAGCTTGTAAACAAAGAATAAGAATGTCATGAAATTTTGACGCGTCGCTTCTGAAAGCTGGTACTCCCTGTCAATACAATTGGTTCGGCCACAGAGGTGCCATCTGTGGGTCATCTACGGACTTATTGACCGATGTGGTACCTTCCAGTCAAAAGAGAATCAGACCCTCGAAGGATTCTTGGTTTAATAAAGAATGTCTCGATGCCACACTAAAAACAAGTTTTTCAAACATTTAGAGGCAATAAAACACCTGCCAACAGAGAACTTTTCAATGCATCAAGAAAAGCCTGCAAATTCATACCCAATCGTGTTAAATTTGAGCATCACCAAAAACTTCGACGGAAGATCCTCCAGTGCTCTAAAGGCTCGAGGTCTTACTAGTCATTTGTCAAAACGGTCAACAACAATTTCATTTCTTCTTCTATATCACCTCTAGTTGTTGGCGACCGTACGTTGGTTTATTCTAGCGAAACATCCAACCTACTAGCAGCAAGTTTCGCAAGGAACTCTCACCTTCCACCATCAAGCCAATCGCCTCCCGCTGCAAATCCTTCTAGTTTCTCACAGCCAGTATTGTGTTTTCGCACGAAACTTATTTCTCGGATCCTTACAGAGCTCAATATCCACAAATCTGCTGGTCCGGACGGTATTACCCCCGTTACCCTTAAAAAGTGCGCCTATTCTTTAGCTAAACGTCTTCGCAATCTTTTCTATCTTTCTTACTCTTCAGGGTGCTTTCCAAGTGTGTGGAAAGTTGCGAATGTTCAGCCCATTCCCAAGAAACGAAGCAAAGCAAACCCCGTCAACTACCGCTCAATAGCCATTACTTCAGTGCTCTCGAAAATAATGGAAACTGCCGTCAATCGTAAAATCGTTAAATATCTGGAGGATAAACAGCTCATCCATGATCGCTAGTATGGGTTTCGTTCTGGACGGTCGACGGGGGATCTTTTAGTATACTTGACAGAGCGTTGGAACTTATGCTTACATAAATATGACGAAGGTCAAGTTCTTGCACTTGACATTGCAAAAGCTTTTGACAGAGTTTGGCACGAATGTCTCTCAGTTAAGCATAGGGCCATCGGCCTTGATGATACCCTTGTTCAATGGATTGAGAGTTATCTCTCTGAACACACTATACGAGTAGTATTAGATGGCATTACTTCTTCCCCCTGATGCAATGGCGCTACAGCCCATATCGAGCCTTGGCCTCCCGACCGGGTTCCTGGACACGTGAGTTTTTTTCCGGGGAGACGTTGGCAGCGTTTCGCCCAACCCCCAACCTGGAGGGCTAGTCTGGATGGCAGTTCCGATTAGTGGCGCGGAACACTCGCCTTCACCCTTCTCCGTCTGCTGTTTTGAATAAAACACCCGGTTGCCACCACAGGGAGGTGGAGATAGGATTCAGTAGCAGAGCCAATTAATTTCGGAGACCCTCAAGGTTCTGTTTTATCTCCAACTCTTATCTTAGTTTTCATAAACGACCTTCTGTCGTCCACTCTCCAACCAATCAATAGTTTTGCAAATGACAGTATTTTAGACAGCATCTGTGAATTTAACTCTGCTGCGGAATCAAACAATCATTCTATTTCTTCCTATCGCAGGGAGTTATTCAGTTCACTGAACTCGGATCTCAACTTAATCCTGGAATGGGGCAGGAAAAACAAAGTAGAGTTCAACGCATCCAAAACACAAGCCTGTCATCTATCTCTCAAACGTGATGTTTCAGAGTTGTCTAAAAAAGTAACCTTTGATGGTGCCCAGCTTACCATTTCGCAGAATTTCACACTGTTAGGCGTCAAAAGTAATGACCACCTCAATTGGGCCCAGCATATCTTTGATATTGCCCTTGACGCCTCTAAACATCTAGGTGTTCTCCGAAAATGCAAAATATATTTCGCACCCATCGACATAATGCTTACATTAGACGACGTTTTGAATATAACTCGTATGTTTGGCTAGAGCACCCAAAACATATCTCGCGTAGATCGATCGTATTCAAAAACATGCCTTCCGTCTGATTGGAGACGAAACCATCACGTCTTCAATAGATTCTCTCAAGCATCGCAGAAATGTTGGATAACTCAGCATTTACTATCGATACTTCCATGGTAAATGCAGTACGGAACTAAGCGCACTCATTCCTCCACTGCATACTTTTCCCCGGAATACTCGCCAAGCTGAACGCGCACACGAGTACACGGTCAAACCCTTGCCTTCTCGTACAGTGAAATTTAGACAGTCATTCATTTCCCGAACGTCAAGACTTTGGAACGATTTGCCAGCTAGTACAACCCGCGTTGCTTCAAGAACAATGTACACCGTCATTTTCGTCTCTCTCCACCTTAATAGCTCCACTTCATATACCGACATAGCTGTGCATTGCATTAAAGGGTGCCCCCTAAATTATACTCGGTGCCGTAAAAAATAGGCTTAAAGGAGAATATATTGAAAAGAAAAAGTACTAACTTGCTTAATTTTACCCTCCTTCCCTATCATTCCACGAAATTTTTGACCTCCCCTCGTAGAAGGCATGTATTTATTTCCATACTGTGTTTCCTTTGGCTATAATTTCATTTACTATGCGAGGATATTTTCCTCATAAAATGTAGTCAGCATAGGGGTCAAGTAATGATTACTGAATCGATGTCGTAATCATTACAATTCCTACTGAGGCTCAAAAACTTTTTGCATAAAAAATTCGTATCTCTTAAATGAACGATTTTGATTGGTTCGCTCAAAAATTGAAACAGATTCCAAAAATTTAAACAGCTGATGACTGAGACATATTTTACACGTAGATTGTTCGCATGTGTGCGTGTACTGTATGCATATTTCAGCTGTGGTTTCAACGTTATTCTTTGCGATTTGTTTAAAAATAGTTTAAAGTAAAAGGGAGACAGTCACACTGATCGCTACTTCCGCGACACCTTCTATCTTTTATTCACGTGCATGATGTTCTTTGGCAGGTGGTTGGCGGTTTTCTCGTTCGATTTTAATTACATTTTTCGTGCGGCCATATCGATCACACACTCTTTATTACTCGAATATTTACGAACGATAGGAAACTCCAGATTAATTGAGTGTAAACATCGAAACTGATAGCTAGGTCAAGTGTGAATATTTACTGTAGAGCTTACACTTAACAAATAAGAAACAACCTATTCTCGACGACCCTTTCAGTTTCAAGACAGCCTGCAATAAAGAGTTATTAGAACCATTTCAGGTACATACATAATAATAATTAAAACCGACTTATCAACTTTTCACAGCAACGTGAATACTTTAATTTTTTACTTTCAATGAAATGCGCTTGTAAGTGTCGCTGTTTTTTATAGAGAGGAATATAATTTTTATTGAGTCATGACGTTGATGGTTTACCCTAACTAGTTGGCTATAAAGATTAGAGCAATTCTGCGTAAAAAAAATCTACAGAATATCATACATAGAAATTATAAGAAAACATTACTCACCGTATACTAAATCCAAATAGGAGCAACAGCGCAAAGGACACCACCAGAAAAAAACATTTCTTCAACGAAAACTTAGTTAGTCTCATATTTCGAAATCCGCGTTTTTTCTGTCACATTACAACCACAGGATCACATAATATTGCTGACATATCGTAACGTGATAACCTTTGCATAAAAACAACGTGCGAGCCACGAAAACCGATAACGGCAACAGTATGCGTTACGTCGATCACACTCACTGAATGATACTATCATTTAGAACGCCCATTACTTTTCTACTAATTTAAAAGTCGATAAACATTGTTGATAAAAAAAATCTGCGGATATTGTCACCTAAATTTTTATATGGTCGTTGGTTAAAATTGTTCGACTACAATCACAAGGTACATATAATAGTTTAATAAAAAACAGCTATGAAAACACTCGAAAGTGTTTTAACAGTTGTAATTATATAACACATCATATTACTTTTTATGAATATATTGTGAATAGTATACAAAAATCCACTATTCCATAGCCACACTTATTATCGGAGTAAATTAGGTGTGGAAAGCCTGATATACGAGTACATACAGTATGGTGATTTCCAAGTGAAATTGGAATATGACATATCTTGAGGTCACCTAACTTATATTTGATAACTTGCCTGAGTTAAACGTCGATTGTAATTATTCACGATAAAGCTTCAGGTAGAATAATTTAGAAATATTTATCGCTTCCATTTCTTATCAGGTATCATTGTAATCAATGCTAACTTATCAAATTTTGTAATTGCTTTTTCAATAACGAAAACAAATAAACTAATTTTTCAATAATTCTTGTTCGAATCCGTACAGCTACATTTGTCATACTGCAGTTTATACAATTTTGTCATTTCTAATTATATAAAATTTCCCTGTCTATATTTTAGATGCAGCCACATTTAACATATTTACAAAAATAAGCGAAAACAGAATCGACTGCGGCGTAATTTAAAATTTAGAATTGGTTGAAAATTGGTTCGACAACGAAAATATAACGGAACGGCCGATACGTGACAAACAGGACAATTATAATGATCTCTTTGCAAACAAAATCTGCAGGCAGAAACGGAAGTACAATAATGACGAAATTAAAAACATGGACGAACATTTTATATTACACAAGACAACATATTCCCTATTTAAAAGGGTGAAAGGCGGATACCAACTGAAGATGGCCCAATGCAAGGATGCAGACGGCAACATTATAAGTAATGCGGAAGATACATATAAAACTAAGATGGGCGCAAGGTATTGAACAACTTCTCAATAAAAGCGTATCATCCGCACGAATAGCAGCAGCAGGTAAAACTGATATATCAGCTGATAAGGGATTTCCTTTGAGTCCTCCCACACTCGAAGAAGTAAAAACGGCCCTGAAGAACAACCAAAACAACAAAGCGCCGGGCACTGATCAAATACTAGCTGAGCTTCAGAAATAGGCGACATCTGCATAGCACATCTCCTACACAGATTAGTCACGGACATATGGACGCAGAAAACACTTCCTGAAGATTGACGCAGGAGTATCATACGTCCAATTTGTAAAAAAGGTAACAAGCTCTTCTGCGAAAAATATCGAGGAATATTTTTGATGTTAACGTCTTATAAGATCCTGACGAAAATTCTGGAAAAGTGAATGTTGACAAAGTGTTCGGTGAATACCAAGCGAATTTAGAGCTGAAAGATTGACCACAGATCAGATATTCTCAGTTAAATATGAGCTGCGAATATAACGTTGAAATCTTGAGGGAGGGGGTAGGTGGAAGGGAAGTTGCAGTGTTTTTCATTAAAATTATAATATTTTAATATTGTATCAGATTAGCGGATATGTCATTTAAAACAAAGAAAAATATTTCATTGAATTAAATGCTGATAAATATTCTTTCAGCTCGACTTTACATGTATATTATAATAAATAAACTGCCAACAAGTCGGGCGAAACTTTATTATTCTTGGAACAAGTTGCGGATGCGTGGAAAGTCAATATGCAGGTTAGAGTGGTTAGGGAAGACTAAGTGAAAGGGGTTCTTGGGCAGGGCAGTTATCAATTTAACACTTTGTGGAAACGTTCAAAAGCTCCAATATATATAATCAATATTTCGTTCGTTTATTTATGCAAGTTTGAGTTTTGTGAGGGGAGGGTTGAGTGTGATAGAAAGGGTCGGTGGATGTTAATAGTTTTTTAATTGATTGCTTGAATTACGTCCAATATTCTCTGTACACAATGTCAGTTTCATAGACGAAGTTGCAAAGAATTTTCATAGGATTCGGTGTATTTTACATTCACGAAACCAAACATTTGTATGGGAGGGGGTAGAGGAATCGTGAAAATTGTGACGCAATCCTATTTCCTTTCTCATGTAGTGAACTCGTACGAAATTTCAAATTCGTAGCTTTTAATTTGTTGGTTATTAGTTGATTTAATAAATAGGTCAAAATGACACTTTTGTATGGGAGGGGGTAGAAGCGCGATTGCAAAACTTTTAAAAGAATTTCATTTCAGTTCTTTTTGTAAGTTTTCGTGCAAAATTTGAAATGGATAGCTTTTAAGAGTTAGCTGATAACTGATTTCTTTAAAATGCTCGAAAAAATAATTTTGTATGGGAGGGCGTAGAAGAGGTGGGGGAATTGCAAAATTTGTGAAGCAATTTTCTTTTTCTTCTCTTGTAAGGTACTCGTAAAATATTTCAAATTCTAGCTTTTAATTTGTTGGTGATTAGTTGATTTAATGAAATTGGTCGAAATCATACTTTTGTATGGGGTAGAAGGGCAAGTGCGATTTCAAAACTTTTAAAGTAATTTCATTTCAAATATTTTTATAAGTTTTTATGCAAAATTTCAAATTGATAGCTTTTAATAGTTAGGTGATAATTAATTTCTTAAAAATGGTCGAAAAAATAATTTTGTATGGAAGGGGGTAGAAGTTTTCAAAGTATTCGATCAGTTAATATTTCATACTCTTAGGGATTTTTTTAAAGGTATTTCCCAAATTTTCAAGTTTTTACCTTAAAATTACATCCAAAAATTTTCAGTTTTCGTGTTTTTTTCGATGCACATGAAACACCTTGTGCCCATTAGACCGGGATGGTCGCCTCGTAACAATTGTGGATCAAATTATTATTTTTTTTTTTATGTATATCAAATAGATGTATTCACGTGCCAAATTTAAAGTATCTATCTTTAACCAGAGTCCTAAAAAAATCACTCAAAATTTTCGACATTTTTGCTTACCACCTCCCTCCCTTTACACCCCCTAACTTAAAATTTTTACCAAAATTAATTATTGCGTAGTTCTACAATCTGACAAATTTTCGATTTGATATCTGTACTATTTTTTGAGATATAAGGATTTGTAATTTTGAAAAGTGCGCCATTTTTGAAATGCTCCCCATTTCCCCCCACTACTATTATTTCAACATATTATATTTTTTCTTGTATTTGTCTAGTATACCTTAATATACGTTTCAAGTTTCAATTACATAGGTTAAGAGATAGTTAAGATATTCATTTTTAAGTGTTGTTCTTTGCACCCCCCCTAACCCTCCCCCTTACAATATTTAGCCATTTTCTAAGCTGATTCCAATGGAACTATATGTCACCTTAATGGTCTCAAAATATGAATTTTTTACAATAAGTAATTTCGAAGATATAGTCATTTGAAAAAACAGTTCGGTCAACAATTTGTTTTTAGCCCCCCCTTTTCGGACGCCAATGGATAAAAAAATTAAATTATTTTTGAAGTTTGTCCCACAACCCTCTCTATATGTCTACTAATTTTCAACTTTCTATCTGCATTCTTGAGGGAGATATTAGCAAGTGTAGTTTTCGACTTTTTCCCTCCCCCCGCCTCCCCCTTCCACCTATTACCCCCCAAAATTTAGAAAATAGAGCTCACTTACCCAATCAACAATTCACCCAAAAACGAACATTCTACCTTTAGCGGTCTCGGAGATATGAGTCCATATGTGCGGCGTACGCCGTACGGCGGACGGCGTACGGCGGGACGGATTTTTTTTTATGACGCCGTCATCGGATCGGATACACAAGTACGCAAGGCAGCAATGTCCTGCAGTAAGTCGTCGACAAAGCGGTGGGTGAAGCGATTTTGTAATCACCTCTGGTGAAGAAATCGTTCATTCGCAAACTCGCGTTTTCCGAGTAAGCGATTTCGCGGTTTTTCTTTCTTTAAGCCCGTTCTCTTGCTGTTGCATGGAAGGTAAAGGGTAAAAAACATATGCCACAATTTTCAAAATTTATTATGGATGTTAGATTTAATTTATTAAAAATGGTAGATGAGGCGGCGCCTCATGAGTTTCACCGGACGAGCCCCCACTGATAAAATCATGTTAGGGTTTGGAGTCCCACCGAAACTGGTTTGGCTTACAAAAATGTCAATAATCGAGTCTCTGCCACAAGTCAGAGTAGAAAATGATCTGTCTTCCAGCTTTCGAACTGACAAAGGCATTAAACAAGATGGTGATCTGACACCAATGCTTTTCAATTTGACACCCCAATATTTTAATCGCAGAAACTTGCCGTTGACACCAAGGAAACACCATGCTTCAAATCCACATAACTTCTAGTATATGACAACCTGTGATCAAGCTACCTTGAAAGCACTGGAGCACTGAGCTTCTAATTACTTTGCTATTCTAATACTCTTTGTATTGTGATATTTTTATACTCTAGATGAAATCTGAGAGTATATTGTGTTTGCCTTACCGTTTGTAACGCTAAGAAATAATGCTCGCACAGAGCCGCCAAGGGTATAGAAATATTTGTTGTCGCTCAAAAACTTCGATTCCAAGTTGCTGTCTGTCCGTCTGTCCGTCTGTCTACAGCATAACTCTCGAACGCTTTGAGCTATCGTGCTGAAATTCGTTTTGTGTCATTTTTAGCAAAAAAGAAACTTTAAGTTCGTGAATGGGCCACATCCCCCCACTCCTTCTACCCCCTCCCATACAAATTTCACGAAATTCCGAAATTTTCAGAAATTGATTTTTCTTTGAAACTATTTAAGCGATCGATTTGATATTTGGGTCAAAGTATTATGATGTAGATGTCATTAATATAACGGAACATTGATCCGATCCCGTCACTCCTTCTACCCCCTCCCATACAAATGCATAATTTTGAAAAAGGCAGTTTTTCGATTTTCATTGAAACTAGCAAAGTTATAAAAACGAATTTTTGTCAAAATTAATTTTATTATAATCCCAATCAGAATTGAAAAAATTATGAACTTAACCTCACTCCTTCTACCCCCTCCCATACAAATTTCACGAAATTTTGAAATTTAAATTAAATTATTTTTCTTCGAAACTGTTAATGCTATCAACTTTATATTTTGCATAAAGTATAAAAATAGAAATATCAATAACGAGAAAAAAATGTGTGTTGATCCGTACACTCCTTCTACCCCCTCCCATACAAATGTATAATTTTTGTTAAGTGCACTATATCGATTTCCATTAAAACTAGAAAAAGTATAAATTTAAAATTTTGCCAGAATTTGTTTTTTAATAATTGCAATAAATGCTAAAAAAAATTATCAGCTCCTCTTCACTCCTTCTACCCCCTCCCATACAAATATCTGTATTATAAATTCAAGAAAAGCATTTCTCCTTCGAATATATTAGAACAATCGAATTTGAAATTGAATCAAAGCGTGGTGATAAGGATGATGATAAGCAGTTTCAAAATCATCTTAAATGCTCCACTTCTTTTGCCACCTCCCATACAAATGCCTCAATTTCAGGAAAACTATGTCCAATTAAAAATAATAAAAGCTACAAATTCAGCACGAAATATTTTGCATACCACATTAGGTGTCATATCCAAAAATTACAAACCTTCCTCCTCTTCTTCTACCACCTCCCATACAAAAGTCACTATTAATTATTTAAAAGAATTGGAGGTGACATATTTTCTCATTTCATCTAGAGTATCATATGATTGGGCTTTACGCCCAATCATAATTCTTTTATGTTTTTAATTTTTTTTCACGTTTCATGACTAAATTAGCCTGAAAATGCAACGGCGTATAATAACTCCTACTGACCAGAAACCTGAAGAACTACCCCGGAAAGGATGAACTCAACGGCAACGACCCCGCAAACGAAAAATGGACTGCTCTTTTGGATCTTGGAATGTTCGATCCTTATTTAGGACAGGAGCTCGAAGAAGTGGCAAAACACAACATCAACATAACTGCCATCTAAGAAACGAAATAGCTCGGTAATGTATCATGAGCATGAGATCACACACAATCTATCCAAGTGGAAAATTGTCGGGAAGCAGAGAGTTTGGAGTTGCTTTTGTCGTTAATAACAAATTTAAACAGCAGGTCACGAGCTTCAAACCAGTAAGTGAAAGATTGTGTGCAATCTGAATAAAGACTAAATTTTTCAACATTTGGTTGATCAACGTTCACGCATCAACAGAAGACAAGGAAGATATAACTAAAGACGAATTTTATGCCACCCTAGAGACAACCTATGATTCACTGCCCTCGAATCACCTAAAAATTATCTTAGGGGATTTTAATGCAAAAGTCGGAAAGGAGCAGACTCATAGAGGAACAACAGGAGGGCACAGTCTCCATGACATAACCAATGACAATGGCCAACGTCTTATTGATTTCACAAGCAGCAAAAATATAATAGTAAGCTCTACTTGCTTCCCACATCGGTATATTCACAAACGAACGTGGGCATCACCAGATGGTCACACCTTCAACCAAATAGACCACGTTCTAATTGAGAAAAGGGTTGCTTCCAGCATACTTGATATACGAAACCTCCGCGATGCAAACTGTTACTCTGATCACTATCTAGTCAGAGCTAAGTATCGATGCAAAATAGCTTATCGTGTATATTCGAAAACGAGTAGAACTCGCAAATTCAATGACGACAAGCTTAAAGACGAAACGGTGGCGCAGGCACACATGTCAGCATGTAATAAACACCTGACACCAATATATGGAAACATCCAAAATATGCCAGTGGAGAATGTGCGAATGAAAATACGAGACGGCATCAAATCCTACGCAGAAGAGGTATTAGGATATCAAGCACGGCGAAAAAATAATGATTGGTTTGATCAAGAATATCGCGATGCAATAGACAGAAATAACGAAGCTTACAAAAATTATACTGAACGACCAACATGAGCCAAAAAAGATAGATATGACGAGCTTAGGTGATATGCGAAAGGAAGTACCATAATGACAAGATACCAGAAATAACAAAATCCGAATAAACTACATATATGGTTAGTATTAGATGGCGTTACTTCTTCCGCATTTTAAATTAATTCCGGCACACCGCAAGTTCTGGTTTATCGCCTACTCACTTCTCCTTTTCCTACTACCACAGTTGCACTACACCCCAGGTTTCAGGTTTCTTAACATTTTCATTACTTATTGTGGAAGTGTTGTCAGCACTATGCACAACCCTCCATCTATGATTTTTTCATTTTCGTACATTGAGGTAACCAGGGTATTATATAATATATCCACACAGGTAGTGAGCTGAGAGACCTTCGCATTGTACCAAAACACGCTACCCATTAGGCTACTCTGTTCATAATATTTACTAGCGACCTTTTGTCTTCTACTCTTAATCCAATACATAGCTTTGCAGATGGCAGTGTTTTAGAAAACACTATTGAATTTGACTAAGCGGCGGAATCTGACAAGCAATCTGATGCTTCCAAACGCTGGGAGTTATTCAGTTCACTGAGCTCCGCCCTCGACTAATCCTGGAATGGGACAAGAAAAATAGAGTAGAGTTCAACGCCGCTAAATCACAGGCCTGCCATCTTTCAGAAGATTTTATCCGTTCCGCCTAATAGGAAATGAAACTTATACGAATATTCAGCATTTAATATCGCTACTTCCTTGGTAAAGGTAGTGCGGAATTTATCTCACTCAATCCTGCACTTTACACTTTTTTTTCCCGAAATACTCGTCAAACTGAAGGAGCGCACGAGTATACCGACAATCCTATTCCTACTCGTACAGTGAAATATAGACAGTCATTCATTTTCCGAACGTTCAGAATTTGGAACGGAATGTCTGCTAGCATATTTCCAATCAAGTTTAACCTCCGGAACTTCAAAAATAATGTTGAATGCCATTTCCGTCTCTCTCTACTCAAAAATTCCCATCTTTCTATATTCTTCTTATACAAACATAATTGTGCTATGCATTAAAGGGTGTCCCCCAATGTTATACCATTCTTCAATGGCACTACAGCACAAATCGGGCCTTGACCGCCTGACCTTCAGGTTCCTTAACATTTTCGTTACTCATTATGGCAGGATTGTTAGCCATTCGCAAATCTCTCTATCTACGAATTTTTCATTTTCGTAGATTGAGGTAACTAAGGTATACCCAAGCGGCAGTGTGCTGGAATTATGCGTCAACCGAAATTTGAACTCACGACCTTCGCACTTTAGACCAACCCAGTAGACTACACATTAGCCTATGTTATACTCGGTGAGTTTGAAAAAAAAATCTTTTTCTCATTTCGTAAACATAAAAATTGCAGGATATAATTTGGAGAGTGTGGACAACTTCATATATCTTGGTGCTAATCTAGCTAATCTAGACTGTAATGAAACAGACGAAATCAAACGACAAATAATACTTGCAAATAAGACGTATTATTCGGTACGTCCAATAATGAAATCCAAGAAAGTGCACAGGAACAATAAGCTGCGGATATATAAAACTATTGTACGACCTCTGCTCTGTTATGGCAGCGAGGCGTGGACATTAACGCGAACTTCCGGCAAAGCAGTTAACGCATTTGAAAGAAAGGTCCTCCGAAGAATTTTGGGACCTGTGAAGGAAGGAACGGAATGGCGAATAAGATACAACCATGAGTTGTATCAACTCTACGACGAGCCAAAAGCTTCAACGTTCATCAAGCTGGTCATGTAGAGCGAATGGAAGACAGGAGAATCCCCAAACGTGCTCTTAAAAGCAAAGCGAGTGGTAGCCGGTCAGTAGGCAAACCACGCAAGCAATGGGAAGACTTGGTTGATGAAGACAGCAAAGCCGTTTCAAAAATTAGCAGCTGGAGGATGCGGTCTTTGTATCGAGACGATTGGAAGCGATGACTTCAGGAGGCCAGGGCCCGATTTGGGCTGTCGTGCCATTGATGATAATGAATCATTTGAAACAGAATTGTTATACACCGATGGGGCCTCCCTAACCTGCACATTTCATAAGTAATGAAAAAAACACAAAATCTGAAAATTTTTGATTCAAATTTTAAGTTAAAAACTTGAACATTTACGGAATGCATTTAAAAACATAACAGAATTATGGTTGGGCATATGGCCCAATCATATGATACTCTAGATGAAATAGGGAAGACTTTATTGTACCGGAAAATATGTCATCTCAAATTCTTTCGAAGAGTGAACTGTGAATTTTGTATGGGAGGTGATAAAAGCAGAGGGGGAAGGTTTGTAATTTTTGTATATAACACCGAACGTAGTATACAAAATTTAAAGTTTGTGTTGAAATTAAAAGAGGTTCTTTCTCTGATGACGGCTAGACTTCAAGTGAAGGTTAGAGTGTTTATTTGACATATGTATTCAAAATGGCGTTTTACAAAAATAGTCAATTCATATTAGTCAATTCACAATAGTGTACGAAAGTACAAATTCAAATTCAATTATAATTACAACACTCTCCCTGAATTTTAATTTACATACAACTATAAATATTAATTTGACAACCCAAGTGATTTCGAGAGGTTGCTTTGCCTTGTAGAGTTCATAGCCTTTGTAAAGATATCAGCGACCATATCTTCAGTTTTTACGTAGGTAAGTTTGATGACACCCTCATTTATCTTGTCCTGAACAAAGTTGCTCTTGATTGCAATATGCTTCGTACGTTGAGAGAAGTTGTTGTTGATACTCAAGTGTATGGCACTCTTGTTGTCGCAATATAGTGTCATGTACTTCGTAGGATGGTATAACAGCTCTTTCTCTAGTTGTTTTAGCCATATCGCTTCCTGTGTTGCCGCCACAATAGACATTAGCTCAGCCTCCGTCGTCGAAATAGCCACGGAATGTTGTGTCTTTGCTGCCCATGAAACGGCTCCACCCTGCATCATAAAAACGTAGCCTGATGTCGATTTACGTCTATCGATATCACCACCCCAATCAGCATCGCAGAAGCCAGTTAATTCGTCGTGCACTTTGCTAGAATAAACTAGAGTTTTATTAAGTGTACCCTTTAAGTACCTGAATACGCGCTTAACAGCTGTCCAATGGATTCGCCTTGGGTTTTGGTTGAATCTACTTAGTAAACATACAGCAAAGCAAATATCCGGCCTTGTAAGTTGCGCTGCATATATTAAAGACCCAATAGCCTCTTGATAGGGCACATTGATCATTTCGATACGTTCCTCTTCACTCATAGGGCTCGTATCCTGAAACAATCGTTGGTTCGGATCGAGTGGTGTCGAAACAGGATTGCACTCCGACATCCCAAAACGGTCCAAAATTCGAGAAATGTATTGCTTTTGATCCACTGCAATACTTTGAAGATCCTTAGAGTGAGCAATCTTCATACCCAAAAGTAGAATTGGATCACCAAGATCCTTCATTTTAAATTGGCTCATTAAATGACGAACCAATCGATATTCTTCGTTTTCGTTGTTACATAAAATTAATATGTCGTCGACATATATAGCCAATATTAAAATATTACTCTCGTCAACTGAGTAATAGATACATTGATCGGCTTGAGATCGAATGAGACCATATTGAATCAATGCCGAGTTTAGCTGCTCTTTCCAGCAGCAGCTTACACACGCGACCACTGCCGTCGTTGAACATTTCGGGTTGTTGCATATAGATGTCTTCCGTTAACTTTCCGTTGAGAAAAGCTGTCACTGCATCCAGTTGACGCGATCGTAAATTTAACTTCGTTGCCAATGCCAATAGAAAACGAATGGATGTATGTCGAACTACTGGTGAATAACTTTCTTCGTAATCTATGCCTTCTCGTTGTGTGAAACCTTTTGCCACAAGCCGCGCTTTGTACTCTGTTTGAGTCTTTGCGTTAGTTTTAGTTTTAAAAACCCATTTGCTGCCTACTGCTTGTTTTCCCTGCGGCAAGTCCGTAAGCTCCCACGTTTGATTATATTGAAGTGATTCAAATTCACACTTCATTGCCAGCTTCCATTCCTTTGCTTCTGCACTTTGCAAAGCTTCCTTCAAGGTTTCAGGTTCCTGCAACTCCTTGGTTTTCATTGTGTATGATTTCTGATGAAACTTTTGCTTTTTTGCCAAGCGTTCTGATCGACGCATCATGCCCACATCTTCCACATTTTCATCACATGATGACATTGCACTGACACTGACAGAACTATTCGCTTCGAATGGTTTTATATCTTCAGCATCTTCAGCTTCCTGTTCACTTTCCATTTCTTTATGTTCATTCTTCTTCCATAATGTTTCATTTTCATCTATGGTAGATAAATTAATATTTTCCCAATTGTCATCCTGGTTGCAACTTTCCGCTTCCAAGAAAATAACTTCTCTGCATATCATTATTTTTCGTGTTGAATTATTGTACAGGCGATATGCTTTCGAGTCATCACTATATCCAACGAAAATACAGTCTGTTGATTTTGAATCTAATTTCGTTCGTTTTTCCTTAGGAATATGCGCCATCGCTTTGCATCCGAAGATTTTCATACACTTAAGATCTGGAACCCTGTAAGTCCACAGCTCGTAAGGTGTGTTCTCTCCTGTTCCCCTACACTTCAGTCGATTAATTATATAGGATGCAGTAGCCACTGCTTCTGCCGAAAAACGCTTGTCTACGCCTGAATCGATTAGCATACAACGTACCTTTTCGATGATAGTCCTATTAATCCTTTCTGCCATGCCATTTTGCTCGGGACTGTATGGCGCAGATTTCTGATGTGTTATACCATTACACTGTAAATATTCGCGAAATGATTTATTGCAATATTCACCTCCATTGTCCGTTCGGAGAGTAATGATATTATTACCGGTCTGTTTTTCGGAAAATTTTTTGAACAGTTTGAACTTCGATAAAACTTCAGATTTTTCGCGGATTGTATAAACGAATAACATACGGCTGAAGTCATCAAGAAATGTGACAAAGTATCGCACACCACCGAACGATTTGATATTTATTGGTCCACAAACGTCTGAATGGACAAGCTCAAGTTTTTTCGAAGAACGTTGCCCTTCAACCTTGAATGACATACGCGTTTGTTTGCCTTTTATGCAAACTGTACATGGTTCATCTAGTTTGATAACACTACTGTGACCCATTCGACGATGTAAAATATTTGGATCTACTTTGGCAGCCATTGCCTCTCTTTTTGAATCGCACTCTTTTACATCTAACTTATACATTCCGTCCAACTCCGTTGCCGTTGCAATGACCTTTCGCTCACTATTCAATATTTTGCAGCCACCTTTTTCAAAAACTACTTTATTTCCATTTTTAACTGTTTGGCTTACAGAAATTAAATTTGTACATAAGTCCGGTACGCACAATAAATTTGTACATAAGTCCGGTACGCACAATACATTTTTAATCGTTGCTTGATAATTTCCCGATGATAATTTTACATCTCCCAAGAAAGTTGCACACATTTTCGCATTATTAGCGGCTGTTACAGTCTCGTTTGATATTTCCCGTTTACTCGAAAAAACCGATTGCTGTGACGTCATGTGATTAGAAGCACCGGAATCTACAAACCAATCACTCGAAACAGTCTTAGAATCGCGCGAAACATGCAAAACCACATTAGTGTTATGGCTTTTTACGTTTCCAGATTTATCCCTTTTTGTGCAATTTCTTGCGAAGTGACCTGATTCCCCGCAATTAAAACATCCATTGTGAGAAGTTTTATTATTTTTCGTTTGGCGATTTTTAGGTTTGAATTTCTTTGCGCCCTTTCCGTAAAGTGCTAAGTTTTCAGAATTTCTTTGTCCATCGAACATAACCTCTTGCAACAAGATAGTCTTTACCGAATCCGCCGAAATTTTTTGACCCGAATTTTCAATGCCCATCACGAGTGGCTTAAATTCATCCGGAAGCCCACCAAGCATAAGCGAACCGACGATTTCTGAATCTATGTTTAAGCCCGATTTTTTTACTTTAATCCACAACATAGTTATTTTATTTACATAATCCTCGATCGATGCACATTCCGCGAGTTTGACCGACACTAACTGCTGAAGTAAATTTACCTTGCGTCCTGTACCGCTATCCTCAAACGCACTAGCGAGGCAATCCCATGCTTCCTTTGCAGACGCGGCTTCCATTACGTATGAATAATTCACAGGATCAATCAGAAGGATGATTTCGGATTTCGCCTTCAGGTCGTGTTCTGGATTAGGTGCAGCACTGCCGTCCACGTGCTTCCATAGGCCTTTTATCACGAGATATGACTTGGCTGCCGTCCTCCAAACGTCCCAATTTTCTCGGCCCTTGAGTTTTTCAACTCGCACTAATGCTTCCGACATTGTAAAAGATTTAGAAAAAATTTTTCTTTAAATTAATGGAACGAATACTTATCAGAGTGTGGTTAAGGCGACTTCTGGGCCCATAACCTGTTGAAATTGAAAGAGGTTCTTTCTCTGATGACGGCTAGACTTCAAGTGAAGGTTAGAGTGTTTATTTGACATATGTATTCAAAATGGCGTTTTACAAAAGTAGTCAATTCATATTAGTCAATTCACAATAGTGTACGAAAGTACAAATTCAAATTCAATTATAATTACAACAGTTTGTACCTTCCATAATTTTCGAGGAAATTGAACAATTTTTGTCTGAAATTATGGCATTTGTATGGGAGGTGGCAGAGAAAGTGGGAGGTTTTGGATGATTCTGAAACTGCTTATCAACATCCTAATCACATTGCTTTGTTACAATTTTAAAGTTGATAGCTCTCATATGTTCGAAGAAGAAATACATTTCATGAATTTCCAACACAAAAATTTGTATGGGAGCTGGTAAAAGAAGTGAAGCGAAGTTCATATTTTTTTAGCATTTATTACCATCCATTGTTAAGGGACAAATTGTGGCAAAATTTTAAATTTGTACTTTTTCTAGTTTCAATGAAAATCGATTTAATGCATTTACCAAAATTGTGCTTTTGTATGGGAGGGGGTAAAAGGAGTAACGGGATCAGATCAATATTTTTTGACGTCAATGATATTTACATCTTTATACTATCACTTAATTTTCAAGTCAATAGCTGAAATGGTTTCGGCGAAAAATCAATTTCTTTATATTTCGATATTTCTTTAAATTTCTATGGGAGTGGGGGATGTGGCCCGTTCACCAACTTAAAGTTACTTTTTTCGAAAGTTATGTTGTAGACAAACGGTCACTCGGAATAGAGGTTTTTGAGTGACAACAAATATTTTTGTACCCCTGGCGCCTCTGTGCGATCATTATTTCTTAGCGTTACAAACGGTAAGGCAAACACAATATATTTTTAGATTTCATCTAAAGTATAAAAATCCATAAAAGTTTAAGATATTAACTGGTCGAATACCTTCAAAACCCCTCACAAACAAATATATTTTTAAGAAATCAAGTTACCACCAAGGCATTAAAAGCCTTCAATTTAAAATCTTATACAAATACTTCCAAAAATATTTAAAACAAAGTTGCATCAAAGGTTTTGAAATCCCCCTTACGACCAATTTTAATAAATCAACTAAAAACCAACAAATTAAAAACTACGAACTTGAAATTTTGTATGAACACCTTTCAAAGGAAATGAAAAGAAACTGCATTACTAATTTTACAATTCCCTCACCTTCTCTACACCCTCCCATACATACATATGTTTGATTCCGTGAATATAAAATATAACGAATTTCATGAGGATTCTAGACAACTTCGTTTATGAAACTAACATTCTACACAGAGAATTTTGAACGTGATACAATCAAAAAATTAAAAACATATAAACATCAACCCACCCCTTCTACCCGTCCTATACAAACCCAAACATGCATAAATAAACGATTGAAATATTGATTATACATATGTATGTATATACTGGAGCTATTGATCGTAAGCACATTCAAGTGTTAAATAATTAACACCAGCCCTGTTCCGTTCCCTATTCACAGTAACACGCGTATTGACTTCCCACGCATCCTCAACTTGTCCCAAAAATAATAACGTTGCACCCGACTTGTTGGCAGATATATTTTTTTTGTAGCAAATACTCGAGCGAAGATCAAGTGCAGATAGGAGCGAGCCAATTACTTCACGATTAGAGAGCGAGAGATCTAAAAAACAAGAAGGTACGTATACATTGGATACGAATCACTATAATAATACCCCCTGGGGAAGGCATCCGAACCCCACCCCCTATCGCGGTGGACACGTCTTTGGGTGCAGATATACCCATGAGAAGCACTGGTATATGCAAGTTATAAATCAAATTGAATATACAATTTAATCTAGAAGTATATTGTTTGCTTTAATGTTTGCAAACAAATAACGCATGCACAATTCCGGATCGCCCTTGTTCGGGATTTTAACAATAACGCTTTCATTCAGCCGGATACCCTATCCTTCGTCCCACACCTCAATAAAAAGTGGAAGGAGTATATCACCTGTTTCAACTTTAAAAAGTTTAGTTAGTAGTTCGTCTAAACGTAAGACTTTCCCACCATTGGCCGAATATCGGATACTGTTTCTTCTTTGGCCGCCATTAGCTTCACAAAATTTGCCGCCTTTTTTAACAGTCGTATCTTTCAAACACCAAATAATCTGTATTTTCTATAAATCATTCCGAAGTTGCTTACAGCATAAAGCTTATTTTTCATGCAGATTGTATATTTATAGATAGGTATATCCTCAGATTTGATCCTGAACTAGCATTAGTCGGCAGTTCTGAAATAATAAAATGCAAGAATCTCGTCAGAAATGGGTCTTTATATTTAGGGGTGAAAATGGCATCGGCGATCTACTAAATACATAGAAGTATTTCTTTCAATAGTAACAAATCCATCTTAACTTCCAGTTTAAGGAAGTTGTTCTTTGGAAATGTCCGACAGCCAAATTGCAAAAAAAATATGACAAATGCTACAAAATTAGTAAAATTTGTTACGAAAATGTGGAATTATGAATATTGAATCGACTTTACAGTTTCGAGAGTCTGTAAACTCGAGTTTGTTTTGGCATCACCATAGCTAAAAGCATAAAACGTACTCGAGGCAGATGAAAATTATGTGATTTGAAAAAATCTCAACTTGTTTGCGGTTTTTTTATGTATCGTACTTTGCTTACTGGATTGAATATTAACAAAAAACATACGATTGCGTGTAAACAATAACTAGTATCTTATATATGAGGCTATGATAGTAAAAGTGCCCTAACTCCGAAACGTTTCCACTGTTACTCTCATAGGCTCATATATACTTGGTTGTAAGTGGCTGATGCAAAGTCTCAGACCAAACAGTAGAACCTGCAGACTTATGTTTTTTTATTAAATTCTTTGAAATATAAAAATGCCATAAAATTGTTCAGATCCAGAAATATTACAGCTTAAGCCCCGAAAAAGAGTTTAAAGATTCCCCCTATAAAAAAAAAACTGTCAACATTAATTATATGACTACATTTTGGCGATATAAGTTTATCAGCTTCGGTGGCTTAGTTGGTAATATGCTCGCCTGACGTGCGGGAGTTTTGGGTTTACATTCGTGCCATATACATCCTGTGTAAAAAGGATGTATATGGCTGGAATCTAGATGAAATCTGAGAGTACATTGTGTTTGCCTAACTGTTTGTAACGCAAAGAAATAATGCTCGCACAGAGTCACTAAGGGTACAGAAACATTTGTTTTCGCTCAAAAGCCTCGATTCTGAGTTACCGTCTGTCTATCTGTCCATCTACCTACAACATAACTCTCAAACGATTTGGGCTATCACGCTGAAATTTGTTTTATGTCATTTTTAGCAAAAATGAAACTATAAGTTCGTGAATAGGCTACATCCCCCCACAATTTTCAAAAAATTCATTTATTCGATTTTCATTGCAACTACCAAAGCTAATACATCGGATTTTTGCCGGAATTTATTTTATTATAATTTCCACCAACTTCACGTCACTCCTACCCCCTTCCATACAAATCTCTATATAAGAAATTCAAGAAAAGCATTTCTCTCTCGAACATATGACAGCTTTCGACCTTAAAAGTAGAACAACGCATTGTGATAAAAATGCCGTTATAGATACTGATAAGCTATTTCAAAATCATTCAAAACCTTCCACTGCCTCTCCCACCTTCAATACAAATCTTCCAATTTCAGTAAAACAATGTTCATTTCCTTGAAAACTATGAAAGCTACAAACTTTAAATTCAGCGCGAAACATTTCGCATAAAATATTCGGTATAATATACATGAATTACAAATCTCGCCCTTCTGGTTCTATCACTTCTTATACAAACGAAAAGAATTTGAGACGACATATTTGCCGGTATATTAAACTCTTTCCAATTTCATCGAGAGTATCGCATGGATTGGCCTTTACGCTCAATCAAATAGAAACTTTCAGATCCAAAAAGTGTTACTCCCAAAACCTTCGAAAGAGAGTTGAAAGAGTTGCCCATCTAAAAGAACTGTCAACACGACGGTCCATCGGTCCGGGGTCGATTCCGGATACAGATTTCTTTATTTTAGATTTGACTAGAATAAAAATATGATTATTTTAGCGAAGTACGGAAGCAGATTTCCCCATGCGAGTCGAGACCAACAGTTATTATTGCTTATTAAATACAGCCCTTATGAGTTTTATACATTCGCCCAGTACGTAATATCAGTACTTTTTCAACTTCGAGCTCAATGGCATTTCGAAACGAGGTACAAGAACTACTCAAAATATCGATTTATTGCTCGATTCGAGTTATACATACAATTCAACCCTAGGATTAACGCGTTTGTGGATATATATCGTGATATTTAAGAGCTTAAATTTATGGCATTAAGGTCCAAAATTTCTAAAAAACAACAGAATTATGATTGGGCTTAAAGCCCAATCATATGATACTCTAGATGAGGTGGAAATGACTTTAATATACCGGAAAATATGCCATCTCAAATTCTTTCGAATAGTGAATAGAGACTTTTGCATGGGAGGTGGTAGAAGTAGAGGGGGAGGTTTGTATTTTTCATATATGACACCGAAGATGGCATGCAAAATGTTTTTTGCTGAATTTAAAGTTTTTAGTTTTCATTATTTTTAAAGAAAATGGTCATAGTTTTCCTGAAATTGGGTCATTTGTATGGGAGATGGTAGGGGAAGTGGAGCGTTTAAGATGATTTTGAAACTGCTTATCATCATCCTTATCATCATACTTTGATTCAATTTTAAAGTCGATAGCTCTCATATACTTGAAGGAGAAATGCTTTTCATGAATTTATAATACAGATATTTGTATGGGAGGTGGTAGAAGGAGTGAAGCGGAGTTGATAATTTTTTCGACAACTCATTTCAATTATTAAGAAACAAATTTTGGCAAAATTTGAAGCTTGTACTTTCTCTAGTTTCAATGGAAATCGATAAAATGCATTTAACAAAAATTATGCATTTGTATGGGAGGGGGTAGAAGAAGTGTACGGATCAAAACAAATTTTTTTCGTATTATTAATATTTCTATTTGTATACTTTACACAAAATATCAAGTTGATAGCTTTAACAGTTACGAAGAAAAATAATTTAATTTAAATTTCAAAATTTCGTGAAATTTTTATGGGAGGGGGTAGAAGGAGTGAGGTTAAGTTAATAATTATTTTTAAAATAAATTGCAATTACAATAAAATTAATTCTGGCAAAATTTCGTCTGTTCAGCTTTACTAGTTTCAATGAAAATCGAAAATATGTATTTTTCAAAACTGTCCATTTGTATGGGAGGGGGTAGAAGGAGTGAGGGGATCGGGTCAATATTCCGTGATATTAATGACATTTATATCGTAATACTTTGACGTAAATTTCAAGTCGATAGCTTAAACAGTTTCAAAGAAAAATCAATTTCTTTTCATTTCGAAATTTCATGAAATTTGTATGGGAGGGGTAAAAGGAGTGGGAGGATGTACCCCATTCACGAACGTAAAGTTACTTTTTTGCTAAAAATGACACACAAAATTTTTTAGCACTATAGCTCAAAGCTTTCGAGAGTTATGCTGTAGACAGACGGACAGACAGCAACTCGGAATCGAGGTTTTTGAGCGACAACAAATAGTTCTGTACCCTTGGCGGCTCTGTGCGAGCATTATTTCTTAGCGTTACAAACGGTAAGGCAAACACAATATACTCTCAGATTTCATCTAGAGTATAAAAATGGATGGACAAAAATCAGCTTAAACTTGTTTGACTACACAGAGAAAAGTGAAAAATAATGAGAAATGTAAGACAAATATTAGAGCTTCAATAGAGTGACAATATTGTAGAAAAAAAATTGACTAAAGCAGCGGTGTTAGCGTACAAATGCGAATCTGGCTATACTTAGTGATTTCCAATCATTTCAAATCTTTATTTTTCGGGTAAACAGAATTAACGCCTCGGGTGGCTGGTAGTCCGTGGTCAACGTCTTGGCCATCTCTGATTCAGTAATTCTAGTTGAAGGTAGGGTATACTTGTTAGTTGAACTGTCAATATCGTTGCATTGGCCAAACTCCTAGTAAGGATGATTGTGTGTGTATGGAGTATCTCTTGTCAGCATACACATGATTAAATCCATCATTACGTTCCTAAAACGCCATCACATTGGCGCTACAGTCCAAATCGGACTTTGGCCTCCTGAATACTGAATACAAAACTTAGACAATCAGTATACTTATACACTAGATGAAAAGTAATATAAGTTTGTTCCAACGAAGTTTATAACGCTAACAAATAAGGTACGAAGAAAAAAACATATTGAACGGAAGTTTATATTGTCAGTCAGAAAGTATGGAACAGTATGTCCGTCTGTTCGTTCGTACTCTAACTTGAAAACGTGTTGAGCTGAAGGGTTAAATTTTGTACACGTTATTTTGTAAAAAGTAAGGGCAAGTTCGTAAATGAGACAAACTCTCAACCCCTTATATACGAAATGACATATTTTTGCAACTTCACAATAAAATGAATTTCTTGAGAAGTACGGGTGCTTTTCATCTCAAAATTTAGAATGTAATCTTTTTCTGATAATAGTAATCTTGAGCATAAATATAATCGGAATCGCCCGCTACTTTCACCACTCTCTATACAAATTGCACTATTTCATCATTAATTTCCTGTTAAGACCCCCTATAGGAGCAAACGACAGAAACAGTTCTCTTCCAAGTGAAACCCTTCCCATAAAAAATGACACACTTCACAACTTTGCATTAAGTTTCTTTGGCAATCGTGAAATTTACAGATCTGTTGTCATTTTAATAATATAATTATAGTTATTTCTATAAAAATCACTAAATCTCCCACTTTTTCGACCAACTTCCATTTAAACTCATAACTTCCTGAAACACAATTCACCAACTTCCTCAGTACCTATCAATTATGAATCTGAAATCTGATGAACATATAATTTTTATAAATATGTCAAGTTTCGTTACTTTTCGGTACCAGTAATTATTCCTTACTTTTAGGAAAGTAGTCCATACTTTTTTTTGTTACTAGGTACTCGTGAATCGATATTATAGCGCGTTTACACAACCCTCACACAAATAACGACTGCCTGTCCCTGCCACCCAAGAGCGCCACAACCCTGCCCGTCAACATTCTTGTTGCTAAAAGAAACGAGGAAAAAAAGTCACATCAGTAGAACCTTTACCGAAAGGTCAACACATTCGTTTTCGTTCTTGCTTTGAAATGGCATGATACAGGTAGGATTTGCTCGTATAATGTCAACAAAACAAGAAACCAAACGTTACTTTCGGTATTGGCACTTTTTATGCATGTGATGAGAGTTCGGTACGAATACTCGAGTATCGAAATAGTAACGAAAAGTTTTGACAGTTCAGTTACTCTTTCGCATGTGTTGAGTCTTGCTTGGGAGTCGTTTGGTAACGAGTACTCGTGTAACGAATAGTTACACTTTTTATATAACATATAATATAAAGAAAATTAGGTCAATGCCATCACCCCACCAACTCCCAGAAAAAAATAATAATTTTTAAAAGTCACAAGAATTCCTAATTCATCCACACTACCGCATGATTGGAGTTTCCCCGTAATCGATACATTAAAATTAATTATGCCACCAGCTTAATCCCTTTGATAAATACCAACAAAATTATTTTATTTCATGTTGCGATATTGATATGTGAAGTGGTACAAGGATTTTGATAATTTCTTGATTACTGATTAACATTCTTATCAAAATGTTGTTTACACAATTTGACATCGATAAGATAAGAAAGTATTAAAATAGAAAAAAAATTTAAGAATTCGCTATTGCTTACACGAAATCGATTAAGTCTTTCTCACCAATCTAAACATATAATTCTAATTGTAGTGTCTTTCTGTTATTTATTTATAAATGGCTATAAGTTAGTTTTTCACTTTATTTTAGCGATAACTAAGTAGAAACACACGTTTCTAAAATTCTTCTCTGTCCGTCTATCTGTCTGTCACGCAAAAACAGCTAAGCAGATTGTTATAACACTTTCACAGTTTATTAGGTATGCTCCGAGATGTAATCTGCGTTTGATCTTATTTCAATACCCCCACGCCTTCTATCCCTCCCAGACAAAATGACTCATTTTCAAAAATATATAATAATCAAATTTTCTTGAAAACTATAGGAGCGAATAATTTGAAATTTAGGATATATTATTTTTATCATAAATGTCCCCACTCCTTCCACCACCTCCCATGCAAACTACACGTTCTCTTGAAAAACTATAAACCAATTTGCTCAGTACGTATAACATTTATCGCGCTCAAATTTTGTACGAAATCCTTAATAAGCATTATTAATAATGGGAAAAATATGGGAAAAAATGGGAAAAAATAAACCTATTAGCTTTCTTCTTCTCCTCTCATACAATGTGAAACAACAGGAGTATCACATCTTTCTACCACCTCCCATACAAACTGCACAATTTCACTAAAAACAATTCACTATTTTTCTCAGTATTTATTAAATTTGTTAAGCTTGAATTTGATACAAAACATTTTTTATAGCTACTGTCACCCCTTCTACCACTCTCCATACGAAATTTCTTAAGATCACAAAAATTTCGATTTCATCTATAGTATCGTATGATTGGGCTCTTTACGCACAATCGTATTCCTGTTATGTTTTTAAGCTAAATGTTATTTAATTTGGGCTTTTGTTTTTTAATTAATACAAGCTTCAACTATTCACGTGTCCTTAACTCTCTTAAATATGCATATGATTTCAAATCACGGGATCGATTTAACCACGAGCCTGTACCATACAAATGCGAGTATCATGGTTTCAGTCTTAATAATTTATGGTTCTGATTCCAACAAAATACAAGACATTGCGTTCAAATTTCATTCTCAAAAATTGCTTATTACTGCTTAATTGCTTATTGCTTATTCTTACGCGGACAAAGTCACGGGGTTTCACTAGCATCTCCGATTTTCATATCAATGAGCTAAATTTAGAAATTTTGTGCATAAAAGTTCTGATTATACTCTAGATGAAATTTGAGAGTATTATAAGTTTGCCACAAAAATTGTGACGCTAAGAAATAAGGCTCGAAGAAAAAATCTCAAAACCGGATGTCCGTCCGTGTTCTCTCTAGCTCGACAACGCTTTGAGCTAAGAAGTTCAAATTTTCTGCACTTCGTATTTGGCGAAAAAGTAAGGACAAGTTCATGAACGGGCCGAATCACTCCACTCCTTCTACTCCCTCCCATATAAATTGAGAGAATTTCAAAATTTGACAATAAAAAGATTTTCTTGAAAAGTATAAAAGCTATTGATCTGAAATTTAAAATATCTTATTTTTTACCAATTTAAATCTACTGTATAAAAATTAGTCCCCCACTGCTTCTACCATTTCCCATACAAACTGCACTTTTTCATGAAATACTATAAACCAATTTACTCAGTACGTATAAAATTTATCGAGCTGAAATTGTGCACTAAATATTTATTTAAAATTATTGGTAAGACCAAAAAAATTAGATGATTAGCTTCTCTCCTTCTACCTCCTCCCATACAATATAACACAATTTCAAAAAGTCGATTTGCCTGAAAATATGCCAAATGCATAATGTACTGCACATTTTCACTAAATCCAAATCACAAATTTTCTCAGAACCTATTAAATTTTTGAAGCCCATTTTTTTTTTATCTTAGTGATAATGCTAATTAAGTATTTATTACAATGTGAGCTCGATAAATGTTATGTTCTGAGAAAATCGGCATAGAGCATTTCCTGAAAAAGTGTAGTTTGTATGGGAGGGGGTGGAAGGAGAGGGAGGGCGCAAATAATTTTTATACTGTAGACTGAAATCATTATGTAAGTAATATATCCCAAAATTCAGACTAATAGCTTTTATACTTTTCGAGCAAATCCATTTATTGTCGAATTGCGAAATTGTGTCATTTGTATGGGAGGGGGTAGAAGGAGTGAAGCTAATCGTCTAATTTTTTTTGGCCTTACTAAAAATTTTTAATAAATATTTAGTGCATAATTTCAGTCCGCTAAATTTTATACGCACTGAGTAAATTGGCTTATAGTAATTCATGACAAATACAGTTTGTATGAGAGGTGGTAGAACGGACACGCATAATTTTTATACGGTAGATTGATATTATCATAAAAGTAACATATTCCAAATTTCAGGCCAATAGCTTTTGTACTTTTTGAGCAATTTGTATGGGAGGTTGTAGAAGGGGTGGAGCGATTTGGCCCGTTCACGAACTTGAAATTACTTTTTTGTCAAAAACGACGTGTACGAAATTTGAGCTTTCTAGCTCAACGCGTTCTCAAGCTAGAGAGTGAACAAACGGACGGACGGACATCTGGTTTTGAAATTTTTGAGTGATTATATGAATTTCTGTATCATTCATTTTTTTTCTCCGAGCATTATTTCTTAGCGTTACAAACTTTAGAACAAACTTATAATACTCTCAGATTTCATCTAGAGTATACAAATTCTGATAGCAACTCTAGCATGATGTGAAAAAATTGGTTCAATGCCCTTCTATCACTCCTCATACAAAATTTCTTAAAATTAAAACATTTCTCTTCATCTAGAGTATCGCATGATTGGGCCTTACGTAGTGCTTTCATGTTTATACTCTAGATGAAATCTGAAAGTATAAAGAGAGTATAAAAATGTGTAGCATTCAAGTTCATATAATCACTCAAAAATCTCAAAATCGGATGTCCATCCGTCCGTCTGTCTGTCCGTCCGTCCGTGTCCTCTCTAGCTTGAGAACGAGTTGATCTAGAAAGTTCAAATTTTGTACAAGTCGTATTTGACAAGAAAGTAAGGACAAGTTCAACGGGCCAAGTCGCTCCACCCCTTCTACCCCCTCCCATGCAAAATGACACAATTGATGATGATATTAATCTACCATATAAAAATTATGCATGTCCTTCTAGCACCTCCCATACAAACTGTACTTTTTCATGAAATACTCTTAACCAAATTACTCAGTGCGTATAAAATTTAGCGAGCTGAAATTGTGCGCTAAATATTTATTTGGAATTATTAGTAAGACCAAAAAAAAATAGACCTTCAGTTTCTCCCCTTCTACCACCTCCCATACAAAATGACAGAATTTCGCAATTCGACAATAAACGGATTTTTTTAAAAAGCATGAAAGCTATTGATCTGAAATTTGGAATCTATTACTTTTATAATAACTTCAATCTGCTGTATAAAAATTAGTTGAGTCCTCCCCCTCCTTCCACTACCTCCCATACAAACTGCACTTTTTTATGAAATACTCTAAATAAATTTACTCTGTACGTATGAAATTTATCTAGCTGAAATTAAGCACTAAATAATTATTTAGAATTATTAGTAAGACCAAAAAGAATTAGACGATTAGCTTCAATCTTTCTACCACTTTCCATACAATTTGACACAATTCAACAACTTTACGAAAAGACGATTTTCCTGAAAAGTATGAATGCTACTGATCTGCAATTTGAAATATGTCAATTAAATTATGGTTATAGTTATTTCTAATAAATTCACACTCCTTCTACCACCTCCCATACAAACTGCACAATTTCACTTAATACAATACACTAATTTCCTTAGTACCTATTAAATTATTGAATCCTAAATTTTGTATAAAACATTTTGCTAGCAAAAACAGTTTGATAAAGGTCTCAGCAGAGAACGAAACGTCACGAATAATAAAGTATAACAGTGTAGAATCCGAAAATCTTTTCTTTCAATCGGAGGCAACATCGTTAATGGCCAGGATAAATAAAAGTGGTCCGAAATGACTTCCTTGAAGGACCCCAGAATGCGCAGTAAATGGCTTAGAGTACAATTACGAAAGATGACTTGATAGGTTCTATCACATAGATATGACTTAATCCAATTTATAAACCATGTAGGAAAACCCAATAAGCTTCATTTTAACAAAATTATAGAATGGGGTAGATTATCAAAAGTCTTACTAAAATCAGTATATATATAATACAATCCACCTGCTTACCATCCTCAATAGCTAAAATGGATTTACTCGTTATCCCCATCAGATTAGTAATAGTGGACCTATTCCTAACAAAACCATGTTGTTTACTCGAAATTAGGGATTTACAGTGAAACGACATGCTTGCATACACTATAGACTCGAAAAGTTTAGGAATAATAGCCGACAGTTTAGCTATGGGCCGATAATTTTCAACAGCAGATTTTGCACCACTCTTGCGAGTAGGTATGATAAAAGACGACTTCCACGCATTTGAAAAAATCCTCGTTTTTAGGGATCTTTAGAAGAGAAGGGATAGTGGCTCAGCAAGAAAAAGACAACAGCGCTTAAGGACAACTGCAGGAACACCATCTGGGCCAGGAGAAGACACATCTTTAAGGCGGGAGATGTGATCGACTATATCATTATAAGAAATTGGTAAACTAGACAAAGAAGTTGAAGCAATATCCCTAAAGTCACCAAAATATGCCATATCAGGGACAAAGCTACTACTAGTAAAAGATCCACTGAAGAATGTGGCAAAAAAATTACAAATAGTAAATTGATCATTAATATCGTTACCAAGGAATTGAAAAGAAGCTGGATAACCATCCGATTTACGCTTACAATTAACAAATTTCCGAAACTTCATGGGATCTCTAACAATATCAGACTGCATTTTAATTAAATATTCCGAATATAAACGAATAGATAAATCTTTGAAAAGGTCATAATATTCCTCATACAAACAAAAATCAGATCATTCTTAGTCCTAGTATACTTATTCCAGGCAGCATTGTGAGATTTGCGAATTACGCGCAACTCTCTAGTGTACCAAGGGTACGACGATGAGATGTTCCTGCAATAGGTAAAAAGAACTGTAGCAACAAAAAACTGATACAAAACTTTATAAAGCTCAACTACGGCACCTTGAAAATTAGGATTGTCAAAAATTTCACTAAAGTCGAAATTAGATATAAGGTAGTCCAACCGAGAAAAATCTGCTTTATTAAAATCAAAAGAAAGCTCTTTCTCACTAGGGCTGACAATATGCTCCTCGTCAATTATAACAAAAATATTAATAGGAGGGTGCAAGACATCAATGATAGAAATTGAAGTTAAGCTCTCTTTCACAGAACAGGCACAACAGTCAGAATAAAAAACTAGGTCAAGCTGTCTTCCATAGGAATTCCGAAAAAGGCTAAGTTGATGGAGACCAATTGCAGTTATACTATCAACAAAAAAACATTCAAGCGAGGACGAAGAATCAGAATCTAAGAGAGTAGAGTCATCGTCGGAGAGAGACCAAGAAAGACCTGGAATATTAAAATCACCCAGTAAAATGAGTTTGTCAGAGATATTCACACTATTATGAACAACAGTTAAATAGTCAACTGTTCTTTCCTATAAAATACAAGGACTCGACGGGGGAATGTCCAACAAACATAAATATCCTTATTGCTAAGCACGAGTTTAACACACGATCTCCATACCATGAAGGTTCGGCCAGGAACAACTACACAATTAATGCAGCTACGGACTGCCAATAACACTCCGCCACCCTTCAATCTCAGATCGGAAACATAGCGATCCCTACGAATGACTTGGAAGTCTGAACTAAGAGTTCACAGTCAGAAAAACTACAATTTAGTCCCGTTTCAGTTAGAGCAATAACATCATAGGAATAATTCTGAGTCGAAGCAAATATCACTTGGGTTTTAGTGCGCAGTCCATTTACGTTTTGATAGTAAAGGGGCAATTGTTTAAGTTTTTTGGACCAGAACCGGGTGCATTATTACGACGGGAAATAAATTCTTTAAGAAATGCTCTAGAGGGGCATGAATTATTATCTAACAACTTATTGAAAAGTTAAATTTAAATTTAGTAAATTTTAAAGGAGCTAGGGTATAGCCTAGTAGGTAGCATGTTGGTCTTGTAATGCGAAGGTCGTGAGTTCAAATCCCGGTCGGCGCAATAAATTATTCCAGCACATTGCGTACTTGGATATACCTTGGTCACCTCAATCTACGAAAAATTCGTAGAAAGAGGGTTGTGCGAAGGCCTAACAACCCTTCCACAATAAGTAATGAAAAATGTTAAGGAACCTGAATGTCAGGAGACCAAGGTCCGATTTGGACTGTAGCGCCATTGTAGATGAGATGAGATGAAATTTTAAAGGAGGCAATGGAACTAGCATCTTTACTAATTTTATCATATTTAACTGCTGATCCTGTTAAATTACATTTTTTTAAAGCAAATAATTTATAACATCATCCGGGTATGTACGGGGATCCAGTCGAGAGACAAAAATGCCCTTTGGACGGGGCACAATAATAAGCAGATGTGGACGTGTAAGTAATAAATAAGAAGACCCAGTGAGATTAGCATCAGTAAGAGACGTTTGAGAACTACTCGAAGACTTTTTGGTAGACAAGAGAGCAACATTTTTATTAGCGGGTGCTTTTGAAGACGGTTGGCTGATATTAGTAGATTAAGATTTATTCATTCTAGTCTTTGTGCGGGTAGGACGTGGATGAAATGCGGAACTATCAATATTACAATGAATATCTGCAACCACCGAATTGCAAATATCACTCCGAGAAGCATTTCCTGTAACACAATTCTGCACATTATTAAGGTCAGTGAAGTCAGTAGGAATAGAAATGTGCTTGTTGCAAGGCATATCCTCACAACAAGTCGAGGCATCAACCAAAATTAAATTGTCTGTACTAGTCGAACAGTCTACTAGCGTAGGAGTCATTTAAACTAAATTAAAAAAGTTGTTGACTTTCACAAAAGCACCAGTTATTTACAGAAAATAAGGTAAAAATAATCTTCGATTTGAAAATTTTCCGCTCTGTGCTGAAACCTTGTATCCAAACTCTAATTGGAGAGGGTTCGTTGCTATACAGTTATTCTATAATCAAGATTTACCAGGCCGTAAGCCTAAGAACGATGACGTGGCGTTGAAGGAAAAGTGATGAAATACCTTTCTCAAATCGCTCTAAGCTCGACAAAGATGAATTTGACAATTCGATTTTGGTTTGTGATAGCAATTTAGATGACCATTAGAGTATAAAAATTCTTCCCTGGGAGTACAAATTGAAAACCGTCGTTTTTTTCAAAATTCAAGCAAAATGGTTAAATATTTATTATTCAAAGAAATGTCCATCGCTAGCCACATCTATTTTCCCATCTTTCTGGCAGCATACGGATACCGCGTCGAAAATACTGCTCTTCTTTTGAGTCGATCAACGAATCGGTCCAATGTTTGGCTTCTTCTAAGTGCTGAATGGAAGTGCTGGTCCGCCAGGCCATGCGTCATCGATCAGAATACGAGGTAGTCAGAAGGAGCGTTGTGTGGAGAATACAGCAAGTGAGGTAGGATGTCCCATTTCAGCGTTTCGAGGAAGGTTTTCACAACCTAAGCAACCTCTGGCCGAGCGTTTTTGTGCAGCAAAATCACTTTGTCGTGTCTCTCCTGATACTATGACCATTTCTCCTTCAATGCTTGGCTCAAACGCATCAATTATACTCGATAGTGAACTCCCGTAATGGTTTCACTCGGTTTCAACCGCACATGATATACTCTCATTTCCACCGCCATGCCGGTCGTTGACGTAAAAATCATTGCTCTTGAAGAGTTTATACCACTCACAATACGTTGTTTCACTAATAACACCCTCACCATAAGTTTCAAAAATCATTCGGCTTGCATCAAACGCAGATTTTTTTGAACTGAAGGCAAAAGGCAAAACCTCCTGCAAATGACGCTTATTTGGCTCATACCTCGACATATTCGCACACAAAAAACTATATGACGCCGATAATACTTCATAAATTTAATGATGAGGAGTCGTTGACAGATGCCTAAGTTTACTACGTGACGTTTGTGATCCACCATTGTAGATCAGCATTTACTGCTAGCACCATCTATTGGGAAACGGTGGGTTTCAATTTGTACTCCCGATATTTATTTATATCAACTAAGCACTTGATACTTGAACACGACAGAAAGTACTCCGAAAAAGTCACATTTTTGCAACTTAATGATGGCTTCCCAGAGTTCTGCAAATAGCCCAACAGTTTCTAAAAAAAAACATTGAATTCAAAAAGATATAAAATGTAAATTGAACAATTATCTGAATGATTAACTGTTCAACTCAAGTTTGTAAAATGAAAATTGAGTTAAGTCTTTTCTGTTTAAAACCGAATTAAGATTGAGAAAAATATTGAAAATAGTTCTATTTTCTGTCCTCTTCTTGTTCTTTTCTTAACTGACCTGAGGGTGGAATTCAAAAAATTGAGGAAAGAATTGTAAGGCTATTGCCTTCACTGAGGACAAAATTGAAATCCTGAATAGAAAACGCTTAAAGCTAATTCATTTCTACTAAAAACGGACTCTTATTCCTAAGGAAAAATGCATTGAATGAAAAAATTTCTATCTTCTGACCTCTTCTTGCTCTTTTCATCCCTGACCTGAGGGCGGAGCTGAAAAATTGAGGACAGTTTTACAGCGATTCAGATGATGAACGAGTACATACAATTCGAGTAGCTGCAACTTTTCACATCTTATGTTATACAAAGAAAAATGCAAAATGGGTTTATTTATAACTTGCTTTAAACGAAACATGTTTGTGGCTACTGTTTCGTTTTCTGTACTAATATTTAGCTAGTGCATTGCTCTCAAGTTGTTTTCCTTGCTATTATAATTTACTTTTCGTACTGAGTAATTTTTTTGCAATTTACCTCTCCTAAATAACTAACATATGTTTCCACTTATATCAACTTTGAAACACCTTTGAAACTTTCTGTTACAAATAAATCTTATCATCGAAATTCAATTCTTGGAGGATATTTATAGTATTATAATAAATTTTAATGCTGGGTCGAGGGGGTCGAGTTTTAATTCACTATTGAAATTCTGAATCATTTTCATGAAACAGAGTTGAGTCGAGTTTGACATAAAAATACCACTATCTTAATTTCAATCCATTGTCATTACATAAATTAATCTTAAAATTCATATCTGCCAACAATTCAGGCGTAACTTAATTAATCTTGAGGAAAAATCGGGAATGCGTGTGAATTCAATACCATGTGGGTAGGGTAGTAGATGATAGGGAAGACTAAGGAAATGGGAAAAGGTGCGATTCCGATCAACAGCTCCAGTTCTACAATGCCTTGAAATTATGACCTTATATCTGTATTGGGTTTTGAGATATAATGGTTCGAATGTTTGAAAACTGCACTCTTTGCAAAATGCCCCACATTTCCACCCGCTACTGTTATGTTAACATTTTATATTTTCGCATATTTCGCTTTTATAGTTCAATGTTCCCAGTTTGAACTACATAGCTTACAATATAGTCGAGATATTAATTTTTAATTGTTTTTTGTTGCACTCCTCTCCATTCTGACTCTTAAAAGTGTAGGCTTCCTTCTATGTCGATTATGGTGGACTTTTGTGCCAGCTAATTGGTGCAAATAAAAAAATATTCGACCAAAATTTGATTCTTATCACATTTTTTGTACCACACTGGATACAAAACATTATTTAATTACTTTATTATTCTAATAAAAAAAAAGTATTGTGATCAACACAGAAAAAAAAAATTTGCTGCCATGAAATTTTGTTTATTCACGTATCATGACTAAATTTTTCCCTAAAATTGCAACAAATCCGTCCCGCCGTACGCCGTACATATGGACTCATGTCTCCGAGACCGTAAAAGTAGAGTGTTCGTTTTTCGGTAGATTGTTAATTGGATAAGTGAGCTCTATTATCTACCTAGTCCTGCCATAAGTTCTGTCACATAATTTCTCACATTGGCAACAACTTTATTTTATGAGTGACATTTCAATATCGGCCAGTTTTATAAACGTCATAATGTTGTTGACAGTTGATGGTCATTTAAAGTGTGTTCGTTAACGTGTGAAGATGGAATGGGGTGTAATAGAAAACCGAACTGCAGTGATTGCACTACATAAGTGTGGAAAATCCGCGAGTGAAATTTTCAAGTTGTTGTGCCCGTTAAAAATAACGCAAAGATTTGTGTATCGTGCGATCCAGAGATATAACGCGATCCAGACTATTGAAGATCGACCTCGTTCTGGACGTCCGCGTGATGTACGTTCTTCTGCTGCCATCAAAACGGTCGAGAGTCGAATTCGTCGAAATCCGCTTCGTAAACAACGAATCATGGCTCGAGAGATGAACATCTCCACCCGAAGTATGTCTCGCATCATAAAATCTGACCTCGGGATGAGTGCCTTTCGACGATCAACGGGACATTTGCTGACTGAGCAGTTGAAGCAAATTAGGAGCACCAGATCGAAAGAGCTCCTTCGGCGGTACGGCAACAACAAACATCGAGAAATTTTATTTACCGATGAAAAAATTTTTACGGTGGAGGAACATTTCAACCGCCAAAATGATAAGGTGTATGCCCACAGCTCCGCAGAAGCCCGAGAAGTTGCCACTAGGGTACAGCGAGGACATCATCCAGCATCAGTCATGGTATGGTGGGGTGTCAGCTACGAAGGGGTCACCGAGCTTCATTTTTGCGAAAAAGGCGTAAAAACTGCAGCGAAAAATTATCAAACGGACATCCTGGAGGGATGTGTGAAGCCGCTGAACTCTACGCTATTCAACAATCGACATTGGGTTTTCCAGCAAGATTCTGCGCCAGCCCACAAAGCTCGAACCACACAAGCGTGGTTGGAAACCAATATTCCACAGTTTATAAGGGCGACGGAATGGCCTTCTGGGAGCCCAGATTTTAATCCCCTGGACTACAAACTGTAGGCGGAGTTAGAGTCCATGGTGTGCACGAGACGACACCCAAATATCGAGAGCCTTAAGCGATCTTTGACAGAAGCAGTAGCTAATTTTCCGCTAGAAACAGTGCGTACTGCTATCGATGACTGGCCCAACAGATTAAAGAGCTGTGTTAAGGCTAAAGGCGGCCACTTTGAATAATTTGTTGCTTATTTTACTTCCATTAGTATGCCAAAATAAAATATATTTTCCTTTGTCAAAAACTCTTTTTCATTTATACAAAAATTGCCCATATACGTGTGACAGAACTTATGGCACGACTAGGTAAATTCGGGGGGCTAAAAACAAATTGTTGGCCTATGTTTTTTTTCAAATGATTATATCTCGGGAACTACTTGATCCAAGAAAATCTTGCTTTAAAAGCAATAAAGTGGCATACAGTTCCACCATAATCTACAAAAGGGAAAGTTGATAATTGTAAGAAGGAGGGTCAGGGAGACTGCAAAGAAAAACACTTAAAAACTAATATCTCAAATATCTCTTAAGTTACGTTGTTGAAACAAAAAAAAACATTAATTTAGCTGTATTAGCGGAATACAACGAGGAGCGATCATACTTTATCCAATATAGGAAAAGTTTATGGGATTTCTCGAACCTTATTTAGCACACGTCGGTATATACCAGTAGATGTCAAAATTATGCTGGTAAAAACTTTAGTAATACCAATTTTGATATATGGGGATGAAATTTTCTGTAGACCTGATTCTATATGCAGGAATCGACTAAATGTAGCGATCAACTCTACTGTTCGTTATATCTATAGTTTGCGACGATATTAATATGTTTGTTCGCTCTCTAGACCGCTATATTCTATATCGCTGCTTGATATTTCTTTTCAAGATAATTCACTCCAAAAGACCTGAGGAGGGGCTGGTGATTTTCACAGGAGGCTCAGAGTATACTTGGGAGGTTGAAATCCAGACTCTTCTTCTTTTTTTTCTAATTAAATTTCCATTGTTTTTGTTTTCTTTTTTTCTATACTTCTTTTGACTAACTGTTATTAATGTAGAACTAATCTGAAATGTGTCACTTAATTTGAATAGTTAATATGCCGTTATTACGCAAACAAAAGATTCTTGTATCTTAGTTGTGTTAAACCAAATAGATAAATAAATAAACTAAATTAAACTAATACAAGAAAAATATACATAGAATTTGATCTTGATAGTAAGTAAGGAAATGAAGAGCATTTCAAAAATGGTGCACTTTTCAAAATTCAAAATAGACATTAAGTTGATCTATAATTTTCGTAAAAATTTTAAGATGGGGGGTGCAAGGGGAACGAGTTTGTTGTCCAAAATGTCGAAAATTTTCAATAACACTTTTAGGGCCTGGTAAAAGATACAAAGTCAAAATCTTGCACGTGCATACATCATTTTGATATACATAAAGGCAAAATAATAATTAAAACTAAAACTGTTATCCTCCAAAGGGGACCCACTAAGTGTTTCAAGTGTATTGAAAAAACCACAAAAACTCCAAACTTTTGAATGAAATTTTAAGGTACAAACTTGCAAATTTGTGACATTCATTTACAAAAAATGCTTAAGAGTTTAAGATATTGACAAGTCGAATACCTCCAAGACTTCTACCCCCTTCCATACAAAAGTATTTTTTCGAACATTTTTAATAAATCAATTATCGCCAAACCATTAAAAGCTATTAACTTGAAATTTTGTACAAATATTCCTAAAAATATTAGAAATAAAAATGCATCAAACATTTTGAAATCACCCTGCACTTCTTCCCCTACCCCTTTGCAAAAGTATGATTTCGACCAATTTCAATAAATCAACTAATAAACAACAAATTAAAAGCTACGGACTTGAAATTTTGTACGAACACCTTTCAAAAGAAACTTAGAAAAACTTTATCACAAATTTTGATATTCTCTCACCTCCTCTAACCCCTCTCATACAAGAATAAGAAGAATATAAAATACTCCGAGAATTTCATAGAATTTACTTCATCCATGAAACTGACATTCTAGACATTCTACACAATTTTGAGCGTGATTCGAGCAATTAATTTAAATGTTATTGACATGTAACCATCTCTTCTATCACATCTCCCCCCCTCTTCCCCTCCCCTATCCAATTTACAATCTGCCAAAATATGAACTACATCCTTATTTCTAAGTGTTTCTGGGCTATGAATCGCTGAAGCTTACAACGTACGGTTAACGGCGTACAAACAGTTGGATTTATAAACTCTAGATAAAATCTGAGAGTGTATTTTGTTTGTCCTATCGTTTCCAAAGCACAGAGTTGCTAAGGGTGCAGAAATATTTATTGTCGCTCAAAAATTTCGATTCCGAGTGACCGTATGTTTGTCGGTCTCACCATTTGTCTGTTTATCTACCTTTTCTTCTGTCTTTCTGTCTATCTGTCCGTCTGTATCTCTGTCCGTCTGTCTATTTGCCTTTTGGTCTGCCTTTTTATTTGTCTATCTGTCCGTCTGTCTGTCTGCACGTCTGTATACAACATAACTCTCGAATGCTTTGATCGATCGTGCTGATTTTTTTTGTTGTGCCATTTTTAGTAAAAAAGAAGCTTTAAGTTCGTGAACGGGCTACATCTCCCCACTCCTTCTATCCCCTCCCAAATAAATTTCATGAAATTTTAAGAAATTAATTTTTCTTTGAAACTAAAAAATATTGATCCGATTCCCTTATTCCTCCACCAGCTTCAAATGTATAATTTTGAAAAATACATTTCTGCGATTTTCATTGAAACTAGCAAAGTTAAAAGGACGAATTTTTGTTTTTTGTTTTTGTAATAATTGCGATAAATTTTGAAAAAATATCAACTTCACCCAACTCTTTCTACATCTTCCAATACAAATTTTACGAATTTTCGACATTTCAATTAAAATATTTATCTTCGAAACAGTCAAAGCTATCGACTTAAAATTTTGCGCAAAGCAAATCAAAGCATATCATGAACGTCGATAAATTTTGATTTGATTCGTTTACTCCATCTATCCTCTCCGATACAAATGCATATTTTGGTAAATGTTCGAGTTCCATTAAAACTAGAAAAAGTATAAACGTACAATTGCCGAAATTTGTCCCTAAATAAATACAATAAATCCTAAAAAAAAATCAACTTCGCTTCACTTCTTCTGCCCCCATACAAATTTCTGTATTAGCAATTCAAGAAAACCATTTCTCCTTGGAGCATATCTGAGCTAGCGATTTTAAAATTGGAGTATAGCATGGGACTCATAAGGACGCAGCAATTTCAAAATCATTCAAAACTTTCCACTTCCTCTGCTACCTCCCGTACAAACGCCCAAATTTCAGAAAATACGAAACATTTTGCATTCCACGTTCGGTGTCATATACAAATAAACTGCCAACAAGTCGGGCGAAACTATATTATTCTTGGGACAAGATACGAATGCGTGGAAAGTCAATATGCAGGTTAGAGTGGTTAGGGAAGGCTAAGTGAAAAGGAGTGCTTGGGCAGGGGTGTTGTCAATTTAACACTTAATTGCGGATATGGTCAATAGCTCCAGTGCATATAATCAATATTTCATTCGTTTATTTATGCAAGCTTGAGTTTTTATGAGGGGTGCGGTGATAGTAAGGGTGGGTGGATGTTAATAATTTTTAAATTGCTTGCTTGAATTACATCCAATATTCTTTGTATAGAATGTCAGTTTCATAGACGAAGTTGCATAGAATTTTCATAAAATACGGTGTATTTTACATTTACGAAAGCAAACATTTGTATGGGAGTGGGTAGAGGAGCTAAGGGAATCGTAAAATTTGTGATGCACTTTTATTCCGTTCGTCAGTCGGTTTATAACAATTGTAGAGCAAATTATTATTTTTTTCTATGTATATCAAATAGATTATGAAGAGATAGTTGAGATATTCATTTTTAAGTGTTTGTCCTCGCAACCCCCACCCCCCTGACCCTTCCTCTTGCAATAATTAGCCTCCTTCTAATCTGATTTTGGTGGATCTGTACGCCGCCTTAATGGTCCTAAAATATGAGATCACAATACTCAAAAAAATTACAAATCTCCCTCATCAGCTTCTACCACCTCCGATACAAAAGTCACTATTCTCTAATAATGAAGAATTTGAGATGATTTTCCGGTACATTAAACTCTTTACTATTTTATCTAGAGCACCGCGTGATTGGGCCTCACTCAAAATCATAATTCTGTTATGTTTTTGTTGCATTTTTCAGTTAGCCATGAAAAAAAAAAAATTTTCAGGGCACAAGATTTTTGATACCCCTTGTTAAGACCCCTTATATAGGTATATGACAAATACAGTTTTCTTCCAGAGGGCGCGATCCTGAGTATCGGCCTTTAGTTGTCGCGAGGACTTGTTAATCATAGTACATTTTCGAATGCCAAAAGTCGTTACCGTGGAATCCATTGGCATATGAGGCGCTGTAGCCGTTTCTCGTATCAGGTAGATTTTAAGATCACGGTGACAAAGCCCCTGGTCCAGTGAGTGTCCGTTTGCCATTTTTAGGGCAAGCAGGACTGGCTTTAGATGTATTCTATTGCGCCATCACACAGGAGGCACCAGTTTTCATTACAATACTTTATTATTAGAATAATAAAGTAAAATAAACTGCCAACAAGTCGGGCGAAACTTTATTATTCTTGGGACAAGTTGCGGATGAGTGGAAAGTCAATATGCAGGTTAGAGTGGAAGGCTAAGTGAAGTTGCATAGAATTTTCATAAAATTCGGTGTATTCTACATTCACGAAATCGAACATTTGTATGGGAGGGGGTAGAGAAGGTAGGGGAATCGTAAAATTTGATATGTAGTTTTATTTCGATTCTCTTGTGAGGTGCTTGTATAAAATTTCAAGTTCGTAACTTCTAGTTTGTTGGTTATTAGTTGATTTAATGAAATTGGTCGAAATCATGGTTTTGTATGGGAGGGGGTAGAAGGGCAAGCGCGATTTCAAAACTTTTAAAACAACTTCATTTGAATTATTTTTATAAGTTTTTCTGCAAAATTTGAAATTGATAGCTTTTAAGAGTTAGCTGACAACTTATTTCTTAAAAATGCTCGAAAAAATAATTTTGTTTGGTAGGGGTAGAGGAGGGAGGGGAATCGTAAGACTTGTGATGCAATTTTCTTTCTTTTCTGTTGTAAGATGCTCGTACCAAATTTCAAGTTCGTAGCTTTTAATTTGTTGATTATTAGTTGATTTAATGAAATTGGTCGAAATCATACTTTTGTATGGGAGGGGGTAGAAGAGCAAGCGCGATTTCAAAACTTTTAACGTAATTTCATTTCAATTATTTTTGTAAGTTCTTATGCAAAATTGCAAATTGATTGCTTTTGAAAGTTAGGTGATAATTGATTTTTTTAAAATGGCCGAAAAAATAATTTTGTATGGGAGGGATAGAAGTTTTAAAGGTTTTCGACCAGTTAATATTTTTTATATTTAGGGATTTTTCTTAAATGCATTTTTCAAATTTTCAAGTTTCTACCTTAAAATTTCACTCAAAAATTTTCAGTTTATGTGTTTTTTTCAATGCACATGAAACACCTTGTCCACGTTAGACCGGGAGGGTCGGTTTATAACAATTATGGATCAAGTTATTATTATTTTTCTATGTACATTAAATAGACGTATTCACATGCAAAATTTAAACTTTGTATCTTTCAACAGAGTCCTTAAAAATTCATTAAAAATTTTCGACATTTTTGCTTATCACCTCCCTCCCCTTTCACCTCCCAACTTAAAATTTTTACCAAAATTAAACATTATGTAGTTCTACAATCTGACAAATTTTTGATTTGATATCTGTACCCTTTTTTGAGATATAAGGATTCGTAATTTTGAAAAGTGCGCCATTTTTTAAATGCTCCCCATTTCCCCCCACTACTATTATTTCAACATGTTATATATTTTTTGTATTTTCCTAGTATAGCTTAATATAAGTTTTAAGTTTCAATTACATAGCTTAAGAGATAGTTGAGATATTCATTTTTAAGTGTTTTTCTTTGCACCCCCCCTGACCCTTCCCGTTACAATAATTAACCACTCTCTAAGCTGATTCCAAAGAATCTATATGCCACACTGATGGTCCCAAAATATGAATTTTTTACGATAAGTAATTTCGAAGATATAATCATTTGAAAAAACAATTCGGCCGACAATTTGTTTTTAGCCCCCCCTTTTCGGACACCAATAGATAAAAAAATTAAATTATTTTTAAAATTTGTCCCACAAACCCCTCTATTTGTGTGTTGAGTTTTAGCTTCCTGGCTGTTACCATGTTTGAGATATTTGAATTCGTATTTTTTTGCTTAAGCGCTCCCCCCGCCTCCCCCTGAAACCGTACACCCCCCAAAATGGGTATCCGCCTGAGATCCGCAACTATCTACAATCCTTCTAAAAATGAACTTTCTATCTTGAAGGGTTTGGGAGTTAATGTGCGCAGAGCGTACACGTCGGCGTACGGCGGACGGCGTACAGACAGACGGATTTTTTTTTTTGCATTTTTCGGCTAGTTTAGTCATGAAACGCGAAAAAACAAAATTTCAGGGTAGCAAATTTTTTTTTTCCAAGTCGATCACAATACTTTATTATTAAAATAATAAAGTAATATAAAATGATTTAAAATAGATGATATATTTTCAAAGTAAATCATAAAGCACATTATAATTAATATTCGTTTTTTTAGTCGTGCCATAGGTTCTATTACAAGGAAAATTTCCAATAGAAAATACCTTCACTTTATAAATTTATATTATCAGGAAATAATCCGAATAGTATTACAAATGGTAAAAAAAATTGTTCAAAATGATCCCTTGCTTTGATTAGGGGCCTCTTCAGGCTCTCCAAATTCGGGTGCTGTCTTTGGCAGGCGATTTCCTCAGACAGGCAGACCATAAGGAGCAGTCCAGCGGATTGAGGTATGGGCTGCCTGAGGGCCAATCTGAGGCCCTTATGAACTCAGGAATGTTGTCCTCAAGCCACAGTTGAGTTGATCTGGCCTTGCGGCTGGGTGCATAATCTTGCTGGAACACACAATGTCCTTCCCCTTACATGGTATCGCTCTAAGGCATAAAAGTACGCTTTAATATATCTACTTGATAATTACTGGCCCGACTTCTGACGCCCTTTTCACAAAATTGGAGGTTTGTGGTGCTTTCGTAGCTGACTTCCAGCCAGACCATAACTAACAAGGGATAACGACCCCTTTGTACCCGCTCAACTTTTTCCCGTGCTGCACGAGAGCTCGTAGCATAGAACCGGTCATTTTGACGGTTAAATTTCTCTTCGACCGTGAAGGTTCGACCATGAAGATTTTCTCGTCAGAAAATAATATGGCATGATGCTGACCATCCGCGTAACGAGCAAACAACGCCTTTGACCTTTTCACCCATTCTATCCATCCAGATAGAACGCGATCTGGGGGATTTTGTAAGCTTAACATGGAAGGTAAGCAACCAAGGAAAGACCAAGTCATTGATTGTTGTTCAAAGATAATTAGCAAAGCTCAAGCATGTAATAAAGCTTATGACAGGGCTAGGTAGTTCGAAATGGCCTCGTGTAATTCTCTTCTACAATGGCACTACAGCCCAAATCGGGCCTTGGCCTCCCGACCTTCAGGTTCCTTAACATATTTCATTACTTATTGTGGAAGGGTTGTTAGACCTTCGCAGTGCCTCGTGTAATGCTGTTGTATTTTGTTTTACTTTTAAAGGTACAAAGTTATATGTCACTCATCAATCAATCAAATTCATATTAAGATCCCCTACAGGGGCATAGGATAGAAACAGCTCTCTTCAACAAGGCGCGGTCTTGAGCATCGGCCTTTAGCTGTTGCCAGGACGTGTTTATTTCTCTGACCTTCTGCTCAACTTGAGGCTTCCGCGGCGTAGTGGGCAGCGTGCTTGCTTCTCAGTCAATAGGTAGTGGGTTCGATTCCCACTCCAGATGGGATTTTTTTAAGCACGAATTTTTCGGTTGCTACTGGCCATGAAAAATTATTCGAAATAAAATAGGCAAACGGTGTAAAAGCGAAACAGTTCCACTTCAAGAAGGCCTAGATACTCAGTAGATCGTTTCTGATCGCTTTCTATCATTCAGTCCCCAATAACATATGCAAATATGTTTAAGAGCAGCCAGTACAACTGAAAAATATATCAGCTTCTCCGCTCGTTACGGTCGTTCTCACTCCTCTTCCCCTACCTTCCTAATCCCATTCCTTCCCTCCATGACTGTGTTTTTGCATTGCTCGCTTCCATGTGCTACATGGCGACCAACCCGACATCTTCCTTGAGAATTATAATCCAGAGCCTGTTTGGCGATGTTTCGCTCTGGTTCCAAAGTGTGACCGATCCACTGTGACTTACGCCTTTGAATTTCAATGCCTATTTTAGTTTGTCCAGTTGTACACCAAAATTCGTCGTTGAAGATTACTCCTGGCCAGAATATGCCTTAAATGCGTCGGAGGCAATGGTTCACGAAAGTAGTACAACCATATAACAACACAGGTTTCGCAGCTTCGTGCGAAAGGGGAAAGGATACCAAAGGCCTAATGAGCTTTACTTAAACGAGCCTCAATATCATCTTTGGCTCCGACGTCCACGCTGACAATGCTTCCAAGTTAACAAAAATCTTGCACCTTTTCCACATCTTGTCCGTTAAGAATAATCAGTGTGGTTGTTTTCGAACCCATGCGCATTTACGCACATTTATTTCAGCATTTAGAATGCAACAAGCGAACATTTGACTCTAAATCCAGCTTTCAAGATGTCATTTATTACCACCAGAAACAGGGCTGGTGATAATATGCAGCCTTGTCTGGCACCCGTTCGCAAAGGAAAGCTCTCGAACAGCTCTTCTCTATGTAAGACGCGACACCTTGCATCTTCTTAGGATTCTCATAGCTATGACCTTATCTCCTACGCAAAGCATTCCATATGTAATCTCGCATCATAACGCTGTCAAAAGCCTTCTCGAAGTCCACAAACATGAGACGTAGTGGTGAAACTATTTCGGGGGATTGCTCCAATTTATCCATAGGATATTTGTGTGATCGGTACAAGACGACCCTTTACGGAATCCAGCCTGATAAACTTCGAGAGTGCTCTCCACGACATCACTAATCCTATTGAAAATTACCTTAGCCATGATTTTAGATACAGCAGTAAGTAGACATATACCACGCTAATTGCCACAATCCCGAAGGTCGCCGTTCTTCGGAATTTTCACACCTCAATAAAGAGTGGGAGGAGTATGCCGGCTATTATTTCCGGGTCCGCTTTGAGGAGATCGGTCGGTAGTCCGTCTATACCTGGGGCTTTCCTTCACGCCATTGACCGAATGGCGGAAACTCTTCCTTATCTGGGCGATCGTCCTTAATAGAGGACTGTTGCGGTTGGATGTTTGGTAGTTGTTCTGTTTCTGGAATATCTCCTCTGACAAGATGTTTAGAATATCAGAGAAGTATTCCTTCCATCGCCACAACTGGTATTCACTCATATTAAGGAGAGATCCGTTGACATCTCTCACCAGGTGGTTGGCGGTGAAATTACGCACACATATGTACATATGTATATATATACGAAAAGCCCCCGCTTTAACAGGTATTTCATACCTTCTGAAATGCCTTGTATTTTCTTCCTCATGAAGTGACTTTTCTTATGAACCCTTTAAGATACTCTGAAGAATGTTGTCATACAGCTAAAAGTCGAAAACAATTGTACTTGTACAAACACCTTATCACCCAGTTATTTTCTTTCATCGAATTATGAATTGCTGCTCTAAAAACTAAATTATTATTATCATGAAGCATTTTTTCCCATGCAACAAAGAAAACTACATCTCTGATTTTTTGTGTGAAACAAAAAAGATGAGTTGCTTGTTTCGGAATATGAAAAAGGTTTTGTCTATTCACATTATAAAGAAAAAAAAATGTTCTAGTTTCGAGGTTTTTGTTATAAAATTTGAATAAAGTTTTCTTCAAACGGTTGTCTTTGTTTTGTCAATATTGTTAAACGTAAACAATTGACTTTGCAATACAAAACGCATCAACTCCTAGGATCATTTAACTGCTCATGGTTGATTTTAGTTGACAAAAGTATTGTTTGTACCTAATCACTATTACTAGTAACTAGGTACTATAATATCGGTTAAATGGAAATAAAATACAGGAGAAATAGTCAATTAGTTAAATGTTTTTGTATTTATAATGCTAAGGTGTAGAATCATTCAATCATATTATGTAATTTTTGCTATGATATAATCGTTTTTCGTTATTAGCTGGTGAGATAAGCGAGTTTTTTGTTATGCTATAGAGTGAAGAACAAATTAACACGTCCTTTAAACATTTGTAATATAATGTCGTATTCTCTTACAGCAGTATAGAAATCATATGGAAAATGTTGTAAAGCTATTGAAAATAGCCATGTTTGATGATCACAGCATTTCACCAAGGGCTTTCTTTTTGCAATAAATGAGATACTAAAACAACCTCGATATGTTTTTTATAAAAATTAAATAAAGAAACTTTTAAAAATCTCTAAATAAAAAATGACGGAATCTTGCTACCATCCAAAGACGCCCATAGTATCATAAGTTTTTAAAAGTACATATTTCAGTTATTACCTAAGAGTGGAAGGTAAATATGAGTGTAATATTTGGTACATAAACTCCTATTGATATTCAAAGTAATCTTGAACATGGAAAGCTATCCACCTCTTCAACATACCACACTAGGCTTGTACAGTAGTGAAAGCAAATAAAATGTTATGAAATAAATCAAATCACCCACTCCGAGATGGTTTCAAATTTAAAGGATAAATAAGAGTCGATTCCTGGATTTCTATTATTCGCACATTTTCGGAAATCACCATGATTTCTTCCCAGGAGCTTTAATTCAATACAAGCTTTGGATTGAACTTATAAACTCTGACTTCACCTTAAGTATGCCAAACAATATTAATTTCTTCCGGCTCTTGGCCTTACTTGATACTCATAAGCGATTTTTTTCTAATTTCTAACAAGCACTACTTAAACTTGATTTACAGTCATTATCCTGAACAACTACATTCTTTCATTCCACTTCTTAAACACTAAACATGTTTTGACTGGGGGCACATAAAAGCACTTCACTATCAGTCCAATAGAACATCTGGATATTGATCCAACAAATATTCAAAGGAATCTGTTACATTTAACAACTTAAGCACGAAAACTTTTACACATGCCAAAAAGCTTATTACCCTTTCGCATTATTATTTTCTTATTATATTCTATTGTTGACAATTAATTACTCCTTTACTTAAACTTGATTTAACAATATAAAAAACGCGAGAATAATAACGAAATTTATGTAAACATTTCAGCACTAAAGTCCGTTTCCTGATTAATCTTAACCAACACACCTCTCTTTTGGAAAATCTATAAATGTCCTTGGAATGGGAGAGTGCTAACCACTATCAACTGGTCTACTGCCAGCCATATAATGATGGCATTTCATTTACAGGGGAATTATTTACCCCATTCGGATATTGTGCACATGCGAAGTCCTTTCTGTCCTTTAAAAATCCCTTCTGGTCTTCGATAAAGCGAATGTCAAACTGTAACGCAATTAGGGGAGCGGCAAAAATAATCACGTATTATGCTTGATCTAATCTTTATTTGAGTAAAGTGAGATTTATAAAAGGGTGTTTCTCTAAGACTATCAACTTTTGCGGTGAGTTCCTTTGAAAGCCAGATACTGATGAAAAATTGTTAATATCACCTTCATAAAAACTGAAATAATTCTTTTGGAAAAAATTTCAGATCAATAGCTTTCAAACTTTTCGCGAAAATCCGTTTATTGTCAAATTCCGAAATTGCGTCATTTTGCGTGGGAGAGGCTAGAAGGGGCCTTACTTTTTCACTAAGAATAACGTGTTCATAATTTGAACTTCCTAGCTGATCGTGTTCTCAAGCTAGAGAGCGAACAGACAAACGGACAGATAGACAGACGGACGGACAGAAGGACGGACAGACGGACATCCGGTTTCGAGATTTTCGAGCGACAACAAATATTTCTGTACCCTTTGCGACTCTGTGCGAACAGTATTTCTTGGCGTTACAAACTTTAAAGCAAATTTATAATACTCTCAGATTTCATATAGAGTATAAATATCTGAGGCTGGGTACCAATCTATTGGGATAATATGATGAATGTCCACATCACTTCGTACTCGTAATTGCATACACATACTCAAAAAAGTCTCCGTACATCTCATTAGTAAATTCTGGATGATGTTGGAATCGTATGAATCAATAATGTGATCTTGATTTAATCATTTCGATAAAAAAGCCTAAACTGCAAGAAATGTATTGAAGCCGGTTTGATTAAAAAATTCCCAAAATTAACGAAGATATGGTAATTTCAATACTTGGAAGTCTGTGTTTGGCCCCAAAAAAGTCTGCGTACACATCACAAATTTGGGGATTCCCCGAAATGTGCAGTGGTTATGCCTACATTTTTTCATTGATACGCGTGACGATACTTCATTGGAAAATTGTTTGAGAGTTTTGCGTGAATTAAAGACTATTCTTTAATATGGAAGTTAAAAATAAGGACATCAGTGTTAGTAAAATTGCGTGAAAACGGGAAAAGTTTTCGTGAAATCGCAAAATTAGTTAGAAGAACCAATTCCTCGGTACAAAGGGATTTTGCTAATTACGAAGAAACCGGTTTGATTATTTCACGGCATCGATCAGGACGTCCTCCTAAACTTACAGCACGTGAACGGAGTATTATTAATGCTGTGAAAAAAAATCCTCGATTGCCGGCGTTCCAAATTGTGCAGGACATAAAACAGAAATATAATAAAACAATATACGATGAAACAGTGCGCATAATTGTCAGGAAAGGCGGTTACCATTGTCGAGTTGCACGTAAAAAGCCGTTCATATCGGAACGAAATCGTCGAAAGAGAATGGAATCCGCCAAAACTTATGTAACTATGCCAAAAGAATTTTGGGAAAGCATTCCTTTTCCGAACGAAAGTAAGTTTTGTATATTTGGGATAGAAGGACGCAAAGTAGTATGGAGAAAACGCTCGACAGAATTCAATAAAGAAAATTTGATTCCCACTGTAAAGCATGGTGGCGGTGGTGTGATGGTTTGGGGGTGTATGGCAGGCAGTGGAGTGGGACAACTAGTTTTCATAGAATCCACAACGGATAAATACGGGTGCCTTAATATTTTAAAAAATAATGTTAAGCAAAGTGCTGAGAAATTGCGGCTAGGGAACGCATTTTACTTTCAGCACGATAATGACCCCAAATATACTGCTGAAATAAATAGGCTTTGGTTGGCCTACAACGTCCCAAAACTCTTAGGTACACCTCCTCAATCACTAGATGTAAGCCCAATTGAACATTTGTGGGATTTACTTGAAAGAAAAATTCGACGGCATGACATAACAGGCAAAGAGTCATTAAAAAATGTTATTTTGAACGAGTGGAACAAAATAACGGCCGAAGTAACATCAAAGCTTGTTCACTCCATGCAAAATTGGCTAAAGGAAGTCATTTATAGGAAGGGCTATGCTACTAGATATTAAGGTTCTTAATCTGATAAGCTAATATAGTGCATTTCAAATAAAATGAATAAATTTTTTCAGGTGTACGCAGACTTTTTTGGATGCATTTTGATGACTTCTCAGAACAAACTTTTTTATTTTGGTTATTCTAAACAGCGAACGAGTACTCAGTTATATATTTATCTACCATATAGTTTAATGAACTCCGCCATAGACGGTCCCAAGCCCGATTTGAGAAAGGAGGAGGGAAAATGGAGTTAACCTGAATGGCCAGTAACACCAGTGCGTCTCAGGAAGTAGGCAAAAAGTATGACATAGTTGGACTTGCAGCATAGCTGTGAGAACTCCAGCATGTCATATTTAGCTCAAAACTCCCACCCTTTTTCTACTAGGGTGTAATAAATAAGTAGGACCTGTCCTCCAGGTCAGGGGTTTGGCGAGGCGCTGACAACGCATCACCGGAAAAAGAACACTGTCCAGAAACCTGAAGCACAGCCTCGGAAAGGATGGACTCAACGGCAACGATCCCGCAAACGAAAAATGGACTACTCTATTGGATCTTGGAATGTTCGATCCTTATTTAGGACAGGAGCTCTGAAAGAGTTTCTCGAAGAAGTGGCAAAACACAACATCAACATAACTGCCATCCAAGAAACGAAATGGCTCGGTAGCGAAATCATGAGATCACACACAATCTATCCAAGTGGAAAATTGTCGGGAAGCAGAGAGTTTGGAGTCGCTTTTTTCGTTGACAAAAAATTTTAACAGCAGGTCACGAGCTTCAGATCAGGAACTGAAAGATTGTGTGCAATCCGAATAAAGACTAAATTTTTCAACACTTGGTTGATCAACGTTCACGCACCAACAGAAGACAAGGACGATATAACTAAAGACGAATTTTATGCCACCCTAGAGACAACCTATGATTCACTGCCCTCGAATGACCTAAAAATTGTCTTAGGGGATTTTAATGCAAAAGTCGGAAAGGAGGAGGCTCATAGAGGAACAACAGGAGGGCACAGTCTCCATGACATAACCAACGACAATGGCCAACGTCTTATTGATTTCGCAAGCAGCAAAAATATCATAGTAAGCTCTACGTGCTTCCCAAATAGACCACGTTCTAATTGAGAAAAGGGCTGCTTCCAGCATACTTAATGTACGAACTCTCCGCGGTGCGAATTGTGACTCTGATCACTATCTAGTCAGAGCTAAGTATCGATGCAGAATAGCTTGTCGTGGATATTCGAAAACGAGTAGATCTCGCAAATTCAATGTCGACAAGCTTAACGACGAAACGGTGGCGCAGGCTTACATGTTAGCATGTAATAAACACCTGACACCAATATATGAAAATATCCAAAATATGCCAGTGGAGAATGCGTGGATGAAAATACGAGACGGCATCCTCCACAGAAGAGATATTAGGATATCAAGCACGACGAAAAAAATAATGATTGGTTCGACCAAGAATGCCGCGATGCAATATACAGAAAGAACGAGGCTTACAAAATTTTTACTGAACGACCAACACGAACCAAAAAAGAAAGATATGACGAGCTAAGGCGATATGCGAAAAAGACCTGCAGGCGAAAACAAAGGAAGTACCATAATGACAAAATACAAAAAAAAAAAAAATGGACGACGACATGAGAAAAAATAAAACGCGGGACGCATACGCAATAGTAAAAGATCTAAAAAAGGGATATAAGCCAAAAACCAGTCTCTGCAAAGACGTAGAGGGTAACATCATCAGCGACACACAGTAAATCAAAAGGAGATGGGCTTCCTACTTTGAACATCTTTTGAATCCCACCCCATCAGCACCGATCAGGACAGACAACATCTCAAATGAAGCCTCAACTGACGAAGAGGAAATAGCATCGACATTACCCACGCTTGCTTGAGAAATGCTGAGAATATAACACAGACGTGCACCAAATCTTCGTAGATTTTAAACAAGCATACGACAGTATCGACAGGAGCGTACTGTATCAAATCATGCTTAATTTTGTAATTCCCCCAAAACTAGTCCGACTAACAAGACTCACAATGACGAACACTGAATCCCAAGTGAGAATACAAACCGATTCCACAACCAGCTTTCGAACGGAATGTGGTTTAAAGCAGGGAGATGGTCTAGCCCCTATGCTTTTCGACATGGTACTAGAGTATGTCGTCCGAAAAATCCCAGTCGACACCAACGGGACACTACTATTCAAGTCCACCCAACTAGTAGCATACGCTGACGACATTAACATTCTAGCAAGATCCTTCCCTAGTGCTAAAGAGGTATTTGTCAATCTTGACTCCGCCGCAAAAGAAGTCGGGTTGCGCATTAATGAAAGCAAAACAAAAGTAATGACTCAAACAAGAAGGAGAACGCCAATCAGACAAAACATAACAATTGCGGAATATAATTTGGAGAGTGTGGACAATTTCATATATATTGGGGCTAATCTAGCAAAGGACGGTAATGAAACAGACGAAATCAAACGACGGATAATACTTGCAAATAAGACGTATTATTCGGTACTTCCAATAATGAAATCCAAGAAAGTGCACAGGAACAATAAGCTGCGGATTTATAAAACTATTATACGACCTGTGCTCTGTTATGGCAGCGAGACGTGGACATTAACGCGAACTTCCGAAAAAGCAGTTAACAAATTCGAAAGAAAGGTCCTCCGAAGAATTTTGGGACCTGTGAAGGAAGGAACGGAATGGCGAATAAGATACAACCATGAGTTGTATCAACTCTACGACGAGCCAAAAGCTTCAACGTTCATCAAGCTACGTAAACTGCAGTGGGCTGGCCATGTAGAGCGAATGGAAGACAGAAGAATCCCCAAACGTGCTCTTAAAGCAAAGCGAGTGGTAAGACTCGGTTGATGAAGACAGCAAAGCCATTTTAAAAATTAGCAGCTGGAGGACGCGGTCTTTGGATCGAGACGATTGGAGGCGACGACTTCAGGAGGCCAGGGCCCGATTTGGGCTGTCGCGCCATTGATGATGATAGTTTAATGAAAATAATTAACAAACATTTTTAAGTTAGAAACAAATGGCAAAGGTTTTTATATTGATATTTTTGCTACGACCAGCAAGTGTACGCAGACTTTTTTGAGTATGTGTAAATACCAGTATATGTGTAAGCTACTGGACATATCATACCGACAAAAAATGTAATTCTTAAATCTTCGAAAATTGCAATTTTTGTGAATTGTCGATTATATGGGGGACACAAAGATATATGGTATATTGGGCTTTTATACTCTAGATGAAATTCGAGAGTATTATAAGTTTTTAACGCTAAAAAATAAGGCTCGAAGAAAAATGGATTGCACAGAAGTTTGATTCATTTCTCAAAAACTACAAAATCGGATGTTCGTTAGTCCATCTGTCCGTCCGTACTTCTGTTGCAAATGGAGCAGTTGCACTAGGCTCCATGCTTAAGGGGGCAACATCGTAAAAGACCACACTGTTAACTGTGTAACGAGATAAAGGACGCCATTGCGCCAACAGATAATGGGTTTCCTTCATGGTTGCGAGAAAACACCAGCTGTATTGAAAAGGGCGATAAAAGGAAAACAGTAGATCACACGTTCCTATCGGTACAATCTTAAGCTCCACGTTAAACACCACTGTAACGAACTGAACATTCCACCAACAGATAATGGACGTCCACTGGACCTCGCAGTATGGCGTGGGAGGTAAGTCTTGTTCCCGGTTCCGACATCACTCATTACCAGGAAACCCTGGTTCATATTACGTTCTGGCAATGATTTTCCCAAAGCAGGCTTACAAATGTACCGATAGGCAACGTGAGCCCTTACCGTCTCCCTATTTTTATCTCCATTTCAATCACATCTCTTCAAGGATCGTGCATTCCCCAATGATTATATCCTCCTCCTGCTCAACATTTCATAACATTTTTGTGACTTTTTCATAATTGAAGAAAACAAACTTTCAAATTTGTATTGTACTTCCATTAAAATATAGTCCGCCCTGTATTCATAATTTGTTTAATGACATTCAAATTCGGCAATTTCACAAGTGGCTCAAAATCTATTATTCCGAACTTTGTAGCAAAATTTCTTTAGAAAAGTATGTTTAAAAATGTCTTCTACTCTACAATGGCACAACAGCTCAAATCGGGCCTTGGCCTCCTGACCTTCAGGTTCTTTAATAATTTTATTTGTCACTAGCAAACGCCCGCGACTTCGTCCGCATAAAAATCGCATTAATAAGCAATTTTTGAGAATGTAGTTAGTAATACATTATCCGGGATATATAATCTGATTAGTTTAATGGCTCTTTAAAGAAAATCTTTTGTATTTTGTTGTAATCAGAACCATAAATTATTAAGAATGATACCATGATACTCGCATTTGAATGGGAGAGGCTCGTGATCAAATCAATCCCGTGATTTGAGACCATATACGTATTGGTCGAATGGTAGTAAGGGTCACAGAGCGTAATCATGATCTGGTACATGACGTAGCATAAATTCTGTGAAAAGCCCACTGTAAATACCATCAACAGCTCTGCTACTGAATCCTATCTCCACTCCCCGCGGTGGCCACCGGGTGTTTTATTCAAAACAGCAGACGGAGAAGGGTGAAGGCGAGTGTTCCGCGCCTCTAATCGGAACTGCCATCCAGACTGGCCCTCCAGGTTGGGGGTTGAGCGAAACGCTGACAACGTCTCCCCGGAAAAAACTCGCGTGTCCAGGAACCCGGATTACAACCTCGGATTGGACGGATCAAGCGGCAACGACTACGGCAACGGAAAATGGACTATTCTTTTGGATCTTGGAATGTGCGTTCACTACATCGAACGGGTGCACTGCGGGAACTTCTTCAGGAGATGTCTCGTAACAACATCAGCATCCTCGCTCTCCAAGAAACGAAATGGCTCGGAAACGAAATTAACGATAGCAGATCTCACACAATTTTTACCAGCGGAAAAGAGCTAGGAAGCAGAGAATTCGGTGTCGCCTTTGTGGTAGATAATGCGTTCAAACAACTCGTAACGAAATTTATACCGATCAACGAACGAATCTGCTTAATCCGCTTCAAGTTGAAGTTCTTCAGCGTTTGGTTCATTAACTGCCATGCTCCTACAGAGGAGAAAGATGATGTCACTAAAGACGAATTCTATGCCCGACTTGATAGCACTTTTGACGGGCTGCCCTCTAATGACATCAAAATTCTTATAGGAGGCGTCAACAGTAAAATTGGCAACGAACTCTTTCATAGGGGCGTATCAGGAGGGGGCATAGCCTCCATAATGCAACGAATGATAATGGCCAAAGACTTATTGACTTCTCCAGCAGTAAGAACCTAGTCATAAGCTCCACCTGCTTGCCGCATAAAAATATTCATAAAATGACGTGGACATCACCAGATGGGCACACTTTCAACCAAATTGACCACGTTCTCACCAATTTAATCAGTAAGTATAAAATTTATCGATCTCAAATTGTGCACCAATAAATTATTTAGAATTATAAGTAAGACCAAAAAAAATTAGACGACTATCTTCACCCTCTCCCATACAAAATGACGCAATTTCGCAATTCGACAATAAACGGATTTGCTCAAAAAGCATAAATGCTATTGATCTGAAATTTGGAATATATTATTTTTATGATGATTTCAACTGTGCCATAGCCGATCCCAAGCCCGGTTGAGAAAGGAGGAGGGAGTTAACCTAATTGGCCAGTAACATCAGTGCGTCTCAGGAAGTAGGCAAAAAGTATGATATAGTTGGACTCGCAGCATAGCTGTGAGAATTCCAGCATGTCGTATTTAGCTGAAAACTCCCACCCTTTTTCTACCAGGGTGTAATAAATAAGTAGGACCGGTCCTCCAGGTCGAGGGTTGGGCGAGGCGCCGACAACGCATCACCGGAAAAAAAAAACAATGTGCAGAAACAGCCTCGGAAAGGATGGACTCAACGGCAACGACCCCGCGCAAACGAAAAATGGGCTACTCTTTTAGATCTTAGAATGTTCGATCCTTATTTAGGACAGCAGCTCGAAGAATTGGAAAACACAACATCAACATAACTGCCATCCAAGAAACGAAATGGCTCGGTAACGAGACCATGGACATGAGATCACACACAATCTATCCAAGTGCAAAATTGTCGGAAAACAGGGTTTGGAGTGGCTTTTGTCGTTAACAACAAATTTAAAGAGCAGGCCACAAGTTTCAAACCGGTAAGTGAAAGATTGTGTGCAATCCAAATAAAGACTAAATTTTTTAACACTTGGTTGATCAACGTCCACGCACCAACGGAAGACAAGGACCATATAACTAAAGACAATTTTATGCCACCCTAGAGACAACCTATGATTCACTGCTCTCGAACCACATAAAAAATGTCTTAGGCGATTTTAACACAAAAGTCGGAAAGGAGGAGACTCATAGAGGAACAACGGGAGGGAACAGTCTCCATGACGTAACCAACGGCAATGGCCAACGTCTTATTGATTTCGCAAGCAGCAAAAATATCAAGATCTACGTGTTTCCCACATCGGTATATTCACAAACGAGCGTAGGCATCACCAGATGGTCACACCTTCACCCACATAGACCACGTTCTAATTGAGAAAAGGGCTGCTTCCAGCATACTTGATGTACGAACTCTCCGTGGTGCGAATTGTGACTCTGATCACTATCTAGTCAGAGCTAAGTATCGATGCAGAATAGCTTGTCGTGGATATTCTAAAACGAGTAGAGCTTGCAAATTCAATGACGACAAGCTTAAAGACGAAACGGTGGCGCAAGCTTACATGTCAGCATGTAATAAACACCTGACACCAATATATGAAAACATCCAAAATATGCTAGTGGAGTGTGTGGATGAAAATTCGAGACAGCATCAAATCCTTAGCAGAAGAGGTATTAGGATATAAAGCACGGCGAAAAAGTAATGATTGGTTCGATCAAGAATGCCGCGATGCAATAGATAGAAAGAACAAGGCTTACACAATTTTTACTGAACGACCAACACGAACCAAAAAAGATAGATATGACGAGCTAAGGCGATATGCGAAAAAAACCTGCAGGCAAAAACAAAGGATGAACCATATTGACAAGATACAAAAATGGTCGACGATATGAGACAAACTAAAACGCGGGACGCATAATATTAAAAGACTTAGAAAAGAGATATAAGTTAAAAACCAGTCTCTGCAAAGACGCGGGGGCAACATCATCAGCGACACACAAGAAAGTAAAAGGAGATAGGCTCGAGCAACTTCTCAATCCCACCCCATTAGCACCGATCTCGACAGACAACATTTCAATTGAGGCCTCAACTGATGAAGAAGAACCATCATCGACACTACCCACGCTTGCTGAAATCAAAGCAGCCCAATTTGACCAAAAACTAAACAAAGCGCCGAGAATTGACGAAATACCAGTTGAACTTCTGAAGAACGGTGGAAACTGTGTCTGAAATACTGCACATGATATGCAAAATTTGGACAGAGGAAATCATACCCGACGATTGGCGAAAAAGCATCCTATGTCCAATTTACAAAAAAGGAGACATACTCTGCTGTGAGAATTACAGAGAAATATCATTGTGTACGTCCTATAAAATAATTACAAAAATAATTAGTCGTCTTAAGCCCTACACTAATGAAATAAACAAGAACTGGACGATCTACAACAGACAAGATATTCTCGGTAAAACAGGTGCTTGAGAAATGCTGGGAATATATAACACAGACGTACACCAAATTTTCGTAGATTTTAAACAAGCATACGACAGTATCGACAGGACTCCGAAAAATCCCAGTTAACACCAAAGGGACACTACTATTCAAGTGTTGATAATATTAACTTCTGTATTATTCATTTTTTTCTGGATAGCAAACTTACAGTATTCTCACATTTCATCTAGAGTATAAAATACACAAAAAAATATACGTGAAACCACTACTCTTTATACCAGCGGTCACGTGGTCACTAGCACCGCTGATACACTAGAACGGTCTCTACTTCACCAGCCGCTGCTAAAAACGCAAGAACAAAGGTTCAGCGCCCAGCGGCTGGTAAACCAGCGTCGTGTGACCCGCGCAAGAGCTAAGATCTTAACTTCATTGAAAAAAAGCAATTTCGAGTCAACATACTGACGATGAGGCATATTTAGATATGGGTTATTATAGAATGTTCGATACTATCAAGTAAAATGTTTACATTTTCAGTTAAAGCCAGGCAGAGGAATTTCCTGGGACTTTTTTATTGACATAAATCGACTATTTTTATGTTGAGGCATTGAAATTTTAAGATAGGGCCAAACTGATTCTAATCGGTATACACTGAAGAAATAAAAATGTTAAATCAAAATCCAAAAAGAATATACATATATTTATATCATTTTATAATATAGCTATTGTTTATTACTATTAATCTTGCGACATTGTAATTTTAATTTCTGACAGCAATTTTAATATAAATAAGTTTTGATATAAATAAGTGAACCAACCATCTTGAAGAGAATAAGTTTTGTTCAATTTTTATATTGATAGGATATAGAATGTGTAATATAATAATATATTTTATGAACTCGGTTCTTATTGCCCATAAATTATTTGATTTATTAATATAATATAAACAAATAGGACCATTCTTACAACTTTCATCTTAATGCTAGCCGATAGTATTACACTGACCAAACAATGCTGATGATAATATCTATACATTCAATTTACTGTTCATATTTTACTCATAAAAATGGTCCTTAATGAGTTAGCCATCAATCCCTACGTTTCATTTATAACATATTCCGTTCATTTGCTTGTTTCCATCAAATAATATTAAGAAAAACAAAATAAAAAAACAGAAGTAATAATATTTTATGTAATGTATTCTTTTGGAATATATATATTTGTAGTTTTACTTAATTAAAATAGCAATAAAAAAACATAAAAAGCGAAAATTAACTAGTATATATATATTATCATCACATATTATCTAATTATGCTACAATTATGATTTTAAAATGTGAACAAGAATTTTAGAGTTAATCTTCCTTCCTTACCAAAGTAATCATTAAAATAGTAAACCCAGGTTCAATGGAAGTTTATTTAACATGCCATAGTTTAAAGTTTGCCGGTACTGCTTTTCAGCTGCATTGGCTTGGCCCTATGCACCAATTTATCGGAGATCAGGGTTGTCGTTAGCTTGCTTTTTAATTCTAAGAAGAATTGTTGTGTACCATTGGTCCAATCTGGAAATACTATCGTAATCCTTTACAGTATCAGTGAAGCCCTCAATATTTTGCTCTTCTAGATGTTCGCATAAAGTCTTAAAATACAAATAAAATTCATATGTTTAAAAAAAATATTTTGCTTTACTGTAACTTTCACTTATAAAATCAATGTTACAATTAAGTTAGTGTGAAATGAGTTTTAACGATAAACTAAATTTTGAATTTTTATTTGTTGTTTTGTTTTTTTTTAATAATCTGTGGATTAAGTTTAGTAAAATTGGTCGATAGCGTGTTTCCAAGTCTTTCAAAACTAGTTCACCTCTTTCTAGAGTCCAAAAATTGACAAAACAATCATACTCGTCCAAAAAGCTAAAGATAATTTTTTTTACTCTATATAAGTGCATTCGGAGACGGAGATGTATATTACATAATATCACCACGAATCGAGTTTGCCTACTGCCCACTACCCCGGGTGATCGTAGAGCAAACGAGAAATAACAATTCTCCACTCATTTGGATTAACAAGTTTATTTGTTGAACTAGCATATGCGCACGAGCTTCGTACATATTAATGTAAAAACTAACCGAATCTCTCCACTTCTTCTACCACCTCCAATACAAACTGCAAAATTTCAAGATATACAATACATCAATTTTCTAAGTCCTTATCAAATCAAAGAAGCTCTAAATCTGTGTGCAGTGAGAGATAAAAACATAATAGAAATATGATGGAGCGTAAAGCCCAACCATGCGATAGTCTAGATGAAATTGGAAATAGTTATACGGGAAAGTACTGACTTTTTTATGGGAGGTGGAAGAAACAGAGAGGGAGGTTAAATATTGTATGCAAAATCTTTCACGCTGAATTTAAAGTTTCTAGCTTTCATTGTTTTCAAGGAAACCGGATATTGTTTTTCTAAAATTGGGAGACTTGTATTGGAAGTGGCAGAGGAAGTGGAAGGTTTTGGATGATCTTGAAGCTGCTTATCAGTATCCTTATCGGCATCCTCATCACTATACTTTGTTACAATTTTAAGGTCGATAACTCTCATATGTTCGAAGGAGAAATGCTTTTCTTGAATTTCTAATATAGAAATTTGTATGGGAGGGGTAGAAGCAGTAAAGCAAAGTTGACATTTATATATATATATATATATATATACAGGGTGTTTGGTACTCCGTACATAACCTTGTAAAGGGTTATTCCTGGATATATTTTGAGCAAAAAATTGTTCTACGGAGATGGTCAATTTTCAATATCCACGGAGATACAGGGTGATCAAGAAAAGTCCTTCGGACCTGTACCCTCACTCACTCAAAACGCTATATCTTGAAAACCAATAATCGCATTTCAAAGTGTTATAGCTTGTTTTTTAGGGAATCAAATTATCTTTCATTTAGTGTAATAGTCCGTATTGTACCTGTACCCAATCCTGAGGTATTTCCTTCAGACCACAAATTTTTGATACTTTGACCCTCAAAATTCTGTGATCAATGTAGTTTTTCTCAAGAAAACGCATTATAAAAATGTCACTTTAATGTTGTTTTTTTATGCGCCATATTATTGCCTACAAAAGATGCACACATACTTATGACTTAGGTTTTCCCGTTTTCCAGGTAATAAGCGAAAATACATATGGCTTAAAAATAAAATATGCCATAAACACTCGGTCACTCGGAATCGAGGTTTTTGAGCGACAACAAATATTTCTGTACCCTTAGCGACTACGTGTGAGCATTATTTCTTAGCGATACAAACGGTATGGCAAACACAATATACTCTCAGATTTCATCTAGAGTATAAAAATTAGTTCACCACTTTTAACAACTCCCATACAATTCACAGTGTAACCAATTATCAAGGTAAAGTGCTCTAATTGAATGTGAAGAAGGAGTGGAGGCACTCTAATAATTTGTTTTCGGTAGATTCCAAATAGCAACAAAGCATCTCATTCGAAGTATCATGCCAGTAACTTATGTAGTTTCTAACATTTTGTATAGGAGCGGGTAAAAGGGGTGGGAGAATTTGGCCTAGTCATGAACTGAACCTTACTTTTTGGGCAAAAAAACCTTTATAAAATTTTAAATTTCATACTCAAGACGTTCTAACTTGGGAAACTTGAGGAAAGCGAACGAATGGACAACAAAAACTCATTTATCTCAACAATCATCGCGGAAAAACTTATATGGTCAAAATTTGATAACAATGTAGTAGTATTTATAGATGATATACTGATCTTTGCTGAAACTTTACAGGAGCATGACAATGCACTAGAAAAAATAGTTCAAAGGGCAAAAGATTTAAACATTAATATTCAATAAAGAGGTGACGAAGTTAGGTATCTTCGACACAAATTTTCTAAAGAGGGTATACTGCCAAGAAGAAGATAGATTAGAGGCAATTATTAATTTAAAAAACCCAACGAATAAGAAATTTTTGGAAATAATTAATTAAGTGAGGAGTTTTATTCCAAATTTACCTGACATCATTACATAGTTGCATTTTTTTAAATTTTAAATATGTTTGTTTGGTTAGGCCATAATATAATAACACATAATAAGGAATTTATAGTTTCTTAATGGCAAAAATACAAATAGGTTTGTTTGATTAGTTTTATTCAATACAGTAACATAACTTTTCGAAATTATAAAAAAAAGTTAAATGTAAATAAGATAAAAAAAAGTAATAAGCAGTTCAAAACTGTTAATACTTGCTATCTTTCATATTTATGTGGATCTCGTTGGCAGCTGCAGGGGTGGTTTGGAGAGTTTTAAAAAAAAATCGTGATGCCATGTGTTCGAGCAGATCTTTTTTCGTTTCTAAACAAATAAGATTTCATTTTGGGTACAAAAATTCTAAACTGGATAATACTTGGGTTGCTCTTTTTTGTAAGCCAAGCTCCATAAATGGTACTCCTTGTTGGTTATAATATTTTTATTTTACGCAAAAAGGCTTAGACCCCTCAAACCGTAGCCACTGGATTTTGAGCCACTCCACCTATTCTTTCGTTTTAGATATTTTTCTTTTCGTGATTTTCTTCTCTAAATACTTGGATGAAAAGAAGTTTTCCTTCTTCATTGTAACAACTTTGAACGGCTTTTTTTTTCTTGCACTTCTTATCACTGCTTCTCAGTCAACATAAATATTGGGATGATATTTTTTGCTCTTTCCCCATCGAGCAGGAGACCGAACCTCAGGTCCAACAACAAATTGTACAGCAAAATGTTACCGAAAGCTCCAGAGCTTCAGAGACTCAACTGATGCAGCTGATACAAGAAATGATGGCCCAGCAAAGTCAACAGGCCAGAGATTTTAACAATAAAATAGATCAACAGAGCACGAATAAAGTGAACAGATAAGAGAAGAACAATAGGCCTACAAAAAAATGCACTCAGCAAGCAAATTGAAGAACAGTTAGAGGCGAAACTTCTAGAACAGCAAACGGTTTTAGAGCAGAAGATCACCGAGAATTCTAGAAAAATCAAGAGCATCTCCAGTGAAGTAGACCGGTTGGAAAGGGACTTTGAACAGTGGAAAACAACTGGCGTCATCGATTTCAAGAGTATCGGCTATAAAAACCTAAAGGCGCCGTTCTTCGATGGCCAAACACCATGGACCATATACAAAACACAATTTTAGGCGGAAGCCACCACCAATCAATGGTCGGATCAAGAGTGAGCAACGACCGTCTCCCGACTTCATCGCGATCTATGCATGAGTAGCCGAACTGGAAACTTTAATTGTGTGGTTACAATCGATATCGGAGGTACGAGATCCGTGCTGAGACGGACATGATAGATCACAGCTGGCTTCATTACAATTCAAGGTAGGCACTTGGAACAGCTACAGTGGAATACACTAAGGTGCATGGAGAAAGAGACAGAAAAATACAGCTCGAAGATTTGCAGTTTTCACACATTTTCCTGGTGGCTGACATAACCGACACTAGTGAACGTGAATAACAGGAGGATCGTTCCCATAAGAGTACTGAACGTTTCCGAGAGCACTACCAGCGTTAAGAAAGAAGGTGTGATTGGCAACTGTGAATCAATTCTGGCAGTAACTATAGGATCGATGAAAGCGAGAAACAGGACGTAACACAGAACAGCAAACGGAAAAATAGAAGCAAAATAACAGCAGCGCTTCTCCAGTCAAGCAACCTTCAAAGAGAGCAGTACCAACAAGCAGCACATCTCATCGATGAATACCAAGACAACTTTTCCACCGGCGATGGGGATTACGGAAGAACGGACATTGGGAGGCACCGGATAGACACCGAAAGTGCTGTACCGATACATCATTCTCCGAGAAGAGTTCCGTTAGCAAAGAAAGAAGAGGTGAATTCAATGATCAACGCAATGTAACAACACAGAATCATTGAAGAGTCAGACAGCCCATAGACGTCACCGGTAGAAGAAAGATGGCAGCACAATATTCTGCGTTTACTACAGATAGCTGAACCACGTCACCAAAAAGGACAGCTATCCACTACCAAGAATCGATAACATCATGGACACTCTAGCTGATGCATGATTCTCAACACTGGACCTGAAAAGCGGGTATTGACAGGTGGAGATAGACAAACAGGACAGAAAGAAAACAGCTTTCTTTGTTGGGCTCTGTAATGCCCCAACCACGTTCGAGAGGCGAATGGAATACGTATTGCGTGGCCTTAGCTGGAAAACCTCTCTCGTTTATCTCAACAATGTGATAGTTATTGAAAAGACCTGCGGGGAGCATTTGAAGAATCTTGGAGAAGTTTTTCAGCGATATCGAACAGCACAGCTGAAACTAAGCCGGAAAAAGTGTACTTTGTTGAAGTCAAATATTTGGTACACGTCGTATCAGCTGACGGTGTTAAAACTGATACGGAGAAAACCATGGCAGCTAAGAATTGGCCAATACCGCGAGATAACCATCAGCTGCGTAGCTTTCTGGGACTGGCGACGTACTATCGCCGATTCGTTAAAGATTTTGCGAACATCGCAAACCGCTCCACCAGTTAACGGAAAAAGGAAGATCATTCGACTGGAATAAGCGGTGTCAAAAGGCGTTCAAAGAACTGAAGAAGCAGCTTTGTCAGCCGCCTGTATGGGCATATCTGACACCAGGAAAAGTCTTATCATTGACACTGATGTCACCAATTCAGGAATCGGAGCAGTTCTCTCTCAAAAAATTGATGGACAGAGAAATTGCTGTCATTTTACAGTCTAGTGCTCTCAAGAGCCGAAAAAAACTACTGTTTGACCCGAAGAGAGCTTCTAGCAATCGTAGAAGCCGCAAAGCACTTCCATAAATACCTATATGGACAAAAGTTCATCCTTCGAACGGACCATGCATTGCTGAGGAGGCTCCGATTCAACAATCCAGAAGGACAACTCGCGAGATGGATAAAGAGACTAGAGTCCTATGATTTTGATATAGTTCATCGAAGAGGAAAAACTCATGGTAATGCTGATGCGCATTCACGACAACCAAACCAGCCGACTACGAGTATTCCCACCGTCTAGAGAAAAAAGAAGCCGGAGAGAGTTTACGACTTGTAATAGCGAGCGCAACGGATGGATGAAATCAGCAGGACCTGGAAAACGCCCAGCGAAATGATCCAGATATTGCACCGAAGGTAGGTGGGAAAAGCCCTGCGGAGCGACCTCAGTGGAAAGACATCTCCGAGCGTAGCGAGGTTCCAAAAAGATACTGGGCACAGTGGAATTCTCTCCACATGGAAGACGAGTTATTGAAGCGCAAATGGCAATCCGTAGACGAAATATCGCACTATATGCAGACCATCGTTCCACGTGCCAAAGTTGAGGACATTCAGAAAGAGTATCACGAAGGAACCTCTGAAGGACATCAGGGTGTCAATAAAGCATTGGCCAAGATCAGGGAAAACTTATACTGGATTCACTTGTGATATGATGTGGAAGAATGGCCGTAAATGCACACCTGTGCATCAACTAAAGGCCCTCAGCGAAGATCAAGGGGCGAAATGCAGAACGTTGGAACTCCTTTTGAAAGAATTGCAATTTATATCGCTGGACCTTTCCCGGAGTCAGAGAAAGGTAACCGCTACATCCTAGTGATCACTGATTATTTCAGTAAACAGCCGGAAGCATAAGCCCAAATCAGGAAGCCACTACCATTGCCGAACAAATTGTCTCGAATTGGGTGAGCAGATTCGGATTTCCACGCGAACTACACTTTGATCAAGGCCATAAGTTTGAATCGGAAACATTCCAGGAAATGTGCAAGCTTCTTGAAATAAACAAAACCAGGACGACCCCGTCGCATCCACAATCCGACGGGATGATGGAACGGCTCAAAAAAACACTTAACTCGGGTTTTTTCAAACTCGTGAACGAACGACAACAAGACTGGGGTCAGCATATTCCGATAATCTTAATAGCATATAGGATCTCACCGCATGCGACGACAGAAGAACCACCACCTCGAGTCGTCTTTGGAAGAAACATTCGGGTCCCTGCAGAGCTTATGTTTGGAACGCTGCCAGATCACCCAGCGCTTTCAAAGGATTACGTTTCGGATATGCGACATCGACAACAAACGATCCATAACCTAGTCAGGAATAAAACTCACCTCGCCACCGATCATATGAAAACCCGGTACGATCTACGGGCCAACTCTTCAGGTTTCCAAGACGGCGACTTGGTATGGCTGTATAAACCTCGACGCCAGAAGGGAAGGTCACCAAAACTTCAGCGTAATTGGGAAGGACCGTATCAAGATATCACTAGAATGAATGACGTAGTATACCGCATTCAACTACACCAAAAACCACGCAAAAAAATGAATGTTACATGTTAGCCCTAGTCAAGTGTCCGCGGTCTTCTTCTGTACTCGAAAGTAATGTGAAATGTCAACTCTACTTGCGTATCAGCAAATTATTGCGCGCGTACGAGCACCACAAAGAGCGCTATACGACTTAATCGGAATGTCAAGGTCTTCAAAAAAAAAACGTGCAATCATCAGCCATAACCAACCAAATTCCTGTTAAGACCCCCTATAGGGGCATAGGACAGAAACAGCTCTCTTCCTATAGGCGCGATCCTGAGCACCAGCCCTTAGGTGTTGCCAGGACTTGTTTATTCCTCTGGCCTCCTGCTAATCTGCTCGATTACATGGTCGACCAATCCCACGTCTTCCTTAATTATAATCCACAGCCTGTTTGACGATGTTTCGCTCTGGTTTCCTCCAAGTGTGACCGATCCACTGCCACTTCAGCCTTTGAATGTCAATGCCTAACTTTAGTCTGTCCAGTTGTACTCCAAAGTTCGTCGTTGGAGATCACTTCTGGCCAGAATATTCCTAAAATGCGTCGGAGGCATTGGTTCAGGAAAGTTTATAGTTTCTTGGTAAGTCGAACTGTCACTTTCCACGTAGTACAACCATATAACACAGATTTGACCCATGCGTCAAAAACTCGCAGCTTCGTGCGAAGGGATATCTCTCTTAATCTCCAGAAAGGGGAAAGGATACCGAAGGCCTGACGAGCTTTATTTATAGACGAGCCTCAATATCCTTTTTTGTCCATGCTGACAATGCTTCCGAGATAACGAAAATCTTGCACCTCTTCCACATCTTGTCCGTTAAGAACAATCGGTGTGCTTGTGTTCGAACCTAGGTGCATGTACTTAGTTTTACGTATATTTATTTTCAGTCCTGCCTCGTTGCATTTAGAATGCAACGAGCGAACATTTGACTCTAAGTCCGAACGGGTATGTGCAAGCAAACACACGTCATCAGCATAATCAAGGTGACTTAAGATGTTAAATAGTCTCCATTGAAGACCTTTACCATTCCCACCTTCCAGTACAGCTTCCAAGATGTCATTTATTACCACCAGAAACAGGGCTTGTGATAATATGCAGCCTTGTCTGTCACCCGGAAAACTCTCGGACAGCTCTCCTTTATGTAAGAAGCAACAACTTGCATCTTCGTAAGACTCTTTAATCATAGCTATGACCTTAGCTGGAATACCTCTCCTACGCAAAGCATTTCATATGTAATATCGTTTAACGCTGTCGAAAGCCTTCTCGAAGTCCACAAACATGAGATGTAGTGGCGAACCCATTTCGGCTGACTGCTCCAATATTATTCGTAGGGATTTTGTATGGTCGGTACAATACGACCCTTTACGGAGTTCAGCCTGATTAGCCTGACTTCGAGAGTGCTGGCCACGACATCGCTAATCCTATTGAGAATTTCCTTAGCCATGATTTTCAATACTGCAATACGAAGACATATACCACGCCAATTGCCACAATCCCGAAGGTCCATCTTCTTCGGGATTTTCACAATGACAGTCGGATATCTTCCTTCATTCCACACCTCAGTAAAGAGTGGGAGGAGTATATCGGCTGTTATTTTCGGGTCCGCTTTGAGGAGTTCGGTTGGTAATCCGTCTATACCTGGGGCTTTTCTTCCCGCCATTGACCGAATGGCGGAAATTATCTCATCTTTATCTGGGGGATCGTCCCTAATAAAGGATTATTGCTGTTGGATGTTTGGTAGTTGTTCTGTTTCTGGAATATCTTCCTCTGACAAGATGTTTAAAATATCAGAGAAGTATTCCTTCCATCGCCGCAACTGGGGTTCACTCATATTAAGGAGGGTTCCGGTGACATCTCTCACCAGGTGGTTGGCGGTGAAATTCCTGTTCATCAACTGTTTCATGATTTTAAATAGTGAACCCATATTCCCAAAGTAAGCCGCAGATTCTGCCTTGTTAGCCAGATCTTCAATGGCCTTCCTCTTGTCGCGTCGAACAGCCTTTTTAAGCTGTAAATGAGCATCGCGGTAGTTCTGTCTCTAGTCGGGTATTCGTTGGTTGACATCGGGTTGAGAGATGACTGCCAATTTGGCTTTTTTTCCGATAGCCAAACTTATCCCATGTGTCTTGCGACAGCCAGGCTTCTCACCGCTTTGCACATATCCTACAGATTCTTCAGCACTAGTTAGAAACGTGTTTCTGGTTGCCTCCCAATTGGCGTCCAGTGTGCGCATTTCATATTCGCCCAATATGGATGACTTTTCTTGTAGAATAGTGGTGTACTTGCGCTTTTTGTTGAGGTCTTTAAGTTTATCCACATTAAGCTTGCGCTTCATTTGAAGAATTTGTGGTCGTCAGATAGCTGCTGTCCACAATCTCAAGCAGGCAACCATCAAGTGGTGATCGCTTCCCACGTCAGCTTCATTCTTCGCTCGCATATCAGAGAGACATCTTCTCCATTGGCGACTTATAGCCAAATGGTCGATCTGGTTCTGAGTAACACCATCAGGGGAAACCCAAGATGTTTTATGGTGACTCTTGTGTGGAAAAATGGTCCCTCCGATGACCATTTGCCGAGTACTACAAAACCAACAGATACAAAAATTAAATTAAATTCAGTTTTTAGCTAGAGCCAATGTTCGATAAAAAGCTAGAATATCCCTCTGTGCTTCCAGAATCCGCCTGGGCAAAATATGGGGACTTAATCCAAAGCTGACATACTGCATGCATACCTCTGTTGCTAAGCCCAAGGTAACACTTGCAGCATCGGTATTGTCGCATAAACTACAAAAAAAACTACTCAACAAAAGCTGACAAAAATACAAAGACTTGCTTGCATTGGTATAACTGGAGCAAAGAGTAACATTTCCACTGCAGCAATAGAGGTACTTCACAATCTGGCTCTGGAAATACAGAGGGAAACCCGTAACAGAACATAAGAGTACTCACCACTGAAGACGGAACAGGACACAAAATTGCGTGTCCTTTTCTGACTTCAGAAATTGAAGATATCATAGTTCTTGGGATACCTCTTTTATTTTATACATGGTTTCACAAAACAATTTAATGTGATCTTACTCGTCAAAACTGGGAGTTCAATAAGCCCAATCGAAGAAAACCATCAATCACCTGGTACACAGATGGTTCTTAAGTATTTTGAGTAGCCTCAGTACTAGTGTCGATACTAGCATGCGTGAGTTATGCACTGTTTTCGAAGCTACATACAATTGAACTATGTATTTCGCAGAAATAAACAGAGAATTTACATTTCCTGTGGTAATAGGGCGGCAATCCTAGGTTTACAATCACTTCAAATACAATCAGAGCTCGTGAGAGATTGCCTTCAGGTACTAATAGAACTAGGTAATAAGAACAGAGCAACTCTCATTTGGATTCCAGAACACAGTGGCTTTGAGGGTAATGAGCAAGCTGATTCATTGGCCAGAAAAGAACCCGAATCTGATTTCGCAGGCCCTCTTTTTTTGCGGGATACCACTCAGTTCTGCAAAAATGCACATCCAAATGTGGCTAAAATCACAGTGTGATTCGGTACCAGGCAACAAGCATACTAAGCTTTTTATGCCAAAACATTCGGTTAAAAGAACTTCTGAATATCAGCAACTAAAAAGAAATCAGACTATCATCTTGGTAGATGTCCTTTACTGGACACTGTCACATGACGAAACATCTTCATAGAATTGGACTCTCAGAGGAAAATCACTGCAGAATGTGCAATAAGAAGGAGGAAACACCAGAGCATATTCTTTGTGAATGTAAACCACTGGTGAACAAATGACTCCTTCATTTCGGTTAACGATTCATAAACACACCATTATCATAGTAATAGAGAAATGGCTAAAATAATACATTTATCAAAATTCAGCTATTAATTACCTTAACCAATTTGTATTCCCGAGAATCTTGAAATGCAGGATATTGCTGAGCATATTTTTCGAGTGCATGTTGCGCATTGAGAAGATCTACACTTAAATGACAGAGGGCAGCTCTGAAGAAATATTCCTTTGCACTATACTTAAGCAGAGAGCTCTCAAGCGACGAGCTAGCCACCTAAAATAACGAAAGTCGTTGTTAATAAGTGATAAAAAAAAATATCTATTTTATGTTGTTGTACTTGTTCATAGATCAGAATTGCCTTATCATAATCTTCGAGTTGAGCAGCATACTGCGCGACTTTGAGCATACACTTGTTTGCAGAACTAATAGATTCCTCCCCTTTAAAATAATCTGCGGCTTGTTCGTAATGCTGCACAGCGCGATCCTAATAAAACGAATTTCGCAATTATATTATATTCCGTGAATTTCGCAATTTTTAGAGCTACCAGTCCGTTAGGATCATTTTCATACATCTCCGCAATACTTTGATGGTGCTTCGCAGCCATTGTGAACCTTCCCATATCAGTGTAGATTTCTATTGCCTTTAAGAGACACGAAACTGCTTCCTCTAGGTCAGACTAAAACGAATTCAACTTGTAATGTTAGAACGTTAACCTGCAATTTTGAAAAATACTTTTTTGTAACAATTTGATGCATCGACAAAATTGGTGGCTGCGTCGTGACGACTGCCAGCTTTAGCATGAAGGCTGGCTGCTTCGCAAAATGCTTGGCCAGCTTTAGCCCAATTCTTGGACATTTTAAACATGTTTCCAGCACGCTGGTAGCATTCGATTGCATCTTCCACCCGATTTGACCCACTGAAAATCGACCATGAATAAAACAGAATCGCAAAACTGGAAAAAAGTATCGCAAAAACAAAGAACTACTCACCCAAATAATGATCCTAAGAAACCGCGAGATTGATTTAATTTCTTTTCGGCCTCAGCCATTAACTGCATAGCTTTCTGTTCATTGTCTGACATGATTTACGATTTTTTTTTTCAACAAATTTCCTTCCCAAGACGATGACACACAGTGTAAGAAAAGTCAATAAAATCTATTGACAAAATGTTTCTATGTAATTCCGCAGGAGATATTAACAACACCCAGCGGACAAGTTCTGTCGCAAAACAATTCTGGAAGATGGCAGGTCGATCTGCCAGAGCTAGGTTTTAACTGTTAGTGCGTCTATACGTCTTTCTATTCAAAATGAAATTGTAAAATAATTTTCTCATTTCTCCGACATTTTGTAAATCTTTGTGAAAACGAAATCAAATATAAATTAGGGATCTGAAATAAATCGGAACATAATAAATTTTATTATTAAATTGAATTAGTTTTACATAAATTAAACAAAATCGTAGAAAAAAATATTTTTGACATTAATTAAAATTCATCTGTCAGATTAAAAATATATTTTGTTTTATCAAATGAATGAGAAAAAGAAAATAGGGAAAAATATTAAAATCAACAATCAATTAGTTATAAGTTTTCAATTAAATTCATTTATTATAAGCCTTCTGTAAGTTATGGTATATGAGATATATTTAAAAAGAGATTTATAATCTAATCCGTTTAAAATAGTATACAATTTATCTTTGTTTAGAATTTCTTTACCAAGAAATTTAAATCTAGAGCTATGCTCACGGATGATTTTACGAAATAAATTATTATTATTATTATTATTATTATAAATATAAACTGAATATATCGAGATAAAATGGAAAGATTTTTCTGGTTTATCGAAATTACACACCGAGCATATACCGTCTGAATTATTTGTGAAGGCTCTAGCAGTGATGTCTAAAAGTTCACCTCTAGCATTGAATGTAAGTGAAATCATTTTAACAAAATACTTGTCCTCGAAATAAGATAGAGTAGTAAAATTTAGCTTAGTATATTCATCATGGAAATGTGAACTATTTGCTGACAAAATATATTGACTGTAAAACTTTTCTTGCATTGTGTTAATAATTTTCCCACTATAGTTTTTTCTGGAAGTATTCTAGGTATTCTACAAGTATTCTAAGTATTCTGATGTAGTCGAAATAAATGTTAAGAGTAAACAGGAAAGCACAGCTAAAATTTGTTTCAAGATGGAGCATGTTGTCTTGAGTGTTAGCTGGCAAATACAGCATTCCCGGAATCGTAGCTGTTGTACCCCCGCATCTGCGACGCATAAAACATTAATGATCTAGCAGCTGCTTCGTATATATTTTCAGTAATAAATCGGATATATTTCAGTAAATTTTCCTCTAATATAATTGGAAACGGATATACTAGAGAGAAAACGGTGTTTAAGGAAAATAAAAGATCTTTTTTTTACTTACAAACGAGGTCAAACAAATTAAGATCAACAAAATCCAAACTCTATAGACACTAACCATGGATTTGCAGTGAGAAGCAGCGGTCGCTCTCAGTTGATATTAAAATCACAGTTTAAAGATACTAAAGTGTTTAAAGACTGAAGAGATCTCTCGAAATAATCACACCAATGTGCGTACAATCTACACGCACACATGCGAACAATCTGCGTGTACAAGACCAACCAAGAACAACTTAAGTTCCAGGCCATGAACAACTATCTCGCACTAACACTTTCAAGGGGCATTTAGTCTGAAAATTTTTTCTCTTTTTTTGAGGTGTACTCTAAGTTTTTCTTGTGGAAAAGAGTGAATTAAAGCGGTAAACGAAATAAAACCACAAACATTTGTAAATAATAATAATAGATATTTATTTTATAAAAATGAAAAATAAATAAATAATTTCGCGCCAGGTCATTAGGATTGTTTTCTGCAAATCCCATAAATTGATTTGATTTATACTTCAAACCCTTTTTGATATGGATTTCGTCGATTAATAACGAAACAATTTTTTCTCGATCGCTTACATTTTTGATATTCCGCGCGAATAATGCTTGTCATTGCTGGAGTCTTTGTAATTAGGTGAAATACAAAAAGAAGATGAAATACTCTGTAAATGGTGCTTGGTTGGTAAAATTAAAAATGTTCTCAACAAGTTGATGGAGATTGCGAGTATATATAATAATAAAAGCAATAACTATAATCGAAGTATCATAATGAGGATTTTTGGTTATTAAAAGTTTTAATTGATTAGTAATTACAGCTAATTTGCTTTCATGTTCAAATTCATCTTTCATATTAGCTGCTTTATTTAAATATTGTAAGGGTTTTTCAAAACAAAATTATCGAGATACGGAGGTAGTATTTTGAACATGACGGTAATGTGACAAAAGATTGATTATTTGTGACCAAAGAGATAATTTCAGGTTTTTAGGTAAAATCCAATTTAAATCAGAAGATGAAATTTCAAAGTTTCGGGTATATATTTTAATGTTGTGTGTAAATTTATATCTATCGATATTTTAACGACCATTTCACAGCCTGAATGTGAGACCTATCTAAATCTCTGCCAGTCTTTCGCTCATGGCAACAGGTTAAGAAACGCAACCTTACGCCGAGCTTCACAGAACTCTGCCCGTGATATGGACCACCACAACCACCTCGTGTTCGTCAAGATGACCTCAACCATCGCTGAGGTGGAAGCAACCATCCATGGGCTCCCCAGCTCCCGAGGTTCCAGCTTCTAGTCATCGGTCAAACCCCTCAGGTGTGGGGACGGTCCACCCCAAAAGTAGTTACTGGAATCGCACTTAGCTTTCTGAACCAGCACTTGCTTCCCTGCGATAGAAAGGTTTCGGAGCCAAAGACATGCACTTCGACTTTTTCCCCCTATCTTAGTAGGTTTCGGAGTCGAAGACAGGCACTTAGATTCCCCCCCCCCCTCCCCCTTTCTTAATAGGTTTCGGAACCAACAGCAAGCTGCCGACTTACTCCCGTATTGTTGCACATATCGTCAGCGATGTTCTTAATTTAAAACTAACTTAGAATAAAACAGAAAATCGCGGAAAACACATCTAATACAAGTCTGATTTACGCAACTTGTAACTTCATTGTAAATTTCACTGCTCGGCTAAGTCTCGGCTAGCTTACGCAGTCGTACGGTCTGCGTTTCGTTGTAAATCAGCAATCAGTAGAAATGAAATAAATTCTTACGGTTTGAAAAACTGGTATACTTGAGTCGGTTGGTTTTCAAATGTACGGGCACGAGCACGAACTTGCATTAAACTACAAGTTTTGGAAAAGAATACTCATTACAATCGAAAATAAATATGACTTTCATATATAACAATTCATTATGATTCTGTTTACTTCATAAAAGAAAAAGAATTGAGAAAATTCAAATTTCGGACAAAATTTTCCGCAATCGCTGTATTGTACAAACTCTATTAGGACACAAGTGTTATAGTGATTTCTATTTTAAAAATAAAATGACCCGTTTTTGCCCTTTAAGATGCAAAATTATTGCACTTGTACCGAGGGTAAACTCGCGATTGTTAATTGAAAATTGGAATCGTATATTCCTTTATAGTATTGACGAGTCCACGTTACTTTTTGTTGACTAGCTTTATAAATAAAAGGCCAACGTTTTTATTCTGTTAAATCACTTTATTTTTTATTTAAAATTTCGATTTTTTAATGCACTATAACTTTGTTAAATTACACTGAATCTAGTAACTTTGACATAAATTGATTTTCTTTATTTTTTGAAACTGTAAAAATGAACACTGCTAAAAATATCGATCGAAAGACACGACGATGGTTTTTCTTCTAATATTCGTTTTGGACTGTTTAAAAATAAAATAGATTTCCAGCAAAAAGGTAAGACGGAGAGAAAACCTTTCAGTAATAAAAGTTCGGCGTCTTTAAACATCTGGTCGCCAAAACACGGGTCTTTCTTCGGGGTTTTCCGGTCTTTTTAATTAGGGTGTGTTGTCGTCGTATAGAGGTGTGCGTCTTATTTTAAAATTGAGATTGTCTCGCGGTATTGTTTCACAGTCGCCAGATTACAAAACCCTTAAAATTGATATTATCTGGCGGTACTGTTTCTCCGTCCTAAAACAGCCGCCAGAAACAATACGTGGGTTTTTTTTACATATCGTCGCTGTCGATGATCTAGCAGTTTTATATCTACCATTGATACATAGCGCAGCTAAATTATAATTAAGGCCTAAATTATCATTAAGCGGCTGTGTGTCATACATCAGCTAAATCATCTCATCATGCTCTCAGCTAAATCATCTCATTTAGCTAAATCCTCCCATTTTTCGCATAACTTAGGCTATAACGATGAAAAATGTAGTACTAGAGTTGAAGCTTTGTCGTGCAAGAGAGAAGAAAAGTTTTTTTCTGACAGCTCTGAATTATACAAAATCTTGGAATCGTGATTTAAACGCCTAGCTATGAAAGATGACTCGCAAACGATTCTAAAACAAGCAAAGGATCGTTTTTCTTCTTTTCTCACCTTCCTTGTAAAATGTTATTGCCTATTGGCTATGCAATTCAACTTTTTAAAAATATGACAGATGAGTGAGTGGCTCTTCTTAATTAGCAAAGTGCTGTGTATCACCAATCTACTAACGATGAAGACGAGCTAAATTACGAATTAGGTAAATTATAATTAAGACCGCTATGTGTCAATGGTATTACACTCATTTTGTTCATTTTCGTCCGTCAGGTCAATTTACAATGGAACGCTTTAAGTTCATTTATATTTTTTTTATCCTATGCCTCCTATGAATACGTTATATGTTTTACCTCCGCTTTTTTGCTGGGGTATCTGTTTCTTAGCACTCACTACTGTAAACGTACCCTAAATTTTGCGTTTGTTTTGTTTTTGTCATTCCATGTTTGGGTTTGCACATGTATGCGTATCCCGCTCATGCGAACTTCCCGGTTATTTTAGCGTCATTGTGTGGTAAACTGTGCAAGTTCTTTTTAAAACGAGTAAAATCAAACTTTAAAACTAAGCAACGATATTAAAAACAAAGTCATGGCAAAAAGAGGCTCTGCGCAAAATACTCTCTTCAACTATTTTAGCAAGTCACCGTCCATTTCATCGACAAGGAGTCCTGCAGCCAGGAAGCAAGATGAAGTTTCAAAAGGAGAACCAGGCGAGAGCTCGAAAGGTAATACGTTCAATAAATATCGGCAACGTTTGAAAGTTTATTTAATATTTGATGTCTATTCGATATCCAGCTAAACGCGTTCTTGATACTGAGTCCAGCGAGCCCGAAGATGAAATTAAATTCACTCCGAAGCAGAAAAGGCGCAAAGTTATTATAAAATCTGATTCCGAATCCGATATGGAAAATGAGGAGATCAAGATGGAAACTAGTGAAAATACTGTAATAAAAACAATTTTGATCTTTGTCACTCATTATAATCCAATTATTTGTACGTAGGAAAATCACAGTAAAACGGCGAATAATGGAAATTCGTCCTTTATTAAAAAGTTACAAGAAAACAGTCAAAACGAGCGCGATACACCCCCAATCGAAGAAGAGACAATCGCATTGGATGAACCTGTAGTTTGGCCACATAATAAACTGGAGTTTTTGAAAAAAGAAAACATCAAAGATGATAAAGGTAGACGGCCAGATCATCCGGAGTACAATCCTCGCACTTTGTATGTTCCAGAAAAATTCCTTGCGAATCTATCGCCTGTTAGTACTTTTGTAATTATTACCGTCAAAATATTTTTTTCTTATAAAAATTAATATTTTAGGGTGTTCGTCAATGGTGGGAGTTAAAATCGAAAAACTTTGATTGTGTCATATTTTTTAAAGTAGGAAAGTTTTATGAATTCTATCATATGGATGCGGATATTGGGGTCAAAGAGCTTGGTTTTACTTATATGAGGGGGGAATTTGCTCATTCAGGATCCCCTGAAATATCGTACGATAAAATGGCTGCCACATTAGTGGATCGGGGATATAAGGTATAAAAAAGGATTTTTTTCAGATGGTATATAGTTTTGTTTTTCTGTTTTTTTCTTTAGGTTGCACGAGTCGAGCAAACTGAAACTCCGGATATGATGGCTCAGCGGTGTAAAAATCAAAGATCCGTTACGAAGTTTGATCGTGTGGTCAAACGTGAAATATGCCAAATAACAAATAAAGGCACTCAAGTTTTTGGCGTGCAGGCTCCTGTTACCTCGAAGCATCAACCAAATTATATGTTAGCAGTGTCTGAAAAGGTAACTTACTCAAGCAAAAATTTGTTTTATTTATTATAAAATTATTATAAAACTAGGGTGTAGCCTAGTAGGTAGCGTGTTGGTCTACAATGCGAAGGTCGTGAGTTCAAATCCCAGTCGACGCATAATTGATTGGGTATACCTTTGACACATTAATCTACGAAAATGAAAAATTCGAAGATAGAGGGTTGTGCGAAGGTCTAACAACCCTTCCACAATAAATAATGAAAAATGTTAATGGACCTGAAGGTCAGGAGGCCAAGGCCCGATTTGGGCTAGACACCATTAAGTGTAGCGTGTTGGTCTTGTAATGCGAAGGTCGTGAGTTCAAATCCCGGTCGACGCAATATATAATTCTAGCACATTGCCTGATTGGATATACCTTGGTCACCTCAATCTACGAAAATGAAAAATTCGTAGACAGAGGGTTGCGCGAAGGGCTAACAACCCTTCCACAATAAGTAATGAAAAATGTTAAGGAACCTGAATGTCAGGAGGCGAAGGTCCGATTTGGGCTGTAGTGCCATTGTAGTAGTAGTAGATTTAAATTTTCTAACAATTCGAAAACTAACATTTCCTGTTGATTTATTCACGAAACTTGTTTAATGTTTGAATGTATCAAGTGTGTCAAGGGTGTTTTTTTAGAGGCGGAGAACTTTAAATTGAAATAAAACAGAAAAATGTTTTTAATACCCATGAAATTGTACTTTATTTGAAAGATAATTTTATAGCACTAATGTTTGAATATGCTTTCGGGCATGCGTAATCTGGCAGTCGACAATTTCGTTTGAAAAGTTTGTTCAGCGAAGAAGTATATTTTTGGTTAAAAGGCTATGCCAATAAGCACAATTGCTGCATTTGGAGCGATGGTAATCCACAAGCCATCGTCGAAACACCATTACATCCAGAAAAATTCACCGTTTGTTGCGCTTTATGGGTGAAAAATTGGTGGTCGGTACATTACGAAAGAAGTTATTCGCTCTAGAATCATTCGATTGAATATACTTTTTGAATAATATTAGGATACGAAAGTTATTTAATATTACACTAAAACTTTTCTTTACGGACATCCCTTTAATCCGGACACCGCGCAATATAGACAATATTTCGTGGCCCCTTTTAAAGCGGACCTCAATATAATGGACAGCCTTTTTTTTTTTAGAAAATATGTTACAAAATGTTTTAAAAAATTAAGATTTGCGACTTCAGGAAGCTGTCCACCGACGTAGCTTATGTAGAAGAAGGAACTCTTGAAGAGCTAATAAGCTCACCAGGAATGAAAATGAATGCATTCGAATGCGTTGATATCCAAGCCAACCTTATAGTCTGGACATCTGTGATATCATGCATAAAGTTTGTCTATCGCGAGAGGTTTTCATGTCCCATAACGGACATCAAAGTATAAATACGCCTACATTTGTACATAGAATCCTTTCAGTTTTGGACTTATTGAGACAAAAAAAAAATAAACAAAAAAAAAAAAATAGTGGAATCGAAAAATTTTTTTTTTAGGCACCGATTATGTAATGGGGTCACCCTTTAATGCATTGCAGTTACGTCAGTATAGGAAGAGGATGAAATTTGGTAGTGTTATTGGAATTTTGTGGGAGAGAGTCGCAAGTGGCGATGGACATTATTTTTGAAGCGCTGAAAATTATACTTGCTTGGAAATATGCTAGCAGGCAATGCGTTCCAAAGGCTGGACGTTCGGGAGATGAATGACTGTCTATACAGTGGTGGCCACGAATTTAGCACACTTGGTATCTGTAACTTTCTAGTGCAAATATTTCCTACAGTCTTATGCTTTTCAGCCCAATTTTTTTCTTGAGTTTTGCTCACGATGTGTTGATTATGTCCCGTTTTTTTTCATTTGGTTATTTTCTTCCCATTCTTTCTATTTCGGTTTAATTGGGAATAAGACGAAAACAAGCTGGACACGAATTTAGCACAAATTGAAAAACTGTTTATTATAAGCGATAAACAAAGAACAAATTTCTACGTATGAATTTAGTATTTTGTCGGATGTCCTTTGTTTTTAATGACAGCAGCTCATCTCCGCGGTAGACTCTCTATCAGTGTCATACAACGTTCTCTCGGAATTGCATACCCAGCTTTTTTAGTTTCGATCCAAAAATCGGCCATATTTTTTGGTTTGACTACGTGAATATACTCCTCGACATCATTCTACAAATTCTCAATTGGGTTGTTATCCGGTGATTGGGCTGGCTGACTTTAGAACATCAATTCGGTTCTCTTCAAAGCAACTCTTCATAGTGCGCGAAGTTTGTTTTGTCATGCATAAAACGCCATTTAAGGGACATGTTATCATCAGCAAATGACATCATTGTGTTTACAATAATGTTTTTATAAACATGCAGATCCATTTTTGCGTCATTTTTATCTATAGGGCCAACGCCGTACTAAGAAAACGCAGCCCACACCATCACACTCCCACCACCGTGCTTAACAGTCTTATAAGTGTACTTTGGATGGTGCTGCATTTTGGAGGACGCCATACGTACCGCTTACCGTCGGATCCGAACCGACCAAACTTTGATTCCAAGAAATAAAACGAGAGCTCCCATATTGTTGCATATGGCTCAATGCATTGTACACCATCTTTCTGAAACATCTTAAAGCATTAGCAATTTATGTAACGGTGCTTTCACTGCTCTTCATTTGCTAAACTACCTGCCGCTGAGTCTCTGTGCACCATGTACCTTTCGCCATTTCTAAACACACATTTTTTAATAAAACGCAAATCTTACCAATTAATTTGATTTAACACAAACAAAAGCCCGAAATTATTAAAATTTCAAAGGTGTGCTAAATTCGTGGCCAGCTTGATCACGTACTACTTGCAATAAAGTGAAAATAGAAAAGAAAGGGAACAAAGGAACCAGACTAAATTAACGGAACATGATCTGATGGGTTGCCAACACTCAAGAAACAAAAGTCGACTGAAAAACATAAAACAGTAGAAAATATTTGCAGATACCGAGTGTGCTAAATTCGTGGCTACCACTGTATTTTACTATACGAGTAGGAATAGGGTTGACGGTAAGCTCGAGCGCGCGTTTAGCTTGACGATTATTTGGTGGAAAACTGGAAAGTGGAGGAATGAGTGATCTAAGTTCCGCACTACATTTACCATTAACGTAGCGATATTAAATACTGAATACTCCAGCGTTCCAACGATGCTCGAGGGAGTCAACAGAAATCGTAATGGTGTTATCTCCAATTAGTCGGAATGCATGTTTTTGGTAGTAGTAGTTTCTATCACTTTTGAGAATACTGAAGTAATGGCTATCGGGCGGTAGTTAGCTGGGTTCACTTTGCTTCCTTTCTTGGGAAATGGCTGAACATTCACGACTTTCCATAATCGTGGAAAGCAACCAGAAGAGTGATGGGAGGGGAGGAATGCCATAAGGGCTAGCGGACTTGTGAACATTGAGATTTTGCAGGATTCTGAAAACAGGTCGCAAATCCTAATCTTGTGTTACTCTAGATGAAAAGAGTTTAATGTATCGGAAAATATGTCATCTCACTTTCTTTCGAAGAGTGAATAGTAACTTTGAATCAGAGGAGGGAGGAGGTTTGTAATTTTTGCATATGACACCGAATATTGTATGCAAAATCTTTCGTGCTGAATTTAAAGTTTGTAGCTAAAAATGACAATGTTTTTTTAAATTTGGGCCATTTGTATGGGAGGTGGCTAAGAAAATGGAAGGCTTTGAATGATTTTAAAACTGCTTATCAACATCCTGATCACCATGCTTTGTTCCAATTTTAAAGTTGAAGTTTTAATACGTTCGAAGGAGAAATGCTTTAATTGAATATCTAATATAGAAATTTGTATGGGCGGGGGTTGAAGGAGTGAAGCGCAACTACTACAAATTCTGGCAAAATTTTAAGTTTCTACTTTTTCTAGTTTCAATGAAAATCGATGTGATGCATTTACCGAAATTGTGCATTTGCATAGGAGGGGTAGAAGTAGCATTCGTATCAAAACCAATGATATTCGAAATAGTATATCTTGCTCAAAATTTTAAGTTGATAGCTTTGACAATTTTGAGGTAAATAATTTAATTGAAATTTAGTAAAATTTGTATGATAGGGATAGGAGTGAGGGGAAGTTGAGAATTTTTCAAAATTTATTACAAATAGAATAAAACTAATTTTGGCAAAAATTCGTTGTTTTGGCTTTGAAAATAGAATAAATTCATTTTTGAAAATTGTGCATGTATGTCGATCGAATCAATATTTTTTGACGTTAATGATATTCATATCATTTTACTTTGACATATTTTTCTAGTCGATAGCTTAAATAGTTTCGAAGAAAATCAAAATTTTCATGCAATTTGTATGGGAGGGAATATAAGGAGTGGGGAGATGTGACCCGTTTACGAATATAAAGCTTCTTTTTGCAAACCATTCGAAAGTTATGTTGTAGACAGACGGACACTTGGAATCGAGGTTTTTGAACGACAACAAATATTTCTGCACCCTTGGCGATTCTATGCGAGCATTCTTTCTTAGCGTTACGAACGGTAATGCAAACACAATATACTCTCAGATTTCATCTAGAGTATGAAAATACAGTTGTTTAAAATTGCAATACCAAATCGGACATTTCATCTGCAAAAACCTAATACTGTGACTGATTTGTCGAAAAAAAAACCATACACTACACAAAGTATAGGTCAGTCCAAGGAAAAAGAATCAAATAGCTACGTTTTTACTTGTACTTGAAACGATGATGATTCATGCAATAGCGCAAGACTATCCGGCTGATATGGGGATCACGTGCGCTATTGAGAGCGATTTGCTTGTATGCAGTATTTATACCTTGCAATCGAGTAGCTATCTAATAAGAAACAAAGTAAAATGATAAGTTAACAAAACGTTCTCAATTTTAGTGAGAACTATAGACCATTTGATATTCTGTGGAAGTGTGACTTAGCTACGAGAGTGAATCGAAGATAAGCCGGGATTATTTTTTGAAACTTTATTGGGACATGATAAAGATACAAAGGCTCAAAATTATCTACTTAATCTCCTGATTTCGTGACATATTTTTTCCCAACGGATGGGTAATTTTGGTAACCCGTTTTCGTAAAATGAAGATGGTTGCGCCATAAGCCAATTGCGCACGAAATTTTCAACTGCAACATCGTCATCAAAACGTTGTACTCCAAGAGCTTCTTTTATCGGTCCAAACAGATGATAGTCGCAGTGCGATAAGTTTGAACTGTAGGGTGGGTTTTTCAGTGTAATCCACGACAATGTTTCAATATTTCCCGTAGTTAAGGCATCTGTATGGGGCCGGGCATTGTCTTGCAGCAGGATAACGTCTTTTCCGCGTCTTTTCTGACGATATGCCGTTTTTACGTTTTTTAGTTGACAGTAGTACGCGGCATTTACAGCTCGACGTTCGTTCAATAAGTAGGACTCCTTTAAAGTCGAAAAATAGGGTCGCCGAAACCTTTCCTGCCGAGAGCCGAGTTTTGGCTTTGACCGGTGTGTATTCGTTCTTCGTTCACCATTCCATATTGCTTCGATTCGGGGTCGTAATGGTGCATGCAAGTTTCGTCATAAGTCACTGTACCGTGGATAAACTCGCGGTTGTAAATTAAAAATAGGAATCGTATTCCTTTCACGAGTACACTTTACTTTCGTTGGCTAACTTTATTATGAAAAGCCAACAGTTTTCTTTTTGATGTTTTTATTATCGTTTTGTTAATGTAATATAATTTATTTTTACGTTGAGTCTAGTTGTATAATTTGGACTTAAAAATATCGATCGAAAAGAAACACGACGTTGTTTCCTGCGGTTGTGTTTTGTTTAGACTGATTTTCAATACTAAAATTAAAATGAATAAAATAAGAGGAACGACGCTGTGTTGGAATATGGAACGGAGAGAAAGCCTTTCAGCAACATAATTCAGCGTCTTTTTACCTGGTAGCCAAAACATGAGTTTTTTGTTCGGGGTTTTCCGGTCCTTTTTATTACGGTGTGTTGTCGTATACAGGTAGAGGTCTTCTTTTAAAATTGAGATTGTCTGGCGGTATTGTTTCACCGTCGTAAAACAGCCGCCACATTACGATACCTTTAAAATTCGGATTATCTGGCGGTATTGTTTCACCGTCATAAAACATCTGCCAGATTGCAATACCATTAAAATTGGGATTATCTGGCGGTATTGTTTCATCGTCGTAAGACAGCCGCCAGATACAATACGTAGGTTTTTTTTTGTTTATATATCGTCGCAGTCGACGATCCAGTCACTATACGGTGCAAAAAACCTTCCCCTTCAGCCTCATAGCGGTTCAAATGCCGTTAGCACACTTCCATAAGATTCAGTTTTTGATTTTCGGTGAGAAGACGAGGCACTCACCTTGCGGACACTTTCCGATGCCCGAGGTCTGTCAGTAATGATCGTCTCAGCACTGCCAATGCTGATTACCACCTCAAAAGCAATTTCAGCTACTGTTAATCGTCGGTCGTCCTCGCTGCAAGAGTACGAATGTTCTCCTCTGTCATGCTGGTTCTTGGTCGACGTTGGTGACCTTCATTTTCAATTGCTTCTCGCTCTTCTAAAAATTGTTTGTGCCATGAATGCACTAGTTTCTTTTTAAGTGTATTATCTCCGAATTTGCCTGAAGTCTTCTCAAAATTTCTGATGGTTTTACGCTTTCTTTCGTAGTAAATTTATCTATAACACGTTGCGCAATGGACGACGGTACTTCTCGCTCAGACATCGCGATAGTTTCTGAACACGTGGTAGTGTGGCGTTATATAGCGGTGCAAAGCCCTCTAAGGCATCCCCGCCAATGAACCTCAGACGTCGCGCTCCTCTTTGTTCACCTCATTATCGATACGAAAATAATTCCGGTTTATATTTGATTCACCCTCATACTTACACATGATACGTCATTTTCGTACGCTAAGCGCATGCTTTCTAGAAGCGCAAGTATTAAGATGAACGACACATAACTGCTTGCGCTTTTCCTGTAGTAAAATTAAAGGTAACCTTGGGGTACCTGGTGATATCTGGGATAAGTTTTATTTTGAAAAAATGTTTATATTGAGAATTTAATATTAAAGAAAATATTCGGTCTGTATATGTATAAAATAATTTGTGGTATTTTCAGGTCAAAAATATGGAGAGCACGTACGGAATTTGCTTTATCGATACATCGATTGGTGACTTTTTCATTGGCCAATTCAAGGACGATAAGAATTGTTCGCGTTTGTTGACATTACTGTCACACAATCCACCTGTTTTAGTAAGCATTGCATTGGTTGCGCCACATTTTCAACAATAATTTATCAAAATTTCTAATTTTTTCAGATTCTCTACGAAAGAGGTGGAGCATCTCTATCAACCCAAAATATTTTAAGATCAGTTCTAAGCAACACAATACAAGAAGCATTGATAAATGATTCTCAATTTTGGACTGCAGAGAAAACTCTCAAAAATCTTGCTGAGAAATACTTTTCAAATGCAGAGGGTGTTGCTTGGCCAAAAATAATAAAATCAATGCAAGATGACGGTAATTTTACTTTGTTATTCTAAAAGAAAAGCATTGTAATTGACTCAAAAAAAAACGACATTCAAAGACCCATATCTCCGAAACCCTTATAAATAGAGAATTAATTTTTGGGTGGATTGTAGATTGGCTGGAGAGCTTTCATTGCTTAAGTTTTGGGGAGTGTAGGGTGAAAAAATGGCACACTTTTCAAAATTTCAAACCGGTATATCTCAAAACTCAATGCAGACATTTGGTTGAAATTTTGACAGATTATAGAAGTTGGGGGTGTAGGAGAGGGAGGTGGTGAGCCAAAAAGTCGAAAACTTTGAGTAATTTTTTTGTTTGGCTGTGGTAAAATATACAAAGCTCTGATTTTTCACGTGCAAACATCCATTTGATATATATAAAGGAAAAAAATAATTTGAACCATAACTGTTATCCACCGAAGGGGACTTTAACTACCGAAAGCCAAAAAGAACAAATTAAGCTCAAATCAAGTTATTTAATTTTAAATTGATTATAAAATCACAACACCGCAAAATTACTAATATATACAAATTATTCTCCGTTAAGATGACTCCACACATTTTATTATTATTTAAATATTACCGAATATTTGCCTCTCGTCGAGCATTAAATCCGCAAAGTGGAACAATGTAAGTGCTGGATATTTAATACGAGGAACTCCATTCAAACTGTAACAGTGTCAAAAGTGTAATTCATTTCATTGTTTTTGAAGCATAGAGAACTTTTTATAAAATCTACGAGTATTTATCTTTCGCCAAATTTTAATTTTATACTTTATAATTTCATTGATTCATACCCAGATCTCAATAAATTGACATAATATTCTTATTGTAATCACATCGAATATATTACAGGTGACCATCTCGGTTTAACTCCAAATGATGAGTATAAGCTCGGGCTTAGAGCATTAGGCGCATGCATTTGGTATTTAACCCAATGTTATTTGGATCAACAAGTTCTAGCTATGGCTCGTTTCAATATGTACGTTCCTCCTGATTTATTAACGGATGATTCTTGTACATTCGAAACCGTTAAAAATAAAATAAATGGAGTTGCAGCCAATCGTTTTATGGTTTTGGATTCTATAACTTTATCAAATTTGCGAATAACAGGCGAAGAGCAATCACTGGAATCGACTCTAGACAATTGTTGTACAAAGTTTGGTAAACGACTTTTACATCACTGGATTTGCTCGCCAAGTTGCGATATTAATGTTATAAGAGAAAGACAAGATGCCATAACTGAGCTACTTGCAAATAATGATGTAGTACAAGAAGTTAGAGGTGTATTGATCACATTACCAGACTTAGAAAGATATATGGCGCAGATCCATGGCTTTGGAAATCGTTCTAATCAAAAAAATCATCCCGACAGCAGAGCTATTATGTTTGAGGAAAACACCTATAATAAAAGGAAAATTCAAGTAAAAACCACACAATAAAACACAATTTACTTTCTATGATTTATTAACTTATTTCAGAATTTTATTGCCCTCTTACGTGGGTTTAAGAAACTTATTGATGTACCAGAAAAGTTTTCAAAATTCAAGTCAAGTTTAATGGTCCAATTGACTCAGTTACAGCCTAAAGGAATCTATCCAGAACTTAAGGATGTATTAAATTTTTTCGAAGTACGTATAATATCATACTGTATGATATTCTATCAATTTAATGTTTTTTTTTTGCCTTATTAGAATAGTTTTAATCATGAAGAAGCTCTGAAAGATGGTGTTGTTGCTCCTGAGAAAGGTGTGGACCAGGAATTTGATTCTATTGAAGAGGAGATTGAGAACATAAAAGAAGAATTACAGTCATATCTTGTAGAACAAGAAAAATATTTCGGCTGTCGCATTAATTATTTTGGAAATGATAAAAAACGATTTCAACTTGAAGTTCCAGAAAGCAATGCTCGAAAAGCTGACAGCAATTATTTTTTAGAAGGACAAAAAAAAGGATCGAAGCCTGTGAGGCGATTTCATACGTCACAAACAAAGGTATTATGCTAAAGAATATTTTTGAAACTCAACAAATGAGAGAGATTTATAGGAACGTCGACAGTGAAAAACGAAAATTTGTTATTATTTTTGTTTCATCTTGTATTTGAAATCATATCAGATCTTTAAAAATGCGCAAATTACAACAAACGTTCATTCAAATTCTATCAAGAAGAATATTACGTTTAAAGTTTGCACTTTGTAGTCACTTTACTGTTATATTGTTTATGTGAATATCAAACTTCAATGACGAATTAAAAATATCGTATAAACTGCGATTGAAACTTAAAGTTCAGTCGCTATCTAAATCCTGAGTGAAACTTCAATTGTGAACTAAAAATATCGTGTAACCGAATGAGCCTAGCTTGTAATCGTAGTATATTCCGTACATGCTTTCGGCGACGACTGTATATCGTCGGGTGTATGCTATTGTAAAAGTTTGACGCGAATAATCACGTAGGGAAGTTCGAAATCACTGCACTAGAAATATGTGACCCCTGTAGTACCTGTAGTACTTTCATTTAACTATCATGAAAAATTTTCTTAGTGTTTTTGATTAACTGGGACTCCAAAATACCGGAATTTCTCAAAATCGGTACTACTATTCACTCCTTAACTTAATACCGGTACTACTGGTATTAAAGAAATAAATTAAAAATCAAATTTCCAATACATTACACAGTTAATTGCTAATAAAAATCTTCGCTTTTTCATTTTGATATGATCAGGAATGTTATTCGACTTGCGAACTTGATTCGCAACTTTCACATTGCAATTTTATCTCGTGTAAAAAAATTTCGCAATCAATTGCAATTCACAATCGTATACGAAATTTCTTCGCACAAATTAAGTAATCGAAGTGTACGGCTATTAAAATTAAATACAAAAATGTATCTTAATGTCATAAATAGTTTCACCTTTAACAATTCGATCTGCTTCATTTTAGGAATTCCTCAAACGGATGATTCAAGTGGAAGATGCTAGAAACAAAGTTTTGAAAGGTTTAGCAGGACGGATCTTTGAAAAATTTTCGAATCATTATAATATTTGGAAAAGTTGTGTCAATTCTATAGCGTCATTAGACGTTCTAATTTCTTTGGCCGAGTTCTGTAAAACTCAGCCAGTAATTTGCGTACCAGACATAGTTGCAGAAAATGCGCTACCTTTTATCGAAATCGAGGAGGGTTATCATCCTTGTTTGGCATCTTCGAATAATTACATTCCAAATGATATTACTTTGGGAGGATCAAGTGAATCATCGCTGGCTTTATTAACAGGTCCAAATATGGGTGGAAAAAGTACACTTATGCGACAAGTAGGCTTGTTAGCTATAATGGCTCAAATTGTAAGTTGTATACATTTGAGTATATATGTATGTATAGACGATATTAACTAAAATATATTATTAACAGGGTGCACATGTACCGGCGCAAAAATTCAGGACCTCACTAATTGATCGAATTTTCACTCGCCTCGGTGCACAGGATGATATATTAGCTGGTCATAGTACGTTCTTAGTCGAACTTAATGAAACAGCTTCTATTTTGAAGCATTCTACAGTTAACTCTTTGGTTTTACTTGATGAATTGGGTATTTCGATTAATAATAATAATTAGCTGTTCGTTTTATATTTGTGAACATTATTTATAGGAAGAGGTACAGCGACATATGATGGAACTGCGATCGCAGCTTCTGTAGTGAACTTCCTAGCAGATGTGAAATGTCGAACTTTATTTTCTACGCATTATCACAGTTTAGTAGACTACTTCCAGAGTGATAAACGAATTACATTGGGTCATATGGTAAGCTTAAATAATGTTTGACATAAATATAAATATAATAATATTTAAAACTCGCACTAAATTAATTTCCTTAGAATGCACCTAAGAACACAAATATTTTAATGAAAACCTCTGCATGAAAATTCTTGTTTAATTTTTAATAAGTTCAAAAATTTCCCATAATATTCGACTATGAATATTTTGGATAATCACAGATCAGTATGTAAATATTTTTTTATGATTATTTTTCTAGGCTTGTATGGTGGAAAACGAAGACGATGATGATCCTACGCAAGAAACAGTAATATTTCTATATAAATATTCTTCCGGTGCATGTCCAAAATCGTATGGTTTTAATGCTGCAAAACTTGCCGGAATGCCTCATCCTGTTATAAGAAGAGCTTATGAGGTTGCTTTAATTTACGTAGAAAATTACATCCACATATTCATTCAAATTGTATTTCAGTTGTCTAAGAAGTTAGAAATTACAGCTATAAAGAAAAAGCTATATTCAGAAGTCATCTCAAAGGCCAATTTATTTTCAATTAAAAAATTAATCGGAAAAATCAATTGCATTTGAAAAAAAAAAAAACGAAAAAAATATATATTTCATTGTTATTTGTCGTGAATTAAATTGAATGTGTTAAAAACATACTGTAAAATATTAATGAACATCTGTGCAAATATTGTGTATGCGTGTTAGTTTGAAAGTTTCTGGTAAATGGAGTTTTCGTGGGCAGATTAAGTACTTGGAGCTATGAAGCATTATTTTTTTTATTGCGATCAGTAAGAACAGTTCTTCATTTAGCTGTCTTCCTTTGCTTACTTTTGCGTATACCATAAAGTGGAGTAATATCAATCACGTGTGATAATTAGGGATGGCAAAATCTGCTCTTTTCCAATCGCAGTGATCCACTGCGATTGCTCTTTTTCAATATCTGTGAAAAAGAGCAGCTCTTCCAATAGCAGTGATTTTTCCACCTCTATTATCCATGCTAGTGCGCAATTAAAAAAAGAGACAAAATAGTAATTTTCTGCGAAATCCTGCATCTAACAATCAGGCAGACCCAATCTCTCAGTACCACCAGCTCAGTGCGCATAGTGATCACTTCCCCCATTTCCTCCTGGGAATGAAAAGGTTTTCTTTTACTATCCAATGTACGAAAAAACGATCGATCGCAATGGAGTCAGGATGGCAAAAATGTCAATTGCATTTCATATACACAAGCCAAATAAAAAAAAAACACCCGGTCATCGATCGCATCGCATATATGCAAGTCAAATAAAAAAAAAAGCCGGCGCTGCGCGCCTCGGTCCTGCAAACGGCTGGGCTTCGCTCGCGGGGCCCCCCCGGACCCACTCACTTTGTTCGAGGGCGTACATGGTGATCTAGAGTACAAGCTGAACGTGATGTTCGTATTTTCTTACTTTTCGGGTATTCGCATGGTCGCACTTTCGGGTTTTCGCATAGTTCGTTGTATCGTTTTTATCGGGCTAAAACACGCAAAATATGGAACATACTTACACGACATTTCATTGAAAATATCATAGGTATCATAGGTAATTATGCGAATGCAGCGTTGCGCTAGCCGGTACACCCGCGTATAGGAGCTCGCTTTAACACTAGTCAAATTATAACTGACAACGCCTTTCCTTTTTTTTTTTTCTTTTTCTTTGTTTTTTCTTTCTTTTTTTTCTTTTTTTTTCATTATTTTTTATTTCTTTCTTTTTTTCTCATAGAGATTTTTGACAACGCATTTTGATGACGGTTTTTCATAAAATAGCCCCCGTAAAAGTATGTTCCATACTAAAATACCCGGTCATAGAAAACCAAACCAAAAAGGGTCTACTGTTTACTTTTTTCACACATTACCTCACACAAGCAAGCAATTTCATCATGAAGAACGTAAAGCTCTTATCGACATGGTGGACTGCAACATAAATCGGCGAAAATTGCGATAGCGCAACATGTCCTACCAACCGACCAGATCGAAACTCAGAACAAAATCCGCCAAAAAAACTCTAGAAAAGCGCATCATTGACCACTTCGGACGTTCCACACCTCACCTATCAGATCAGATCCCACCGATCAAAATATCGCTAAGCAAATCCTTTATCATCGGACGTTCCACACCTCACCTATCAGATCAGATCCCACCGATCAAAATATCGCTAAACAAATCCCTTATCAAATCGCAATCGTTTCATCTACATAGCTCCAATTCATTCATTCATTCATTAGTCTAAAGCAACATCACTGAGAGCAGACACTGCTCGTGCTCTCAGTGTCAATATCAATCACCAAATATAGGTTTGGGATAGCTTATATGATTGATAGTCTTTAATACCACAGAGCTGATATATCGCTGATCGCAAGCGATATAACAGCAACGAAAGAGCAATCGAGAGCAATCGGAATAACAACGTTCAAGCTCTTTCTTCGCGCGATTGATATTTAGCGGTGGGACTTGGGTAAAATTCGACTTCCATGGGTTTCGGGATCTGATAAGAGCTTTACGTTGTTCATGATGAAATTGCTTGTGTGAGGTAATGTGTGAAAAAAGAAAACAACAGACCCTTTTGGTTTGGTTTTCTATGACCGGATTTTTTTTTTTATTTTGCTTGTATATATCCCATGCGACCGATGACCGTTTTTTTTTTGTTTTTTTTTTGTTATTTGGCTTGTATGCGATCGATGACCGGGTGTTTTTTTTTTTTAATTGGCTTGTGTATATGAAATGCGATTGACATTTTTGCCATCCTGACTCGATTGCTTTTGATAGTAAAAGAAAACATTTCCATTCCCAGGGGGAAATGGGAGAAGTGTTCACTATGCTGAGCTATGAGATTGAGTCTTGCCTGATTGATAGATGAAGGAAAATTACGATTTGCTTAGCGATCGATGAGGTGGAACATGCGGTGCAAAGTGTTCAATGGGGTACGTTTTCTGGGAAAATAGAATTACTCTATTGAACCAAACGAGTTTGTTTGACGAGCTTTATTCTGAGCTACGATCTCGTCGGGGTTACGTGGAATGCGTGAGTTGCGGGATTAATGTGCGAGTGCGAACAAAAACTCTGGGATTTGTAGCGATGATCATTGCGGCAATTTTATTGTTGATAAAACGTAAGCAGTATGCATTTGCTCTGCTCTTCTAATCGCAGCTCTTTTAAATTTTCAATCGCAGTATGCGATTGCTCTTTTCAAATAGCAGTGAAAAAATTGCAGGTATGTGAAATAGCATACCATCTCTAGTGATAATGCGGTCCGTTTTATATAACCATATAGCAAAATTAGCGTACACGCCTAAGGACAATGAAACCGTAAAATTAGCAAACAGTTTTTCAATAACACAGTGAAAAATTTTATAGTATGCGAAGAATTTATTTTCACTTGCGCGGCGTCCATTAAAGCAATGGAAGTATTATCTAAAATTATTAAATTTAATTTACACACAATTTATAGAATCGTATAAAACTATAAAGTGAAATATTGAGTATTGTGTTTGTCCAGGACTATAGACGTTATTTAAACATTCAATCAATCAAATTCCTGTTAAGACTCCTGTAGGGGCATAGGACAGAAATAGTTCTATTCCACAAAGCGCGACAACCATATAACAACACGGATTTGACGCATGCGTCAAAATCTCGCACTTTCGTGAACCTTCAAAAAAGGGAAAGGATACCGCGGGCCTGACGAGTTTTGTTTAGACGTGCTAAGTTAAGAACAATCGGTTTGCTTGTGTTCGAACCCATGTGCATGTACTTGGTGTTACACACATTAATTTTCAGTCCCGCCTCTTTGCATTTGAAATGCGGAACGGTGACTTAAGATTTTAAATAGTCTCAATTGAAGACCTATATCTTCCTCACCTTCCAGTGCAGCTCTCAAGATGTCTTTTATTACCACCAGAAACGGCAGTCTTGTCTGACACCCGTTCGCACAGGAAAACTCTCGGACAGCTCTCCTCTATGTAAGATGCGACACCTTGCCTCTTCATAGGATTCTTTAATCATAGCCTGACCTTATCACAAACATTCACAGGACAGTTTTATTTTATTTTTTCTGAGCGAAAAGCATTTCATACATCTATAAAGGAAACGCCAGAAAGCAATGAAAAAAATTTCATGTACGAGGTTCTTGGCACGTTCATAGCAAACATTTTTGGACTTAGCTGGGGAAAATTCGGAGTACGGATTAAGCTTGTAAACAATGTGAACTAGTATTGCTAGTGCTGGTTCTAGACTTCCAAACGCTTCAGGCAGAATCATGTCATTACTATTTGTTACCAACATTACTATTTTTTCAAAGAAATGAATGGCTGGCACTAAAACTTAAGCAAAACGTAACGAACTTCAGAAGGGATTAAGTAATCTTTAAGTTCTCTTTTTCTTGTAGCTTTTTTCTCTTACAGCTTCCACGGCAACTTTATTGCATTCAATCACTTATATTAGAAGCACAAACGCATTAAAATTATCGAAACAAATTGATAAAAGTTTCTACTGTGGCAAACGATGAGCAGAAAACAGATCAAAAGAAAATGAGCTGCCGAATTCAAACATGAGAAATTTTTCGCATATTTGTAATTTCATTCTAGCTTTTGATTAGGCCATTAGCTCCTGCACTAAGAACTTATCAAATCACATCGTAATAATCTCAATTTTCAGTCTCTACTTCTACAATGACACTACAGCCCAAATCGGCCTTGACTTCCTGACTTTCAGGTTCCTTAACACTTTCATTACTTATTATTTATTTATTTATTTAGGTGTCTAATATATCACTAAACATTTAAATACAATAAAAAAAAAACAACCGTCAGCAGAAAAAATTTCTATAAAACTATTGAAAAAAAAACAAGTGATCAAAAAATAAAAGAAAAAGAAATAATAATAAAGTAAAAATAAAATCAAAATTTAAGAGAAATAGGAACTGAAAGGAATTTGAAAAATCGCGTTTGAAAGTTGCTCGCGTATCGGTAAAGTCGATTTTGTTACATATAGAATATAATAAGTAATGCATCATTCTGTCCATAATTAGTTACATGCGAGTATTCACGAAATAGAATCCTTTGACGAAGTGGACGTTCAGGAGCATATATCGGAATGAAAGAAAGCACCTCCGGACAGTTAATACGATAAGACATAATATCTTTTATTAACATGTCAGATAAGGATTGTAAAACAATCAGCAGAAGTCTAGCGTCATAAGATGGAATATCAGAACCCCAGTTCAACTTCCGAAGAGTAAATCTCGTAAAGTTACGCTGGATGCGTTCAATTCGATTGATATGTACTAAATAAACCCGATCCCATATAACACAACAGTACTCCAAAAGGGGTCGAATCAGAGATGTGAAAAGATCCTTCAAAGTATAAGGGTCTCCGCTGTGTTCCGTTTAATGAAACCAAGCCTTAAATTAGCTTTAGCAACAGTGTAATTGATATCAGGCACAAAAGTGAATTTAGTATTAATTGAAAAACAGTGATCTTTGACTTCAAGCACTCGCTGCAGATCGTCAACTCCAAACTTATATTTGAATAGAACAGGATTGAGGGATACATATACATATAAACCGAGAAAGTTAAGCATTTAGAGATATTAAGTTTGTTAGAGTTTACCTCACACCAAACCGCAAAATTATTCAGATCATTTTTAATTTCATAACAGTCTCAAAGCATGTTACACGAGAGAAAATCTTAATATCATCCGCGTATAATAAACACGAGCAGAAATCAAGGACAGATGAAATGTCATTTATAAGGAGAATAAATAGTAAAGGGCCAGATGGCTGCCCAGATTCCACAACAAATGTCTCAGCTATAGCCGCTAATTTTAACGTACTGTTTTCTGTTAGACAAAAATGAATACAACCACTGAAGGAGGTTCAAATGGAAACAGAGAGCCCTTAGTTTAGCAATAAGATGTCCATGGTGGACTCTGTCAAAAGCTTTTTGAAAATCCGTGTAGATAACGTCAACTTAAAAACCATTCTCAATAGAAACTACGCAAAATTTAGTGAATAGAGTTAATTGCGAAGCTGTAGATCGACCCTGGACAAAAAAAACTGCGTTTTTTTGGCTGTCAAGATCATTAAGAGCTGACCGAACATCTTCGTCGGATAGAGAGATATCCCCTAAGTCAGTAACAGCGTTCAAAGAGCTATAATTGTCATGTGACACCTCAGTCCGCTCTGAATTGTATACTGACCTAAAGTACGACGGAAAAAGATCACAAGTTTCTCCGATGTCATTGGATGAAATGTCTGAATATTCCATCGACTTCGGGAGCTGAGATGATTTGAGCTTAGAGTTTAAATATACCCAGAAGACTCTACTATTTTTTTTTAATATTTGATTCTGTCGAGGATAAGTACCGACCATAAAGAAAACGATTCAGAAAATCGAACTCCTTCCTAAGAGGCAGGAAAATGATGTGGTCATTTATACTTTTTGGTATTTTGAACCTCTTATATGCCTTGTTTTTACGGTTTTAGATTATTGAGGCGTGAATTGCCCCATGGAACTTTCGGAGTAGCTTTCTTTCTACGGGAATGAATAAATCAAGAGCCATCTTCAATCTGGATTGAAAAATTGAAAATGTATCAGACAAATTTAAATTAAGGAAATTACTGTTCCAACCAACCGATTGAAAATAACTAGGCTACACTCTAGCTCAATTTTCAATGAGCATAATACTATAAAAGTTCTATGGCCACCGTGGTGATGGAATCACATCACCAGTTCAGTATTATGCTTGTTTTGGTCACGACAGACTTAATCATTTTATGCAAAATGTGGAATGCACTTTCATACGATCTGCGCGCCTCTAAGTCCTCGCGTCCCAGTCGGCTGCCCGGCCGAGGCTGAGAACTGCCAGAGTGCAAATTTCGTTATTGACCGCGAGAAGAACAAATGAAAAATGCTGTTGAGCTTGCTATTTATGTATTTGGAATTACCAACGTTATACATATATGTATATACATCGTAAAGTTTAACATTTTTGACTACATACGTACTCAGTACGTTTTGTCATACGAACGCTACTTTTGTGTTTTTTTCTTCTCCTTCAGTGGCACTATGGTACAGCCCAAATCGGGCTTTTGGCTCACGACCTTCAGGCTCCTTAACATTTTTATTTGTCGGACAACCTTCTACATATGTATAGGATGTTTGAGCAAGAGGTGTAGAGTTGGAAAGGCCTATTATTTGACAGTTGACAAATGTTCACATTTGTCATCTATAAACTCGGGAAATTTACCATGCAATGTCGTTGAATTTTATTACAAAAATTGGCGTTCAATCGGAGTGACGATGCGCAACATTCGAGCAAATTTTGATTGTAATCACATGCCTTCTGAGATGTGTGCGCAACCTTCTCAAAAAATTCCAAGAAACTGGCTCAGTGCAAGATGTGAAGACACCAAAACGTCTCCGCCCCGGACGTTCGACCGAAAATATCGCCGCAGTGAAGGACAGTGTTGAGAACGACCCAAACACCTCCGTTCGTCACCGTGCTTAAGACTCGGCCTTTTCACGTCCGCACTGCAGCGAATATTGACGAAAGATTTGGCTCCGCATGCGTACAAGGCCCAATTGACTCAAGAACTTCAGCCGGCGGATCACCAGCAGCGCCGTACGTTCTCTGATTTGGTCTTGGAAACAAATTCTACACCGTCGACTAATTTAGCCTTTAATGGCGTACCAATTAGCTCTTCAGATGAATTTATCGTTTTAGGCAAAAAAGTTAATAACCATCTTGATTGGAGCAAACATATCTTTGATGTTGCCCTGGATACCTCCAAACGCCTTGGTGTCCTTCGTAAATGCAAATCTTACGCCTCACGACTTAGCTACCATATACAAGGCTTACATTCGACCTCGCCTAGAGTACAATTCGCATTTATGGGCTGGAGCACCCAAAACACACCTTGCGCTGCTCGGTCGAGTACAAAAACATGCGTTCCGATTAATTGGAGACGACACCATTACGATTTCTCTTGACTCCCTCGAGCATCGTTGGGACGTTGCAGTACTCAGCATTTACTACCGTTACTTTCATGGTAAATGTAGTGCGGAACTTAGATCACTTATTCCTCCACTTGACAGTTTTCCCCGAAATACTCGTCAAGCTAAACGCGCGCACGATTTTACCATCAACCCTATTCCTACTCGTACAGTGAAATATAGGCAGTCATTCATCCCCCAAACGTCCAGACTCTGGAACGCATTGCCTGCTAGCATATTTCCAAGCAAGTATGACCTTCAGCGCTTCAAAAATAATATCCATCGGCACTTCCGTCTCTCTCCCCCAAAATTCCCATAACATCCTCTTCTTCATCCTCTGCCTAAGCCGACATAACTGTGCAATGCATTATAGGGTGAACCCCGAAGTTATAATCGGTGCTATAAAAAAAAAACCTCTTGTTGATACACTCCATATGAATTTTCATTTTCGCAGATTAAGTCTGCCAAGATGTACTCACGCAAGTAGTGTGCTGAGACTATGCGTCGACCGGGATTTTAACTCCCGACATTCGCATTTTATACCAACACGCTACCCAATAGGCTACACCCTAACTTTGTGCTTTTTGAGTAAATTTGAAATTTCATCTCAGTCAAAAAATGGAATTAACCCATGAGAATGAATGATTTACTATGACTTTCGACGCGGATTATATCAATAGTGCATCGACTTCGATTTTTGGTAATAAAACATTAGTTAGGTGTAGTGAATTCAATCGTGGGTGGCGTTCGCTCACGGACGAATTTAATGAAAGATATTCAAAATCGGTTTTCGGGCCAGAAACCATCGATGCTGTGCGCCAACTGATAAAGCAAGATCGTCATGTGACACATGACATGAACATCTGGTCGCAAAAAAGATTGGTGCCCGTTGAATTCCGCATAATTTAACAATCGCTAAAAAAAAGGATCGTGTCGATTGGTGTAAAAAATGCTAAAAAAATACAGTCATGGTAGGTCAAAAGCCGTGTATTATGTCTACACAGATAACGAATCTTGGATCTGTGCGTATAAGCCCGAAAATAAACAGCAGTCGACCGTATGGGTCTTCCAAGATAAGCCTAACCCAAAAACAGTTTTTCATTGGAATAAATGGGCATTTGGCTACAGTGCCACTAAATAATCGTAGGACGGTCAATTTTAAATACAGCCATTTGTTTGCCAGAAGTCTTTGAAGAAATAAGAAAAAAGAGCTAGCGACGCAAGATCATACTTACCCATGACAGTGCGAGCTCTCATCGGCCTAAACACCTGAATATTTGACCAATGAAATAATTGAGTTGATGGGTCATACGCCGTACAGTCGTGACTTGGCACCCAATAATTTCTTTTTATTCCCGTCATTGAAAAATAAACTCCGTCTACTATTTTCAACGTCAGAAGAAGCAGTTGAAACGTTCAAAATTCATGTTTTGGAGATATGTATCTGAATTGGAATGGAAAAAGTGCTTAAAAAATTGGATCAAGCGAATGCAAAAGATCGATCATCGCGGAGAATATTGTTGCATGTCAGCTCTAGTCGTTCATCGAATATTCGCAATCTTCAGCTGTCCACTATTTCGCACACACACATCATTGAAAATCCGCGATCATCAATTGCTTGGGACCTCGAACTGCTCGTGGCTACTCAGAAGCAGGCGAAAAGTAGACAGACGAAAAGCAGGCGACTGGCGAGCGAAAAGTGGCCGACAAGAACCACATAAAAAGACGAGCATTAGCAACGAAACAGTCAGTCTGAATTGTGAAGCGAAAGAGTGAAGATCAAGTCGTCGCGTGGAAAGTTGCGATAGTGAGTTGATACTCGAGTAGGAGAGTCGGCAGGCGAGTGCGATCGTTGAGTATGGCAACCGGGCTGTGTGAGCAAGTGTGCCATGTGGTTGGGACGGAGTTCAGAAGCAAGTGACTGTAAGCCAGGTGGAGTTCAGCAGCAAGTGACAGTAAGCTGGTAAGTCCTGTGATCGACAGACGGAGTTTAACAAACGACTGTAAGCGGGCGGAGATAGAAAAGCGAATGAATAGCGTACGTGTGGCGAACGAATAACGAACGAATAGAAATGACAGGAATTTCAGCGCAACAGGTCTTTCAAAAGGAGGAGGCGTCCTGATTGCAGTTCATAAATCTCTATCCAGCGAGATTGTTAACACAACACCATCAACACTTTTTGAACATAAATTTATCAGAATCAAACTGATCAATAAATATGTTTACATTGGTGTTGTATATATCCAGCCTAACTCTGAAGACCAAAAATACCACGACATTCTTGACATTTTTCATACTGTCAACTGCTCTTTAGCAGAAAATGACAATATTTTCCTTCTCGGCGATTTTAATCGCCCAAGTATCTCTTTTCACACGAATCATTCGGATAAATGGGAGATGGCTTGATATGATCTTTACCGACGCATATGATGAAGTGATTGTTGGCCATGCCTCTGACGCTGAGAATCTCTTCTCTAATACTCAACATCACTCTGCCATCATAGTAGATCTACCATACGATCACATTAATTTTGTTCACTCTTACAATAATAATATTGTATTTGACTTCCGTAATGCTGATTTCAATGGCATTAATAATGAATTGTCCACGATAGACTGGACAGCCCTGTTCTCATCTAATGATCTTGACAATGCCATAACAGCATTCTACGATGTGATCTTTGAAATTGCTATCAAGTACGTCTCTGTAATAAAGCAAAACGATAAATTATCGGAACCCTGGTTAGATAAAAACCTAAGATCACTGCGGAATAGAAGAAATAAGTTATTCAAAAAGCTTAAGAAAGTAGGCGCAATTTCTCCTAATCTCCAAAAAAAATATGAGACGCTGGCATCAGAGTTCTCTTCTGAGTCCCGGACTGCATATGAGGATTATGTAAAAAAAATCGGTGAAAATATCTTAAAAGAACCAAAAAGATTTTTCGACTTCGTTAATACAAAACGTAAAAGTTCGGGTTATCCCGTAACCATGTCCAATGGAATCACGCAATCTTCTTGCAAGCATGGTATCTGCGATATGTTTGCTGACCGTTTTCGCGACGTTTTTGGAGCCCAGTCGGATTCGACCGTAATCGAGCCCAACATTTCGGTTCCTCCACTCGTTGAAAATATTTCATTAACCATTGAGGAGTTGCTTGATACTCTTACAACTATTGATGTCAAAAAAGGTCCAGGTCCTGATCTTATTCCCCCCATATTCTTATCGAAATGTGCTCTTCAGCTCTCAACACCTCTATACTGGCTCTTCAACAAATCACTCTCATTGGGAGTATTCCCATCGGCTTGGAAATCGTCGAATCTCACACCCATCCATAAGAATGGTGACAAACGAAATGTGAAGAACTATAGAGGTATAGCTATTCTATCAGCTATACCGAAATTATTTGAAAAAATTATCTGCGACAAATTAACCAAAATAGTCAACCCTATTCTTAATGACCAGCAGCACGGTGTTAGAAAAGGGCGCTCAACTATGACTAACCTCATGATTCTAGTATCTGATACACTCTGCGCACTGGAAAATGGGCATCAAGTTGACGCAGTATACACTGACTTTAGCAAAGCCTTCGACCGAGTTGATCACAACATTCTGATTTTAAAATTAAAAAAAATTGGTGTTACAAGATCCCTTCTTGACTGGATTAAATCCTATCTTAGTAATAGAACTCAATTTGTCAAGTTGCAAGGCTCTATTTCCAAGGAAATAGTAGTATCCTCTGGGGTACCCCAAGGAAGTCACTTGGGACCTCTCTTATTTAATATATTCATCTCAGATCTATCTGAAGTATTAAAAAATGTCTCGCATCTATTGTACGCTGATGATCTGAAAATATATCATACTGTTACCTCACCCGCTGATGCCGCATTCTTGCAATCCAAGCTTATTGCACTAGGTGAGTGGTGTAGTCAGAACAAGTTAGAGCTTAATGTCGGTAAATGCCACGTGATAAGCTTCTCACATAAAAGATCCACATACCTACATGACTATCTCCTAAGTGGATCTCATCTACATCGTGTAGATCAAATTGAGGACCTCGGCATTCTACTCGACAAGAAACTGTGCTTTAAATCTCACTACAACCGATTAGTCTCAAAAGCCAATAGACTTCTTGGATTTATTAAGAGAAGAGAATGTATGGGTCACTAAAACATTATTCTGTTCCCTTGTCCGTCCTCTTTTGAAATATGCATGTCCCATCTGGAATCCCTCTTTCCAGTTATATAGCAACAGAATAGAATCAATACAGAAGCAATTCCTTCTCTTTGCTCTTAGGGACTTGTATGATCCTAGAGACTTTGAGAACCTTCCACCGTACGCAACTAGGCTCCAAATATTAAATCTTTTACCTCTTAGTTCTAGAAGAACTATGCTCACATCCTGTTTTACCTTAGATGTTTTGAATGGCGATATTATGGTAGATCACATATCAGATAAATTCAGACTCAATGACAATGTCAGGCTGACGAGACATTCAAGACTACTAAAGGAATATCCGCATAGTACAGTTTACGGACAAAATGAGCCTATTAACAGATGTTGTAGAGTATTTAACAAATTCAGTGTACACTACACACCTCCAATGAGTAAATTGACATACAAACTAAGACTGCGCTCTGTTTTATAAAGTATCCCAAACCCTGTATGACCATCTTTTTACCAGTGCCCATCTTACTAGTTTAGATTAAGTTACGTAAGTTAAATTGTTTTAAGTTACATTAAATTAAATTAAATTAAAAATATAAGTTAATTATTATGTAACTGTATATCTTGTTATGATATCTTGTTATGATAAATAAATAAATAGCGAACGAAAGGCGAACGAGTGGCGAACGGTTAGCGAACGAATGGCGAACGAATGGCGAATGAATAGTGAACGAATAGCGTTAATCTATTTAATTTGAAATGCAAAGTATCAGTGCTTTCTCCGTCATTCTTCTTAATTTTCAAAAATGACTTGCTTTCATCAACATCAAACCCAATTCAAAATTTGGCTGATTACAGCACCATCGATTCCTCCTACCACTTCATCAACATATCATTACCCCGTTCTACCATGATGATGAATAAAGACGTCTTAGATTTTCTTGAATGGGGTCAAAACTGCGAGTACATGATAGAGCTTAATGCTTCCAAAACACAAAGGTGTCTCACATCTCTAAAGCGCGATAAGAATTTGGAGTCAGTGATTTTTGATAATTTGATCTTACCTGTGTCTCCAAACCTGATGAATCTGGCCATCACTGTCACGGGAAACTTGAGCTGGAACGATCATATATTAAACATTGCTAAAGCAACATCCCAGCGTATAGGCGATCCAAGAAATTCTTTCCACCTTTTGATTTGCTGGTACTCTACAAGCTTTTTATAAGGCTAGATGCGCGCACGAGTATGTCCTGAAAAGTGTTTTTGGTCGCAAAGTAAAATTCAGATGTTCGTTCGACGCGAATATGGAATACGCTACCACCCGATGTGTTCGCAAGCCAATACAACACCCAGAAGCTCAAAGCAAATATCAACCGCCTTCTGACTGAACCCACTCAAACTTTAATTCCCTTTTTGCTTCCCTCTTCAACGGTCTTAAGTTTCTACATATTAAAAAAGTGCATTCACTCGAGTTTCGGCGTCTTAGCACTTTTTGGTAACGATTATCTAATAATGGATTAGAATTTATTGTACCGGTTGGTAGTGGCTCTCAAATTCTTGCCATTTGTTTTTCTTTTTATATCACAACTTTTCAAGGATGGTGTCTTTCTCAAACCTAATCCTCCTTTAGTCCTGACTTATTGGCATTCACGCTGCTAGGTCCGAATAAAGCTTAATACCTGTTTGCGGTATGGTGGAGTCGATTTCGTTGCAAGATTCCTTCCCGAAATCGTAGACGAAAAACAATGGTCTACAGACTTGAGCCTTGAATACAGAGGTCATTCATAAGTATTATACGATGATTTACCTCATAATTCGTATACAGAATATGCAAAAACTATTGTTTAATGATAAAATTATAATTTTGAATAAATTAATCTATGAATGCTTTCAATCGTCAAAAATTTAGCTCTTCATACCTATAACATCCAAACTAAGGTATGTGCGAGTATATTCATTACACCAAGGGTGAGGAATTTACTTCTCAATAACATGGGGGACGCGAATGGATGGATATTTTAATAATGAGATACATACCTACATGTAGACATGCATGTATATTGCAAACTTCGCTTTCCATACTACCCTCGACTGTCCATGTGAAATGGGACATGCGCACATTTTCGGAACATTAAAACTCCTGTAGGGCAGAGGACAACACTTCATAATTCACCCCACGAAAGTTGCATTCTTAGCATTTCGCCCTTGCAGGTTGTTTTTTTTATAAATTTGTTCTTCTAGCTTCTAGCTTTGTGTCTTATTATAAAATTCGTCGCGCTTTGTTTTGTGAACCAGCAATAAGTTATTATATTATTATAAATTATTTGAGTGAAACTTTCATGCGTTAATCTTCATATTAAGGTAATCTGAAATGGCGGCAAATTACGATACAATTTAATTGAAATGTGCATTAAGAGTCTACACTTGCGTCTTTTGTACTTTAGAAACTTATTTTCTTTTTCGTTCGCGCACTGTGAATTGTGATTAGACTGAAAAGTTACATTTAGTGGAAACTATTCTCTAGTGATAATAAAATTTGTATTCTTATCTGATGTTATTTAGAGTTTTTACAGTGTTATTGTAAAGTACAAAGGACTAACTCCAATAGTGTTTCGAGATATTGAAGTTATAAAATATTTTCTAACTACACACACATATTCATATCGACAAAAGGGAAACTCGATGTGGAGGATTTATAATATGTTAACAATAGAAACGGTTCCCGCTTCAATTCGATCACGTCTCATATTGGAATGAATTATTGTTGATAGTTCTAAAAAAATCCGAACTCACGTCCATTAGGCGCGGATGCTCAACCCAACTTTGGAAGGTGCTCACGTGTTGGAGGGGTAAGGAAATTAATAGACATGTTCTTATTTCTGAGACAAACATGGATAGATTATAGCATTATTTACATGATTAAAATTTAATTGTCTAAGTAAATTTTTTAATGTATCCTTGTAAATGTGTGAATATTTTTATTTAGTCGTAAGTGATTCTCATATGATTTTTGATTTAATAGTTATTTAGCGAGTCAGGTGAATTCTAGTAGTAGTTGCCATCGATTTGAAGTTTTATTCATTCCAGGAATAATCCATTAAGTCGCGATTCGAATCGTAAGAATAAATGGAGTCAATTCTAAAAATGGAAATTACGGCACGAATATTTTTGTCTCCGAAATGACTGAAAGTTGAGAAACTACTTAACTAATCTATACATACAAATACAATTGAAGAGTCGGTTTTTTATTTGATTGTAAATACACTGGTGGTCAAAATAATAAATAAAAATGAACAAATGAATTAACATATTACTAGGAAAAAAAGCGTCTTACCTGTTAAGGGTTTTTAATATATTTCGATTTGGATTCATTCATCCTAATATAGAGTGGACAAAATAATAAATACAGCATGAGAAACTGTATTGAAAAATTTAATTCTTTTCAAGAGAAGTTTTCAGTTTTATTTTTATACTCTAGATGAAATCTGAGAGTATTATAAGTTTGCTCTAAAGTTTGTAACGCCAAGAAATAAGGCTCGGAGAAAAAAATGATGAATACAGAAATTAATATTATCACTCAAAAATCTCAAAACCGGATGTCCGTCCGTCCGTCCGTCCGTCCGTCCGTTCGCTCTCTAGCTTGAGAACGCGTTGAGCTAGAAAGCTCAAATTTCTTACACGTCGTTTTTGACAAAAAAGTAAGGTCAAGTTCGTCAATGGGCCAAATCGCTCCACCCCTTCTACCCCCTCCCATACAAAATGACACAAATGCGCAATTTGACAATAAACGGATCTGCTCGAAAAGTATAAAAGCTATTGGCCTGAAATTTGGAATATATTACTTTTATGATAATGTCAATCTACCGTATAAAAATTATGCGTTTCCGCCCCCTCCTTCTACCACCTCCCATACAAACTGTACTTATCATGAATTACTCTAAGCCAATTTACTCAGTGCGTATAAAATTTAGCGAGCTGAAATTGTGCACTAAATATTTATTTGAAATTGTTAGTAAGGCTACAAAAAATTAGACGATTAGCTTCACCCCTTCTACCCCCTCCCATACAAAATGACACAATTTCGCAATTCGACTATAAATAGATTTGCTCGAAAAGTATAAAAGTTATTAGTCTGAATTTCGGGATATATTATTTTTATAATAATTTCAATATACTGTGTAAAAATTATTTGCGCCCTCCCTCTCCTTCCCACCTCTCCCATACAAACTGCACTTTTTCATGAAATGCTCTAAGCCGATTTTCTCAGAACATATAACATTTATTGAGCTCATATTTCGTAATAAATACTTATTTAGCATTATCACTAAGATCAGAAAAAAATTTTTTGATTAGCTTTACTGCTTCTACCCCCTCCCATACAATATGACGCAGTTTCACAACTTCTCAAAAAATCTATTTTCTTAAAAAGTATGAATGCTATCAGTCTCAAATTTAAGAAATATCAATTTTATGATATTCTTAGTTATTTCTGAAAAAATCATTAAAATCCCCCCACTCTTTCTACCACCTCCCATACAAACTGCATATTTTCACTAAATCTAACACACTAATTTTCTCAGCTCCTATTCAATTTTTGGAGTAAGCATTTTGTATAAAACATTTTTAAGGCTACTTTAGCATGATGGGGAAAAAATTAGTTCAATGCTATCACCCCTTCTAACACTCCCCATACAAAATTTCTTGGGATCACAAAAAATTCTATTTCATCTAGAGTATCGTAAGATTGCGCTTTACGCGCAATCGTAGTCCTGTTATGTTTTTTTATAATTTCAACTTAGTAATTTATTTAATCCACTAAACGTTTACAACTTTCTTTTGAAATCAGGTGCCACTTTCTTTTTACTGCAGTTCACAATTCGAACTTATTTCTGAGTTTATGTACATAAACCTTATCCTTGACTTGCTTCCACAAGTTCTCAGTAGGATTACAGTCCGGTGACTGCGTTGGCCAATCGAGAACCGACATTTTTTTGCGCCGCAACCACTCCTTCACTATTTTTGCAGTGTACTTCGGATCATTATCGTGTTGAAATGTCCATCGAAGTGGCATGTCTTCCTCTGCAAATGGCAGCATTATGTCCTTTAGTATGTCCAAATAACTTTCTTTGGTCATAATCCCGTCAATCAACTGAATTGGGCCTAAACCATACCAAGACCATGCTGCCCACACCATTATGCTACCTCCCCCATGCTTAACGGTCTTTTTGGTATATTGTGGATCAAATGGTTGGTTGGGAGGACGCCTAACATATTCATTTCCGTCCGATCCGAAGATGTTAAACTTGCACTCGTCACTCCAGAGAATATTTCGCCATTTTCTCGTGCCTTCTTCTCCGCTATAATCTAAATGGGCCCTTGCAAAATTTAGTCGGTTTCGTATGTTTTTTTTACTTAGGAGAGGCACTTTTCTTGGTGATCGAGCTGGTAAGTCTGCGTCTAATAATCTTCTACGAATTGTTCTAACACTGACTTTAGCATTTGTTTTCCCGCAAAATCACGACCGAAGACGCGAAAGGATTCTTTTTAGAGACGCGCACAATTTTTCGATCCAGTGATGGAGTGGTTTTCCGTGGTCGGCCGCAATTTTCTTTATCATTCTTATCCTTCATGGCATTCTGGACCATTCCCAAAGAGCAGTGAGAAATTTGTGCAATCTGTCGAAGAGAGTAGCCATCGTCCCTTAGGCGTTGCATTTCGATCCTCTTTTCTGCGGAACAGTACTTATGTATTTCGACCCATGTTTGAACTAAAGAATTATTACAAAATCAGATAATTTGAACTTGTTAGAAAAGTTTTCACTTAACTTACTCGAAAGAAAATAAATTTGGAAAAAAAAATTAAAAAGTAGCCCGAAAGTACTTATTTAAAAACACTGTATTTATTATTTTGTCCAATGTGATAGTGGTCCTTTGACTATCAAATTCAAATTGACATGTCCGCATAAAACATATGAACAGGCTTGCTACTTAAAACAATGGCTTCCCAATCTAATGGTTCATTGCAGTTGATTACGTCACTTGAAAAGCATTGCCAGCTGAAAAAAGAAATTTAGGGGTGTATTTATTATTTTGATCAGCAGTGTAGCTATAACTTAGTGTTTTGCTTTATTTAGTCAATAACTAAGCGTAAAAACACGTTTTGAAATTTTTGGCTGTCTGTCTGTATGGGCGGATTTAACTCAAAACGGCTAATGAAACTTCAGAAGTTTATTGGGTATGCTTGGAGTCATTACCTGCTTTTCATTTTACTACAATCCGTCCATACCTTCTACCACCTCCCACACAAATGTCATAATTTCACCATATGAAAACTATTTTTTTTTGTTTTATAATGAAATTGTTGTGGTCTGATTTGGTTGTAGTAAAACAGTAAGAATATTTAAAGTTCCTCTCCTTCCACCTCTCATACAAAACATTTTCAATTTTTTGGACTATTTCCTTGTGATGTGTCGAAGTTATTTTTCTAAAATTTGGTATATGACGTTTTAGTAATAATTCGGGTTATCACATTTAAAACTAATTGAACTCCCAGTCCATTTTAGCACCTGCCACACCTGACACGAGCGATCTCAAAAATTCTAATCCTTTTAAATAAGAATCCTAAGGATAATACAACACCAAACCTCGCGCGCGCCCGTTCCATTCAAATATCATGACTTCATAATTGACATTAATAAAATTCGACATGTCTACTACAATTCTCGTTGCATTCTCGTACTATCCTTTTGAAATTATGATTCGTCGTGGCGAGAATATCTAGGGTAGCCTAGAGCGTAGCGTGTTGGTCTATAATGCGAAGGTCGTGAGTTCAAATCCCTGCTTGGGTATACATTCTTATTCTTCTTCTACAATGGCAGTGCAGCCGAAATCGGGCCTTGACCTACTGGCCTTCAGGTTCCTTAACATTTTGATATTGATATGTATAATGGCTCGACTCAACCAAAAATGTTGTGCATAGAAAATTTGTTAAAGGCGCCCATAAACTCAACTGGCAATAGACGCGAGACGACAATAAAAGGAAACCGCACCCGAATCGTCTCCATCTACATTTCGCTAAGCACTTCGATTAAAAAATGCGTAAGTTGTTTATGTACATGTACAGGGTGCGCCATCTAAATGTGGTCGATGGAAATATTGAATAACTTGAACAATTCTCAATCGATTTTGGAAAACTATTTATTTTTATAAAATTTGAAGCTTTACAATTTTTTCCATTCAGTTTCCAAAAACAACGTCGATCAAATGACCACCTTTATTGCGGATACAAAATTCAGCTCTTTTTCTGGCATTTTCCATGACATTTGCCAGCATCTCGGGTGATATCGCAGTGATTTCGGCTCGAATATTGTCCTTAAGCTCGTCTAAGGTCTTCGGTTTGTTGGCATACACTTTGCTTTTTAAAATTCCCCCCAAAAAATAGTCCGGTACCGTTAAATCGGGCGATCTCGGTGGCCAGTCAATATCCCCCCCTTTCGATACCACACGTCCTGGGAACTTTTGACGCAAGAAGTTCATCGTTGATTTCGCGGTGTGACATGTCGCGCCGTCTTGTTGAAACCAAAAGCCTTTAAGACCTTTTTCACGCATTTCTGGTAAAACAGAGTGTGCCAACATCCGTCGATACCGATCCCCATTGATAGTTTCCCCAACTCTGAAGAAGAACGGACCAATGATGGTTTTTGAGCAGACACCGGCCCAAACAGTCACTTTCTGATCATGCAGTGGAGTTTGATGTATAGCATGAGGATTTTCTTTCCCCCAAATGCGGCAGTTTTGTTTATTTACAGTGCCAGATAGCGTGAAATGGGCCTCATCAGTCACTAAAATTACGCACGCTGTGTTGCAACAACTGAACGATTGCATTTAATGAACATTGTCACTATTTCCGCGCGTTCTTTGGGCGTGAATCGATTCATGGTTAAAATTGTAATGCAATACCCTTTCCGAAATGTGTTCGACGACGTCAATCGGTTTAAATCTGTCAAAGTTATTCAATATTTCCATCGACTACATTTAGATGGCGCACCCTGTATATATGTACTTAGTCCTGCAATAACCATTAATACAAGATTATTTTACTACAAAAATAAAACTACCGGTTGGATTTGAATATTTTTTCAGTTTTTTATTGTATCAATAGTAAACTACAAAATTTAAAAAATTTTTGAAAGTGGCAGCCATTTGCCTTAATATATCGCCGAAGTCTGTGAGGCCACTGATCGATCACTATACAGATGATATCCATGGGAAAATGGTCCACAGCCGCTACCAACGTTTGCTTCAATATCTCCAGGTTGCGACGGCGTCCTTTTCAGACCATGTCCTCTAAAACTGACCAGAATCGGCGAGCAGATTATGGTCTGTGCTGGCTGCCGGCCAATATCCAGTACTAAGACGCTCAGGTATATGCTTTGCAAGCCTATGTTGAGTTGTTTTGGTCTTATGAGCGGGCGCAGAGTCTTGTTGGAATATCAATCAAGGGCTCCACTACATTTCTTAAAATGTCTCGCTGATAGTTTTTTTGCCGCTGTTTTAAGACCCTTTTCAAAAAAATGTAGGAAAGTGATGCAGTCAAAGGATACTCCGCACCAAACCATCGCTGATATGGAATAATGACCTCGTTCAATCCTTGGCACCAGTTCACTGGCTTTCTTGGAGGATCGTGCATGCACCCTATCATTTTGCTTATTATAAGTTTCATCCACGGTAAAGATTTTTTCATTAGTAAACAGGATTTTTTAGTAATTCTCTTTACCGTACAGCGATAACAGGTGTCTTGATTTTTCTCGAGTTTTTTAATTCAACTGTAACGTGCTGCCCTGTTTGTCATTTGAAGGCTCCAAGTCCCAAGTCTTGTTTAACGATGCGGCTCATGGTTCTTGGCGATATATCCATTTCACGAGTCATGATTTTTTGTCTGCGGACAGGATTTCGATTGATTTCGCGACCTCACAGCATTGATGGCCTATGGCGTACGAGCCGTGCGAGGCCGACCGGATCTTTTACGGTCGTTTACATTTATTAATAAACAACTTAACAGCACGATACACAAAATCACGCGTGATATTCAACGGTTTTAATAAATCAAAAATACGAGCTCTTTCTATTCCACACTTATGAAGAGCAATAACAGCAACGCGGTTCTCTGTCGGGCCATTCCATCATGACGCCTTAAGTTATACTGAAATAGCTTGGCGCGTTTGTAGAGCACATATCAACTTTCAAAACTTACACCATAACATTTGGCTGCGTTTAGGTTATCAGCCGCAAAAGTCGCGCTTACATTTGTATCAATATTTATGACAAGACTAAGTATATACATATATATGGTATGTATAATATTTAAACTAGGGGTTATCATCGCATTAAGTGCTACTCGACGCGACCCACGTTAACTGGATGTCTCTCTGTGAGTTAATTTCTCTCGTACTTGTGTGTATATCTATAAATACAGTATGTATAGTATTTAACCAAACTATACTAAATACAATTTGAAATCCAGGCATGCAAAGTTATGATCACCGGGTTCCTCAGATTGAAATTTCTGGCGGAATTTTTTCCCAAGTTGATCGAAATTTCTTTCCCTATACTCGGTTGAGATTCTTGGCACCTGATGATCGGAGCTCGTTTTGTGGGATTTTCATTAGTTGGCTGCCCAGGTTTCGAGCATTATCTCGTTGGATTCTGCGTCGCCGGAATGTTTGACCGCGCAGCGAGAAGGCGACCAGAACACAAGAGGACTTGTGGGGCCGCACAGCTCAGTATCGCACGACTTGCAGAATATAGATAGAGGAAGGGGGTATAGTATATAATCAAAACATTACAATTTGAGTGTGCACTGACAGGTACACAACTAGGGTGTAGCCTAGTGAGTAGCTTGTTGGTCTACAATACGAAGGTCAGTACACTACTTGCGTGGGTATATCTGCGAAAAAGAAAATTTGTAGATAGGGGGTTGTACGAAGGGCTAACTACCCTTTAAAAATAATAAATTAAATTGTTAAGGAACCTGAAGGTCATGAGGTCAGGGCCCGATTTAGGTTGTTGTGCCCTTGAAGAAGAAGTATACCAGGTACACAGAAGTAGTATCACTGAGTTGCTCAGATTCCATTCAGTGTAAAATTTCTAGCGGAATTTTTTCCTGAATTGATCGAGATTTCTTTCCCTATACTCCGTTGAGATTATTGGCACCTGATGATCGGAGCTCGTTTTGAGGGATTTTAACTTGTTGGCTGCCCGGGTTTCGAGCATTGTATTTTTGTTGTTGGATTCTGCGCTGTCGGGATGTTTGACCACGTAGTGAGAAAACAAATAGAACAGAAGAGGAGTTGTGGGGCCGTGCTACTCGGGATTGCGCGCCTTGCAGAAGATTAATAGAGGAAGGTGGGGTGGCCTTGGGTGTCTATCTGTAAGCCTATCTCTTTTGTACTTGTGTTTATATCCATATATGTATACAGTATGCATAGTATTTAACCAAAAATTTTTAATTTCGTTTGTAACGGTTTTTTGATTCCAAAATCTAAAGCCGACTTATTGAGCGAGTTGCGTATACGTAAGCTAGAGCATGAATAACATAGCAGCGACGAGCTTATGCAGTTTCTTTGCGATACACTATGCAGTTCAAGTACTGCAAAAATTTAAAAGTTTCAAGAATTTGTACGATTACGTACGCCCAAAAGTCCATCTCTGCGTAAGTGTGAATTGCGCATCCAAAAATATATGTAAACAAAGACATATCCTTGTCCGTTATGTACTGCCGTGTAGCGGAGGCCATTTACACTTTTTCAATATTTATTGTGGCAGGGTGGTTAGCCTTTTGCACTACCCTTTATCTACGAATTTTTCATTTTCGTAGATTGAGGTGACCAACGTATACCCAAGCAGGTAGCGTGCTGGAAGTATACGTCGATCGGCATTTGAACTCATGACCTTCGCATTATACCCCTACACGCTACCCATCAGGTTACATCCTAGCTTGGGTATACCTTGATCACCTCAATCTACGAAAGGGAAGCCCGAGCTGGGCTGTAGTACCATTGTAGATAAAATAAGATGGTGAAAATTGGCACTGTGTCGAAATCGATTCTATAATCTACTATCGTTACATGCTTTGAATTTGATGATGAATGTATCTGGTCTTCCGTGTGCATTGCTGATGTTGGTTGACCCTTGTTTGAACTGTACGTCCCGTTTCTCCTATCTAGACATTGTTGAATAATCCACACTGTATTTTGTACATTTCGTTAGTTTTCCAATAGTTTATGTTCTTCTGGTGTTCTAAGATTACCCGATTTAGAGGACGTTGTTCATGTGCTAAATTATCAGAGAATTTTCTCTTATGCATAGTGCTTTGAATGTATAAGGTGAGTGCGTGTTTCCTTGCTCGCAATTTATTGTTTCGTTTGTTGTTGGATGCTTTGGTTTCCAAACCTTAGATATTGTGTTGAGCTCGCTTTGTAACCATTAGCCGTAAACGCCCGATTTCCTTTCTATCAACGATAGTCATTACTACTAGAATAGTCCATTATTGATTTCATTTAAAATATTTAATTTTTTTTCTTTTGCAACATTTGTATTTATTATAAACACTCGTAAGTTTCACGTTAAAAAAAAAACCCAAAAAATTCTATAACACTTTCAATCTATTTAAAAGTTTGTGATGTAACTTTTGTCGAATAAACAACAATTTTGATAAGTATAATTTCTATTTCAGGATTTTGGAATGTGCCTATACATAAGTTTTCAAATAAATATCCGAAAAAAATATCAATACAGAACATGAGTTCTAAAATATGTACAGAAAAAAACGTGACACAGTACAAAGTGTATACTCACGGACTAATAAAGAGCTCAGTTTGCTTTACTATTATTCTAATGTTATGTTATACAGGTATGTATTGTAAACTTTATTAGATATTTGTATTCAATTTTTAATTCTTTTTTATACTCTAGATGGAATCTGAGAGTATATTGTGTTTGCCTTTCTGTTTGTAACGCTCCCACAGAGTCACCATGGATACAGAAATATTTGTTGTCACTCAAAAATCTCGATTCCGAGTGACCGTTAGTCCGTTTACCCGTCTGTCTGTCAGTCTGTCTACAACATAGCTCTCGAAAGCTTTGACCTATCGTGCTGAAATTCGCCAAGAGTCATTTTTAGCAAAAAGTAACTTTTAGTTCGTAAACGGGCCACATCCCGCCACTCCTTCTATCCACTCCCATACAAAATTCATAAAATTTAGAAATTTAAAGAAATTGAATTTCTCCGAAACCATTTTAGCTATTAACTTGAAATTTGGTCATAGTATAATGATATAATCCCCTTACTTCTTCTACCCCCCTCCCATACAAATGCACAATTTTCAAAAATGTATTTATTCGGTTTGCATTGCAACTAGCAAAGCTAAAAAAAACAATTTTCGTTATAATTATTCGTCCTAATTACCGCAGTCCAGAAGGTCGTCCTTTTTCGGAATTTTCAAAATGACGCCATCCCTCAACTCAGCCCGATATCTTTCGCCATTACACATCTCAGTAAAGAATGGGAGGAGTATATCGGCTGTTATTTCCGGGTCCGCTTTGAGGAATTCGATTGGTAGTCCGTCTATATCTGCAACTTTCTTTCCCACCATTGCTGACGAAAACTATTTCTTCCTTATCTGAGAGAGGAGGATTGTTGCGTTCTAATGTTTGGCAATTGTTCTGTTTCTCGAATATCTTTATCTGAAAAGATGTTTAAAATATCATAGAAGTATTCCTTCCATCGCCGCAACTGGTGTTTATTCACATTGCAGAGATGACATTTCTTACCAGGTGGTTGGCGGTGAAGTTCCTGCTCGTCAACTATTTCATAATTTTAAATAGCGAACCTACATTCCCAAGGTAAGTCGCAGACTCCACCTTGTTGGACAGATTTTCAATGCCCCTTCTCTTTTCACGTCTATCAGCCCTCTTAAGCTGTATATGAGTATCGTGGTAGTTCCGTCTCAATTGTAGATTTCTTTGGTTGACATTGAGAGATGATTGCCAATTTGGCTATTTTCCGATCGCTAACCATGTCGGTCGCCGTATAATTTCAGAATACTACTTGCGTGGGTATACCTTGGTCACCTCAATCTGCAAAAATGAAAATTCGTAGATAGTAGATTGCGCGAATGACTAATAACCCTTTCACAATAACAAATAAATGTTAAGGAACTTGAAGGTCAGGAGGCCAAAGCCCGATTTGGTCTGTAGTTCTTCATACTATGATATTCGATACCATTGAGTTAAATTTTTTGAAAACTCAACTAAACCTCTCTCAAAGCCTACTGAAGTTGTGAGATTTCATGTGACTTGCCATACTCGGACCTCCACATATGGAAAAGTTTTTCAAAAAGATGGCCAAAGATCCCAACACGAACATTTGTATATAGAATGATCGAGATAGGATCGGTCTATCAAGCAGCTTTGAAAAGATTGTAACAACCTCAAATTTGTCGTTATTCATTAGGCGTTGCTGGTTGGTACGGCCGACTTTTCCTAATCTCGTCGTTCGGTATTGAAAATATAGTAGATGAAGTTGTCTTTTCCTTCGATGATGGCGAAGGACGATAACTGGTTTCTAACATCTAGACTGGTATAAATGCAAAGAATTGCTGGTGACAAAAATCGAAATTTTTTAAACATACTTTTTTAATACATTTTCGGAAAATTTCTAGCAATAAATATGGCAGTACAATTGTGACAAAATTTGGTCTGTCATGCGTAGATACGCTACTTCTTCTTCTATAATGGCACTACAGCCCAAATCAGGCCTTGGCTTCCTGACCTTCATGATCCTTAACAATTTCATTACTTATTTATTGTGAAAGGGTTGCTAGCCCTTCGCACAGCCCTCTATCTACGAATTTTTCGTTTTCGTAGATGTGCTGGAATTATACGTCGACCGGGAATGAACTCACGACCTTTGCATTGCAGACCAACACGCTACCCACTATATACATACGCTACAAAGTGGGCGATATTTAATTGAAAGGCTGTACTTTGTTCTTGTGTTAGGCCAAATAATTCGACAGAAATATGACATTTTTATCAACGACAAAAAGACAAAGTTGTTATAAAAAAGTGACATTTATCAAATCGACCGATAATTGTAAAAGACTCAGATTTTCAAACAGGGTTAATTAGTATGGGAATGGTAATTAGGGAAGAAATTAATTAAGGTTAATTCATTAATATGACACAGTTCTCGAAAATTTAAGCTTTAAATTTGTAACATTTTGGTGACCATTCTTAACCTAAATTTAACTAAGCCATTTGATTAATAGTACAGCATTTTAACGATAAATTGAGTATACTATTTGTTACAAATTGGATGCCAAATTTGTAAGATATTAAAATCATAATAAATGTCACAGTTTGTATGGTACATGGTTGTTGGTGAATAGAATTTAATATATACAAAAATTTCTTATATCCATTTTTGCTTCAAAATAAAAAACACTTCAATAAGCTTAGGATAACAAATAATTAATGTATAAGCAATACAGACAATTCAGATACATAGTTATTTAAGCAATTACAAAGAAGGCAGGAGCACTTAGTGCATTGCGAGTTGTCTTAGAAACAAAACAGACTTATACTCAAAACATGAAACATCATCACAACAATGACAAAATGTAGATTGACTGTCCAAACATGTTTGCGACGATTTTGAATTAAGCAGAAAAAAAATTTGGACACTCTTTCGTCATAGTTTAACAAAAAAATTTTGCAACACTATCGTGATAAAACATTACATATTTCTATAATGATATGAGCGGTCTTAATATTCATGACTGGGTTTAAATTTTTGGCCTTTTGATGATGGCGTCCCATAAACATGATACAACTTTATACTATGAAAGTATAAAAACTACTGATCTGAAATATGATCTTGAAGCATGCAGAGTATAATCTAGATGAAATCTGAGAGTATTATAAGTTTGCCATAAAGTTTATAATGCTAAGAAATAAGGCACAACCAATAAAGTGAGAGATTCAGAACTTCGTATTATCACTCAAAAATCTCAGAACCGGATATCCATCTGTCCGTGAGCTCTCTGGCTCGAGAACGCGTTGTTCAAATTTTGTACACATCATTTTTGGCAAAAAAGCAAGGTCGTTCACGGGCCATATCACTCCACTCCTTCTACACCCTTGTCCTGCTTCCATACTTACTTCCGATAGCGCTAAAGCGCAAATCGGGTATTGGCTTCCTGTACACTATGCCTCCATCCTTCTCGGTTCAGTGAACGCATCATCCAGTTTGCAAATCTTAACAGAGATGTGCTTTCATGACTTTATTTTTTGAAAAAAAAACACGAAGAACTACCCACTCTTTCTACCACCTCCCATATAAAATGCACGATTACACTAAATCGGATATACTAAATTTCTTAGTAAGCTTAATTTGTGCTTAAATTGTGTGTAAAACATTTTGATAGCGACTCTAGCATGATTAGAAAATAAATTGCCAACAAGTCGAGCGAAACTTTATTATTTTTGGGACAACTTGCGGATGCGTGGAAAGTCAATATGTAGGTTAGAGTGGTTTGGGAGACTAAGTGAAAGAGAATTCTTGGGCAGGGCTGTTATTAATTTAACAATATTTCATTCGTTTATGCAAGTTTGGGTTTTTATTAGGGGAGCGGGAGGGGTGATAGTAAGGGTGGGTGGATGTTAATAGCTTCTGAATTGATTGCTTGAATCATAACCAATATTCTCTGTATAGAATGTGTTTCATAAACGACGCTGCATAGAATTTTCATAAAATTCGGTGTATTCTACATTCACGAAACCGGACATTTGTATGGGAGGGGGTAGAGCGGGTAAGGGAATCGTAAAATTTGTGATGCAATTTTATTTCATTTCTCTTGTAAGGTACTCGTACAAAATTTCAATTTCGTAGCTTTTAATTTGTTTGTTATTAGTTGATTTAATGAAATTGGTCGAAATCATACTTTTGTATGGGAGGTGGTAGAAGGGCATGCGCGATTTCAAAAATTTTGAAGCAATTTTGTTTTAACTATTTTTAGAAGTTCTTATGCAAAAATTGATAGCTTTTAATAGTTAGGTGATAATTGATTTCTTGAAAATGGTCGAAAAAATAATTTTGTATGGGACGGGGTAGAAGTCTTAAAGATATTCGACCAGTTAATATTTCACATATTTAAGAATTTTTTTAAATACATTTTGCAAATTTTCAAGTTCCTACCCTAAAATTTCGTTCAAAAATTTTCAGTTTATGTGTTTTTTTCATTGCACATGAAACACCTTGTGCACGTTAGACCGGGGGTCGGTTTATAACAATTGTCGAACAAATTTTTTTTTTTTTTCTATGTATATCAAATAGATGTATCCAAATGCAAAATTTAAAATTTGTATCTTTCACCAGAGCCCTAAAAAAATTACTCAAAATTTTGGACATTTCTGCTTACCACCTCCATCCCTTACACCTCCCAACACAAAATTTACCAAAATTAGTAATTATTTAGTTCTACAATCTGACAAATTTTCAATGTAATATCTGTACTAACTTTTGAGATATAACGATTTGTAATTTTGAAAAGTGCACCATTTTTAAAATGCTCCCCATTTCCCCCCATTACTACTATTTCCACAGGTTATATTTTTTTTGTATTTCTCTAGAATAGCTTAAAATATGTTTTAAGTTTCAATTACATAGCTTAAGAGATAGTTGAGATATTCATTTTTAAGTGTTTTTCTTTGAACCCCCCTAAACCTCCCCTAGCAGTAATTAGCCTTTCTCTAAGCTTATTCTGGTGGAGCTATATGCCGCCTTAATGTTCCCAAAATATGAATTTTTATGATAAGTAATTTCAAAGATATAATCATTTGAAAAAACAATTCGGCCGACAATTTTATTTTAGCCCCTCCCCCCTTTTCAGACGCCAATGGATAAAAAAATTAAACTATTTTTGTAGTTTGTCCCACAACCCTCTCTATATCTTTGCTGATTTTCAGCTTCCTATCTGCATTGCTGGTGGAAATATTAGCAAGTGTAGTTTTTGACTCTTTTCCTCCCCCCGCCTCGCCTTCCACCTAACACTCCCCAAAATTTAGAAATTGGAGCTCACTTACCCAATCAACAATCTGCCCAAAAACGAACACTCTACCTTTAACGGTCTCGGAGATATCAGTCCATATGTACGGCGGACGGCGTACGGCGGGACGGATTTTTTTTTTTTGCATTTTTACGCTAATTTAGTCATGAAACGCGAAAAAACAAAATTTCAGAGTAGCAAATTTTTTCTCTTCTGTGTCGACCCCAATACTCTATTATTAGAATAATAAAGTAAAATTGATTCACCGTACCGTCATATAAAATTTGACCAAATTACAAAAATTTCTTTTTCATCTAGAGTATCGCATTATTGGGTTTTACGCGCAATCGTAGTCTTGTTATGTTTTTTTTGACTCTGTCATATAATTAATTTACTTTACTTTTTTAGAACATGCATATGCTAAACAAAAAGGAATAATATTGATGCAGAATTCTTACAAGGCGTTAAGTGGAGATTTACATGTACAGTTCCAATTGGATGAAGTCGTAGCATCAGATTATTTTATTGATATAAACATTTTAAACAATACCGAACGAAACTTAATCGAAAGAATCAAGTTTCATCCGAACTACGCGCATAATGTATCTCAGCTCTCTATCGATTGTCAGAATTTTATGAAAGGTGGAATATATGAACTCGTTGTTAATGAATATATGAATAGTACAATTAACGAAAGTGAAATCGAAAGAATAAAGTATAAAATCAATGTTAGCTGGCCGAAACCAAAGCTTTCTGTTATTCCTGAGTTCATTGGAACATATCCAGATAAACCAATCGAAATAACGCTCACATTTCCAGAAGTAAAGTGTACTATTAAAAACGATAGAATTGAACTGCCGGAGTTCTGGCTGGAACTTATTTATTGCGGTCAAGATATTACATGTAACAAAACAACCGATAAAAATATAAATGTCTTATATGCTGAACAAGTGAAAGGACTACCAAGCAAAGCTCAATTCTTTCTGAAGTGCGAATTATTCGGCATTGCTGGACATTATATGGTACAACTTCGACCAGTACCGCCTACACCGACCTATGTTTTTACTTATGCTTTTATTACCGTGGATTGGAATGAACGATTCGTTTTCAATGTTCATGCAAGCAGTATTTTCCCTTGTGATCCTCATGTCGGAGTAGGAGTTCTTTTTGAATATCCAACCTGTATATTGGATCAGGCGGATAGAGTTAGGCTTTTTGCTAGATTATTGGCCGACGTTAATTCAATAAAACCGCCGACTTCACTTCATTACGTTGCAGAGCAACGAATCATACGAGGACAGCATTCTTTGTATTTTGACTGTGAACTATTTTCAGAAAAATTTGTCGAATATTGTTTCACCTATGTTAGTCAAGCAATTTCTGGTGCCGTTGCGGATATCAGAGTCGACTGCGTACCAACATTACCTGTTCGTGGTAAGTTTAAGGTTTTTTTTTTAAACAAAATAAAAACATTTATTAATTATTATTGAATTTTAACAGATATAGATAGTGGCGGATGGGGACCCTGGAGCAATTGGACACCGTGTTCTACAACTTGTTCGGGAGGCACCAGGAACCGGTACAGATTTTGTGATTCTCCTCCGCCACGTTACGGAGCCAAATTTTGTGAGGTAAGCATTGTATATGTCTAAAGTGCTGTAACGAATTCTTCATAAAAGTTATGTTTTAAAGAGTCACACTGACGCTTAGAGTTCACACATCTCAACGAAAATTATAGTAATTATAGTATTTGAAATTGAGACAATTTCACTATAAAATCGAATTTGGCTTAATAATAATAAACTTAATTTCTTGATTTAGTTATAATTATTTTCGTCATCATTTGCGGCATTAGCTGTTTCATTAAGTCCGAAGATCCTGAACTAGATGGGGAATTAATCCATAAATTGCAATGTGCACCACAACGTCCAACACATCCATTCGGTTTTTAAGTTCGACCTTGTTTCCGGGCGTATTTAACTCTCGTTTACTCTTCTTTCAATTTCGGCACTTTTACATATTTTACGTAGCGCGGTATTTTTAGTTGAATTGTTCAAATTATTCAAGAACAATCGCGTTACGAAAACTAATTACAAAATCGCACTCTTCTCAAAAAATTTCTATTATTCCCCATTGTCGGAATTCATAGTAAAACGACAAGATAGGAACTTAACTCTAAGGACTAAATTAATGGTTAGAGTATCTTTTATAATCCTTGTGTCAATACCTGGCCACAAATGTGACCATTTCATCTTTGAGTAGCTATACTACAATTCTTAAGCTTTTTACTCGAATCCTCACGAAATCCTCCATTAACATGTTTTTAAAGGATTGTGACATTTTATCACATTTCTTAAGTTATAAACACCTGTAGATTTGGAAAATAAGATTTATACATCGTTAGTCAATACAAGGCCACATGTGTGGCCCAGATATTTTTACGCTGAAGCTATCGCTGAAAGGATTGAAAAACGGTAAAATAGTGTCAAAAATCTATATAAATATAATTGCAGTGTCTGTCTGTTATTTGTTCAGAAATAGCTATAAGTTAGTTTTTTGCTTTATTTTAGCAATAACTAAGCAGAAACAGGCGTTTTTTAAATTCTTCTCTGTCTGTCCGTCTGTCTGTCTGTATGTCCGGTTTGCACGCAAAAACGGCTGAACCGATTGTAACGAAACTTTCACAGTTTATTAGGTATGCTCCGGGATGTAATCTGCTTTTGGTTTTATGTCACTCCCCTCACGCCTTCTACCCCCTCCCCTACAAAGTACCTCATTTTCAAAAATATCATCATCATCAATGGCGCGACAGCCCAAATCGGGCCCTGGCCTCCTGAATTCGTCGCCTCCAATCGTCTCGATCCAAAGACCGCGTCCTCCAGCTGCTAATTTTTAGAATGGCTTTGCTGTCTTCATCAACCGAGTCTTCCCATCGCTTGCGTGGTTTGCCTACTGGCCGATTACCACTCGCTTTGCCTTTAAGAGCACGTTTGGGGATTCTTCTGTCTTCCATTCGCTCTACATGGCCAGCCCACTGCAGTTTACGTAACTTGATGAACGTTGAAGCTTCTGGCTCGTCGTAGAGTTGATACAACTCATGGTTGTATCTTATTCGCCATTCCGTTCCTTCCTTCACAGGTCCCAAAATTCTTCGGAGGACCTTTCTTTCGAATGCGTTAACTGCTTTTTCGGAAGTTCGCGTTAATGTCCACGTCTCGCTGCCATAACAGAGCACAGGTCGTATAATAGTTTTATAAATCCGCAGCTTATTGTTCTTATGCACTTTCTTGGATTTCATTATTGGAAGTACCGAATAATACGTCTTATTTGCTAGTATTATCCGTCGTTTGATTTCGTCTGTTTCATTACCGTCCTTTGCTAGATTAGCCCCAAGATATATGAAGTTGTCCACACTCTCCAAATTATATTCCGCAATTGTTATGTTTTGTCTCATTGGCGTTCTCCTTCTTGTTTGCGTCATTACTTTTGTTTTGCTTTCATTAATGCGCAACCCGACTTCTTCAAGATTGACAAATACCTCTTTAGCACTAGGGAAGGATCTTGCTAGAATGTTAATGTCGTCAGCGTATGCTACTAGTTGGGTGGACTTGAATAGTAGTGTCCCGTTGGTGTCGACTGGGATTTTTCGGACGACATACTCTAGTGCCAAGTTGAAAAGCATAGGAGCTAGACCATCTCCCTGCTTTAAACCACATTCCGTTCGAAAGCTGGTTGTGGAATCGGTTTGTATTCTCACTTGGGATTCAGTGTTCGTCATTGTGAGTCTTGTTAGTCGGACTAGTTTTGGAGGAATTCCAAAGTCAAGCATGATTTGGTACAGTACGCTCCTGTCGATACTGTCGTACTTCAAAAATATATATTAATCAAATTTTCTTGGAAACTATAAGAGTTATTGAATTGAAACTTTGAATATATTATTCCCATTACAAATGCAATCTTTACTAGACAAGGTTTCTAAATTTCCCCACTCCTTCCACCACCTCCCATACAAACTGCACTTTTTCATGAAATACTATATACCAATTTTCTCAGTACGTGTAACTTTCATCGAGCTAAAATGTTGTACTAAATCTTTAATTAGCATTATTATTATTATCGGGAAAAAAATTAACCGATTAGCTTCACTCCATCTACCCCCTCCCATACATTGTGACACAATTCCACGACTTTACAAAAATTCCATTTTCTTGGAAAGTGTGAAAGTCACAGATCTAAAATTTAAAACATATCAATTGAATAATGATTGAAGTTGTTTTTAACAAAATTACTAAAAACACTTCACTCCTTCCACCACCTCCCATACAAACTGCACTTTTTCGTGAAATACTCTAATCCAATTTTCTCAATACGTATAGCTTTCATCGCGCTAAAATTTTGTATAGAATCCTTAATTAGCATTATTATTAATATCGGGAAAAAATTTAACTGATTAGCTTCACTCCTTCTACTCCTCCCATACAATGTGACTCAATTCCATAACTTTTCAAAAATTCGATTTTCTTCAAAAGTGTGAACGTTACTGATCTAATACGAGTATTTAAAATATATCAATTTAATTTTGATTATAGTTGTTTGTCGAAAAATCACCAGAAACCCTCCACTCCTTCTACCACCTCCCATACAAATTGCACAATTTCATCAAATCCAATGCTTTAAGTTTCTCAGTACCTATTCAATTTTTGAAGCTTAAATTTATATTATTATTAATATTCAAATGTCCTTAACGCTCTTCCATACCTATATGACCTCAAATCACGAGATTGATTTCATCACGAGCCTGTCAAATACAAATGCGAGTATCGTGGTTTCATTCTAAATAATTTATGCTTTTGATTCCAACAAAATACAAACCACTGTGTTTAAAGAGTCATTAAACTATGGTAAACAGATTATAGGTATATCTCACATAATGTACATATTATTAACTACATTCTCAAAAATTGCTTATTTTGCGATTCTTGCGCGGAAAAAGTCGCAATCGATCGCTAGTAGGAAATATAATAACACATTTATAACATATTACGTATATTATATTATTATATAAACTTTACATATATTTTATACATATATATATTGCAGTTATATATTATTTTCATTTGGGAATTAGATATTACATAGTAAACATTTTGTTGTAGTTACGCAGTACTACCCACAAATAGGTTTCATGTAAATAAAACAAGATTTTCTGGTGCCTTATTATTGCAGATGCTAAACAGCCATTGCATTTCCCATGTGTTGAGCTGGTTGAATTGAACGTATTTAACCTGAGGAAACAGATAACTCCATCGGTTTTCAAAATACAGTTTCTCTCTTGCAAGATTTTCTGTTCCTTGATTAATATTTGGTAAGACTAACCTTTCGCCAAGCTCCTGGATAAAAATTCGTTTTCTATCAGAGTGATTGTTAAGATTGTTTTCATGGCACTACAACAAAATTCGAGTCTTGGCCTTCTGACCTTCAGGTTCTTTAGCATTTTCATTACATATTGTGGAAGGGTGGTTAGCATTTCGCACAACCCTCTGTCTAAAAATTTATTCATTTTACACGGTACGTCAATAATGTTATAGAAAAATGCTACCGTAGAAAAGTGCCAGGGTTGCGTTCTTCTCTTTGTCGTGCAGTGCCATTTATCGATTGTATTTATCAGATCGATGTAATGAGAAAATTAGTGTTTTGGATTTAGTTAAATTGAGCAGTTTGCATGGGAGGTGGTAGAAGGAGTTTTATTAATTTTTTGAGAAACAACTATAATCATCGTGTAATTGATTTATTTTAAATTGCAGATTAGTAACATTCATACATTTCAAGAAAATCGATTTTTTTTGTGAAGTTGAGAAATTGTGTCATATTATACGACAGGAGGTAGAAGGAGTGATGCTATTCAGTTGATTTCTTGCGATCTCAATAATAATGCTAATTTAGTATTTAGTAGAAAATTTTACCTCGACAAACGTTAAACGTACTGAGAAAATTGGTTTATAGTATGTCATGAAAAGTGCAGTTTGTATGGGAAGTTGTGGAAGAAGTGGGGGGATTCAAATAATTTTTATACCACACATCACGTTTATAATTAAAAAAATAATTTTTTCGAAATTTCAAATTATTATGTTTCATGGTTTCCAAGACAATTTGATTAATGTAAGTGAATGAAAACGAGTTATTTGGTATGGGATGGGTAGAAGAATGGAGCAATTTGGCCCGTTCACAAACTCGATCTTACTTTTTTATCAGAAACAACGTGTACAAAATTTGAACTTTCTAACTTAACGCGTTCATAATGAAATGCTCTAAACCAATTTAATCAGTGCGTATACAATTTATCGAGCTGAGATTGTGCACTGGATACTTACTTATTTACGATGGCGCTACAGCCTTGGACCTTGGCCTCCTGAATGCTTTGCCTCCATTCATCTGACCGCGTCCTTCAGTTTGGAAATCTTAGCAGTGATTTGCTGTCTGCGTCAATCGGATCCTCCTAGCGCTTCCGTGGTTTTCTGACCGGCCTTTGTCCGTTGACTTTCCCTTTTAGTGTATTTTTGGGAATTCTTCCGCCATCCATACGCTCCACATGACTAGCACTGTAACTTCATAACTTTTATGAGGGTTGACACTTCTGGATTGTCGAAGATGGCATACAATTCTCTATTGTATTATATTCTCCAGACCGAGTCTTCCCTCACAGGTCCGAGGATTCTTCTGAGGAACTTTCTTCCAAAGGCGTTAAGTAGTTTTTCGGACGCCTGAGTTAAAGTCCACGTTTCGCTAGCATAGGTCTTATGATCGTTTTATATAGCTTAAGTTTTGTTTTCCTGTGTACGTTCTTGTTTTTAGTTATTGGAAGTACCGAATAATACGTCTTGTGCCCTAAATATTTATTTAGAATCATTAGTAAAACCAAAAAAAAAATAGACGATTAGCTTTACTACTTCTACCCCCTCCCATACCAAATGACACGATTTCGCAATTCGACATTGTTTAAAAAGGATAAAAGTTATTGATCTGAAATGGAATATATTACTTTTATGATGATTTCAATCTACTGTATAATAGTCATTTGAGTCCTCCCCTTCCTCTCGCCACCTCTTATACAAACTGCACTTTTTCATGAAATACTCTAAACAAATTTACTCAGTACGTATAAAATTGATCGAGCTGAAATTGTGCACTAAATATTTATTTAGAATTATTAGTAAGACCAAAAAAATTATACGATTAGCTTCACTCTTTCTACCCTCTCCCATACAATCTGACACAATTTCACCACTTTACAAAAATTCGATTTTCCTGAAAAGTATGAATGCTACTGATATGCAATTTAAAAGTGTCATTCGAACTTATTCGGTTTCAAATTACGAGTATGGTTTCCTGCCGCAAGAATTCGCTTTATATCATGTATCCGCTCGTCCTTTCGTTCAGAAGGTTCTTCGCTTTTCACGCGTGTTTAATTGTAAGTGCGATTAGTTGAAGGTTATAAGCAATTGAACAGCAGCTTAGGGTTGGCATGCAGCAATAATTAACATTTATGTGTGTTCATTAAAAATGCTGTAGTAATGCAATAATCAATATTTTTTCAGGGATCTGCCGTAGAAACGGAAAATTGCAGCAAAAATATTTCTGACTCCTGGGAGTGTTTATACGAAACTACAAATTTAACCTCTATTAAATTAACAACAAACGTAACTAACGAACTTCAGCAAATGGAAATAGGATGTCGCTGTGGTTGCATAATAAAATTGACGCAAAGCAATCGAACCAAAATTATCGCTTCATCAGCACAGAGTTGTCCAGGGCGATCATTTTGGCTAATTAAGGTAATTGTATAACTGTAGTTGCGAACAAGAAGAAACTACAGACTGCAATCTTTTCTTATTAGGCAGAGCATCAGTATCAAGTTAATATAAAATTGGGCCTTATGAGATTATCTTGTCCAGGACAATATCTAAAAGTTAGAGATGGCGATGCGTTAACATCGGATCTTATAGCAGAGTATAGCGGTAAAGTGAAAGCACAGATGCATACGATAGTGTCAACAGACTCAAAGCTCTTGGTTGAATTCTTTTCGGATGGATCTACATTAAAAAATAGCTCCTGCAATGGTCGATTTTTAATACACATGCATCAAAAAGGTATATTAATTTCATTGCTTCTTTTTTTATAATGTTTTAAAAATAATAAACCTATTTCCATTAAATTTAGAGCTCATATAGAAAAAATACGCATTTTCTAACAAATGTTTGGATTAGTATTTAAATAGAAATAATAGCGTTTACTATTCAAAAATACAGTTCTGCCCTTTGGGAGGGCACTATTTCTGTTCAGTTCTGGTCTTTGTTCAGTTTCACCCTCAGATCAGTTCAGAAAAAACATGAAATCGGCTTGATACTATGTATCAGTTTTTATACTCCAGATGATATTAAAGGATTGCCACAAAGTTTATAACGCTAAGAAATAAGGCTTTAAAAAAAAGAATGATATGTAAGTTTATATTATTACTCAAAAATTTCAAAACCGGATGTCCTTCCGTCCATCTGTCCGTCCGTGTCTTCTCTATCTCGAGAACGCGTTGAGCTAGAAAGTTCAAATTTTGTACACGTCGTTTATGACGAAAAAGTAACGACAAGTTCGTGAACGGGCCACCCCTTCTACCGCCTCCCACAATTTTACTCAATTTCGGAATTTGGCAATAAATGGATTTTCTCGAAAAGTATAGAATATATCATTTTGATAACAATTTCAATCTACTGTATAATATTCGATTCACCTCACTCCTTCCACCACCTCCCATACAAACTGCAAAATTTCACTAAATCCAATAAACAAATTTTTGCACTTTTCCATGAAATACTATAAACCAATTTACTCAGTACAGCTAGTATGTAGCCTAGCGGGTAGCGTGTTGGTATACAATGCGAAGGTCGTGAGTTCAAATCCCAGTCAACGCTTAATTCCAGTACACTGCCTGCTTGGGTATACCTTAGTTACCTTAATCTACGAAAATGAAAAATTCGTAGATAGAGGGTTGTGCGAAGGTCTAACAACTCTTCCACAATTAGTAATGAAAAAAATGTTAAGGAACCTGAAGGTCAGGAGGCCAAGGCCCGATTTGGGCTGTAGCGCCATTGTAGAAGAAGTAGAATTTACTCAGTACGTATAAATTTCATCGAGCTGAAATTGTGCACACAACATTTTTTTTAGAGTTAGAGAAGTAAGACCTAAAGAAAATAGACGATTAGCTGCACTCCTTCTAACCCCTCCCATACAATATGACACAATTTAACAACTTTATAAAGGTCGATTTTCTTGAAAAGTATGAATGCTACTGACCTGCAATTTAAAACATTTCAATGTTTGTAGTTGTTTCTGAAAAAGGCATTAAAAACTCTCCACTCCTTATACTACCTCCCATGCAAACTGCACAGTTTCACTGAATCCAATAAACAAATTTTTTCAGTAAAAATTAAATTTTTGAAGCTTAATTATGTATATTGATAGAAACTCTAGCATGATGCGAAAAAATTGGTTCAATGCCATCACCCCTTCTACCACTCCCCGTACAAAATTTCTCAAAATCAACGAAATTTCTCTTTATTATGCCCAATTGTGTTTTTCATTAATGTTTTTCACAAATTGAAAAATATGAGCTGAAATTTTTGTTTTTTAGTTTCAGTTTAACAATCATTCAGAAACTTGCTCGAATTATTTTCTTATATTCTTTTTTAATCCAACGTTTCGTTCTATTCGACTAAATTTTAATTTTTCTCAACCCCGCAGCCTATTGAAGTTTTATCGCTGAAATTTCGGGCCGAAAAATGTAACCTTTTCATGGTACGTTCCTGCCAAGAACACAAAACATTGTTCAGAGGATAGATTTTTTTGGGATAGCTATGGGATTCCCGATTGATATAACCTTCGTTTCAAACCCTCGAAAATTAAATAGTGGACTTGTAAACGTAAGTCGAGTTCATCATTGATTCGGATACCAATTTCGTAACGTCAAAAAATATCACAACTCACAACATTTTACCGGCCACAAGTGTGGTGTTAACTAATCAAATTTCGTGCTTTACCATTAATATTTGAATTTAATATTTATTTCATTCTTCAATGGCACTACAGCCTAAATCGGGCTTTAGCCTCCTGCCCTTCAGGCTCCTTAACATTTATTTGTTATTGTGGAAGAGTTGTTAGCCATTCAAACGACCTTCTATCTACAAATTTTTCATTTGTGCAGATTGCGGTGGCCCAGATATACCCACGTTTATACGATCTTCATATTGTAGACCAATACGCTACCTCCAGGCTTCTTGATATATATTTCGTCATCATCATTAATGACGCTACAGTCCAAGTCGGACCTTGGCCTCCTGTATGCTTCGTCTCCAATTTTCTCGGTCCAATGACCGCGTCCTCCATGTTGGAAATTTCTGAAGCGATTTGATGTCTTCATCGATTGAATCCTCCCAGTGTTTTCTTGGTTCTCCGACTGGCCTTTTCCTTCCGTCTTTCCTTTTTGTACACGCTTGAGTATTATTCTGTCCTGTAGCTTTCAAAGTTTGATGATAGTAGTGACTTCTTGGTCTTCAAAAATGGTGTACAATTCCTGATTGTATCGAATTCTCTATGCGCCTTGTTCTCTCACCAGTCCGAGGATTCTTCGTAATAGCTTCCTCTCGAAGGCATTAATCATTTTTTTTGATGCCAAAATTAACTTTCACGTTCCACAGCCATATCAGAGTACAGGTCTTATTATGGTTTTGAAGATTCGCAGCTTCGTTTTTCTATTAACGTCTTTACATTTTATTATTGGGAGTACTGAGTAGTATGTCTTGTTTGCTACCATTATGTGTCTTGATTTCAGTGTCGTCTTTGGAGGGATTGGTTCCTAAATACATATATGAAGTTGTCCACGTTTTCTATGTTATAGGCTGCTTTCGTTAGATTTCGTTTGATTGGTGTATTTCGTCGTGATTGCAACATAACTTTCGTTTTGATTTCGTTTATGCGCAACCCTACTTCTCGTGCTGTCGTATCAAGATTAACGAAGACTTCCTTGGAGCACAGTTGTGATCGCGCCATTATGTTCATGTCGTCTGCGTAGGCTACTATCTGCGATGATTTAAACAGTCCCTCTGGTGTCAACTAGGAGCTTTCTTACGACGTATTCCAAAGTTAGATTAAACATAACAGGGCTACGATTGCGCGTAAAGCGCAATCTTACGATACTCTAGATGAAATAGAATTTTTTGTGGTCCCAAGAAATTTTGTATGGGGAGTGTTAGAAGGGGTGATAGCATTGAACTAATTTTTTCCCCATCATGCTAAAGTAGCTATAAATATGTTTTTTACAAAATGCTTACTCCAAAAATTGAATAGGAGCTGAGAAAATTAGTGTGTTAGATTTAGTGAAAATGTGCAGTTTGTATGGGGAGTGGTAGAAAGAGTGGGGGGATTTTAATGATTTTTTTCAGAAATAACTAAGAATATCATAAAATTGACATCTCTTAAATCTTAGATTAGTAACATTCATACTTTTCAAGAAAATCGATTTTTTGTGAAGTTGTGAAACTGTGTCATATTGTGTGGGAGGGGGTAGAAGCAGTGAAGCTAATCAAATGTTTTTTTCTGATCTTAGTTATAATGCTAAATAAGTATTTATTACAAAATGTGAGCTCGATAAATATTATATGTTCTGAGAAAATCGGCTTAGAGCGTGTCATGAAAAAGTGTAGTTTGTATGGGAGGGGGTAGAAGGATAAGGAGGACACAAACAATTTTTATACTGTAGATTGAAATTTTTATGGAAATAATATAGCCCGAAATTCAGACTAATAGCTTTTATACTTTTTGAGCAAATCCATTTATTGTCGAATTGCGAAATTGTGTCATTTTGTTCGCATATCGCCTAAGCTCGTCAAATATGTCTTTCTTGGCTTTCGTTGGTCGTTCAGTAAATTGTTCATAATCTGCATTTTTTTTATCTGTTGCATCTCGACATTCATTATCGAACAATCATTCTTCTTTCGCCGGGTTCGGTGGCCTATAGCCTCCTCCGCGACGGACTTGATGCCATTTTTGATGAAGAGTCATAGCTGACCTATTGGCATTTCGTTGTGGTTGAATGTGGCCAAAATATCTCTCTAAATCTGATATATATGCGACTGCGATGGACTCGTCCTTTAGTTTCTCGAAGTCGAATTTAAGTGTCGGTTGGTGTTTTGCAGGTCCACTGTTTGCTATTCGACATCGGAATGTGACCTTGACCAAATAATGGTCAGAGTCGCAGTTAGTCCCTCTGAAGGTTCTTACATCTAGGATGCTGGAGGCTGCCCTTTTGTCTATGAGAACTTGGTCTATCTAATTATACATCCTTTCAACGTGTGACGCCCAAGTTCTTTTGCAGATGCTCTTATACTATACGATATTTCTACTGCAGGCGAAGTCAACTAGATGTTGGCTGTTGTTATTACTAATATCGTAGAGACTGTGCCCACCGGCTGTTCTTCTATGTGTTTCCTTCTTGATATTAAGCTGCCACCTCCTTATTACATAGATAGATGTGCCATAAATCGTCATTTAAGAACTTAATGTGTATAGTTTTCATATGGGGAACTCTTTAAACCCTTTTCCGGAGGTTTAGGTTGTACTATTTTACTTTATTATTAAAGTATTGTGATCGACTTGGAAAAAAAGAATTGAGCTATCCTGAATATTTGTTTTTTCGCATTTTATGACTAAAATGGCCTAAAAGTGCAAAAAAAATCTGACTGTCTATATGCCGTACGCCCTCCTCCGTACATGCACGCTCAGCGCACATTACCTCCTAAGCCCTTGGATTGTAGATGGTTGCGGATCTCAGGCGGACAATCATTTTGGGGAGGTGTAAGGGTTAAGGGGCGGCGGTGGGGGATCTCTAAGGCCGAAAACTGAGAGTTCGAATATCTCAACCATGGTTTTAACTAGGAAGCTGAAAATCAACATATATAGAGGGGTTTGTGGTACAAACTTTAAATATAATTTAATTTTCTAATCCATTGGGGTCCGAAATGCAAATTATCGGCCGATCCTTTTTTTTAAATGATTATATCTTTGAAATTACTTACCATAAGAAATTCATATCTTGGGACCATTGAGGTGGCATACAGATCCACCAGAATCAGCTTAGAGAGAGGCTAATTATTGTAAGGGGGTGCAAAGAAAAACACTTAAAAATGAATAGCTCGACTATCTCTTAAGCTATGTAATGGAGACTTGGAACATATATTAAGCTATACTAGCAAAATACGAGAAAAATATATTTACATTTAGACACAAAAACTGAAAATTTTTGAATGAAATTTTAAGGTAGAAACTTGAAAATTGGTGAAATGCATTTAAAAACGTAACAGGGCTACGATTGCGCGCAAAGCACAATCTTACGATACTCTAGATGAAATAGAAATTTTTGTGATCTCAAGAAATTTTGTATGGTTAGTGGTAGGAGGGATGATAGCACTGAACCAATTTTTTTCCCATCATGCTAGAGTAGCTATAAAAATGTTTTATACAAAATGCAACCTATTAAAATTGAACAGGAACTGAGAAAATTAGTGTTCTATTTATAGTGAAATTGTGTAGTTTGTATGGGAGGTGGTAGAAGGATTAAGGGGATTTTAATGATTTTTTTCAGAAATAACTATGAAAATTATTGAATGGAAATTTTTTAAATTTCAGACTAGTAACATTCACACTTTTCAAGAAAATCAACTTTTTGTGAAGTTGTAAAACTATGCGGTATTGTATAGGAGGGGGTAGAAGCAGTAAAGCTAATCAGTTAATTTTTTTAGATCTTAATGATAATGCTAATTAAGTATTTTGAACAAAATTTGAGCTCGATAAATGTTATATGTTCTGAGAAAATCGGCTTAGAGTGTTTCATGAAAAAGTGGGCGGACGGATTTTCGAGCGACAACCAATATTTCTGTACCCTTGGCGACTCTGTGCGAGCATTATTCCTTGGCGTTACAAACTTTAGAGCAAAGTTATAATACTCTCAGATTCTATCTAGAATATAAAAACACAAGACTGTAGGAGTTACCGTTTGGTCTGTGAATTTCCAGCAGTCACTTAACATACATTCGAGCACATATATAATAGTAGATTAGTATTTACGTTAATTATTTTAAAATGTTAAGATTACTATCCTTTGCTATATCAAACAAAATTGCATGCTAGAGAGTGACTGATGCTTCTATTTGTCTAAGTATTTCTACTTAATAATTAATTCCAGATGCAATGAAGAAAAATACAACGACAATCATAAAAAGTGAAATTTGGCAAGAAATACAATTGAATAGAAAATTTACGACGGTACATATTGCTGTTTTCGTATTTGCAATAATTCTCATTATGATAAGTGCACTTTTAGGTAAGTTTCAGGATATGCATTTTGTTCCAAATTACTGACTATTAAATTACAATTGTTATAATATAGGAATACAATATACTGTTCGATACAGGAAGTACCAGCTGACAGAAAATTTGGGCGAACCCGATTCTCTAGCGCATACACCGCGATTATCAATAAGATCGCTATGTGATCCGAATGCTGTTCCATCTCGAGCCATTTCCACAAGCACTTTGCTTTCAGAAGTTGCATATCTAGTGAAAATACGACCACCTGTACGTGTAAAACATTCAATTCTTCGAGAAAGTACGATTTCCGAAGCGTCACATAAGAACGACGTGCTTTATAACAAATCAGAGGTATACAAGAGGTATGTATTTTGGTACTACAATATTTTATGATCCAAGAAAGCACCCACGGTTGCTAAATGAATTAAATAGTGGAATACACCTATCCTTCCACTACCTCTTTATTTCAATAACACAATAACATCTGACCGAAAATTGTAAACCCAAATTTTTATGCTCACCAGTTAATACCAAAAATATAAAATATGAAACAATTCTTTAATCATTCGAGGTTTTATGTATAGGTCAACATTTCGTTTTCTGTACAAATGGGATTTAGTGATAATGAAATTTTTGTTTTGATTTCAATTCTGCTGTTATTATACTCTAGATGAAATCTGAGAGTATTATAAGTTTGCTCTAAAGTTTGTAACGCTAAGAAATAAGGCTCGGAGAAAGAAACAAATGATACAGAAGTTCATATAATCACTCAAAAATATCAAAACCGGATGTCCGTCTGTGCGCTTGTTGTGATAGATAGTATAGATAAAGATTAAACTATATTGCACAACAATTTTGTTATAATCAAAAATCAAATTTATAGCGTTAATTTTTAGTAACACATTTAAATTGATAAATTAGTTTGAATCACGTTATATTTATGTACAAATTTGTTTTAATAAATTAGTCTTGCTTATATTTTATTTATACACATGTTTGATTCAATTAATTATTCACAAATTTGATTCGATAGATTAGTTCGTATTATTAACTATTTTTATTTTATTTACAACAGGATATTATGTTTCTAATTCAAATCGTATTATTCAACTGATTTTCTATTTCCGACTGACTTCATATCCATAAAATTTTTTAGTTTTCGAAAACAAAAGTTACTAATTCCAAAATTCTCGTTAATAAAAATCAAAGTGATTTTTATCAACAAGTGAATTTATAAATGTGTTGGAGCACCACACGCTCTCTAGCTTGAGAACGCGTTGAGCTAGATAATTCATATTTTATACACGTTATTTTTGACAGAAAAGTAAGGTCAAGCTCGTGAACGGGCCAAACCGCTTCATCCCTTCTACCCCCTCCCATACAAAATGACACAATTTCACAATTCGACAATAAACGGATTTGCTCGAAAAGTATAAACGCTATTGGTCTGAAATTTTGGAATATATTACTTTTAGGATGATTTCAATCTACCGTATAAAATTGTGCGTGTCGTCCCCTCCTTCTACCACCTCCCATACAAACTGTACTTTTTCATGCAACACTCTAAACCAATTTACTCAGTGCGTATAAAATTTATCGAACTAAAATTATACACTTAATATTTATTTAGAATTATTAGTAGGGCCAAAAAAAATCAGAGCTAATAGTCTTTACCCCTTCTACCCCCTCCCATACAATCTGACACAATTTCAAAACTTTACAAAAAGTGGATTTTCCTAAAAAGTATGAATGCTACTGATCTACAATTTAAAACATATCAAAAGCATGATGTTTATAGTTATTTCTGAAAAAGTCTTTAAGAACTCGCCTCTGCTTCTACCACCTCCCATACAAACTGCAAAATTTCACTAAGTCCAATACACTAAGTTTCTCAGTACCTATTAAATTTTTGAATCCTAAATTTTATATAAAACATTTTAATAGCAACTTTAGCATGATGTGAAAAAATTAGTTCCATGTCGCCAAACCCTGTACCACTTCCTCTACAAAATTTCTTTAAATCAAAAAATTTCTCATCTAGAATGGGCTTTACGCCCAATCGTAGTCCCGCTATGTTTTTTTAATTTATAGTCAGTATGTGGTTAAAATACTCGCTTATTCAAGGCAATTCTGACCAAAGCTAGTTACCGGTTCTACGAGGGCGGATCGATAATGACGTGTAAAAATGGAGAAAATAAACTTTCTTCGTCAAAAATTTATTTTATTTTTCAACATAGTCCCCTTTTAGCTCGATACACTTAGTCCAGCGTTTTTTCCAATTTTCGGATCCCTTCCAAATAATAAGATTTCTCTAACCCTTCAAAATACGCGTTGGTTTCATTGATGACGTCACTATTCGTGGTGAATCTCTTCCCAGCAAGCCATTTTATCAAGTCTAGAAACAAGAAAAAGTCACACGGGGCAAAATCTGGAGAATACGGTGGGTGAGGAAGCAATTCGTAGCGTAATTCCAATAATTTTACCACAGCAACAGCAGACGTGTAAGCTGGAGCGTTGTCGTGATGAAACAGCACTTTTTTCTTCGCCAAATGCAGCCGTTCTTCCTTGATTGCAGCATTCAGTGGATCCAATAACTGAGTATAATATGCTCCCGTTATTGTTTTTCCTTCTCCAAGTAGTCGGTGAAAATTATTCCTTTGGAATCCCAAAATACTGTCGCCATAAGCTTTCCAGCCAATGGAACGGTTTTTGCCTTCTTTAGTGCGCTTGAACCGGGACTTCCATCCATTGTTTTGACTGTTGTTTGGTCTCTGGAGTGTAGTGGCGGATCCATATTTCATCAACAGTTATGAATCGACGAAGAAATTCATTTGGATCACGTTGAAACAGTTGCAAATTGTGCTGTGAAGTTGTCACACGATTGCGTTTTTGGTCGATTGTGAGCAAACGCGGCACCCATCTTGCGGATAGCTTCCGCATGTCCAAATGATTTTTCAAATATTCCAAATACGTTCACATGAGATGCTTACTGTCTTAGCTATGTCACGCACTTTCACTCGACGATCTCCTAGTACGAGATCATGGATTTTGTCGATCATTTCTGGCATGGTGACCTCATTTGGACGACCTGGACTTTGTATGGTCTCTGTGCTCGTACGACCACGCTTGAATTCTGAAAACCACTTGTAAATCATTGCAATCGATGGTGCACGTCATTATCGATCCGCCCTCGTATTTTGTTATATGGCATTCGTTATCTGAGTATTTAACATATATTATCTATTATAAGTTTTGCAACTATTACGTTGCGTTCACGCAAAGAATAATCAAGTTTTGCCCAATTTAATGTGTATTTTATTTTTTATTTTAGTGTGGAGAGTATTGACCAATGCCATAACTCTATTAAGGATTTGTGCAGTACATCAAATATGGACTTACAACAAAAGGATAATTCGTCCTTAACGCGAAGTGATAGCAAAAATGAATATAGTACCAATGATAAAGATTCGATTTTGTCAGAAAAAGAAAGCTGTGATATAAAAATTAATCAGCCTCTCGATGCAGCAACGCAATTGATTTCTATTGAAAACAGTAGCAGATCATTCAAAGAAGAACCACAACATCAAGCTAGCCTCTATTCAAAATATAAGGCATCAAGCGTCAGCAGTATCATCACGTTAACTAATGTAAGGCACTCTAATTTTATTATGTAACTAGCGGAATCTAACATGTACCACCCATACTGTTCCAAAAAAAAATCTTTATCTTTGGTGTTTTTCAATTACTATAAACCAATTTGCTTAGTACGTATAACATTTATCGTTCTGAAATTTTGTACTAAAACCTTAATTACCTTTATAATTAATATCAGGGAAAAGTAAACAGATTAGCTTCTCGCTTTCCATCCCCTCTCATTCAATGTGATACAATATCACAACTTTTCAGAAATTCGATTTTCTTGAAAAGTACGAATGTTACTGATCTTCATTTTAAAATATATCAAATATATGATTATAATAGATGTTTTTCAGAATAATATTAAGAACCCCAAACTACTTCTACCACCTCCCACACAAACTGCACAATTTCTTTAAATCCAAAACATTAATTTTGTCAGTACCTATTCAACTTTTGAAGCTTCGATTTGGTACAAAATATTACTATAGCTACTCCAGCATGATGTGAAGGAAATAAGATCATTGCTGGCACCCCTTCTACCGCTCCCCATACGAAATTTCTCAAGATCACAAAAATTTCTATTTCATCTATATATAGTATAATATCGATTATTTCACTCGCAATCGTAGTCCTGTTATGTTTTTGAGCTTAATGTTATTTTATTTACACTTTCTCTTAGAATTAACACTAACTTCAACTATTTACAATTTCTTAACGCTCTTCAATGCGCATATGATCTTAAATCACCCCTGTGAGCACTGGCCTGTCCTATACAAATACGAGTATCATGGTTTCATTCTTAATAATTTATGGTTCTGATTCCAAGCGGCATCAATGGGAGTTCAAAAGTTTCGCGGAATGACAGGGAAGGGGACAAAATTAAACATGTTCTTACTTTTTTTTTCATTATATTCTCCCTTAACTCTAATACAATCATCACATCTCTCACAAAGTTTATTAATTCCTTCTAAAAAATGTTTTATCAAGGCCTGAAATTGCCGACTTCACCTCATGAGCGGTGGTAAATTTTCTTCCCCGAAGTTCTTTCTTTAGTTTTGGGAACAAATAGTAATCGAAAGGGACCAAATCTGGACTTTAAGGGAGTGGTTCAATATTCCCTTCATTCCGCGAAATTTTCGACCTCCACTCGTAGTTACGATTTTTGAACTTACGGGATTAAAATTGTCAAACAAGTGGAAAAATTTGGACTTCTAAACTATCAGGTCAAGGCACATATATCTTATCTTAATGATACATTTTATATACTTTATTCGATTTATTTATAGAGGATTTTTCTATTATTTTTATAGTATTAAATTGAAATTTTGCATTTTGTAACTTAGTTGCTTAAATCTTGCATTATATCTATCATATATGCTATATACGAATTAGATTCCTTAAGAGCTGATTTGCCTATACTGATACAATTCTTTTTTACAGGGGCGCTATTCACCTGCCGTAAATAGCGTGAGCACTGCAACTATTCGACCAACAAACCAAAAAGAGAATAAGGATAAACAAAATCGTGAAAAATTGCTAGCAAGACCTGATTCCGAATTTTCGCTAGCCAATCCAGAAGATTTTGAACTAGATTACTATGATTATAATGTAGTCAACGCTGGCGCTGCACCAGGATCATATCTAGGAATGGACCCAGCGTATCTAGTGTGGATACCACCACTCTATGAAGGAACTATGTTACAAGACACGAACAAAACAGAACCAATCTATGAAGAAATTCTTCCACATCATGATTATATTGACTCGGGTAGTAATAAGGAGACACCGGACTGTGAAGACGCAATTACACCAACGATTTTAGCAAAAGCAAATGCTTTCACCGACCATATTAAGAACAATTTCAAGCATACCTCACTAACAGAATTATTAAACGACGAACATTCAAAATTACGTTCAGATTTTAATCATAGTATCGAAAATGAAAATTCTTTAACTGAACTTACAGAGAGAAACACAATATGTTTAAATATCGCTCCATATCATACAAAAATTAATAATACCGAAAAAGAAACAACAGTTGAAAAATTATCGAACGACAGGCTACAAGATTACTATGACAGTATAAAATTTGCGGATGAAGACGTGGATTAGAAAAATAATTCTTAGATTATTCAAGGCCAGACTGTAACAAACTAACAATAAGCAAAAGAGATTTTAATTGTGCAATTTTAAAAAATTTATTAAATATATACATACATTAGCAATTTGACAAGAAGTTAGTTTTATTACTGCATTTTGTTTACAAATGTATTGTTGGCGATTTCGGCCTTTATGTGCAATGCACAAACACAGTCAAGGAGGGATAAAGATTACTTTTTTATTTCAGATTTCAATAAAAACTTTTGTTGGTACTGATTAACCGAAAAAGAGATAATTTATTATAATGTCAATATTCTATTAAGGTACGACAACGTCGACAACTACCAAATGTTCAAGTTACTCGACTAATTGTGCATAAGGAGATGAACTTAATTCGTTGTATGTAATATATTATTATGTATTATAACGATTTCATGAACGCTCTTTTGCCTTGGTCCTGGTCTAAACAGGTAATTTTCCAATTCGTTGTAATGCTGCGATTTCGGATGGAGGATTAAAAAAATTATTTAGCTTGTAAATTTGAAGTTTTAAAGGTAGTCGACTAGATAATATGTTGGACTTTTATGCATTTTTTTAATGGATTTCCTAAATTTTCCAGTTCTTGCTTAAAATATTATTCAAACACTTTGAGTTTTTGTATTTCTTTTTTTAATTCATATGAAACACATATATTTTGTAAATAATTGTTGTACATAACAAATAAGGATATTTATATTAAATTTAGTTGTGCGCGTGCTCTCAAACATGTCGGATCGTTTCTTTGACCTTAGTAGAATAAGAAGTTATTCTCTAAATGATCAGCTTTTATTACAACAATGTTTGGAATCATATAAAAAGGCAACAGAGGTGGACAAATTTCGTATTGCGAATAGAATACGCGAAGTTGCTAGTCGTGCTGATACAGAACTTGGTATAGCGTCAAATAATATTTATCAAAATGAAAACATTGTTAATCGTCAGCGTGGTGATTTTGGGCGTTATAGTGATCCTTCGGATAGATCCGGCTTACGCTATCGAGGACGAACTGGAGTCGATGGACAAAATAGTGAAGAAATTGAACTCCATGAACTCAACAACAGTGGTAATGGCAGACCTGAACATCATCATTCACAGAAAGTGCTGTCGAAAGTACACCTTTACTCGGAAACGTTGGACATCGAAGAAACGGGAATTGGAACTGTGGGCGGAATTGGATCAACTATCGCAGAATCAGGGCTATTTATTGCGGCAGGTTCGATTATTGGCGGCGCAGCTCTCTATGGTTTAACACAAATTGGTCAAGGTGACAAAACATATCCAGGACATAATTATTTAGGTCCAGGTAATGGTCCTCCCGCTGATTTAGATGATACAATTGCTAAAGAACACGATACAGTATATCCCAGTATGCCACCACCTCGCGTTCAGATCGCTCCTTTCGGTTACGATAAAAATAGAAAACCTAAAACTGCTGTACAGTGGCAATCGGGATTAAAACGTGCATACAATAACGCGAATCGTAGTGGAGAATTACATATTTCTGAGAGTGAATACATAAGACAAAGACATATTGAATTACGCGATCAAATTGGTAGAGACGAATATGAACGTTATTTTAAAGATATTAGAACACATCATCAATTCAATCTAATACGTGAAGAAAAACAACAACAAGCAAACGTTGATAACACTACACCAAGTACATCAAATCAAGCTGGATTTAAGCGTCCAGCTACTAGCGAAGCTGCGAATACTCCTAAGAGGGTTAAAGTTGACATCCATACAACTACAACAGAGACAGCTGAATCGCCAAATCAACAGGGAATTGAAGCCACACTACCAGGAAAACAGTCGAGAATGTCTAATACTGCAATGGAGACTGAATATGCTAATACAGGAGGAGGAAATTCTGGTAACAATCAAGCAGGAATTGGAAATGGAGGTACTGGAATCTCATCAGCAGCTTTGCAATATTATATATCATCCGGATTTAAATATGATGGAGTAAATCTGAATTACCAGAATTCTTTCAGAATGCGTACTTGAGGTAATAAAATATTCCAATGGGATGCTACGGATACTCATCGCCGTGCGTATATCTCTCCTATGGTTTCGTTACCCATTGATTATATTGGTTTTTATATGCCTTATGCGGCATTTGAACTTTGTCCACCGGGAACAGATGTTATTGCCGTTAATGTAAAAGTCACACCAATTGGACAGATGGTTTCTTTTAGTACAAATTCAGCGACTTCTTCGGCAGGTACAACAGCCCATACTTTGTATGGATCTTCTAATATTGGTATAAATTTATGTTTACCAGTTTGCAATGTCAATATATCTAGATCTGAAACAAATCCAATGATAATAGCAAGTGCGAAAGAAATATTTGATCAATCAGAATTTTTAAAGCGTCTATGGGGTCCATGGGATGCATCTCATCCTACTGCATCTATGCATGAAATTATTAATCCATATGCCTATGTTGGATTTTACGATATATCAAAAGAAGGAACTTCGAAACAAGCAAATCAAACTGGCGAATCAAATAATTCATATTTACTGAATAAATACTTTGCAAAGTATCCTATGCATCCACATACTGGAATCCCATGCATAAATTACAATAATAGTTTCGGTGAAAATTATAAAATAAAACCTCGCACTGCATTCAATGCAAATATTAAAGGTGATTACGTTATATTTGATAGACCTAACGAATCATATATACAAAATGGAAATAAATTTGATAAAGGTTATCCTGAGAAAGGTGCAACACCAAAAACACAAAGACGTGAAGCTACTGGTCAATATTTCGAAGCAGGAATACCTACTATATCAAATGCAGATGAATATTATAAAACTCGAGTTAATAATGCGACCTTTTTCGATCGTATGGGTAAAGTCGTCGAAACCTTCGAAACTGAAATGGCCGGTATATATTTTGGAATAGAAGGAGTTAAAGCGAATACACCAGAAACATCAGTGGACTCGTATATAAATGCGTCTTGTGATTACTACATTGAAACTGAAATTATTCTAAGTTTAGATTTCAGAAATGAATTTACTAGATCAAGTGATTTATTCCCCAATCAACTTAACAAATATTTAATGTCAGCAAGACCTAAACGAAATTATACTGTTCCAACGATGTTCGGAAAAGTTACTCGTCCTTCAGCTACAACTCAAATATATAATGATTTTGAAGTTTTAAATTTAGATTGTAATATGTCAAGTAATGTAAAAAAACGCACTCTTATTCATGAATAAAACTTTATTATCTTAAAATAAATTTTGGTCTTTCCAATATTCTATAAAAGACCAAGGATGTATTTTTTTTTTTTTAAATTAACTTACATAATTCCAAACATATTTATTTATTCTAGCTTTAAATATTTCATTATCGGGTAAACATTCTCCATTTGATGCTATAATACATGGAGTTTTTTCAAGTGAAATATCATTACAATATTTTTTAGATATTTTCACACTATTCCCGGCAAATTATAATTTCAAAACATCTGTATAAACAGATGGATCATAACTTAATTCATCTAATACAATTAATTTAGTATCTATACATGATGATAAAGGAAAATTATTTGTTCTATTCATTATAGAACACCGACCAGTGGAAACACATAAATTTTCTAAAGATGCGATAAACCAAGATTTCCCACAGTCCGGAGGTCCTCTCAACCAAATAGCATTTTAGGAAATGCATGTACAGCAATTGCGCGGGAAATTTTGTCCGAAATTTGAATTTTCTCCATTCTTTTTCTTTTATGAAGTAAACACAATCATAATGAATTGTTGTTTATGAAAGTCATATTTATTTTCGATTGTAATGAGTATTCTATTCAAAAACTTGTAGTTTAACGGAAGTCTGTGCTCCTGTCCGTACAATTGAAAATCGTCAAACTCAAGTTTGCCTGTTTTTCAAATTTCTTATGTTGTCTAAACTCGAGCTGAACTATTGGTATTATAGCATTGTCCAAACTCTATTAGGAGGGTAGTGTTAGTGTGTATCGAGTATGTCTAGTTACAACTATAGTTACTCCATGGAACACTAGAGGCGCTTTTTCATAGTTTGGCAAAGGTGAAGCCCCATATTTGGAGCGAAACTCCCGATATTTGGAGCGAAATAAAAAAAAAGTGTCGACGTTTTTTTGTACTTTCTTAACATCAAGAGCTGTGCGAAATTTTTACTACTTAACTAAAAAGTCACAAACGAAAATTTTGAAGCAACAATTTATCTTAGGGTGTACGAAATTTGTAAAACAAATAATTAAACTCACCACTACACGAATGGTGAATTGTGTAAGGTGAATTCGCAGGTGTCGATTGTGACATTTCTGCCATACTCTACTTCTTCTTGCATGGAGTTACTCTAGTTACAACCAGTTCATTATAAAATCGAATATACCTAGTCGTGCCATAAGTTCTGTCACACGTATATGGGGAATTTTTGTATAAATGAAAAAGAGTTTTTGACAAAGGAAAATATATTTTATTTTGGCATACTAATGGAAGTAAAATAAGCAACAAATTATTCAAAGTGGCCGCCTTTAGCCTTAACACAGCTCTTTAATCTGTTGGGCCAGTCATCGATAGCAGTACGCACTGTTTCTAGCGGAAAATTAGCTACTGCTTCTGTCAAAGATCGCTTAAGGCTCTCGATATTTGGGTGTCGTCTCGTGCACACCATGGACTCTAACTCCGCCCACAGTTCGTAGTCCAGGGGATTCAAATCTGGGCTCCCAGAAGGCCATTCCGTCGCCCTTATAAACTGTGGAATATTGGTTTCCAACCACGCTTGTGTGGTTAGAGCTTTGTGGGCTGGCGCAGAATCTTGCTGGAAAACCCAATGTCGATTGTTGAATAGCGTAGAGTTCAGCGGCTTCACACATCTCTCCAGGATGTCCGTTTGATAATTTTTCGCTGCAGTTTTTACGCCTTTTTCGCAAAAATGAAGCTCGGTGACCCCTTCGTAGCTGACACCCCACCATACCATGACTGATGCTGGATGATGTCCTCGCTGTACCCTAGTGGCAACTTCTCGGGCTTCTGCGGAGCTGTGGGCATACACCTTATCATTTTGGCGGTTGAAATGTTCCTCCACCGTAAAAATTTTTTCATCGGTAAATAAAATTTCTCGATGTTTGTTGTTGCCGTACCGCCGAAGGAGCTCTTTCGATCTGGTGCTCCTAATTTGCTTCAACTGCTCAGTCAGCAAATGTCCCGTTGATCGTCGAAAGGCACTCATCCCGAGGTCAGATTTTATGATGCGAGACATACTTCGGGTGGAGATGTTCATCTCTCGAGCCATGATTCGTTGTTTACGAAGCGGATTTCGACGAATTCGACTCTCGACCGCTTTGATGGCAGCAGAAGAACGTACATCACGCGGACGTCCAGAACGAGGTCGATCTTCAATAGTCTGGATCGCGTTATATCTCTGGATCGCACGATACACAAATCTTTGCGTTATTTTTAACGGGCACAACAACTTGAAAATTTCACTCGCGGATTTTCCACACTTATGTAGTGCAATCACTGCAGTTCGGTTTTCTATTACACCCCATTCCATCTTCACACGTTAACGAACACACTTTAAATGACCATCAACTGTCAACAACATTATGACGTTTATAAAACTGGCCGATATTGAAATGTCACTCATAAAATAAAGTTGTTGCCAATGTGAGAAATTATGTGACAGAACTTATGGCAGGACTAGGTACAAATCGCCGTGCTACGTAATTTTTCGCTTTGAACTTAGGTTCTCTGCCATAGTGGCACTGGCATTTAATTCTTTGGAATGCGAGACTCGTAAGCGAGCTTTTCCTTGCCGAGCCTCTTTTCTTGTATGGTGTGAGATGTCTTCACTTATTTCTGGCTACAATCAAAAAGCAGAAGCAATCGAAAACGAACTTTTGTAAAGACGCGATTAGCGACACAGAAGAGATAATAACCAGATTTGACAATATTTCCAACAGTTGCTTAACTTGAAATCATCAGCGACCATTACTGTAAATAATAACTTGACCGAGGCGAGGCATCTGCTAACATCGTAAACATATTGAGCGATTTACAAAAAGGGCGATAAATTCTGCTGCGAAAACTGGTAAGAGATTTCATTGAGTTTCATTAAGCCCTACGCTGAAAACATAAATGAGAATGCTAAGAGAGATTGAAATATTCTCAGTCAAACGGGTATTAAAAAATAGTGGGAATATAATATCGACATGCACCAGATATTCTTAGGCATTGAGCTTACGACAAGCCTGTACTGCACAACATTATGCTTTAATTAGGGATACCAGCGAATCATCATACGACTGACAAGGCTTACAATGACGAATATTTTAAGGGTCCATACATACCGAAACGACGATTTCATGCCAAAATGGCTATTTTCGCACAGACATTCCTGACAAAGCACTCAGTGTAATCAAAATTTGTTTTTAAAAATTTAATCCTTTTTAATTTTACAACAGCATGTTGGAAACAAATTTTTAAAATTATGTTTAGGAAAAAGTTTACAGCATAACTCCGGGTTCGGTTTTTTAAAAATGAGAAAAACTATACTTCTCGATGCGACTTATGACCTATAAGTCAGGCGACGACTATATATTATTTTTTGCAATAACAATAGAAAAAGGTTGCGACAAGTGCTTGACGGAAGAACATTTTCGATTTTCATAAGTTTTGTTAATAATAAATGGAGTTAAAAAATAGCGTTTCTTATTGATTTTTTTGTTCAAATTTATGTATTAAAACTGATGGCTATGAAATTTTTTTAATACTGATATCGAAGAATAGAATGTTGTTTACCTTATTCAATGAGTTCGGTATTAGTTTTCATAAAAAATACATCATAATTGTTTGAAAATCCATCAGTAAATTTCGCAGGGAAAATTAAAGCTCAGTATGCCTTGAGACGGCGACCAGAGCAGAGGTTGGTTCGCGCCGATTTTTCAATCGGTTGGTCTCTTTTACAAGATGTTCGTACGCTCTCAAGAGATTTGTCTTTTCCCCTTCCCATTTTCGATGATCGCTTGCATTATTTGTATGTGTTGTCGCAGATCAAAGTTCGTAGGTGGTGAATGATAAGAAATCCATTGACCTATGCTTGTTGATAACTTTGTGTTTGTATTTTGTCCAATGCATCATTTTCTTTCCTTATTCCTTCGCGACCTATTTCCCCGCTTTCATTTCCACTTACTCTTTATTCTTGCATATTCCTTTAGTCGCATCTTCTCGCATCGATGTGGAAAAACTAATCATCAAAGCATGTACGACAGGCTAGAAATCGAGAAAATTACGACACGAAAAAGGTTTCAGAGAGAACAAAATCATTTACTCTCTCGATTTTAAATCGTAGGCAAAATGATTTGAAATCGATATCAACCGATGGTAGGTACGGCCGCTTAAGTCAGAATCCAGGACAAACTACTACAAGCTTCCACAAGAACAAGACGAATGGCGCAATCGATAAAATCAAGAATTGTAAAATATCTTTGAAGGCACAGAAGTTTGTACTCTCGTTAATTACAGTGGATTGGGCACGTAGAACGAATGAAGGACAGAAGAATACGTGTACAAAAAAGAAAGCCAAGAAAACGCTGGGAGGCTTCAATCGACGAAGACTGCAAATCTTTTCTGAAATTTTCAAGCAGCTGAAGTAGTTGACGATCCTTATGAAATAAAATAATACACACAATAAATTCGGTTTGTAGTTTCTTTTTTTTTACATTAGTCTGTCATATATATATTTCAGTTTATAATTCATCTTCGCATTTAAACGACACACAAAGCAATTTAACATAATCCCGTTACAATTGAACAGAGAAACGCTTAAAAAAATTATCTACTTTCCATTTTTCTTGATATTTTTTTTCTCTCGAATTATAATTAATTTATCTATATACTTTCAAAAAAATCTAATTTTTATTTTGTTGCTCTTTGAATTATTAATACGACTAAAATAATAATATTAAATGATTTAACAATCAAATAAAGTTTTACATTTGCATAACAAACAAAAGGAAAAAACACGTCGATAAAATAAATATTTCCGCATAGTTATTATTTTATTGCTTTATTATATTTTGTTAAATATTTCTTCTCTAGAAAAAGAAAAGAGCAAATTATTTTATGCGCGTATCAACGATTTTAATTTGATTTAGTTTAACAATCTGGTTCTTGGTAAAAATTCTGATATAGAATTAATTGGATTTGGTACGAAATGCGAGTAAGTTAAAAGCTTTGAATATAATCCATGTATTTGATTTGGTGAAAATTAATTAAAGTTTACAAAAATCGAAATTAGAAAAAAGAAGAAAAGTTTAGTTTGAGGGCCGGATTAACTGCCGACATTAACTTTTCCTTTCATGGAATTTAAAGAAATGTATCACTAAAATTATATATTTGCTACATTCTATACATAAATGTATTCTCTATGGAAATTGATAATTGTATGCGAATGCTTAGAGAAATTTCTCAAAATCTGTTTCCCTCATAACATGAGAATAACTCGTATATTCGCCTATTATGGTCACGGCAATATAGATTCTTGTATATACAGGATTTCGTACCGATTCCAATTAATCAAAAATGATATGAATTAGCTAGACCATTTTTGATTAATATGTAAATAAAAATGGAAATTATTCTACTTTAGAAATTAAAACATAACAGAGACCCCGATTAACATTTTCATAAAATATGTTCGTATTTTCAACCAAATAAAAATTATCTCCTGAATTTCTTTTTAATATATTTAAAACTTAATATCCTAAGGCTTGAAATTTAACTTTCCGATGTCTTTATTTTGTTATCATTGAATTCGTTGACTTTGTACAACATTTTAATATGTCCATGGGCTTACAGATATAATCAATATAAAATAGAATTCACAAAAAAATAAAAATATTTAAAACATATCATATAATAGTTAAACGTCTACTCATATACAATATAAGAATAAAATAAATTTTCATCTTAGCGATTAGGAAAAAAAAAAGAAAAACAATACATAAAAACTAAGTTGGAATGAAGCTTTGCTTTGTAATATTAATAATATAACTATTTGAAATACATAGTACTATGTTTTACAATAATATAAACATTAACTAGATTTAACAAAAAAAAAATCATTTGGAAGATATTATTTATATTGTTGCTTAATTTATAGTTGTATACTATTGAAATTCTTATGTGGGAATATTTAATAGGATCGCTAATATAATTAAAATCTTAAAACCTACAAATAAAAACAATAGTGGTGATAACTGATAAATAATCAACATTAAGTAAAATTTAATAAAATGTTAAGCAATTATTCTTGTTCATATTGAATTTTCTTCTATTTTTTGAAAACTGGAGTTCTGGCTGTGCTGATTGATTGCAAAAATCTGTTATACGTTTGTGACAAAAAATCTAGCTAAGCTTAAACGTGAACAAACATAATGGCTGTTGCTGCGTTTCGAAAAAGCATATTTCAATTTCAGAGCATCACACGTTTATATCTAAAACGAACTAGTACCAACGCATGAATCACAACCTTACCGGAATGGAAAGGTTTTTCGCTTGGTCGCAACCATTGCCAAAAATCGTAATGGAAGCGTTGTTTTAAAAAATTCGGGACTAAAAATGGAATGAAAATTAATTTAATTATAATTTATTATTTTACATCTCCATTTTTGGCATTTGTAGCATAGAAAGAATAATTTCGATTTGCTTTAGGCTTGCCTCACAAATGCGCATTATACGATATAAAAATGGACCGGCACTATTGAGCTAGTTTAGTAATGCTCATAAACACTTCTTGCTTTCGAAAATTACTTTAGAAGACGATTATTTTGATCGTTTAGAATATTTTTAGATTTTTTTTTTGTGAAGCGGTGGCCTACATTCAATATGACGAGTAAAACAAATATCAAATTTTACAGGGGTGGAATTTATAACTCGATTCGAGCATCAAATTGACGAAAGTTTCGAGTGGTTTTGGTATTATGTATCTCGTTTCGAGATATCATTGCGTTCGAAGAAGAAAAGTACTCTTTTTTGTTCCGACGCAATTTTGCGTTTCTTTCTCAATTTCCGTTCTAGAACACCATACCCGCAAATATGTTAATGTTTATAAATCAAATAATTTTCTATAGCATCTATGTCCGTTTGATGATTTGAGTTGGATTAAGATTGGTGATATTTCAAGTGAAACTATCGAGTTTAAACCTCTCGAAAATAGAAACTGGATTCGAGATACATAATTTCACCCCAAGAAAGCGAATTAACTATTATAAATGATTTGCTAGAGAAGCACTATGTTAGGACGTTGCTAAGTACGATACGCGTATAAAACCGATTAGTTGAACAAAATTTAGGGGATTATTATTACAGTCGAAATACTTTTACTGTATTATTATCAGAGAGAGTCAAGTATTTATGATTGGGCTACGAGAAGAGAATTGAAGACCGCTTTTGCAAGAACAAGCAAATGTTTTTTTTTATTTTCTTTAAATTGAAAGGCACAATTAAATTTGAAAGCTGGCGCAAATCGAAACATTTTGAATCAAGAAATAAATTAATTCATTGAAATAAATATTGCAACATATTTGAACTTACTGTTTTTTTTTCAAAATTGAAGTAAATGCTGCAGTTGCGTTTCGTATAAGCTACGCATACATTTTCATGAGGCAGTTTCATACTGTAGAAATAGGAAAGTGTTGCATGTAAATAATTTTGCCTGCCTTTGAAATAACAAATGGAATTTTGTTGAGGGTTGATTTTTGAAGGAAGATTACTAAGTCGTTTTTAATGTTAGATAAAATCTATATGGATCCATTTGATCTTCAATCTTCCTCGAACAGTTTTATGCCCATAATGTATTAGATTGTTTTTTTTTACATTTTTTGGCTTTTACGAAAACGGTCTTCAATTCATTACCATCTTAAGTATAGACCAGGTAACTAACTTAAAAATTAGGTGGCCGAAATCATAATAAAAATGGAAGCTTCATAAATTCGCACGCTTTTGTATGGATAAGACTCGTCGCGAAAACCGCTTTCATTTATTTAATTACTTGAAACTAGTAAGTTCCTTTATTTTGGGAGTGGGGCGTGTTAATAAAAAACCTGAAAATCGAAACAATCGATTTAAAAAAACCGTTATCAAAGTGATATCGACAATTCTCGGACACAAAGGAGTTGACCCTTCATATTGCGCACAGTTCACGGTTTGTTTTTCCATAGAAAATTGTAAGATTAGTTTCTTACGACAAATTATGCACAAGTGCAATAGTTCTATGCTGCATTTGATTTCATTGTTTATCATATAACGTGTTTAGGCGATGATAGCGTACAACAATGATGCAAGTGGTATTGTGAAATGGTGCAAATCCATGATTTCATACCCACAGGAGTAAAAAATGACTGAATTGTGTCTAGCTTTCAGTAACTTCTTCAATGGCACTATATCCCAAAGCGGACCAACGCTTCCTGATCTTCAGGTTACTTAACATTTTTATTTGCTATTGTGCTCTTTTTATTTTCACAGATTCAGGCGGTTCAGATATACCCACGTAGGCAGTATGCTGTAATATGCGTCGGCCGATTTAAACTCGCGACCTAAGTATGGTAGACCAACATGCTACACCCAGGTTAGCGCAAATAACGGATAAAAATAAAGAAATAATTACAAAAATTATTTTGGACGAAAGACGACGGAAATCGCTGGATAATGCTTTTAAAGGTTTTGATATTGTAAGCAGTTGAAAAAACTGCCGCGGGTAGTGCATTCTATATTTTGCTTGATCCAGCAAGATGTTTCACTGTACGTGATTGTGGCAGTTCGACCGGTTACTCGTGAATGCGTTCAGCAGACCGAATTTTACGTGAGAATTGATGCAATGGAAGAATACGATGGCGTTTAAGGTAGTCTACAGAAGCTATGATGGCATCATCTCCAATAAGTCGAGACGGAAATTTTTGAATGCGGTCTAGTAACGGTAGATGTGTTTTGGGTGCTTTAGCCCAAATATGGGAGTTAAATTAAAGTCGAGGTCTTACATGTATGTAACTTTTAGAAGGTTGCGAGAGCTGTATCTTTGCATCTTCAAAGAAGAACTCGGAGGCATCTAAAGCTACAATGTGAATGTGCTGGCTCCAATCTAGTTTTTCATTATTAGTCAGACTTGAAAAATGAAAATACTCTAAAGATGCAATAGTAACGCAATCAAAGATAAATTAAGGAACCAACATGTCCTGCTTGAGGGCAAGATGGCAGGCTTATGTCCCATTCCAGCACCCACATCATGAACATTTTTCCGCCGCGGATCGCCTTCGCAATTTTGCAATCCATAAAACCATTTTCATCTTCATCAATGGTACTAGAGCCCTCCTGTCCTATAAGTTCGTTAACATTTATTTGTTACTGTGGAAGGGTTTTTAGCCCTTCGCACAACCCTCTCTTTACGATTATCTATTTTCGCGTATTGAATATATGTCGACCGGGCTTTGAACTAACGACATTCGCATTGTAGTCTAACACGATACCCACTAGCCTTCATCTAGGCTAATAAAATCATCTTCCGCTTCGAATTGGACAAAGCGCTGCGAACAAAGGCGAAAAAAATTCGCCTGTCATGTGATTATTCCGCTTTGTTTTAATATTTCGCTTTTTCAAACAATTAATTTTTCGAACAATTAACACTGGAAATTTCGAATAGCAAACCGTCATACTATACTGAGGCGCAAAAATAAGCGAAAGCGAAAGATTTTGTGATACAGAAAAGCAAAGCGGTTCGCATTAGCGAAGGCGGATTTTTGCACTGGCGGATGAGCTTTCGTGGCACGGCGCTTCTAGATTTTTTCAAAGCTGGAACTAAGTGAACCAAATAAATCATTGCGTTTTAAGGGCACAGAATACAGCAACTGAGTCAAAGCTGTAAGTGATTTCAATTGTACTGCCATCTGCAAAACTGTGCATAGCATTGAGATTCAACGTCAGAAGGTGATAAAACTGAACATTGAAGAGCCCCGGAATTTATAGTAAACGAGGACAAAGAAGAAATACTAAGAGCCTGTATCAATAGTTTGTCTTAGTTTAGTCTTTGTCTACGTTGGCGTCACGTAGGTCAATCAAATTCCTGTTAAGACCCCCTATAGGGGCATAGGACAGAAACAACTCTCTTCCACAAGGCGCGATCCTGAGCATCGGCCTTTAGCTGTTGTTGTTGTTGTCGCGTAGATAAGGTTCAGCTTTTATAATAATTGTAAAAAGCCAAGCTAATTCATTTAAATAGTAAAGCTTATTGCAGGTCGATTTACATAGGTAGTCATAATAGCAATTTTAAAACATTTCGACTCCGCCAAAAAATGATGTATATTCCGCCTAATCAGCTTTTACGTTGACTCTCTCAACTGTTATAAACGAAGAAGGCTGTGAAGCTAAGGTAACAGGCAAATAAGAACTGAGACAGATCTCTACTACGTCTGACGACATTGTGCCGCCCATAAACTGTTATAACTAGACGAAGACGAAGCAAGGAATTTGTAGAGGCCCTTAGCGGACTCTAAAGTGCGCTTCGAAAGAAAGCTTCATGATGAAGAATAGGTAACATAAGGTGGAAAAGCGTGCGAAGCGGTTTTTTCTTTGAAGAGTAGCATTTATTAAGGGGGATGGAAAAATTACCATCCGAACCAGCAGATTTATTAATATTGACATGTACTGGTCGCTTTTGTCTTGGGTGGATTGTGCCCTGAACCTGCTTAGATCCAAGTTTATTTTGCCTGGTTTTTAGGGTTTACATCTACTTGTGTGGGTGGAAAAATTCGAAAAAAAATGTAATTGCATTTTACAAAAGTGCATTCTCTGAAGAATATTTTTCTAAGACCGAAACGTCACGAATAATAAAGCGTAATTGTGTAGAATCCGGAAATTTTTCTTTTCACTACAATGGCTAGTTTATGAACGAAGGAATTTCGACTTAGACCAAAATTTATATTTTTTGAGCCAAAAAACCGAATTGTTGCTATTCATTTAAAAATCCAAATTTCGATAACCCACGAACTCCGTATAGGAATATACTAATGATATTTTTTTTTGTATTTTCGATTTCAAATGAGCAGTTCTAGAGTTACCCTGCTCACCATAAATGACGCAAAACGAAAGAATTTTTGAGTAACGGCCACGTTTCTCCAATCGTCAAAATTTACATGATTACCTCGGAACATACATATACTAATTGATTCTTTGTAGCGTATTTCAATAAAATTTTGTTAACATGGCTATGAAAAAATCATGGAAATTCCTTAATTTTCTCGAGCAACCCGATAAGTCAACCATGAGTCCGTAGAGGGCATGACTTTTTAATAGTTGAACAAAGCAAAGAGCCGAATTCCCTTCAAAATAATTTCGGTAATAATTTTACAGACTATATCGGATCATCACAAATTCTAATCCAAGGATTTGAAAAATCCGATTAGTCCACCCCAGTTAGCTCTTTTGCAAGCAGTTGAGCAGGAGGCCAGAGGAATAAACAAGTCCTTGCAACAGCTTAAGGCCGATGCTCAGGATCGCGCCTTGTGGGAGAGAGTTGTTTCTATGCCCCTGTACGTGGTCTTAACAGGAATTTGCTTGATTGATTGAGTTAGTTCTTTTGAAGTGCCAAACGAAATATCGAACGAAAATAAAATGCACACCCATAGTCGCGTTTTTAATTAATTTTTTATTAGAATGTCGAAAATCTGATTGGTCTTATTTTTGTATTACGATCGTGGGGCTTAAGAGAGAGATCGCTTTGCTGAAAGTGTTTGACGCATGCATCAAATCGATCTTGTTATATGGCTGTAGTACATGTAAGGCTTAGGTTTAGGTTTTTGGCGGGTGGTCTCGGAAAGAGAAGTCACATTGCACTAGGACCATCTAATTGGGTCCATTGTATCCCCCTAATAATTATGAGATAGACGTTACTCCTCTTGTGCTAGCCACAATGTTCGAAACAAAGCAGGTTCGAATGTTTGACGTCTCCAAGGTCGTCCAGTTCTGAAAAGAATCTACAGTCTAAAGAAAGGTGACGACTGTTGGAAATTTTCGGACAGTAACAAAGATAGTGTCCGATAGATTCTTCGTCTTCCTCGCAACCTCTGCAAAGGCTGTCACTCACGATCCGCATCCTGAGGCAATGGCCTGTCGTCAGCCCGACAATAGTACGGCTGCTATAGTTTTTACTCGGTTCTTTCTAAAGGGATTTGGCCGTTATACAGCTATCCAGTTGCCACCATCCCGTCGAGAACGAATTCAAAATATTTTATTTGAAGCTAATCTCCAGCACTGTTGGTGCTACATAGACTGACTTCCTAATGGAGTTAATGATTGCAGATTCGTGCTTGGCAAGCGTGTCTGCTACGTCGTTATCTAACAGGTCGTTATGACCCGGTATCCAAATTAAATGTATTACAGAGAAAGTTCCCGATTACGAAGAAACTGCAAACTTTCGTGAACCAATGCCTTCGAAGCATTTTGGGCATATTCTGACTAGAATTTTCTGTCACAGCTCCGACGTGAGATGTTTCGAACACTGAGAAACAAGCTGTTATTTTGGAATTAGGAAGTGAAACTAGGGCGGTACCTTACATACACTGGTTGACTATTGAGCCATATTTTGGTACAATCAAATCTGAACAAACAGAAGCGTTCAAAAATATCCAAAGAAAAAATTTGCTCAGTTAAAGAATTAAGAATAAAGCGTCAGAGCCCATGAGTAAAAAAATAACCGAGCAATTTTTAATTTCCGAATTTGTTTAAAAGGGTTTCGTGATTGTCAAGAGTACTGTTGCGATTTCAGACAGTGTCATCACAGCGATGGTCCTCACAGAATGTGCCACTCCGAGACAGACAGATCAGGAACCGAGGCACTGTATGTAATTAACATAACAGCATAGAGCATAGTTCCGAAGCAGTCACAGCACAGCGAATTAGAGTTCTCAATGTTCTGTGATTGCTGCGCGGGTTGATCTAACATATTGATTTCAAACTGTAATGGAGCTGCGTTATAAATTGTAATAGCAGAGGAGCATGGAACTGTGCTGTAATGAATCTAAAGCTGTGCTGAGATTGCTTCAGAGTTTCATTTGAAATGCAAATCACATAGTGATAACGCTATGTTTTGACCTATCCACTCCTTGTGATAGATATGTACTGCGAAAGTGTGTGCTCTGCAGCCTGATATGAAGTAAATACATCGCTTTCTCTCTATAAACCTATTACACAGGCATTTACGCTATAATCGTTTCTTTTGCTTCTTATGCCATCAAGCACAAACGCCTTGAGTCTGTTACCCCTGAAGTACAGAGCACTCATCATGAATCCTTCACTGAAAGCATATTGCCTAGAAGAAAAAGCTCTATTATATATCTCTTGTGCACACACTTTCAGAAGAAATATTTAGTTGCGTACGTAACCACTGAACCTGGGCTTGTGGAAATATGCTATTTTATCGTGGAGTGGGTGTGAGATCATATTGTGACTTGTAATGTAACTGGGAATGAATGGACAAGAGCTTATTTCATTTTCATCACAGTTTGCTTTGTCACAGTGATTTGTGTTAATATATCACGGCCAGTTCCAGTTCCGGGCTATCACACTGAAAAAATTACAGGTCATCATATTGGTTAATTGGAGTACAAATGGACAGACTAAAACAGGAATTGTGATTCAAAGGCAGCGTTGAAAAAAGAGTTTTTCTTCATGCGGATTTTCAAACACGGCCAATCAACACGCTGCTGCAGCCGCGACTAACTTTACGAAATCAAAAAATACATTCATTGTGCTTGCTCTCCCTTTCCCTTTCTATATTGTGGATTTCTCATATTGATTTACGAATTGTACGGAAAGTAATTATTTTCTTAATTGATGCTTACATTTTACGTCAGGTGCAACAAACGAAGCCCGTTTGCAGCTGCGAATGTCACCGGAGCAGACGCGCATAAAAATTTTCTTTAGCGGTTAAACCAGAAGATAAAGTTCGCACTCCATTGACTCCTATACACAATGAGCTATATGATCATCACCATCGCCTTCTTTATTGATCGGAGGGCCGAATGGCGGGTAGTGATCGAGAGTGGCTGACGATGGGAATTTTGTCGGTTATTCGTGCGCACATCAATGAATCATGGCAAATCAGCTTTCATAGTATGGACAGTGGCATCATTCGTTGACGAAGACGGCTTAGATGGTGATGGCCACTCTCACTCAATTTCATGAACAAAATTTTTTTTCGAGTCTGGTAATACTGAAATCTAACTCTAATCAGTCGACTCGCCTCTAATAATGCGGCTCTTACACTTAAATCTCATATAAAGTGAATTTCTGAAAAACTTCATAATTCGGCATAGTCGATCTAAACGATGGCTATATATCATCAGGCTTGCGAAATCACTTACCGCAAGCAAATTTTTCTTAATAACCCATGGATTTAAGAAATTCTTTTTGCAAAATTACAGACAAAACAATTTTTTTCAATTTGTGCGAAATGAATTCTTCAAAACCATGTGTAACTATGAAAAATAGATAGTTTTCTTGCTCTAAGAACTTTATTTCGGAGATTTCATCTGCCCAACTTTACTACTTTTTAACTACCCCTGACTTCGTGTTTTTAGTCTAAATGCTTCTAGTTTTATGGAAACGAATCAGCAAACAATAATTTGCTCATCATTTAGCGAGTGTCATTTTCGTTCAATAAATTTTAACTGAATAGTTTTCCGACAATCTGGAAGTCGTCTTATTTTATATCGGCTCGCTGCTTAAATAATTGCTTGATTAAATTTAATAGAATTGTACAAATATATAAATGACTTTGACTTCAATCTGAATTAATCTATTAAAGTGCAATATTATTCGCGTGCAGTCACTCCATTATGAAATAAAAATATAATTACTATGATAAATTTAAAATTCTGCCTTTCATCGTTAGCATCTCTTTAAATTGCAATATTGCACAGTGATTACAGAAAAAAAAAAATGAATTCAAAAAATTCGCCACATAATAATCCAATTATTCTTTTTAATGGGCCGAAAGAAGATATTTTTCTCATTCTAATTTATCATAATCGTATTGCACCATAATCGTGGCCATTCCATTATAAAAAAAAATTTAATTAGTAAAATAACTAACATTACATTTTACATACGAGAATCAACTAAATTTTTTTTTTTAGCTGTATAGAAATTTAATGTGTCAGACACAGACAACGCGTTTAACACAGACAAAAAAAAACATTGTATAAATATTAAAAAGTAAAACGAAAAATTTAAATAAGTAACAAAATATCAGTTCTGTAGTAATTTTACTTAAAATAAAGGCTCGGAATAAAGTTTAGAAATTGCTTAATTTCTTTATGGAAAAAAATGCTAGAAATTACAACCCGGCAGTATTCAAATTTTGCAATCTTGCTTATTTCTTTAATATGTAATAGAAATATCGTATGTAACAGTTTACAAAATCATAAAAAAATATAATTAATAATAATTCAAAAAAAAAAAGTTCGCACTAATTGAATTACTGTGCGATATGATGTTTTCGAATCAATATCATAAGTTGCTTTTTCTTGTTGATTTTTTTTTTAATAAAATAGAAAACAAAATTTGAAATTTAACAAAACAATAAAATAGAGTATGAAACACAACAAAATAATGATAATGACAAAACTGTTTCTAAAAAAAAATAGTATCTAACAATTTTTTACCAGCTCTTGTTTCCTAGCTAGCATATTCACTTGTATTCAAGAGTAATGTGCGTGAGCTTTTAATAAAAATTCAATTATTTTCAATTTTATATCTAATTATTCTAAAAAATTATTTCTTGTATAATTATGCATATAAAAAAATATTGATATATATAGTTGTATGTCGTAGTAGGTATAATATTTAAATTTGTACAATTTCTTTAAATAAATCACGAAGACAAGTTTTCGTGTTATATTAAAAATGTATATGTTTCATATTTAGATTTAACTAGTTCGTAATAAATGCTTTCCGCATATCCTATACTCACTAACTATAAGCCAAAAAAATAAGGCATAGTTCATTCGGATTTACCCCACACAGATTTTAAATATATTAAGTATTTCTCTTATTTCTATCATTTTATGTTTTACTCGTATGGTCACACTTAAGTTCGTCTCTTTCTCTTTTTCGTCTCTTATTTTTTTTTTTTATTTTTTTTATTTTTAATTTATCTCACAAAAATAATAAAATTAAGATCAATAAGTTAATTAATTTTAATTTTTACTATATTATTATTTGTTAACCAGTCAAAGTTTGTATATGGGTGTGTGTGTGGCTTTAAGGCAACGGCGAGTTGATATTTTTAATCTTTCTTTTTTTGGTGTTTAATTTTTAAAATTTTTCTAAGTTTTTCTCTTTATGAATTAATTTTTTATTATTTTAGTTAGCTTCAGTGTATATACCAAAAGTATAATTCCAAGCTGACTCTTTTCTAATTTTTTTTCGAGTTTTGACGACTTAGGAGTGCTTGTAGTTTACCCAATTGATTCATTAAATTGGCATTTGAATCTTCAAGCGATTCAACTCTTTTCCGATAGTCGGTATTCTCAGAAACTAACAACTCGACTTTTCGCTCCAGCTGGTCCATATATTCTTTTTTCTTTCTACGACTTTCTTGGGCCGAAATCTGAAATTAAGCATTTTTTTATGTATCATCTCAGGAATGAGTATTATTCTATGATTGTTACCTTATTTTTGATTTTCCTTCGAATTTTCTTTAGAGATTTTTCTTCAGCTTTAGTTAGCGGTAATCTTGTTGGTATTGGGTAGCCCTCGGCTAACAGTGTGCGTTTTTCTTCTTCTGTTAGAACCAACGTACCAGTAGATCCTTTCTGTAGACAAATTTTATTTAGAACAAATTAAAGGCAACACGCCAAAATTTCTGTTAATTACCGGTTGACTACTGATCAATGGTGTATGAATTGGTTGGCGGGTAGATGAACCACTGTAACCGATGTTACGTCCACTCGAACTGTGATGCGATCCGGGCGATGATGATGTTGGGCTGTTGGATATCGATAATGAGCCTGCAATATGTTGTGGTCGTCGAGACGATGTTGAGGTCATTACAGGAGACGATGATGACTGTTGCTGCTGATGGTCATTCGACGGAGACATTGGCGATGTTAAATGCCTTTCGGGACTTTGATTACCTTCCGATTCATCACTGGGTAGAGATGATGGTGGTGTTGGTGGTAAATTAAAAATATGGTGTGCAGATGATACAGAAGATTGCTGCAGTTGCTCCATTTTAATGTTAAGCTTTGGCATAACTATTCTTTGCTGTTGTTGTTGTTGTTGTTGCTGGAGGTTTGTTGTTCCACTTAAAATTATCTGTTGGTTCTTAAGTAAACTTTGTGAGGCAGGTGATAACTGAAAGGAACCATTCTGTAAAATAAGAACAAAACAATCTTACAGATCTATCTAAAATTATATTTCTGCGCATATCTTACCTTGTGCTCGAAAACTAAGTCGGTATTTGTAAAGGCTGCGACATTTGCCATATTCAAACTAATACCGTAGGCTGGTGAGACAGGACTAGGCGGGCAACTAGATGATGGTGACATTGGTTCATCCTTTATGCAGGAATCGTCTATATCAATATCGGAACTTTCTATCGATGAATTGTCGCATATCGCTGTGTTCTGATGCTGCTGTTGTTGCATCTTATCGATACAATTTTGCAATTTATTACTCGGACGATGATGACTGGTCGACTGATTTGAGCTGGTACTGCTGTTCGACGACGATGATGAATGGCTGCTGTTTTGGCTGGATGTGTGTAAGGCAGATTGGACATTGCCTTCGATTAGTCGCCGTGTATTACTTGTTGCTGTGCTCATTGATATCGCAGGAAAGCATTCGTCATCCATATCTAAAAGTGATATTTCGTTGTTATGATATAATAATAAAAAAAAATCAAAATAATTTGTAGTGAAAACAACTAAGTCGATAGCTACAATTTTATAGAAGATAAATCTACTGTAATCAATGCATATTCAAACACGTCAGTTATCTCCATCGCAATTATTTAAACTAAGACAACTTTTTAACTGATATTTTCTCGTTCAATTAAAGGAAAATACCGTAAAGCGTCGAAGTAAAAGATGGCAATGATGGAATTATCATTCCGGTCACGATTTTCAACAATCGTTTATTTGGCGGTTTACGAAAGGCTTTCAATTGAATTGCCTTTTGTTTCTGGCATTTTTCTGGGTATGGTGAATTCTTTAGCTTTACAATATTTTGTATGCTGTTTAGCATATCGTACTGTGTTATTTATTTCACCTTTTTTCCACCCGATTCCTATTCCAAGCAGCCAGTAAATGATCGAACTGATTTACTGTAAATTGACATTATATACTACTGTATATTATTGTGATTCTCATTTTAAATTGTAACGTGTCTAAGATTACAAATTTGGATAATTTTTCTGTCCATGCTGTATGATGCATATCCGAGAACATATTTAGTTTGTAAGTACAACGTTAGCAGAAATGCAATATCTACGAAAATTAGCTACCTTACAAACAACCAGTTCTTTGGGGGAAGTAAAAAAAAAAAAGTGATAAGAGAAATTCTCGGAATTTCTTATCACTCTAGTTCAAAATGTGTTTACTACTTATGTTAAATAGGAAAACTGTTTTGTAATATTCGTAGGTGTTCAAGCTGACTTTTAAATGGGAATACCATTGTATAAACTTTCAATATTGACAAAACAATTGCTACGAATTTTTTTTTCCTGACATAATCAAACATTTGAAATAGATCATACAGCAAAACCAGTTGTTTCAATACTGCCTCGTTCGTCACATGGCGTATTATTTCAGAAAGTGTACAGCCAATCATCAATAAATTTCATATTAGTTTTGTAATGCACTAAATTTTCATTACATCTAAGTATTAGTATAAAATATCTATAATTCTATTTTCAAAATTTTTTTCATTAGACTGAAATATTGTTTGATCAGCTTATATAATCTACATAGTTAATTTTCATTACTTTTATATGTACAGCTTCGTTTGCCTTCTTGACTCAATTTCTCTTTTTTGATATTTTTCACAATCTTTAAGAAATAAGCTCAATAATTAACTAATTTTTCGGAATTTATTTGACTTACTTTTCATTTAAAGAAAAGAACAATTAAGGCTATTGGGGGTAGATAAGTTTGGTAATGAGTAGCAAATTGTCATTGTTTTTTTTTTGGCAAGAAATGTTTTGTGCGATTTTTGTTGTTGTTGTTGTTGTGTGCAATGTGTAATTTAATAACAATTATCCGGATAGTCGAGGTTTTCACTAATTTATTCATACCTTCACTAAATACAATACAATTTTTCTATCTCTTTCAAATATGCGGTTGGCTATAATGATGACCTCCGTATCTGAAGTGAATCTTTCCAAGTGAGCCATTTCTTCAGGTTCGGGAACAAAAAAGAGGTACTAGGACTGTGGGCTTAATGTTTAGAGTATGGCACGTGTGGTAGCAATTCAAAGCGAAACTTATGGAGCTTTACGACTGCAATTGAAAAAGAGTGGAAGCGGATGCATTGTCAGCAAAATGCGGTAGTCATCGTGCTTTTATGGGCAAATGATTATGTAAGAAATTTGGAATACGATCTATTGAGATTTTCGCAATGTCAGTAAGCTTATATACTTTCACTCGTCGATAAATAAAGAAGTCTTCCTTTGCGCTTTGCAATTTTCGAGAAGGAAGATTTGAGACAAAAGGGACGGACTAACACGAAATTGGTCAAGAAGAACAAACGCTATGGGATTTTGCAGGAATTACAAATAGAAAACATCGATTTGAATCTTTAAGCTAGGTTCTCGTATTTCAGCGAATTATAATGCATTTAAAATAAGTCGTGAACTTGGAAAATATTTCTGATATTTATATTATAATGTAAGAATATTTCAGTATTTCTAGGAAAAAAATAAAAAGTACAATACAATTTACAATCTTTACACACCATAGGATTTCGTGGTGCTTTCGAAGCAAATGTACTGAAAGTGAGTCGAAAAGCCATACTTTTGTATGGTGTTTTCGAAAGTCACGCCTTTTCTTTTATTTCTGAGGAAAAGCATGGTAGCACAGATAATAATTCATTGCGAATAGGCTTAATTTTATTATTTCAAAACGGTTGCATCAATCAATCAAGCAATTTCCTGTCAAGACCACTTATATAGGACAGAAACAGTTTTCTTCCACAAGACGTGATCCTGAGCATCAGCCTATAATTGTCGCCAGGACTTGTTTTTTCTTCTGAACCTTCTGCTCAACTGCTCGCTTCCACGTGCTAAATGATCGACCAACCCGGCGTCTTCTTTGAGGATTGTAATCCAAAGTTTGTATTGCGATGTTTAGCTCTGGTTTCCTCGAAGTGTGACCAATCCATTGCCATTTCCGGATTTGAATCTTAGAACCTATTTCAGTCTATCCGGTTATACTTCAAAGTTAAAAGGTTGCAATTCATAGGTCATCATCATATTCCTGTTAAGACCCTCTGTAGAGGCATAGGACAGAAACAGCTCTCTTCCACAAGGCGCGATCCCGAGCATCGGCCCTTAGCTGTTGCCAGCACTTGTTTATTCCTCTGGCCTCCTGCTCAACTACTCGCTTCCATTATAATTCAGACCCTGTTTGGCGATGTTTCGCCTTGGTTTCCTCAAAGTGCGTCTGATCGACTGCTACTTCCGCCTGTTAATCTCAATGCCTATTTTAGTCTGTTCAATTAATACAGGTTATCATAGTAACGTTTAATATTTTTATCATTTCACAACAGTATCCCATGGGACACTAGAGGCACTTTTCCTGGCAAAGGCGAAGCCCAATATTTGGAGCGAAATTTAAAAAAGTGTCGACCTTTTTTTTGGTACGTTCTAAATATCAAGCACTGTGCGCGGTTTATAATACTTAACTAAAAAGTCACAGGGTGGACCGAATTGAAGTCCATCCTGTTGAGAAAGCCAAACTTCTTGCGGGAAGTTTCGCACGAAAATTGTCGAAAGTGATGGAGACGGCTGTGAATCGCAAAATAGTCCGCTATCTTGAAGATAAAAAACTTGTTAATGATCGCTAATACGGATTCCGTTCGGGACATTCTACAGGTGACCTCTTGGTATAACTGACTGCATCTATAAATTTGGTGAAGGCCAAGTTCTGGCTCTTGACATCGCTAAAACGTTTAGACATAGTTTGGCACAAATATCTACTGGTGAAGCTCAAAGCAGTCGGCTTTAATAATAACCTCGTAAAATAGGTTGAGAGTTTCTGATATGAACACACCATACAAATCGTATTGGATGGCGTGGCATCTTCCCATACGTTCCGGAGTCCCCCAAGACTCTGCTTTATCACCCACACTCTTTCTTATTTTTATTGATGTCCTTCTATCATCAACGCTCAACTCGATACATTGCTTTGCAGATGACAGCACCTTGGGGAAAATCTATAAATTCGACTCGATTAATAACGCTCACCGTGTCCCGGTAGCATCTAAACGTGCCAAACTATTTGGATCATTGAACTCTGATCTGAATCTAATCTTGGAATGGGGCAGGATAAATAGAGTAGAGTCCAACCCCTCAAATATACAGGCCTGTTATCTTTCCCTTAAATGATGTTCCAGCGTTATACAGAGTAGTATGTCTTGTTTGCTACTATTATGCGTCTTTTGTTCACGTTTTTTAATGTTATTTTCCGCTATCGTTAGATTTTGTCTGATAGTCATGTTTCTTCAAGATTGAACCATAACTTTCATTTTAATTTTAATTAAACGTAGTGATGAAATCAACTCCGTCATATTTCCTTTGTACCAATTTCCACGTAATACTCGTGCTACTGGACGCATCCACGAGTATATTAGTTGAACTACCCAAACCACGTACCCTGAAATTTAGACAGTCGTACCGCGAGCAAGCAAAATGTGGAATGCACTACCAGCAGCCGTTTTTTCTAGAGCATACCACACACAAACACCCACCCACTTCTTTTACCTTGCCTATCCTTGTTTAACTAACTAAACTTTTGTTGTTTATTACATTTTTTGTCCCTAAACAGGCTTGTGCTAATAATGTATGCATTCTTATATTCTTCTGCAATATTAAGCAACTTGCAAACAAATGGTCTTTTTCACGATATTAAAAACAGATAGAACTATGTTTCGAAGAGAGCTTTAGTTTGTAATATTTTGTATTGATATTACATGATTTTTGTGGTATTTGAGAACAGGCATTAAAAAATATAATATTACAAGCTTTTAATAAAACTAATAAGGATATTTAAAAAAAAGATCCTGCTTACCATCCATTTTAGCTTGTAAACTGCCCGGTGAATCTGGCATCGAGTCACCATCTGAATTCAAACTGTAGGAATGTTCTGTTTTAATCGGTAACGTACCAAGTAGTGCATCAGATATCAATTTATCGTGCAATATCACTTGTGGCATTTTAACGTCGCGTTCAAGAAACCATTCTTGCATATCTGAATCTGATGATAATTTTAGTGCATCCGACTGTAAATAAAAAAAATTTATTAAAATTATATTTCAATCATTTTGTTTTTTTGTAGCTAGTAGCTATCAAAAATAATTTTAAAAGTAGAAGCTAAAAGTAGAATTTTTTTTAAATCGTAAGCTTTAGCAGTATAGCAATTTTTTTTAATTTTTTTGTTTGTTTTTAAGCTCACTGATTAAACATTTTCACCAATTTCAATTATAGATTAGATGACTTTATGTTGTTTTTTTTTTGATATTTTTGGTCGATAAAAAATCAATTAAGTTTGGAGGATAAAGAGATATTCTTAGCTTGAGCCATATGCGGTATCATCAAGCGGCTTATCTTGATTTATTTTTGAATTGTAAACAATCGGAAACAAAAACATAGCTTATATTAATTTTAATAATTGTTGTATACAAGTACAAATCATATTTAAAAAAAAATGATTTATACATACTATGATTGTTTGTATTATCTAAAAAACTACTTTCTTTGCAAGATAAGAAGTTTTCAAGAGCGTGGTATGACGTAGTTTTCATAACTTTGACAAAATCATATTGAGTAGAAAATAACATAATCCGATACCCACTTATCAAAAGTAGATAATCAAAAGAATTATTCGAGTTTTCAAATGTATTGTATACTGCTTTATTCCAAATTTTAGATAAACGACAATTATAAATATTTGTTTATATTTTGATAATGTAGCGAATGTAGTGCTGGGGTGTAGCCTATTGGGTAGTGTGTTGTCCGAAAATGCGAAAGTCGTGAGTTCAAATTCCTGAACAAAAATTTGAAATCATTTTCTTTTTTTTTTTTTGTTTAAATTCAAAATGACCTATCTATGGTTGCTTGAAATTAAAGCAATAGCTGGACTTTTCTGAATTATGAAATTTGTAAGGTAGATAATGGAAGCGATGGGAGATTATTAACAATTTTCAAACTACTAATTAATATTCATCGTATTTTCTTGAGTTGATCTATGAATAAGAAAGAACAAGACACCTGTTTAAGCTATTGTGTAGCGTTTTGATCTACAATGCGATCTCTCTATTTAATGCCCCCCGAAATACTCGCCAAGCTGCACACTGTGAAGCCCTTACTGTGGAGAACAGTGAAATTTAGGCAATCCTTCATTCCTCGGACGACGGTGATGTGGAATTCATTACCAGACAATCTCTTTTCAACGGGATACAACCTCCAATAATTTAAAAGAAACGTTCACCACGACTTCAAAATCTTCCCTTCTGTGTTTTCCTACTAATTTTCCTATATCCACTTGTTTCCTCGTACCCATGTCGACTTAACTGTTCATGGCGCATTAAAGGGTAACCCCCTACATTATTTTCGATCCGATCAACGTATAATTCGAGCACATTGCCTGCTTGGGTAAACTTTGGTTACCACAACCTACGAAAATAAAAAAAAAATCGCAGATAGAGGGTTGTGCGAAGGACTAACAACCCTAAATAATGAAAAATTTTAAGAAACCTGAAGTTCAGGAGGCCAAGGTCCGAATAGGGCTGTAGTGCATTGTAGGTTAGATTAGAGGACATCTGTTTAAATGGTTTGGCCATGATGATCCCTTGCTTTTCCGTTAAATTTAAAAATGCGCACCGAAACAGGTGTCTGTTCAGAACAGGAACTCTAGTTTTTTTTTTTTTCAAAATGTAAGTAACAAATTCCAACTAATATGTTACACAGTTTGAAAATTATGAAAATCATCTGTCCCTCTTCATTTCTGTATCCTTGGTAACTTTTGCGATACAATATACTTTCAATTAGAGTACAAGAATAACATTAAGATCGGTCAAATTTCATCGGGTTACAATGCAAAATCTTTCATTCATTCCAATAATGAATTTTATATAACATTGGAAAATCTGGATTTGATAAAGTTCTTTAATTCGTACAATAGAAGTTATGGGCGTCATTTCCATAACATGCACATACATAGATTTAAGGTCGCAATGCTCTCACGTGTTCCCCAACAAAAAAAATATATATAGATGTAATAATGACATATGTATGTATATCAGATTATAGTTTCATGCATCGCCTGTTATGAAATGACAACAAAAAAATTGTTAGCAAATTTATACGATGTAGAGGAAGCAGAAGACCTTGGTCGATTCATAGAACGAAAGTCGTGAAAAGTTTAAACAATATTTACGTTTTTAAACAAAACAAAAAATAAACTGCCAACAAGTTGGACTATTATTATTCTTGGGACAAGTTGAGGATGCGTGGAAAGTCAATATGCAGGTTAGAGTGGTAAGGGTAGCGTGTTGGTCTCCAATGCGAAGGTCGTAAGCTCAAATGCCGGTCGAAGCATAATTCCAGCTCACTGCCTGCTTAGGTAGACCTTGGTCACCTCAATCTACGAGAATGAAAAATGCAGATAGAGGTTTTTGAGCGAAATTTCAAATTTATAGCTTCTATTAGTTAGGTGATAAGTGAAAAAATGGTCGAAGAAATAATTTTGTATGGGAGGTAGTAGAAGTTTTAAAGGTATTCGACCAGTTAATTTTTCATACTTTATGAATTTTTTTCAATGCATTTCGCTAATTTTTGAAGTTTCAACCTTAAAATTTCATTCAAAACTTTTTAGTTTTTTTCATTGCTAGGGTTTAGTCTAGTAGGTAGCGTGTTTGGTTTACAATGCGAAGTCGTGAGTTCAAATTCCGGTCGACGCATAATTCCAGCACACTACCTGCTTGAATATACCTTGATTACCTCAATCTACGAAAATGAAAAATTCGTAGATAGAGGGTTGTGCGAAGAGCTAAGAACTCTTCCGCAATAAATAATGAAAATGTTAAGAAACCTGAAGGTCAGGAGGCCAAGGCCCGATTTGGGCTGTAGCGCAATTGAAGAAGATGAAATACATTGTGCACGTTAGACCTTCCCTTCGGTGCATAACAATTGTGGAACAAATTATTATTTTTTTTATATATATAAAATAGATATGTCTACAAGGTAAATTTAAGCTTTGCATTTTTCACCAGAGACCTAAAAATCCACTCAAAATTTCCGACATTTTTGTTTACCACCTCCCTCCCCTTACATCCTCTATATTAAATTTTTTACCAAAATTAAAGATTATGTAGCTCTATAATACAATCTGATAAAATTTCAATTTGATATCTGTACTCAGTTTTGAGAAATAACGGTTTGAAATTTCGGAAAGTGTACCATTTCTGAAATGCTTTCCATTTTCCTTATTAAGTCCAAATGTTATATTTTTCTCGTATTTTGCTAGTATAGTTTAATATATATTCCAAGTCTTAATTATATAGCTTAAGAGACAGTCGGGATATTAATTTTTTAAGTGTTTTTCTTTGCACCCCCTGACCCTCCCCCTTTATAATAATAAACCTTCTTCTAAGCTAATTCTGGTGGATCTACATATATGCCACCTTAATGGTCCCAAAATATGAATTTTTTTATGGTAAGTAATTTCGAAGACAAAATCATTTAAACAAAAACCAGCCGAGGCTTTGTTTTTAGCCTCCCCCCTTGTCGGACGGATAAAACAATCAAATTATTTTTGAAATTTGTTCCACAGGCACCTCTATACATGTTGATTTTCAGCATCCTAGCTAGATCCATGATATAGATATTCGAATTCTTAGTTTTCGGTTTTAGCGCTCTCCCCGCCTCCTCCTTAGCCCTTACACCCCCCAAAATGGGTGGTGGCCAGAGATCCGCAACTATCTACAACCTACCTAAATAAATTTTCTATCTTGAAGGGATTGAGAGTTAATGTGCGCTGAGCGTACACGTACGGCATACAGACAAGACGGATTTTTTTTTTTGCATTTTTGGGCTAATAGTTATGAAACGCGAATAAAAAAAAATGTTTAGCATTTTTTTTCCAAGACGATCACAATACTTTATTATTAAAATAATAAATAATTTATGTTTGATACACTACAATTCAGGGATCCCTTTAACGCTGTGTTCGCATAGCTATTCGTATACTTAAGTTAGTCTTAAGTTTAATTAATTTTGCACATTCGTGCACTATTTAATGGACTGATTTTTTAGCCCCATATTTTACGCATTGATCCAGAATATCAAACTCGGTCGTGATTAGTGAAATACAAAAAAAAAAAATAAATGGCGAAAAATAGCTCCTCCTCGTTAAACGTTTTGTACTTTTTTTTATTTATAATACAGGGCTTTGAGCTGTCAGCTCTATAGTTCCCGATAACAACGTTTTCCTAGATGCTGATTTTCCGAAAATTATTACTTTAACTAGCAATCGAGCTTGTCTAAAATCTTATCTTTTTTTTAATATTAACTACAAAGTAGAACCGCGAAACGTTTCAAATCTCGTTAATAAACTCTGCTTAAGATTTTTCATAATTAATTAATTAAAACGGTTTTTTTTTTTAACTTTGACAACGACTTTGAAAGACGCAACAAAAAAATTAATTGAAATTAATGCAATTATCTATCAAAACATGGCCGATAGGGCTTAGAGTAAAGCTTTTACATACAAATGTATCTGCTATACTTTTTGATAGGATAACTCGATCGTCAAAAGATAATTGCGCACAATCATATTGCCCATGCGTGGCAACTGTGAAGTAGTTTTTTTTTTATTTTCGGCGAAAAAATATTACGTTCATTTTACAATTTCAGAGAGACATCGAATCAGAAAAACGTTGCCTCATGTGATACTCCGATAGAAATAGATAAACAATTCGTCATTTTTCAATTAAAATGGGAACAAGGAAAATCATGGCGGAAGTCTTCACACATAAGAGGTAAAAACTTATCACGATAATTGCATTTTGGTATCTCTTCAAATTTTAACAAACTTTTTCATTCTTATGTATCGATATTTTCTTTGGTAAAGCACTGATTTCTTCGAATTCGATTCATCACAAGAACAATGTTAATAGTGCACAAAGGCATAAAGGGCATGTTTGTAGACTTCGAGAAGGGTTTCGATAGCGTAAAGCGAGGTTACATATGGAATGCTTTGCGTAGGAGAGGTATTCCAGATAAGGTCATAGTTATGATTAAAGAATCCTACGAAGATGCAAGGTGTCGCGTCTTACATAAAGGAGAGCTGTCCGAGAGCTTTCCTGTCAGACAAGGCTTCATATTATCACCAGCCCTGTTTCTGGTGGTAATAAATGACACCTTGAAAGCTGCACTGGAAGGTGGGGAAGGTAAAGGTCTTCAATGGAGACTATCTTAAGTCACCCTGATTATGCTGATGACGTGTGTTTGCATACACATAACCGTTCGGACTTAGAGTTAAATGTTCGCTCATTGCATTCTAAATGCAAAGAGGCGGGACTGAAAATAGGTTTGCGTAAAACCAAGTACATGCACATGGGTTCAAACACAAGCACACCAATTGTTCTCAACGGACGAGATGTGGAAGAGATGCAAGATTTCTGTTATGTTGGAAGCAATTTCAGCATAGACGGCGGAGCCGAAAAGGATATTGAGGCTCGTCTAAATAAAGCTCATCAGACCTTCGGTATCCTTTCCCCTTTATGGAGATTAAGAGAGACATCCCTTCGCACTAAGCTGCGAGTTTTTGACGCATTCGTCAAATCCGTGTGGCTATATGGTTGTACTACGTGGAAAGTGACCGTTCGACTTACCAAGAAACTTCAAACTTTCGTGAACCAATGCCTCCGACGCATTTTACGAATATTCTGGCCTGAAGTGATCTCAAACGAGGAACAACGAGTACAACTGGACAGACGAAAATAGGTATTGAGATTCAAAGGCGGAAGTGGCAGTGGGTCGGAAACACTTTGAGGAAACCAGAGCGAAACATCGCCAAACAGGCTCTGGATTATAATTCTCAAGGAAGACGTCTGGTTGGTCGACCATGTAGCAGTTGAACAGGATGCCAGAGGAATAAACAAGTCGTAGCAACAGCTTAAGGCCAATGCTCAGGATCGCTTCTTGTGGAATAGAGCTATCTCTGTCCTATGCGCCTATAGGAGGTCTTAACAGGAATTTGATTTGATTGATAGGGCATAAAATCATATAAACAGAAATAAAACACGTGAGAATAAATGCAATCATTTTTGATCAGCTCTGAAAACCATACGCTTAACTAAATGTTTTTACTTTATTGAAGGCTAAATTAAAACATAAATATATTTAGCGTCCAAATTTACAATAGCTGAACAGATTCGATTTTGTGTGAAAGGTTGTTAGTCTACAAGCCCTATGAAATTTGAACCTCGATTTTCTAAGTGAGCTCCGCAGAACTTTGAGGTTCACATATTACTTTATTATTCTAATAATAAAGTATTGTGATCGAAACAGAAGAAAAAAAATAAATCCGTCCCGCCGTACGCCGTACATATGGACTCGTACCTCCAAGACCGTTAAAGGTAGAAGGTTGGTTTTTGGGTGGATTGTTAATTTGGTAAGTGAGCTCCATTATCCAAATTTTGGGGAGTGTCAGGTGGAAGGGGGAGGCGGGGGGATGGAAAAAGTAAAAAAATACACTTGCTAATATCTTCACCACGAATGCAGATAGGATGATGAAAATCAGCATACGTATAGAGAGGGTTGTGGGACAAACTCCAAAAATAATTTTTTTTTTTTTACCCATTGGCGTCCAAAAAGGGGGGGCTAAAAACAAATTGTCGGCCAAATCTTTTTTTGAAATGGTTATATCTTCGAAACTACTTACCATAAAAAATTCATATTTTGGGACCATTAAGGTGGCATATAGATCCACCACAATCAGCTTAGAAATTGGCTAATTATTGTAAGGGGAGGGTCAGGGGGGTGCAAAGAAAAACACTTAAGAATTAATATATCAACTATCTCTTAAGCTATGTAATTGAAACTTAAAAGATATACTAAGCTATACTAGCGAAATACAAAAAAAATATAAAATTTGGTCATAATAGTAGTGGGGGGAAATGGGGAGCATTTGAAAAATGGTGCACTTTTCAAAATTAGAAATCGTTATATCTCAAAATTGAGTACAGATATCGAATCAAAAATTCGTCAGATTATAAACTATATAATTTATAATTTTGATAAAAATTTTAAGTCAGGGGGTGTAAAGGGAGGAAGGTGGTAAGCTAAAATGTTGAAAATTTTGAGTGATTTTTTTAGCACTCTGGTCAAAGATAGAAACTTTAAATTTTGCACGTGGATACATCTAATATTTGATAACATAGAAAAAAAATAATAATTTGATCCACAATTGTTACGAACCGACCACCCCGGTCTAACGGGCACAAGGTGTTTCATGTGCAGCGAAAAAAACACGTAAACTGAAAATTTTTGGATGTAATTTTAAGATAGAAACTTGAAAATTTGGGAAATGCATTAAAAAAAATCCCTAAAAGTATGAAATATTAACTGGTCGAAAACTTTCAAAACTGCTACCCCCTTCCATACACAATTATTTTTTCGACCATTTTTAAGAAATTTATTATCACCTAACTATTAAAAGCTATCAATTTAAAATTTTGCATAAAAACTTATAAAAATAGTTGAAATGAAATTACTTTAAAAGTTTTGAAATCGCACTTGCCCTTCTACCCTTTCCCATACAAAAGTATGATTTCGACCAATTTCATTAAATCAACTAATAACAAACAAATTAAAAGCTACGAGCTTGAAATTTTGTACGAGCACCTTACAAGAGAACAAAAAGAAAATTGCGTCACAAATTTTGCAATTCCCCTACCTCTTCTACCCCGTCCCATACAAAATTATTTGTTCGAGCATTTTTAAGAAATCAGTTATCAGGTAACTCTTAAAAGCTATTAATTTAAAATTTTGCATGAAAACTTACAAAAATTATTGAAATGAAATTCCTTTAAAAGTTTTGCAATCGCGTTTGCTCTTCTACCCCCTCCTATACAAAAGTATGATTTGCATTTGCAAATGCATTTGTATGGGAGGGGGTAGAAGGAGTATAAGGATCAAAACAATTTTTTTCCCGTTATTGATATTTCTATTTTTATACCTTAAACAAAATATGAAGTCGATAGCTTGAACAGTTTCGAAGAAAAATAATTTAATTTAAAATTCAAAATTTCGTGAAATTTGTATGGGAGGGGGTAAAAGGAGTGAGGTGAAGTTGATAACTCTTTTGAAGGCTATTATAGTAGAATTATAGTAAAATTAATTTTGGCAAAATTTCGTCTCTTCAGATTTACTAGTTTCAATGAAAATCGAAAATATGTGTTTTTCAAAATTGTCCATTTGTATGGGACGGGGTAGAAGGAGTGAGGGGATCGGATCAATATTCCGTAATTTTAATGACATCTATATTATAATACTTTGACTTAAATTTCAAGTCGATAGCTTAAATAGTTTCAAAGAAAAATCAATTTCTTAATATTTTGAAATTTCATGAAATTTGTATGGGAGGGGGTAGAAGGAGTGAGGGGATGTAGCCCATTCACGAACTTAAAGTTACTTTTTTGCTAAAAATGACACACAAAATTTTTTGGCACTATAGCTCAAAGCTTTCGAGAGTTATGCTATAGACAGACGCACAGACGGACAGACAGACAGACGGACAGACGGTTACTCGGAATCGAGATTTTTGAGCGACAACAAATATTTCTGTACCCTTGGCGGCTCTGTGCGAGCGTTATTTCTTAGCGTTACAAACGGTAAGACAAACGCAATATACTCTCAGATTTCATCTAGAGTATAACTAGAAGTCAGATCATTTTCTACCCTGACTTGTGACAAAGACTCGGTTATTGTTATTCTTGTAAACCGAACCAATTTCGGTGGCTGAGAAAATCTGGTCCTTGGTCGATCGTTCAGCTCTAAATCTGCTTTGGTATTCACCAATTACTTTGTCAGCATAGGGCTTAATTCTGTTTTCCAGAATTTACGTCAAGATCTTATAAGACGTACACATCAAAGATATTCCTCGGTAGTTTTCGCAGAAGAGTTTGTCATCTTTTTTATAAATTGGACATATGATGCTCCTGCGCGAATCTTCAGGAAGTGTTTCCTGCGTCCATATGTCCGTTACTAATCTGTGTAGGAGATGTGCTATGCAGGTGCCGCCGGCTTTCACAGCATTCCGGGTGCACTCCAAATGCAAAGAAATAGGACTCAAAATAAATGTGTGTAAGATCAAGTACATGCACATGGGTTCGAACACAAGTACACCGAATGTCCTGAACGGACATGATATGAAAGAGTTCCAAGATTCTTATTATCTTGGAAGTATTGTCAGTATGAACGGCGGAGCCATAAAGGATATTAAGGCTTGTATAAATAAAGTTCGTTAGGCCTTCGGTATCTATTCTCCTTTCTAAAGGAAAAGAAAAATCTCCCTTCGCAGGAAGCGAATGCTTGACAGATACATCAAATCCGTTTTATTATACGGTTGTACTATGTTGTATTTATGTGCCTTGGATGGGTTATTCAGATGCCCGTGCATCCAAATAAGCCGAAGGGAAAGACGGTTCGGGACTTAGAGTGAGCCGAGATCCACATCACGTCCATCTCGGTGACAATATGGGGCCATACAAGGAAGATTTTTAGGAGACTGTATGGCTAAGGCAGGGTGGACTGGGCGGTGTCAAAAACACCTGACACTGTTTCGACAATTCTCCCAATTTTAAAGTTGCCCTTTCCTCGGTAAGTCGGCGTGATGAGCTCCAAAGCTCATTTTGTTGAACAGGCCTAGGGTTTCATGATAATATCGGAGCAACGAACCCCCCACGACTCCCGTAGTTAGACCCGGCAACACGCTAGCACGTCGCTCCAGCCCGATATTGTCACCGAGATGGACGTGGTGTAGATCTCGGCCCACTCTAAGTCCCGAACCTTTTTGTCCCTTCAGTTTATTCGGATCCATGGGCATCGGAATAAACCATCCAAGGCCTACGAATACAACAGCTACAGGGAAAGTGATCGCTAGGCTTAACAAGAAACTGCATACTTCCGTAAATCAATACCTCCGATGCATTTTAGGGATAAGAATATCCCTAAAAAGCATCTGGTCAGAAGACCAGATATCGTTTCCAATTACGTACTATGGAGTAGAACTAGACATACTAAGAAAGCCATTGAAATTCAAAGGCGAAAGAGGAAGTGGATCGGTCGCACTTTGACTAATACAGAGCACATCTTCAAACATGCTTTGAATTATAACCCTCAAATGTTGGTCGCCCATGCAGTACATGGAAGTGAGCACTTGACCGGGAGGACAAAGAAATAAACAGGTCCTGGCAATTACTAAAGGCCGATGGATTGTGGAAAAGAAGTTTCCTAGCCTTAACAGGTGTTTGATTGAAAATTTAATCCTTTCCATCCAAAATGAAGTTATGATGTTAACTATTTCATATAACGAATACTTCTTGTATCATTCCTACAACATCGGCCTTCCTGGTCTATTCTGAACTTCGCTATGAAAATTCTGCAATAATTTTCACGTCAATCATTCTATGCAGAATATCAAAGGGCATAGCTGGTTGAAGCTATGAAGCAAGAAGCACTGTACTTAGAAGATAAATATTTTATGCAAAAAAGTGAGAGGTGTAATAGGTCCAGCAATAAATACATATATGGTGAACACACAACAATTGATGATGATGTTGGCATTCATAATAAAAAAAAGATCCATTTACACATTATAATATTTATATATCGAAATGAATGCATAATCAAATATAAAACATGATCTATACTCGAAGAAGAAGAAGTTTTCAACGAAAAGTCTTGTGGGTATGGTAGGTATAATTCTTTATAACGGTACGATCGGCAAGAATTCTTCAAGTCTGAAGCGAAGAGAAAGCAAGAATGTTTAGGAATTTATAATTTTTCGTATATTCCAACTGCTCTGCAAACGATCGGAGCAGGCAGGGGCACCCTAGTTGGTAAGATCAGCGCGACAAAAGCAAGAAGTAGTAGTTTAACAACTTTCGCATTCGAAAGGAAAGTGCCAAGCAGCAAAGAATTTTGATCGTGTATGTTACACATGATAAAAATTCTACTTAACACATTCGCCTCGAGTGGTTTTAGGACGAAAAAAAAATTCCTCAAATACGAGAAGATCTTATTGCTACTACAGTATTCAAAGGACTCATTTACGATTTAAGGAACCGTATATACCGAAAAAGCGTTTGTGTTGAAGATGAAATAATTTCGAATTGAAAAATTATGCGAATATCTCGAAAAAGTTGTAGTTGTGATAAATAAGCTGAAAAAGAACCATTCGATTAGCTGGATAGCCACGAGCTGGCTTGAAAAAAATCGAAAATGTAAATTGGTTGCATAATTCTTATTTTTTTTCGGCTCACAACAAATCAATCTTTATACTAACAAAGAAAGAGGGCCGAAAAAGTAGCATTTACATGCAAAGAATTTAAAGTCTGAATCGATCTTTTTCCGTAAAAAAATAGCTTTCCAGAATATTTAAATTAAACTATTTATTTAATAAAAACTTTCAAATTTGAAAAACTTTCTTACCAGTTCCTTTCATGCAAAGGTTTATAAAATTTGCAATTTTTTATTTTTCTAAAAACTTCCTGCACGAAAGTGTTTATAACTTCAAAATCGATCAACCAATTACATTGCTACTAAATCAGTTCCCTACTCATGGTTCTGATTTAAGGATATTCAAAAAAAAAAAAGTTCAGGTGTCCAACGGCTTCGACCAAATATTTTGTTTATACAAAACTACACTACATTTTCACTTAAATAAGCGATTTCGTGGATACGTTAAGGCTAAAGTACACAAAACTAAAATATATATATATAGTTTGGTGCATGTTTTCATACTGCATTCTGAATTAAAACGAAAGATTTCCGGATTTTATCCTGTTTGATTTGTTATGTGTGACGTTTCGGTCTCTGCTAGGACAGTTTGATAAAGGTCTCAGCAGAGACCGAAACATCACACATAATAAATTAAACATTGTAAAATCCGGATATCTTTCGTTTTCTCCTTCTATTCTACAATGGCACTACAGCCCAAATCTTTCGTTTTAATGATGTATATCTCGTCACCCAAAACCAACGCAAAAGTTGGAAATACTATATATACCTATATCTCGTCTCTCGATGCGAATGTGTTAATATCCTCTTGGTTTTTCTACAACTACCGTTAGCATCTTAGTGAAAATCTTGCTCAGAGAGCATTCGAAAAAGATTCTTAAGCCGAGAAAACCGATTTATATTATTATTTACAACAAAAATAAAAAAAAATGATCTGATCGATCTGTTTTATTTTTTTTGCGTCGCATAGGTGCTTTTATGGCTGTCAGCATATTTTTTTGTTCTATCCAATCTACATACGAGCAAAATCACGACCGCTACAATACCTTAATAATTTCGCCAAAAACATTTATTGCTTCGCAGTTTTATTCATATGTCAGCTATTCCTCTACCTTTTTACTCGCTAGCTTATCTTGCTTTCTGTATTTCGTTTCTAACTTCTTTTACGAGTGATGTAGACCCGCAGGAGGGCAACGAACTTATTCTCGCCCAGTTCTGGTCGAAGCGAACTTATACGTTCAACATCTCCGAAATTATTAATAATTTAATTAGTAATGTGAAGAATCCACCATCTTATTGTTCCGCGTTCTACTAGATTTCGGTAATATTCGCAATCTCTGTATTCTGAAGAAAACTATTTTATACGAAGAAGTGGAAAATGCTTGAGTAAGCAGCCAAGAAAATATCATTTAGACTTTTAGATACTATAGAAATAGTGGGCATACTAATGATTCTTGTTAAGCGTGTGGTTAAGAAAGTGGCTGGAGCCTAAGCTTTACGGTGGTCGGATCTTCATACAGGAAAAGAAAAAAGTGTTTCTCAAGAATTTAGCTGTAGCCAAGTTTGTTCTGAAAACACTTAAAAGCTTTTAGGTTCTTTTAATTTTGTTTCAAGATATTGACGCAGTTTCTGTTATTTTAAATTAGTGGAACGTTTGAGCATAATTTTTGGTGTTTTTTCTTCGCCCAGTTAGACATAATCGTAATTTCGGCTTACTCGCCCCTGTGATCTTCCACAATTCCGCTTTAGGTACTTATTAATGTAATTATGAAGTCGAAAATTTACGTTAAACTTTGTCGATGAAATAGATTATAATTTTTCAATTGCACTTGAGACTAATCCATACGAATATTCGAAGCGAACCATCGTGGTCCCTAGTTCTTGAACCGGCTGGATCTAGTAAGGATGCAGCCCTGCTCAGTTCCTCTACTTTAGCACTATATCCTCAGATTTAACACTATTCGATGTTACGTAATATTTCACTTATTTATTACGTCTTAAGCTAAGTTCAAACAATGCGCCATTTTCGCCCATTAAGCGCATGGGTCCTAGAGTAAAAGCGCATGCATTAAGTTAAATGACGCACACATAACATATCGCAAACGCGTTAAGTGTCCACAAGTTGCTTTTTTAAATCAGTCACTTTAAAGATGTCAATGGATCCGGTTTTTTTGTACGAGACTTTCTGTAGCTTACATAATTTTAAGGAAACTGCGGGAAAAAAAAGGAAAAACGAAAAGTTTGGATGAAAACATACTTCCGATTAAGAACCAATTCAATTTTAAGAGAAATGGCATTTGATGGATATACCATTTTAGAAATCTTATGAGAATGTCTGTATAAGATTTCGAAATTCTTCCGGAAATGGAAAAATGTGCAATAACTACAAAAAATTCAGTAATGCGAGAAATTCTTCCAGCGGATGCTAGCTATAACAGGTCGCTATCTAGCAACTGGAGATTCGTACACAAACTTAAGCTAATTATTTAAAGTGGCAACGCAGTTCATTTCGGTAATACGACCTTAGGATTTATTTTTTTTTAAAACAACCGCTCCACTAATTCCGTACTTAGAAACAAATTGGTCGCGTGCATCCTTTCTCAAAGTTCGTATCAAATACATCTTTAAGTCGCTACTCAACAGAACATCAAATATATATACTTATGAATATAATTGTAGTATCTGTCTGTTATTTGTTTATAAATTTTTTTTTTTACAGAATGACCTGTGTTATAGGTATTTTCGGCCTTTATGTAACATAGTCATGGAGGGAAGTAATGGGATTAGAAAGGTAGGGAAAGAAGAGTGAGAACGACCGTAACGAGTGGAAAAGCTGAAATATATATTTTTCAGTTGTACTGGCTGCTACTGACAAATATTTGCAGATGTTATGGCGGACTGAATGATAGAAAGCGAATTGAAACCATCTACTGAGTATCTAGGCCTTCTGGAAGTGAAACTGTTTCACTTTTACACCGTTTACCCATTTTATTTCGAATAATTTTTCACCGCCAGTAGCAACTGAAAAATTCGTGCTTAAAAAATCCCTGTCTAGAGTGGGAATCGAAACCACGACCTATTGACTGAAAAGCAAGCACGCTGGCTGTAAGTTAGATTTTTGCTTTATTTTAAGAATAACTAAGCATAAAAACATGTTTTTGAAATTGTTGTCTGTCTGTCCGGCAGTCTTTCACGCACAAACGGCTGACCCAATTGCAATGAAACTTGCACAGTTTGTTAGGTATGCTCCGAGATGTAATATGCTTTTGGTTTTATTTCAATCCCCTCACGCTTTCTACCCCCTCCCATACAAAGTGACTCTCTTACAAAAGTACCTAGTCAAGTCATAAATATTGGTACACAGAAAAATCGACGCCAAATGAAAACGAATTAATATTTTTCAAAACTTTTTTTTTCTTTTTATTGAGTTATTCAATGGCCACAAATCTTAGAACAACTTATTCGAAATGACTTCCATTTGCCTTCCAGTACGACGATCTGGCCACTCATCGATCGCGAGACGCACTTCATGTATGGGGAAATTGTCCACTGCACGGACAATGGCTCGCTTCAACGACTCAATACTTGAGTGTCGATTAGAGCAAGCCATACCCTCTAATACGGACCACAACTTGTAATCCAACGGGTTGAGGTCTGGACTACCAGCTGGCCAATGATCCATTGATATGAAGTCCGTTTTTGAGCCACAGTTGAGTCGTTTTTGCCTTGTGAGCTGGAGCAGAGTCTTGCTGGAAAGTTCACGGCTTGTTGGCGAATATTGATTGGTTGAGAGGCTTCACAATGGGTTCCAAGACGGTTGATTGGTATCGTTTGGTCGATGTTTTCACTCCTTTCTCGCAAAAATGGAGCTTGGTAACGCCATTGTAGCTCACTCCCCACCATACCATTACAGACGCGGGATGGTGGCCTCTTTGGACCCTCGGGATGAGTTGGGATGCTTCTCTGGATGACCGAGCATACACACGATCGTTCTGTTTATTGAACGATTCTTCTACGGTGAAGATTTTCTCGTCAGTAAACGGAATTTGTCTGTGAGCGTTCTTCGCGTACCGGCTGCGTAACGCTTTCGATTTTCGCTTGCGTTTTTCCTTCAATGCGGCCGTGAGCAAGTGTCCAGTATGCTGCTTGTACGCGCTGAATCCCAAATCTTCTTTGATAATGCGAGACATGGATTTTTGCTAAATTTGCATTTCCCGCGACAAGATTTTCTGTTTTCGCAGCAGTTTTCGGTCGATTCCTTTCTTCACGGCTTTGATCGCTTTCGGAGTTTTCACAGTACGGACGGCCGGATCTTTGACGGTCTCGTACTCCACCAGTATTCTCATAAAACTTCACAGCACGATACACAAAATTGCGAGTGATTCCATGCGGTCACAACGTCCGAACGATATCACCTTTTTCCATGTTGCATTTTAGTAAGCCAACTACAACAATACGATTTTCGATGTCGCCCCATCCCATGATTCTAAACAATTGATGCCAAAAGCTTGTTACGTGGCAATGAAGCAGAAATGTCAACTGTCAAATCGCAGTCGAAATGGATGCGCCCAATATTGCATTCTTAATGAATGCGTTTAGTTGTGTACCAATATTTATGACTTGACTAGGTATATAAAAATCAAATTTACTTGGAAAGTATAAGAGCTAATATTTTGAAATTTAGAATATTTCGTATCTATTATAAATGCGATCTTTTAGTATACAAATTATTTGAATACATCTACTCCTTCTACCACCTCCCATACAAACTACACTTTTTCATGAAATACTTTTCATCAATTTTCCTTCTACGTGTAACTTTTATCAAGCTAAAATTTTCTAATAAATCCTGAATTAGCATTATTATTAATTTCGGGAAAAAATTAACCGATTAGCTTCAGTCCTTGTATACCCTCTCCAATACAATATGACAGCTAGGGTATAGCCTAGTAGGTAGTGTGTTGGTCTTGTAATTCGAAGGTCGTGGGTTCAAATCCCACATTGCCTGCTTGGGTATACCTTGGTCACCTCAATCTAAGAAAATGAAAAATTTGTAGAAAGAGGGTTGTGCGAAGGGCTAACAACCCTTCCATAATAAGTAATAAAAAAAAATAAAAATGTTAAGGAACCTGAATATCAGGAGGCCAAGGTCCGATTTGGGCTGAAGCGCCATTGTAGTAGTAATACAATATGACACAATGCTACGATTTTACGCAAATTCGATTTGTTTGAAAAGTGTGAATGTTACTAATCTGAAATTTAAAGCATAGCAATTTCATGATGATTGTAATTGTTTCCCGAAAAATCACCAAAACCTCCCTCCTTCTACCACCTCCCATACAAATAGTACAATTTCACTGAATGCAACACACTAAGTTTCTCAGTACCTATTCAATTTCTGAAGCTTAAATTTGGTACAAAACATTTTTATAGCTACTTTAACATAATGTGAAACAAATTAGTTCATTACTGTCACTTCTTCTACCACTTCTTCTTCTTCTTCTTCAATGGCGCTACAGCCCAAATCGGGCCTGGGCCTCCTGACCTTCAGGTTCCTTAACATTTTTTATTGTTGAAGGGTTGTTAGACATTCGCACAACCCTCTGTGGCGGCTTATACTGCATCGCTACTAACCGACTAAGCCGTGGGGTCTAGATAGCTCGAATTTTTCATTTTCGTAGATTGAGGTGACCAAGCTATACCCAAGCAAGCAGTGTGCTGGAGTTGTGCGTCGACCGGCATTTGAACTCACGACCTTCGCATTGTAAACCAACACGCTACCCACTAGACTACACCCTAGCTCCTTCTACCACTCCCCATACAAAATTTCTTAAGATCACTAAAATTTCTATTTCATATATAATAACGTATGACTGGGCTTTACGCACAATCGTAGTTCTGTTATGTTTTTAGGCTTAATGTTGTTTCATTTATACACAAGCTACAACTATTTACATTTCCTTAATGCTCTTCAATATGTATATGATCTCAAATTACTTCTGTGATCACGGGCCTAGCCCATATAAATACGAGTATCATTCTTAATCATTTATGGTTCTTATTCCAACAAAATACAAAACATTGCGTTCAAATAGCCATTAAACTAAGCTAATTATAATATATATATCCCAAATAATGTATTACTAACTACATTCTCAAAAAATCCTTATTATTGCGATTCTTACGCGGACAAAGTCGTGGGCAATCGCTAGTCCTCAATAAAGTTGAGAGTATTGTCTTTGCTTTTCACTGTGCCAGACTAGTTGTAGTATCTCGAGAACGAAGTGAGAACCATCTACGAATTTCATGGTCATTGGAAGGTCACACCACCACTAGGGAAAGTTTTTGAAACCTTACAACACTTGTCTTGAACATTTTACGTCTCGCTTCATTCTCGAGATAATACACTTAGCCTGGCAGAGATAAAATGAAACGCCCTCTATCAAGAAACCAGAGTATTTTCGAAAAAAGTACGTATTTTTTCCCGTAGAATTCGAAATTGAAATAAAACATAACAGGGCTACGATTGCGCGTAAACCGCAATCTTACGATACTCTAGATGAAATAGAATTTTTTGTGATCCCAAGAAATTTTGTATGGGGAGTGTTAGAAGGGGTGATAGTATTGAACTAATATTTTCCCCATCATGCTAAAGTAGCTATAAAAATGTTTTGTACAAAATGCTTACTCCAAAAATTGAATAGGAACTGAGAAAATTAGTGTGTTAGATTTAGTGAAAATGTGCAGTTTGTATGGGAGATGGTAGAAAGAGTGGGGGGATTTTAGTGATTTTTTCTAAAATAGCTAAGAACATCATAAAATTGACATCTCTTAAATTTTAGACCAGTAACATTCATACTTTTCAAGAAAATAGATTTTTTGTGAAGTTGTGAAACTGTGTCATAATGTATGGGAGGGGGTAGAAGGGGTGAAGCTAATCAAATATTTTTTTTCTGATCTTAGTGATAATACTAATTAAGTATTTATTACAAAATGTGAGCTCGATAAATGTTGTTCTGAGAAAATTGTCTTAGAGCATTTCATGAAAAAGTGTAGTTTGTATGGGAGGGGGTGGAAGGAGAGGGAGGACGCAGATAATTTTTCTACTGTAGATTTATATCATAATGAAAGTAATATAACACAAAATTCAGACTAATAGCTTCTATACTTTTCGATTAAATCCATTTATTGTCAAATTGCGAAATTGTGTCATTTTGTATGGGAGGGGGTAGAAGGGGTGAAGCTAATCGTCTAATTTTTGTTGGTCTTACTAAGAATTTTAAATAAATATTTGGTGCACAATTTCAGCCCGCTAAATTTTATACACACTGAGTAAATTGGCTTAAAGTAATTCTTACCAAGTACAGTTTGTATGGAAGGTGGTAGAAGGAGGGGGAGTACACACATAATTTTTATACGGTAGATTTATATTATCATAAAAGTGATATATTCCAAATTTCAGGCCAATAGCTTTTATACTTTTTGAGCAAATCCGTTAATTGTCAAATTGCGCAATTGTGTCATTTTGTATGGGAGGGGGTAGAAGGGGTGGAGCGATTTGGCCCGTTCACGAACTTGACCTTACTTTTTTGTTAAAAATGGCGTGTACAAAATTTGAAATATCTAGCTCAACGCGTTCTGAAGCTAGAGAGCGAACAGACGGACGGACGGACGGACAGACGGACATCCGGTTTTGAGATTTTTGAGTGATAATATTAACTTCTGTATCAATCATTTTTTTCTCCAAGACTTATTTCTTGGCGTTACAAACCTTAGAGCAAACTTATAATACTCTCAGATTTAATCTAGAGTATAAAAATCTGGGTTTCCACTAAAAAAATTCAGCTAACTAGGGTATAGCCTAGTAGGTGGCATGTTGGTCTTACAGTGCGAAGGTCGTAAGTTCAAATCCCGGTCGACGTAATATAATTCCTGCACACTACCTGCTTGAATAAACCTTGGTTACATCAATCTACGAAAATGAAAAAATAGTAGATTGATGGGTTGTGCGAAGGGCATACAACCCATCCACAATAAATAATGAAAACAAAAAAAAAAATGATAAGGAACCTGAATGTCAGGAGGCCAAGTCCCGATTTGGGCTGTAGTGCCATTGTAGAAGTAGAAGATTAAAAAAATTCAACTTGACCTTAAAAAATGGTTCTTAGGTCAACGGCAAACCTTACAACTTTCGTACAGGTCAGTTTTCATGAAACTGCATATCTGGGAAGATATCGGACACTATGTGGCGAAACCACGAAGAACAAATAAAATTTGTAAACGATTACTGTAAAATTATAGCAGAAATACATATATGTATATCAAGAAAATTCATTAATGTGAATTATGAAGCCGTGACATTTGAATTTTAATAGGCACGTGCACATGGGGGTTTGGAGTTCAAAGCTGCCGGTTTTTATATGAACTGAAGCCGAGAGACGTGGAACGTCGATTTTGCTTGTGTGAAATGCTGCTTGCCAGGCATAAAAGAGGTTTTTTGCATCGTATAGACACTGGTGATGAAAAATGTATCCACTACGATAACCCAAAGAAGAGAGAATCATGGGGACTACCTGATCATGCTTCAACATCGACAGCCAAATCGATATTCATGGAAAACAACTCATACTGTGTATTTCGTGAGATCAGCTTGGTGTCGTGTATTATGAGTTGCTCAAACCGGGCGAAGCCATTACTGGAGCTCTCTACCGAACGCAATTAATGAGATTGAACCGAGAACTCAAGGAAAAATGCGCCCATTACTACTCCAGATATGACAAAATTATTCTCCTACATGATAATGCTCGTTCACATGTTGCGGCGCCAGTCAAAACCTATTTAGAAACACTTAATTGGGAAGTCCTACCCCACCTGCTGTATTGACATTGCTCCTTCCAATTATCACTTGTTCCGGTCGATGGCACATGGCCTGTCTAAGCAGCGCTTTACATCACATGAGGATACTAAAAATTGGGTCGATTTATGAATAACCACAAAAGATGAAAAGTTCTTCCGACGTGGTATCGGAATGCCGCCAGAAAGGTGGGAAAAAGTAGTGGCTAGTGATGGAAAATACTTTGAATAAAATGTAATGTACCGTTTTTTCACAATACATTCCTAATTTTTGATAGAAAACGACGGAAACTTATTTGTACTCCTAATATGATTTCGACCAATTTCAATAAAGCAACTAATAAACAATAAATTAAAAGCTACGAAGTTGGAATTTCGTACGATCACCTTTCAAAAGAAACCAGCGAATTTTGAGTGCGAGTCGAACAATCAATGAAAAAATTATTGTCATGTAACCATCCTTTCTATCGCAACCCCCGCCCCCCACCCCAATGCAAACCCAAAGTTGCATATATAAACGAATGAAATATTGTCCACTGGAGCTATTGATCGTAGTCGCAATTAAGTGTTAAATAATTAACAGAGACCTGCCCTACAACCCTCATTCACATATTCTTCCCTATCCACCCTAACCTGGATATTGAATTCACACGTGTCCTCAACTTGTCCCAAGAATGGAGACAAACGAAAAGCTGAGAACTACAGAGGTATAGCAATTCTATCAGCTATACCGAAATTATTCGAAAAAATTTTATCTGCGATAAATTGACCAATATAATCAACGCTATTCTTAATGACCAGCAGTACGGCTTTAGAAAAAGTCACTCGACCACAACGAATCTCATGATTTTTGTATCTGATACGCTCTTCGCACTTGAAAATGGGCATCAAATCGACACAATATACACCGACTTTAGCAAAACGTTCGACCGAGTCCATCACAATATCCTGATTTTAAAGTTAAAACAAATTGGTGTGACAGGATCCTTACTTGACTGGCTTAAAACCTATCTTAATAACAGAACTCAATTTGTTAAGTTTCAAGGTCTTATTTTCAAGGAAATATTAGTGTCTCTGGGGTACTTCAAGGAAGTCACTTGGGACCTTCTCTTATTTAATGTTTTCATCTCATATCTATAAGAAGTATTGGAAAATGTTTCACACCTGATGTACGCTGATGATCTAAAAATATATCATGCCATTACCTCGCCCGCAGATGCAATCCAAGCTTAATGCGCTAGATCAATGGTGCAGTCAGAACGAATTAGAGCTTAATGTCAGTAAATGTCACGTGATAAGCTTCTCACGTAAATCATCCTCATATCACCATGACTATGTCCTAAGTGGACCTCAACTACATCATGTTGATTAAATTTAGGACCTCGGCTTACTACTGGACAACAAACTGTGCTTCAAATCTCACTATAATCGAATAATTTCAAAAGCCAATAAATTTTAAGATATGGGTTACCAAATCTTTATTCTGTTCTCTTGTCCGCCCTATTGTGGAATATGTAGGTCCCATTTGGGCCCCTTTTTCCAGTTATAGAGCAACAGAATAGAGTCAATTCCTTCTTTTTGCTCTCAGGGACTTGTATGATCCTAGAGACTTTGAAAACTTTCCACCCTACACAGTTAGGCTCCAATTATTAAATCTTTTACCTCTTGGTTCTAGAAGAACTATGCTCACATCCTGTTTTACCTTAGATATTTTGAATGGCGCTATTAAGGTTGACCACATCTGAAATAAATTCAGGCTCAATGACAATGTCAGACTGACGAGACATTCAAAACCACTTAAGGAATATCCACATCTTATAGATTGCGGACAAAATGAACCTTAGTATTAACAGATGAGTATTTAACAAATTCAGCGCATACTATACATCTCCAATAAATAAGCTGACATATAAACTGAGACTACGCATTTTATAAGGTCCCCACACCCCGTTTGACCCTTCCACCAGTGTCTATCATACTTATATCAAATTGTAATTAATTAATTAAGATAAATTTAACTATATTAGGTTATATTAAATTAAATTAAATTAAATTAAGCAATTTAATATTGTGTAAACTATCTTGTTATGATAAATAAATGAATAAGATTAATAAAGTTCCGCCAGACTTGTTGGCAGATTTTTAATACGATAATCCCAATTATTACTAAGACGTGACATACCAAATTTTAGGTGTTAAACTTTGATACTTTTCAAGAAAATGGACAAAAAAAATTGAAAACAGATTTTGTATGGGAGGTGGAAGGAGAGGGAGGAAAATTTAAATAATCTTGCTCCATTTTACTACAATCAAATCAAAATACTACGAATTCGTTTTGAAACAAACAAAACATAACAAAACCCATTTTCATAAAAAAAAACTAAAACCACGGGGTAGTTTGAGATATTGAAATAAAACCAAGTATACCTAACAAACTGTGAAAGTTTCATTACAATCGGTTCAGCCGTTTTCAAGTTAAATCCGGATAGACAGACAGACGAAAATCTCAAAAACGTGTTTTATGCTTAGTTATTTTCTAAATAAAGCAAAACACTATTTATAAACAAATTACAGATAGACACTACAAGTATATTTAAACGTATAGATTTAATGTTATAACGATTTTAATAGCTATAATAATAATAGCGAACAAGCAAATCGCTCTCAATAGCGCACGTGATTAACTGAGATTGTAAGCAGGTACGAGTGTAGATTGTACGCATATTGATGTGTTTATTTCGAGAAGTTATTTTGAGTAAGTCTACTCTGTCATTTCTTTCTACACTACAAGCTGGGCAGAACTGACGTAATGGCCATCTTGTTTGACTCTAGTGGGTATGTCGTTATGGATTTTGCCATTTGATAAGAACACCTGTACCATTTTTATACGCTCTTGTCTTAAAAACGCGATTTACCGACGTGTCGGTCAGTGTAAATTCAGAAGTAATGAGGTCAAAATTCGGAGGTCTCTCACGAAAAACATGTCAACATATAGGCAATATCGGTTGTAATTCTCACCTCAATATGTAGTGCGGAACTTAGATCACTCATTCCTCCACTTTACAGGTTTCCTCGAAATACTCGTAAAGCTAAACGAGCGCACGAGTTTACCGTCAACTCTATTTTCACTCGTACAGAGAAGTATGGACAATCATTCATCTCCCGAACGTCCAGACTTTGGAACGCATTGCCTGCTAACATATTTCCAAGCAAGTATAACCTTCAGCGCTTCAAAAATAATGTCCATCGCCACTTCCGTCTGTCTCCCCTAAAATTCCCATAACACTACCAAATTTCATTCTCTTCCTATATGTAATGCATTAAAGGGTGATCCCCTAAGTTATAAACGGAGCCTTACAAAAAAAATTGCCGACGAAATACTATACAAGGGGAGATCAAAAATTTCGCGAAATGAAGAGGATGGACAAGGGAGGGGGAAATATTTTTACCTGGAAGCATTCTAACCTTAAATACAGGTATAAAAACAAAGTTTGTGTCAAATCGAATCATTACCCTTTTAGGTATCGCCAAATCAACAAGTCAATTGAAAAGAAAACGATAACTATGGACAAAATTGAGTTTCGTTCTGTGATAAAGTTTCTTACCAAGCCAGGAAGAACCTCACAAATCATTTAAAGAAAGTGTCATCTGTTTACGGGGACTCTTGTCCCAGAAAAACGATGATTTATAAGTGGCATAGTTTATTCAGGCAAGGCAGAGAGTAAATTGAAAATAATAAACACTCGGGCAGGCCGATTGAGACCACTTCCATAAAAATCGTGGAATAAGTGGAGAAACTTATTCTCGACGTTTAAAGCAGAAACAAATCGCGGAAATGGTTGGAGCACCAAATACAAACATTTTGAATATCCTTCAGGATCATCTCGGCATGTCTAAAGTCAGCGCAAGATCGGTAACGAGAATGCTCTCAGCGGTTTAGAAAAGGTAGCGCTTCGAGGTTCACGCGAGTTTTTGGATCTCTGTAGCAAGAACAAGGATGAAATTCTGATCCGGATTGTTACTGGAGATGAAACTTGGGTTCATTATTATGAGCCTGAGTCAATGCAGTGGCTCCGTAAAGGCGCTTCATCCCCCAAGAAGTTCAAGGTCTGACAATCCGTCCGAAAAGTAATGGATACCATTTTTTAGGTTTCAGAAGGGGTTTTGACGATCGACTATAAAGAAAAAGGACAAAATATCACAGAGTGATACTATGCCAACCTGCTACAAAAATTAAAGGATGCCATCAGAGAAAAAAGAAGAGGAAAATGGACTCGAGGTGTGCTGCTTTTGCACAACAACGCACATGTTCACAAGATCCATGTTGCAATGGCTGCCCTACAGAAATGCGGCTACAGAATATTTAACCACCCCTTTATAGTCCAGATCTGGCCCCTTTCGATCACTATTTGTTCCCAAAACTGAAGAAAAAGCTTGAAGTGAAGTCGACAATTTCAGTCTATTTTGAAGGCCTTGATAAAATATTTTTTTAAAAGTAATTAATAAATTTTGGAGAGATGTGATAAATGTATTAGGCTTAAGGGAGAATATATTAAAAAAAAAAAATAACTTGTTTAATTTTACAACCTTTCCTGCCATTCCGCGAAATTTTTGAAAATAAATGTTTGAAAATGCAAATTTTTGGGATCAAATTTGCGGCAGCTTGGTTAACAATTTTCCGATAAGAAATTGACAAAGAACAGTCAATAAAATGTATAACGAAAAAGCGATATTTTGAAATTTTTAAATTTCTACAAATGTTGTATTTTCAAACAAATTTATGTCTGCAGGAAATTCGATAAATTTTCGCGACACTTCCATCGCAAAATCGTGAACACATCACTGATAATACAATTTACACAAAAATATGATATTGCGTTTTATCATGGCAAAACTATTTTGAAAGTAGTGTCACAGTAAAAATTCTAAGACGTATGCTATAATTTCAGTACACCAGTAAGTACATCGGAGACGATCAGAAAAGACTGGTAGACCGCGGTTGACGCCTTGGCCATTCCTGATAGCTACTAATTAATTTTGGTTTTATTTTTGCATATGTATTTTAGTAATACCCATGCATCTTTTATCGTGATTACCCAACGAAAAATTTGGATGTGCATCCAACGGAAGCTACTTGGAAGCAGTAAGAACTTCATATGAATTTTTTTTTATCATCACTCATCAGTACAATGAAAACATAGTCGACTTTTTTTGGGATACCCTTTAATGTGATACACATGTATCCATGATTCATTCCACCTTTGTATTGCATTCTAATGCACTCCAAAATTTGTGATGTTGTATCACAGTTAAATGATTGATTCTTCATGCAAGTTAAGCGATGTACTCTACATATGTACAAAAAATGAGAAAACCCGAAAGCTGATTGCTTCCTTCCACGGACAGGACTAAGTTAAAAAGAAACGGAGCGTCATGTATTACACCATTCTAAAAGAGCTAACAACCCTTTCACAATAACAAATGAAATGTTAAGGAACCTAAAGGTCAGGAGGCCAAGGCCCGATTTGGGCTATTTTTTTCGCTGGGTAGTTATTGCATCAATAGTTTTTTTTATTTCAATAATATTTAGAGGGTGTAGCCTAGTGGATAGCGTGTTGGCCTGCAGTGCGAAGGTCGTGAGTTCGAATCCCCGTCGACGTATTATTCCAACACACTGCCCTTTGTAGATAGGTGGTTGTGCGAAGGGCTAACAACCCCCACAATAACGAAGAAAAATTTTAAGGAACCTGATGTTAGAAGGTCAAGGCCCGACTTGGGTTGTAATGCTATTCTAGAATGGTAGAATGATTATAGCTAGTAAATATTACAGGTATTTAGCGGTAGTATTGGTGATTAAAAATATCCCGGTATTTTGCAATTCATAACCACAATGTCGTCGATGAAATTTCTATCGAATTGCATATTTGCCAATAGACTTTAATAGGTAGGTACACGAATGAATGGATGATCACACTGCCTAGAAGATAGCATTCACTTCTTTCAACGTGGACTGCTTGGAGAGTTTTTAATCGATTGCAAAGTATACTTAGATTTTTCATTACAGCAATATTAGCTATGTCTTAAGCTCGGCTGCTTCATTCATAAAAATCTCACATCTATTCCGCGTAGCTCAACTTGAGCTAATTACGTGCAATGGCTTGCAAAAATAATTTGTACCGATTTTAAGACGACGACGGTAGAGGTGAAGAATGAGCTAAGAAAACAAAACAAAAAAACAAAAATGAAAGAAATAACTGCATAAGCAATATTGTGCATATGCATACCTTCTTTTCTTCATAATGCACGAGCCAAGAAAACGGAGGTGAAAAGACTGAACAGAACTGTAATTGTACATTTTACTACTCTGGCTTTTTATAACTGGCGGCGAATAAGTCGAGCGGAATTTTTTCAATAGCTATGCTCAAAAGATATACTTGACTTTATCTATTAAGTATTTGGTTGAATACCATGAAAAATTTAATTATATAATTAGATATTTCGATTGTTTTACAATTATAATCAATTACCATAATTATGATCAAATATTCTATTCTAGTCTACAATGGCGCTACAGCCCAAATCGGACCTTGGCCTCCTGATATTCAAGTTCCTTAATATTTTTTACTACTTATTGTGGAAGGGTTGTTAGCCCTTCGCACAACCCTCTTTCTACGAATTTTTTCATTTTCGTAGATTGAGGTATATCCAAGCAGACAATGTGCCGTAATTATATATTGCGTCGACCGGGATTTGAACTCACGACCTTCGCATTACAAGACCAACATGCTACCTACTAGGCTACACCCTAGCTTGATATAGTTTTCTTAATATTATGGGTATTAATGTTAGCGAATATAGCGGGAGTACAAATGGAAAACCGTCGTTCCTGTTTAGATGGCGCAGCAAATGCTGGTTAAAAATGGCGAATAGAAACGTCACATATTGGGTTAGGCATCTGTCAAAAAATCCTCATTATTAGGCTTGTAAACTTTTATTGGCGTCACGTACTTTTTTGTGCTCCAAATAAGCGTAATTTCCAGAAAGTTTTGCATTTCGCCTTCAATTCAAAAAAAACTGCGGGTGAGGTGCATCGAATGATTGTAGAACTTATTGTGAGGCTGCTATTAGTGAAAGAACGTGTCGCGAATGGCTTCAACGCTACAAAATGGGTGATTTCGGCGGGGAAGACAAGGAGAGTTCCGGATCGGTGAAAAAGTTTCAAGACCCTGAATTTGAGACATTACAGGCCGAAGATGTATGCCAAACGCAAAAACTTACAGATTCATTGGGCGTAAGTCAACATGCCATTTCATATCGTTTGAAAACCTTGGGAATGATGCAAAAGCAAGGAAATTGGGTGCCACACGTATTGAAGCTCAGAAACATCGAACGGCGTTTTTTCACGTGTGTCCAGCTACCCCAACGGCAAAAAAGGAAGAGTTTTTGCACAGCATTGTCACTGGGGATGAGAAGTGGATCCATTACGATAATCCAAAGCGAAAATCGTGGGGATACCACAGCGATCCATCAACATCGACAGCCAAGCCATGGGTCGAAAATCATGCAATGTATGTAGTAGGTGCAACCGGCTAAAATATACAGGAGCTCGTTACAGAACGCAGCTAATATTTTTGAGCCGAGCATTGAAGAAAAACGGCCGAAAACCTACCTGAAAACACTGAAGTTGGACATACTACCCTACCGGCAGTATTCTCCAGACATACCCTTCCGACAACCACCTATTCCGATGAGGAGCACTTCAGTTCTTACGAAGAAGCCAATAATTGGGTCAATTTGTGAATTGGCTCAAAAGACGAGAAGTTTGACATGGAATCCGTATGCAGCCAGAAAGATAAAAAAACCCGGGAAAATTCAAAATTCCGAAAGAGAAGGAACGCAAGATCTATGGTCGTGAAGGGACAGTATGCAAATTACGGTCACAGGTCTTTCGGTCCATATCTTCATCTATTTCTTCTACAATGGCACTACAGCCCAAATCGGACCTTGGTCTCCTGACATTCAGGTTCCTTAACAGTATATCCAAGCAGGCAATGTGCTGGACTTATATATTGCGTCGACCGGGATTTGAATTCACGACCTTCACATTACAAGACCAACACGCTGCCCACTAGGCTACACCCTAGCTATATCTTCATCTATGTAACTCCATGCCTTTTCCCAAGCACCAAAGCTAGTTTGTGGCGTGGCTCGAAAAATATAACGAAAATTCCGATATTTTGTAATCCGATGTTCGAAGATTTTACTCGAATGTGTATGGCCAGCTAACGATGTCGCAAAATATTAGACCTGTCCAAACATTTTTGACTATCTGGGTACTTTAATTTTTTCTATTAAATAATTGCACTCATGAATTAGAGTGATTACATTGTCAGCTATCCGAACATGACGTCACGTGGCCATGAAATTGTTTACCAGTTTCAAGTATTAATTGAAAAAAATACGCAAACAGAAATGCAATTATCAAAGGCATACATAGTAAAAAGTATAGCAATAGCTCCCTCGTGATATTTAGATGCATAACCCGTAATCTTTCGTTTTTCACAGTTCTGGCAATGTTTTTTTTTTTGCAGTTTTCCGTAAAACCCCTTTCCAAAGTAAGTTAATTCCATATTTTGCTTATAATTTAATTAGAGCAAAGAACATAAAAATGTAATTCAGACAAAAAATGCACAAATAGTAAATTTGAAAATGAGAATAGAAAAACTCCAAAAGTATAAATATTAAGTTATATTGGAAAATATTATTAATTTAAATATTAAGTTTTATTTTATTGTAATGGTGAATTTACATTTTTGCTTAAAATTATGCTATGCTATTTTTTGTGAGAATAACGAAATCTGTGAAAAGATTTCAGCAAGTTATCAGGTATGTGCGATTTAGGAAGGATAACTCTGATAATCTGCAAAAATTTTCTCATAAATAATATGTCGCTATTTTCAGTCAAAAGAAAAAATCTAAGCGGCTCATTCTCTAAGTGTTAAAAGGCGCTATGCAATTGTGTATGCAAATATTTACAAGTTAATAAACAAAACATATGTATACCTATTTTTTTTTAATTTAGGGATCACGTCAGAGCACTGCGACCTTCTCGGCCAATTATGCGTTTATTGCTCCTTTACCCTACCATAACTCAATAGCTTCGGCTAATCTAAGTATCTTTAAGAGAGCCTTGTTGGCTAGTTCCTCGGTAGAAAGGAAACCTTTTCCGAGAAGATTGTGTCTTTTCCTAGCTACTGCTTCACAGTGACATAGGATGTGTACTGTCGTTTCTGAGTCTTCGAGACAGAGGCAGCAGATGTCGGTTTCAGCTAAGCCCATACGTTTGAGGTAGTGGTTTACTCCACTGTACCCGTCATTTGGCCGATTAGAGTACTAATATCACTTTTGCTGAATTTTAGAAAGTCCTCCACTTTGTTTTTTGTGGTTAAATTAGTTTTTTTGATATTGACCTGGAAGCCTGGAAGTCTATTCCAGTAGATTTTATGTTCTTGTTCAACCCACTTTCTAAGTATAGGGTTGTAGTGGCCTTTTGGTTTTCCGCAGAATGGTTCTGGACCAATTAAATTTGTTTCTACCCCATTTTTTGCAAGGCAATCAGCCTCTTTATTTCCCTCGATTCCCATATGTCCTGGTACCCACATTAAGGTTACATCGTTCCTTTTTGCCAGAATGACTAGGCTTTGAAGGCAGTCCCAAACTATCCTCGATTCGTGTTTATTGGATGCTAGGGCTTAGAGAACCGCCTGACTATCCGATAGTATATAAATAGATTTTTTGTTTTGATGAGCTCTCCTTATTTTCCCTTGGATGCATAGCTCCATTGCAATTAGTTCAGCCTGGAAGATTATGGCTTCTTTGCCGAGTGGTTTTGAAACCAAGAAGGACTTTTAACTCCGGCTCCAGTCCCATCAGAGGTACGCGAGCCATGTATACCAGATGGTTGATTCCTCTTCCATTTCAGGTAGCATGGATTGCCAGTCCTTGCGTTCTTTGATTATAACATTGAAGGGGGTATCAAAGTTGAACTTTGTCGGCATAGCCTGCAATAGTGTGGAGGTTAGAACCTACATTTTTCGGTCTTTTAGAATTCTGAGGTGACCTCTAAAATCCCCTGATTTCCCTCTGTATGCGTAACATATCTTTGATAGCATCCTTTTTCATTTTGAAATGTATCAGAGGGATGTTTAAGAATATTTCCATTGCCGCCGTAGGATAGGTTTTCATTGCTCCTGTGATACCAAGACAAGCTAGTCTTTGGATTTTTTGTAGCGTAAGCTGTGCTTTTCGCTGTAAAATTTGAGTTCACCATATCGTTGATCCGTATGTGACGATTGGGAGGATGATTGTTCTGTAGCACCAGTAGATAATCTTGGGCTGTAATCCCCATTTTCTGCCAAATAACCATTTGCAGACCCTAAATTCCTTTAGTGCTTTGGCATGAGTGCATTCTATGTGTTTGATCCAACTGAGTTTGCTATCCAGCATAAGTTTCCAAACCCTTTTTACTAGCTGCCGCTGTTATGGCTTCATGGGAGTATTGCTAAATGCTCCTTCTATCTCTAGGAACGCGCAAAGAGGAATTTCTTTAGAGTCTTTGCCCTTTTCGATTTGTCTTACCAAACCATGAAGGACTGACTCTGTTGATTTGCCTTTTTGGTAGGCATGTTGATTATTATTAAGACATACCTCGTTAGACCCTGTTATTATGTGAATGTCCACTAACTTCTTCATCGTTGTGACGAAAAAGGAAATAAGGCTTATGGGGCGATATGACTCAGGCTGATCAGTGGGACGATTCCCTGGCTTCGGTACAAATACAACCCTCGTTTTCCCCCAGATTCTTGGGATGTATCCCCTACAAAACTAACTTTAAAGATCCTTATACTTATTGGCATTAGAATCTCTAACCCCTTCTGTAATAATGCGGGGAATATTTTATATACTCCGGCTGATTTATAGGGCTTAAAGGTGTTGATTGCCCATATGATCTTCTCCGGAGTGAAGATTATATTCACTTGCTCAATCATTAGCTAATTGCTGATTGAGGTGGATCGATATGCCACCTTAATGGTCTCAAAATATGAATTTTTTATGGTAAGAAGTTTCGAAGATATAACCATTTCAAAAAAAAGATTCGACCGACAATTTGTTTTTAGCCCCCCCTTTTAGGACGCTAATGGCTAAAAAAATTAAATTATTTTTGGAGTTTGTACCACAACCCTCTCCATACGTATGCTGATTTTCATCATCCTATCTGCATTCGTGGTGAAGATATTAGCAAGTGTATTTTTTTACTTTTTCCATCCCCCCGCCTCCTCCTTCCATCTGACACTCCCCAAAATTTGGATAATGGAGCTCCCTTACCAAATTAACAATCCACCCAAAAGCCAACCTTCTACCTTTAACGGTCTTGGAGGTACGAGTCCATATGTACGGCGTACGGCGGGACGGATTTTTTTTTTGCTTTTTTAGGCTAATTTAGTCATGAAACGCGAAAAAACAAAATTTCAGGGTAGCAAATTTTTTTTTTCTGTGTCGATCACAATACTTTATTATTAGAATAATAAAGTGAAATCTGCTCTCTAAGCAATGGTTTGTGTCCTTGGTAGAAGAGTGCCCCTAAGAAGTCATATTTCTTGCCTCGAATTTTTCAAGAATGCAACTTGACTGACCTGCCAGGATTGACAGCATATCCCATTAGTTTCAGAAATTTGAGATAATTCTTCTAATTTTAAAATCAAATTAGAGTTTGCAAGAGAAATAATGAAAAAAGTTCCATTTTCAGAGCGTCTTCTTGACTGGCATAAATTGATGGCAGAACTGCAAAAATAGTGCAGAAGGACAGAACTGAATTTCAGATAGAAATCACTATTATTTCTTCATCCACATCTATAATTTCTAAAAGAAATCGATCCATTGCGGCGGTGGGGAGAACCCAAAAATATCCATATACCTATATGTACGTTATTATACTCGGATTTTTTTCAATGCAATACAGTATAGATGGACATGGAAGAGTTAAAATAAAATTTACGTAAAAGGAAATCACTATATTATAAAGTTATTCATGTTTAAATATTAAGCATACATAATTTATAACAAGATTTTATATTCTTAGAAGACGTAAAAATTAACTTGGGGCGTAGAAAAATTGACACACATTAAAATATTTGAAATAGTTTCCAACTCTTATGCTATTATCGAATTAAGCATAAATTATTTATTGGAACACATTTAAAAAAAAAATGTGCACTAATCATTAACCGGTTGAACCGGATACAATGTATAAACACGTGTAGAATCTCATTATCACCGCTCTCTCTATCTCTCTCCCACAAAAAAAAATGTTAAAATTCAATTCGAAATCTAGTTTTGAACTTCTCATCAAGCTATTCACCGGTGATGATGGTGCAACCATCATCGATCGTAGCCACATACCTACCTATACCAGCAATATAAGAAATATTCAAAAACGTAAACCCCTTCTCCACTCCTCTAAACATTATGATTACAACTTGCAAATACTCGATGGTTCCTTTCTCTTTTTCCAGAATTCAAGCGCAGGGAAAAAAATCACATTTTAAATGGAATACTACTTCATGTATGTGTGCCTTAATTTTGGCGATACCTTAGAGTCGAGTACACTACTCCATTTCTAAGAAATGGAGATTCCTATCGCGATCACTGAGAGCTGAGAGGCTACCTTTTCCAATATACAACTTTTTCGCTACCATCTTGACCGGTTCCATAAACTTCAAGTGAAATGCATTTAAGATAGTTTTTGTCAGATTTTCTATGATCTATCAATTCTCTGATAGAGAAGTAATCGTACCATGTTGGTAATGATCGTGGCATTTTTTTTATTCGCTAAACTGAATTTGTCGGCCTCTGTATCGAGAAATATCTTTCTCTTGACTTTTTCTTCGAGGTCGGCCTTCTCATCGTTGTTGTTGAAAAGGTGATATTCAAAGATCTTTAATTTGGTTATATTCAACTTAATAGCTTTCTTGTTGGCCTCAGTGTATTTTTGTTGCTTGCTGTTACTATCTTTCTACATACATATGTATATGTACATACTGTTTGATGTTATCTTACACCGTACATCAATCCATTTTCCCTGTAGGAAATCCAATCATTCTAGATTGAATACGGGCTTAGCTGAAACCGACATCTGTCGCCTCTGTCTCGAAGACAGGGTTTCCTTTCAACCGAGGAACTAGCGAACATGGCTCCCTTAAAGATACTTAAATTAGCCAAAGCTATTGAGTTATGGTAGGGTACAGGGCCAATAAACGCACAATAGGCCGAGAAGGTCGCAGTGCTCTCACGTGTTCCCCAAATAATAATAAAACTAAAATAGATTGAATACGAAGTGCTTCTAAGGAAGCTTATTAAGGAATCCTTGTTTCATACACATGTCCGCTCAGATCATTCTCAAATATACCTTTGAATATCTCTGGCATTACTTCATAAGAAGCTTCTAAAAGGACTCACCAAATCATGCTTACGAGAGCTCCTTGAAATCTATTATTAGAAGACTTCACTGCATTTAATTGTTAATATGAAAATTGGTATGATACAACCTTGCTTCATAAGGAACGCTTCGTATTATTTGATCAAATTTAACTCCATTAGCTAGGGTGTACCCTAGTGGGTAGCGTGTTGTTATATAATACGAAGGTCGTGAGTTCAACTCCCGATCGACCTATAATTACAGCACACGGCCTGCTTGGGTATACCATAGTAACATAAATTTATCGTACGAAAATTCGTAGATAGAGGATTGTGCGAAAGACTAACAACCATTCCACAATGCGAAAGTAAAGAAAATGTTAGGAACTTGAAGGTCAGGAAGCCAAGGCTCGATTTTAGCTGTAGTGCCATTGTAGAAGTGTAGAAGAACTCCATGAAGGTAGAATTTATTTGCTCAGTTATTACCTGAGAAATATTTTCAATAATCTCTTCAAATATTTTAGTAGTAAGTAACAGACACACGAATTAAAATTAAAATTGTAACTTCCCAGCAAACTAAATTTTCCGAAATTTGTACTAAATCAGTAAGACTTTCGGTAATATATTCCGATTTTGAAACCGATTTCAGTACGAATTCTTTCAGAAAAATGTATGAATTGGCTCTTTTAACTAAAAATCATAACGAAGAAGCATTCGATTTCTAAACGAATCGTGAAAAAAGTCTTGATGTAATTAATTACGATTTTTTATACCTAGATAAACCTAGACATATCGTTACTCTTTGATTTTTGTTTTTCAATGATGAGCTACGAGGGGAGATCTAACATTTCGCGGAATAAAGGGGATGGACAAGGGAGGGTGGAAATATTTTCTTCTTATTCTAACACTCAATACAGGTATAAATATAAAGTTTCGGTCAAATCGAATCACTAATATTTTAGTTATCGCCAAATTAACAAGTCAATCGGAAAGAAAACGCTAACTATGGACAAATTTGAGTTTCGTGCTGTCATAAAGTTCCTTAACAAGCAAGTAAAAATGCACATATCATTTTAAAAAAATGCCATCTGTTTACGGGGACTCTTGACCTGGAAAACCGATGATTTACAAGTGGCATAGTTTATTCAGGCAAGGTAGAGAGTAAATTGAAGATGATAAACACTCGTGTCGGCCGATTAAGGCCACTTCCTCTAAAATCATCGCATAAGTGGAGAAACTTGTTCTCGAAGATGCTCGTTTAAAGCAGAAGCAAATCGCGGAAATGGGAAATGGTTGGAGCATCAAATACAACCATTTTGAATATCCTTCAGGATCATCCCGGCATGTCTACAGTCAGCTCAAGATGGGTAACGAGAATGCTCTCAGCGGTTTAGAAAAAGTAGCGCTTCGAGTGTTCACGCGAGTTTTTGGATGTCTGTAGCGAGAACAGGGATGAAATTTTGATCTGGATGGTTACTGGAGACGAAACTAGGGTTCATTATTATGAGCCTGAGCCAATGCAGTGGCTCCGTAAAAGCGCTTCATCACCCAAGAAGTTCAAGGATACCATTTTTGGATTTCAGAAGGGGTTTTGATGATCGACTATAAAGAAAATGGAACAAAATATCACAGAGGGATACTATGCCAACCTGCTACAAAAATTAAAGGATGCCATCAATGAAAAAAGAATAGGAAAGTGGATTTGAGGTGTGCTGTTTGCACGACAACGCACATGTTCACAAGAGCCATGTTGCAATGGCTTCCCTACAGAAATGCGGCTACAGGATATTGAACCACCCTGTTATAGTCCAGATCTGGCCCCTTCCTATCACTATTTGTTCCGAAAACTGAAGAAATAACTTCGGGGAAGAAAATTTACCGCTTATGAAGAGGTGAATTCGGCAATTTCAGTCTATTTTGAAGGCCTTGATAAAACAATTTTTTAGAAGGAATTAACAAACTTTGTGAGAGATGTGATAAATTTATTAGACTTAAGGGGAGAATGTATTGAAAAGGGGAAAAAAATAACTTGTGTAATGTTACCCCCCTTCCATGTCATTCTGCGAAATTTTGATCTCCCGTCGTACCTTCCGATTTCTTTCAGAATTGTCTCCAATATTTGGAAATAAGGAATTTTTATTAATATTTCCGTGTTAAATTGCTTACAAAAAGGTTCACTAACGATCTAGTCGAAAGGTTTGGTCTGCTGGGTTATAACAAGAAAAATAGCCAAAGTAAGGTCAAATCTTAGAGGACCGAATGCAAAATGATTTTAAAGGAAAGATTTCCGAACTTCACACTGTTATGCTTTTATTGAACGTGACGTTGCGGACAGTTGAAACCTTTAACACACTGATCCCTATTTTCGTTTTTTAATAAAGGTCTCATCAGTGACTGAAACGTCCCGTTTAATAAAAGCATAATAGTGCGAAATCCGCAAATCTTTCTTTTAATTCGAAATGCGCTGTGAAAACAATAATAGTTATAACTAATAAACAAAACACATTTCAATAACAACATTGAATGGATAAAAATATTTCTAGTTTAATATTAATAATGATTTATTATTATTAATAGGTGTATCTTAGTGGGTAGTGAATACTTCTAAAATTGCGGTACAGTCCGAATCGGACCTTGGCCTTCTGACATTCAGGTTCCTTAACATTTTTCATTATTTATTATGGAAGGGTTGTTAGCCCTTCGCACAACCCTCTTTCTGCGAAATTTTTCATTTTTCGTAGATTGAGGTGACCAAGATATATCCAAGCAGGCAATGTGCTGAAATTATATATTGCGCCAACCGGAATTGGAGCTCACGACCTTCGCATTACAAGACCAACACGCTACCCACTAGGCTACACCCTAGCTGGGGTAGCTGTGGGTAGTGTGTTGGTCTAAAATGCGAAAATCGTGAGTTCAAATCCCGGTCGAAGCGTAATTCTAGTACACTTCCTGCGTGGGTATATCTAGGTTACCTCGACCTGCAAAAATGAAAATTCGTAGAGGATTGCACGAAGGGCTAACCACCCTTCCACAATTACAAATAAAATGTTAAGGAACCTGAAGGTCAGGAGGCCAAGGCCCGATTTGGCCCGATGTAGTGCCATTGAAGAGGAAGATTATTAATAAAGCTCCCCGATAGGAAAAATACGAGAAAACAACAAATTGCTTCCATATTGCTCCATAATTCGATTACTCCTCCGATTTCCTACAGGGTTCTGACGAAAATTTTGGTTCGTCTGATGATGATGTGAACGAAATTAATTTTCAATTCAGCATTTTTTTTTTGTATTTCAACTCTAACAATTTTCGCTAAGATCAACGATCTCTTACAAATAAATCTTCAAATTCTAACCGTTATTTGCTTCAAGTGTACAAAAAAAAAACGTTTGAACTGTTTGGGCAGCAGACAGACATTATGTTTTTTAAGTACGTATACATATGTAATAATTATAACTTAAACCAATTTAGGAGTTTATTCAAAACGTACGGCATAATTGATATTTGAAAATAAAAGAAATGTATGAAAACTATGAGTTAGTTGTTAAATTTGAATGCAATTAAATTTATTGCAAATTCATGAAAAAAAGCCGAAAGATTTTACGAATTTTTTTTTTCTTCTAATTTTTGCACTATTAGTTTGCCAAAAAAATTGCATGTCCATTTATTCGAATTTAGAACTAATGTTGTACAATAAGTCTTGTGAGTAAATTATTTATCAACTATCAGGCTCAAGTTCGAATACTATCTGTAGCAATAGCGATAGCGAATTCCTGCCAAAATGCATTCACAAAAAAAAAAAAAAATACCAATCATTTAAACCTGAAAAGTGTGTTTTGCAAATTTGATGTTAATCGGATCCTAATAACTGGAATTTATTAATTTTTTATAACATTCACTTTACAATTCGTTTGAAATTATCATCAATGGCACAGTAACAAAACTGGACTTACTGCAATATACGAAAATTTCAACTTTGATATTTTCGAAAATCATGATTTTATTAGCAGTCAGTTTTTTTTTTAATTATGGCCTAATTTTAATAAAAGAGGTTCCAACTGAAAAATTTTGATATGTACGATAACATAAATTTTCTAGGAATTTTTGATTATCTGATTCACTCAATGAAAATCTTTCGAAATCAATTACGAGTTGAACTAAGTCGAAAGCGCAGTATGTTTTCTTGATCTGATTAAGAGATTCGATAAGAAAATTCAATTTATTTATTTCTATGTGTGTTAGGTAATCAAATTTTAATTTAATCGTGATTAATATTATTAAAAAAACATCATAAGTTTCGCAGTGAAAAAATGAATTTATCTAATAGTAATATTAATAATTAGACACATCTGCACCTTCTTGTACCCCTTAATGGTTTAAAATGAACCCTCGAAGGGAAATTTACTCCCAGGAGCGAGCCAACTATTTGACTGTTGGTAGGGGCGAGGGGGGATTTCATAAATCTAATATATTAAATTATAGAGGAGACGGAAGAAAGTTAATTTTGTTTTAATTTGACTAGTTTCTTTTTTATAGCTTAATAAAGCGATTTGAGTACAGAATTTTCTAAAATTTTGAATGCTGCTTGAAGGGGTGTGGAGTTTTTTTAATACTATTACAATGCCAATTTTAAGATCAAAAGATATAGTTATGATATCGGTGCCGTAGCGGTTTACATGTCGCGATCTCTGTATTTTTTTTTTTTTTTAAGTGACACCGGAACTAGAGGGGTTGTCCTTTTGTACTGGAGCACAGCTCCGATGAGGGGGGAAGGATATTGGTTTTGGGAATTTAGGGGTTAGGGAGCTTACAGTTCGTCTATGCTCGAGTGAATCGAGCGATGAAGTGATGTCAGAATCTCCTATAATTTTAATGGTCCGAGACTGGATACTATCCAGATAGGAGAGAGAAGTTTTTGCAGCTCCCGCCCACAGGTGGGAATTAAATTCAAGACGTGGTCTAATATAGGCCTTATAAATTGTTAATAGCCCAGAAGCGGCGAAGAAGTTTTTACATCGTTTTAGGTAGCCCAAGCATTTAGATACTTCCTTGGCGATGTTAAATATATGGTCGTTCCAAGATAAGTTATCTGTGATTTGGATACCTAACATCTTAACACTTGAAGAAGTGGTTAGTGGCTGACCTCCGAAGGTGATTGGGTCAAGGATAGAGTCACGTTTGTGGGACACAAGACAGCACTGGGTTTTCGAAGCATTAAACTCAGCTTGATTCTTATTTCCCCAACTAAGAATTTTTGCCAAGTCGTCATTCAATGACTGAACCATGTACCTACGTTGTTCTACTAAGCTAGTACATCGTGCTAAGGACGCACTGTTGTAGTGATAGGAGAAGTCTAAGGTGCTGTCATCAGCGAAGCTATGTATAGGATTGAAAGTCGAAGATAGCAGGTCATTAATAAATATCAGAAAAAGGGTGGGAGAAAGAACCGACCCCTGAGGGACACCAGCGTTAATTTTATAAGAAGAGGAAACCACAACATCCAATACCACACGCATTGAACGATTGGCTAAAAAACTTTCAATCCAGGAAATAAGAGAGTCGCCCAAACCAATAGCTTTAATTTTGATTAAAAGGGCAGTGTGCCATACTCTGTCAAAAGCCTTGGAAATATCAAGAGCAATAACACAAGATTCACCAAACTGGTGAATGCTCTTGTTCCAATGTTCTGTGAGGGTGGTTAAAAGGTCTCCTGTGGAACGTTTTTTGCGGAATCCATACTGTTTGTCGTCAATAATATCATTGATGTTGAGATATTCTATTACTCTATTGTTGATGATTGTTTCCATGACCTTGGACAGAATTGAGGTTATTGCTATTGGGCGATAATTAGCGGGATTGGTGCGTTCTCCTTTTTTTGGAACTGGCTGAACATTTGCAAGCTTCCATGAAGATGGGACAATGGAGGACGATAAAGAGAGACGGTCAAGTTTGCATAGAGGTTTAGCTAGAGAAGCGCAACAATTTTTAAGGACAAGGACAGGGATTCCATCTAGACCGGACGATTTATTAGCATCTAGATTCTTAAGAACTCGGTAAACGTTTCGCGGACGAATACTAATCTGTCCTAAGGAGAAATTTAGCATATTATACGTTGGAAGGCTAGAGTCCGTTGGTGGTAAAGAAGAGTTGGCAGCGAATTGGTCCGCTAAGATGTTTGCCTTCATGTTAGGATCCGTAATAACCTCATTATTGTAGATTAAAGATGGAATTGTATACGATATTCTACTGGAATGTGAAGAGCAAATAAAAGACCACGCATCCGATCAATGGTAGGGCAACGCCTCTCTCTACTTCGGTTCGCACATCACTGTCAACACCACGTTTTTGGGTATATTGTTGTAAAAATAATCTCTTAAACATATTATTGTATAAAAATACTATTTGGTCAGAAATGTAGGCTTCTCAGGGGTAATTCATGATTTGTTTTCAACGTTTCCCAGAAATGAATAAAAAAACATAACTAGTGTATCGTGCGATACACTAGATTTAGAGAAATTTTTTATTTTAAGAAATTTTGTAGGGGAAGTGGTAGAGGGGGTGAACTTTTTTTTACATCACGCTAAGGTTGCTATCATAACGTGTTATACAAAATTTAGGATTCAAAAATTTAATAGGTAAACTGCACAGCTTCACTAAATACAATACACTCAGATTTAGTGAAGCTGTGCAGTTTGTATGGGAGGTGGTAGAAGGAGCGTGAAGTTATTCATGATTTTTTCAGAAATAACTGTGAAAATCATTTAATTGACATATTTTAAATTGCAGAAAAGTAGCATTCATACTTTTCAGGAAAATCGATTTTTGTAAAGTTGTTGAATTGTGTCAAATTGTATGGAAGGGGTTAGAAGGAGTAAAACTAATCATCTAATTTTTTTTTTGTCTGACTAATAATTTTAAATAAATATTTAGTGCATAATTTCAGCTCGATAAATTTCATACGTACTGAGTAAATCGGTTTTTAATATTTCATAAAAAAGTGCAGTTTGTATGGGAGGTGGTGGAAAGAAAGGGAGGACTCAAATAATTGTTATACAGCAGATTGGATTTATTATAGAAGTAATATATTCAAAATTTCAGATCAATAACTTTTATGCTTTATGAACAAATTCGTTTAATGTCAAATTGCGAAGTTGTGTCATTTTGTATGGGAGGGGGTAGTAGGGGTAAAGCTAATCGTCTAATTTTTTTTTGATCTTACTAATAATTCTAAATAAATGTTCAGTGCACAATTTTAAATCGATAAATTGTATACGCACTGAGTAAATTGGTTTAGAGCATTCGATGAAAAAGTGCAGTTTGTATGGGAGGGGGTGGAAGGATGGGGAGGACACAAATAATTCTTATACAGTAAAATGGAATCATTACAAAACTATTATGTCCCTAATTTCAGATCAATAGCATTTATACTTTTCGAGAAAAGCCGTTTATTGACAAATTGCGTAATTGTGTCATTTTGTATGGGAGGGGTAGAAGGGGTGGAGCAATTTGGCCCGTCCACGAACTCGTCCTTACTTTTTTGTCAAAAACGACGTATACAAAAATTGACCTTTCCAGATCAACGCGTTCTCAAGCTAGAGAGGACGCGGACGGACGGACATCCGGTTTTGAGATTTTTGAGTGATTATATGAACTTCTGTATCATTCATTTTTTTCTCCAAGCCTTATTTCTTGGCGTTACAAACTTTGTGGAAAACTTATAATACTCTCAAATTTCATCTAGAGTATAAAAACTGCCGAGAAAAAATCTACCCCGGCGTTGAAGAAAAATCATGCATGGTAAAGCACTATTGTGTGATAAATACACACATACTTCGTTTTTCTTCCATATCAATGAAGCTCTTATTAATTTAAATCATGAGAATCAATTCATCATTCAATTTAAAAACTCTTGATAATAATCAAGTAGGTACGACCAGTGTTGCCAGATGTCAAAAGGATGGCACATAAGAACGATTTGAATGTAAAAATTCTGCATGTGAGTATTAAAAACACATTCTATGAAAATGAGAAGCGTCAATTTAGCATTACTTAACATTGCATGTTTGCATAAGTTGCAACCATGGCTTGTAGTATTAATTTTTGAATATAATTTTAAAAATATGTAAATTCATTATTTCTGCGTAAATATATTTTGGAAAGACTGTTCCTCACTTGCCTCATCTGACCAGCCGCCACCTTTTCTTATTTATTTATTTAAACGATTTTAAACAACATTTATACAAAAGCAGAACAGTGATGAAAATAATCCAAACATTAAAGATTATAATTTTTACTCTATTTTTAAATAAAACAAAAGAAAGCACGTAAATTTGCGCTGAACGGATTCGACGGCCCCAACATGGCAAGCATGATGAAGGTTCCACACGATGGAGCAGTATTCTAAGATACTACGCACGAGAGTGGAAAATATCAGGGCTGCTGTTCTTGGACAGTTAAACTGAGCTATGGTATGGAGGACGAACCCAGCAAGCCTGTATGCCTTATTTGTAATCTCAGAATAATGATTGACGAATTTAAGCTTTACTATCTGCTAACTATCCAAAAATAACGGTGTTTTGACTGTATTGATTATGTTACTTGTTAATAAAAAAATTGTTCGATTGCTAGTCATCGACTATTCAATATTATGTGATTGAAAACACTTTTTCGTTCGCTTTAAGAGCCATAATTATTTATACATATTATTTTAACGAATTTTCTTTTTATTCACAGTGGAAAGTTGTATAAAACGAACGCATTGTTCTTTTGGCGCAAAATTGACCGTCAAATCATTTGATTCAATTAGTTTTTTCATTGGTATTACAATTTCTTTTCTTTGTATTCTCCGCATAATGTACCCCATACATATTCAGCGAACAGCTTTTTCAGTTCAAGTACAGTAAGATCCAGCCATATTGTGTATTATGTAATGTTGATGATCTTGCTAAGCTCTCTTTGACCAATTACGATTACCACAAACGTTCAGCATCATACACTATATTTAGTTGGCGTGGTAACAAATACCGTGTTTTAACGGAGCGCCTTTTCAAGACGATAATGGTTACACGTCTGCAATGCACCAGTAATTATATTACATCTTCAGATTTAACAAACGAGATATTTTAAAGCTTTGGCACAGTAAAATCTATTCGATATTTAAATCCATTCAGAGATGAGCCGGCATTGCGAACACTAAGAAGCAAGCGTGACGGGAAAAGCAACCGACCCAAAAGACTAAAAGATTCATATTCATAATTAAGTCTGCAGGAGACTTCTTTATGACCGGTTTTACGACTTTGAGCTCAAAAAGATTTATCGATCATACCAAAATGGTCAAATGAAACAAATGAGTCATTAATGAATTAAAATTAATACAATTTGGCGAGAATCTTAATTATTATGAATTATTACTAACTGATTTATTCATCATTTAGAATCCATAGTTAAATTATTTTTTTAATATCTTCTACTTCTACAATGACATTACAGACCAAATCGGGTCTTAGCCTCTTGACCTTAACATTTTTCATTACTTATTGTGGAAGGGTTTTCAGCCCTTCGCACAATCCTGTATCTACGAATTTTTATTTTCGTAGATTGACGTGGTCAAGATATACGCACGCAGGCAGTGTTCAGGAATTATACGTCGACTGGGATTTGAGATCACGATCTTCGCATTATAGACCAACACCCTACCCACTAAGCTACACTATAGCTCTTTTTAATTTACTGAAGCACAATTTAATTTTAATTTTCGATAATTTTTGCGAATTCTCGTTTATTAGTTTATCTGCACGGAGCGTTTCAGGTGTAGTAAAAAAAACAAAGTCGACAAAAGCAAATTTTTTGATTTAACTTCCAAAGTTCATTAAAAAAAGTTCATACAAATTCAAGATATTAACTAGCCTTATACCTTATACCAACTCCCATACAAAAGTATGTTTTCGACTATTTTTAATAAATCAGTTATTAACAATATATTAATATAATAATTTTTTTATAATAATTTTGTAGAACCACTATCGAAAAAAAAAATAAAAAAATGAGAAGATTGCAGCCAATTTCATCCATAGATTTCATTATTATAAGAATGCGAAAGTTATTGAGCCCAACTTATTGGCAAGCACTTTTTGTTATTACAATTTTAAATTGGTAAGAAACCATAACGTTAGGCCCAATCATGCGATACTCCAGATGAAGAAAATTTTTTTTGATTTTCAGAAATTTTGTATGGGTGGTGGTAGAAGGGATGACGGCATTGAACCAATCATACTAGAATTGCTATCAGAATGTTTTATTGAAAATTTAAGCTTCAAAAATTTAATAGGTACAGAGAAAATTAGTGCGATGGATTTAGTAAACATTGACCAGTTTATATGGGAGGTGGTAGAAGGAGTGGGGAGTTATACGTTAGTTTTTCAGAAATAACTATAAACATCATGCATTTGCATGTTTTCAATCGCAGCTCAGTAGCATTCATACTTTTCAGCAAAATCGACTTTTTGAAAAGTTGTGAAATTGTATCATATTGTATGGGAGGAGGTAGAAGGAGTAAAGCTAATCATCTAATTTTTTTCGGTCTTACTATAATATTGAGCGCACAATTTCACCTCGACATATTTTATACAGAGTAAATTGGTATATAGTATTTTATGAAAAAGTGCAGTTTTATGGAAGATAGAAGGAGTGAGATGATTCGAATAATTTTTATACCATAAATTGAAATTGGTATAAATAAACTGCCAAAAAGTCGGGCGAAACTTTATTATTCTTGGGACAAGTTGCGGATGAGTGGAAAGTCAATATGCAGGTTAGAGTGCTTAGGGAAGCCTAAGTGAATGGGAGTTCTTGAGCAGGGCTGTTGTCAATTTAACAATATTTCATTCGTTTCTGCAAGTTTGGGTTTTTATGAGGGGAGAAGGAAGAGTAATAGTAAGGGTGGGTGGATGTTAATAGCATTTTAATGAATTGCTTGAATCACGTCCAATATTCTCTGTATAGTATGGGGGAATCGTATAATTTGATATGCAGTTTTATTTCGCTTCTCTTGTAAATTGCTTGTATAAAATTTCAAGTTCGTAGCTTTTAGTTTGTTGGTTATTAGTTGATTTAATGAAATTGGTCGAAATCATAGTTTTTTATGGGAGGGGGTAGAAGGGCAAGCGCGATTTCAAAACTTTTAAAGCAACTTCATTTGAATTATTTTTATAAGTTTTTATGCAAAATTTGAAATTGATTGCTTTTAAGAGTTATTTGATAGCTGATTTCTTAAAAATGCTCGAAAAAATAATTTTGTATGGGAGGGGGTAGAGGAGGTAAAGGAATCGTAAAACTTGTGATGCAATTTTCTTTCTTTTCGATTGTAAGGTGTTACAAAATTTCAAGTTCGTAGCTTTTAATTTGTTGGTTATTAGTTGATTTAATGAAATTGGTCGGAATCATACTTTTGTATGGGAGGGGGTACAAGGGCAAGCGCGATTTCAAAGCTTTTAACGAAAATTCATATTACTTATTTTTGTAAGTTTTTATGCAAAATTTCAAATTGATAGCTTTTAATAGTTAGGTGATAATTGATTTCTTAAAAATGGTCGAAAAAAAAATTTTGTATGGAAGGGGGTAGAAGTTTTTAAGGTTTTCGACCAGTTAATATTTCGTATATTTAGGGATTTTTTTTAAATGCATTTCGCAAATTTTCAAGTTTCTACCTTGAAATTTCACTCAAAAATTTTCAGTTTATGTGTTTTTCTCAATGCACATGAAACACCTTGTGCACGTTAGACCGGGGGGGTCGGTTTATAACAATTATGGATCAAGTTATTATTATTTTTCTATGCACATCAAATAGACGTATCCACATGCAAAATTTAAACTTTGTATCTTTCACAAGAGCCCTAAAAAAATCACTCAAAATTTTTGCTTATCATCTCCCTCCCCTTACACCTCCCAGCTTAAAATTTTTACCAAAATTAACCATTATGTAGTTCTACAATCTGACAAATTTTCGATTTGATATCTGTACTCTTTTTTTGAGATAGAAGGATTTGTAATTTTGAAAAGTGCGCTATTTTTGAAATGCTCCCCATTTCCCACTACTATTATTTCAACATGTTATATATTTTTTTTGTATTTTTCTAGTATAGCTTAATACACGTTTCAAGTTTCAATTACATAGCTTAAGAGATAGTTGAGATATTAATTTTTATTTGTTTTTCTTTGCACCCCCCCCTGACCCTCCCTCTTACAATAGTTAGCCACTCTCTAAGCTGAGTCCGATGCAACTATACGCCACCTTGATGGTCCCAAAATATGAATTTTTTACGATAAGTAATTTCGAAGATATAATCATTTGAAAAAACAATTCGGCCGACAATTTGTTTTTAGCCCCCCCCCCCCTTTTCGGACGCCAATGGATCAGAAAATTAAATTATTTTTAAAGTTTGTCCCACAACCTTCTCTATATGTCTACTGATTTTCAACTTTCTATCTACATTCGTGGTGGAGATATCAGCAAGTGTAGTTTTTGACTTTTTCCCTCTCCCCCTTCCACCTCCCAAAATTTAGAAAATAGAGCTCACTTACCCAATCAACAATCCACCCAAGAACGAACATTCTATGTACTTTTAACGGTCTCGGAGATATGAGTCCATATGTACGGCGTACGACGAAGACGGATTTTTTTTTTGCATTTTTAGGCTAATTTAGTCATGAAACGCGAAAAAAATAAATTTCAGGGTAGCAAATTTTTTTTTTCTTGTGTCGATCACAATTCTTTTTTATTATAATAATAAAGTAAAATAATATATTTCAAATTTCAGATCAATAACATTTATACTTTTCGAGAAAATCCGTTTATTGTCAAATTCCGAAATTGTGTCAATTTGCATGGGAGAGGGTGGAGCGATTCAGCCCGTTCACGAACTTGTCCTTACTTTTTTGTCAAAAACGACGTACAAAATTTGAACTTCCTAGCTTAACGCGTTTTCAAGCTGGAGAGAACACGAACGGACGAACAAATATCCGGTTTTGAGATTTTTGAGTGATAATATGAACTTCTTTTTTTTTCTCCGAGCCTTATTTCTTAGCGTTACAAACTTTGTGGCAAACTTATAATACTCTCAGATTTCATCTAGAGTATACAAATTGTATAAAACATACAAATACGTACTTATAAAAAATGTTATGCATGGTATGTATTTTTTTTTAATATGCGAAATATCTTGAAAGAAATTAGCACCTTTTTACAAAAATGTAAAGTCAACGACACTTACGGTATCCGAGAACTACGACAATCATTTTTATTATTCATCATTTTAATAATATCTAATGAGTATATTCCGGAGACATAAATCTAGAGAATGCTGAAGATAACAAAAAAAAACCAACGAACGCTGTACCGCAAGAAGATAAAACAAGTAAATTTGCAAAGAAATTAAACTTTGTATGACAGCAATTGTTTATTTACATTATTATACAGAAAAATATTCTGTTAAAAGTTAACAAACTATGATAATAATTATTGCGACATAATTTCGATTTAGTTTTACAGTTTCAAAGCATAATAACTATAGAATAGTATTCTGTTAAAAATATGAGTCTTAGGTCAAACTAGAGCCATTTTTGAATTGTTTTCAAAGTTAAAAACGCAAATCATTAGATAAAGTTAAGGTGGTAAGCGCTGAGTCAATATTACAAACAAATTCAATGTACCTTTTCTCGAGAAACGTTCATCCGATCTTCATGAAAGTTTTTGCACAATTTGACAATTTGAGTGAATGGGAGTTCTAGGGCAGGACTGTTGTCAATTATTTAATACGTAACTGCAATACTATGTATGTTGATTTTCAACTTTCTAGCTATGACCATAATTGAGACATTCGAATTAAAATTTTTCAGTTCTGGAATCCCCTCCCCCCTCCCAGCCCACTCTCTTAACTCTAACACACACCAAAATTCAGTACCCATCGACAATCCACCCAAAATTTAACTTTCTACCTTCAAGGGTTCGGGATTTAATGTGCGCTGAGCGTATACGTACGGCGTACAAACAGACGTTTTTAGGCTAATCCAGTCATGGAACGTGAAAAAACAAAATTTCAGGGTAACAATTTTTTTTTTCGAAGTCAATCACAGTACCTTATTATTTGAATAGTAAAGTATTAGAAATAAAGAAAAATAAAGTATTATATTTCGTTTTCAATTAATTGCCAAATTTGTTTCAATACTGAACAATTTTGAAATGAAAGGTCCAATCACTATTTTTAATGAATTTCATTTTGCGGTAAAGTATACAAGCGGGATATGGTAATAAGGTGATCGCAGATATATGGTATTTTTTCCTCCTTTGGCTTAAACATTTCCTTTGATTAAAATCAATAGGAAGACAATTTTTCAATACTCAATGGGTCCGCGCTAATTGGATTGGTCCAGAAATTTTTTGTTGTAGTGAAGGAAGAGAGATGGGGGTTGGAGGTACTGACTAATGGTTTTTATATTAGCTAAGATTGACATAGTTAGGGTGTTAGTGGGTAGTGTGTTGATGTATTATACGAAGGTAGCGATATCAAATCCCGGTCGACGTATAATTTCAGCACACTTGGATACATAAACCTGCGAAAATGGAAATTCGTAAATAGAGGATTAAGCAAAGGGCTAATAACCCTTTCACAGTAACAAATGAATGTTAAGGAACCTGAAGGACAGGAGGCCCTATTGGCGCTGTAGAAGAAGAAGGGTTGATTTAGTAAGGATTAGTAAAAAAACATGACGTATTATTATAAATCTTCGCCAGAACAGATCAGTTCGACCAGCCGCGGTCCGAATTGATACTGCATTACCGTAGGCATTCAATTAAAGGTAAGGTACTCTGTAATCGATACTTATTATAATTTATTTCTAATGTTTAAATTTATGGATTAAAAAAAAATCGTTACCGACAAGGTCAAGGTTCTAATCGATCGTAAAATCAGAAACGGAACTAGATTGACTGTACTGAAAACCATCGAGACACATAACTATCTATGAATAAATAAATGATCAGAATTTTTAATATTACTACTTCGAGTTTTTTATCTTGTAAGAAATAATCTAACTTCCATGTTTTTTCGAACCTGTTGCGGTTGTGTCGTGATCACTTTAGACGTAAAATAAAGAACAGAATAGAATCCATTTAGCAATGCAAATTCATATAACGGGTTTAAGGAATATGAGATCATGGCTTAAGATGATCGTAGGATGATAGCTATACCATCCGAAATATTCAATGGTTAAATCCATTTGCGCAGCCTACGATCGTTCTATATTTTATCAAATTTTTTAGCATTTGTTTCTAAGCTTAGAATTGAAACTTTGTTCCAAATATAAGTTAAGCTTAAAATCTTGAGTTTCACAATCATAAAATAAAAAAACTGATATTGTATTTCATTATCAGTATTTCGTATAAAAAGGAGAGATGAGTCAATGTCATAAGCAACGGTCGACAATGGGGAAAAAAAAAGAAAAACAATTTTTTTTTGCATAAACCTTATTTTATTCTTTAAACTATCGAAAGCCCCATAGATCCGTGAAGATGAATGAGGAAGCAAAACGAGTCAAGACTCCGCCGCAAGTTAGCAAAGAGAATGTGATTTTTGAGTTGAGCTCATGTTGAGATCGCGTTGAGGTGCGAACCCCGAAGGCTTACCTACACACTATCGTATAATGTTGTGGGTGCAGAAAAATATCTAGGTCAGAACTTGCATTAATCGTTCGAAGATGAAAAGAAAAAAAAAATTTTATTTGAACGCGGATACAATGCTTTGTTTTCTATTCTCATTAATTTTTTGAAAGTATCATTGTTTTGAACAATGTGCGCTAAAACGCCATTTAGAAATTGAAATGTTCAAATAGATTGTTTTAGGTTTCTAGAATTGATTAAGAAAAATTAACATTAAGTTATAATCGAAAAAAAACAATATCATTTTAATTTCACTCTTTCCTACGAGATAACTATAACTGTTTATTAATTTTTTTTTAGTTTTCGTCACTTAATAATTTCCACTCTGAACTAAAAAAGACAAAAACTATTTATTTCATGTTCTGTTCTATTAAAGAAATGAATATTTTTCAATATTAGAACGAACTTGCTGTTGGCAACTTTTGCTTAGTGCAGGAATTTACTAGTCTAACATATTAATATTGCAACAAATTAATAATTATTTTATTTATTCTTCACATATATTCCTTTCTGAAGAAAACTCACCCATAGCTACAAACATTTCAGAAAACTGCCGACTTCAATTTTTTGCCCATTTCAAATATATGTACATAGTAGTTAATATTTGTACTTTGTACCTGTGGTGCTTACTGACGACCGCCATAAACATAATCGGAAGCAGTTGTTGTCTTTTGTGCTTTACTAAGCAAAAGGAAGTCATTGTGCTCGTACGAAGATGAACGACTTACTTGTTTTTCATAAAAAGCAATGTCAATTGAACGAGTTATGATTTTCTATAAAATTAGCTTAGGTAATAGTCATATCGATGGTGAAGGTTCTCAACCTCTCATGCCAATTTAAGTGAATTTTCCGCTTTTACTAACGTATTAGTAAAATAGTTATACATCAGTTGTTCAACCCGGAATTTCGTCAGATAGTTGAGCTACATATAATAGGTCTGCAATATTATAAAATTTCAGAAAACAAATCACTTGACATAGGAGGCTCGGGCCTTTCACCATCGATATTCAAAGTACCAAAGCGGTTTTAATAAACCTATGTAATATATAAATAGTTTGCAACAACGCGATTCTATTCATATATATAATAATTCTTATTATTTTTGCAATAGAAAAGAAATGAGTGTTAAGAAGCAAAACAACAAGTTAACCATGAAGTCTAAAGTAAGCACATAACATAAAATAAAGAGAAAGATGACGACATGAAAATCTTTACTTATATTCAAGTTGGCTTGTTCCATTTAGACGCTTTTTAAAACTACAAGTTACCAGAATAGCTGTTATAACTTTATTGCTCATTTTATACAAAAACATAAAAGTTCACATTTTTTTAGAGTTAATAATGGGAAAAGATACGATTCTAATTATTGTACATTTAGTGAATTATCTTTAGTTTGATGAAAGAAATTACATTTTTTTTATGGTTATCGAAATGAACCTAGGAGGTCACCCTTTAATGCGCGATGCACAGTTAATTCGACATGGGTAAGGGAAACAAGTGAAAATAGGAAAATTAGCTGGAAAACACAAGAGGGGAGAGTTTGAAGTGGCGGTGAACGTTGTTCTTAAACTGCTGGAGGCTGTATTCAGTGGAAAAGAGATTGCCTGGTAATGAGTTCCACAACACTGTCGTCTTAGGGATGAAGGACTGCCTAAACTTCACTGTTCTCCACGGCAAGGGCTTCACAGTGTACTCGTGTGAGCGTGCAGCTTGGCGAGTATTTCGGGGGGGGCCATTGAATATAGGTGGTATTAGGACTTTTAGTTCTTGTAAATGCAGAGTACTCCGATATTTCGACGATGCTCGAGGGAGTCAATTAAGGCCGATATAGCTACATCTCCAATTAATCGGAATGCATGTTTCTGTATACGGTCAAGTAAAGCCAGATGTGATTACATGTACCATACATGATTTTCCATCTCTAAACAACTGCATATTTCTGCAACTGCAAGCTAGGGTATAGCCTAGTAGGTAGTGTGTTGGTCTTGTAATGCGAAGGTCGTGAGTTCAAATCCCGGTCGGCGCAATATATAATTCCGGCGCATTGCCTGCTTGGATATACCTTGGTCACCTCAATCTAAGAAAATGAAAAATTCGTAGAAAGAGGGTTGTGCGAAGGGCTAACAACCCTTTCACAATAAGTAATGAAAAATGTTAAGGAACCTGAATATCAGGAGGCCAAGGTCCGATTTGGGTTGTAGCGCCATTGTAGAAGTAGAAGAAGTAACAACTGCATGCGATTTGATACTTTCAAACGCGCTTTCTGAAGAATTGTGAATTTTAATTTATGATGTTGTTTCATTAAATAAGCGATGTACAATAGATCATGTTATCTGAAAAAAAGCAGCATAACTACCAATAGATGTCTGCAAAGTGCTGCTACGGTATTATTCTAAAATTTTCTTTTGTACAAAAAGAAAAAACTGTACACTGCAGTAGAATAATTTAAATTTTGAAAATCTAACCATCTTGTGGGATTTTCAAATAATTTATTTCAAAACTGGAAGTCCCAAAATGCACTGACAGCGATAGTTTCATTTATTTGTTGCGTAAATTATTACATTATCAGAAGAGGAGATGACAGTTGAGAGGTTTGGAAAAATACACATTAAATTACAGCCTTGAATATATTTATTCTGTTTTCCGTAGGGTTTAGAGCGAATACTGAATTATTTTTATAAGAAAAACTGAGAATACGTTTTTCTCAAAATGTGATTTTCGCACCTGGAATAGAATACTACCCCGAGCCACTCAGATTATTTCGATGATATTTAGAACATTAAAATCTTTGGAATGTCGTGAGCTTTTGGCGATCGATTCTCTTAATTCTATTAGCATTTTGTAATTAGCACGATCGGAGCATTTTTTTTAAACGAGTGCCACTTCCTCAAAACGCATATTTCTTGAAACAGCCAGAAGCGTTCAAAATTCAACTATTATACATTGACAAAATGCCGATATACACAAAACGACGTATTTCTAAAGCTTTCGTACGTTCTTCTTGGGTCAATATTTTGAAATTTTTGAAACAAATAATGATTTTTGTGTACGCTCTCAGAAATGTAGTTTATGAGAAAAAACTTTCTAAAAATTATGTTAATTTTGGCTCTCTTGAATATCAGAGACGTACGTTTTCTACATTTTGAATAATTATAGCTTAAAATTCATCATCTGTAAGCAATTTTTATACACAAATTCAAGAATTTTGGAAGTCGTAAAAAACATTTCTTATATTTTAAAACTAATTATTAAATTATACAATATTTAATTTCACGTTATCTACAAAACAATTTTTTTATAATACGTTAAGCCCTACAGTTTTAAGATTTTAGCAACTTCTCTGTCGGTCTGTCTATTTGCATGTCCGCATTTAACTCAAAAACGACTAAACCGATTGATGAATCTTTCACTGATTGTTATAGTATGCTTGGGCAATAACCTGCTTTTGGTTTTATTTCAACCCCCTCACGCCTTCTACCCCCTCCCATGTAAAACTATCCATTATCAAAAATATATGATAATACAATTTTCTGAAAAACTATAAGAGCTAACTATTTGAAATTTTGAATACATTATTTCTATCACAAATGTGATCTTTGGTAAATTGTTTGAATCCCTACACTCGTTCCACCACCTCCTATACAAACAGCACTTTTTCATGGAATATTGGGAGTACAAATTGAAAACCACCGTTTTTTTTTTCAAAGTTCGAGCCTTTATAATGCGAAAATGGAAGTGCTGGTCAGCCAGGTAATGCGCCATCGATCGGAATAGGTGGTAGTCGGAAGGGGCAATGTCTGGAGAATACGACGGGTGGGGTAGGACTTCACATTTCAGTGTTTCTAGGTAGGTTTTCATAATCTTAGCAACGCTCTTGATGCGAAGAAATCCGTTCTTTCACTAATAGCATCCTCACCATAAGTTTCAACAATCATTCGACGCAGATTTTTTTTAACTTAAGGAAAAAAGAAAAACTTCCAACAAATGACGCTTATTTGGCTCAATCTTCGACATATTTCCGTACAAAAAAGTATAAGACGCCGATAAAACTTCACAAATTTATTGACGAGGAGTTGTTGACAGATGCCTAAGTTTACCGTGTGACGTTTCTGATCCGCTATTGTTGACCAGCATTTTTTTCTGTTGGCGCTATCTATTGGGAAACGGCGCGTTGTAATTTGTACTCCAGATACTTTTGTATGGGAGGGGGTAGAAGTTTTATACCTATTCGATCAGTTAATATCCTAAACGTTTAAGCATTTTTTTAAATGAATGTCTCAAGTTTTCAAGTTTCTACCTTAAAATTTCATTCAAAAATTGTGAGTTTTTTTCAATACTCATGGAGCAATCGGTATGATAGCCGCAGTGTAATGTTATAGATCTGGCGACCACGCAATATTGATCTTTCCTGAATATGCCAGAATTTTGTAGAACAGTCCCCCAATATGTAAAAAAACCATAATCAAAGATCTAGAACCTTCCAGTATAGTCGAGACATACACCCGACGGAACAGTATACTCCAAAATGTAGGCAATTAAAGATCTAGAACTTTCCCGTATAGTCTAGACACACACCCAACGGCACCCCGACGGAAGCTTCGAGAATTCGGGAAAATGGTATAAAAGCACGAAGCTTTTAGACGGAGGCAGTCAGTCTATCGGTAGACGCGAACCGGTGTAAGAATGCGATAGAACAATATCGGCGGTGGTGCCATAAAGTGCGAATAAAGTTAAAGTGCGAATTAAGTTAAAGTGCGAATTAAGTTAAAGTGCGAATAAATAAATTATCACTTATTTTTAAACGAATTGTGTTTTACTTGAAATCCCGGCGAGCCCCTAGCTCGCAACAATAATAACAATCCAAGAAAAACATTGAGTTTGAAGTTAATCATATGATTATCGTGATTATACTCACACTTTTTGTTGATATTATTTATTTTTATAGAGAAAAATTGGAGTCCTATCACTCCTTCTACCGCCTTTAAAAAGTTGTAGAACAAATCAAAACAGTTGTTGTTTTAGTTCCTTATATCTCAGCGTCGTAAAGTTTTACTGTATTTGCCCTGTATTAAAAAAATTGTCATGACTTCCAAGGGCACAGCAAAATTTTTTGTTCAGAAATTTGTCGCAGAATTTCATTACAAAAGTATGTTTCAAAAATTACAATTTTTTTTTTATTTTCACAGAAATTTGTAGTTATCATGTCTCGGACTGTCATATTTTTTTCGTCAATTGTAACTCTGTATTTTTGTCAAGAAATGTCTGAAAAAAAGGACACAAATTTATTGCAATATGTCACACATTAAAACACTTTTGTCACAAAATTTTGTCGAAAAAAAATTTTTCTTCTATTTTTCTTCTGTGGATATTTTGTGACGTTTGTTGTGGCATTACAAAAACTATGACGAGATCTGCGTTGGATGTAAATATGCCAAATGTCCTGTGTAGCAGTATGTCGAAGAATTTCGGTGATTAAAAGAGATGAATCTTTGAGTGACCCTATTGCAGTATTATTGTAGCAAAAGGATGTAAAAAAGAGTAGCAATAAATGAGTCACAATATAGTTTAAAGGTGCAATGCAAAACATCACTAAATGAGCTCTAGGCTATAAGAAAAGTTATTCTACGTACTGAAATAAGTTTTTGGATGACTTATTCTGGAGTAATTAGTTATATTAAATGTTGATTGATCTTACATTTTTTTCTGATTATGGCCATATGAAAAAGTTGAACCAGAGCGAAATAGTGATAAAATTTGTAGAAATGCAAATACTTATTACTTACCCAATTAATTTTTTATTCGTTTTTCATTAACAAAATATATTAATTCAACAAAACTTACCTGAAAAGAAAAAAGAAATTTTATTAGATATTAATTATTCATTGTTTTCAAAGTCTTTAAAAAAAATTAAAATACAATTTGATTCATTCACTAGATAAAATAGGAATGAATTTAATGTATGTTTTGAAAATTTTAATCAACCTTCCTTTATTTGAAATAGAGCCGTTTCAAGTAAAAGAACTTGAACTTCTGCAGAATTTGTTTCAATAGCGATTATAGAATTTTGAGAGTTCTTAATAAGATATCTTAAGATTTCTTTTTTACATTAAAATGCTAATATCCTCGACAGACTAGGCGACTTAAAATATTTTAACTTAAGATTTTAATGAAAGAAGGCTAACTTTTATATTAAATCATGGCATCTATATAATAATGAAAAACTATGCATACATTGGAAGTTACGTGAGGTAGGTGACTAAGTTTTGTCGAGATAATTTCGTCGGTATCACTGGCTCAGTGGAATACTTGCTGCCACGCGGACAGCCCCGGGTTCGATTCCCGGCCGTTATTCTTTTTTACGATTTGACTACAGCAAAAATATCATGTTTTCAAATAATTTTTAATCCGTGCATGAGTTCAAAATAGAATCGAAGTTTTTAGTTCGAAACTAACGACTTGATGTCTAAAACTGAATCCATTGGAATATAATTAATGTAGATTCGAAAATTGTGGCTAAATTTTGGCGAGACAAGTTCATCAGCATCGATGGTTGTGTGGTGAAATACTCGCTTGTCACGCGGGTTCGATTTTCAGCCGAGAAACTTTCTTTTTAGTGTTTTTTAGCACATTGCAGTGACAATGCATTTTCATATGGACAACTCTATGTCGCTATGACATGAGTCCAATCTGAAGAAGATTTGAAATTTTTTTTTCTTATTATTCAAACAATAAAGTATTGTGATCAATTTTGGGAAAAAAAATTTGCTACCATGAAATTTTCATGCAGGGTGCGCCATCTAAATGTGGTCGATGGAAATATTGAATAACTTTGACAGATTTAAACCGATTGACGTCGTCGAACACATTTCGGAAAGGTTATTGCATTACAATTTTAACCATGAATCGATTCACGCCCAAAGAACGAGCGGAAATAGTGACAATGTTCATTAAATGCAATCGTACAGTTGTTGCAACACAGCGTGCGTATGACTGATGAGGCCCATTTCACGCTATCTGGCACTGTAAATAAACAAAACTGTCGCATTTGGGGGAAAGAAAATCCTCATAATATACATCAAACTCCACTGCATGATCAGAAAGTGACTGTTTGGGCCGGTGTCTGCTCAAAAACCATCATTGGTCCGTTCTTCTTCAGAGTTGGGGAAACTGTCAATGGGGATCGGTATCGATGGATGTTGGCACACTCTGTTTTACCAGAAATGCGTGAAAAATGTCTTAAAGGCTTTTGGTTTCAACAAGACGGCGCGACATGTCACTCCGCGAAATTAACGATGAACTTCTTGCGTCAAAAGTTCCCAGGAGGTGTGGTATCGAAAGGGAGCGATATTGACTGGCCACCAACGGCACCGGACTTTTTTTTGTGGGGATTTTTAAAAAGCAAAGTGTATGCCAACAAACCGAAGACTTTAGACGAGCTTAAGGACAATATTCGAGCCGAAATCACTGCGATATCACCCGAGATGCTGGCAAGCTTCAAATTTTATAAAAATAAATAGTTTTCCAAAATCGATTGAGAATTGTTCAAGTTATTCAATATTTCCATCGACCACATTTAGATGGCGCACCCTGTACTATCGAACAAGTGCAAAAAAAAAACTTTGTCTGTATATATGCGCTCAGTGTACTCCCAAACCCTTGAAGATTGAAAGTTAATTTTTTGTCGATTCTAGATATGTCGTAATCTAAGACGCCAATTTTGGAGCTTTAGGAATTCAGGGGGAGGGGAGGGAGTAATGTGTATAACCGAAAACTATTGTATTGTATCAACTATAACTCTGACTAGAAAGCTGAATATCGCACACATATATAGAGGTTTGTGGGACAAACTTTAAAAAAAAAAATAATGTAATTTTGGTATTCACTGGGGTCTAAAAAGGAGGGCCCAACTTGTTGGCAGATATTTCATGTAAAGCAGGTATTTTCAAATGATTTGACAAATTATTTGTTAACAATATTTTTCGACGCAATATAGAAATAAAATGTAAGGAAACCAGTGCTTCGAAATGGCGACTTAAAAAAAAAATTTACGAAAAACATAAAAGGACTACGATTGGGAGTAAAGCTCAATCACGCGATATTCTTGATGAAAGAGAATTGTTTTTGATTTCAAGAAATTTCGTATGGGGAGTGATTGAAGGAGTGACGGCATTGAACTATTTTTTTCACATCATGCTATCAAAATGTTTTATACAAAATCTAATCTTCAAAGATTTAATAAGTACTGTGAAAATTAGTGTATTGTGTTTAGTTAAATTGTGCAGTTTGTATAGGAGGTGGTAGAACGAGTGGGGATTTCTTAATGACTTTACAGAAATAACTACAAACATCGTTCAATTGACATATTTACTATAATAGCATATCAGTAGCATTTATACTTTTCAAGAGAATTTCTTGTGTTATTTTTATTTATGTAAGGATGTTGTTGTTTGTTTGGTTCCTCCACTAAATTATGAGCCAGAAAATAATTCGATTTCCGTCTTTTAAATTTGGGACCGATTTATGGGAATACATTGTATTAAGGAATTCTGATAGTAACAAAAAAATTAAATTATTTTTAAAGTTTGTAGCACAAACCCCTCTATATATATGTTGATTTTCAGCTTCCTAGCTATAACCATGATTGAGATATTCGAATTGTTACTTATTAGCGCTCTCCCCCCCCTCCCGCCCCCTCCTTTACTCTTACACCGCCCGTGGGTGTCCCCCTGAGATCTGCAATCCACCCAAAAATTAACTTTCTTTTTTGAAGGGTTTGGGAGTTAATGTGCGCTGAGCGTACACATACGGCGTACAGACACACCAATTGTTTTTTTTTTGCATTTTTAAGCTATTTTAGCCATGAAACGCGGAAAAAAAACACAAAATTTCAGGATAGCAAATTTTTTTTTTCCCAAGTCGATCACAACACTTTATTATTAAAATAATAGAGTAAAAGGGGGCAGAAATGAGTGAAAACTATTTTTTCCAAACCTTGCTAACACTAGAACTACCGATGTTAAATTTATACCTTGTTTAAAAGAATATAATTTAACAAAAACAACATTTAATATAATAGTTCATTAATTACTAATAAAAAAAAGCAAAGACAGTTTCTATTTGTATTTATAGTAGAGCACATTTGATATGTATGAAATAACTATGAGGCACATATTTTACAAGTACATGTTAACTTAGATGAACGCTTACCGCAAACATATTTTTTGCATTGATTACAGGTATGAATCGCTTTGTTTGAATCATTGAATTTGGCAAGATTTGCGTTCAGGAGAATTTTTTTATAATTTTCTGGAGTACGATCCATGGCTTTCGATGTTTGCTGTTGGAAAGAGGCTTCTTTCCTGCAGAAACTATAATTACTGGCAATTTCTTCAGACAGTTGAAACAAAAATTGTTTTCTAGTTATATTTTCATCACAAATCTCTTTATATAAAATCCACGCATTGATTGCTGCATATAAAATATCTGCAAAGGCCACCTACACGATCCTGCTTTTACGCTATATTTGCGGCCCATTTGGTCAACTATATCTACTCCAAACTTAGTCTCATTGTATGACGATACAGTTTCAGGAATTCGTTTTCGGTTGGAACCAATTGTTACGGATTTATGTTTAGAGCTAAGAAGTAGTACTTTTTTTACGAAGCTTACTTTTATAAATTGTTAGAACAATAAGATTTGATTTGTAGAACTTTGTGGAATAAAGAGCCATGTCATTTTTTCTAGCTTTAGGTATTTTCGGAAATTCTCTTTTATTTACTCGTATAGTACCAAAAGGACTTGTTTTTTTAGGCAGTAGCTTCTTTGCGAGTTGTATACTTGTAAAAAAACATAACAGAATTATGATTGGGCGTAATGCCCACTCATATGATACGCTAGATGAAATGAAAAAGAGTTCAATGTAACGGAAAATATGTCACCTCTAATTCTTTTGAATAATTAATAGTGACTTTTGTATGGGAGGTGGTAGAAGCAGAGGAGGAAGGTTTGTAATTTTTGGATATGACACCTAATGTGGTATGCAAAATATTTCGTGCTGAATTTAAGGTTTGTAGCTTTCGTTATTTTCAATTGAACATAGTTTTCCTGAAATTGGGGCATTTGTATGGGAGGTGGCAGAGGAAGTGGCGGGGCTTAGAAAATTTCGAAACTGCTTATCGACATCATTATCACCAGGCTTTGTTTCAATTTCAAAGTCGATAGCTCTCATATGTTCGAAGAAGAAATGCTTTCCTTGATTTTTATAATAAAGATATTTGTATGGGAGGGGGTAGAAGGAGTGAAGCAAAGCTGATAATTTTTTCTAATAAGAAACAAATTCTGGCAAAATTTTAAGTTTGTACTTTTGCTAGTTTTAATGGAAATCGATAAAATGCATTTAACTAAAATTATGCATTTGTATGGAAGGGGGTAGAAGGAGTGTACGGATCAAAACATATTTTTTTCTCGTTATTGATATTTCTATTTTTATACTCTATGCAAAATATCACGCTGATAGCTTTGGCAGTTTTGATGAAAAATAATTTAATTTAAATTTCAAAATTTCGTGAAATTTGTATGGGAGGGGATAGAAGGAGTGAGGTGAAGTTGATAGTTTTTTCAATACTGATTGGAATTATAATAAAAACATAACAGGAGTACGATTGGGCATAAAGCGCAATCGTGCGATACTCTAGATGAAAGAGAAATTTTTGTATCTTAAGAAATTTTGTAGGGGAAGTGGTAGAGGGGGTGACGTCATTGAACTAATATTTTCACATGGCAGTAAGGTTGCTATCAATATGTTTTATACAAAATTTAGGATTTAAAAATTTAATAGGTACTGAGAAAATTAGTGTATTGGATGTAGTGAAGTAGTGCAGTTTGTATGGGAGGTAATAGAAGGAGGGGCGAGTTTTTAATGACTTTTCAGAAATAACTATAAATATCATGCTTTTGACATGTCTTAAATTGCAGATCAGTAGTATTCATACTTTTCATGAAAATCGACTTTTTATAAAGTTGTGAAATTGTGTCATTTTGTATGGGAGGGGGTAGAAGGGGTAAAGCTAATCGCCTAATTTTTTCTTTGATTTTACTAATAATTCTAAATAAATATTTAGTGCATAATTTCAGCTCGGTCAATTTTATACGCACTGAGTAAATTGGCTTAGAGCATTTCATGAAAAAGTGCAGTTTGTATGGGAGGTGGTGGAAGGAAGGGGAGGACTAAAATAAGTTTTTTACAGTAGATTTAGACCATAACAAAAGTAATATATTCCAAATTTCAGATCAATAGCATTTATATTTTTCGAGCAAATCTGTTTATTGTGAAACTACGAAATTGTGTCATTTTGTATGGGAGGGGGTAGAAGGGGTACAGCTAATCGTCTCATTTTTTTTGGTCTTATTAATAATTTTAAATAAATATTTTGTGCACAATTTCAGCTTGATAACTATTATACGCACTGAGTAAATTGGTTTAGGGCATTCCATGAAAAAGTGCAGTTTGTATGGGAGGTGGTGGAAGGAGGGGGAAGACACAAATTATTTTTATAGAGTAGATTGGAATCATCATAAAAGTATTACATTCCAAATTTCAGATCAATGTCATTTGTACTTTTCAAGGAAATCCGTTTATTGTCAGATTGCGAAATTGTGTCATTTTGTATGGTAGGGGATAGAAGGGGTGGAGCGATTTGGCTCGTTCACGAACTTGACCTTACTTTTTTGTTAAAAACGACGTATACAAAATTTGAACTTTCTAGCTCAACGCGTTCTCAAGCTAGAGAGGACACGGACGGACAGACGGACAGACGGACGGACGGACATCCGGTTTTGAGATTTTTGAGTGATTATATGAACTTCTGTATTATTCATTTTTTTTTGCGAGCCTTATTTCTTGGCGTTACAAACTTTGTGGCAAACTTATAATACTCTCAGATTTCATCTAGAGTATAATTAATTCTGGCAAAAATTTGATTTTATAACTTCGAAAAAATGCATTTTTCAAAATTATGCATTTGTATGGGAGGGGGTAGAAGGAGTGACGGGATCGGATCAATATTCAGTCATATTAATGACATCTATATCATAATACATTGACCCAAATTTCAAGTCGATAGCTTCAATAGTTTCAAAGAAAAATCAATTTCTGAAAATTTCGGAATTTGGTGAAATTTGTATGGGAGGGGGTAGAAGGAGTGGGGGGATGTGGCCCGTTCGAGCTTAAAGTTACTTTTTTGCTAAAAATGACACACAACAAATTTCAGCACGATAGCTCAAAGCGTTTGAGAGTTATGCTGTAGACAGACGGACAGACAGCAACTCGGAATCGAAGTTTTTTGAGCGAGAAGAAATATTTCTGTACCCTTAGCGGCTCTGTGCGAGCATTATTTCTTAGCGTTATAAACGGTAAGGCAAACACAATATACTCTCAGATTTCATCTAGAGTATAAAAATATCTATTGTGATTGTTCTTTCAAAACTTACATAGTTTTTTACAACATTCAAAAATACAAATTCATGCAAAGGTACTCCTGATGGTCTTAGTTCATTTTCCCTAAGTAAGGATAGCCATTTATAAAATATTTACTTCACACATCTACAGCTAGTCAAAACTTAATTCCGAATTCGTTTGGTTTATTGGGCATATACTGAAAAAATCTGCATCTTGACTCTCTGGGGGACAGTTGTTCATCTACGCTTAAATTCTGACCTGGCCTGTAACAAGCTTGGCTGTTATCAATAAATGAGTTCCATATTTCGGAAATCAATCCAAATTTTTCAGTTCGTAAGCGAACACACCTCTCGCTTTTTTCGTCGCAACGAAATGAATCTCATAACTTCCATAGTTTCATGAAAGAAAGAAGGTCCCCATTTTTTGAACCACAAATACAATTACACCATGTTTCTTGCCTCGTAGGCTTCTCGAGCATACAAAATGGCTATAAAAGCGTATAATTCGTCCATTCAGAGTCGTAAAATGTTCCTGTAGATCAGAGCAAGCTTTTATGTGACTCATCATCCGATTATCAATTCTAAGTCGAAATGCACTACTATTATTACCAAGCATAATGTTTCGATTCGCGTAACCAGTTTGGCCCGAAGTATCCTTGAATATAGTATGTGATGGCAATCTACCAACACAACCATTCCCTAATTCTTTCCATTTAGTATCTTCGACAGCAAAGTCCTTTTGTTATATTTTTTCGGTTTCTATTGGTTATCCGATTCAGTTTCTAAACATATTCGCAATCGCTTTCTGCGTTTTGGGGAATTTCATCTTTACACATCTTTTTCACTTTGTTCAATATCTCGTACTTCAATTTCACCTTCAGCTTCTTCAGAGTCTGAAAAATCAGTTTTATTAAGTCATTATTGCTGGTTGGATGGGTATAGACAGGGTAGGCATCTGATCGGCGTCATTAGGCGACGCCCAGTGTTGTAACTGTCATATACACATCAATTGTGCTCATCATACCTCTTCGTGGTAGCCACCGGATCCTGGTCTTGTCCATCCGGACTTGACTTGCTGAACTGATGGGCGCGAGTGCTAATGAAACAGAAAAATTCTAGCACTATGATAATATGGCCCTCCAAGTTGGGGGTTGGGCGATGTGTTAACAACTCATCCTCGGAAAAAAACACACCCGTTTCGAAACCTGAAGCAAAGCCTCGGACTGGATTGATTCAACGGCAACGACCACGCAAACGAAAAATGGACTATTCCTTCGGATCTTGGAACGTGCGATCCCTGTACAGAGCAGGAGCAGTGAGAGAGCTTCTGGAGCAGGCAGTCAAATACAATATAAACATAATTGCACTCCAAGAAACTAAATTGTTAGGTAACGAGATTAATGACTTAAGATCGCACACAATTTTCAAAAGTGGGAAATCATCGGGAAGCCGGGAATTTGGAGTTGCGTTTATCGTCGACAAGAAGTTTAAACACCAAGTTACCAACTTCAAATCCGTCAATGAACGATTGTGTGCAATCCGCATCAAAACAAGTTTTTTTAATGTTTGGCTTATTAATGTCCACGCCCCAACGGAAGACAAAGACGACGAAGTTAAAGACGATTTCTACAGCACCTTAGAATCAACATTCGACTCCCTTCCGTCGAATGATATTAAAATAGTATTAGGTGACTTTAACGCGAAAGTGGGCAAAGAAGAAGCATACATAGGGACAATTGGAAGGCACAGTCTCCATGATATTAGTAACGACAACGGCCAGATGCTGACTGATTTCGCCAGCAGCAAAAACCTTATTGTACGCTCGACATGCTTCCCGCATCGTGACATTCATAAGAGAACGTGGGCTTCACCCGACGGAAGAACATTCAACCAAATAGACCATGTTCTAATAGAGAAAAGGACAGCCTCCTGCATTCTCGACGTGCGTACATGTCGAGGGGCTAATTGCGACACAGACCACTATTTGGTAAAGAACAAATTTCGATGTCGAATCGCAAACCGAGGACACTCAAAAATACAACCGGTTCCTAAATTCGACATAGGGAAACTCAAAAACGAGAAAATAGTTGCGAAATATACGTCAGCCTTGGAGAGGCACTTCGCGACAATGCTGAATACCACTGTCAGCATGCCAATAGAAGAAATGTGGCAAAAAATCAAAGATGGCATTACATCTGTCGCAGAGGAGGTGATAGGACAACAACCCCGGCGCAAAAGAAATGATTGGTTCGACAACGAATGCCAAGATGCCTTAGAACGAAAAAATGAAGCTTACAAAATATTAACGGAACGGCCGACACGAGCCAAACAGGACAAGTACAAGGATCTTAGACAATTTGCAAACAAAATATGCAGACAAAAAAAACGGAAGTACAATAATGACGAAATTAAAAACATGGACGAACAATTTAAATTACACAACACAAGAGCCGCGTATTCCCTTGTCAAAAGGATGAAAGAAGGTTACAAACCGAAAACGACCCTCTGCAAGGATGCAGAAGGGAACATTATAAGTAACGCGGAAGATATAAAACTAAGATGGGCACAATATTTTGAACACCTTCTTAACCCGAGCCCATCACCTACACGAACAGCAGCAGCAGATACAATAGCAGGTATAACTGATGTAACAGCTGATGAAGAATCCGCTTTGAGTCCTCCCACACTCGAAGAAGTAAAAACAGCCCTAAGGAACCACCCAAACAACAAAGCGCCGGGCACTTATCAAATCCCAGCTGAACTTCTGAAAGCCGGCGACACCTGCATAGCGCATCTCCTACATAGATTAGTCGCGGACATATGGACGCAGGAAATACTTCCTGAAGATTGGCGCAAGAGCATCATATGTCCAATTTATAAAAAAGGTGACAAACTCTGCTGCGAAAACTACCGAGGAATATCTCTGTTGTGTACGTCTTATAAGATTTTGACGAAAATTCTAGAAAAGAGAATTAAGCCCTATGCTGATAAAGTAATTGGTGAATACCAAGGCGGATTTAGAGCTGGACGCTCAACCACGGACCAGATATTCTCAGTTAAACAGGTGCTGGAAAAGTGCTGGGAATATAATATTGATGTGCACCAGATATTTGTTGACTTCAAACAAGCATACGACAGTATCGACAGGCGCGTACTGTATAAAATCATGTTGGAGTTTGGAGTCCCACCGAAACTGGTCCGACTGACAAGAATGACAATGACTGAGTTTTTGTCACAAGTCAGAGTAGAAAATGATCTGACTTCCAGTTTTAAAACAGACAACGGCCTTAAACAAGGTGACGGCCTCGCACCAATGCTTTTCAACTTAACACTCGAATATGTTGTTCGGAAACTTCCCGTTGACGCCAAGGGAACACTATGCTTCAAATCCACACAACTCGTAGCATATGCCGACGACATAGATATCCTTGCGAGATCTCTGGAGAGTGCTAAGGAAGTATTTGTAAACCTTGACTCGGTAGTAAGGGAAGTTGGACTACGTATTAATGAAAACAAAACAAAAATTATGACGCAAACTAGGAAAAAGACGCCAATCAGACAAAATATTACGGTAGGAGACTATAACCTAGAAAACGTAGACAACTTCATATATCTAGGGGCGAATCTATCGAAGGATGGAAGCGAAACCATCGAAATTAAAAGAAGGATAATGATGGCAAACAAGACTTATTATTCGGTACTTCCAATAATCAAAAACAAGAACGTGCACAGGAAAACAAAACTTAAGCTATACAAAACAATCATAAGACCTGTGCTATGCTATGGCAGCGAAACGTGGACATTAACTCAGGCGTCCGAAAAACTACTGAACGCCTTTGAAAGAAAGGTCCTCAGAAGAATCCTCGGACCTGTGAGGGAAGACTCGATCTGGAGAATACGATACAATAGAGAATTGTATGCCATCTTCGACAATCCAGAAGTGTCAACCCTCATAAAATTTAAAAAGTTACAATGGGCTGGTCATGTGGAGCGGATGGATGACGGAAGAATTCCCAAACGCACACTAAAAGGGAAAGTCAACGGACAAAGACCGGTCGGAAAACCACGAAAGCGCTGGGAGGATTCGATTGACGTAGACAGCAAATCACTGCTAAGATTTTCAAACTGGAGGACGCGGTCACTGAACCGAGATGGATGGAGGCAAAGCATTCAGGAGGCCAAAGTCCGATTTGGGCTGTAGCGCCATCGTAAGTAAGTAAGTAAGTCATTATTACTTGTATTAGTGTCCGTACGCTAGGGTATAGCTTAGTGGGTAGCGTGTTGGTCTACAATGCGAAGATCATGAGTTCAAATCCTGGTCAACGCATAATTTTAGCACACTGCCTGCTTGGGTATACCTTGGTCTACGAAAATGGGAAATTCCTAGATGAAGGGTTGTGCGAAGGGCTAACAACCCATCCACAATAAATAATGAAAAATGTTAAGGAAACTGAAGGTCAGGAGGCCAAGGCCCAATTTGAGTTGTAGCGCCATTGTAGAAGAAGAAGTGTCTGAACGAACAGTCTTCATTTATACTAGTTAGTTCTTTGAATTTTTCGAATAATTGTTTGCTTCCTGTATGTATTTATACCCATTATTGCATACATAATCCATAAATTATTATAAACTTTGTAATTGCTAAAACCGTCATTTTGACGGGTCTTGATGTAAATAGGTATAGGTCATACTGATTATAGAAATTAAAATGGCTTAGTGGAAATTGAATAGGAATGTGAAACAGTTCTTATATATCATTAAAAGTCATCATAAAATTCTAGAATAATACATAAATTATATCAAAATTTTTAAGCATGAAATTTAAAAACCATCAAAATGACGGTCTTGGTAGTTCTAGTGTTAAATTCCTCAAAACAATAATAGATTCAAGGTACATGACCTTCTCCTCTATATCATATAGCCTTACCTTTAGCTGGGTTTTTTAGTTAAAATGAGCGCCAAATAAGATTAATTCTAATTTGATCAAAAAGTGTTGCAATCAAATGTCGTAGAACTCACGATACTACTTTTTAAAGATAAGATATTCGAAGACGTCTCAACAAACGTTCTAACTAGAAATTATAAATTTTTGACAAGGTTACATTTGTCAGTATCTATGATATATTCACACCAATTTGAATAAAGGGAGCGTAAAAATTCCATTTGACCGCCTCAAAATCGATAAAGTCGTAAGGTCAAATCTCTCAATTTCGGACAATTTCTTAGCGATCTAGCAAAATACAGAAATTTATTGACTCAAGACCGGTTTAAAAATAATAAGAAAAGCTTTTGTATCTTTTCTGAATCACACAAATTTTTTATTTTGTATATATTCGTACATACCTATCGTTCCGCGTCGCAGACGAAATCATAACAAATATCTGGTCTTTCCATAATTTTTCAGGTGATATCAAACACCGCAACCGAACAACAACTTAAACATGTTTCGAATTTATGCTAAGTTTTAAGGTAAACAACCAAATAAGATGCCGGACAGGTCAAACTCAGTCTACGCAAAAACAGATAAACCTACCTGTGGCTCTATCAATAATTATAGTCGGACTATTAGTTAGAAGCATCAAATTAGTTTCAAAACATACCGCATAGCTTGCAGTAACAGCATTTTAGAAAAGTCAAGATCAGGGACGATCAAGCATTAATTATTATCAGAATTAACACTAATTAGATGAAGTGGTACGTAAATGCGCCAAAGCGATAATACGAATGTATGTTAGGCGCGATGCCATTTATAGACGACGACGGTACGGTTGAATTGAAAAGAAGAAGCAATTGGCTTGTATAATACTTTAACGCGTCACTTTTTCAAACAGTTCGCTCCAAGTAGATGTGTAATGTTTTTCTTTTTTACGCATTTTACTTATATATTTGTACGCGCCGCCATGTGATGCGGCTTTCATTCAACAGAAACAGAATTACGGCATCGCTCAGGTATGAAAACGGTTTAAGTGTTCAATGAACTTTAAATATTCAGTTGATCTGTATAGCTCCGTACATGCGAGATTTTTTTTTATTAATTCAATACTTAATAATTGCGTATTGATTTATCGCGTGGTATATTAAAGAGTTATAGAATTATAGGAAATTATTTAAAACAACGAGAATTTTATTGCTGTAGCAAAAGTTTTAAGGAATTTCACAAATTCCAAATAAAAGTTCAACAGACTCGGGCACACCTTTCCACATACTGATAACAAAATTTTTAAATACATTTTTGTCACGAACCTCCTCGTTCACATGTTTTACATAGTTATGGCTTTTTGGTGGAAATTTGATAATTTTGTTATATGGACTTACGGTGCGAAAATAGGATTATTGCAAGCCGGTCATTGTACTCTTCGCATCAATCTATTAGATTCTATGATAATATAAAAGCTAAAAATTGATGTATCTATTTCACCATTTCTTTTGCTTATCTAACGATCTTGCCTTATCAAGGATTTAAGTTGAAAGTTTTCAGTTTTAAGCCCTCAAATAAAAAGGATCTAAGCTAATTTATTTCTAACCTTCCAATTTAGCGTAGGATTAGATCACATATTTTAAAGCAAAAAAAAAACACAACACAACAAGAAAATGATTATCTTTACAATACGCAACAGGTGAATAACCTGAGTGATCGTGTGTTGTGTATATAGAAGAAAACCACCATCATCTCTACCTGGTATATGTAGCGCGGGCCAAGAATCCAAAATGGACAATGTTTTTTTTTTTATTATTATTATTCCAAAGCTGACGATGATCGTGAATTCTTGACTTTTTTTTGTTTTTTTTTTTTTTTAAGCTTCTTCTTTTGGTTCGACTGTAATACGAAAGAACATTTTATGTAAGTTTGCTTTCCGTTCAGGTGTGGTGACCGATGATCGTGTGGTCAATGATCGTTCGCTTTTTAGGATGATCAGGTGCGACTTTGTAAGAAGTAGCTTATCGCTTACTTCTTAACGCTATTTAAAATACTTGGGTATTCACACTTGAAATAAAATTTAAATGACTGCACCAAAAAAAAAAAAAAATCTAATAAACCTAACAAGCGTCCTCTAATGGGTAAAGGAACTCGATCATAATAGTGCTCGCGCGATAATACCTTATTGTGCAATATGTTCCAATATCATGATCGCGATCAGTAATTACGTATGAGCAAATTGACATTTAGACGCAGAGTAATTCATGATTATAAAGCAAAAATTGTTCATAATAAAATTGAATGTAAGATTAGGCACGTGTTCAACTATTCAACCTAATAAATTGTAATATAATAACAAGATCAGCATTTCAACTTTCCCTATTTCAATCTCAGATTTATTTAGTTCGTTTTTTTTTTTTTTTAATAATTTTACAAATTAATCGTTTTATGTGAAAACAAATTCTGCATATATGTAAGTTCCGGAAAATGGCAAGTAAATTGTTACATTGCCGTTAGCGAAATAGGGAGAGTCTAAGAAAAAACACCCCCGGAATGAGTTAAAACGGGAAAGCAATTATTGTGAATTCAACGAGGGGTAATATTATAATATGGCCTTAATAATAAATTACCATTATCTGTACTTAGATTTTATAGTTTTTATAACGCTGCTTTGTCGTGACTGGCGAATAGATATAACATTTGAGATAGAATATAATTTGAATGACCCATTATTTATTTCCGACAAAGCCACGCAGTCATCTTCAGTTCACCTTGTCACCTGTGTTTTTTTTTTTTTTTTTAACGCAATTTAATTAGAGCATGACTTTCTAGGCAATTTTAAAATGAAAGTGGACTTTTAAATCAGAACGGATTATTGCGGAAAATGTAACAAGAGTGCTTAAAACATTTGATAGTTACGTTATCATAATTCAATACCTTTATTACAACCGCTGCGCTGGAAACTTAATTTCTGCGGGTAAACAAGAAAAATGTGAATAAAACCAGAAAATAAAATAACAATGCATAGAGTGCGGGTTGTACTCCAACCTCAAGTTACAAATATGGTAAATTCTTAGATAAGAGTTGAATCATTAGTAGATTGACAGCAGATTAATATGCTTACAACTGTGCTAAACGTTATTTAAGTTCTTAAATCCTTCATTAAAGTTAAACTTTAGCCTATAAGTTAAGATACGCTTATACCATTGACACATAGCGGTCCTAATTATAATTTGGCTAATTCGTAATTTAGCTCGTCTTCATCGTTAGTAGATTGGTGACACACAGCACTTTGCTAATTAAGAAGAGCCACTCACTCATCTGTCATAATTTTAAGAAGTTGAATTGCATATGTAGCCAATAGGCAATCAAATTTTGCAAGGAAGGCGACAAAAGAAGAAAAACGATCCTTTGTCTTATTTTAGAATCGTTTGCGAGTCATTTTTCCTGGCTAGGCGTTTAAATCACGATTCCAAGATTTTGTATAATTCAGAGCTGTCAGAAAATGACTTTTCTTCTCTCTTGCACGACGAAGCTTTTATGAAAGCTCCAACTCTAGTACTACATTTTTCATCGTTATAGCCTAAATTATGAGAAATTGAGAGGATTTAGCTAAATGAGATGATTTAGCTGAGAGCATGACGAGATGATTTAGCTGCTAAGTGATCACTATTTTGGTAATTTAGCTAAATAAGCGTATGACACACAGCCGTTTAATGATAATTTAGGCCTTAATTATAATTTAGCTGCGCTATGCGTCAATGGTATTAGAATCAAAGATGGGATTTGACCATCCTTGTCCATTGATTTTCATTACTGATGCAACGAAAACTTAACGTATTTTTATACTCTAGATGAAATCTGAGAGTATATTGTGTTTGCCTTACCGTTTGTAACGCTAAGAAATAATGCTCGCACAGTTGCCAAGGGTACAGAAATATTTGTTGCCGCTCAAAAACCTCGATTCCGAGTGAACGTCCGTCCGTCTGTCTATCAGTCCGTCTATCTACAACATAACTCTCGAAAGCTTTGACCAATCGTGCTGAAATTTGTCATATGTCATTTTTAGGAAAAAAGGTAACTTTAAGTTCGTGGACGGGTCACATACCCCTCCCACACAAATTTCACGAAATTTAAAGAAATTGATTTTTCTCCGAAACCATTTCAGCTATTGACTTGAAAATTAGGTCATAGTATAATGATGTGAATATCATTAACGTCAAAAAATATTGATCTGATCCCTTTACTCCTTCTATCCCATCCCATACAAATACACAATTTTCAAAAATGCATTTATTCGGTTTGCATTGCAACAAAGCTAAAAGAACCATTTATTGTCATAATTAATCTTTCACAATTGCAACCAATATTGAAAAAAAAACTATCGAGTTCACCTCACTCTTTCTACCCCCTCCCGTACAAATTTCACGAAATTTCGGAATTACAATTAAATCATTTTTCTCCAAAACCGTCAAAGCTATCAGCTTTAAATTTCGAGGGGAATATACTATTATAAATATCATTGATATCGAAATATTTAGTTTTCATTCGAATACTCCTTCTACCCCCTCCCATACAAATGCACAATTTTGGACAGAATGTGTCCCTTAATAATTGCAATAAATGCTAAAAAAATATAAATTCGCTTCACTCCTTCTATCACCTCCCATACAAATTTTATATTGGAAATTCAAGAAAAGTATTTCTTCTTCGGCAGCTTTCGACTTTAAAATTGTAACAAAGTAATGTGATTAGGATGTTGATAAGCATATTCAAAATTATCGAAAGCCTCCGACTTTCTCTGCCACCTCCCATACAAATGCTATAAGTTCAGATAAAAATTGTTCAATTACCTCGAAAATTATGAAAGCTACAAACTTTAAATTTTGTATACTACGATCTTACCACCTCCCATACAGAAGTTACTATACACTATTTCAACAACAATTGCCAAAAATATAGAGTCATTTGAAAGAAAAATTATTCGTAACTGCCTATCGAAAAAATTTAAATACAAAAATAAATATTTTTCAAATAGCGAAATTTACAAAGACGCTAAAATGGAACCTTTCACGACATATATTACTGACCTTTAGATAAAGAGAAGAACAAAAATGCTTACCCATTCAAATAAGATCGTGGCGAAAACTTATCGAGATAATAACGTCGGCACAAATAATGCCACTTAGTATCTCTCACAATTCAATTTATTAAATACTAACACAACAAGACCCGTAAGAAACAAAAAGACAATCATCAAATTCTACGAGAGTAGAGACTCAACACATCATAGAGGTTGAGTATTTAACTTCCGTATACTCATGGCTGCTCGTATCGGATCAGGTTCGTGTATACCAGGTGTATGCAGGATCTAGATGAATCCTTGCAGCCTAATCTCATGTTATATGCAATATAAGTAGCATAGCGTTTCGGGACGTGCAATCACTAACTATACTACCACTGACTAAGCATATCATATTGCCAATATGCATTATCACAACAAAGCAAACAAACATACATTTTCTAGTAAACATAAATTCAAATTAATCTTTCACTAAACAAAACAAAAATGTCATTGCATAAAATTTAACGTACTCTAGAGATGACATATTTTCCGGTACATTAAACTCTTTCCTATTTTATCCAGAGTATCATATGATTGGGCTTTATGCCCAATTTTCAGAGAAATTGGACATTGTTTTTCTAGAATTGGGAAGTGACAGAAGAAGTGGAAAGTTTTGGATGATTTTAAGACTGTTGATCAACATCCTCATCACCATGCTTTGTTCCAATTTTAAAAACGATGGCTCTTACATGTTTGAATGAAAAATACTTTTCTTGCATTGTTAATTTATAAATTCGTATGGGAGGTGGGAAAAGGAGTGTATATGTGATATTTTTTTAGAATTTATTCCTATTATTATGAAACAATTCTGGAAAATGTTTAGATTCTACTTTTTCGAGTTTCAAAGCGAATCGATATAATACACTTGCCAAAATGATGCATTTATAGGAGGGAGTAGTGTTGGTCTACAATGCGAAGGTCGTGAGATCAAATCTCGTTCGACGCATAATTCTTCCACACTGAATACGTGTACGTGTGTATATCCAAGTCACTTTAATCTACGAACATTAAAATTCGTAGGTTGTACGCAGGGCAAATAATCCTTCCACAATAACAATTTAAAATTTTTTTAAGGAACCTGAAGGTCCGGATGCCAAGGCCCGATATGGGCTTCAGTGCCATTGAAGAAGAAAATGAAAAGGAGTAGAACGAAGTCAATGATATTTGCATTATTATAATTTGGTCAAAATTCCAAGTCGAGAGTTTTAACAGTTTCGTTGAAAAATAATTTAATTGGAATATCGAAATTTCGTGAAATTTGTATGAGAGGGAGTGAGATAAAGTTGATGATTTTTTGAAAATTAATTTGTATTATCGGGATTGCAAATTGAAACCCGCCGTTTCTCAATAGATGCCCCCAGCAGCAAATGATAATCAACAATGGAAGATTAGAAACGTCAACTGGTAAACTTAGACATCTGTCAACAGCTGCTCATCATTAGATTTGTGAACTTTTATCGGCGTCTTATACGTTTTTGTGCGCGAATATGTCGATGTATAGGGTATAGCCTAGTAGGTAGTGTGTTGGTCTTGTAATGCGAAGGTCGCGAGTTCAAATCCCGGTCGGCGGCGCAATATATAATTCCGGCACATTGCCTGCTTGGATATACCTTGGTCACCTCAATCTAAGAAAATGAAAAATTCGTAGAAAGAGGGTTGTGCGAAGGGCTAACAACCCTTCCACAATAAGTAATAAAAAATGTTAAGGAACCTGAATATCAGGAGGCCAAGGTCCGATTTGTGCTTTAGCGCCATTGATGATGATGTCGATGTTTGAGCTAAATTCTCGTTATTTGCAAGAAGTTTAGGTTTCTGTCTTCAACTGAAAAAAAATCTGCGGCTAAGGCGTTTCGAATGCTCTCAAGCACTTAGATCGAGGCTGCTCTTAGTGGAAGAACATGTAATGAGTGGTTTTAAAGCTTCAAGAGCGGTGATTTTTACCTCGAGGACCTGCGTGGTCGTGGAAGAGAGAAATTGGTAGTGGTATCTCATGAGCTACTGAGACCGAGTCAAACCATCACGGGAGATCACCATCGACTACAATTGATGCGTCTGAGCCGAGCGTTGAAGGAGAAATGACCGCAGTACCAAAAGAGACACGACAAAGTAATTTTGCTTCACGGCAACGCTCGGCCATAAGTTGCATAGACTGGAAAACCTACCTGGAAACAGTGAAATGAGACATCCTACTTTCTCCGCTGTATTCTCCAGGCAACGCCTCTTCTAACTACAACCTATTCCGATCGATGACGCATGGTCTGGCTGAGCAGCACTTCGATTTTTACGAAAAAGCTAAAAATTAGGCTGATTCGTGGATCGGCTCAAAAGAAGAGCAGTTTTTTTTGACGTTGAGTCCATATGCCGCCAAAAAGATGGGAAAAGGTTGTGGCTAGCGATGGCATTTCTTTGAGTAGTAAATATTTCACCATTTTTGCAAAATAAAGGTTCGAATTTTGAAAAAAAAAAAAAACGACGGTTTTTAATTTGCATTGGGAGTAGGATAATAAAAATAATTTCTACTTTTAATTTTGCTAGTTTCAATGCTGGAAGAAATGCATTTTTCATAATTGTGCATTTGTTAGGGAGGAGATGGGAGGAGTGATCCGATCAATAATTTTTGACGTTAATGATATTCACATCCTTATACGTTAACCTAATTTTCAAGTTGATAGCTTAAATAGTTTCGAAGAAAATTCAAGTTCTTAAAATTTAGAAATTTCATGAACTATTTATGGGAGGGGTAGAAGGTGTGGGGAGATGTAGCCAATTCACGAACTTATAGTGTCTTTTTTGCTGAAAATAAACCCGATAGCTCAAAATGTTCGAGAGTTATGTTGTGGAGGGACAGACAGTCGGAATCGAGGTTTTTAAGCGACAACAAATATTTCTTCCCTCTTGGCGACTTTGTGTGAGCATTATTTCTTAGGATTACAAATTTTAGAGCAAACGCAATATACATAGTCTCAAATTAGATGAATTAAAAAATTTAATTGAAAGATACATTCACTCGTATTGCATTTTCCAACGCAAATGAAATTCGTTGCCATTGTAATGCAAATGACAACGCCATTTAAACTGCGTATTTCAATGAAATATTGATATGATAAAAATTATACAATTTGTGTTATCACCACGATTAGTTAAAATTATTAGCTTAAAGCTCGTAACCTGACTCGCAACCAACATCGTTAAACTATATAATGTTTCTAATTTTAATGTTAATTCTGACCTTTTTTTTATTGTTTATTTCAAATCGCAATAGTTTTTGCTGAATATTCTTGTATTACGGTTTGTCGCACTCATTATACGAAACATTTTAAAGAAATCCCTATTTATTGTGCACGTCAATATTCTTATTATTTCATCTCAGATCAACGAGAGAAAACTACTGCTGAATAGGCTTATAATTATGTTGATTTTTAAAAGCAAAATGTATTACTAGTACAAATCAACAGTATTATTGCGAGTAAGTGTGACGGAATGATGAAATTTACCATAAAATTGAGGCTAAAGAACAACTTTTATGATAAGATAATACGAGTACTTGTGTGCTGTCTATAGCTGGCTGTATAGTATAACATGATTGCTTGATGACAGCACCTTGTTCTATTGACGAGTATGTGTTTCGTTTGATTACAGAATAACGAATATTTAATAAATTTTGAATTTGGTAATTTTTTAATGCATTTAATGATCATGGTTTAAAGGAAATTTTATGTGTGTTATTCAGGCGTCACATTCAATATTAGTATATTAGTTCTTCTTCAATGGCACTACAGCCGAAATCGGGTCTTGGCCTCCTGTCATTCAGGTTCCTTAACATTTGTCATAATTTGTTGTGGAAGGGTTGTTAGCTTTGCGCACAACCTTCTATCTACGAATTTTTCATTTTCGTAGATTGAGGTAACCAAGGTATATCCATGCAAGTAGTGTGCTTGAATTATGCATCGGCCGGGATTTGAACTCACGACCTTCGCATTGTAGACCAACACGCTACCCACTAGGCTACACCATAGCTCAGTATATCAGTTATTGTGCAAAAAATCAAATAGCAAATCGCAGACATAATAATTTAAGTAACTTCTTCATTGTCCGAAAACGATATTTTCATTATTTTTAACATTTAAATAATTCAATAACAATGCAGAGTCCGACTATTAACATTTTATTAGGTACTTGCGATGAAATGACAAATTTTTGGAAACCCTCAAATTTACATTCCATATAGAAGAAAAAGTCAATCCTTTCCGCTCTTCCGCAATTGAACACGGTGGGAGAAATCAGCAAAATTAACCGGGTGTTTGGCACAAGTACCTGTAATGAACAAACAGCGGCTCAAACACGTCGACAAAGGAAATTTTGATTCAGAGAATGAATTACAACCTGACCTATTGGGTAGCGTGTTGGTTTATAATAAGTGATTTCAAATCCCACGTATAATTCCAGCACACTGCATGCGTGGGTATATCTGAGCCACATCAATCTGCTAAAATGAAAAATTCGTAGATAGAGGGTTGTGAGAAGGGCAAACAACCCTTCCACAATAAAAAATAAATCTTAAGGAAGGTCAGAAGACCAAAGTCCGATTTGGGCTGTAGTACCATTGAAAAAGAAGAAGAATAAGCCAATATGGCTGGTCCGCTAGCAGCATTAAGAACGCCTCTCTACGGCAGGAAGTTGAACTGGATTAATCATGACCTATTAATTAATTAATCATCATAAAATTAAGTGACTAGAGGTAGAATTACTCTTTGAAAAAAAAGAAGGACAAGGTGCCTGGTAATAGAGTTTGGTCAAGATAATAACCAGCTTTTCCGTTAAATTTGAAAAAAGGCACACCTATTTTCCAGCATGCGATATGTAAACAAATTTAATTCCAAATTATTCATTAGTGCGTAAAACCTACCAAATTAAATTTTCAGCACTTAAAAGTACTGCAAATAAAAGATATTTGCGAGATAAAACCACTAAAACGTTACATGGATACGCATACATAACATCATAATAATAAGCAAAAACTGTGCATATATTTGAAGTCACGTGAAGTAGGTGACAAAGTTTTGGCGAGATAATTTCGCCGGTATCGGTTGTTCAATGGAAGAACTCGTCTGCAACGCGGGCAGCGCCGGGTTTGTGAAAGTGAAAATTAAAATTTCCAATAATTTGAATCCCACACTTGAGTTGAAAAAATGGCTTTTTCAACGGGTTGTATGGCCTTGTATGAAAATATTAAAAAGCGCCCAGGTTTAACTAACTCACTAAAGTGACTTGTTCTTTCTTCTTTATAGACCAACTCGAACTAGAGGTAGCCTCTGCTAAGGTGAAGACTGGGAATTTCGGTATTCGAAGAGTTCTGAGATGGAACAGAAGACAATCAGAAAGCTCGAAACCGGATAACTGTCCGTCCGTTTGTTCTTTAGCTTTAAAGCACGTTGAGCTAGAAGGTTCAAATTTTGTACATATTATTCTTGTTGAAAAAATATCGAATGAATGAGTCAAATCTCTTCCTTCCATAAAAAATGAAATATTGTCGTAACTTCAGAATAAGCCGACTTTCTCGGAAAGCATGGATTAGAGCACAACCCGACAAGATGCGGGAAAGGTGTTAGATTTTTGTTACGCTGTAGGCATTGCCAGCATGGGCGGGGTTGAAATGGATATTGTGGCGCTCTCCAGATATTCTGTTCCATTTCCTCTTTCTGCAGGCTAAGAAAGATCTGCGTTCGCACGAAGCTGCAAGTGTTTAACACATGCGTCAAATCCGTCCTATATGGAAAGTGATTGTTAAGCTTACCAGAAACTGTAAACTTTCGAGAATCGATCAGTACACCTGAAAAAAATATCCAAATGCGAAATTGGCACTGGATCGGTCACACTCTGAGAAAGCCAGAGCAAAATATTTCCAAACAAGCTCTGGACTATAACCCTATAAGTGGAAAGTACACAACTGAAATACATACATATATTCAATCACAATTGAGTCACATTCAGAGAATTACCTGCATAGGCATAACAGGGGCATTGCGTGCACAGCATGATTGAAAGGTATTTTTGGTCTTTCTCCAGCGAATTCTGTGAAGTTAGGCACTACGACTGCGAGACTTGAAATTTTCGACGCACGGCTTGGGACCAATTTGAGAAAAACTCATGCCATCCCGGAGCGTATGAAAAGGGAATCTTCTTTAAAAAGCTTAAGGAGTGATACAATGCTATCGAAGATGCACATTGTGAAGCGCTATTAAGTCACTCTACCTGACAAACAGCAATGGACTGACAATCATGTCATGCAGAATGACTAGATTGCGATATTTACTGATGGTTTGAAAACGGAAGAGGGTGTAGATTATGGCTTTGAAAACCTTTATCTGCAAATCTCTAGACATCTACCAGTATATACCACAGTCTTCCATTCGGAGGTAATGGCTATTGCGAGAGGAGCAGAATTGATCTTGCGTGCAGGAGTAAATAGTAAGAGAGTTAGTTTTTACACGGACAGCCAAGCAGCACTGAAGGCTCTCTCCGCTTACAACTACAAATGCTTCAGTATATGGACATGTTGAAAGAAATGGTTAAAACCTACACATTGCGACTTTGTTGGGTTTCGGGTCATTGAGATATACCTTGAAATGGAATGGTGGACAGAGGAAACATATAATGTTCACATTGCCTTAAGATTCATTAATACAATCCACGCTAATAAAGTATGGGAAGGGAAAATCTTGAATGGTTACAAAGCAACACCAAAAGATGCTATGGGTAAGTTTGATAGAGGAAAATCAATAAAAATATTGGGATTCGACAGAAACTCCCTACGGACACTACCAGATATAGTCACGGACCACTGTCTGCTTAGAAAACACACTCGAAGACTTCGCCTTACAACGTATAGCATTTGTAGAAGCTGCGATTGATAGGATGAGACCGTAGAGCATTTCCTCTGCTATTGCCCAAACCTTCGAACAATTCGTACTCAAATTCTCGGAGAGTACTTCTGCGCTAGGGTGTAGCCTAGTGAGTGGCGTATTGGTCTACAATGCAAAGGCCGTGAGTTCAAAGCCCGGTCGACGCATAATTCCAGAACACTGCCTGCTGGGGTATACCTTAGTCACCTCAATCTACGAAAATGAAAATTCGTAGATAGAGACTGTGCGAAGGTCTAACAACAGGTCAAGTCTACAAAGTACCGTGTGGCTCATGCGATAAGTATACATAGCAGAAACGGGACACACAGTCCAAACAAGGATCAACGATGCACACGGAAAAACCAGATACGACAGAGGACCATACAATCGATTTCGACAATGTGCAAATTCTGGCCAGGACAAATCAATATTATCAACGAATAGTACGAGAAGCAATAGAAATTTCCAAACATCCACAGAACTTCAACCGAGACACCGGATACAAGTTATCAGCAGTTTGGCTACCTGCCTTAAAATTATTAAAAAATTAAAAAAAAAAATTACCCTTCCCACACCTCAATTCTATATAATAATTCTCTTTTGTAATTGTCGATCAATTTGATAAAGGTAGAGACCGAAACGTCACGAATAATAAAGCGTAACGGTGTAGAATCCGGAAATCTTTTCTTTCAATTCGAAATGCACTGTGAAAATATTCACCAAACCAACGACAATTAAAATGTTAAGGAACCTGAAGGTCAGGAGGCCAAGGCTCCATTTGGGCTGTAGTGCCATTGTAGAACTACTGCGCCGAGCTGAATAATCTTCGATCTCTTGAGCCGATCAAAGTAATTAGTTTCATCGGTAGAGCAGGCTGGCTAAATGATATGTAGGACCACATGGTTCTAATGGGCCCACTGGAGGCCTACGTATATTGGAGTCCAACCCCTTCACTAACCTATAAACCTCGAGAAAGACGTCGATTTGATCGATCGTGTAGCACATGGGAGCGACCAGGTGTAGGTGAAGACAGAGGAACAAATAAGTCCTGGCAATTACCGATCACGCCTCGTGGAAGAGCATTTTATCAGGAAATTGATGAATTGAAGATCCCTAGGACAAAAAAAAACACCTTCACTCATCCCATGCAAAACTAAAACTGGGAAAAAAGGTTCGTGACGTTTTTATAGTAAAATTCAACTGGTTTGCTTATAGGGTAAATCCGGGAAATTCAGCGCGTCGGGTGATATGGCGTGCATTCAAAATTTCCCACATCACAGCGCCCTGCTAAAAACGGCGTGTACCCATCATTTCCCTCGTCTCTCATCACAACTCATGAAGTCAAGTTTAGCCATTAGTCCGAATACTGGTGGGAATCGTAAAATTTGTGACGCAATTTTATTCCTTTCTCTTGTAGTGTGCTCACACAAAATTTCAAGTTCGTAGCTCTTAATATGTTGGTTATTAGTTGATTCAATGAAATCGGTTGAAATAATATTTTTGTGTGGGAGGGGGTAGAAGGGCAAGCGCGATTGCAAAACTTTTAAAGCAACTTCATTTCAATTACTTTCATAGGTTCTTATGCAAAATTTTAAATTGATAGCTTTTAAGAGTTAGCTGATAACTGATTTCTTAAAAATGCTCGAAAAAATAATTTTGTATGGGAGAGGGTAGAAGGGCAAGCGCGATTGCAAAACTTTTAAAGCAACTTTATTTCAATTACTTTTATAGGTTCTTATGCAAAATTTCAAATTGATAGCTTTTAAGAGTTAGCTGATAACTGATTTCTTAAAAATGATCGAAAAAATAATTTTGTATGGGAGGGGGTAGGGGAATCGTAAAATTTGTGACGCATTTTTTTTTTTCTCTTGAAAGATGCTCGTACAAAATTTCAAGTTCGTAGCTTTTAATTTGTTGGTTATTAGTTGATTTAATGAAATTGGTCGAAATCATACTTTTGTATGGGAGGGGGTAGAAGGGCAAGTGCGATTTCAAAACTTTTCACTTCATTATTTTTGTAAGTTTGCATGCAAATTTCAAATTGATAGCTTTTAATAGTTAGGTGATAATTGATTTCTTAGAAATGGTTGAAAAAATAATTTTGTATGGAAGGGGGTAGAAGTTTTGAAGATAATCGACCAGTTAATATTTCACACTTTTAGGGATTTTTTTAATTCCAAATTTTCAAGTTTCTACTTTAAAATTTCATTCAAAAATTTTCAGTTTGTGTTTTTCTCATTACACATGAAACACCCTGTGCACGTTAGACCCCCACTTCGGTGCATAACAAATTTTTATTTTTTTTCTGTGTATATTAAATAGATGTATCGACGTGCAAAATTAATACTTTCTATCTTTTACCAGAGTCCTAAAAAAATTACTAAAAATTTTCAATATTTTTGCTTTCCACCTCCCTCCCCTTACCCCCCCCCCTTCCCCCAAACTTAAATTTTTTACCAAAATTAAAAACTATATAGCTCTATAATCTGACAAATTTTTGATTTGATATCTGTACTCAATTTTGAGATATAATGATTTGTAGTTTTGGAAAGTGCGTTCCCCCCACTACTATTATGCCCACATTTTATATTTTTTTCATATTTCGCTAATAAAGCTTAGTATACGTTTCAAGTTTCAATTACATAGCTTAAGAGATAGTCGAGATATTCATTTTTAAGCGTTTTTCTTTGCATCCCAGAGCAAGTGAAGTTTTCGACTCGTTCCCACTCCCCACCTCCCCCTTCCACCTCACACTCCCCAAAATTTAGATAATGGAGCTCACTCACCCAATCAACAATCCACCCAAAAACGAATATTCTACCTTTAACGGTCTCGGAAATATGAGTCCATATGTACGGCGTACGGATTTTGTTTTTTGCATTTTTAGGCTAATTTAGTCATGAATCGCGAAAAAAAAAATTTCAGGGTAGCAAATTTTTTTTTTCTGTGTCGACCACAATACTTTATTATTAGAATAATAAAGTAAAAATAGATTTTTTACCAGAAACTTATTTTGTACTGTTTGTGTTGTTGCTTTCTCGGTAAGTATTGAGCAGAAACGAAGGGCACAAGTAATAAATAAATAAGAAAGGGCATGGTTACGTTTACTGTTTTGCGGAAAATAAACAAAAAGCAGGCAGTTTAGTTTTGACAGCGAAAAGTATAGGCGCGGTCATAATAGTAGAAATGGCGCATTGGAATTTGGGTGATTTGGTATGGGTACCATATCACCCATACTCCTTTTCTTACTAAATACCTGTAAATCAATAGTTATTTCGACTGTTATTTTGATTTTATGAGTTAGTAGTAGTAGTCGGTGCTAACAAATTAAGCATAAGAAATGCTTCCACCACATTCCCGAAACAAACTTAAGAAGGAATCTCAAGAAAAAAAAATAGATAGCAAGAAACCAGCTCTAGGTTCCCGGTCTTGCCTTTGGGAACAAAATAAGCTTAAAATTGAAAGAAAAGATTTTCGGATTCTACACTGTTGTGACGTTTCGGTCTCTGCTGAGACCTTTATCAAACTGCTCTCAGCAGACCTTTATCAAACTGGCCTCAGCAGGGACCTAAACGTCACGAATAATAAAGCGTAACAGTGTAGAATCCGGAAATCTTTTCTTTCAATCCGAAATGCACTGTGAAAACATTCACCAGAGCTTAAAATTGCTATCCATATTAAAAAGCTGCAGGCTCATGGATTTGCTCCGACAAGAACGGAGGTACATATATCGTATGGCGTACAATGGTCGCACACTAAGGCGTTTCTTATGCACGAGCTGAAGGGATGGGCAGAGAAAAAGTTTCAGGATATTTGAATCTGTTAAAAACAATTCTCACTAAGACAGGATGGCAACTAAATACAGGAATATAGCAAAACGAAAAAAAAGATGATTGAGTAGAGTATATTATTTGAAAAAAGTTGTCCCATGATACCTGCACCCCTTATGTACACATGTGCATTGATTGTGACAATGCAAATTTAAAGAAAAAATTATGTAACATATTACATATGTATATCATATTACCGTATACAGGGTGAAGTATTTTTGAAAGTTTTCTTCAAAAATATTTTTTAATTTTTCAAATGTGATTTTGTTTTTCTTTTTCATATATTTTACATTTTCTTGGAAATAAAGTTTATTTTCGTTTTTGTTTCATTTCTTTTTTTTTATAAGTTATAGCTAAAATAAAAAACATGCGCGAAATCTCCCGGAGTTACCCTAGTGTGAAATTTATTTAAACCAAATCTGCTCCATTATTATCGACGATGTTTCGCCATTTTTCGGGTAGAACCATGATGCCATCGGTGAAGAACTTTTGGTGTTGCTGGTTGAAAAACTGAATCAAGTGATTTTCACAGGCTTCTTTTGAAGCCAGCTTAATTCCATTGAGAGAGTTCTGCAGACATCGGAACAAGTGATAGTCAGAGGGTGTTATGTCTGGACTTTACATTGGATGCATTAAAACTTCCCAACCAAGCTCTCGTAAAGCCTGCGCAGCGTTCTTCCATTTGTCGTAATAATATTCCAAAATATTGCCCAATTTTTCATTTCAAACGGAAACAACTTTCCAACCACTGCACCAATTTCGATGTTTATACGCTCGAAGTGTCATCTTTCCAACGAGCGTTTAGTGGTGTCGCTACGATCTGTTTCCAGAGTTATTTACAATTCATCTATCCGGAAAAACGCCACAAACGTTTTTCTCAAACCCAATATTAGCTATATTTCGAAATTTAGCACACTTAATATCAAACTAGCACAATTTTATGATTATATCTAGCACAGTATTTGAATGTAGAAGTAGCAGCACTGCTCAAGAGTCCTTGTCTATTTTTCGATAGCCAGTATTTTTTTCGGCGGAGTGAAAGAGCCCTCTTTTCACTGCTTTCCGACTTTGTGCCTTTTCCCAATGACATACATAGTCTACCGTCGGCCTTGGCTACCCAATTTCAACCGGCATTCAGTGGTCGCTCTTCTGTTTTACTCCACGTTTGGCCTAACAAGCTTTATCTGTCATTTATCTAAGTGACCTTATTGCCAAAATTTTTAAATAGTAAGAACTTAACTATCAGATACCTACAATACACATGGACTCCGTCATTCGCGTAATTTTAGCAGGAAATTCGAAAACAATTTTATAATTAATGGTTGAAAACTTGTTTAATATACCGTCATAGCCATGAATTCAAACTGCACAATTTTTTCCTTAACAAATGTTAAATGTTTCGCGAAACAAGTTCCCAACTTTGTAAACTCTCTGGTTACATGTTTTCTTCTTATTATTTTTCAATCTTTCTCTGTATCATGTGAGAAATAAGAAATATCAAAAAATTGAAATGTATGAATAGTGCAGCTAAGAATCTCAAGGTCATTTTTGCAAATTATAAATTAAATACAAGTGGAAATTGAAAAAAAAAATGAATAAAAGAAATATTGTGACAATTAGACTGAATTTGCAGTGAATGCATATCCATTCCATTCGATTTCTATAAACTTGAGCAACCGTAATCATAATTTTGTCGTAGATCATGAAATTTATACCTCAGGTATTCCTGGCTTTTCTTGCTATTGCACCTATGGTAGGTATGTAAAATCAAGTAGGAACTTCTCAAGCCATTTTTAGTTATCGTAACTGAGACGGACTCTGATTCAGCCACGCAGTGTCTTAAGACGCGACGACGACGTCTCATTGTACCGTGAGTTACGATACAGTCGCAATCGCAACCGCAACAGTAGCGGGTACAAGCGAGGTGAGGTGAGGTACAGCAACTAATAAAAAGACCGGTGATTGTGTCTGTCATTGAAAGTCACAAATTACTCTACCGGTAAAATTTCTACCTTTTACCGTTAAACTTGTTCCTATACGAACTGCTTTCACAGACACAACAAAAAGATTCGCAGCAAAACTGGCAATCCATTAAAGTTGCTTAGAGTTAGTTATGTATGATGTATCACGTATTCGAGTGTATTCCACCATATTTATGTAAGTATTTACAATATGAATTTCGCTTAGATACTTTGTGATTGTTCAGGCTGCCTTTGGGAAGGCCGATTACCTTGTCTTGGTTCGCTTGCGCTTATTACCTGACAACAATCTATAAGAAGGTATAGTGACGTGAATCTATTCATGCTAGAAAAATGCCTGTCCCGGCAGATTTATACACTAATGACATTCTCCCTATTAATAGAATGCAATGATCAAGGTTTTTATGTGTAATACAGTTAAAGCGTTCTATGGATAAATAACAAAAACTCTGACTATCTTCGATATATCTGTCCAATACCTGAGGAACAAAAACAATAATGAAAAATTTCAATTATTAATAAATAATTACAATGAGAAAACAACAGAGCTACGATTAAGGGAAAGCTCCTATTGTGAGATTTTCTAGATGAAGTAGAGATTTTTATGAATTTAAGAAATTATTATATTTTGTATGGAAGGTGGTGGAAGGGGTGACGATATTAATCCAATATTTTCTCATCATATTACGCTTGCTACCAAAATCAGCTCCATAAATTTGAAAGATAATAAAATTTCGCGGAATGGCATGGAATGAGGGTAAAATTATACAAGTTATTAGGGGTTGGAATTAATTCGTAGCGTTTTTTTTGTAAAACTTTGATGGTTTATTCTAAAAATATTATTACAGTGGTATTATTGAAAGTATTGTCCATCGTTTTCTACTACTTTTTTCCATCTTTCTGGCAAAGCACGTATACCACGTCGAAAGAATTCTTCGTCTTTAGATTCGACGAATGAATCGATCCAATTCTTGGTACTTTCGTAGTTGTCGAAGTGCTGCTCTGACAAGCCATTCGCCATGGACCGGAACAAGTGGAAATCTGATGGAGCGATGTATGGTGAATATGGCGGGTGGGATAAAACTTCCCATTTCAGCGTTTCTAAATAAGTTTTCACCTCTTTTGCAACATGGAGTCTGGCATTGTCGTGAAGCAAAATCACCTTGTCATATCGATCCTTAAATTGGGGGCGCTTTTCTTTTAATGCTTTGCTCAAACGCATCAGTTGACGTCTGTGCAAGCGTTTGACACGAGCCTTCATCGAGCATTGTCACCAATTCTTCATCAACAAACTTTTTCGGCTGTCGCTGACGCTCCTTGTCTTCCAAGCCAAAATTTCCATTTTTGAACCGAGCGAACCACTTTCTGCACGTTTGCTCAGCTAAAGTATATTCACCATAAACGTCTACTAAAATGCGATGACTTTCCGCGGCACTTTTCTTCATGTGGAAGTAATGAAGCAACACTCCTGCAAAAACAGATTTTCGGGCACGAACGTTGACATGTTTGATGACGCACAACAAAATGTTATAAACTCGATAAAGAAATGTCGTTCAGTGGGCTAAATGCGCCATAACAGTAGCTTTATGGAGAATATTTGCTTTTGTATGTATATGTGACTACGGGTACTTGAGTAACGCCACCTTTTGTAAAACGCTACGAATTAATTCCAACCCCTAATATTATTTTTCCTTTTCAATATATTTTCCCTTTGTGGCTCTAATACATCATTTTTCGGAAAATGGTGGCAACATATTCTGAAATATTAGGGAAATTCTTTTCCCGTTTTCAAGGACATTCATGTTTTCCGAAGAATCTTTGATCTTAAAAGTTTTTGTAATATAAAATGTAATGATGTGCTTTTGGATCTTCGGTTGCTGCACAGCGGTACCTAGCTGTTGCATAATCCTCACTTAATTTTTGGGCCAACCATATCTATTTTGTTATTGAACTGAAATCTATGTATATGGCAAAATGCTTCAATAAAATGACTTTTTAGGCTTTTGTTTTACTAAGGTTTCATAGTAGGACGTAACAAATAAATATTTACCGATCTACTTCCTTATGATTTGACGCTTTTCTGCGATAGGCATAGCTCGATCATGGTTTGAAAATAGTCCGAAAACACCGTACCGTTTGTTAATTGTTTCTTCTTTTATTTTAGTTATACACTTCACTATCAATATGTCTATACTTCATGTCCTTGCCGCTTTATTTTGTGTTCCGCGGTTCTTGGTATACTGGTACGTCGTTATTGGTAAATATTGTGTATGGATTCAACAGTCAATGGCACAGCCTTCCGGATCTTCAAGTTCCAGTTCCAACATTTATTTTTTATTCTGGAAGGGTTGATAGCCCCTCGCACAACACTTCATCTACGATTTTTCATTTTCGCAGATTGAGATGGCCCAGAGTTACCGACGCAGGCAGTAAGCAAGAATTATACAATACGTCGACCAAGTTTTCAACTCGCGACCTTTGCATTGTAGACCACCCACTAGGTTACAGTCTAGTTAACATTTTTGAGACAATATAGAATAATCCACTATAGTCCGCTCTTTGTTTCGGCATTACAAAAGTTACATAATATTGTCGTTGATTTTGTGGTTTTCCGACTACCATAATAGGATGTCCATGCGGTTCAATAAAATATGAAGCAACTTTGTAAAAGATATTTGGAATAAAAACGAGAAACAGCAAGCAGAAAAGTACCTCACAAGACAGCACCATGCAAATGAAACTATATTTCTTACACTTCCTCTTACCTTATACGATAGATGTACTCAGGTGAAATTATTGGTATTAATAGGGCTTCCCAAATGGAAAAATGGGAGACACACTGTTTACAAACCAAAAGAAACATTATGCAAAAATTTTTTAAGTGGTACCGGAACTAGAGGCATCGCCCCTCTCTGTAGAAATTCAGCTCCGGTGTGATGGGAAGGATTTGGAGTATTAAGAGTTAAGGAGATCAAATCAAACGATGAACGATTTACTTGAATTACTGCATGTGTATACAGTCTGTTCATGTCACAGAGCTAGAAAGTGTTATTCGTAATATGCAGTTTAGAAATAATATAACATTTATTTCATTAAGTAGCTCGATTGATTTGATGCCACTTTAATCGGATTCATGAAGAAAAACTTAAGTTAACGAGCTGAATTAAAAATATAGAAGCATTGTTTTTCTCAAGGTGCAGGGAATTTTTTGATCTCTTGTCTTTTATCATCTTTTCGACCATATCCTAAAACACTTCTAATCAGTTTCGTTGAGTGTTTGGACGGAACTAAGCGCAGAGATCATTACAACAACGCAACATTGCAACGTGAAAATGCAATTGTTCAATAAGTCTATGTTCTATTGGCATAACTATGATATTTCAGCACTAATTTAGATTTTGCAGATTGCTGTATATTTTTTCTAATTAAAAAAAAAGAATAAAAGTGTCTTTTCTTTTTACCTTGCCAAGGAGATGTGTGAAACAGCGAATAGTCAAAAAAATGAAATTTATCAAATCTGTAAACCTGATGAGGAAACATTCAAAAGGAAGACTGTCAGAATTTTTCTAAGTTGCTGTTACATTAACCTTACTCCGTTCCTCAAATTTTGTACCGAAAAGCTCATAGTTGATATTGATTATTTCGATATTTTGAATGAAAATGTGGTTAAATCTAATAATTGACTAGTTATGAATGAAAACTAGCTGAAAATTGTTTAAACAAACATATTTCTGCATACGCCTTCTCCCAAAAATTCTTTATTACGATAATTTCTGTCGAATGATTCTCATTCACAACCGTAGTCTCATACCACCTAATATCGGAATTCATTCTAGTGAACTATCGCCTTGCTTGGGTTATGCAAACTATAGTTACTCCATGTGACAGTAGGGGTGCTTTACCACCGTTTAGCAAAGGTGAAGCCGGAGCGAGATTTGAAAAAGTGTCTACTTTTTTTTTGGTACGTTTTTAACATCAAGAACTGTGCGCAGTTATTAATACTTAGCTAAAAAGTCATAAACAACAATTTTGAAGGAATAATTTATCTTGGGGTGGATGAAATTGGCAAAAGAAAACCACTAAATCCACCACCCCACAAATGGTGAATTAGGGAAGGTAAATTCGCAGGTATCGATTGTGACATTTCTGCCAGACTCTGTCACACTGTGCCTCCTTGCAAGGAGTAACTCTAATGCAAACAATCCTACCAAGCGAAACAGTGTTTCGCGGGGAGTTCACACCGCATTCGAATTTGAAAATTTATACATTTGGTGGATTCACTAATCTACATCGCAACGAGGTCTCCGTGGAGTAGTAGCAGCGTGCTTGCGTCACAGGTAATAGGTCGTGAGTTCGATTCCCACTACAGGCAGTAAGATCTTTTTAAGCACATTTTTGGTACTGGCAATGAAAAATTATTCGAAATAAAATAAGCAAACTTTACATCGTTTGCTCATTTTAAAATAAATAGTTCCACTTCTAGAAGGTTTTTGTTCGCTGTCTATCATTCAGTCCGCCATAACATCTGCAAATATTTGTCAGTAGCAGCCAGTACAATTGAAAAATATACCAGCTTCATATTCCTCCCTCCATGACTGCGTTTGTGAATTATGTACTCATAAAGGCCGAAATTGTTTATAACACAAGTCACAAAACACAAAATCGAATTATTTTAGCGAGTCTGAAGAGAATGCGATTAGTAGATTAGTAAACCTTTCGCAGGTTAGCTAAGCGAGTCTACGACGAGTTCGCTAAGCTAATTTGTAAAGAATTCGCTGAGTGAATCAGAAACGGGTTCACTGAGCAACCCTAGGGCGACTTCATAGAGTTAGTTTTTAAGCAGATTTAAGCGTCCTTCAAAAATTTTGCAGAAGTCTTATTTGCAAAATAGAGTTTAAAAGTTTAAAATCTTATGCAGTTTAAAATCTTATAAAATTGTAAGGTAATCGCAATATTCCCTTTATATAGAAAGTATTAGCACAACACTCAATGTCTGAAACTAAAATTGAATTTTCGAGCTCATTCATTTCTTCAGCAGGCATTTATTTCGCGAATATTGAGGTAGCGCGAAAATAAATTTTTTCTCAGAAAAAAAATAAACTGGCTGGCTCTGATTTCCTATTAGGTGTTTAAAAAAAATTACCATCTCAAATTTTACTTCGCTTGGATTTCACGGAAATCATGAAAACTGCTATGCTTCTTTTCGATTGCTTTTCACTTTCCGCGAATATTAACGAAACTAATAGTGATTTCTATTCTGAAAAAAATGTGATCCATTTTTGCCCTTGACAGTTTTTCTAGCAGTTCCTTTGTCATATTAGAGATCCCATGAAGTTTTGGAAATTTGGTAATTTTAAGCATCTTTTCAATTCCTTGGCAACGATAGTAATGATCAATTTACTATTTGCAATTTTTTCGCCACATTCTTCAGTGGATCTTTTACTAGTAGTAATTTTGTCCCTAATATGACGTAGTTCGATGACTTTAAGAGATATTGCTTTAACTTCTTTGTCTAGTTTACCTATTTCTTATAATATAATATACATAATATATATATAATATAATAATATAATCTCCCGCTTTAAAAATGTGTCTTCTCCTGGCACAGATGGTGTTCCTGCAGTTGTCCTTAAGCGCTGTTGTCTCTCTCTTGCTGAGCCACTTTCCCTCCTCATTCAAAGATCCCTAAAAACGGGGATTTTTCCAAATGTGTGGAAGTCGTCTTTTATCATACCTACCCACAAAAGTGGTGCAAAATCTGCTGTTGAAAATTATCGGCCTATAGCTAAACTGTCGGCTATTCCTAGACTTTTTGAGTCTACATAGTGTATGAATGCATGTCGTTTCACTGTAAATACCTTATTTCGAGTAAACTACATGGTTTTGTTAGGAATAGGTTCACTGTTACTAATCTGATGGAGTTTACGGATAAATCCACTTTGGCTATTGGGGATGGTAAGCAGGTGGATTGTATTATATATATACTGATAAGGCTTTTGATAAATTACCGCATTCTATAGTTTTGTTGAAATTAAGCTTGCTGGGTTTTCCTAAATGGTTTAAAATTGGATTAAGTCATATCTATTTAACAGAACCTATCAAGTTATCTTTCGTGATTGTACTTCTAAGCCATTTACTGCGCATTGTCCCTCAAGCAAGTCATTTGGGACCACTTTTATTTATTCTGACCATTAACGATGTTGCCTCTGTTTTTAAATATTCTGAAGTACTCATTTATGCTGATGATATTAAAATCTTTAGGTCTCTTAGTTCCAACTCTGATAATCTTCTTCAGGAGGATTTGATAAATTTTAGTAACTGGTGTCACCATAATTAATTTCGATTGAATTCGGATAAATGTCATGTAATGCCATTTACTAGGAAAATCTCACTGTAGTAACTTACAGTCTCACTGACTGTATTTTGGATCGTGTTAATTCCATTATTGATTTAGCTGTTACATTTGACCAAAAGATTGATTTTGGCTTGCATATAAATAAGACTGAGCAAAAGGGTAATTCTCTGTTGGGTTTCACCACTCGCTTACCCAAGGAATTTAACGATTCCTTTGTTACGTTGAGTCTGTATAACACCTTTGTTAGTTCTCATCTTGGGTACACTTCTCAAGTTCTATTCTCTTCTTCAATGGCGCTACAGCCCAAATCGGACCTTGGCCTCCTCAATTCAGGCTCCTTAACATTTTTTATTACTTATTGTGGACTAACATCCTTCGCAAAACCCTCTGTCTACGAATTTTTCATTTTCGTAGATTGAGGTGACCAAGGTATATCCAAGCAGGCAATGTGCTGGAATTATATATTGCGTCAACCGGGATTTGAAATCACGACCTTCGCATTACAAGACCAACACACTACCCATTAGGCTATAACCCTAGCTTTAGGTCTCCCTATTATGATGTGCATATTGGCATAATTGAATCTATTTAGCGTAAATGTGTAAGAATAGCTTTATGTCACCTTAATTGGAATGTCTGTCTTCCTCCTTATACCGACCAACTTCAGCTACTAAATATGACATCACTCTCGAAACGTGAAGTAGCTGATGTAGTTTTTGCTCATCAACTTCTTACTGGGGTGATTGACTCCTCCTCACTTTTAGGTTTGATGCAGTTTGCTATTGGTCAATTATTACCGAGGCATCCTAGATTGCTGCAGATTTGCTTTCACCGGACTAACTATGATATGAGTGAATCGATTTCGCGTCTTGCAAGAGAAGTTAACAAGAATGTTGATATATTCGACTTCTCCATACATAAAATATGTTTAAAACGCAGACTTAACGCTAGTTGACACCAATTTATGTGTAATTTTTGTCAATTTATTGTGCTCTGTTCATTTATGTTCTTGGTGTAGGGATGTTGATGTTTGTTTTATCCCTTCATTAAATGATGAGCCAGAAGATAAATTTATTTGCATCTTTTATACTTGGAACCGATTTTATGGCAATTCCGTGCATTAAGGAATCCTGATAGTGATTATTGTAAAAAAAATTAAGCCCTGCTGGATAAATGGTTTGCGCACTAGGTAAAACTTGACCTGAAAATGCGCATTTCTTGCCAGAATTTTTCGGCGGCGCAATTTAATTGACCTGTAATGTACGACAACATGAAAAAAAATTCTCTGACAATAGTGGCAACAGTCTTCTTTCAACAAATAGAAATGACCTTTAAGAGTTTTGTGGAAATGTAAAGCAACTTATGCGTCAACACCAACACTTAAATAGCTGTGAACATAAATAGTACGAAGATAACAAGTCAAATAAAGCCGATAAAACTTATTCGCAGCTTTGTTTTGAGAGTTTCAGAGGGTAATCAGCTGTTCGGCACGCATCAGCCAACATGATTAAAAGAATGCAAAAATGCAAATGCATTCAAAGCGCTCTATTGTAAATTGACCTGACGGACGGAACGAAACAAAACAAGTGCAAAACTGCAATCATTTTGGGTCACATTTTTTTTTAGAATATAAATCACTATAAGATTTAATCGAGTATATAAGTATTCGCGTAAACTTTGTCTTCGCTGAAATGGTTCATTGGGATTGGATGTCTATACAAAGAAGAAACCGCTTCTTATTTTCATGCATCAATTACCTAAAAAACAGCTCCTAGAACATTTATATAGCTAGTGGGTGGCGTGTTGGTATTGTAATGCGGAGGTCGTGAGTTCAAATCCCGGGAGGCGCAATATATAATTCCAGCACATTGCCTGCTTAGATATACCTTGGTCACCTCAATCTACGAAAATGAAAAATTCGTAGAAAGAGGGTTGTGCGAAGGGCTAACAACCCTTCCACAATAAGTAATGAAAAAAAAAATGTTAAGGAATCTGAATGTCAGGAGGCCAAGGTCCGATTTGGGCTGTAGCGCCATTGTAGAAGTAAATGTAGAAGAACATTTATATCCATTGACAATCAATTTCCATTTTGGAATTAAGTGTGATAGTGCGAAGAGGCTAACAATCCTTCTACAATAACAAATGAAATGTTAAGGAAGCTGAAGGTTAGGAGGTCAAGACCCGATTTGGGCTGTTGTGCCATTGGAGAAGAAGGAGTGATAGTAGTAACTTGGCAAAAAAACCTCCACGCCCGAGGCAGTTCTAGTCATTTCTAGTTTTGTTTTTGTGTAAGGCGCTGAAGCTCTCTCGTGATTAATTTTGATCGTATTGTATCAATTGCAAGGACATTTTTGTCCGCAAAACTGCTCAAGATTTTTGTTGGGCTAAAAAAAAGTCAGAGCGAAAAAGTGGTTACTGGTCAAAATAAGCAGGTGGTCACTATATAGAGAGTCATTTATATGAAAAATGTTGAATCGGGACCGTAGTATGAAAAAATTGTAACTTTAGACAAATTGTGACATTATAAAGGTCTTTCGCAATTTCTCTGTATACCTATATCTGTACCTTGATTCGAGAACAACTAATGTCAAAATTTTTGTGAGAGTTTTAGCTCAACGGTGTCTAGGAAGCCTGCTCTGTTTAGTGCAATAACAGCCAATCTCATAATAAAAACTAGACTTTCTTGTGATTGTGGACAAACGAACCAAAGTCAGATGTAATGTTTATAAATGTTAGTTACAAGAAGAACCAAAATATATTTTGGACTCTAGCGTAAATGACTTTGGTTGTTCTTGTACCAAGGTACAGATATATAAGTTTTCAACGTTTTCTCTTTTCAAATGATGTGCATTTGAGTACTACTCTGGCACAGGAGTGGAACCCATCTTTTCGCTTATTACTTATGAAAAATAGTCCCTCTGGTAATTTTTGATCCGAGGTACCTATTTGGGTAAATTTTGCCTAAGAGCATCTATGTAATAGGTCACTCGAAATTTGATATAAACAGAAAGTTAGCTAGAACATATTTTGAAATCTAAAGTAAAATTGTCTAACAGCGTTGTATCACGTTAAAGTCGAATTCGGTGCAAAAATAACCTGAAGGATGAACTAGGGCTAACGCAAAGGTGGCACTTAATGGGATAATTGGAATGACCTCTACCACCACCCATGCAAATTCTAGAAACTTGTGAAACCTGCTGACATGAAAATTATAATTAAATATGTCATTTTTGCAATAGTTAGCTTTATGCGCAATCTTAATTTTTTCTTACATGTATATTTATTACAACAGTAATTTAATTGATATATCACTAAACTTTAGTCTTTAAAATATTTTTTTTTATTATTAGACAAATTGTACCTGATATCACTAATATCAAATAAAAGATTCATAAATGATTGTTTATAAAAAATAACGTTCAATAAAACGTATATAATTCAAAATTTAATTTATATATTTGCGATAGCCGAATTTTGCAACTGAAATCAATCAAAACTTGTAAATCATTTTTAATTTCTCTAATCATTCTAAAAACTGATATAATTGTTTTACGATTAAAGTTAATCTTATGAATTTTTTATTTTATTAACTCTCATCTACACATATGCACACAATAATCTCTGAGTCCGTGTAGAGGAAATATCATTAGGAAAATTTCTCAGAATTCTTAATTCATATTAATATGTAGTACAATAATTGAGCTGCATCACAAATAAGTAATTATGTTAGTGAGTGTATAAACTGTAATCACTATCAGTTGCCGAAGCTATTAGGAATTTTTTTTTTAAGAAATATTTTAACTGATCTTATCACTAACTTTTGGGTATTGTAGGTGATTAGCACAACTCCGGCGTCTTTGTAAGCCTGGTAATCGCGTACCATATGGTTAAACACTCTGTACAAAAGCTAAGTCGATTTCCTTTGCCCTCAGATAAACACCAACACGAACAAGTGTGTAACTCGATGATAAGCAGTGAAACTCATGAATGTGTGACGTACAATCTCCTGCTTGGCTTTTTTATGTCTTCTATATTTCGATAAGAACAAAATTATTTCTACAAGGACAGCATCCACTCACACTTCGCCGACTCCCAATTAAACCCACCCCAATTTCATAGAGCACCTACCTTTTCAGCATTCGTCTTTCAAAAATACCATGTGCGAATAAAAAAGTTCAATTTCGACCCAGCGAGGCGGCATTAATATTTTAGTACAGGCAAAAATTGGGACAAAACTATAGTTTCTAGGATGACATGAAACGTATGCAGGCTATAAATGGGTCGTGAATCCGACCCCTACACAGATTCGACACCAACGCGATTATGTGCACTGAACTACCGCCACCACCACCACCCGGAATCCATCACTTCCCGTCAATGTGAAGGCGGAAAAATAGAGCTAAAAAAAACTTTACAAGTAGGTATACAAGCATAACAACTTGTTGAGCACAATAGTCGGGGGTGCTTTCAGCTGGTAATTTGCTTCGGAAAACATCCAATGACGTAGAATGTCTACACTCTATGACGTCAGTAAGAAAGGGGCTGTTTCTATTTCGATATTAAGAAAGTTGCGTAATTTTACTTCATTTTAATAATAAAGGATTGTGATCGACATGAGAAAAAAATTTTTTTTCATTCCTGAAAATTGGACTTTTTACACTTTATGACTAAATAAGCCAAAAAATGCAATAAAAAAAATCGGTCTGTCTTTACGCCGTATGCTTTTTCAATTTCATCTCCCAGAATCCAGAAAGTTCCTTTCTGGTGGATCGTAGGTTGGGTGGAAAAGTTTCAGTACCCAACTCCTGCCATAGAAGAGCAAGAACCAAAAACTAAATTTGCTAATATCTCGACTATGTATGAGTGCAGATAGAAAGCTGAAAATCGACATATGAATTATATACTGCATGGTTAAAAATATTGGTGTAAAAGATACAACTCATGTATCTGAAAATTGCTGTGGTTCTTATGAAAAACGATTACATAACTTTATATGTATTAATTTAGGTTATATGGATTTAAGTATAAAGATTTGCTTTTATTAGAGCAAAATAAATTGTATTCCAATATTTACTAAATTTATCCTGATAGTTATTGAATGAATACTAGAATATGGTCATTAATTTTTATACTTTAGATAAAATCTGAGAGTATATTGTATTTGCCTTATCGTTTGTAAAGCAAAGAAAGAATGATCGTACAGAATCGCTAAGGGTACATAAATATTTTTTGTCGCTCAAAAACCTCGATTTCTCCGAAACCATTTCAGCTATTGGCTTGAAAATTAGATCATAGTATAACGATGTGAATACCATTGACGTCAACAAATATTAATCTGATCCTTTTACTTCTTCTACCACTGCCCATACAAATGTACAATTTTCAAAAATGCATTTATTCGGTTTTCATTGCGACTAGTAAAGCTAACAGAACCAACTTTTGTCATAATTAAAGTTATTACAATTGCGACCGATTTTGTGGAAGCTATCAACTTCACCTCACTGTTTCAACCCCCTCCCATACAAATTTCACGATATTTCGGAATTTTAACTAAACTATTTTTCTCCAAAACCGTCAAAGCTATCAACTTCAAATTTTGAGAAAAGTATACTATTATAAATATCATTGATGTCGAAAAATTTGGTTATAAATTTGGGTATAATTGCAATAAATGCTAAAAAATATGAACTTCACTTAACTCCTTCTACCACCCCCCATAAAATTTTTTGTATTGAAAATTCAAAAAATGTATTTCTCCTTCGAACATATGACTAGCAAGGCAATGTGATTAGGATATTGATAAACAGATTCAAAATCATCCAAAACCTCCCACTTTCTCTGCCACCTCCCATACGAATGACATAAATTCAGAGAAATTTGTTCAAAAATTATGAAAGCTACAAACTTTAAATTCAGCATGAAACATTTTGTATACTACCTCCTCCTTCTGCTTTTACCACCTCCCACACAAAAGTCGCTATTCATTATTCGAAAGAATTTAAGATGAAATATTTTCAGGTACAATAAACTCTTTCCTATTTCATCTAGAGTAGCATATGATTGGGCGTAAAGTATTATGTTTTCATCTATCTTTTAGTATAAATTTGATCTTAAGAACTGCTACAGAATGTTTAAAAGTTGCAAAACAAAAGGTTTATTATACTAACCGCAATTAGATTTTATAAAAACGTGAAATAAACTTTTTTGCCTAAAATCGTAAGAAAAAAATAAAATCGCCTGGTTGATTCTTTTATAGAGTGCAGGATAGTTTTTATTCGTGTGATTGACAAATGTTCGCAATGGATACGATTTTTATGTTTATTCTATTTTTTTTATTATTTTATAATGTTGATAAAATTTATTTGCTCTTCGAATTTACATCATAATTGGATTGATTTTTGACAGCGACAGTTCTTTTTTCTTGTTTGAGTGCGCAAAATAGTGCGGGTGGACATGTTTACCAGTGAAAAGTACGCATGGAATAGATGTTTTGTATTCAGGTATGTATACAGGTATGTTACAAAATTTTAACGAAAATTATCGAACGAAGACTTAGTGAATACGATAACAACATCATCGGAGAAGATCAACGTAGCTTCAGATCCGGACGATCGACAGTTAGCAAGATGTTAGCAAAATGCTGGGAATATGATATATATTAATGTGCACCAACTGTTCGTCGATTTTTGTCGAGCACACGATAGTGTTGACCGTAATGCTCTGTACAGAATAACGATTGAACTAGGTGTCCCACCGAAACTAGTTCGGTTAATAAAAGCCACGATGGAAAACAATGAGTGCCAAGTAAAAATCCAAAGCTTTCCAATGGAGTCGCGTCTCAAACAAGTAGATAGTTTCGCCCCCATGCTCTTTAACTTGGTGCTCAGGAAGGCAACTTCAGTCACCTCAAAGGACACCAGTGTTACGCTACTCGTAAGATCCGCACAGTTGGTGATATACGCAGACGACGTGGATATTCTGGTATACCTATCAATACTTTTCGTTAAGGAGGTATTCCAAGAGTTAGAGTCGGCAGCGGGTGAAGTAGGACTCAGGGTCAACGAAGCGAAAACTAAATACATAACTCAGATACGAAGGACTGTCCCAGAGAGGCAGAACAATACTATGAGCGAATACATCTTCGAGCAGGTGGATGAATTCGTATACCTGGGAGCCCTTCTCACAAGGGACGGCAATGAGCGACATGAAATTCAAAGAAGAATCACGACAGCTAACAAAGCATTTTATGAGGTCCTCCCAATAATGAAATCAAGGAAGGTCTTACCAGATATTAATTCGTCCTATGCTGCTATATGGATGCGAAACGTGGACCTTGACGCAGGTGTCGGAGAAGTTAATCGACACGTTCGAGCAAAAAATTCTTCGGAAGGTGTACGGAGCAGTTAAGGAAGGAGATGATTGGCGAATTCGATACAACCATGAGCTGCATCAACTATTTGACGACCCACCAGAATCTATCGTGATCAAACTGCGCAAGCTACAATGGGCTGGCCACGTGGAGCGAATGCACGGGGAACGAATCACAAAATAAGTGCTCAAGGGCAAAGCTCAAGGGAACCGATCGCAGGGGAAGCCACGAAAGCCATGGAAGGACTCAGTCGACGCAGATTGCAGATTGCTTCTCGATTTGTCAAACTGGAGGACGCGGTCGTTGGACCGAGACAACTGGAGGAGGTGCATCCGAGAGGCCAAGGCTCGGTATGGGCTGTAGCGCCATTGCATTATCATGTATAATATGCTTTCAAGCCACGAAAGCCATGGAAGGACTCAGTCGACGCAGATTGCAGATAGCTTCTCGATTTGTCAAACTGGACGACGCGGTCGTTGGACCGAGACAACTGGAGGAGGTGCATCCGGGAGGCCAAGGCTCGGTATGGGCTGTAGCACCATTGCATCTCACGTATAATATGCTTCCAAGTCTTACAGTATAATTATTGTCATATTCACAAATTTTAAAGTCCAAGCGTGAAAAACTTTTTTACGCAATAGTATTTATTTATCTATAGAAACGGAGGAGAATTTATAAAGTAAATATTGGCTACCTTACCCATAACATTGGAATGAAAACCCATAAGGATAAAGTTAGATAATAGTTTAGACGTTGGAATCATTTCGAATAATATTGATGAAGAAATTGTTTCTGATGCAACCGCGTTTGAGGCATCTTCAAATATCAACATTTCTTAAAAAATAGACTTAGCATAGTCTATTCCAGAAATCTTTGAAAAGTAAGACTTTCATATTATTTTGTCATTTGGCTAAGGGTGAAAAACAATTTCAGATTGATGTACGCTACATTTCCTGAATCTGTTTCGATTCTCCACCGAATGGAAACAAAAAATTTCCGACATATTAACGTATTGGCAAATGCGCAACACGTAATATTTTTAATTATTTAAATCATTCAAATATAATAATAAATCAAACTCTTTACTAGGCTGGATTATGAAACTAAGAAGGAGTATGTACGAAATTCGGTCAACTAATTGCCATACATTGTAGTAGTTCGGCATTGTTAGTCATATGTATATAAGTAAATATAAATGGATAATTTTATAATAATATTATTTAATAATTTCTCGCATTGACTACAAAAAAAACGGTTCAAAAATTTAATTTCGTTTTTGTTTTTAATTAATGATTTGTTAAGATAATGTTTTATTTGCACTTTTTACTGGTAGAAAAAAATAGTCCTTTATCTTAAGTTCAATAAGAATTTTGATAGTTTTTGAATCATCATTCAATTGCATATGATTTGCATTTCAAAATCGATCTTAGCCTAATCTTGTGTTACGAGTTAAAACGTTTTTACTATTTAATACAACATCTTAACTATGATTTGACGCTGAATATGTATCAGTAAGTTAAAATTTTTCTGAAAAAATTATAAGATGCATTCGCTTTTAAAACTCAATCATTCTAATTATGTGAAAACTGAGTTTTCCTAACCTGAACGTATAATATATAAGATTATGGGCAGTTTGTCCATTTATAAATAAATAAATAAATTACTTAAAAGTGCTCGCATATTTCAAATGATGTTTTGTCTTGCATATGTCGGAAAATGGACCGATATTTGAAAACTATAAAACAGTTTCTTGAAAAAAAAATCTCGGATTTCACACTATTGTGTTTTATTAATCGTGACCTGTCGGTCTCCGCTGAGACCATTATCAAACTGTTTGAAGACCTTTATCAAACTGCATGATAAATATGTTTAGCAGAGACCGAACCGTCACGTTTAATAAAGCATAATAGTGTTAAAATCCGGAAATGTTTCCTTTAAAAATTTTTTTATAGCATATTTATATATCTAAATTCGTAATTTAATTTTGTATTATAATTTATTTTATTTATGAAATACTAAAATTGTTTTTGATGAAACTGTTAAGAATTACAGATTGAGAGGTAATGTTGTATACGTACTTTTTACCCGAGTATAAGAGTATAAAATTTATATTAAATAGGTATAAAGATCTCTATAAATTAATGGATAGATTATTGATTTTATACATTTATTTTATAGAATACTAGCAAATACCCGCAACTTCGTCCGCGTAAATATCGATACAATGTGCTTTTCATAGTAATGTACGGTATATTTCATATATAATCTGCTTACACTAATTTCTGCGAAAAATGTTACCCCGTTTTAGCCCTTACATATTTTCTTGAGAGTTCAGCACTTTTTATGTTCTATTCCAAAAAAATTTCTGCGAACTAAATTCTAGAAAAGAAATCACTATTAGTGTAAGGCCTCTTTTGCCAAAATCAAAATATAATATTAAAACGCAGCAATAGATTTTTCTCTTAATTTCAATTAATAATTACTTGTACGTATTTTAACTTCCTTTACTTACTTCCTTTTGTCAGTGAGTACACTGACAAAAATCAAAATATAATGTCAAAAATCACCAATAGACTTTTTCACTTATAGACGATCAACAGCATATGATTGAAAAAACTGAATTGGATAAACTTTCTATGTTTTCGTCATAAGCAGCACAATACATACTATATAACGAATGAACCCAGCGAGAAGTCGTACCCACTAAGCACTTTAAAAACCGTAAAAGATATGGTATTTCCCTAAGGTGCGAATACCAACCAAATCGCCAGCCTATTAATACATCTATTGTTTTTGTGCCTCACATCTTACGTACTAAAATAGCCCCCGCAGGATACGCTGGCTAATCATATACGATAGATACCACGCTAGGAACGAAATTTTACTGTTTGAATGTGTGAGTAGGTTACGCAGGTTGGTTGCTACAGGTAGCCGAAATACCTACGACATCAATGGCTTTTTGGCATAGCCTGTTCTTAACAAATCTCAGCCGATGTAGGATGGCTACGATTTTGCTGGTTTGGCCGGCCATGTACCAGTCCAAAGTGGCTACCTACGCTTTTTACATCCACTTTTGTTGGGTTCTCTCTGAAGATCCCTGCTAATTAAGGATTTAATACAAAATCTTAGCTCGATCAAAGATATATGTACTGAGAAAATTGGAGTATAGTATTTAATGAAAAAGTTTAGTTTGTATTGGAGGTGGTGGAAGGAGTTGGGGGATTCAAACTATTTATATACTTGAAGATTGTATTTATAATAGAAATAATATATTTTAAATTTCAAATTAATAGCTTTCATAGTTTCCATGAAAATTTGATTATTATAAGTTTTTGAAAATGAGTCACTTTGTATGGGAGGGGGTAGAAGGCGTGAGGGGAGAAAAATAAAACCTAAAGCAGATTACTCCCAGAGGTAGAGCTAATATTCTGTGAAAGTTTCATTGCAATCGGTGCAGCCGTTTTTGCGTGAAAGCCGGAAAGACAGACAGACAGACAGACAGACAGACACTACAATTATATTTATATGTATAGATGTATAGATGTATAGATTTTCATAAGTACTGCGAACAAAATTTATACGAAAATGTTATAAATTGGTTATATAGGTAAAATGTATAAATTCAAACTCAATCGTTATAAAATCGATCGAGGTGGATACTATTCATTGTATTAATAATTAGTAAGGATTTATATGTTGCTATAAAATTTACACCAAAATTTCCAACCGTTTGGTCTGAAGGGGGAAAAGTAGAAATAAATTGTACCCTCAGTAGAATACAGAAAAAGAAGCGTGCTAAATACATATAGCTGCGAGGGTATAAGGATTGGTACTCACATCATTATACTTTGGTACAACTTTCAAGTTTTTTGTTTCGAAGAAAAAAATTTTTTTTTTAATTTCGGAGTTTTATGAAATTTGTATTGATGGAACTAGAAGGAATGGAGATATATTAGGCATTCGCGAACTGAAAACTCCTTTTTAGTTTAGTTATCCAAAAAATTTCAGTTTGATAGCTCGAAGCATTCGAGAACTATCTTGCGGTCGGTCACTCGAACTCAAAATTTTTCTGTACTACAAGCGACTTTGTACGAATTATATTTCTTAGCGCTACAAACGTTAGAGAAACCCAAACAAACGTACAGACTTCATCTAGAGTATAAAAAAGCGAAAAGCACAGTACGTATGTAATACCTAAAAAATCTATTTCCTGAAGGAAAATACTTCTCATTTTGACGCACTTCATAAAATATGTTAATACACATATAAAACTTTCTATATCGAACCAAAGTGCAGAGTAAAAGTTTTCTAAATCACGCAAAAGAGTGACCAAAAACCGCATTTGTTCATATAATTTATGCGCACACAGATTTTGACTTTAAACGATTAAAATATTTCGATGTGTCTCAATTGTTTAAAAACATGGTATTACTTAAGTACCATCGATCACAATTTTAAACATATAGCTATTATTGCTGATCGCTTCATTTTACAAATGCTTTCCACTTTGATTTGTGTCTAATTACTAAAATAATATTTTTTTTTCATAAAATTGCCAAAAACCGGTATGCTCTTTCAATGTGAATACGCGTCATTCAATTCGTCCTATACTCGTACTGAGTCGCATTAATGGTCGTCGTATCGTAACAGAACTTTGCAGCTAAAGAGATAAATATTCTTGAGTGATCTTATCGTGTCTCCGAATGGAAAAATACACTATGACTACACCATGGCAACCGATTAGGGGCTTTGAAAAACAAACGACCTTACTATACGGGCACGATCAATAGTTCATTTTTTTTCTCTCCCCTTGCACAATACAAAAAGTCAATTAAACAAATTGCTATTCAAGAAGTTTTCTTTTGTACAATTGTTGTAAGATGCAGATAGCAGATCAAACAAAAATTCACTTAGCTAACTGCGAATGCTTTTGGTAGTAGCATACAATCATAGCCTACCTGTGATCAATATAGTTTCAGCATTTTTTTTTTGTTTTTGGTTTGAATGTGGGTAGAATGACGAGATATCTAGCTAAGATCAAGATGATGAGTTTCAAAAATATAATTTAAATAAATAAATAAAAAATGAATCTCTCAATGTTTCAAGTCTGGCGAATACTAGTTTTGAAGAATGTAATCGTGACAAAATGACTGGGTCAAGAGAAACTACACCACAAGTTGGCGTTTGCAAGTACAGAAATCAAAATAGATAAAGTACTTATTCCAGGTCTCCTTCTTGGAAACTGTAAGGGAATCGGAAATCGATGATCTGAGTGACCACAACGATTGATTTTCATTCAGTGCATCGCTAGCAAGTTAGTATCATTTTTCCTTTTACCGGGAATTAGGTGAACCTCGCAGGCAATAATGTCAATCGATTATTGAATACGGCTAGCAACCTGTAGCGTAGCGTAATTAATATTGATTCTGAAGAATACAACGCGGAAACAAACTTGTGAACAAAAATTACTATATATAAAGTGTATCTAATTAACATTTAAAATTGTCGGAAAGTAAGGAATAGAAAAATAGTTTGAAACAATTCTATAGGTGCCATAATGCATATTAAGATAAGAAAAGTAATATATTTCTGTTTACTTGAAATATTTGAATTTGTTTAAAAACGTGCAGTAACGTAAATATGCACTTGTATGTATGGCTAGTAGTCTGCACTATAGTAGGAAAAAAACAATTAATGTAAATTGCGAGAAATATTTGTAGTTAATATTATTTAGATAGAATACTTACACAATTTATCATTTTTCTAGGCTAAATATAAAAATTTATATTTCAACCGGCTCAAATGTTATTATGGAGAATCAAAAAAAAAAATACCACAGGGGAGGTTTGTAATTTTTGTACAGCAAAACCCGTTTGACTGCACACAAGAAAAATGTTGAAAGAATCAGTTCACTTATCTGGGTTTCGCACTTAAACGGGTGTAACAAAAAAGTAATAAACAAGATCTGTTTTTTTATATAAATAAATTCAAATCTTTATTTTGTATAAATTAAACCAATAAAAATAGACTTCTCAATATTTTCCAAAATCCCTCCATCGCTAAGCTTGTGGCATGCAGCGTTATCAATGAAAGGGACAACTTTTTTTGTGATGTTAGCTTTGCATTGAATTCCTTCCATATTTCTGTTCACGTTTGACTGATCATCCATGTTTTCGTATTTGAAAAATATGGCATAGGAACATTCTTACCAATAAAGCATCGAGGTTGTTTCGCGCATCCAATTACGCAGGGATATTTTTCGGATCCATCCATGTTTGCCACAAGAAGAAGAGTTGCTCGTTCTTTCTGGGATTTTCCTACCTTTACTGTGAAAGTATCTTCCGGCAAGGCTTTATAGAATAAAACAGTTTTATCTGCGTTGAAAATATTTTTTTCCCACATTTCTGTAAATACGCAGGTAAGTGCTCCATTAGTATCGGTCTATCAATTCATTCAAAGTACTCGCAACTGGTCAAACCATATTTTGAGCGCATTATCAATTTGTTTGTGCTTTCCCTCTCGGAATCGCTTTTTGCACAATTTTATTTGCGAGTTTACTATCATGTTTTCCTTTTGAGTAATGCGACTAATTGTGCTAATACTGCACCCATATTTTAAAGCAATTTCCTTACGTTTAACTCCCTTTTTAATGTCTTCCAACACAGTTATTTTTATACTCTAGATGAAATCTGAGAGTATTATAAGTTTGCACTAAAGTTTGTAACGCCAAGAAATAATGCTGGCACAGAGCCGCCAAGGGTACAGAAATATTTGTTGTCGCTCAAAAATCTCAAAACCGGATGTCCGTACGTCGGTTCGCTCTCTAGCTTAAAAACTAAATAGCTCAAATTTTGTACACGTCGTTTTTGGGAAAAAGGGAAGATCAAGTTCGTGAGCCGGCCAAATCGCTCTACCCCTTTAGCCCCCCCACCATACAACTGACTCATTTTCAATAATTTACATTGATCAAATTTTCTTGGAAAATAAGAAAGCTAATGATTTGAAATTTGGAATATATTATTTTTATTATAAATGTGATGTATGGCATACAAATTATTTTTATCTCCTCCTCCTTCCACCACCTCTCATACAAATTTCACTTTTTCATGAAACACTCTAAGCCGATTTTCTCAGAACATATAACATTTATCGAGCTCACGTTCTGTACTAAATACTTAATTAGCATTATCATCAAGATAAAAAAAATTAACTGATTAGCTTTACTGCTTCTACCCCTCCCATACAATATGTCACAGTTTCACAACTTCAAAAAAACTCGATTTTCTTAAAAAGTATGAATGTTACTAGTCTGAAATTTAAAAGATGTCAATTTTATAATATTCGTAGCTATTCTGGAAAAAAAAATCATTTAAATCCTCTCACTCCTTCTACCATCATACTAATTGCACAATTTCACTAAATTTACACTAATTTTCTTAGTTCAATTTTTGGAGGTTGCATTTTGCTTAAAACATTTTTATAACTACTTTAGCATGATGGGAAAAAATGAGTTCAAATGTCTTGGGATCACAAAAATTTCTATTTCATCTACCTAGTCGTGCCATAAGTTCTGTCACACGTATATGGGCAATTTTTGTATAAATGAAAAAGAGTTTTTGACAAAGGAAAATATATTTTATTTTGGCATACTAATGGAAGTAAAATAAGCAACAAATTATTCAAAGTGGCCGCCTTTAGCCTTAACACAGCTCTTTAATCTGTTGGGCCAGTCATCGATAGCAGTACGCACTGTTTCTAGCGGAAAATTAGCTACTGCTTCTGTCAAAGATCGCTTAAGGCTCTCGATATTTGGGTGTCGTCTCGTGCACACCATGGACTCTAACTCCGCCCACAGTTTGTAGTCCAGGGGATTCAAATCTGGGCTCCCAGAAGGCCATTCCGTCGCCCTTATAAACTGTGGAATATTGGTTTGCAACCACGCTTGTGTGGTTCGAGCTTTGTGGGCTGGCGCAGAATCTTGCTGGAAAACCCAATGTCGATTGTTGAATAGTGTAGAGTTCAGCGGCTTCACACATCCCTCCAGGATGTCCGTTTGATAATTTTTCGTTGCAGTTTTTACGCCTTTTTCGCAAAAATGAAGCTCGGTGACCCCTACGTAGCTGACACCCCACCATACCATGACTGATGCTGGATGATGTCCTCGCTGTACCCTAGTGGCAACTTCTCGGGCTTCTGCGGAGCTGTGGGCATACACCTTATCATTTTGGCGGTTGAAATGTTCCTCCATCGTAAAAATTTTTTCATCGGTAAACAAAATTTCTCGATGTTTGTTGTTGCCGTACCGCCGAAGGAGCTCTTTCGATCTGGTGCTCCTAATTTGGTTCAACTGCTCAGTCAGCAAATGTCCCGTTGATCGTCGAAAGGCACTCATCCTGAGGTCAGATTTTATGATGCGAGACATACTTCGGGTGGAGATGTTCATCTCTCGAGCCATGGTTCGTTGTTTACGAAGCGGATTTCGACGAATTCGACTCTCGACCGCTTTGATGGCAGCAGAAGAACGTACATCACGCGGACGTCCAGAACGAGGTCGATCTTCAATAGTCTGGATCGCGTTATATCTCTGGATCGCACGATACACAAATCTTTGCGTTATTTTTAACGGGCACAACAACTTGAAAATTTCACTCGCGGATTTTCCACACTTATGTAGTGCAATCACTGCAGTTCGGTTTTCTATTACACCCCATTCCATCTTCACACGTTAACGAACACACTTTAAATGACCATCAACTGTCAACAACATTATGACGTTTATAAAACTGGCCGATATTGAAATGTCACTCATAAAATAAAGTTGTTGCCAATGTGAGAAATTATGTGACAGAACTTATGGCAGGACTAGGTAGAATGTCGTAAGATTGATTTAAACTTGGTTGGATTTATGCATTTCAGCAACATTTAAAAACTATTAATTATGTAAATATGTATTAAACTATTTAGAAATGTAAATTTCTTGCAGCTACTCTTGCAATTATGACATTTGTGACAGTTTTTTTGAAATATTCATTATTTCTTTCAATTCACGGGGACTAGTCGTTTTTAAAAAGCGGGATAATTTAGGAATATCGATGGGTAAAAATGAAATGACTTGTAATAACATAATAACGAAAACATATTAATTTAATTTTACATTTGAAGTGAAGGATTATAAGCTGATCAATTGAAACATTAGTTTTGGCGATTTTCATTTTAGAAAAAAATTTTGAGCCTTCAACGTTCAAAAACCTCTAGCCAAAAATAGTACTTTTGAACATAAAGTATGTGTGCTTTAGTTTTCCCAAGTGAAGTAAAATTATCTTTCCGCTAGAAAAAAAATTGGCGCTGCGTGCACTTAAGCGGGGTTTTTTATCACAGGAATTTGATTTTCAATATAAAAAATGTATTCCAAATAAGCGGGTTCCGCACTTATACGGGTTCGCACTTATCCAGATGCAATTTATATCGAAATGGGTACAAGACATGCGAAATTTGTGCAAAATATTTCGTGTTAAATTTAAAGTTTGTAGCTTTCATAATTTTCAAAGAAATTGAACATTGTTTTTGTAAAATTGGGTCATTTGTATGGGAGGTGGCAGAGGAAGTGGAGGGTTTTAGATGATTTTGAAACTGCTTATCAACATCCTTATCATCATTCATTGTTAAAATTTTAAAGTCGATAGCTCTCATATCTTCGAATGAGAAATGTTTTTTTTTTAATTTCAAATATAGAAATTTTTATGGGAGATGAGATGTAGGATGGAACTGAGGTTGATATTATTTTAAACATTATTCGCAATTATTAAGTGACAAATTCTGGCAAAATTTTAAGTTTATACTGTTTGTAGTTTTAATGGATATCGATATACATTCGTACGGGAAGGGGTAGTAGCAGTATACGGAAAAGAACAAAATTTTAAATTAATTTATAAGAGTTTATTAGGGCATGTAGACACATCAAGCAGATGTGAACTTAAAACTTTAAACGCGATTTCCTCAAAAACCAAATTTTCGATAAGTGTCGATACGGTGAGCAAGATTTTTCGAAAGCCTTTTTACTGATGAAAGTTTATTGGTTTATTTTACACGTAGTCGAAGAATGCGATAGCAAAGGTTTTTATTTATTAAGAATAAAAAAAAAATTAATTGAAGAAAAACGAAAAAATTCGGTCGATAATATTGGGAGTACAAAGTGAACACCGCCGCTTTTTTCAAAACTAGAGCCTTTATTGTGCAAAAGTGGTTAAATATTTATTATTCAAAGAAATGCCCATCGCTAACCACAACTTTTTTCCCATCTTTCTGGCAGCATATGGATTCCGTGTGGAAAAAACTGCTTTTCTTTTGAGCCGATCCACGAATCGACCCAATTTTTGGCTTCTTCACAAGAATGGAAGTGCTGCTCAGCCAGACCATGTGTCATCGATCGGAATAGGTGGTAGTTGGAAGGGGCGATGTCTGGAGAATGCGGCAGGTTGGATATGACGTCCCATTTCAGTGTTCCCAGATAGGTTTTCACAACGTGAGCAACATGTGGCCGAGCGTTACCATGCAGCAAAATCACTTTATCGTGTATCTCCTCATACTGCGGCCGCTTCTCCTTCAATGCTCGGCTTAAATGCAGTTGTTTTTTGTACCGATCTCTCGTGGTATCACCCGGTTGCATCAGCTCATAACACACCACGCCGAGCTGGTACCACCAAATACAAAGCATGATTGTCGAGCCATGGATATTGGATCCACTTCTCATCGCCTTACTTTTGCATCATTTCCAAGCTTTTCAAACGATGTGAAATGGCTTGTTAAGTCACGCCCAATGAATTTGCAAGTTGTTGTTGCGTTTGGCATGAATCTTCATCCAGTAATGCCTCCAATTCTGCGTCTTCAAACTTTTAAACCGCTCCTTGATTTCTACGCCGAAATCACCCGTTTTATAGCATTGAAACCATTCGCGATACGTTCATTCACTAACAGCACCCTCACCATAAGTTTTAACAATCATTCGACGCGCCTCAGCAGCAGATTTTTTTGGAATTGAGGTAAAAAGCAAAACTTCCTATTCGAAGTTATAAGTTATATTCGCACTCACAAAAGTATATGACACGGATAAAACTTCACATATCTAATGATGAGGAGTTATTGACAGATGCGTAAGTTTGCCATGTGACATTTCTGATCCGCCATTGTTGATCAGCATTTACTGGTGGCGCCATTTATTGGGAAACGCCGGGTTTCAATTTGTACTCCGGATAAAAAACATTATCCTGGCTGTAGGCTGTGGGCAGTATGTTGGCCTACAATGTAAAAGTCCTGATTGTTTTACGAGTGCAGTCAAACTTCTTCGTAGCTACCTAGCCAACAGATACCAGCGAGTCAAAATTGATCATGTTCTATCTTCATCTTTACCCCTTATGTGTGGTTTCCCCAAGGGTCAGTCTTAAGTCCATTGCTTTTTAGCATTTACATTAATGATCTACCGGATATATTACACGAGTGCATTCTTCATTTGTATGCGAATGATGCACAGATCTACTTAAATAGGCCTATTCGGTTAGTTGAAGACTGTGTTGAACGCATAAATGAGGATATTGCTCGCATATTAAGTTCCCCACCCAATAGTTAAAGATACCCCTCTTGTTCCAAATTGATGTAAAGAATCGAGGTATAACTCTTGACTCGCCTCTGAGTGGATGTAAGCATGTCGCTTCTGTCCTAAAAAGGTATATGGTAGTCTGCAACGACTATGGGTTTTTGCTAGTGTCCTACCCTTGCATACTAATGCTCGTTTAATATCTAATTCTACCTTTCTTCACTTACGGCAGTCTAGTATTTCCTAGACATGACTCTAATTGTCAACAGAGGCTACACGTGGCTTTCAACGACTGTATACGCTTTGTCTTTGAACTAAGGCGTTATGACCATATATCACAATATTAGACGAGCATTTTAGGGTGCACTTTATCCTCTTTCCTGAAGCGCAGATCACTTATTTTCTTGCATAATATCTTACCGACCGGTGAACCGCTTTATTTATGCGATTACTTAATACCTCTGAAAACCATAAGACATAATAAATTTCTTGCTCCATATTTCTTTAAGACGGTTGATGAGTGTTCCTTTTTCGTTCAGACCATAAGAATCTGGAGCAATCTTCCGCCACATATTCAGCGTGTTAATGATTCGAGTACATTCAGGCGATTTGTGTATTTCTTAGAGTTTTAATTTATTTTCCTTTGATTTGATTTGTAGTTTCTTCAAAACATATTTTTGGCTTCTTCAATATTGTATTTTCTATTCTGTTTTCTACTTCATTAACAAATAATTTTTACTCTATTTTTTTTAGGTTCTTTTAGGACTAGATTGAGATTTATAATCTGATTGTATATACTATATAAATAAAATATCAAATATCAAATTTCAAATCCCGGTCGATGAATAATTCCAGCTGACGTTGGTATATTTCTATTCTATTCTACAATGGCACGACAGCCCAAATCGGACTTTGGTCTCCTGATCTTCAGGGTCCTTTAATATTTTTCATTACTTATTCTATCTAAAAATTTTAATTTTCGTAGATTGAGGTAACTAAGGTATACCCAAGCGAGTAGTGTGCTAGAACTCCGCGTCGACCGTGATTTGAACTCACGACCTTCGCATTATAGACCAAAACGCTACCCACTAGGCTACACCCTAGCTTGTTGGTATATTTGGGTCACCACAATCTGCGAAATCAGGAAAATTTTTGGATAGGGTGATGGTCTAGATATAAAGGCTCATATTGCGCTGTAGTAACATTGAGAAAAGAAATACTTTAAGCCCTTTGAAAATCAAGTTGAATTCTTTTCTAAATTCAGTTTATTAGATTTAAGTTTCCGATTTACATTCAAAACATTGGCTAATTCTATATGAATTCACAAGTCGTCCCTCTGTTTCTTTTCAGGAAATACCATTCACTATGACGAATAATTCGTGTGTATAGTAATTGCATCGACCTTATCTGATCATTGTTCGCTTTAACTTATTAAAATGAAATCCATACATAAAGTTTAACGATCATCAATTTGATTTATTTTTAGTTTTTGTAAATCGTTTCGACGGAACTGAAAGCTTATAGCCGAACACAAAAAAAAAAATAAAATAAAATAGTGAAATTTATATTCGATAAATCCCAATCTCTGGTCACTATTTAAAACTACTTTCGAACTTTTTTAACGTTTTATAGCTTAAGTTGTCCATCTGAGGCCATGACATTTTTCATCATAAATTTTTTTCCCATTCCGCATAGCCTAGAAATGGCCCAATTTAAAGTAAAAAACGATGTGTTGTAATGCATAAATAGTAGTACAGTATTTATTTAAAATGCAAATATGTATAACTCGATTTTAATGACTTTATAGCGAGAGAGGCGAATTAATTTTTAGACCCTAGCATGAATCTTTTACAAACGCAGATTTTGAACAACATTACATGGAAAATTTTCCGAGCGCCGATTGACGAATATCGATGAACATGCTTCCGAAGAAACCGGATTTTTGTTCATGAGAAGATAATAATTTAAATCCAAAGCTTGTAATGTTAAAAAAGCTCGGGTATAAATTGGAGATGCAATTAAAGCACACTATTCTGCTTTATTAATCGTGACGTTTCGTTTCGTGACTTTTTTATCAAACTGATCTTATTATTTATAACCAAGAAAAATAGAAAAAAAATACTTTAATGCATTAAATAAACCGACTGTCATTTCAGCAAGATGTATTTCTCTTGCCTCTAAGCTTTGAATATCCCTTGAATAGAACATTTTGTTAGAGCATAGCTAATTTCACTCTGTGAGATGGGGGCAGTAGAATACAGCCACAGCCTGTCCTGTTTGCCTTAAAAATGACAAATAGCCTCACTGGATCATTAGCTTATCACCATCTTAAAATCCAAGTGATGCTAGAAACGGATGCATCGCCTCGGATTCTACGGTTACTACTTTTGGTATTCGAAAACGGACTATGATTGGCTTCTGAAACTTTCAAACTTTGAATTACGGAGGAAGGGCTTGGGTCACTCGGTCCATATACCGTCAATCAATGATCGATCGTGAAATGGAGAACTATAACATCCAAATCTTGGGCTTGAGCGAGATCAGCAGAAGAACGAACCTCGAGCGGAAACACCATTCTGTACGTTGGTCCTAAGTATGAAGCCAAAAATGGAGTGGCGGTCGTTTTTATACCGAGAGCGAGAAACAGTCTCTTCAGCTGGGAACCAATCTCGGATAGGATTATCGTCGTCAGTCCCAAAACCAAGGTCAGAAACGTCACAATTCTGCAACTTATGCTGCAACACCTGGTGACAAAAATGAGTTTTATGGCCAACTGAGTGCCCCGCAACAAACCTCTATTCGGGACGATCCCCCAGATAAGAAAGAAATAGTTTCCACCGATTAATGACGAGAAAGAAAGCCCCAGGTATAGACGGACTACCAACCGAACTTCTCAAACTGGAACTAACAGCCGATTTATTCCTACAATTCTTTACTGAAGTGTGGAATGAAGGAAGATATCCAGCTGAATGGAAGCAGGTTGTCATTGTGAAAATGCCGAAGAAGGGTAATCTTCGGGTTTGTGGCAATTGGCTAAGGTAATTCTCAATGGGATCCGTAAAGGATCATGTTGATCAGACCATACAAATACCATACGGATAATATTGGAGCAGTCAGCCAAAATAGTTTGGCCACTACATCTCATGCTTCTGGGCTTCGAGAAGGCTTTCAACGGTGTTAAGCGAGATTACATATGGAATACTTTGCGTAGGAGAGGTATTCCAGATAAGATCATAGCTATGATGAAGATGCAAGAGATATTCCGGCCAGATGTGATCTCAAACGATGAACTTTGGAATACAACTGAACAGACTAAAATAGGCACTGAGATTGAAAAGCGGAAATGGCAGTGGATCGGTCCTACTTTGAGGAAACCAGAGTAAAACATCACAAGACATGCTCTGGATTATATTCCTTAAGGAAGAAGTCCGGTAACATGTAGCACATGAAAGCGAGTAGTTGAGCAAGAGATCAGAAGAATAAACAAGTCCTGGCGGCAGCTAAAGGCTGATATGCTCAGGCTCGCGCCTTTTGGAAGAAACTTTTTCTGTCTAAGGAGGTCTTAACAGGGAATTGATAGGTTGATTGATACCTAATTGCAATGAGACGTGTATAAATGATTACAATCTCGTTGCCCTTCGACTTGCTGTCCCTCTTATTACAACTTTGCAGTAATCCGATGTGCTCAGACTTGCTGAGACTTTGGTGATACTTCTCATTTACTAGAATAAAATAATTAAATTTCAACCATCTCCCATAATACTAACGTGAAATTTTGAGGATCATTACGGCATGGGATGGGTTGTTACCCTTTCGCTACATTTTTTTTTTATTTTTTAGACAAATAGACAAATAGTGCACTGAAATTTAACGTCAATCGGGATTTGAACTCACGATCTTTGCATTGTAGAGCAACACGCTTGATAATCATTGCCCGTAAACATTTTCGGTCCGACATCCGATTTAAAAATAATCGATATTTAAAATGTCACTTCTGTGGACCGAGTGTCCTACGGCTAGGTCCGACTCCCATTTTTCTGAGCATATTTTTTTCTAAACTAAAGGATGAAGTTTAAAAAAGCCTTGTCAACGAGCCAATAAAAACGAGAAAGGCTACGATAAGAATAAAAGCTTACGAGGAGTTAATGAAAAGGAAGAAGCGATAAAAGTTTTCTTTTCTACTGTTTTCTCGCCTTTTCGTGCGTACCCCAAACTAGAACAAATAATTGGTTGTCAAGAGTTCCAGGGACAGCGAAACACTGGCTCAAAGTGTGACATCCGTTCAGGTTACATACAAATATATAACACAATTTTCCCGTACTCATGAAGCCAATTTTGTTCATCAAGTCTACCATGTTCTAATTTGGCACACCTCATTTTCATAATTAAGGTATGGAAATGGCAGAAAACAATCAAAATATGTTTCTTCATCCCTTCCTTCTTTTTTTACCTACGCAAGATGTAATAATTTCTTAAGTCACAAAATTTTACAAAACTCTCCACTTTATCTAAAAGGTGTTTTTTTTTAGAGGCGGAGAACTTTAAATTGGCAACACTGCTTTCTGTGATAGCCGATTTGACAATTCCCGGTTGTTTTGGGGTTAGTTCAGTTTGGCAATTCATCACAAATAGACTCACGATGCAGCAATGCTTGCAAATTGTTCAAATTTATTTTAAAAACCATGGTTGAATTCGAGAAACTCATCGGGCATTACGTGAATTTGATGGTGCTCGTAATCGTCCATCAGAGCGATTAATTCGAGAAATTATGTGTTGTTTTCGCAATACGTTTACTCTAAATGGTAATACGCATCCCATAAGCTAGGGTAAAGCCTAGTAGGTAGTGTGTTGGTCTTGTAATGCGAAGGTCGTGAGTTCAAATCCCGGCCGGCGCAAAATATAATTCCGACACATTGCCTGCTTGGGTATACCTTGGTCACCTCAATCTAAGAAAATGAAAAATTCGTAGAAAGAGGGTTGTGCGAAGGGCTAACAACCCTTCCACAATAAGTAAAAAAATGTTAATGAGCCTTAATATCAGGAGGCCAAGGTCCGATTTGGGCTGTAGCGCCATTGTAGAATTGTAGAATACCATAAGACGTCGTACAGTTCTCACACAACAAGCGATTAATGGTGTGTCAATTCGTCATCTTGCTCAACCATTAAACTTGTGTTCATCCACTTTATGGAAAACTTTGAGTAAAGGTGGTTTACGTGTTTACAAGATTCAACTTGTATAGGAATTGAAGCCACAGGATCGTCGTTCGCGCCGTACATTTGGTGAATGGGCCGAAGGAAGCATTGCTGTTGATCCACAATTTCATTTGAAAATTTGTTCAGTGATGAAGCACACTTTTGGCTAAATGGCTATGTCAATAAGCAGAATTGCCGCATTTGAAGCGACGATAATCTACAAGCCATTGCCGAAACACCATTACATCCAGAAAAAGTTACCGTATGGTGCGCTTTATGGGCCGGAGGAATCATGGGTCCATATGTCTTCAAAAATGATGATGTTCAGAACGTTACAGTCAACGGTGAGCGGTACAAAGACATGATTACTAACTTTTTCATGCCTCGATAAGAAGGCAATGTCGCAGACATGTGGATTCAATAGGACGGCGCCACATGCCACACAGCGCGCGATACAATTAATTTACTGAAAAAAACATTTGATGATCGATTAATTAGCCACCTCGTTCGTGCGATTCGACGCCATTAAATTTGTTTCTCTGGGGATATTTAAAGTCCCATATCTACGTTAATAAACCAGAAACTATTGAGCACTTGGAATCCAACAATGCATTATTGCCGAAATACAGCCTGATTTACTGCGAAGAGTGTGTGAAAATTGGACTTCCAGATTACGCCATGTACGCGCCAGCCTCGGCGGCCAAATACCCGAAATCATATTGAAGCATTATTGCCATAAAATTATCTTTCAAAAAAAGCCAATTTCATGGAAATTAAAAATATTTTTCTCTGTTCTATTTCAATTTAAAGCTCTCCGTCTTTAAAAAAACACCCTGCAGAGGACTGTAATTGAGCATTATTCACAATTGTAGATCTCTTATGTTTTTGAAATTTTTTTTTTTTTTTGTTTTTTAAATCAACACAGTTTTATAGTCGGTTTATCATTAACGCATTAGATGTTGACACTTCAGGTGACGTGATGTTTCTTAAATAAATAAATCGACTGCGTCTATTAATTTGTTGTTTTTTTCTTATATATTTTAAGATAGGTAGTCAGCTAGTCAAAGGGCATTCTATCGCTTTCGGTCAACCTTGCACAATTTTAAGTGATAATGGCATGCGCTAATTGACTTTTTAAGTACGTATTTCTAGTCACACAGCTAGACTATTGATTGTAACATTTTAAGAATATAACGACCGAGTTTTTATACTACACACATCCCGCAATCTTTCTGTCGAGATAAGACTAAAAAAAAATCCTACACATGTGAGTGCTTCTAAATTGTTATCAAAACTCATTTTACTTATTTTAGACACATTACTTTGTCTTCGTTTAGAGGAAGCTCGAGATATTTTCTTAGATGAAGTAACATAATATGTATGTTAATTTTTTTTCCAGAATCGCTATTTATATAAATATTATCAGTGTTTTATTTACCGTCAAATATTCTTGAAATTATCGGATTGGTTTACTTGAATGCACTTTTTTTTGATTATGTAATGTATGTTATGTAAGGTCTGTTGTCTGCTGTAAAAATGTACCAAATTATTGAATGCTATAGAAGAGCATTATCTCATTCAACGAATCGATTGAGTGAGCACGTGACTAAAAATTCTAACGAGTGTAGACTAGATCTGCTTAAATGATTACAATTAAATCGAATATTTTGAGTGATTATTGTACATATGCAAGGTTATGGCATATACAATTAACACTCGAAATAACCGCAATGTTTACGAGTTTTGTAGAAATGTGTATTGTTAATAAATTCTACTTAATCAAGATAAAATTCAACTTATTACATTTTTTATTTAAATTTTACTTCACGCAAATAAATAAATACGCGGTACAGATTATGTTATAAGGCGGGCCGAGCGCTTTAAAACTTTATGACTAAATGGCGAGAAATTGTCTACATAACCTATTAAATTAATAAAAATAATAAAATTTTTTTGAGCCCCCTACACTCTTTCATGTTTTAATATGTTAAACACTTAACAATTCTACTTAAGATAACACAGAAATTATTTTTCAAACTTTAATAATTCACTTCGCATAATATACACGTTTTAACCGAATGCAAATATAATTTCAATTAGGCTAATCTCGATTTAATCAGATAAAAGATACTATTGCATATATTTCCAAAAATAATAATCCTCTCGATTTGAGCCTTATCTGACAATATCAGTTCAATCACGGACAGAAGTCGTATATAATCATCCATATTGTATTTAAAAATATAATATGCTTGATCAGATAGCAACGTTCCAGCTGTACGCTACCTTTTGTTTTATATTATTCAATAGATCTGAAGAAAAACAACTGAACGTTAATTACGTCAATATCGACTGATCTACATATCTTCCACGAATTTTCAACAATTTATACATAACATTTTTAAAAAGCCAATTTATAGATTACAAACATATTCATACTGAAGGACTTGCCTCCAAATCGTTAGATCGATCTTTTTTCATTTGTTATCGTCACATTTTTTTTAGACATTTTATTGACAATTCATGTCTAAATTATCAGCACCTTTTCGTTCTATAGAAAGATAAATAACTAATTCGGCTGAATGTAAAAGTTTAAAAAACAAAAAAGAAACAAATATGAAATGTTCGATATCTATCCTGTATATGGTGTTTATTCACAGAGGTTGCCGTAGATTGGATGATCTTGTATATTTACTTTTGATGAAACTGTCAAGCAGTAGACTGATTGGTTTTTTTTTTGCTAATCAGAAAATCAATCGACATGAAAATTGACTTTAGCAGAAAATCACCAATTGGAATATTTGATAGCCTTATTGAAGTATAATTGGCAATCTTAAGAAAATTTTTGCTTTCAAATTATGTATTACAAGACATCAATCAAACAATTACACCTGCATTTTGTGTAATAATTCAATCTTTTGTTTGTTCATGTCAACATTGCATTTTTCATATTTCAAGTTAAATAGATAAAATTTCATGTCAAGGTTGATGAGGAAGAACATGAGAAACTAACAAGTGAGATATCAGCCCCCCTAGACAGATATTGACATACCCCAAGAGTATAATTGTTGGTCCACCTATTTTATCCTACCATATATAGGTAATATTTATTTAAAAACATGCTTACGTTGTATTTCTTTTACATATTTATTTTATCTCAATAATAAAAAGATCTAAAGATTAGATCTAGCTGAGCTGTCTGTCATGTAAAATAAAATATTAAATACTATGTAGCTAATTCATATCACTAAATTATAACAAATTGCACAAATCCTTGCATAATTTATATGCAAGGCCAACAACTATGTATGTATAACAAAATTGTTTACTGATTATTTCTCACATAATTTACAATTTATGGCTTTTCTAAATTTTCACGATTTTTATCACCTGAGTAAGAGATATCTAATCGCTTTTGATATGTCATTAAGTTTTCCCCTCGAACGAATTTCCAAAATGTTGTAAATATCAAGAGGGCTTAAAAAACACTTGTACAGGTATCAAATCATCATAGTTGTATAGGTGTTGTAAAAGTGTTTTATTTTTTTTATTTTTTTTTATACCAATGTACCTTTTTTTTCCACCTGTGTGGTTAAAACGAGGGAACGATCATAGCTACGGTTTCACTCTACTTGAGTTCAGAGGCCCGAAAATAGTTGCCTACTGAGCAAAAAAACCGCCTATACAGATGAAAATTTTAACCGGTTGTTAAAAAAAATTAATACACGAAGAAAATTGAACGGGCGAAGAAGAGTGTTCGCAGTTCGTTTAATGAAATGCTAAAGGTAGCTAAAATTATAATTTAAGTACTGAACGATGGTGCAGATTTTGAGTAATTTTCAATCCAGCTCATCTAGAACAGCGCTTCTCAATGTTCGTAGACCCGTGAAAATCATAATATGCGAAATTATTCACGGTGTCCCGGAGGATTGGTTTGAATTTAAAGAAATTATGAGTTCGCAGCGGTCCAAATAGGTATATCAGATCTAGATATGTGTACTCGAAATTTCGATTTAAGTATGTACATATGTACATTTAAACTGAAGTAAAGAATTTGTTCTCTAAACCTATGATCTAATTTATTAACACGTTGACTGCCAACTTTATCTCGAGTTATTTCGTCCCTTTATGACTAACTCGTAAAATTAAAAAAAAAAAACAGTTACTTTTGGATTATTACTATGTACTATTATTAAAACTTTTAAAAATACATATAACATGATTAAATCAAATTGGCTCTTTAGACCGGAGTCGTGAAGAATTCCGTGGCAGTCAACGTGTTAACCATAATTTCTTTGAAAAAAAATTTACTACACTACGAATCCTTAGTTTTATAAAAAAAAAAATACAACAATGAAAAGATTTTATTTCTGCAAGCTCTACAAATTTCAGTCAGAATGATTTTTGAACCGATTGAAAACGCGGCGAATAGAAATTAAACATATTTAAAGTATCATTTATCTCGACAGTTATAGTTCAAATCCACAAAAAAATATATAGATAAAATATATAATTTACAGCTGCTCTAACTTTGTAATGAGATTTATTCATCAAAGCAACATTTTTTTATTAATTATTAAGGTCCGCATATACCTATGTATAGTTACTCCATGGGACACTAGAGGCGCCTTACTATACAGTCACTCACAGCTTAAATGATGCAGTCAAGAATTTTTGTAAGTTTTCTATAAAAAAAAAGTATAGGAATAAAGTTTCGTTTAACGTCTTCAAATAGTCACACTGTTGTATGAGTTTCTTTTAATTCGACTAATATCAATTGCAGCTGAATTTAGATTAAACATAAACAATTCGGTGAATACTCTTTAAAATAGCGTCACAGCTTAAATGATGCAGGCAGAAAATTTCCGAGAATATAACGACTAGTCTCCACTCCATGTTCACAGCCTATGATTTCTTACTATTACAATAGGGATTTCTAGTCGCAAAGTGAAGTTCATTGTTTTAGTTTCCTCCCGATCGTATCGCTTATCGAAAATGGGTCGTCGTACAAGCATTAAGGAACGCGAATTAATAATACGCCATTTTATTTCTGGAAAAAATCAAAGGTGCATCGCGCAAATTGTTAACAAAAGTGCATCTACTGTACAAAACATTATTGAAAAATATTCACGCGAAAATCGAATTGAAAATAAAGGGAGGAAAGCCCCGAACAAAATTTTCACAGACCACGATGAACGATGGATTACCAGGAAATCCCGGAAAGAACTGTTGCTCAGTGCTCCAAAGCTGGTTGAAAAAGAAGTTTCGTACTGAAACAGTGCAACTAATAGTGCATAAAGATAATTTACATGGACGATTAGCAAGAAACAATCCCCTGATTAGTTCTAAGAACGTGCGTCTTCGAATGGAGTTTGCCCGTACATACCGAAACAGCTCCCAGGACTTTTGGAAAACGATAATTTTAGCAGATGAGAGTAAATTCAATATTTTTGTATCAGATGGGAAGGTTTCTGTTTGGAGAAAGCCAAATGAGGAGTTAAAACTTGAGTATTTGCGGCCTACTGTTGGGCATGGTGGAGGTCATGGTTTGAGGCTGCATGTCCTCTGCAGGCGTCGGAAAACTCCACTTTATAGAAGGCAATATGGACAAACACATGTACATGGACATCCTTAAGCAGAATTTGAAAAGCAGTGCCGAAAATATGGGAATAAAGGACAATTTTAGCTTCTTCCATGATAATGACTCAAAGCATTCATCCTATCTTGTTAGGGAATGGAGGCTATAGAACTGCTCTCATATCATTAAAACGGCACCATAATCACCCGATATAAATGTAATTGAGCATATATGGGCAAAACTCAAACTAGAAATTAGAAAGCACCCCATTACTAATAAAAACAGTTTAAAAAACGCGCTGTTGGAAGAGTGGGATAAAATATCCTTAAGCTATACGAAGACATTAGTAGAATCTATGCCAAAACGGCTTTAGGCAGTATTAGGTCATAAAGGCGATCCTGCAAAATATTAGAAATCAAAGAAAAGAATTAATTCATTAAATATTCTACATTTTTTCCATGATGCATCATTTAAGCTGTGACGTATTTTTTTCCAGATTTCAATTTTTTAAAAGGTAAATTCGCAAGTGTCGATTGTGACATTTCTAATACAGTGAGTCTCCTTCTTGTATGGAGTGACTCTACACTGCACGGACAAGGGCTCGCTTCAACGACTCAATATTTGGGTGTTGAGTAGAGCAAGCCATGCCCTCTAATACGGACCACAACTTGTAATCCAACGGGTTGAGGTCTGGACTACCAGCTGGCCAATCATCCGTTGATATGAAGTCCGAAACGTTGTTTTTGAGCCACAGTTGAGTCGTTTTTGCTTTGTGAGCTGAAGCAGACTCTTGCTGGAAAGTCCACGGCTTGTTGGCGAATATTGATTGGTTGAGAGGCTTCACAATGGATTCCAAGACGGTCGATTGATATACTTTGGTCGATGTTTTCACTCCTTTCTCGCAAAAATGGAGCTTGGTAACGCCATCGTAGCTCACTCCCCACCATACTATTACAGACGCGGGATGGTGGCCTCTTTGGACCCTCGGGATGAGTTGGGATGCTTCTCTGGATGACCGAGCATACACACGGCCGTTCTGTTTATTGAACGATTCTTCTACGGTGAAGATTTTCTCGTCAGTAAACAGAATTTGTCTGTGAGCGTTCTTCGCGTACCGGCTGCGTAACGCTTTCGATTTTCGCTTGCGTTTTTCCTTCAATGCGGCCGTGAGCAGGTGTCCAGTGTGTCGCTTGTACGCGCTGAGTCCCAAATCTTCTTTAATAATGCGAGGAATGGATTTGTGCGAAATATGCATTTCCCGCGACAAGATTTTCTGTTTTCGCAGCGGTTTTCGGTCGATTCGTTTCTTCACGGCTTTGATCGCTTTCGGAGTTCTCCCAGTGCGCGGACGGCCGGATCTTTGATTGGTGTCGTACTCCACCAGTATCCTTAAACAACTTCACAGCACGATACACAAAATTGCGAGTGATTCCAAGCGGTCGCAACGTCCGAAAGATATCGCCTTTTTCCATGTTGCATTTTAGTAGGCCAACTACAACAATACGATTTTCGATGTCGCCCCATTCCATGATTGTAAACAATTGATGCCAAAAACTTTTTACGTGGCATTGAAGCAGAAATGTCAACTGTCAAATCGCAGTCAAGACGAAATGGATGCGCTCAATATTGCATTCGTAATGAATGCGTTTAGTTTGGTACCAATATTTATGACTTGACTAGGTACAAAATTTTTGTTTGTAAGATTTGCATTTTTTTTTAATGTCCTGCACGAAGGTGTTAATAACTTCAAACCCAATCAACCAATCACATTTCCATTAAACCACTTCCCTCACTAAGGTTCCAATATAAGGATATTCGAGAAAAAAGTTTAGGTTTCCAGCGGCTGCGGTAGAATTGTTTGCTTATAAAACACTAAATTTTCACCTAAATATGCGATTTCGAGTATACGCCCCCCTTAATGTACAGTGACGCACCGTTTGTCTGTCTACAACATAACTCTCGAAAGCTTTGACCTATCGTGCTGAAATTTTTCATATGTGACTTTAAGTTCGTGAACGGTGATTATACAGGAGTTCGTTATAGCAAAGTTGCACTGTATTTGAATTCTAAAAAAATAATTAGTCATATTCTTATCGAATTATATAGTTAAAGGCTTCCGATTGTCAACCATACCCAAAAACATAGCCAGTCTATCTGGCAATATACATACCTGATCTTTTGAGACCACTCTCACGCTTATTTCTTCGGATTTACTCGAGTTATCTCCCAGACATACAGACTAACGTCAAATCGAAACCGACTTTTTTGAATTTCTACGATCTCAAAGAGTAGAAATCGAATGACAAAATTTTATGCGATCACAATAGCTCCGCTTTATTTCGGAACCAAAATTTAACTATAATTATTGTACTGGTACATATCACAAATATTTAAATTATTTTGGTTGTATAGTAAAAAGCTGGCGAAAACCTCAGCTTCATCTGATTAAATCAAGTGCTGTTTCCAAAAGTCGTATGTCTAAACAAATTAATAAGTAAATTCAACCATAAATATTTTTAATAACAATTGCTGTCTTTCAAATTGACACTTATATAATTTATATAATCATTAATCTCTTTCGTATAAAAAGTATAACGCCGTAATACCTTTTTTATTTATCAATAATGAAAAATTTGTATTGATAAATAAAAGAAGATATCAAAAATGACTTAATTTTGCCAATGTATATTAATAGATTATCACATATTAATGTAAATAGTATTCCGAATGTCTTTAATATCGCAATTCGTACGAAACGACCGTAAGTTCCTGTGATTTTCAGAATAGAATTCCCAGAAATTTGTGCAATGGAAATCCCCGGCTTATTGACAAATTGTAGTACTAACATATTTGTTGAAAAATAACGATGACATCATCTACACTAGTACATAATAACATCGGAGGATATTTCAAAGTGATAAGATTGAATAGAATTATTATAGTCAAGCTGTTGGGAGACCCCGGGGTGTTGATTGAGTACATTTCTACGATACTACTCGTATAGTAGTATAAAAAAATGTTAGTAATCGCGAGAAATCATGTTTGCTGCCACGCGATTCACGTAAAAAACTGATAGTATGATACAGCAATGATCGCAAAAATGAGATTCTCTCTCTCTAATTAATTTATACCCTTTTGCTAGCTGTGAAAACATTCGGCGCTTCACAGATTTCCATTCGAATAATTTCTTATTGAAAAGAACGAACAAAACTTCTTCAGTCTTGTCTCTTATTTACCAGCGTTCAGTTTAAATAAAAAAAAACTTGTTTCAAGAAAACTGGCTTATCAATAAATGAGCTGAACGTTTTTTTAGGTCTGCCTAGTATTTACTTGAAAATTTGAATGTTGGTTATATCGATTCGTATTAATTTTAATCGTTTCTAAGCAATTTTATTTTTATTTTTACATCTCAGTGCATAATCTGGAAACTTTATAGAAATCATCGTAAATTACAAATTTTACGAATAATAAAAGGTCCACGAAAAGATGTTTTATTGAGAAATTCTGTGGAGATAAAAATAAGCCGATTAGCTGAATTTATCGCGTAAAATAATAGTACATTATTTTGTTATTGAAGCAAGCTTTTACATGAAAATCTTAAAATAAGGAGAAAAGGAAAAGCTAACGAGCCTGGCAAATGGGGGCTTTTTTCGTATCAGTTCACTTACACTAAATTATTAATCAATACGTAGAAAATTGTGCAGTGCAGTCGAGTTGTTTTGATTTTTTGGAGTCAAATATTTTGGCGGAGAAAAATTGTTTTTTTGTTCTTGGTATTTCGAAAATGAAGAAATTGTCCGAAGTACAAATTTAAAATATAATAGGGCTTACAAATTTAATTTTCTTCTACTTCAACTTATAAATAATTTATTGCGAATTGCATTAAAGTAGCATGAAAAAATACAAATTATCCTGACTCTTGTCAAAAATGCTAACATTCATCAACTTAATGACGAGGAAAAATATTGAAAGAGTCTCCCAAATACAACTTAGTGATTTCTATTCTTGGCTTTACGCCCAATCATATCATATTCTAGATGAAATAGGAAAGATTTTATTGTACCGGAAAATATGTCATCTCAAATTCTTTCGAATAGTGAATATTAACTTTTGTATGGGAGGTGGTAAAAGCAGAGTGGGGAGGTTTGTAATTTTTTTATGTAACACCGAACGTAGTATACAAAATGTTTCATGCTGAATTTAAAGTTTGTTGCTTTGATAATTTTCGAGAAAATTTAACGATTTTTGTCTGAATTTATGGCCTTTGTACGGGAGATGGCACAGAAAGTGGGAGGTTTTGGATGATTTGTAATCTGCTTATCAATATTCTAATCACACTGCTTTGTTATAATTTTCAATTCGATAGCTCTAATATATTCGAAGGAGAAATACTTTTCTTGAGTTTCCAATAGAAAAATATGTATGGGAGGTGATAGAAGGAGTGAAGCGAAGTTCATATTTTTTTTAGCATTTATTGCAATTATTACGGAATAAATTTTGACAAAAAATTTTAAGTTTGTACTTTTTCTAGTTTCAATGAAAATCGATTAAATGCATTTACCAAAACTGTGCATTTGTATGGGAGGGGGTAGAAAGAGTATTCGAATCAAATAAAATACTTTTCTCACAATTTAAAGTTGATACCTTTGACGGTTTCGGAGAAAAATAATTTAATTAAAATTCTGAAATTTCGTGAAATTCGTATGGGAGGAGGCAGAAGAAGTGAGGTGAAGTTAATAGTTTTTCCAAAATTGGTTGCAAATTTAAAAAAATTGATTATGGCAAAGATTGGTTCTTTTAACTTTGCTAGTTGCAATAAATACATTTTTGAAAATTGTGCATTTGTATGGGAGGTGGTAGAAGGAGTAAGGGGATCAATTCAATATTTTTCGACGTTAATGATATTTAAATCATTATACTATGACCTAATTTTCAACTCAATAGCTGCAATGGTTTCGAAGAAAAATCAATTTCTTTAAATTTCGAAATTTCATGAAATTTGTATTGGAGGGCGTAGAAGGATTGGGGCGATATGTCCCGTTCACGAACTTAAAGTTACTTTTTTGCTAAAAATGACATATGACAAATTTCAGCATGATAGGTCAAAGCTTTCGAGAGTTACATATGTTGTAGACAGACGGACAGACAGACAGTCACTTGGAATCGAGGTTTTTGAGTGGCAACAAATATTTCTGTACCCTTGGCGCCTCTGTGCGAGGATAATTTCATGGTGTTACAGACGGTAAGGCAAACACAATATGCTCTCAGATTTCATATAGAGTATAAACAATAATGAAAAAAAAAAGTTATATTTTCTACTGTCTTCTTGTTCCATTCTTAGCTGGCCTGGGGGCGGAACTGAAAAAATTGAGAACAGAACTGCAAGAATAGTGTCCTCACTGAGGGCCGATCTCAATCCCACAATAGAAATCAGTATAAGAGTTCTCAAAGTCGTAATATGCATATGTATATTTCAAGACTCATGTTAACTTATTAAATAAAGCCATAAGATCTCTTACGTTATTTTTAAAAATAATTTGAAAGCAATAACTGGAGATCGTAATGTTTTTAAAATTTTGTGAAACCTCCTCGGTTTGAATATTTGAACAACTGCACTGCTTACCTGCAAGCCCTTCTCACAGAGGACGGCAATGAACGACATGAAATGAAATCAAGGAAGGTCCATCTGCAAGATATTAGTTCGTCCTTTGCTGCTATATGGATGCGAAACGTAGACCTTGACGCGCGTGTCGGAGAATCTAATCGGCACCTTTGAGCAAAAAATTCTTCGGAAGGTGTACGGAGCAGTTAAGGAAGGATATGACTGGCGAATTCGATACAACCATGATCTGTACCAACTATTTGACGACCCGCCAGCATCTATCGTGATTAAACTTCGCAAACTTCAAGTGGCTAGCCACGTGGAGCGAATGCGAATTCCAAAACGAGTGCTCCAGGGCAAAGCTCAAGGGAAGCCCCGAAAGCAATGGGAGGACTCAGTCCACGCAGATTGCAGATCGATTCTCGATTTTTCAAACTGGAGGACGCGGTGGTTGGACCAAGACAACTGGAGGAGGTGCATGCGGGAGGCCAAGGCTTGATATGGGCTGTAGCTCCATTGCATTATCATCATCACTGCTTACTACATTTTTTTTTTTTAATTTGACAATCACTCTCTAATACCCATCTCATCTCATCTACAATGGCACTACAGCCCAAATCGGGCCTTGGCTTCCTGACCTTGAGGTTCCTTAACATTTTTCATTATTTATTGTGGAAGAGTTGTTAGACATTCGCACAACCCTCTACCTACGAATTTTTCATTTTCGTAGATTAAAGTGACCAAGGTATACCAAAGCAGGTAATTTGCTGGAATTATGCGTCGACCGGTATTTGAACTCGCGACCATCGCATTGTAGACTAACACGCTACACTCTAGTTCGCTCTCTAATACGCCAAAATGAAAATTACGCTAAAAACAATTTCCATACTAAATTTTGACATAATTGAGTCGCTCTCGACCTTTTTTGCCGCCAGTGTACGAGTGTGTACGTATCAGCCATTCCTAGTCGCTATATCTAATATGGAAATCGAAGGGCACAGCTAACATCAATTTAGACAAAATATCAGCGGCAAAATTTCAATAATACCAAACACCGACTTATAGAAATTTATTGTTAAATAGTAGAATCATACAGGAATAATAAAAGATGATTATTTATAAAGCTTTACAAATTATTTTTAATTCATTCATTTAGCATAAAAGAATTTCAGTTCGTTTACATCAATAGCCAAAGCGATTTTGAATGGATTAAAATTTAAGAAAGGTTTTTTTTCCTTTATTCTATTTTATTTCTATCATGGTTCAGTGTTTGACTGGCTTTGGGAAATAAACGTTTTGACGCAACCAATGTTACAACAGAAACTTGTTCAAATTTCTAGTTGTTTCATTACATTATTTAATTTTTATGTTTTGCTACCATGTCATCATGACTCTGGAGAGCAAATCTAAACAGTACTACTGAGAGTGCGAATTAAAAACAAACTAAAACTTGAAAGGAAAGATTACCGGACTTCACACATTTTTCTTTATTACTTGTGACGTTTCGGTCTCTGCTGAGTTCTCAGCATCGACCGAAACGTCACAAGTAATAAAGCAAACAGTGTAAAATTCGAAAAACTTTCCTTTCAATTCGAAATGCACTGTGAAAACATTCACTAAACCAAATTAAAATTTTTCTGATCCCCATCCATTATTGGGTGTTGCTCGGTGGCGTGGTGTAATATTATACTGGGTGTTTTTTTAGAGGCAAAGAGCTTTAATCAAACAAAACTGAAATAAAACACATAAAAATGTTTTTAATATTCATGAAATCGGCTTTATTTGAAAGATAATTTTATAGCATTAATGTTTGTATTTGATTTCGGGCATGTGGCCGCCGCAGCACGTACATGGCGTAAGCTGGAATTTCAGTTTTCACACACACATTTGGTTTAGTGATGAAGCACACTTTTGGATAAATGGCTATGCCAATAAGCAGAATTGCCGCATTTGAAGCGATGATAATCTGCAAGCCGTTGCCGAAACACCATTACATCCAGAAAAAGTCGCCGCTTGGTGTGCTTTATGGGCCGGTAGAATCATTGGTCCATATATCTTCAAAAATGATGATGGTCAGAACGTTACAGTCCACGGTGAGCGGTACAGAGACATGATTACAACTTTTTCGTGCCTGGAAGGCTTTAATGTCGCAGACTTGTGGTTTTAACAGTACGGCGCCACATGCCACACAGCGCGCGATACAATTAATTTACTGAAAGAAACAATTGATGACCGATTAATTCCACGAAATGGACCTGTTAACTGGCCACCTCGTTCGTGCGATTTGACGCCATTAGATTTTTTCTCTGGGAATATGTAAAGTCCCATGTCTATGCTGATAAACCAGAAACTATTGAGCATTTTGAAGCCAACATTCGACGCGTTATTGCCAAAATACAGTCTGAGTTACTGCGAAGAGTGTGTAAAAACTGGACTTCCAGATTACGCCATGTACGCCCCAGCCAAATGCTCGACATCATATTCAAAAATTTATGCCATAAAATTATCTTTCAAATAAAGCCAATTTCATGGATATTAAAAACATTTTTCTGTATTTTATTTCTTTTTAAAGATTTCTCTAAGAAAAACGCCCTATAGCTGAAGGAAGGAAATGTCGTTCAAACACAATAGGCACGCGAAAAATAGAAAAAAAAAAATTAAAAAGGATTTATCCGATTCTAATTATTGAATACAAAGCTTTTACAAAATTATCAAATTTACATGTAATACATGTTTTTGAATTTTTTTAATCTATGTATAATATTTTAAACAAATCAACATTTCAAACACATTTGAGTTTTTTCAAACTCATTTCGAGTTCATTTTGGTGTCACTAATCTCGATAGAGTTGAAGCGAAAAACGCATCAGACGGTTTCTATCCGTATCTTGATCAATAACAAAATATTAATAGTTTTAATAGTTTGCACACTTAGTTTGGGTCCATGGCACAGTCTGATCAAGCGGGACACATATCGTACGTAGCTAGGGTGTAGCCTAGTGGGTAGCGTGTTGGTCTACAATGCGAAGATCGTGAGACCAAATCCTGATCGACGTATATAACTCCAGTTCGATACATGCTAGGGTATAGCTTGGTCACCTCAAACTACGAAAATGAAAAATTCGTAGATAGAGGGTTGTGCGAAAAGCTAACAACTCTTCCATAATCAATAACGATTTGGGCTGTAGCGCCATTGTAGAAGTAGAAGATCGTACGTAGAATTCAGGAAAAAACGGTCGCTGGTAGTGCATTCTACATGCATGAATTGAGCAACTCTTTCAAAAAGCACATAATGCAGAACGAGTAGAACTAAAACATCTCCAGACAAGCTCTACAATATAACCCTTGAAGCAAACGTCGAGTTGACCGGCCTTTTAGAATATGGTGACCAGAGGAATAAACAAGTCCTGGCGATAGATTAAGGCTGATGTTCAAGATCGCGCATTTTGGAAGAGAACCGTTTTGGCCGTATGCTATAAGGGGGCCTTAACTGCATTTATCATTGTAGTACACTTTGTTTTCGGAGTTTCCAAAACAGATCCGATTGACCCAATGTTCAAGGAATGGGATATTGTGAACAGGCCATCACCTAGCTCTTGATTAATTGGACTCACCTGTGTCCGTAATACAGGCGTTGTGAACTCTTCCGCAGATGCAATTTAATCTCGCCGAGAGGATTCCGTTTCATATCACAATTCTGAGGAAATTGAAGTTCGTTCAATTTAAAATGATTTATTTTAAATTTGTCATTCGTAAGAGTATTCTGCGAATACAAATATTCGCTTATGGACTGATATTCGTATTCGTTGCATCACTAGAAATTTACCACGATAAAACTGGTAGGTATACATTTTTTTGGGAATGGTTCCTTCCAGTTACGACCCCTATAAGCGCATAGGACACAAACAGCTACCACGAAGCAGGATCCTAAGAATTGGCCTTGTTGCCAGGATGCATTAAATTATTTGATCTCATTCTGATTTGCTTGTTTCCATCAAATCGAAGTCTTTCTTGTTTAGAGATGTTTCGCTTAGGTTTTCATTAGATGTTGCCGAGCCACTGAAACTTTCACCTTTGAATCTGAATGCCTATCTATAGGTTAGGCCAAATACAAGTTTCTTTTCAAAAATGCAATAAAATGAACAAAAATAATTTTTTTTCCATGTATTATGGCTTCATTAGTAAGAGCAGACATTCCCATTAATGATAGAACACAACTTTGTTCAAGTGGCTGCCTCGGCTGGCTTCGCAGTAGCGCATTCTGTCACTCCAATTTTCCAAGACCATATCGATGGTTTCGGGCTGTAGCTCACGGATTGCTTGGATGATATTGGCCTTAAGTGCTTGAATCGTTTCTGGAAAAGTCCAAAGGGGTCAAATCGCAGCTCCGAGGCGGCCAATTGACATCGCCAAACGCCAAAAAACGCACAGTTTAGGCTACACTTCACTCACTTTGGAAATAAGTTTTCAATATTTCCCAAAGTTGTTTAAGTGTAAAGCGACTCATTTCGTTTTGCGGAGGTATGCTACTGACTTTCTGTCAAGATTTCGAGCGGGAAACAGCTTTCAGTGTCAAAACAACCAATGATTTAAAAAGAAACCAATGGATGACCCACCCTTTATATAAATCTGTCCAGTCGTACTTCAGAGCTCTTGGTTGAAGAAGATAACTAGGCAGAATGTTCGCAAAGTGTGCCTGAGACATTGGCTCACCAGTATGCTTATAGATCATTTTCCATGTAGTACGACCAAATAACAATACGGATTAGAGATGTCTCGTTGCCTCCAAAAAGACGAAAGCAAACTGATTGCCTGGTGACCTTGATTTATAATCAATATTGGTCATCCATTCTGGCAGTGCGACCAAGGAATGAAGAGTCCACCACTCAATAATCGGTGTGCTTGTGCTTCTCTTTAGATCGACTATTGATAAAGTCTGAACGATGATTAAGGACTCAACATATTGGGGCTACTCCATAGGTTGGTGGTTTTATCGGGTAGAAAACCCACATATTTGAAGCAGGTCAATAGCTTCTCGCTTGCAAAACTGTGACAGAGTTATTTGAAAATATCCACCTACTACTTGAAAAAAAAAAGCCAAACGATTATGCAGTAAGCACGTGTCATAAGCTTGAACGAGGACCTCTAGCTTCCAATGCAGCTTTTATGATGTCGTTAATTACCACCAGATCCAGCGCTAGTGGCTATAGATCTGTATAAACGGACACCCATGTGAACACAAAGCCGGCATCTGGCATCCTCATAGGATTGTTTAATTATAGCTCAGATCTTTATCGGGAATATCTCGCCTACGCAAAGCATTCCATATGTTATCCCGCTTAACACTAAATTATACATATAAACTTAAGCATATGGAAAAACTAGCCGGTGAAAATTACAAAGAATGGAATCTACTTTCAAAATTTAGTTTAAACATTATAAAAGTAACTTACCGGATCCAGATCAGTGTCCCAAATATCGCTCAGATCATTTGTTCTAATATCGTAAAAGGTCTCCATGCTGATGATATCCAGTTTGCCGGCAGTTTCGAATCAATTCCTGTGTTATGTACTCCAAAAAAATATTAAATGCACTGTACAACTATTTAACTTTAAGTATGTAGATATTATTGCACTCAATTTTTTTTAAACAAAAAAAAAAAAATAACTTGTTTTATCCAAGAACAAACAAAACAGAAATAAGCCCAATTCTTAAACATCCATAAGCATCATCTTAAAACAATCACAACTACTTTGCTTATTGCACATTTCACTGTTCAAAAAAATATGCCTTCAACAATTTAAAAAAAATAGATAAAGCACGAAACAGACAGGAAAATCAAATTATAAAAATCTTGTACACTTCATTTAATCGTAGCGCAAAAGGATATTAAAAAAAAATTGTTCAAAAAAATAGTTTAAACTTTACGTTCGAACACTTGTTGCTATTTCCAAGTTTCACCGGCATTTATACCTTACACTACGCGCAGAAATTCTTAATATTCAGAATCTTAAAAATGCAAAAATAAACACCTCTTAATTTTTGATTTACCCCGATTTACACTTTTAAACTGCAGATAAGACAAGTTTTATAACAGAGCGATTATTTTATTTTAATTAGTTTATCAAATAAAATATAAGAAAACACGAAACGAGCAGCAGAAAATTTTTAGGAAGGACGTGAACCACGTAAGATCATTAACTTGAGCACTACTCAAAGCAACAGCCAACAAGTTATTGGCCAGGCCTCTCACACTCGCAACTCACTGAGAATGAGTCAAATTCAAACCACACATTCGCTCGTTCCTCATACACAGAAAACAATAACAAAATTAAATAGCTGAGTGAAAAATACGCGCAACAAGTTGAGAGAAATATAGAGAGGATGGCGCACCGCTACACCCCCTCCCTTTCGCTTCTTACCTGCTTCGCGTGCTGTTGCTTTCCATTTAGAAAGTACACAACATTTCGAATTAACTCAACTTCGCTGGAGAATTCCCCTCACGAATAGAGCGCAAGACAAGGTGAATGTCTTATGGCGGAATACGCGGCTGATTTCAAATGAGTGGATTTTCTGGCCTCTTGTTTTCATGACATGCTGGAGAAATGTGTACATTGAAATTTAATTTAACCCTACCCAGGTCACCTAGGGTCGGATTGACCCATTTTATTGGTTTAAGACTACTTGTTCTGAGAAAAGATACTGCAATATAAAAATTATTTTAAAAAAAAAAACGAAAAACATTAAAATATTCCAATTGTTTAGGCGAAACTTCATTATTGTTCGCGTCCAAGTTCGTATAGCCTGAAATTTAAGTACGAGCATCAAACCGCTATTTTTGCCGAAAATTAAGTGTTTTTCATCCAAAGAAAATCGCCTTAAATCACAAAAAAAAAAAAAATAATTTTTGTACCAATAATTTGAGCGATATATTCCTTGGCGATTGTTCACGAAACATTTTGAAAATAGTTGATGAATTCGAAATCATGAAAATCACGTGTTTTATTATATTTTACTTTCTAATAAAAAAAATATGTTGATCTAGTTGGGAAGAAAATAAATCATAATAAATCATTAAACGACAAAAAAACATAATAGGACTAAATCGTGTGGTATTCTAGAGCAAAGAATTTTTTTGATTTTAAGAAATTTTGTAGCGGCAGTAGTGGTAGTGTGGCAGCGGGGGTGACGACAGTGAACTATTTTTTTTTCATATAACGCTAGAGTTGCTATCAAAATGTTTTATTCAAAATTTAAGTAGGTGGTAGAAGGAGGAGCGAGTCCTTGATGACTTCTTCAGAAATAACTATAAACATTATGCTCTTGTCATGTTTTAAATTGCAGATCTGTAGGATTCATACTTTTCAGGAAAATCGACTTTTTGTAAAGTTGTGAAATTGTGTCAGATTGTATGGAAGGTAGTAAAAGGAGTGAAGCTAATCGTCTATTTTTTTGGTCTTACTAATAATCTATATAAACATAATTGTAGTGTCTGTCTGTTATTTGTTTATAAATGGCTATAAATAAGTTTTTTGCTTCATTTTAGCAATAACTAAGCAGAATCAAACGTTTTTAAAAAAATTCTCTGTCTGTCTGTCTTTCCGGCTTTCACGCAAAAACGGCTGCACCGATTGCAATGAAACTTTCACAGATTATTAGGTCTGCCTCGGGGAGTAATCTGCTTTAGGTTTTATTTTTCTCCCCTCACGCCTTTTACCCCCTTTCATACAAAGGACTCATTTTCAAAAACTTATAATAATCAAATTTTCATGGAAACTATGAAAGCTATTCATCTGAAATTTAAAATATATTATTTCTGTTATAAATGCAATCTTCAAGTATATAAATAGTTTGAATCCCCCAACTCCTTCCACCACCTCCCATACAAATTATGCTTTTTCATGAAATACTATACTCCAATTTTTTCAGTACGTATAACTTTGATCGAGCTAAGATTTTCGATTTTCTTGAAAAGTGTGAATCTAACTGATCTAAAATTTAAAACACATCAATTGCATGGTGATTATAGTTGTTTCTAGAAAAATTACTAAAAACCCTCCACTCCTTCTACCTCCTCCCATACAAACTGCACTTTTTCATGAATTACTCTAAACCAATTTTCTCAGTACGTATAACTTTGATCGAGCTAAAATTTTCTGATGAATCCCTAATTAGTATTATTATTATTATCGGGAAAAATTAACCGATTAGCTCCACTCATTCTACGCCCTCCCCTACAATATGACACAATTTCACGACTTTGCAAAAACTTGATTTTCTTGAAAAGTGTGAATCTAACTGATCTGAAATTTAAAAGATATCAATTGCATGGTGATGATAGTTGTATCTAGAAAAATTACCAAAAACCCCCCACTTCTTCTACCACCTCCCATACAAATTCCACAGTTTCACTAAATCCAATGCACTAAGTTTCACCTATTCAGTTTTTCAAGCTTAAATTTGATGCAAAATATTTTTATAGCTATTCTAGCATGGTGTGAAAAAAATTAATTTAGTACTGTCATCCCTTCTATCACTCCCCGCACAAAAATTCTTAAGATTACAAAAATTTCGATTTAATCGATAGTGCTTTACGCACAATCGAAGTCCTGTTATGTTTTTAAGCTTAATGTCATTTTATTTGGGCTTTTTTCAATTAACACAAGCTACAACTACATATTCACATGTCCTTAACACGTATATGTACATATGATCTCGAATCACGGGTTTGATTTGATCACAAGCCTGTCCCATACAAATGCGAGTATCATGGTTTCATTCTTAATAATTCATGGTTCTGATTCCAACAAAATACAAAGCATTGTTTTCAAAGAACCATCTAATTAAGCAGATTATTTATCCGACATAATGTACTACTAACTACATACATTCTCAAAAAATTTTATTATTGTGATTCCTAACCGGACAAAGTCGCGGGCGATCGCTAGTTCTTAATAAATATTTAGTTCACAATTTCAGATCGATAAATTTTATACGTACCAAGTAAATTTGTTTGGCGTATTTCATGAAAAAGGGCTGTTTGTATGGGAGGTGGTTGAAGAAAGGAAAGGACTTGAATAATTTTTATACAGTAGATTGGAATTATCACAAAAGTTATATATACCAATATATATATTTTTGGAAACTATAAGAGCTATTAATTTGAAATTTAATATATATTATTTCTACTAGCGATCCCCGCGACTTTGTCCGCGTAGGAATCGCAATAATAAGCGATTTTTGAAAATGTAGTTAGTAATACATTATGTGGAATATGTAATCTGCTTAGTTTTATGGCTATTTTGTTTGAATCAGAACCATAAATTGTTAAGAATGAAACCATGATACTCGCATTTGTATGGAACAGACTCGTGATCAAATGAGTCCCGTGATTCGAGATCATATACCACTGTGTCCAAAAAGTAGTCGGAATTTTTTTATGAATCAAAAAATCTTTATTTATTCTTTCAAATCAATTTCGTCCCCTTCAAAATAGTCCCCTCTCGATATAATACACTTATGCCACCGCTTTTTCCAGTCCTCGAAGCATGCCAAAAAGTCTTCTTCCGGTATAGCCTTCAGAGCGCGCGCCGATTCTCGTTGAATGTCTTCAATCGACTCAAAACGGTTTCCTCGGAGTGGTTTTTTGAGTTTTGGAAATAGCCAGAAGTCACACGGAGCCAAATCAGGTGAATAAGGTGGTTGCGGAACGATATTGATTGCATTTTTGGCGAAAAAGTCACGACGAATCAGTGCAGTGTGAGATGGCGCATTATCGTGGTGTAAAAACCAAGAGTTGTCTTTCCATAAATCCGGCCTCTTTTTACGAATAGCTTCACGCAAACGACGCATAACACTCAAATAGTATTCCTTGTTGACAGTTTAACCGGGCGGAAGGAATTCATAATGCACTACACCACGAAAATCGAAGAAAACAGTCAACATCACCTTGATTTTTGAGCGACTTTGACGCGGTCTTGTTGTTGATGTGTTATGTTGTTGATGTTGATGTTGATGTTGTTGATTTTGGTAGAGCTTGGTCCCCGTAAGCCGTCTCCAACATTTTCAACGTTTCTGCAGCATTTATTTCATTCAGGAAACAAAAATTTGATTGCACTTCTTTGTTGAATAATTTCAGACATTGTAAAAATCGCCAAATTCACTTTTTGTGTCGCACAAAAACAAGCGTAACTCAAACACTAATGACTATTTTCACATATAATTTGGTATGGAAGTCAGTAACAGTTGTGCTAACTTAAAAAAAAATATATTGAGCGAAAATATTTACCCGCGTAATTTAAATCGAAAAATTCCGAATAGTTTTTGGACACAGTAGTACGGTCAGCGACAAAAGTCATGGCACCTTTAATTGTGTAGAAAAACAATAAGTACCATTCAGTATGGTTTTTAATTTTTAACAGTAAATTACTCAAAATATAATCTTTATAATAGCAGCTATATTTTCCCATTTACGGGATTTCAATATTGCATTGCGTTTGTCCATGAAGCCTAAAATTTGTTGTGTAGTACACAAATGCCGCGACAAAAATCATGGCACTCAGCGGGTTGCTTATTCAATAACAGTAATTTCCAGGAACTGTGTAGCCTGTTGGAAGTAAATATCAATTCGGTGGTCTATTTATTTTAGTTTGAGAAAGTTTTACGTTGATTCAGTCAATTTTTAAAGTGTTTCGTGATTAAAAAAGATGTCAAGGAAAGAAACGTGTGAAGAAAGGAAAATTGTGTTAAATATGAGGAAAGATGGGAAAACTTATGAAGAAATTTGAGAATATATACAAAGGAGTAAGGCAACAGTAAGAAATATAATAAAACGAAAAGAAATAGAAAACAGAATTAAAAACAAGACAAGAACGGGCCGGCCCCAAGTTTTAACCGACAACGATAAACGGATTATAATGCGCAAAGTCAAGGTTAATCCAAAAATATTTGCAAGTGAACTAAGCCAGGCAGCTTCAGTTGAATTCGGAAAGAAAATTTCTCCAAGGACTATTCAAAGAGTCATACGAAGTAATGGACTTAGAAGCCGTGTCGTTCGCAAAAAACCGTCCATAAGCAAGGTAAATACAAAAAAACGTCTAGAATTTGCCAGAAAATACTTAAATGCACCAGCTGACTTCTGGAACAAGGTAATTTTTTCCGATGAATCGAAATTCAATATATTTTGGAAGTGGCGGTCGCATAAGAGTGTGACGTCGACAAGGCGAAAGTTTACTGCCGAAACATTTACATCCTACAGCGAAACATGGTGGCGGTGGCGTTATGATATGGGGATGTATGTCTGCAAACGGTGTGGGGAATATGGAGTTTATAGAAAGCACAATGGATCGTTACGGATATCTAGCCATTTTGAAGAAACATTTGCAAAATAGTGCGGAAAAATTGGGTTTGAGTGGTGATTATTATTTTCAGCAAGATAATGATCCCAAGCAAACAGCATACATTGTGAAACAATGGGTAATCTATAACCCTCCTCATATGCTGGCTACACCTCCTCGGTCACTAGACCTCAATCCGATTGAGAATCTTTGGAGTGAATTGGAAAAAAACTTAAGGAAACATGACATAACATCGAAAGCACAACTGAAGGACATCATACGGCAAGAATGGGCTAATATCAACAATTCATTTACGCTAAAATTCGTCCAAATACAATCCAAAGGATATCCAACTAAATATTAATTTCAATATACTGCTATTAAAAGATACAATTCTCTAATCAAGTGCCATAACTTTTGTCGCGGCAAAAGTAGAATTTTTGTAGAAACGAAGTTGTTTTGTTGTATTAATTTTGTGGAATTTGATTTGTTTTTATATATTCATAATCTATATTAATAAATATTTATTATGTCTAAAACACAACGGAATGGCTTTAATATTTTAGAAGATATGTATCTGCAAAACGATACATGCACTCAGGTGCCATGACTTTTGTCGCTGACTGTATGTATTGAGGAACCTTAAGGACATGTGAATTGTTGTAGCTTAACAGCACTACGATTGTGCGTAAAGCCCAATCATACAATACTATAGATAAGACGGAATTCAATTACCTTAAATGTCGGACTGTAATGTCCTAAGTCTTGAATGTCAGCGCCGAATGAGGTCATTTGAAAACAACCATTGTAGTTGTATGTTTTTTCCAAGAAATGTTTGGATTGAGGCGAATCGCCATAAAGCAATGAGCGTAGTGGCTCTGATGGCGGCTGCAATAGTGGCAATCTGACTTTGCCGCTCGCACAACACAATCCTGGCGGTTCATTCGCGAACCTCAACGCATTGCAATCCTGACACACAACATTCAATGCCCCAATACTAACGAATGGTAGAGCACTGTAATCGATGGTGGAATCGTAGCGGAAAGCAGTACGATGCAAATCGACATTGCCGATGTTTCTTCCTTCTCGTCGATTTGCGTTACGTCGGTTTCGTTGATTAATGTGATCGTGGCGCTGTCTTAATCTCTGAGACTCTTGTTGCGTTTGTCGAACTTCTTGTGTTCGTTCTGCTCGAACTTGTGAAATAAGTATGCGTCTCTGCTGAGCATCTCGTGCGCGCTCTTCATCAGTTTGACTCGCACGAATATTTGCAACTCTTTTTGCATTCCGACTCCGTTGGTCGTTCTTCATTGGTTTGGTTATACAATCCCAAACGACAGAAGGGCAGATCGCCGAAACTACAGCGCAATTGGGAAGGCCCTTACCAGATCATCAACCGGTTAAATGATGTCGTCTGCCGGATTCAGCTACATCAAAAATCTTGTACTAAAATGAAAGTGGTACATCTCGACCGACTAACAAAGTACCATGGTGCCATTGAGGAAGTGAACGACTCTGTTCAGGACGAACAGGGACTAAGGAGAGGGTAATGTTACAGATCTGGCAACACCGCAATTCGATCTCTCTCGAATAGACAAGAATTATGTAGAACAGTATCCCCTAATATGTAAAAAGCCATAATTAAAGATCTAGAACTTTCCAGTATAGTTGAGACGTACTTTCGAAGACATACACGACGGAAGCTTCGAGAATAGAGGGAAAAATGTATAAAAGCATGAAGCTGTCAGTTGGGAACCAGTCTTTTTGATGACAGAGACGCGAACCAGTTCAGGAAAGCGATAGAGCAGTGCACGGCGGTAGTGCCATATAGTGCGAATTAAGTTAAAGTGCGAATAAATAAATTATCACTTATTTTTAAACGAATTGTGTTTTACTTGAAATCCCGGCGAACCCCTAGCTCGCAGCAATATTCATTTCCGTCCGATCCGAAGACTTTGAACTTGCACTCGTCACTCCAGAGAATATTTCGCCATTTTCTCGTGCCTTCTTCTCCGCTCCAATCGAAATGGGTCCTTGCAAAATTTAGTCGGTTTTGTATGTTTTTTTACTTAGGAGAGGCACTTTTCTTGGTGATCGGGCTGCTAAGTGTGCGTCCAATAATCTTCTACGAATTGTTTTAGCACTGACTTTAGCATTTGTTTCCCGCAAAATCACGATCGAAGACGCGAAAGGGTTCCTTTTAGAGACGCGCACAATTTTTCGATCCAATGATGGCGTGGTTTTCCATGGTCGGCCGCGATTTTCTTTATCATTCTTCTCCTTCATGGCATTCTGGACCATTTCCAAAGAGCAGTGAGAAAATTTTGCAATCTGTCGAAGAGAGTAGCCGTCGTCCCTTAGGCTTTGCATTTCGATCCTCTTTTCTGCGGATCAGTGCATATTTCGACCCATGTTTGAACTAAAGAATTATTACAAAATCAGATAATTTGAACTTGTTAGAAAAGTTTTCACTTAACTTACTCGAAAGAAAATAAATTTGGAAAAAAAAATTAAAAAGTAGCCCGAAAGTACTTATTTAAAAACACTGTATTTATTATTTTGTCCAATGTGATAGTGGTCCTTTGACTATCACATTCAAATTGACATGTCCGCATAAAACATACATATGAACAGGCTTGCTACTTAAAACAATGGCTTCCCAATCTAATGGTTCATTACAGTTGATTGCGTCACTTGAAATGCATTGCCAGCTGAAAAAATAGATGTTTTACAAGAAACTTAGGGGTGTATATATATGTATTTGAAATTATGATATTTTTACTGTAGTTAAATTGCAAAAAAAAAAAATTCGAATTTGAAAGTTCTAAAAAACGAATAAAAGAAATTATCGTTGGCCGGGAATCGAGCCCAGGCTGCCCGAGTGGCAGGCGACCATTCCACCACCAATGCTAATGAACTTTTCTTGCCAAAATTTAGCCGCAATTTTTCGATCTACTTAAAAAATTAAGTGTCAAATGGATTCACTTTTAGAGATCAAGTCGTTACTTTCGAATTAAAAAAAATTGATTTTATTTTCAACTCAAGCATGGAATAAAAATTATTTGGAATTATAATATTTTTACTTTAATCAAAGAGTAAACAAAAAATTCCTAATACGCGAATCGAACACGCCGCCCTCGTGACAGGCGAGTTTTTCCACTGAACCACCGATACTGATGAAATTATCTCGGCAAAAATTAATAATCTACTTAATGTGAGTCACGCGACCTCAAATATATGCACAGTTTTTGCTTATTATATAGATTAAAGAGTTTGAAGATTTCTTCCCGATCAATATCGAATTTTGCATGTTAATATTAATCTCGTATTCCCTTTTGGAACTATCCATTCCACATATTTGTCAAATTTCAGAATTAAAAAAATATATTGAGAAAAATCTTTGCATTAAAAAGTTTTTTATCATTTGTATAATCATGACCATTAGACACTTGAGATTGATTGAACGACATAAACTACAATTTATTTGCTAAACTAACTTTTTGTATAATACGCCCGAAATTTGGTTCGCAAACATGGTCGCCTACGTAGTATGTAAGCAATTAAATTTTCCAGTCATTGCATACAAATTTGCTGATTTTAAATTAATATTTGCAACGACTTATCACATTTTATATTACCAACTCGTATTATATCTACATGTTACGTAATTGTGAAGGGCGTTATTAACTTGCACCATTCACTCACTATACAGCATAAAACGAAGACTGTATAGCGAGCATTCGCTCATCCGAAAAAGCTGAAATTCTTGTTTCTACTTAATTCTTTAAGAAAAAAAAAAGTAACAGGTTAAATTTCAACATAATTTAATGTGACTTCTTACATCGATCGGATTGAATATTTTGTATTGGGGTTTTTTTCACGCAGAAAGCATTTAGGATAGCGCGCAAGGAATTATCCCAATGAAATTTCAACCTGGACATCAATTGAATGGTTTTTTGCATTTCTTTGGTACGGTGGTGTCCAAAGATTAATCCGAAAGATATTCTTTCTCAAAGTTTATAAAAAAGAAAACTATTTAGATCCAGAAGAACTAAGTCGACTTTTTTGTGTCGTAATTTCGTCAATCTGAGTAAACACGAAAAACCAGAAACCATCATCACAGGTCCATTCTATCTCTCGTGGGCACCATAAAATATACAAGCGATCAAGTGGCCGAATTAAAATACGGAATTCACCGAAAGTTAATTCTGTTGACCTTTCTTCCTCATCACGATCTTCCCGTTCGATATGCCGGCTGTAGTTCTCAAGTTCGTTTGTCAGTTTGAATTTGAGAAGTTCGAAGACGTTTTTTTTTCGATATTTCTTTTGGAAAGGTGAAACACGTAAAGAGAGATGATAATGGGCGATCAGTGATCAACCTGTTAGAACACGTTCTCCAAGTTGCTATACAAGAAATACAAGAGTGGTATGTGCTGGATGGCGAATGATCCATTTGTAGTGCTGTGTGAAATCTCATACTGCAGAATTAACTAGCCAGCAGATTTGGTCAAGGCAACACACAGCGATCGAGAGAGGTCGAGCTTCGATTGTTACGCTACCATAGAGTGAGGGAAATGAACTTTTAATTCCCTTCCATGATGTATGTTAATTAATACAATTTTTTTTTCAGTACACATTTTTTTGAAAGATTTTACGAATATATAGATAGTAAGCTAATCATGTCCATCACTTAGTCTTGTGGTTTTCTTTTCCTACGTTCAAACGTAGTATAGGAATGTTTTGCTTTTAAATATGGCGGCATGTCAAGCTAGGCAAATAAGACTGGCAAAATAAATAACATCGATCGATGGATATAACCTGAACTAAAGATTCCTGATTGGGTGTGTCGATTTCTTTGGACGCTTTGCTCCAAAGTATAAGTACACTAAACTCTTCTAGAGCATGGCGAGAAATGGCAATCGGATGATTTTAATAAAAACAATATCTGCGAACAAGTCGGGAGCAACTTTATTATTTTTGGGAAAAGTTGAGGATGCATGGGAACGTAATATGGGTTTTAGGGTGGTAGCAAATATTGGAGACTTTGGGAATGGAAGCTGGGACGGGTTATTGGCAATTATTTAACACTTAACTGCAATTACGATCAAAAGCTCCAGTCCATAAAATCAATATTTCGTTCGTTTATCTATACAAGTTTGGATTTGTATGGAGGGTGAAGGTAGGAGGCGGAAGATGCGCGTGGATGTTAATAATTGTTTAATTGATTCTCTGTATACCAGGGGTGTAAATATGAAACCGGAATTTGATCATAGAGGGCCTCACTGGTCAATGTGGTTATTGTGAACACGCGTCAGTGGCGCCATTTTCTTGTTTTGACATCGAACAAAGATTGTCAACTCATAACACTTCAAGTTTCATACGACAGAATAGTTTTTAATAACAGTGAACATGTCGAACTTTGTACCGCGAAACTAAGATTTGCGGGCAGCTTTAATTTTCTGTTACCATTAGAAGAAAACTGCTGCTGAATCGAATCGAATGCTTGTCGATGCTTACGGTTATTATTATTATTATTACTATTAGGGGAACGCGTGAGAGCACTGCGACCTTCTTGGCCTATTATGCGTTTATATCCCCTTCACCCTATTATATATATCAATAGCTTTAGCTAATTTGAGAATCTTTAAGGGAGCCGTATTGGCTAGTTCCTCCGTAGAAAGGAAACCCTTTCAAAGAAGACTGTGTCTTTTCCTAGCTACTGCTTCACAGTGACATAGGATGTGTACTGCCGTTTCTGAGTCCTCTAGACAAAGGCGACAAATGTCGGTTTCAGCTAAGCCCATATTTTTGAGGTGGTGGTTTACTCCACTGTGCCCCGTCATTAGGCCGATTAGGGTACTAATATCCTTCTTGCCGAATTTTAGAATATCCTCCACTTTGTTTTTTTATGGTAGGATCAGTTTTTTTGAAATTGACAAGCCTGGAAGTCTATTTCAGTAGATTTTATGTTCGTTATCGATGCTTACGGTGATCATGCTCTTGGTAAATCACAGTTCTTTGAGTAGTTTAAAAAATTCAAAAGTGGAAATTTTGACGTTAGAAACGAAGAACGTGGAAAACCACCGAAAAACTTTGAAGACAGCAGATTGCAAGCATTGTTGGATGAGAACGACGCTCAAACGCAACAACAACTGGCAGATCAGTTAAACGTAACACGAGCAGGCGTCGCCATACGTTTGAAAGCCATGGGAAAGATCCACAAGATGGGAAAATGGGTCCCAGATGATCTCAAAGAAAGACAGCAGGAAAACAAAAAAATCACTTCCGAAATGCTGCTAGCCAGATACAAAAGAAAGTCATTTCTCCATCAAATTATGACTGGCGATGAAGAGTGGATTTATTTTGAGAATCCGAAGCGGAAAAAATCATGGGTAACTCCAGGTCAACCACCGACATCAACTGCAAGACCAAATCGCTATGGCCGGAAAACAATGCTCTGCGTTTGGTGGGATCAGAAGGGTGTGATTTATTATGAGCTGCTGAAACCTGGTGAAACCGTTAACACTGAACGCTACCGACAACAAATGAAAAAACAAAGTGATTTTGCTTCATGACAATGCACCATCACACACAGCAAGACTGGTCAAGAAAAAGATATTCGTTCAGTTGGGAAATTCTTTCCCATGCCGCTTACTCACCAGACTTGGTTACCATTTGTTTGCATCGATGGGACACGCACTTGCTGAGCAGCGCTTCACTTCCTACGAAAATGTACGAATATGGCTCGATGACTGGTTTTCGTCAAAAGACCAACGCGAGGGATCCACACATTACCAGAGAGATGGGGAAAATGTATAGCTAGCGAAGGGCTATACTTTGAATAAAATACTCCTTTTCATTTCCAACCAATAAGTGTTTATACTCTAGATGAAATCTGAGAGTATTATAAGTTTGCCACAAGGTGTGTAACGCTAAGAAATAAGGCTCGGAGAAAACAATGAATGATACAGAAGTTCATATAATCACTCAAAAATCTCAAAATCGGATGTCCGTCCGTCCGTCCGTGTCCTCTCTAACTTGAGAACGCGTTGATCTAGAAAGTTCAAATTTTGTACACGTCGTTTTTGACAGAAAAGTAAGGACAAGTTCGTGAACGGGCCACATCGCTCCACTCCTTCTACCCCCTCCCATACAAAATGACACAATTGCGCATTTTGACAATAAGCGGATTTGCTCAAAAAGAATAAAAGCTATTGGTCTCAAATTTGGAACATATTACTTTTATGATGATATCAATCTAGCATATAAAAATTATGCGTGTACTCTTCCTCCTTCTATCACCTCCCATACAAACTGTACTTTTTCATGAAATACTCTAAACCAATTTACTCAGTGCGTATAAAATTTAGCAAGCTGAAATTTTGCACTAAATATTTATTTGGAATTATTAGTAAGACCAAAAAAAATTAGACCATTAGTTTCACCCCTTCTACCCCCTCCTATACAAAATGATTCATTTTCAATAACTTACATAAATCAAATTTTCTTGGAAGCTAATGATATGAAATTTGGCATTTATTATTTTTATCATAAATGTGATGTGCGATGTCGAAGGACAAGACGGTGACAATGATGCTGAACTGCTAGTTGTTACAAACACGTCATCCTCCGGTAAAGCTGGAGGGAAGAGGGCGCAAGTATGCGACTGAAGTCAAATACCTGGGCATTCGGAGCGGTTGGGACTTAAGCCTCACCTGCGAGAGCTCAGGGAGCGTCTCCTCAGGAGTGTGAATCAGATTCGCAAGGTGCTGCGCTGCGAGGGGGCCTCTGCAGGCGTTCTGTTCATGTCATATACGACAGTCTTTTCATTACTCGCGCAACGTATGGATCGACGATGTGGTACGAATCACTGGCACCAACTCGATTAACTCGATTGGTTAACTTCGGAAGAGGTTAGAGATAGGAGCCTTCGCGAATGCAATGATCTCCTGGAACTTTAGGTCACGTCATTGTGGTAAGCCAGGTGGGATAGCAGTGACAAGGCTAGTATCACACATGGATTCACAAGCTTCGCAAGAGGGGTCACAACCTTCACTCGCGAGAGATAACCGATACTTTGACTTCTGTCTTATCTTGGTTATCTCTTGACGGGCCACGGCAGTATGACTAAATTTCTCTAAAGTATTAATCGGAGAGAAACGGAGGGATGCACATGTTGTGCGCCGCTAAAGAGCTGGCTGCATATCTTGGTCGAATATCCAAGATATGCAGACCTCAGACAGCTCGACGGCATGGGGGTTATGGGAAGTGGGGAGGGGCTGGATGTAAGGAGGAGCCTCGCGATTAGAGAAAGTTTTGAATGCCTTCGTGCCTTCGCGCGCTAGGCTTTCAAAAGAAGAAGGGCTGAAGCTGGCCGATGAAGGGGATTGGCGATCAGGCTTGAAGTTGCTCAAAACAGATTGGCGGAATTATATTTCCCCTATACGCAGGGAAGGGAGATAGTTATCACATACTGGATGAACGACCAAGGTCAATTTCCAAAATAACCTTTGGGGACTACCGACCCCACGTTTCCAGTAACGGGCTTTCAAAAGGACCTAAACTGGGAGTAATTTCTCACAATTATGAAACCTGACCGGAGGTTTTGCTGGTACCACGGATATCGAGGAGGCCATAAAAGGTTGCTTCCACCCCCGGCAGTGGAAGATGTCCCTTTGGCGACTATCGTGGTGGCTGTTGTTTATCGCCCACATCGCGGGCAGAGCTCCTAGGAGTTCGGCGTGAAGTTGCGTTTTTCAACCTGGTGCAATGACCATAAGATTGGCAGAAATTTAGATAGGTCCAGCATCAAGCAGTATGAATGCCAAACTTGCATTTGGTATAGACTGCTACCTTCAGGGAAGTTAATGATTGTCGTTATAAAAACAATTCGCGTTGCTAAAGATAGCCGTGAACTTGCGACTTAACGTCAGGCTGAACACGTAAAGTGAATCAGATATGGTATGGTCTACCCTTGAGAAAGTGAATTACCAAAGGCGGCACCCGAATTTGGAAAGCCAGAAGAGGTCCCTAATCAAGGGACGAATTTCCGCAGTAAAAGGTGCGTAATTCAATTTACGACTGTTCACGCAGACTTGTTTTGGCACAGAAGGAGGTCATTTTGAATAATTTGGCTTTTTAACAATTTGTAATACTGTTCGAAAAATTTCCTGAAAATATAAATTTAAAAAGTGAAGATCTTCGTTTTCTATTTCCTTTTAACAGAACTTATAACACGACTAGGTATAAGCAACTTGAAAACCAAAAAAAAAAAACAGAATCTGAAAACAGATTTCTTAATAAAAAGAAAGACAACATCAAAGGACGTTATTAAAGAACGGGAGTCTTCAATAGGTTGAACCTCATTAAACATGGTAGACATATCAAGCGATGAAAGCAATATTGCTCCAGCCAGCAATAAACGTGCTGGCCTATTTTCAAGCAGTGACGATAGTTACTAAATAAGTTTCATGTTTCGTTAAATTTTTCATTGTATAGATTTAATATAACATGGGTTTTCATTATTTTTTTTTGCACAATTTTCTAAACAGTATGTAGCTGTTTTTGGTTTTTTTCATTTTACACGGTTTTTCAAATTTTGGAACACATTTTTGATTTGACGTGACGTGACGTGTCTTTTTTTTCACGGTTTTTTTTACACGATTTTCGCTGGATTGTATCTACCATATAAAAAAAGAGTTGGGTGTACGAGGTCGGATCGATAATGACGTGTAAAAATGAAGAAGGAAGGGGTAGGTAAGGAATTTGGTATTTTTTTTACCTGCTTCATCCTTAAATAGATTACCTGCAAAGGCTTAGCCCGATACCTTTTTTAGTTTTTGTGAAACTGCTGTCTAAGCAAGTCAACTTTTAATAAATTTCAAAAATGGATAAAAGCGAATTTCGTGTGTTGATTAAACATAACTTTTTAAAAGGGAAAACAGCTAAAGTAACAAAAGAAATATTAGATAAACATTACGGGGACTCTGCACCATCGATTGCAAAGATTTACAAGTGGTTTCAGAATTCAAGCGTGGTCGTACGAGCACAGAGACCATACAAAGTCCAGGTCGTCCAAATGAGGTCACCATGCCAGAAATGATCGACAAAATCCATGATCTCGTGCTAGGAGATCGTCGAGTGAAAATGCGTGAGATAGCTAAGACAGTAAGCATCTCATATGAATGTGTTTGGAATATTTTAAGAAATCATTTGGATATGCGGACGCTATCCGCAAGATGGGTGCCGCGTTTGCTCACAATCGACCAAAAACGCAATCGTGTGACAACTTCACAGCACAATTCGCAACTGTTTCAGCGTGATCCAAATAAATTTCTTCGTCGATTCATAACTGTTGATGAAACATGGACCCACCACTACACTCCAGAAACCAAACAACAGTCAAAACAATGGATGGAAGCCGGCAAAAACCGTTCCATCGGCTGGAAAGGTTATGGCGACAGTCTTTTGGGATTCCAAAGGAATAATTTTCACCGAATACTTGGAGAAAGGAAAAACAATAACGGGAGCATATTATACTCAGTTATTGTATCGACTGAATGCTGAAATCAAGGAAAAATGGCCGCATTTGGAGAAGAAAAAAGTGTTGTTTCATCACGACAACGCTCCAGCTCACACATCTGCTGTTGCAGTGGCAAAATTATTAGAATTACGCTACGAATTGCTTCCTCAACCACCGTATTCTCCAGATTTGGCCCCGTGTAACTTTTTTTTGTTTCCAGACATGAAAAAATGGCTTGCTGGAAAGAGATTCACCACGAATAGCGACGTCATCAATGAAACCAACGCATATTTTAAAGGGTTAGAGAAATCTTATTATTTGGAAGGGATCCAAAAATTGAAAAAATACTGGACTAAGTGTATCGAGCTAAAAGGGGACTATGTTGAAAAATAAAATAATTTTTTGCCGAAGAAATTTTGTTTTTTTCTTTTTTACACGTCATTATCGATCCGCCCTCGTACATACGTATACTGAAAATAATTAATTTTGTACCCAGTTCATAACGCAATCATTTTACTTGTGCATTATCAAAATAGTGTCAACCACAACGAAACGCCAAATTACGAGACATTTTCAATCTCTATTAACTATTCGAACTCCAATTTACTTTATTATTCTAATAATAAAGTATTGTGATCGACACAGAAAAAAAAAATTTGCTATCCTGAAATTTTTTTTCGCGTTTCATGACTAAATTAGCCTAAAAATGCAAAAAAAAAATCCGTCCCGGCGTACATATGAACTCATATCTCCGAAACCGTTAAAGGTAAAATGTTCGTTTTTGGGTGGATTGTTGACTGGGTAAGTGAGCTCCATTATCTAAATTTTGGGGAGTGTCAGGTGGAAGGGAGCTGCGGGGGAGGTAAAGAGTCAAAAACTTCACTTGCTAATATTTCCATCACGAATGGAAGCAGAGGTATGAAGAGGATTGTGGAACAAACTTTAAAAACAATTTAATTGTTTTACCCATTGGCGTCCAAAAAGGGGGGCTAAAAACAAATTGTCGGCCGAATCTTTGTTTCAAATGATTATATCTTCGAAATTACTTATTGTAAAAAGTTCATATTTTGGAACCATTATGGTGGTATACCTATCGCTCCACCAGAATCAGCTTAGAGAGTGGCTAATTATTGTAAGGGGGAGTGCAAAGAAAAACACTTAAAAATTAATATCTCAACTATCACTTAAGCTATGTAATTGAAACTTAAAACATATATTAAGCTATACTAGAAAAATACGACGAAAATATAACATGTGGAAGCAATAGTAGTGGGGGGAAATGGGGAGCATTTTAAAAATGGTGCTCTTTTCAAAATTACAAATCCTTATATCTCGAAACTGAGTACAGACATCAAATCGAAAATTTGTCAGATTGTAGAACTACATAATCGTTAATTTTGGTAAAAATTTTAAGCTAGGTGGCGTAAGGGGAAGGAGGTGGTAAGCAAAAATGTCGAAAATTTTGAGTGATTTTTTAGGGCTCTGGTGAAAGATACAAAATTTAAATTTTGTATGTGGATACATCTATTTGATATACATAGAAAAAAAATAATAATCTGTTCAACAAGTGTTATTAACCGACCCCCCCCCCCCCCGGTTTAACGTGCTCAAGGTGTTTCATGTGCATTGAAAAAAACACATAAACTGAAAATTTTTGAGTGAAATTTTAAGGTAGAAATCTCTAAATATACGAAATATTAACTGGTCGAAAACCTTGACCATTTCCAAGAAAGCAATTATCACCTAACTATTGAAAGCTATCAATTTGAAATTTTGCACAAAAACTTTTAAAAATAGTTGAAACAAAATTGTGCCAAACGTTTTTAAATCGCTTTTGCTCTTCTACCCCCTCACATACAAAAGTATGATTTTGACCAAATTCATTAAATCAACTAATAACCAACAAATTAAAAGCTACGAACTTGGAATTTTGTACAAGCACCTTACAAGAGAAATGAAATAAAGCCGCATCACAAGTTTTATGATTCCCTTACCCGCTCTACTCCGTCCCATACAAATGTTCGGTTTCGTGAATGTAAAATGCAGCGAATTTTATGAAAATTCTATGCAACTTCGTCTATGAAACACATTCTATACAGAGAATATTGGACGTGATTCATGCAAACAATTAAAAGGCTGTTAACATCCACCCACCCTTGCTATTACCTCTCCTCCTCCCTTCATAAAAACCCAAACTTTAAGAAACGGATGAAATATTGTTATATTGACAAACGCCCTGCCCAAGAAGTCACTTTCACTTAGTCTTCCCTAACTACTCTAACCTGCATATTGACTTTTCACTCATCCGCAACTCGTCCCAAGAATAATAAAGTCTCGCCCGACTTGTTGGCAGTTTATTTTCACTCTAATGGTCTAATTATCCATTTTAGAGTAATTCCAAAGTGGCCTAAGCCAGAAAAACTCCTGAAATACTGTACTAGGAGGAGTATGCATACAATTAGCGTAAAAACAAAAATTCCTATCACAATAGTGCATTAAAACATAGCAGGGCTACGATTGCGCGTAAAGCGCAATCTTACGATACTCTAGATGAAATAGAATTTTTTGTGATCCCAAGAAATTTTGTATAGGGAGCGTTAGAAGGGATGATAGCATTGAACTAATTTTTTCGACATCATGCTAAAGTAGCTATAAAAATGTTTTATACAAAATGCTTACTCCAAAAACTGAATGGGAGCTGAGAAAATTAGTGAGTTTGATTTAGTGAAAATGTGCATTTTGTATGGGAGGTGGTAGAAAGAGTGGGGGGATTTTAATGATTTTTTCAGAAATAACTAGGAATATTATAAAATTGGCATCCCTTAAATTTCAGACTAGTGCCATTCATACTTTTCAAGAAAATCGATTTTTTGTGAAGTTGTGAAACTGTGTCATATTGTATGGGAGGGGGTAGAAGTAGTGAAGCAAATCAAATATTTTTTTTCTCATCTTAGTAATAAAATAATATATTTATTACAAAATATGAGCTCAACAAATGTTATATGTTCTGAGAAAATCGGCTTAGAGCATTTCAGGAAAAAGTGTAGTTTGTATGGGAGGGGGTGGAAGGAAAGGGAGGAAGCAAATATTTTTTGTACTGTAGATTTAAATCATTAAAAAAGTAATATATACCAAAATTGAGACCAATAGCTTTTATACTTTTTGAATAAATCCATTTATTGTCAAATTGTGTCATTTTGTATGGGAGGGGGTAGAAGGGGTGAAGCTAATCATCTCATTTTTTTTGACCTTACTAACAATTTTAAATAAATATTTGGTGCGCAATTTCAGCCCGCTGAATTTTATAAGCACTGAGGAAATTGGCTTAGAGTAATTCATGATAAGTACAGTTTGTATGGGAGGTGGTAGAAGGAGGGGGAGGACACGCACAATTTTTATATGATAGATTGATATTATCATAAAAGTAATATATTCTGAATTTCAGGCCAATAACTTTTATACTTTTTGAGCAAATCCGTTTATTGTCAAATTGAGTAATTGTGTCATTTTGTATGGGAGGGGGTAGAAGGGGTGGAGCGATTTGGCCCGTTCACGAACTTGACCTTACTTTTTTGTCAAAAACGACGTGTACAAAATTTGAACTTTCTAGCTCAACGCGTTCTCAAGCTAGAGAGCGCACGGACGGACGGACGGACGGACGGACGGACGGACAGACGGACGGACGGACGGACAGACGGACGGACGGACATCCGGTTTTGAGATTTTTGAGTGATAATATTAACTTCTGTATCATTCATTTTTTTCTCCGAGCCTTTTTTCTTGGCGTTACAAACCTTAGAGCGAACTTATAATACTCTCAGATTCCATCTAGAGTATAAAAATAGGGAAAATTTTCATTTTATTTTATCTGGTTCTGAGACCATCATATTTGAGATGTGTTATTTTATTTTACATTATTCTATGTGTTTTGCATTAAGAATTTGATTCTTTTCATAAAACCATCTTAAATACTGTAGTCATTTTCTCAAAATGAATTAGTAGCATAGCCCTTTCCAATTCCATAATTATCTAATACAATAAAAACATGTCTTTAACGTAAAATTCTACTCCAATTACGACATAATTAAACAAAATTATGGTTTGGTCTCTTGCAAAACGTCTATTCTCGTTTTAAAAATTTGCTTTACACATCCATACATCTCGCACGACCAGGCAATTATAATTACTTTGACACAAACTATTAATGATTGTGGCTGCTCTTAATTTTAACTTTTCATACTATATACCGATCGTTAAGGAATAGCAAATATTTTCTAAGGTCGCGACAACGACGCGTCTTGTAATTCAGGTAGGTAGAGAGACTTGTTTTATGACTGTTGGCAAGCCGGACGTTACTTCGATTTGAAGAAAATACTGTAATACTGTGGTCGTCTATACTGCGTCATTTACTGCATGCCGAACTTAAGACAGCATAACCTATCGCCATAATGTAGTTAAGAGAGGTAGTGAAACGTCTCAACGGAGACAGTAACAATCCCACGCCATTTATCGACCCAAAGATTATTGTAATTAAAACTCAACTCGACATAATTCGGAAGAATTATTTTTAATACTCGTACATACACCTATGTTTTTTCTTTCCCGTCGAGCTTCTTTCTTTCCGCCTCCTCTTATATATTATGCTTTCTTCTCGCGAAGAAAAGCATCAATGATTTTTTTTTTTTTTTTTTCAAAAAACAGCATGACATAAGAACTTATACACAATAATAAAAGTGCCTATAGCATACTTTACTAGTCGGACAATAATTTTATTCGTGCTTATTAATCAACAAATTCTTGTGAGTAGAAGTAAAAGCCAACGAAAAAAATGAACTAATATAAAAGCAACAATAAAAAAGTTGCAAATCTGGATGATGGACCGATAAAAAACTGATCTTTCCCCTTTCACCAATTTAGCACAGCGCACAAAAAATATAATAATGAAACGAAATGCTTTGACTAAGATGAAAGAATACGTTTGAGAAACGGTACCTCTTCTCCATTGGTCTAAAGAAATTTAAATACAAGTATATACAATATGAACATATCTCGCGTACGACGTAGTTAATAGAGATTCACGGCAACTTGGAAGTATATTAGGAAATTTTTGGAACCGTGGTTTGATACAATTATAGTTTTGTATCACAGATACAGTCATACAAAAAAGTATTTGTACACACGTCGTATCGTGCTTTACTGTCCTGCAACAGTTAAAAGAGCTACATTTTTTTAACAAAAAATGTCTCTAACTCTTTTAGCAACACTACTCGCTTATATTAACTTGAAAAAAGTACTCTTTTCTGATCGTATCAACAGAAAAGTGAGAAACAGTTATGCAATTCCCGAGAATTTAATCAAAAAAGTATTCGTACAGCAACAATGCAGAAAGAATAATGCCGTTATTCCGCTGTCGATAGCGATCATTCGTATTGGGATCAGTCTTGTGATAATTGTCAAGTATTTATCAAGTGTTTTCCAAGTGTTTTCCATTGTTGTTAAGCAAATTTGTAGTGGATTTCCATTAAATTGTTTATTATGGGATGACAATGCAAAGAGACGACAGAAGGAGAAAGGAGAATTATCCTTTCCTTGCACAATCAATGCAAATCATTGCGTGAAATCAACCAAGATCAGGACGACCGACATTATTAACGGCCAAAGATGAACGCAGTATATGTAGAAAAGTCAAACAAAATCTGAAAATTACAGCTTCAGTGATTGCGGCAGAGGTAGCGGAAAAAAATAAAATAGACGTTTCTGGAAAAACAATCAAAAATGTGCTCCGCCATGCTGGTTACAACTCTCGAATCGGTAGAAGAAAATACTACATAAGCGAAAAAATAGGAAGGATCGATTAGAATACGCCAAAACGTTGCGAAATCATGGAATAGACTTCTGGGAAAAAGTTATATTTGCTGATGAGAGTAAATTTAACATTTTTCAATCAGATGGCTTTTGTAAAGTGTGGCGGAAGCCAAATACCGAACTCCATGTACAAAATTTATGTCCAACTGTTAAACATGGAGGTGGGTCCATATTAGTATGGGCTTTTATGAGCGCTTTTGGAGTTGGTGAAATACACATTATCGACGGCATTATGAACCAGGATGTGTATATAGATATTCTCAAGCAACATCTCCATGCAAGTGCTGAAAAAATGGGAATCAGAAATGATTTTATATTTGTCCATGATAACGACCCAAAGCATTCAGCTCTGAAAACGAAACTTTGGCTGCTATATAATACGCCAAAACGGCTTGAAACTCCAGCTCAATCGCCTGATGTGAATGCCATCGAGCATTTGTGGGATGTGGTCGAGAAAAAATAAGGTTAGCTAAAATAACTAAACGAATCACTTTAAAAGAAAAGATTGTGAAGGCTTGGCCTTCAATCACAGCAGATGTGACAAGGAATTTAGTTGAATCCATGCCGAGACGCTTAAATGCAATTATACAATCTAAAGGCAACCCGACGAAGCACTAATTACGGCAAGTATACAGATATTTTATAAAAAGTTTATCATATAAAAATGTCAATATGTCAGGTGTACGAATACTTTTTTGTATCCATTTTCCAGACGTCTCTTGGTATTTTGCTTATCATCCAACTATAACCAACGAATTCCAAATTTCTTAAAATTATAATTAAAACTGTATTATATTATATGTGATATATTCTAATTGCGAAAGTTTTTATTTTGATTATTGTTCCTTTTATTTTGAAATGAATCTAAAATTATAGAAAAAAATCCGCTGTACGAATACTTTTTTGTATGACTGTATGTTATTTCTGCAAACCGAGAATGAAGCTAGGTATCATCAGTCCGGATATATCAAGGCTCTTCGATGACAAGATACCTCCCAAACAGGATACAAGCAAATAAGTACTGATTCCCTCCAATCGCAAAATTTTGAGAAAAAAATAAGGAAAATATGCAAATATTGAAAAATTGTAAATAAAAAAGTTTTTATTTTCGATAACTCTACGCCAAATTTGGTTTCAATATAATATGAAACTCATTTATCTGGACGGCCATACGTCAAACCGAAAAATCACATCAAGAAAAAAACAAATGCTTTTAGTCGTCCTACAACTTTTGTACACTAAATTTTTCGATAAGATAAAAAAAAATTTAAGAATTTTAAGAAGAAGAAAAGACAAATTTTGCCACAAGCCGGGCGCAACTTTATAATTCTTGAGACAATTTGAGTATGCCTGAGGGTATGGGAGGAGGGGTGTGTAGCAGAATTAGGTTGATGTTAATAATTGTTCGATTTATTGCTTGTATAAGTTAACAAATTCCTTTTACATTAGAATAAAAAAAACAATTTGTTTACGATTTTTAGAGAACTTTATTGTTTTATGCTGTCAGCAGAATCCCGTCGTGAGAAAATGATGTTTCAGGTGTTTTGCCTTGTGACCCATATATTGCTGGCGTTTGCAGTTGAAGAATTCTTGAGGGAACCTTTGGTGTTAACTCTTCCCCTCTTAGGTTGAATGCCCTCATTCGACTAAAAAAATGGGATGTTGTAAAGGCTTCCGTGGTCTTGCCTAGAAGATTCATCAGCTTCGATGTGGACCGCTGGAGCCGGTATGAGTGGTGTTGCCGTTCTTATGGTGATATCTGGTCCTTTTGGCCTTTTCAGGAGTTCGATGGTCTTAAAGGTAAGTAGGACTATGAGGATTGTTGCAAACAGTCCATAGCTGACCAATTCGTTGATGTTCTTTTCGGTTTTGAGAAGGCTGATTTGTTTGGTGTTGTTCAAGAAAATCTCTTTCATCATCTCTAAGGATAATATCTCCTCGAGATCGCTTTTTTCCCATTTCTGTCTGCAGCAGTGGTGGCAAGAACTGGACGGTTGTCACTTCCTTTGCTGTGAATTTCTGGTTGTTTATGATGATCGACTCGTTTTTAAATGATATAAGGTAAGTTCCTTTTAGATGTTGCATTGTATCGTTGATCTGGATTTTTCCGTTGAAATCATTTAAAAGAACGATTCCGGGTGTGACTTCTTCTACTGATGGGATGTGGTGGCTATTAGTTTTGTTACATTTTATGATCTTATTTTCTAACAAATTTGGAATACAGGTTGTTTCATTTAAATCGATAACATTGATATTTTTACAAATTGAGATTTCATTGAGATTTTTACATTTCCCATTTACACCAAATATAATTTTATCTTTTTTCAATACATATTTATACGAAATTTTATTTATGATATTATTTCTTTTTACTGGTTTGAGCAACAATTTTTCAAAAGTTATATTAGAAGTTTTTGGTACATCAATTATATAAAGCAAATGTGTTGAATTTTGTGCTATTTTGACTTCGGAAATTTCTAAGGCTTCCTCTATATTTGAATAGGGAATCATGTCTTTATCAAAATTTTTTATAATTATTTCAATTTCGGATTTGGAAAGTACATTTGAATTTACAATATTGGCTTTTGCCAATTGTATTGATTGTACATATAATATTTTTTAGTTCTTCTTTAACAATTTTTATTTTGTATTGAGTACTTAGAGCTAATGTATTTTCGAAAACTTTATCCTTTTTATTGCGTTTAAAATTTCATTGGTTATTTTGGTGATCTTATTTAGTCTCTCATTATGTTCGCTGTTTATCAAAATTTGTTTATTATTATTTTCTAATACATTATTAATTTTATCTTTAATTAGAACAAAATCATCGTGGTCGGGATTTCCCGCTATCCACTTCCATGCAGAACCTATAAAATCGAGTGATCGTTTTTATTTGTGAACTTTAATGTTATTAATTAAGTCTTTGATTTGTTTTATTTCATGATCTAGGAGTTGGTAAAAGGGATTATTCGTAGGAATGTGTTCTTTTAATAAGGATGAAATATTGGATGTGAAATGCTCGTACTGGTCTGTTTCGAAAATATGGATTAATTTTATGTTTCCGTTTTGGATTTTTGCTATTCCGGATTTTAGTGCGATAAGCTGGGAATTGGAATAATCGAGGATTTGGACTTCTGCGCTTACGGCGGTGATTATAAATCTGAAATAAATGAGGGATTTAATTTCAAATATCGCTTTTATGAATTTTCTTTCCTGATTCTGTTATTACTAAAGTAGGTTTGTTTTCTTTTACGATTTCTTTCCTGTATCTAGCTGTTAATTTTGTTCCTTCACGTTTGTTATTTTTTACGTAAATTGTCTCACTAATTTCGTACTCTTTAGGTGATTTTCTATTTTTATTATGAGATTTAAGGTCTTTTTGTTGTTTTTGTTTGAGTAGTTCTATGTTATCCTTTCTCGACTTCTCTAGTTGTTCGGGGTCTGTCGAGACGATTCTACCGTAGAATAACTCTATTGGTTTTTTTCCAGTAACGGAGTGGATAGAAGAATTATATTCATGTAGGGATCGTTCAAGCAGTTCTTCGAAGGATCTGTGGATGTCTTCTGTTTTCAAACATCTCATTATTTCTGTCAGAGTTGAGTGAAATCTTTCGACTTGACCATTCACCTCGCTCTTGTATGATGGGGTTTTGTAGATTTCAATTTTTAATTGATCCCTCATCATGAATGTAATGGATGCCGAATTAAGAGATTTTTCACCGTTTATTATGACACATTTCGGAACGCCGAAAAAGAATAGCAGTTCTCTCAATGGTGTGCGTACATCTTCGATAGCCCTGGATTTAAGAATCTTTGCTTGAGCGAATTTGGTAAATTTATCTAACGCAGTTAATACTAGATATTTTTCTGTCAAGTAGATGTCTATATGCAAGGTATGACCTGGAAATTCTGGAATTGGGGTAGGTTTTTAAATTGGATTATTGGGATGCCTTTCGTATTTGTTTTCTACGCAGGTAGTGCATTGTTTCACTAGGCGTTTGATTTTCGAACTCATCTTGGGGAAATAGAATTTTTCAATAATTTTTAATTTATTTTCAATGGAATTTCGATGTGCTCTTTTGTGGAATCTTAGAATGATATCTTCTTGTTCATTTTGTACATTTTGTACCTCAACTTGAGTGACCCTTATCTTGTAGTTTCTAAAGTACAGAGGATATATCTCTTGGATTTTTTCCCATTATTTCTTCGCAGGTTTTAATGCCGTTGATGATGTTTGGGTTCAGATATCTTTTGAAGATTCCTATCAAGTTTTCTCTGGTGTACTCGATTTCGGTGAAAGTATGTTTCCAATAATTGGGAAAATGTTTTTCGAGTTGATAGCTCGTTCCTTCTCCGATTTTCAAAATGATTTGGGTACGAAATGCGTTAATCGGAGTTTCGACAGATGGTACTAGATTGTGTGAAGAGTCGCTGTGTGGAGTGGCTGTCAGAGAGTTGACATTTTCCTTGATAGGTGGCCTGGAGAGTGCATCTGCCACAATATTGGTTTTTCCGGGTTTGTATTTTATTTCATAATTATACTCCTCCAGGATGGCCTTCCATCGTTTCAGTTTCACATTATTGTTTTTATCGCTTAATGCGTAAGTGAGAGGCTGATGGTCTGTGAATATTTTGACCTTTCTAGAACCGTAGAGAAAATTTCGTAAGGAGTTCAGGGCCCATATTATGGCCAACATCTCTTTCTCGTTTCCTGCATAATTCTCTTCTGTTTTGCTTAAGCTTCTTGATAAGAATGTTATTGGTCTGCCGTCTTGCGATAAAATTGCTCCGATAGCGTACTTCGACGCATCAGTTGTAAGTACGAACTCTTTGTCGAAATCTGGAAAATGAAGCATTACGTCTTGAGAAGTAAGAAAATTTTTGATTTTTTGAAAAGTTTCCAAAGCTTCTTCGTTTAGGTAGATTTTCTTCTTGCTTGAGAGATTTTTGGATACACGCCATCTTCCCCTCTTAGAAGAGATGTTAGGGGATTTGCCAGCTTTGCGTAATCACGTATGAAGCGACGGTAGTATCCTGCCATGCCGAGAAATGATCTAAGATCCTTCAGCGTATTTGGGACAGGGAAGTTATTTATTGCTTCAACTTTTTGAGGATTCGTTGTTAACCCATTTTCAGAGATAACAAAGCCAAGAAATTCTACAGTACTTTTCAGAAATTCGCATTTATCGATTTGAACTTTCATATTCGCATTTTCTAATGTTTTGAATACGAGATCGATGTTTTTTAGATGTTCTTCCTCGTTAGCGCCGAATATGACAATATCGTCAATGTAAACGTAACATCTGACGCCTATATGGTCTCTTAGGATGTCGTCGAGAGTCCTTTGGAAAATGGACGGAGCATTCATTAAACCAAAGGGAAGACGAGTAAATTCGTATTTTCCATTGTTTACAGAGAATGCGGTTTTTTCAATATCCGATTCTTTTAATGGAATCTGGTGGAAACCGCTTTTTAGGTCGACTATTGAGAATAATTTGTTTTTTCTTAAATTGGCCATTACTTCGTTGATTTCGGGTATAGGGTACCTGTCAGGGACGGTTACCGTGTTCAGCTTCCTATAGTCGATGACCATTCTATACTTTTTTTCACCAGACGCATCCATTTTCTTAGCGACTACCCAAATTGGAGCGTTATATGGTGATCTCGATGGTCTGATTATACCGTCCTCGAGTAGTTTAGTTATTTCATTGTCTATTACGGGTTTCAGAGCCAGGATAGTGATATGTTTTGGAGTACACTGGATTGTTATCGGTGGTGCGGATTTCGCCTTAAACCACGGTGGTGTAAGTAAGTTTTTCATTAGGCTCGGAAAATAAATTTGGATGTCTCTCTAGGACATGAAAAAGCTTCACTGTCTGGTTTTCGGTAAGGTGAGCTGTTCTCACATCGATACTGTTGACTGATTGAGAGATGCGCTGTTTGATGGGAATACGGATGTTTATTTTTGATGCTGATAAAATCTTCAGCAGTGTGAATGATTGCCCCAAGTTGCCTAAGGCTGTCATTTCCGAGAATTCCATGAAATGATTTTAAAGTGGGAAGGATAAAGAATTTTAAATTAGGAACTGAAGGGCCGAAAAGGTTTAATATTGCATGATGCGTTATTTTTATATTTCCGCCGACTGAATTTGCAGAAAATGGGTTTTCGTTGGGGAGATGTGTCCGTACACAGTTCGGTTGGATATAGTTTTTGTTTGATCCGGTATCGATAAGAAATTTTAAGATGTCACCGCTCTTCGCATTGCTATTATTTGCGTATTGCGTGCGATAGTTCACGTTCTCCAGCTTTAGGCACAAATGAAGAGCTTGCGGTAAATCCGCCGGTTCCCTCATGCTAAGAAGTTTGGGCAGGTCACCCTTTAATCCTCTTATGAAGGTGTCTAGAGCTATGCCTCTGAAGGAACGAACCATGATGTTCATTGCTTCGGTGCTCATTTCCATACAAGAAATTTTATTTAAGATCAGAGACAGATGGTGGTAAACGGATTGATAAAATCCTTGAATTGTGTCGTTGCCCTGAAGACAAGTCATTTGGTACTCAAGAGTTCCCGAATCTCGCTTGTCTGCGTAATGCAGTGTCAGGCACTTGGAAATTCTCTCCCAATTAAGAGATGTGTTATACGATTCTAAGGCGACGTCTGCCTGGCCGATAATTTTGTTACGAATAACATTGAGGATTCCGTAATATTGCGGAGTTCCTCGTTTCGACTCATATAATCTGAGAATTCTTTCGACACTTTTTTTCCAGGAGCTAAATTCGCCTGGTTGTCCCGAGAAATCGCGTAAACTTTTGATTACATCGGGAATTCTATCCATATCGGATAAATTTCCCAATTGATCTTCGTTTATCGGTTGATCGATTTCAAGACCTGAGTTGATATTCGGGTTTAGGGTTTCTTTAATTATTCGTGGACATTCCCTCGCTAAGTATCGCGAGACGAGAGTTTCAATTTGTTCGCGCGTGTTAGCTGCGGGAACAGCGGGAGGAACCTCGGGGTTGAACTCAAGTCCAGGGGAACGCACTAAATTTCCGGAGTTTGCCATTTTTTATGGAAATGGAATTTATGGTAATGTGATTAATTGAATTTTATTTAGTTTCACTTTAGCTTTAATTTGCTTGGTTAAATGATCTCGATCACTTGATTTTGAGATTTATCACTTTCAATTTACTTTACTACAAATTATAATCACTTAAAAAAAATTTTAAATTATTTTCATTTTCGATTTGCAGGATTTTTTACTTTCGAATTACTTATTTGTTAAATAATAATCACTTAAATTTTTTGTTTTTAAATTATTTTCATTTTCTATTTGCAGGATTTTTTTTTACTTTCAATTTACTTATTTATTAAATTTTCTTAGCTTAATTCCTAGGGGAAAAATATAAAAATATATATAGAAATTAACAATTTCCTTACAATGTAAAAATCCAAATTTGGTCGAGCGGCTGCCGGTCTTGCCGACTCCTTTTCCTCCAGTCCTGGTTATTAGGGGGCCTCGTTTCTCGTCACGGTTGTTGGATTTTGTTGCCCGCAGAGTTTTTGCCTTTCATTCCCTCGTTTTATCCTTCTGTAGCACTGCGTACACTTTCGGTAAACTTGCGTTTTATCCTTCTGTAGCACTGCGTACACTTTCGGTAAACTTTGCATTTTATCCTTCTGTAGCACTGCTTACACTTTCGGTTAAACTCGCGTTGGTAACTTTCGGTTAAACTCGCAGGTCCCTGTTAACAAATTCCTTTTACATTAGAATAAAAAAAACAATTTGTTTACGATTTTTAGAGAACTTTATTGTTCTAGAGCTTTTTTAAGACTAAATTAACAATTTTGATTTACTTAAAATGAAACGTCGGTCTCAGTTGTCGCAGACATGCTGTCAGCAGAGTCCCGTCGTGAGAAAATGATGTTTCAGGTGTTTTGCCTTGTGACCCATATATTGCTGGCGTTTGCAGTTGAAGAATTCTTGTGGGAACCTTTGGTGTTAACTTATATATTACGTTCAAAATTCTCTTTACAGAATGTTAGTTTCACAGACGAAATTCTATCAAATTCGATGCACTTTATATTCATGAAGGGGGGAGATGAGGGAATCGTTAAACTTGTGAAAGAGTATTACAGTCAAACTTGCCTATGACGAACTGCTTTATAACGAATTTTTTCATATAACGAATTGATTCGATGAACCCTGCTTTTTCGCTAAATTCCCGGAACGATTTGATCTCCTTATTACGAATTTTCTTTATAGCGAAATTTTCTCTATTACGAATTGTTTTCCATTCTCAACATGTGCGTTCAGGCATTTTTAACTTCTCAATAACAAAGTTTTTTTTAAACAAATGTGGGACGCAAACATCGACTGAAATTAAAATTACGAGAAATACCTTTATGCGTAATGTAATAAATTATTTGAATCTCCCACTCCTTCTACCACCTCCCATATAAACTGCACTTTGCATGAAATACTTTAAGCAAATCTATTCAGTACGTATACAATTTATCGAGCTGAAATTGTACACTAACTATTTTTTAAAAAAAAATGTGATAAGCCGAAATGAAAATAAAGCCCTTTAAAATTATCATTTTAAAAGTGAGCTGCATTACCTGAATTTTAGAGAATGTCAGGTGAAAGGCGGATGAGGTTCCTTAACATTTTTCATTATTTATTGTGGAAGGGTTGTTAGACCTTCGCACAGCCTTATATCCACTAATTTGTCATTTCCATAGATTGAGGTGACCAAGGAATACCCAAGCAGGCAGTGTGCTTGAATTATGCGTCGACCGGGATTTTAACTCTCGACCTTCACCTTGTAGACCAACACGCTATCCACAAGGCTACACCCTAGCTCGCCTAGCTCTCCACTACCAACGCAGATAGAAAACTGAAACTCGACATTCGGATATATAGGTTTATTCAGAAAAAGGCAAAAATAAATTAATTTTCGTATCCAGTGGAGTCCGAAAAGGGGGGCTCAAAATAATGTTTATTTGATTACATCTACGAAAATACTAAACACAAGAAGTTGATATTTTAGGTCCGTTTAGGTTGTGTTGAGCTCCACCATTATTGACTTTGAGAGATGCCAATACTTATCCTTGCACCTCTCCTCACAGAAGGGAAAAGGTCTAACGATATGCTCCCTTTAAACAATGTAATTGAAACTTGGAACACATTAATACCAGAGGAATATGAGAAAATTATTACATTTTGTCACAACAAGGAAGCATTTCAAACATTGCGCACTCTTCGAAAATTCAAACCGTTATATCTGAAAATTTCAAACAAATAATACGTTGAAATTTTGTCAGATTGTAGAGCTATATGATCTATAGTTTTGGTAAAATTTACATATTTAGGGGAGCGAGGTGGTGAGCCAAATGTCGAAAATTTTGAGTTTTCTTATGACTCTGATAAAAGATACAAAGTTCAAATTTGCAGGTGCATACATCCATTTCATATACTAGGTTTAGCGGTTACTAGTTCTTAATTAAAAAAAAAAACACATTAAAATTGGGAGAAAGGTAAAAAATTATTTATTCAAAGTATGCGCCATCGCTAGAAACACATTCTGCCCATCTCTCTGACAATTTGTGGACACACAGAACCATACATCTTCTGAGGTGGTCCAATCATCAAGCCATTTTTGGAAATCTCCGTGATTATTTATGTGTTGTATGGAAAGTGCGTGAGACATCGATGAAAAAAAGTAGTAGTCAGAAAGGGTCAAGTCTGGTGAGTACGGCGGGTGGGCAAGAGTTCCCAGCCAAGAGCAGTGTCTTTGACCGCTTTCGCTGTGTGTAATCGGGCGTTGTGCAAAATTACTTTTCCGTGTCTTGTAACCCATTCTGCTCGCTTTTCGATCAATGCATGACTCAAATTGATCATATGTTGACGGTAGCGAACGTAATCAACTGTTTCGTCTGGTTTCAGAAGCTCCTGGTCCACGACACTCTTCTGATCCCCCAAAATGTACAGTATTGTTTTTGTTCCAAATCGATTCGGTCTAGCAGTCGGTGTTGAATATTGTCCTGGGCTAACCCATGTTTTTTTTGCGTTTTGGGTTCTGAAAATATATTCATTTTTCGTCTCCATTCACGGTGCGATGCAAAAAAGTTCCAACAAAAAAGTACGTCCCACAAATGCTATTTATTTGGCTCGAAGCTCGACATGTTTAACGCACGAAAAAAAATTAACGCTAACCGAAAATCGTTTAAACATCAATAGGGTTTTGAAAGGTACCGCCATAGCAACAAAATGACAAGAGTTAAAACTGTGACCAACTTTGTTTTTAACCGCCACACCTGGTACATAAAGAAAACATAACAGGACTACGATTAGGCGTTAGGCCCAATCATGCGATACTCTAGATGAAGAGAAATGTTTTGATTTTAAGAAATTGTGTTTGGGGAGTGGTAGAAGGGGTGACGGCATTGAACCAATTTTTCAGATCATTCTAGAGTTGCTATCAAAATGTTTTATTGTAAATTTGGGCTTCAAAAATTTAATAGGTACTGAGAAAATTTGCGTTTTGGGTTTAGAGAAATTGTGCAGTTTGTATGAGAGGTGGTAGAAGGAGTGGGAAGTTCTTAATGAGTTTTTCAAAAAAAAAACTATAAACATCATGCATTTGACATATTTTCAATCTCAGATCAGTAGCATTCAAACTTTTAGGAAAATCGACTTTTTGAAAAGTTGTGAAATTGTGTCAAATCGTATGGGAGGGGTAGAAGTGAGTGAAGCTAATCATCTAATTTTTTTCGGTCTAATAATTCTAAAAAAATATTTAGTGTACAATTTCAGCTTTATACGTACTGAGTAGATTTGTGTAAAGTATTTCATGGAAAGTGCAGTTTATATGGGACGTGGCAGAAGGAATGGGGATTCAAATAATTTTTATTGTTTCAAACATCTATTTAGGTATATCAAAAAAAAAACCGTAGAAAAAATGGACACTTCGCATTATAAAATATTGGACAGATTCAAAATGCTTCAATTTTTCAATACGACCTGATCATAGCAAGATGGCCCTTCAAGAATGGAATTCGCCAGTTGCTACATGAAAAGTTAATGAAAAATAAAAGATAAAAAAAAACATAAAAGAATAATCATATAATGCTCTAGATGACATGGAAATGACTTTAATATACTGGAAAATATGTCATCTCAAACTCTTTCAAATAGTGAATACAGACTTTTGCATGGGAGGTGGTAGAAGTAGAGAGGAAGGTTTGTATTTTTCGTATATGACACCGAATATGGCATGCAAAATGTTTTTTGCTGAATTTAAAGATTTTATTTACATTATTTTTTAAAGAAATTGGACATAGTGTTCCTGACATTGGGGCATTTGTATGGGAGGTGGTAGAGGAAGTGGAGCGTTTAAGATGATTTTGAAACTGCTTATCATCATCATTATCACCATGCTTTGATTCAATTTCAAAGTCGATAGCTCTAATATATTCGTAGTAGAAATGCTTTTCTTAAATTTATAATACAGATATTTATATGGGAGGGGGTAGAAGGTGTAAAGCGGAGCTGAAAAATTTTTTTAATATTTATTGCAATTATTAAAAAACAAATTATGGCAAAATTTTAAGTTTGTAATTTTTCTAGTTTTAATGGAAATCGATACAATGCATTTAACAAAAATTATGCATTTGTATGGGAGGGGGTAGAAGGAGTGTACCGATCAAAACAAATTAAAATTTCGCGTTATTGATGTTTCTATTTTTATACTTTATACAACATATCAAGTTGATAGCTTTAACAGTTTTGAAGAAAAACAATTTAATTTGAATTTGAAAATTTCGTGAAATTTGTATGGGAGGGTGTAGAAGGAGTGAGGTGAAGTTGATAATTCTTTTTGAAACTAATTGCAATTATAATAAAATGAATTCTGGCAAAATTTCAGCTTTACAAGTTTCAATGAAAATCGAAAATATGTATTTTTCAAAGTTGTCCATTTGTATGGGAGGGGTTAGAAGGAGTGAAGGGATCGGATCAATATTCCGTCATATTATTGACATCTATATCGTAATACTTTGACCCAAATTTCAAGACGATAGCTTAAATAGTTTCAAAGAAAAATCAATTTCTTAATATTTCGAAATTTCATGAAATTTGTATGGCAGGGGGTAGAAGGAGTGGGGGGATGTAGCCCATTCACGAACTTAAAGTTACTTTTTTGCTAAAAATGACACACAAACATTTTTATCACTATTGCTCAAGGCTTTCGAGAGTTATGCTGTAGACAGACGCACAGACGGACAGACGGTCACTCGGAGTCGAGGTTTTTGAGCGACAACAAATATTTCTGTACCCTTGGGGGCTCTGTGCGAGCGTTATTTCTTAGCGTTACAAACGGTAAGGCAAACACAATATACTCTCAGATTTCATCTAGAGTATAAGAATTAGAGCCATATTAGATAACTACATAACATCGCGACGTTAAAAATTTTATGATCATCATACGTCGCGTCTGAGATAAGCTCTTTCCTTACGAAATCAAATCACAGTGTCGTCGAGATCGTGTCGAAAAAATGTTAAAATGTCGACTTAGAAAGTACCACAGCGACGGTAGAACTGTACCAAACGACGCGTGCCTTTATAGAGAATAGGGACCATAGTATTTTTGTTAGTCAAAATAGAAGGCATCATATTTTCTAGACGAATAACGATCGCGCAACTGAAGAGGAAACGTACATAATATATATGCTAATATGGAAAAATATTAACTCTTAATGTCCAAATCTTGATGTCGCTCACTGTGCTTTCTTTGTATATATATAAAAAAAAACAGAGTACTGTAGGCATGAAAAATATTGCCTTTTGTCCCGCTCTTCTTCAAGCTCTTGTGTGCTAGTCGAATGTATGGATATCATCACTTATGAAACCTCGGAAATATATTCAACCCGTTTTCTTCAATGAAAAATTAAATTAAAAAACTTAACAGGGTTACGATAGCGCGTAAAACCTAATAATACGATACTCTAGATGATATAGAAATTTCGTATGGGGATGGGTAGAAGGGGTGACAGCATTGAATTATTTTTTTTTTCACTTCATGCTAAAGTAACTATAACAATGTTTTCTAAATCGAAACTTCAAAAATTGAATAGGAACTGAGACAATTAGTGTATTGGATTTAGTGAGATTGTGTAGTTTGCATGGGTGGTGTTGGAAGGAGTGGGTGTTTTTTACTGATTTCTTCAGACCTAACTACGACCATTATGGAGTTGGCATCCCTTAAATTTCAGTGCGGTAAAATTTAACAATTGCCTTAATTGGAGCCAACACACGCTTTGAAACGTCTAGGTATTCTGCAAAAGTGTAAGACATACTTTTCTGCCTCGCAAGTTTGAGATCACATCTGGCTGTACTTGACCGTATCCAGAAACATCCATTCCGATTAATTGGAGATGAAGCTATATCGGCCACAATTGACTCCCTCGAGCAGCGTTGAAATATTGGAGTACTTTTTTTTACTATAAATACTTCCATGGTAAATCCAGCAAGGAACTAAAAGCCCTAATACCACCTGTATTCAATCCCCCCAAAAATACTCGCCAAGCTGCACCCTCATACGAGTACACTGTGAAGCCCTTCCCGTGGAGACCAGTGAAGCTTAGGCAGTTATCCTTCGGACGAAAGTGTTGTGGACTTTATTACCAGGCAATCTCTTTCCCATGGAAAACAACCTCCAGCAGTTTAAGAACAACGTTCACGGCCACTTCAAAATCTTCTCTCCTGTGTTTTCCTGCTAATTTCCCTATTTCTACTTGTTGACCTTACCCATGTCAACCTAACTGTGCATCGCGCATTAAAGAGTGACTCGCGAAGTTTAATTCGATAACCGTAAAAAAACCAGCAGCGCGAGTTTGCACGGGATACTTTCGAAAGGACTTACTTATAAAATGACGGTTCGATCACAAAAAATGGTAAACAGACATTGGAGCTCTTAGCACAAACACACTTCCCAGGATTGGCGACGATTGAACGAGCACGAGAAGACAATTATAGTACACCGTGTGCCAGCAGGCCTTACCAAGAGGACTGGAAAAACGCAGCAAAAATCTTCTGAGATGGGCAATAGAAAGTTTCAAACATTCATACTATTCAAATATTTTTTGTAAAGTTGTGAAATTGAAACATTGTTCGGGAGGGGTGCAAGTAGTGAAGTTAATAGCTTATTTTTTTTCCAATCTTAATAATATTGCTAATTAAGTATTAGGTAGAAAATAAATAAATAAATAAATAAATAATACTTTATATTTAAAATTATTAGCTTTCAAAGTTTCCAAGTAAATTTTATTACTGTAAATTTTTGAAAAAGCTGGGGTGTAGCCTAGTGGATAGCGTGTTAGTCTACAATGCGAAGGTCATGAGTTCAAATCCCGGTCGACACATGATTCCAGCACACTGCTCACTTGGATATACCTTGGTTACCTCAATCTGCGAAAATGAAAAAATCGTAGATGGAGCGTTGTGTGAAGAGATAACAACCCTTCTACAATAAATAAATATTTTGAGGAACTTTAAGACCAGAAGACCAAAACCCGATTTGGGCTGTGGTGCGATTGTAGAAGAAGAAGCAATTTTTGAAAATGAGTAATTTTGTATGGAAGGATAGAAGGGGTGCAGGGATTTGGCTTGTTGACTAACGCGATCTTAATTTAAATTCTAAAACGACGTGTACAAAATTTGAACGTTCTTGCACAACGCGCTCTCGAGCTAGAGAATAAACGGGCGCGTGGACACACATACGGACGTCCGATTTTGAGATTTTCGGGTGATAATATGAACTTATAGGTCATTCATTTTTTTTCCAGCCTTATTTCTTAGCGTTACAAACTTTGCAGCAAACTTATAATACTCTCATCTAAAGTATATAAGCTCATTTTGACTGGAAAACTGGGTGTCTAAAACGATACGGCTGAAGAAAAATGGGTCTAAAATACAATTCCTTCCGCAAATAATGACTGGGAAGTGCATGTTTATATAGTGAGGCAAAACAAAATGAATTCTACACTCCGCGACAACTGTTTATGACCAACCCAATTTTTCTAAGAATTCCATAATTACGAAGTAAAATTTAATGATCTCCTTTGTTATTTTATTGGTTAGGTGGAGTAAGTTCGTAAGGCTACCGACACACGATGCGAGTTAATATATATTATCTCGCTTTTCGATATTACTAGTGTCATTATCCTATACATAATTCGGCCTACTTATATCAAAATAGGAAGTTAATATATATTAACTCGCATCGTGTGTCGGTAGCCTAACGCACCAAAATTAAAATTATTTTCTTTCGCTCCCTTTCAGCACAAATTTAATTGCCTGAAATAGTATTCAAAGGCGCGTCAACTGTTTATGACCACGTGAAAATTACGGAGAAAAATAAGACAAATAAAATAATTTATAATAAATTTAATTTTTAATAGTCAGTGTGTTTTCCACTGTTTTGTATTGTCTCAAAAATTCGGCTGGGAACTAAGCTGTATAATTTTTAAAAGTAGTCCAAAGGAATATTCCTCCATTCTCTCTTTATTCCTTCAATAAGGGATGATCTGCTGTCGTGCTGCTTGCTGTTTGCGTACACACGTCGAGATAAGTATCCCCAAAAATTCTCGATGATATTCAGATCGGGAGATAACGCTGGCCAGTCCAAAACACGAAGATTTTCTTCTGAAAACCAGTTTCTGACAAGCTGGGCAGTATGGAGGCGTTGTCCTGTTGGCAAATCCAATTAGTAGTCTCCATAACTTCCGTTATTTTAATCTTCTCCTGCATTAAAAGCTCCTTATATTTTTGAGCGTTTTGTTTTCCATCAAGAACTACTAAATCGACTACGCCATTGTGGGACACAGCGCCCCATACCATAACGGAACCAAATGCTGTCTGTCGTCGTGAGAGAAATCGCTTTTCTTTTCGCATATCGTGAAAATAGAAAGAATAACCATCAGGACCATCAAGACAGAAACGCTTTTCGTTAGTAAAAATAACTTTTTGCAATTCTGTTGTCCAATCCATATATTTTCGACAAAATGCCAAACGCTGTTATTGGTGAACCTTCTTTAAAACTGGTTTTCTTGCCATTTTCATTCGTTTTAAAATGCATTGTACTGTCCTTAGCCTAGCAGATGTTCCTGCTCTGTTTGCTATTTCTCTCGCTGTGAGTGGTTCATTGGATGCAAGTCTCAATAAACTGTGACATTCCCTTTCCGTTGTTGCAGTTTTAATTCCCCCCTTTCTCTTTTTCCCATAATATCACGAATCGCGCAGGTAATTCAAAATAACGCCATGACCTCTCCCCAGTTTTCTTCAAATTTCTCTAGTTGAGCAGCCTGTATCCTTCAATATTTTAATTTGACCAATTTCAAAAGCCGTTAAAGTTGTTCCTTTTCCCATTTCAATAATATTTAAATCTTTCTAAAAAAACTGTTCATGCACAAAATTACAAAGAATTACAACAACCCGAAAATTTCCTCTTTAAACACGTCTATCTGCCAGAAATAACGATATTGAACTGATGGTCATAAACAGTTCTCGCGCTTTTGAATACTATTTCAGGCAATTTAATTTCTGTTGGCAGGTAGCGAAAGTGAATAATTTTAATTTAGATGCGTCAAGAACTTACTTTACCTAAGCAATAAAATGACAAAGCAGATCATTGAACTTTACTACGTAATTATGGAATTCTTAGAAAAATTGGGTTGGTCATAAACAGTTGTCGCGGAGTGTAGAAGTACACTGAGATAATAATTATTATGACTAACTTAACAATCGAAGACATAAATAGCGAAGAATCTGTAAAATTAGAGGAGAATTCGGAATTTCAGCCCTGCAACAAAAACAAAACGTTTGTTTAATCATTTCAATTCAACACCATCATCTAGGTTGTAGCTGCATGGCAATTATGAAAGAATATGATTAGCAACCTAAAAAACAATTCTTACGAGTAAAAATAACTATTTAGAAAAAAAACCCTCTATCTTCGAATTTTTCATTTTCGTAGATTGGTAACATATACCCAAGCGGGCAGTGTGCTTGAGTTGTACGTCGACTCGGATTTTAACTCACGACCTTCCCATTGTAGACCAACACGCTACCCACTAGGGTACACCCTAGCTATTTTTCCTCAGGATGTCTATAATACAACCTGACCACAGAAGTTAGTTGGAAATTCGATTTAGATTGATTTTTTGAAAAAGCCATTAACAAAAAATTTACACGAAAAGAAATTTTTCAAAACTTTCATCACATGAAATATTTATAGAACCGGACAAATATGGGCTGAAATTTGATTCAGTTTTTTAAAGTACATTTATTAGGGGGCAATGACACAAGTTTTGTTTAGCTTTCAACTTAGTTTAGAGGAATGAAAAAAATCTTTAAAAAACAGACAAAAATTTGAAAATTTCCTGTTTTCCGAGTCCTTTTCCCACTCCCCCATTGTCCGCAACATTTGTATCGTAATCTACGGAAAAAACAATGAAGTTTAAAAAAAAACATGAAGATCGCAACATTTCGTCAAACAGACATTTATTGATCTAATTCGACTGGATTGAACATAGAAATTTAATAACTGAAAATGATGCAAATCTTAGAAAATAAGAACTTACGATGCAATAATTGCATTCTGTTTCTGAAAATTGACTATTTTTACTTTCCTTTAAATTAAAAGCAACCATCGCAGACCAATTGTGTTGGTATAGAGACCGTCGAAATCTGAAATGTAAGAAACTCGAAAACTTTTTTGTTTTTACAAATAAGCCACAAATCATTTTCAAAACAACCCATTAAATGGCTTGCTGAATGTTTTCACAGTGCATTACGAATTGAAAGGAAAGATTTCCGGAGCAGTTTGATAAAGGTCACGAATAATAAAGCGTAACACTGTAGAATCCGGAAATCTTTCCTTTCAACCTATAAAATGTGAATGTAATTGCTGTAATATAGAATTACGAATTAATATCAAATCAAAAGAAATAAGGCTCTACTGCTTCAAGGAGATTCAGTCCATAGTTTGTAGCAAATAATAATAATGTGAATGTTAAACATGTTAACATTCTTTAAAAGTCAAACTTAAATATTATCTAGCTCGTTGTAGCAATAAAACGCTCAAATATCATCATCAATTTGTATACAAATAATTTTTATTGCAAATAATCAATAGTAGACTTTTAGGCTTTTCATTAATTTTCTTTTAATGTTTTACAATATACTTAATAAGTTGACTTATGTACAAAATGCATAATTTTTGTGTAAAAGTTTCAGTTGAATGAACACTAGTAAAAATATAAAATTATGAAAAAAGATAAATGAAAAGGAATAAGGTGGCGCAAGATAATTTAAATGAAAAAAATCGAATGAAGAATATGAAAATTAAAACAAAAAGCTTGGGATGTATTACCGAGGATTTTTAGGAATACATTACGGAATGATTTTGTTGTCGTCGCAAAATCAAAATACAATAGAAGGAAAGCAAATGAGGTAACAACATTTTATGGAAGTGGTAGGATTTCGTGAAGAAATGAAGCGAAATTAGTAGCTAACGAAACGAAAATTAAGAGAAATATTAAATTGTGCTTCTGGATACAGTGGGGTAACAGTTCTTTGTGAGTTTTATGAGTGATATTTTTGCGGAATGATTTTATTTCTTGTTATTTAATTTAAAAAAATATTATATATGTATTTATATATATTTTGTATCTATTATAGAATATTAATTATATAGAAATATAAAAAAGCTCGTATATAACATTCCCCTGTTTATTATCATTATTGTTGTTGCGCATTACGTTTTGTACGTGGCAAATATCCTAACCGACACCATTGAACTAATTCCTCTCGCAAATCGGATTGGGATAATGGTAACTGATATCCACCCAAGAGCACATTTTCTTGCAGGGTATCATGCGACCAAATGGTCACTTCTAATAGACGATTTTGTATATGTTCTAATGGCATACGGTATTCCAACTGTGTAAAATTTAATACATTTTTTATTTTATTAAATGGTTATAAAAAGTAATTTTATTACATATAAATTCGACGTGGAAAAAATCGAAAATAAATCATAAAAATAGTAATTTTTAGCTTACCGTCTCCATAAAACTGGGAACACATGTTTTGCGTATGACTTTTGTTTTACGTTTAGTTGCTTTGGTTGGATCCGGCTTTAGATAACATTTAACATAAGTGTTTGGTTCCTGGCCGCCTACAAGTTTTGGAAGACCACGTGCATGGTGAATCTATTAGAAAGAAAACAAGATTGGACATTTATTTAATGCATATCAGAAACTTTTTGCATGTAAATATGTCTCGTAAATTTGATCTGGATCTTATTAAATTGATATTTTATTTAAATTTATTTTATTCATTTAACAGGATGTAAATTAATGAAATTAATTGCAATGCATACAAAAAAAAAACGCAGAAAAAATAAAATACAATTTGTATCGAAGCTAAGATAGCAACCAGACATTTTTAATGGTAACTACAAGGTCGATTAACTTTATTCAAACAACTTCTTCTGCTAGAAATTTTTCTATGGCGAGAGTGGTGGTGAAAGAATGATCGTTATACGACGCGCTTTTCGTCGAAGGTTACACACTTGTTCAAATGTAGGTGAAATTTAATACGAGCCAATTATAAATTTTATTTCAAGTGTAGAAAAAAAACTAGTTTGTACAGCTTTTTCTGTTTTAATTTTTTCCCCGGAATCATGTAATAAATAAGGTTTTGAAATTTGGTAATTTCTATATAGAAAAAATGTTTTTCTGTTTTTCCGCAGTTGTGGTACTAATTCTGACGCGCAATGAAGATTATTGCGCAACATTCTTTTGTTTAAGGCTATGTTTAGAAAAATTTTAGCGAAGCCTTAAATACAACGCTGAAACTCGAACGTTGCATAATTTATGAGAAATAAATATTAATTTTATCTTCATCTCTCTCTCTTTTAGAGATCTACGTTTATAAAAAAAAAATGGTCTGAATGCGTAGATAAATAGCATTACAGCTAAAATGAAACTATGCCTAATAGCAAAATAATACATGGGAATCGATTAGCACGTGGAGACCAGCGCAAAGCATTCGTGTTAACCAAATTTCGTATTAACTGTTGTGTTACCATATATAAAAAATTTTGCGTTTTAGTCACTTTTCTTTAGGTTGGTGCTCCGTCTACACTTGGGACTTATTTTCTTTCTCTCCATTGACCGGCGACAACTATTTCTTGGGTGTTCTCTAATGGCTCTGCTGTTGGAATATCTTGATTTGACAAAAGGTTTAAAATATCCAAGAAGTATTGCTTAGGTTTGAGCAAGGCCAGGTGGACAGGATCAGAAGAAGAACGAACCTCGAGTGGAAACACTGTTCTATGGTCTCTGCCCTGTGGGATGGGGGCCGTGGAATACACCCACAGCCATTGCTGCTTGCCATAAAAATGGCCAAATGGACACTCACTCAATGATGGGGCTACCATCCGTGATCTTACAGTCTAACTGATACAGGAGGAATGGATCTAGCACCTCGGATACGGACGGATTCTACGGTAACGACTTTTGGCATTCTAAAACGGACTATTACTGGTTACTGGAGCGTTCGGAGATTGAATGGCGGTGGAAGGGCTGGGGTCACTCGGTCCATACACCGCAAATCAGTGATCGACCGTGAAATGGAACACTATAACATCCAAATCTGGGGCTTGAGCGAGGTCAGGTGGACAGGATCAGGAGAAGAACGAACCCCTAGCGGAAACACTATTCTGTACATTGGCCCTGAAAGTGAAGCCAGAAATGGCCTGGCGTTCGTCCTTACGCCGAGAGCGAGAAACAGTCTCATTAGCTGGGAACCAATCTCGGATAGGATTATCGTCGTCAGGCTCAGGACCAGTGTCAGAAACGTCACAATTCTGCAGTGCTACGCACCAACTAATACCGCAACATCTGGTGACAAAGAGGAGTTTTATAGCCAACTGAGTGCCACCTTCGAACGTGTTCCAAGAGGTGATATTGTTATCATCTCAGGAGATATGAACGCTCAGGTTGGATCAGACAACACTGGACTAGAACACGTCATGGGGAGGCATGGTGATACTTGGATCGACGCGTCACGACATTGGATGAAGAAACCCGAAAAAAAGCGAATTGATTGTGCAGTTTTGTAGTAGTCAGCAAATGGTCATCGGAGGGACTACTTTTCCACACAATAGTTACCATAAAACATCTTGGGTTTCCCCTGGTGGTGTTACTCAGAACCAAATCATCTATTTGGCAATAAGTCGCCGATGGAGAAGATTTTTCTTATGAGCGAGCGAAACGTAGATTTGATGTTGGGAGCGATCATCACCACTGGATACAAAAATTAGTTTGTTTTTACTTGTCTCCCCATAAGCCAATATATCCGAAAGTGAATTTAGCATCGATGTTTGGGGAAATGGGAAATTTCGGGCGCCTGAAACCACACTCGTGGTTGCGGGCGCGATTGCTGCTTTGAAGGCGTTTTAGTTTGTGAAGACAAATTTAAAGTTGATGTTTTCGTGAGTGATATAAGCTCAGGAACCGATTCCGGTGATGTTGAAGAGTAAAAATTATCGGCGTAGGCTAGCTTAAGAAGGTCGACGCTCATGTTAGAAAATTTGCCTTTATTTAATATGGTATATTTGATAGAGCGTCATATTAGATGTTAGACCGGCGCTGGAATGATTGTGTCACTCTAGAAGAAGACTATGTTGATGAAAAAGTCGAATTTGTAAAATGTGTTTTTCTCCGGACTTTTTAGCCTATAGTCTAGTACGGTGTTCAAGTGAAATACATTTTCTGAACAATTTCATTCCGCCTACAATGATTTACAAACAATCCAAACAGTGTGATGATCGCAGTTTTAGGATAAAAATTAGGGAAATCATGCAGATACGGCAGTGGGTAACGATCCAGAGCTGTGCGAATTTTATGTCCGGCAAATATTGTACATGTTTTCATTAGGTTTTCGAACTTTCGTGTGCAGCACTCAATTGATCTGGCGGCAACTGACGAGCTCACGCTGCACATGGAGGACCATGCAATTTTGTCGATACTCCACGTTGGGCTAAACGTCACTTTCTAAAAACATTTCAGAATGTCGGCGTACGGAAACGTATAGTCGATTGATTGTGGTATTAGCTCTGAGCTAGTAATGGCACTGATTGAGTGCGAGCCTTTTGGAAGGATCGGTCAAGCTGCTGCGTTTGATGTCTACCAGAAGATCGTAATACGGCAAATAATCAGCGTTGGTGATGCATGCTTTTACGTCCGTAAAGATAAATCTCCAGGTAAAAGAACGACGTAGACCAAGGTCAAAGGTGAGTGTCAATTCTCCGAACACCATAATATCACTGCATACAGTGGCATTGAAGTTCGACGATTGATTTTAGCGTGCTGCAGCGCATACTGACCGAAACATCGGCAGCAGTATCTATCAAATAAGTCTTCCGCGTACCCGGGTCTCGAATGTACTAACCGCACTAAACCGAGGGGACGCCAGGGAGCTGCCCGATCTTGTACGTAGTCAATTGGTAGAAGTATGCATCGCGGCCGAATGTGCGATGGTACCAACAGTCGTCGAAACGTTCGACTAAACCGGCTGAGAGAGTTTTGTTTGGTTTCACCAGCTGTTCGGAAAGATTAAGGCTGCGACCACGTTGCTAACTGCGACCTCGAAATTGGTCTCTACCAGCCGAACCGTGCGAATAGTGAGTGCTGCATGAGGGCTAGAATTTGGTTTGTCAAAGCGCGAATTTTCATATGCAAGTCCTCGTTAGAAAAACGAAATTACCTTTTGGAGTGGCGTTGCTGGCATTCGCGAAATGCTTGCATAACTTATTCTTAATGCGATGATACCTTTTTGTTGCCGGTGTTTTCCTCGGAGATATATTGGAACTCGTTTAGCTTTGTTGGCGGCAAAATTCAAGAGACGAAAATTACGCATTGATATCCGTTTCTATTAGGAGCAGCAATGGAATCCTAGCTAGGGTATAGCCTAGTAGGTAGTGTGTTGGTCTTGTAATGCGAAGGTCGTGAGTTCAAATCCCGGCCGGCGCAAAATATAATTCCGGCACATTACCTTCTTGAGAGCTTTCCTGTGCGAACGGGTGTCAGACAAGGCTGCATATTATCACCAGCCCTGTTTCTGGTGGTAATAAATGACATCTTGAAAACTGCACTGGAAGGGGGGGGGGAAGGTAAAGGTCTTCAATGGAGACTATTTAACATCTTAAGTCACCTTGATTATGCTGATGACGTGTGTTTGCTTGCACATACCCGTTCGGACTTAGAGTCAAATGTTCGCTCGTTGCATTCTAAATGCAAAGAGGCGGGACTGAAAATAAATGTGCGTAAAACCAAGTACATGCACATGGGTTCGAACGCAAGCACACCGATTGTTCTCAATGGACAGGATGTGGAAGAGGTGCAAGATTTTTGCTATCTCGGAAGCATTGTCAGCATGGACGGCGTAGCCGAAAAGGATGTTGAAGCTCGGCTAAATAAAGCTCGTCAGGCCTTCGGTATCCTCTCCCCTTTCTGGAGGTTAAGAGAGATCTCCCTTCGCACGAAGCTGCGAGTTTTTGACGCATGCGTCAAATCCGTGTTGTTATATGGTTGTACTACGTGGAAAGTGACCGTTCGACTTACCAAGAAACTACAGACTTTCGTAAACCAATGCCTCCGGCGCATTTTAGGAATATTCTGGCCAGAAGTAATCTCCAACGACGAACTTTGGAGTACAACTCGCCAGACTAAAATAGGTATTGAGATTCAACGGCGAAAGTGGCAGTGGATCGGTCATACTTTGAGGAAACCAGAGCGAAACATCGCAAAACAGGCTTTGGATTATAACCCTCAAGGAAGACGTTGGGTTGGTCGACCATGTAACACATGGAAGCGAGCAGTTGAGCAGGAGGCCAGAGGAATAAACAAGTCCTGGCAACAGCTTAAAGCCGATGCTCAGGATCGCGCCTTGTGGAAGAGAGTTGTTTCTGTCCTATGCCCCTATAGGGGGTCTTAACAGGAATTTGATTTGATTTGACCTTCTTGGGTATACCTTGGTCACCTGAATCTAAGAAAATGACAAATTCGTAGAAAGAGGGTTGTGCGAAGGGCTAACAACCCTTCCACAATAAGTAATTGAAAAAAAAAAAAAAAAACACATTTAATGAACCTGAATATCAGGAGGCCATGGTGCTGTAGCACCATTGTAGAAGTAGAATGGAATCCGCGGATACACACGTCTGACACTGCTGATCGGGCCGGTTCCACGATAGAGTTTTACTAGTTTTCATCAACTGGCCGGTTTCGCTGCGGAATTTCACCAACATCGCGTGTACATTAATTTAACGAGGTCGCCACTTTAGGGGCTTTATTATATAAATATCGTTAATTCTACCCTCCAATTCTTTTTCACGATTAAAAAATTATTTTAATTTATTATACTCTAGATGGAATATAAGAGTATTATAAGTTTGCTCTAAAGTTTGTAACGCCAAGAAGTAATGCTCCCACAGCGCCAAGGGTACAGAAATATTTGTTGTCACTCAAAAATCTGAAACCGGGTGTCCGTCCGTCCGTCTGTGCGCTCTCTAGCTTGAGAACGCGTTGAGCTAGAAAGTTCAAATTTCGTACACGTCGTTTTTGACGAAAAATTTAGGTCAAGTTCTTCGTGAACGGTGCAAATCACTCCACCCCCTCCCATACAAAATGACACAATTTCGCAATTCGACAATAAACGGATTTGCTCGAAAAGTATAAAATCTATTGATCTGAAATTTGGAATCTATTACTTTTATGATAATTTAAAACTAAAGTATGCAAATTATTTGTGTCCTGCACCTCCTTCCACCACCTCCCATACAAACTGAACTTTTTCATGAAATGCTCTAAACCAAATTACTCAGTGCGTATAAAATTTATCGAGCAGAAATTGTGCACTAAATATTTATTTAGAATTATTAGCACGACGAAAATAAATTAGACACACCCCTCCCATACAAAATAACACAATTTCGGAATTCGTCAATAAGCGGATTTGTTCGAAAAGATTTGAAATTTTGAACATATTATTTTTATGATTTCATTCTACTGTGTAAAAATTATTCAAGCATTCCCTTTCCTTCCACCACCTCCCATACAAACTGCACTTTTTCATGAAATACTCTAAACAAATTAATTCAGTACGTATAAAATTTATCGAGCTGAAATTGTGCTCTAAATATTTATTTAACATTTCTTTATTTAATTATTAGTAAGACAAAAAAATAATTAGATAACTTAACTCCTTCTACCACCTCCCACACAAACTGCACAATTTCACTATATCCAATACACTAATTTTCTCAGTAAAAAATATTTTGATAGCAACTCTAGCGTGATGTGGAAAAATTAGATCAATTTCGTTACCCCCTCTACCACTTCACCTATAAAATTTCTTAAAATCAAAAAATTTGTCTTTCATCTAGAGTATCGCACGATTGGGCTTTACGCCCAATCATAGTCCTGTTATGTTTATACTCTAGATGAAATCTGAGAGTATTATAAGTTTGCCACAAAGTTTGTAACGCTAAGAAAGAAGGCTCGGAAAAAAAATGAATGACACAGAAGTTCATATAATCACTCAAAAATCTCAAAACCGGATGTCTGTCCGTCCGTCCGTGTCCTCTCTAGCTTGAGAACGCGTTGATCTAAAAAGTTCAAATTGTGTATACATCGTTTTTGACAAACCGCTCCACCCCTTCTACCCCTTCTCATACAAAATGACACAATTACGCAATTCAACAATAAACGGCTTTTCTCGAAAAGTATAAATGCTATTGATATGAAATTTGGAATATAATACTTTTATGATGATTCCATTCTACTGTATAAAAATTGTTTGTGTCCTTCCCCTCCTCCCACACCCTCCCATACAAACTGCATTTTTTCATGAAATGCTCTAAACCAATTTACTCCGTGCGTATACAATTTATCGAACTGAAATTGTGCACTAAATATTAATTTAGAATTATTAGTAAGATCAAAAAAAATTAGACGATTAGCTTTATCCCTTCTACCACCTCCCATACAAAATGACACAATTACGCAATTTGTTAATAAACGGATTTTTTCGAAAAGCATAAAAGCTATTGATCTGAAATTTGGAATATATTACTTTTATAATAATTTCAATCTGCTGCATAAGAATTATTTGTATCCTACCCCTCCTTCGACCCCTTCCGATACAAACTGCACATGAAATGCTCTAAACCTATTTACTCAGTTCGTACAAAATCAAAAATCGAGCGGAAATTATACACTAAATCTTTATTTAGAATTATTAATAAGACCAAAAAAAAATTAGGCGATTAGCTTCACACCTTCTTACCCCCCCCCCCCACCCCCCATTTCTTTGCGTTCATTCTTAATCACATAACCATTTCAAAAGAAAACCCAAAAATATCGATGTAAAATAAAACTTGCTAAAAAATCTTCATCAAGTTATCATTGAAATAAAAAATTGAAATCAATTAAAAAACATAACAGGACTACGATTGTGACGACATTGAACCAATTTTTTCACATCACGCTACGGTTGCAATCAAAATGTTTTATACAAAATTTAGTATTCAAAAATGTGTAAATGGTGCGAAGGCCCGGAAGTAACAGCCGATATCCTGAATGAAAGGAGCATACTATTGTCATAATCCCGAAGAAAGGAGACTTTCAGGTGTATGGCAATTGGCGTGGTGAGTATCTACTTACTGCCGTATCGAATAGAATTAGTGTTGTAGAGAACACTCTCGAATTTTGTTGGGCGGGATTCCGTAAAGGCCGGTCTTGCACAAACAATACAAATACTCTACGGATAATCTACCGCCGAAATGAGTTCGCCTCTACATCTCCTATTTGTTGAGTTCGAGAAGGCTTTCAACAGCGATTTTACACACTGAATACTTTGCGTAGGAGATAAGATAAGTTTCCAGATAAGATCATAGCTATGATTAAAGAATCCTATGAAGATGCAAGATGTCGCGTATTACATAAAGGAGAGCGGTTCGAGAGCTTTTCTGTGCGAACGGGTGCCAGACAAGGCTCCATATTATTAGAGTTACTCTATGAAGAAGAAAGAAGGAGACACCTGAAAGAGTTAGCTCAACCTGTCAGATTGGGCACTTTCTATTTTCATATGTATGCGTGCAACGTGTCCTTGTAACCTTTTAGTGGTTTTATCTCGCAAATATCTTTTATTTGCAGAACTTTTAATTGATAAAAATTTGATTTGGTAGGTTTCACAGGGTGTATCCTCGTAGGTAGCGTGTTGGTCTACAATGCGAAGGTCGTGAGTTCCAATCCCGGTCGACACATAATTCCAGCACACTGCCTGCTTGGGTATACTTTGGTCACCTCAATCTACGAAAATCAAAAATTCGTAGATAGAGGATTGTGCGAAGGTCTAACAACCCTTCCACAATAAATAATGAAAAATGTTAAGGAACCTGACGGTCAGGAGGTCAAGGCCCGATTTGGACCGTAGTGCCATTATAGAAGAAGAAATGGAAGGTTGCGCATACCAATGAACGGTTTGCTATCAAATTTGCTTATTTATTGCATGCTGGAAAACAGGTGGGCACTTTTTAAATTCAACCTTGACCAAACTCTATTACTATGTGTCTTGTTCTTTCTTCTTCATAGAGTAACTCCACATGTTATCACCAGTTCTATTTCTGGTGGCATATGCATATATGTATATCTTTTTTAAACCTATAAGTACAAGGAGCGTATAGCTTAGTGGTTAGTGTGGTGATCTATAATGTAACGGTCCTGAGTTCAAATTTTAGTCGACGCATAATTTCAGCACACAAAACTTTGAAAGAAGTGCTAGCAGGCTTTTCTCAATAACAAATAAAAGCTCTTGGGGAACCTCTAGTGCCAATAAAGTAGTAAGAGCAGGCATGCAAAATATGAATTAAGTAGTTACAATAAGTGGTCACTGGAGGAAAAGTCACGAGCCGCCACTTGACGGAAGTGACATCTGATTGGACACACTTTGAGGAAACAGAGCAAAACATCACCAGACAAGGAAGACGTTGGGTTTGTCAACAATGGAACCAAGCATTTGACCAGGAGACCTGAGGAATAGGCAAGTCCTGACAAGTCAAAATAAAGGCCGATGCTCAGGAGTATTCTTAGCCAAGAATCGTCTCGATTATGGTTGTTTTTATTTTAGATAAATTTAAAAAATACGATGAATAAAAACATGCTGAAAACGTTTTAAATTTCTTAATCGTATGCTGACATAAGATTAAGTTTCGGTTCGTACGTAATATGTATAACTAATATTACAAAAAAATTGTATATTATGTAATACATACCATAACTGTTAGTGCACCACGACGATACTGTAGAGACAATTTTATTTCACCGCAAATAGGTTCAGTTGGATTAAGTGCTGGCACATCTGTATAAATAAATTAAAAGAAAAAAAGTAGTAATTGTACAATTTTTAATAAAAATGAAATTTATTAAAAAGTTCAATAACGACAGCAACAGTGGATTACAATAAACTATTGTACATTAAAGGAATATTGAGAAAAAATATGAAAAGCCTTTACAACAGATGTTTGGAAAGAAATTATTTGTGTCTGCGACAACATTAGTCGGTGATCATAATTGTGTTAAAATAATATTTACCTTTAACTTTCCGTACATGTATATCAGCTTCCTGTTGATCGCGCAAGATTGGATGAAAAAATGTATAGACCAGATCTGAATGAGCGATTTCATCGGCTGCCAGAAATAATGAAATTAAGAAACTTTGAATTTCAGGCAGACGACGTTCGGCTACAGTTTTAATATTTGATCGACCGACATGAATGCCGCTTGGCAGGCTAAGAAAAGAAAGTGAAGTTTAATAATCTTTTTAATGAAATTAAGAGAAAGGAGAGTTTCTACCTAGCGGTCGTTTGCAACTTCTAGCTAAGACTTACAATTAATTAAAAAAAAAAAGCCAGAACCGATAAATAGTCGTGTATATGCACTAGCAAAAATCAATAAAGCATTAAAATATGCATTTCCTTCTGCTAATTAGCTCAATTGTACAAAATAATTTTTCCGCAACGAAATAAAAACGTATCGAAAACGCATACGCAAGCATGACATATAAGTAAATAAAAAAAGCTTTGGCTGACTTCTTAAGCTTTTTATCTCTAATTTTTTTATCAAACAGGAGATTAAGATATATCGAATTCACTCAATTTCATTATCTTCATAGCTACTAAAGCATACTAAAATAAACGAATACTTTCAAAGTTCTGAGGTATTTTCTATCTTATCGATATGGAACGCGGAAATGTCTTTTTTAATGGTATCCGGAATTTAATTTAAAAAAAAAATGATGCTTTTAAAATTTGCTTTAATTTAACCGATATACCTACAGCAGGCGACAGTCTTTCAATCATATTTTCCATTTCATACCAGTGATCAGAAAATGATGGCAACCCATAGAGAAAAAAACAAACTGTTCACTGTGCCATCAAAGATTATATAAATTTATTATTAGGTATATATGAGTTTTGTTATCAGCAACATTTATTGTATGGAAAGACCGTGAGAATTGATTTCTTCATATCAATTTACGTCGAGCACCTTACACTCTCTCCTAGCATATCTTCGAAATTTATTTGGTGACGAATCAATTGTTTTCGCTCCATTACATCGAAATTTCCGTCAATTTTTAGTTATTCAATTTAGTTCCGGTAGAGTTAGTAGTAATTTTCCCCTTTCCTCCTTTGTTCTAAGTTAAAGGAAATATTGAAATCGATTTTATTACGCGAAAAGTTTTTTTTTATTATCTCTAGTTTATCACTTTTTTTTTTGATTTGAAATGGTACTAATTGAATATTCGTTGCCATCAAAAGGTAGAATAGCAAAAAATGTCCCCATAGTAAAGTTATATTTTTGTGATTGATTTTCACTTTGGGCATGTTTTCTCATCGACAGATAATAATGATGTCTGGACTTCAGTAATTTGCTCGGTTGGCGTATTATTTTGTATGGTGGCCGTGGTGCTAGGAATTAAATTCAAATGGTTTAAGCATCGTTTGAATTTTCAAAGTACATCGTCCGGCTTAGACAGACATGATAATGCTGCCGGTGTATCACAGGTGAGTGATATCTCAATGCAATTATGTCTTCTTATTCGATAATAGCGCTGAAATGTCGTCGGTATATTGCCGAAAGTCAGCAAGACAAAAAATACTATTCTCCCGAAAAGTCTGGGACTGGCTTAGACAAAACATAAATAAGATAATATCTAGTCTCGTAAACATTTATGATTTGTTTTAAAATATCAATCATTCAAACCCACCGAATTGTTTACCTTATTGCATGGCAGTAATATTAATGTCAGTGCACGGAAAAAAAAATTAAGGATGTTCAGTAGCACCTTGAAATTCTACATATTAAAATATACAATCCGAATTCTACATCTTTTTATTTTGCTTCTTTCAGAAAGGCGAAACTGTTCCACTACAGGGAGTTTTTCGACGAAAGGCTGATGCCGATGCATTTGTGGATATTGAACGCCCCAAGACATTACCTCGTGAGTCTTGATTTTTTAAATGAATTTACAATTGAAAAAAATAAATAACTATATTTCACAGCCATTCGAATTCGCAAATCTGAACTGCAAATTCCAGTTCCTGCTCGGCTGTCACGAGCAGAAAACCCGGCTACATTATCGAACGAGATCAGTACAGCGAAACCACCCAACCCTCCTCCAATGCCAGTATCAACAGTGAATGAACGTGATGAAAAGCGATCACAGAAAGCTAATAGATCGCGTTCGTCGCATCGGCCGCGATCCGAACCCAATCAAAAATTCGAAGAACCGTCATTCATAAATCCCTCATCATCGCGTAAAAAGAAACCCGAAGATAAAACTAAGAAATCACCAACTTCACCGACGCCACATTATTCCGAAGTGCAAAAAACGAAACGCCAAAACCAGGATAAACGAAATCGAACACCATCGGGATCGCGCGAACCGAAAACCAAAGCTCAAAATATTGCTGTGGCCGCCGTTCATAAGGCCGATCAAACACGACATTTTGAAAAACTGAAGGACGACAAACAAGGTCCGAAAAGTGAACAGAATAGTCGAATAACAGAGCGTCGACCTACTGGCTATATTCGACCGAAAGACGATGAAATTGCAGCTCTTGTTGAACTTTCGAATCGTGATAACAGCAAGATAGTTATGAAATTAGATGGCTTTTCAGACGACGAGGATGATAATCAAAACCTATTTGAAAAAGTCAAACCCAAGCCTATCCCAGAGCCGAGGAAACGAGTTTCCAACGAATTTACCAGCCAACCGATAGCATCGGTAGCAACAAAAAGCGATTCGTGGTCGGCAGTTGCTAGACATCGAATTCTAACCGAAGAACTTACAAAGCAACATAGCGCTTTGAAGCCTGTCATGATGGATGTGAAATCGAGCGGTGCTGCAGAGTTTCGAAATACTATGAATGATAGTAAGCCAAGAACTATGCGGGATATGAAAAAGAATCAAGCATTTTCACAAAATGAACGTGTGGTCTTAGGTCAGGAGCAACACGACGATACTGAAGCGTAAATTTCATGTAGAATACTAAATTTCTTATCTAGTTTCTAGGTTTACATACATTTAAGTAACCAATATAAATTACGTAATTTTATTAGATTATGACTTATTTTTTCTTACCTGTGTAACTTTGCTAACGGATAATGGATGCAAAGTTTCTGATGGAATTCCGAAAATTCCTTATAGGATCGAAAGAGGTATGTTGGATCCGGTTGATTTGATCGAGTTACTTTCAAAATGTATGTGTAATATTTTTCCAAATCGTAACGTTTCTGGTAGCTCAGTACGGTAACGGATTTTAATCGGCCGTCTTGTTTCATTCTGTTCGGTTTAGCACAAAAGAAAGAAATATGTCAACGATGACGAGATTTTAAACTGAAATTTTTACTAACGTGTAGGTCCTTGGAATGAAACTTAAAAGCTCGCCGTTGCCGTCATCGCTTGTGAAACGCATTTGAGATAAATTATGCAAGAAGAAATTGAACTGTGTGAACCAACTTTTCAACGAAAATTGTATCATTTTTGCGAAAGATGCTGCAGCTTCAGGGTTGGATTGCGAGGGTAGTAGAGCTTTTCGGACGTATGTTACGGCATCTGCGGTTACACCTGGGATTCCAGCAGTGGCCATTAGGGCCAGCATATGAAGAATTAAATCACCATGCTTACGTACGATATTAAACGCCTTGCAGCATAAATCCACGAAATTGTGAAACTTTGTTGAAGGTTTATCACCACCGTTTATAACGTAGGCCATGTCCGAAGTTAAAACGAATGGCGTTCGATCTCTACAAACAAAATATAACATTATCTTTACAAACGATTTAAAATCCTGGCGACATGATCGGGTACACACCTTTTAAAATTACCAAACATTTGAGCGTCACCTAAAAATTTACCAAAATCAATATGAAACAGGTGTCCAGATGTCTTTAGCATAATATTATCATTATGACGATCACAAATGCCAAGGACATATGTTGCAACACTATATCCAGCACAGGACACTGTAAAAGAAATATCTTAATAGTTTTCCTTTAAAATAAATTCACGTTTTCATCCTACTTGTAAAATTATCCACAGCCCGCTGGTATTCTAACTGACTTGGATTCTGTCGGGCCAACCACTCGGCTATTGGCCTGTCCTTAAACGATCCCGTCAGCCCGTATTCAACTTGAATTTTCCGAAGTGTCTCAGCATCTGTTACCAACTCGATCATCCCCTTTTTAAATCCTGTTGGAACACAATTGAATGTTACAATTTTCAGATCTAGTCCTTCAGCAAGCCATAGTTTGTCCATAATTCGAACGAGCTGTATCGTAAGCATATCCTGTTGTAAATCATCGCCACACTGTCGAGCCATGAAAAATTGCATTATTAATTACTCAGTACTAATCTAAGATTTGTTTTACTTCAAATCGAATTCAGTCATATTAAATGCTATACATACTTTGAAAATAGCTTGCAAATTACCGCGATCCGGTCCCAAAAATGTAACTTTAAGCGGTAGGGTGTTTGAATTAAAATAACTAGAGTTTCTAGAATTCACCCCGTAAACCTCCAGCGCCGGATCAAGCGGCAGTGATGTTGGAGTCTCGAGTAGAATTTGATGAACTATTTCCATTCCCATAATAAGTGTTTTCTGTCGCATCGATTCTTTGGCCTGTTTAACGTTTTGCGCTGCCTCAGCAAGACTCTATACGTACATAATTTTGTTTTTTTTTAATTATTATCAACCGAATCTTAGATAGGATTCAAATACGATTCTTTACCTTACACATCATATTCTGCGACAAGAACCTCGACGACAATTTCTCACCGCAGATAGCTAACAGCGATCGTAGCATCATCTTATTCCGTCGATGATAGCGCGCCTGCGTAATCATACTTTCATCCGATTGGGATGTAGTCGTATCGATAGAATTCTGAGGGGCATCGCCAGGCAAACTATGAACTAAGAGCCAATACAAATGATGTGCAATTCGTGGCGATTCTAACGATTTGCACAGTAAAAAATTTGCCATTGGCGAGGCTTCATACGTATCATGTTTAAGGGCCTGCAATAGTTGCGGCAGAAAATCAACAAGCTGGTCGTTTGGCATGCATGAAATCCATTTAACGGCTTTGGATCGAACTTCTAAGTCCGGATAACGTGGTAACAACAATTCAAGGGATTGCAAAGGTGATAGCGGTGACCAGGAATTAAGCAGGGAATGTAAATCAATCAAACTGGCATAGTCCCAACTATGAGCGGCATGCAAAACTTTCGGTAACGCATGCGGAAAAGCCTGTAGATAGTGTCGTTTCTCCCATAATACCTCGCGCTTATCTAGCGCACCCGGATAACCCTGTTCCGCAGTATCAATCAGTTCCTGTTGCAGATTACAATCGAGGCTATTAAAATCATACTGCGGAGCGGCTGGTGGATTTGTTAGAGGATCGGGGAAGACTATTCGACCGCCGTAGCTTGGAACTTCAATACCTAATACTGGACAGAGATCGGGTTGTGGATGTGAACCTTTGGCAGGCGCTGGGCCCAAAAATTTGTCCGTCGTTGGCGGCCACATCGATAGCAGGTACGTACCAAAAATCATATTGCTTTGAAAATCAAACAATTGCACAGCACACCAACCCAATTCAGTTGTGATTTTCTTACGCTCTTGACTATTATCGTTTGATTGTTCTGCACCTTCAGTCGGTTCAGCTCGACATCCATACAATACAAAAATCAGCCTTGATTCCCGCGGCAGCGTGCAAATCGGATTGCTCTCAAAATTTATCCAGCTGTTGAACTTCAAACGTGGAAAAAGACCACCGCTAGTGTCATTTGGACACTGAGTCACGAACGGTTGACTGATGTAACGAGTTCCGTGGTACAATTGCGCCCCAAGCATGTAATCATCAAACTTCCAATTCGGTGGTGGACGATGCAAGCAGCTAATATTCACCATGATTGGCTTTAGGACACATGAAATTGGTATCGGAGCTGAAAATGAGAAATATATTTTACTCATATTTCGTATACCGGACTACACTGAAAACTCACTGGTCGTATATGCGACCGACTTCACGCAAAAATCAACTCGAAACGCATTCGCATACGTTTCGATCAGCTCTTGAGTTGCCTCTCGAATGTGATTGCATTTCAGCTTAATTTGATCTAAAATCGTTTTTGGACGTAGCTTCACCTCTGCATAGTCGCCACACTCAGAAATAATATCTGGACTTGTGGGCGAATTGTAACTAAAAATAATCTGTCCAGCACTGCAAATTTTTTTCAGATCTTCAACTACTTCACAAATTTCAAATGTGTCTATCGATCCGAGAACAGCACATACAGCCTTCACACCTTGAACTACCCCCGAACAGGAGATAATGGTGTGTGGAGTTGCATTCGACGCAGTCGATTCCAATTTATCAATTTCAGTTTCTAGTATTTCTGAAAAAAAAACGTAATCTCATTTTTAATCTATTCGAAACAGTTTTGATTCCTCACTAGCGAAAATATTCAATAAGGGAGTAGAACTGAATTGGAATAGCTTACCAATCAATATCATCATATTGTCAAATGTAATTGTTGACATATGCTCATTGGGAAGTATATCCTCAGGTTTAAGTTCCATGTCTCGCACATCATCGGTTTGAGTTCGAGCAATCGCCTTCATATTGGTTTCGATTTTCGGACACAAACCCAGTTGCACATCTTGTTCCAACTTGAGACTATCATGGACGCATTGTAACTGACAGAGTTTGGAAGTTGGCGAAAGCCATTCAACTACACCAATCGGCTAAAACAAGAAAAGGTGACAAAATTAAAGAATAAATGAAAAAAAAAATGTTTACCTTTAACATAAAATCATTTACGTTGCCAATAATCTGTCCTTCCAAGCCACAGAACGCATGCATGGTAACATGCTCGACTGTTGTGCTAACTAAAAAATTAATGACAGTTATGTGTAGACCAATAAAATTCCTTCCACTTACTATCACAGGTGAATGCAACTGGTGGTCCGTAACCCGAAATTTGACCTTGATTCGCAGCATCTTCGCCCTTTCGCAGAACTTCCAACAAGGGATGTACCATTAACTTAATACTTGTCCCACTGCTATATTGATTATTGAATTCTGCCGCAATTACATGACCGATATTCGTTCGAGGATCGTTAAATTTATACTGCGCCCGAAGATCGCGAACCATTCGATAGAATTCCATTAATTCAATATCATAGGTCCGACGATCTGTAACGCTTTCGTATAACTTTGTTGGATATTTTCGTCGATCGAGTACCTGATTTGCCTGTTGATCGATGTAAATATTGCGTGGCGGTAGTGGTGGTGGTGTGGACTTTTCCAAATTGATTGCAATTGACGGTCCGCTTCCATTTAGGCCAGGAATGTTCCAACCGATTGGCGCTGCTAAAATAAAAGTCAAGTGCCACATTTAATGAGAGCTGAAAAGTTAATATAAATTTGATCATCACTTACCAGTCGGACTCATTGGTGTACGATCGGGATTATTAACAGCCTCGTAAACCGGATCAGAATATTGCGTGTTACAACTGTAGAGATAGTCGAATGGATCATATTCCGAGTAATACGAAGTCGCACAATCGGATGAACTATCACCTGAAATTATTGTTGACAGCATTACAATTAATGTGGTCTTGGCAAGCAGAATTTTCTATAGAAATATCCACATCTAAAAATAATTTAAATCGGCTAAAAATAAACAATGACACTAAATGTTTGGCGCCACTAATTTTTAAATTTGTTGTATGTTGTGGATGGAGAAAACTAACTACTTAATCATTTTTGCTCTTACTTTCTTACGCTAGTGTTACAGCCTGCAGTTTGAAAATCTTAGCAGTAAATTGCTTTCTGCGTCAATAAAATCCTGCCAGCGTGTGGTGGTGTTTTTTTTTCCTCGTTTACGGTATAACTTTTGTTTTGTTACGCCGTTAAGGTTTACAAATATCTCTTCAGCACTTTCCAGAGATCTTGCAAGAATAGGTTATCGGATATGTTATGAGTTGCATGGATTTGAAGCATTTTATTTTCTCTTTGTAATGAAGAAACATTTGTAATACTATTTGAATCAGTTGAGCTGTACAGTAAAATGTTTTGCGAAACTAGCCGCTGGATTAGCAATTTCTTCCTGTCGGATTCACAACCCGAAAATTATTTTCCGCTTAGCCGGCACACCTTTTATCTTTAGTTCACAAAACACACAAGCTTTTTAAAAATCACAATTTATTTCAAAAACACAATCACTTTTCAAAACACCTAACACTTTCCAGTGGGAAACAAGAAAGAACTATCGTATTCCCACGCCCCTTGCTTTATTTTAAGTTGTTATCATGTGAAGATGATTCTGGAAAGCTGGAAAATAATCGGGATAAGTTTTCCGCCTTAAGCTCCTATCAGAATATGCATAAACAGGACGTATTAAAATCGTTAAGTCTTCAATGTGACCAGCGAAATGCATGATTCTCTTTAACTTTTCCATTACGGTATCGTTCAGAGATGAAGGAGCCATGTGCGATCGTTTTGGAGTGCAATTGTATGAGGGAGTAGGAGCGCCCCCAGCATTTATAGCGTGAACGTTAGACAATTGAACTAGAACAGTGGACAGCCAACACTTTTATAAAGATCGGCAATCCACCACTGTTTCCTCCTGCCAAACGCGAAAACTATCACTACCTTAGGGGCAGTGGTGTAAAAAAAAAATAAGCCCAGAGCGTTAAAGGGCGCCCCAAGCCATGCACTGTTTTTTTTTATCATGCTAACAATAGGCCGCATAAGACGACTAAGAATATTTAATATGTTCTTTCTAAAGCTGCAAGCCAAGTCATTTTGTACTCTCTCTTGCGACAGAGAATCGGTCAGTGTTATTCTAGTAACCGAACCAGTTTCGGTCGCAGTTTAAACTCAAATATAACTTTATACAGTACGTGCCTGTCGATACTGTCATGTGCCTGTTTGAAATCAACAAAAATCTCGATCAATCAATTTACTTTTAAGACTCCCAATATCGCTTTTGGCTCCGCCTTCCTTGCTGACAAAGCTACCGAGGTAACAAGAATTTTGCACCTGTCCATCACCTTGCCCCTTAACCTGGAATATCTCTCATAAACAAACCATAACGCTGTCGACTCGACCTGACAGTAACTCCCTACGGACACTAGTAGATAAACTCACGGACCATTGTCTTCTTAGAAAACACGCTCAAACACGCTCGCCTTGCAACTAAAAACATTAGCAGAGACTGCGGTTAGGAGGATAAGACTATAGAACATTTCCTCTGCCATTGCCCATGCCTCCAAGCTATTCGAAGACAAATTCTCGGAGAGTACTTCTTTGTCCAGCTGAATGATCTCCGGTCCCTCGAACCGATGAAGCTCATTAGTTTCACCATTCTTCGTCTTCTTCGTCTTCTTTTGAAGAATTATCTAAGCTATGATTTTCGATATGAAAGTAAGTAGATATATGTTACTCCAATCTCCACAATCTTGAAGGTCGCTCTTCTTCGAGATTTACACAATAATGCCTTCCTTTCATTCAGCCGAATATCTTCCCTCATTCCACACCTCAGTAAAAAGTAGGATTAGTATATCAGCTATTATTTTTCGGACCGCTTTGAGGAGTTCGGTTGGTAGTCTGTCTATATTACAACTGGGGCTTCCTTTCCCGACATTGAACGCATGGCGGAAACTATTTCGTCCTCATCGGAGGCATCGTCCTTTACAGAGGATTGTTGTAGTTGGATGTTTAGTAATTGTTCTGTTAATAAAATATCTTTTTCTTTTACGATGTTTAACATTCACAGAAGTATTCCTTCTCCCACTGTTGTTTATTCATTAAGGAGGGTTCCGTTGATATCTTCCAGCAGGTGATTGGCGATGAAATTCCAGTTCGAGAATTATTTTGTATCCCTAAGGTAAGCCGCAGATTCCGCCTGATTGGCCAGATCATCAATGGTATTTTTCTTGTAGCGCCTAACAGCCATTTTAAGCTGTAGGTCCGCCTTAAATCGGGAGCACGTTGGTTGACATCGGTTTGAGAGATGCTTACTAATTTGGCTTTTTTCTGATTGCTAATCTTGTCCCTTATGTATTGCAAGATCCATAGTCTCTCACCGCTTTCTACGAGACATCGCTCAAGCCTAAGATTTAGATTCTGTAATGCTCCATTTCACAGTTGATCGCTTAGTGGCGGTGTATGGACGAGATTCCCTACCCCTTCCACCGTCATGTTCGAACGTTCCAGAAGACAATCATAGTCTATTCCCTTCTTTCATCTGCGTTTTTCATCATCAATGGCGCGACAGCCCAAATCCTGTCCTGGCCTCCTGAGGTCGTAGCCTGCAATCGTCTCGATCCAAGGACCGCTGTCAATGTTTAAGATGGCTTTGCTTCAACCACGTCTTCCGTCTTCCCATCGCTTGCGTGATTTGCCTACTGGTCTGATACCACTCGATTTTCCTTTAAGAGCACGTCTAGGGATTCTAGTATCTTCCATTCGCTCTACATGGCCAGCCTACTGTAGTTTACGTAGCTTGATGGCGTCGTCGTCATCGTCATTGTCGTTTAGTCATCGTCATCATCGTTTAGTCGTCATCGTCGTTGTTGTTGTCCATGTCGGTTGTGTTGGATACAAATAGAGCAAGCAGTGGTGAAGGAGTTCAGTTTTAGACTCAGAAGCGAAAGAGTCGTGTTGAGAGCGATTGACGACTGAGTCGATATTTTTATTAAGCGAAAGCATTAGGCGATGAGTTGCGAACGGGAAAGTCTCAAAAGTGTAAAGTGAATTAGTTGAGTGCGTTTTATTTTGTCTCATATCGTCGTCCATTTTTTGTATCTTGTCATTATGGTACTTCCTTTGTTTTCGCCTGCAGGTCTTTTTTCAAATCGCCAAAGCTCGCCATATCTATCTTTTTTGGCACGTGTTGGTCGTAGTAAAAATAATGTAAGCCTCGTTCTTTTTATCTTTTGCATCGCGACATTCTTGGTCGAACCAGTCATTATTTTTTCGCCGCGCTCAATATCCTAATATCTCTTCTGCAGAGAATTTCATGCCGTTTCGTTATATTTTGAATGTTTTTATATATTGGCGTCAAGTGTTAATCCAGTGCTAGGGTATAGCCTAGTAGGTAGTGTGTTGGTCTTGTAATGCGAAGGTCGTGAGTTCAAATTCCGGTCGGCACAATATATAATTCCGGCACATTGCCTGCTTGGATATACTTTGGTCACCTCAATCTAAGAAAATGAAAAATTCGTAGAAAGAGGGTTGTGCGAAGGGCTAACAACCTTTCCACAATAAGTAATGAAAAATGTTAAGGAACCTGAATATCAGGAGGCCAAGGTCCGATTTGGGCTGTAGCGCCATTGTAGATGTATGTTGATCCAGTGCGGTTTTATTTCGTTTTTAATATTCGTATAAAGTTTTTCGAAACGTCTCCGTCTGCTGAAGATTTAGGTTGTAGGTTAGTAGATTTCGCGAGCTCGCATGTGTTACATTTCCATGTATCACGTTTATTGCCAGACTTACGCAAATTGTCTCCGTTGGTTTTAGTTTGCTGCACTTGGAATGAGATAAAGCCCGTACATAACGTCTTTCGTATCCGAGAAAAAACACGCACATTCGTAGCAATTACACGTATTTGCCATTTTCAAACTAAAATTTTTTTCTTTAGAATACGACTACAAAAAAAAAACATAAATTTTTCCTTTAAAATTTTGGATTATGACTTTTTAGTAAGCACAATAAATAAAGTGCGCGAAATTCGTGGTGTGAAAAACGTACAAAAAAAACGAGTTGACACCTCGCTTTACCGAACTTTAATAAAGCGCCTCTAGTGTCCAATGGAGTAAGTACACTTTACGACATATGACACACCTGCGCCAATTTTCATGAAGTATTTTCTGCAGTCATACATATGTCCATGATCAATCTGTGTATGAAATGTGCTGCGATCATGTGTCCATGATTAATCTGTGTATGAGATGTGTTATGCAGGAGTATAGAAGCTAAGCTTCAGCTATTATTGTACTGTACTTCCGTTTTTTTTCGTCTGCATGATTTTGTTTGAAAATCGTGTAAGATTCATATGACGCTTGTCGAGCGTTCTGTTCATATTTTTAAGTTTAGTTCGCGTTCTCGTGAATCTTGATCGCCGGAATTTCAGTCCTGTCACCTCTTCTGCGACGGCTTTAATACCATTTCTGATGTTTTGTTTCTTGATTTGGATATTTTTTCCAGTCAACTAATTTAAAGTATGTTAAGACTTGAATTATAAATCGGATGGCAACAACCGACAAGAAATAGAACTCATTGTTTTGACTCCATAATCCGATTTTTTTTTTCTATTTACCCAAACAAAAATATTTTTGCACTTACCATCTTCCCATTCTTTTGATAGCAACGGATCGAATGCTTCTAAAACGCTGACACGTAAACTGAAAACGTATACAAATGATTTGAAATGAATCTTCGTTTATTGATTTATCCTACTTGTCTTCGTGACCCCAATCGATAAGATCATCGCCCAACGATTTCTTAGTCGGTCGTCTCAAATTATCCCCACTGCTGTTTTCAGGCCTCACACTTCCCGCAATAGTCGAGACTCCTGACACGGATGCAGATCGTGAAATTTGTCGTTGAGCATGTTTTGCATTCGAGATATGTTGCTAGGAACAGTAATCAAAGAATTCAGTATTCATTGTACAAAAAAATCAACTACCTGTCCAGCTGGAGCGGTCTGTACTAAAGCTGTTTCCGGATTTGCAACCATCTGGATGTTCGGAAAATTTATCGTTGGTGCTGTTATCGGTGGATGCGGTGGTAATGGTTGAGACGGTTGAGATAAAGGCACGGGAAATATGTTTGGATTAAATCCATAGCTGAGACCGGGCGAATAGTTGAATGGTGCAGTCGTTAAAGGTGGTGCTGATTGCGCATTCAAGGACGGTCGAATTTGATGCGGGTGATGATGATATGATTGCGGTTGCATACTATAAAGTTTTTGTAGCTGATCGTTTGTGAGCGGCACTTTTTGCTGCTGATTATTGCTGTACGGTACTAATTGCAAACCTTGCGAGTTTTTGATTGCCGGAGTACTCGTCGATTGATGAAAGCTGCCACCGAAGTTCGATGTCACGGTTTGCTGGATATGTGTCGTATTTAATCTAATAAAAGTCAAGTCAAGCACTTTATAAAGTGTTTCGATAGGAACTATTGAATTATTACCTTTGTATTTCTTCCAGTAAATTTTCGAAATTGATATTTTCTTCCTTTTTGGTTGAATTCGGGCTGGTAAACGAAATCAAATCGTTCTCGTTGGCTTTATTTTGTTCGGGTATGTGAATTTCACTGTGTCGGCGAGGCGGTACGCTCGGTGGTAGACCGATATTCGAATGAATATCATTTTGAATCGAACCGACAGATTTCAGTGAACCTGGACGCGCTCGTGTCTGACTAGTCGTTGCTGGTGGAGGTGTTGAATACTTGATGTGTTGATCTTCCGATCGATGTTTCGAAACAGTCAGATCTGAATGTGAGTATTGAAGCTTTGATCGGCGAAATTCCTCAAGAGCTAGCGACTCAAGACTCAGAGCCGTAGCCTTCTCCAAGTCGTCTTGAAATTGTTTTTCGTAATTGTTTTCTGATTGATTCGCCATAGCGATGTCAATAGGCGTTCACTAAAGGTATTCGAGTGTTGTAATATTTTACTGAAAAAATTAACAAAATAGAAGTTACTACATGTTTAATGTAAATCAGAAACCATGCTCCACTAGAAGAGCACGAAAACAGACTCCCATACAAACAAAACTGGTCATATTGATATGCGCGCACTGCTTTAAATGCAGAAACTTTTCTCCAATTTTTCATGATGAATTCAAAACAACTAAACACAGCAAACTTTGCACATAACCATCCCTGAAACCATCGTAAGACTTCATACTCGCTCTGCCGAAAACATTTTTAATTGAAAATTGCTGCCCATATGAAATCAATCATAAATTTCTGCTGCTCGGAACTACCGTGTACAGAGAATGTTTCCATGTCCCCAATAAACTTAGAGGGCATTCATCCAGCCCGTTAATATTTTGTTATACAAATTCCAGACACTTCTAAATTTAGAAAACTGCCAGACAGTTCAGGATTGTTTTAATATCCCGAAAAATCGAAAGCTTGGCAAACATTTACATATTTACAGTTAACGTTGAACGTAGTAAGAAAATAAAAATTGGGTACAAATCTGCCGCTTTGCGACTCTGATTATGGGAAATGCACAAATCCAGAAATCTACTTGTTAATATTTTCAAACTCCCAGACGCCTAATGATTGATTATCGGCAGTAATTCGAAATTTCTGTAATCTTTCGACGTCCTCTTCGCTTGGTCATCCGTCATATTGACACTGCACTCACGCACATACTACCCACAAAAAACAAACATTTCCTCAATTTAAAATCAATTTCACTGGTTCTCTCACCCAATTTCTACTTCATTTGAAATCAAACACCTTTTTCACTACTTCCTCGTCCCTTTACCGGAAATTTGCTTTTCAAATGAACGATAAATTCCTTAGATTTTGGAAAAACATTCTCACTTGCGTCGAGGCTGTTACAAGTAATGGACATATATCTTATTTTTTTTTCTTCTGTCGTCTGGATCTTCTTCTTCGACTCTGGTCGCTCAGCTGATTTTCGAATAAAGTGGAATTCGTGGTGGATATTAAAATGGTTCGAATATGAACTGAAAACGAACTGTTCCGTATTCAACAGGAACGACATTTCAGTACATCTTATTCTTTAATGACACTTCAGCCTGACCTTTATTTGTTATTGTGGAAAGGTTCTTAACCCTTTGCACTCAACTCTCAATCTATGAATTTTCATTTTCTGCGATCGATTTTCTTTTTCGTTAAAATTTTAGGCCAAGTATAAATTTAAACTTCCGAGAAATACGAGTTTCGTACGCTTCACAGCCACTGAGGTCACTTTCACCAGAACCTACCCCAAGTGGACAAAATACAATGATTCATCGACCACCAAAACAAAAGCTGCAACCGATAACGGAACAAGTGGCCGGAGTATTTGCGAGAGATAATGCGAATAACAAACGTTGCACCACACAGTTAATCGCTATAAGGATAATGCGCCATCGTTATCAAACGACGTGACTCATGGATATATTGCTCATGAGTTTGTGGGGAATTGGTTAAACTTAATTAATTCCACATGCAAATACACTTTACACTTTAAAATACACTCTACTAAAAATAAATAATTACACTGACAGAAATATACTTTATATATTTATTTTTAATAATAATCGAGTGAACTATTATTATGAAAAATATAAATGTAATTGTTTTTTATTTTTAGTGTAAAAAAGATTTTCATTCACATTAAACGTAAAATTTAATCTAAACAATAACAAATAATAATAAATAAATTTTTATAATATAAATGTTAATAAATGTTAATTTAAATGTAGTGCTTTATTTTTATTAATCAAATTATTGATTAATCAGTTATTCTGCAATATCCAGCGGCACTACAAATGGTGACCCCGAAGTTAACGAACTAAATATTTTCACCATAACAAATGGTGACCCAACATTAACGAACTAAATATTTTCACCATAACAATTGGTGACCCCGATTTACGCTTTTGGAGTCCTGGAATCGGGCCACAAATGGTGCCCCATCAAGCAAGAGATCAACGCAGAAAAATTATTTTTCGTCAATCGTTATTTCACCATATCAAATGGTGATGTATAGAGGAAATTAGTCGAGAACAATTTTTCTACATTGAACAAATTTCTATAACCATCAGCGAGAGAAGTTTCATCGAATTTACAGAGAAGAAACCTAAGAAATTTCAAGAATTGAAATCTTAATCGTCTTCAAGAATTTTGTTATAAAATAGAAAATATCAACTCTAAATACAACAACTTGAAGCTTATACCGATATTTGAATATTCAACATGATGCAGCATCAACAACAGCATCATTAATTCAAGAAAAAACAACAATAATTGAAAATTAGCGACACAAATTTCAAGAGGATTTATGGTATTTTATTAATAATTACATTTAAATTTAATAAAAATTAATACATAATATATTTACTCATTATACAGGGTGTTTGGTACTCCGTACATAACCTTGTAAGGGGTTATTCCTGGATATATTTCGAGCAAAAAATTGTTCTACGGAGATGGCCAATTTTCAATATCCACGGAGATACAGGGTGATCAAGAAAAGTCCTTCGGACCTGTACCCTCACTCACTCAAAACGCTATATCTTGAAAACCAATAATCGCATTTCAAAGTGTTATAGCTTGTTTTTTAGGGAATCAAATTATCTTTCATTTAGTGTAATAGTCCGTATTGTACCTGTACCCAATCCTGAGGTATTTCCTTCAGACCACAAATTTTTGATACTTTGACCCTCAAAATTCTGTGATCAATGTAGTTTTTCTCAAGAAAACGCATTATAAAAATGTCATTTTAATGTTGTTTTTTTATGTGCCATATTATTGCCTACAAAAGATGCACACATACTTATGACTTAGGTTTTCCCGTTTTCCAGGTAATAAGCGAAAATACATATGGCTTAAAAATAAAATATGCCATAAACCAACCCTCGTTCTAAAAAAACTACCTGAAATATTGTTAAACTGAAATATTCTTTGTGTCCTTTAATTACTATTTAAATTATCAATGAATGTCCTTTAGGTAGTATTAAAATTATCGAGAAAATGAATTAAATTAAAATGAGTTTCAACACAACTAGGTGCAGCACTTTGCCCTTTTTAATGGGTTACATAACAAAATGAAAAGCCTATAAAAGCAAACCATACTTCATATTTTTATCAGTTTTAGTTAAATTTGTAAAAGAACAAGGTGTCACTAAAATTTAGAAAAGAATTTCGAAATGCCTGAGTTCACGAACGAAGAATATGCAGACATAATTTTCCTCTATGGAGAGTGTCAGGGAAATGAGCAAGCGGCGCGATCTTTGTATCATCACAGATTTCCCAATCGTCGAATACCTTACCCGAGAGTATTCCAAGACGTTTACAGAAGGATTAGGGAAACAGGCAGTGTTAGGACAAGCAGAGTGAATGCAAATCCTGCGCCGGTAATCGCTGTTTCAATTGATCAACGAATCCTAGCTGCAGTTCAAAATGATCCATCAACTAGTATACGACGCTTGGCATTGCGGTTTAACGTCTCTACGTGGAAAGTTTGGAGTGTCCTGAAAGCAGAACGTTTGCATCCCTACCACCACACACCAGTGCAGGAGCTGTTACCCATTGATTTACCCAAAAGGATGGAGTTTTGCAATTGGCTCCTTGAACGACAAATAAGTGACGAGAATTTTATCAGCAATATTCTTTGGACGGATGAGTCCCAATTCACCAGGGACGGTATCACAAACTTCCACAACTTACACACATGGGCTGAGAGCAATCCACATACAAGAAGAGAGGCATCATTTCAGCACAGATTCAGTGTCAATTTATGGGCAGGTGTGATTGGCAACGATTTTATTGGTCCTATTAGGCTTCCGCCTACCTTAAATAGTTCCAATTACTTGCATTTTTTGACAAATGATCTACAGGAGTTATTGGATGCTATGCCACTGCAACGATTGGCTTCCATGTTTTACCAACACGATGGTGCTCCAGCTCATTACGGCCGACAGATCAGAGATTGGTTAAATTCCAATTATAGCAATCGCTGGATCGGTAGAAATGGACCGATACACTGGCCTGCAAGATCCCCTGATTTAACTATTATGGATTTCTTTGTATGGGGACGGATGAAGGACCTTGTCTACGCAACGGAAGTAGTAACGTTGCAGGATCTAAACACCAGAATCGATGCGGCAGCAACAGAAGTAAGGCAGCAGTTGAGGAGTATGAACACAAAGAGAACACTGGCAAAACGAGCTTTAGCGTGCATTCAAAATGAAGGTAGCCATTTTGAACATTTATTGTAATTAAGGAAATTTGAAATAAACCGTAAAAACCATTCTTAAGTTCTTTTAGTTCAAGCGGAGAGTGTTGATCAACCTATTCTTGCTTTTTTGACAAAAGTGCTAAATTATTGGAATGATAATTTCTTCTAAACTATAAAACTTATGCAATGCAAGTGTATGCGTCTTTTGTAGGCAATAATATGACACAAAAGAAAACAACAATAAAATGACATTTTTATAATGGGTTTTTTAGAGAAAAACTACATTGATCTTAGAATTTTGACGGTCAAACTGTCAAAAATTTGTGTTCTGAAGCAAATATCTCAGAATTGGATACAGTTACAATGCGGATTATTACACCAAATGAAAGGTAATTGATTCCCTAAAAAACAAGCTATAACACTTTGAACTGTGATTATTAGTTTTCAAGATATAGCGTTTTGAATGAGTGAGGGTACAGGTCCGAAGGACTTTTCTTGATCACCCTGTATCTCCGTGGATATTGAAAATTGACCATCTCCGTAGAACAATTTTTTGTTCAAAATATATCCAGGAATAACCCCTTACAAGGTTATGTACGGAGTACCAAACACCCTGTATTTAAATTGTAAAATTACATCTATATTTTTCCATTTATTCAAATTCTCATACAAAAATTTCTTTTTTCTGTTTAATTTAATATCAACTTCTCATAAAAACATAAAAGAATTATGATTGGGCGTAAAGCCCAATCATATGATACTCTAGATGAAATGAGAAAGAGTTCAATGTACCGGAAAATATGTCACCTCCAATTCTTTTAAATAATTAATAGTGACTTTTGTATGGGAGGTGGAAGGTTTGTAATTTTTGATATGACACCTAATGTGGTATGCAAAATTTTTCGTGCTGATTTTAAGGTTTGCAGCTTCGATTATTTTCAATTGGACATAGTTCTCCTGAAATTGAGGCATTTGTATAGGAGGTGGCAGGGGAAGTGGAGCATCTAAGATGATTTTGAAACTGCTTATCATATCATCCTTATCACCACGCTTTGGTTCAATTTGAAATTTGATAGTTCTAATATATTCGAAGGAGAAATGCTTTTCTTGAATTTAAAATACAGATATTTGTATGGAAGGGGGTAGAAGGAGTGAAGAGGAGCTGATAATTTTTTTAGCATTTATTGCAATTACTAAAAAAACAAACTCTGGCAAAATTTTAATTTTATACTTTTTCTAGTTTTAATGGAAATCGATATAATGCACTTAACAAAAATTATACATTTGTATGGGAGGGAGTAGAAGGAGTGTACGGATCAAAACACATTTTTTTCTCGTTATTGATATTTCTATTTTTATACTTTATGCAAAATATCAAGTTGATAGCTTTGACAGTTTCGAAGAAAAATAATTTTATTTAAATTTCAAAATTTCGTGAAATTTGTATGGGAGGGGGTAGAAGGAGTGAAGTGAAGTTGATAATTTTTTCAATACTGATTGCAATTGTATTAAAATTAATTCTGGCAAAAGTTAATTTTTATAACTTTGCTAGTTTCAATGAAAATCGAAAAAATGCATTTTTTCCAAATTATGCATTTGTATGGGAGAGGGTAGAAGGAGTGAAGAGGAGCTGATAGTTTTTTTAGCATTTATTGAAATTATTAAAAGACAAATTCTGGCAAAATTCTAAGTTTATACTTTTTCTAGTTTTAATGCAAATCGATATAATGCACTTGACAAAAATTATGCATTTGTATGGGAGGGGGTAGAAGGAGTGTACTGATCAAAACACATTTTTTTCTCGTTATTGATATTTCTATTTTTATACTTTATGCAAAATATCAAGTTGATAGCTTTAACAGTTTCGAAGAAAAATAATTTAATTTAAATTTCAAAATTTCGTGAAATTTGTATGGGAGGGGGTAGAAGGAGTGAGGTGAAGTTGATAATTTTTTCAATACTGATTGCAATTGTATTAAAATTAATTCTGGCAAAAATTAATTTTTATAACTTTGCTAGTTTCAATGAAAATCGAAAAATAGCATTTTTCAAAATTATGCTTTTGTATGGGAGGGGGTAGAAGGAGTGACAGGATCAGATCAATATTCTGTCATATTAATGATATCTATATCACAATACTTTGACCTAAATTTCAAATTGGTAGCTTAAATAGTTTCAAAGGAAAATCAATTTCTGGAAATTTCGGAATTTCGTAAAATTTGTATGGGAGGGGGTAGAAGGAGTGGGGGGATGTGGCCCGTTCACGAACTTAAAGTTTCTTTTTAGCTAAAAATGATACACAAAAAATTTCAGCACGATAGCTCAAAGCGTTCGAGAGTTATGCTGTAGACAGACGGACAGACAGACAGACGGACAGACGGACAGACAGCAACTCGGAATCGAAGTTTTTGAGCGACAACAAATATTTCTGTACCCTTGGCGGCTCTGTGCGAGCGTTATTTCTTAGCGTTACAAACGGTGAGGCAAACACAATATACTCTCAGATTTCATCTAGAGTATAAATATATACAACATGTCTCTTATTGATCATACATCGTCAATATCAAATGATGAAGTTACCGGTACTTCATTTAATAACTTACAATTGGCCGCGGTTACAATTCAGAAACTTCCTTTCTGGATTGCCAACCCCGCTGCATGGTTTCGCATCATGGATGCGCAATTTTCCGCAGCTAATATAACAGCTGAACTAACCAAGTTCAATCATGCGCTTAGTATGCTAAGTGCAGCGGAATGTGAACAGTCGATGGACATCATCGACAGCATTCCGACGGAAAATTGTTACGTTTATTTCAAAGATGCTATGATAAAAAGGTTTGGAGAATCTGAAGATCATAAGTTAAAAAGACTTATGAATGGAATCGACCTAGGAGATTTTAAGCCTTCTCAACTATTAGGTCGAATCCGTTCCCTCGCTGGAAACAATTTTCCAGTTAATATTATTAAAAAATTTTGGGTACAACGTCTTCCTACTCAAATACAAGCCATTCTAACAGTATCTTCAGGTTCCCTTGAAGAATTGAGTGAAATCGCCGATAAAATTGCAGACACTTCTTGTTTTCCGCAATTGGCAAGCGCTTCGATAAGTAATTCGCCAAATGCGCTGGGTTCAGAAATTGAATCATTACGAAAACAAATTACCGCTTTAACTTCAACGGTTAATGAACTAACACAATTTACAAGACAAAGTCGAAACTTTAATAGGTCCTATAATAGTAATCGCAATGGACGATCAAAAACGCATAACCGTTCACAAAGCGGATCAAGAAAGTCTGAAGATTTTTGCTATTATTATAAACGTTTTGGGCTTAGAGCCAATAAATGTAAAGAACCTTGTAAATTTCCGAAAGAAAAAAACCAACACGAGTGTTAAAAATGGCGACATTTAACACTAGTTCAAACTCAAGTCGCCTTATTATACCAGATAAAACATCCGGTTTACGTTTTTTAGTAGACACCGGCGCGGAAATTTCAGTAGTTCCTAAAAGTAATTTCGGTCAACGCGTTATGAATCCAAACTTGATTCTGACCGCTGCAAATTGCACTAAAATCCCTACTTTTGGCTCACACAAAATTACAATTTCACTCAAACTTAAAAGAAATTTTGAATGGAATTTCATTATTGCCGACGTAGAACGACCAATTTTAGGAGCGGATTTCCTTCGTCATTTCGGTTTAATTGTGGATCTAAAGCAACGACGTTTAATCGATCCACTTACTAACGTCAGTTCAGCTATTGGACAAATTTTAAAAGGATCTTCTACAGTATTGTCTGTCTTAGCAGCCAATCACGAAAATCCTCGAGTTCAAAAATTGCTTGCACAACACCCAAAAATTTTCCAATCAAATAGAACAAATTCAAACAATTTGCACACGATTCGTCATTTCATTATTACCGAAGGACGTCCAGTCTTTTGTAAACCGCGACGCCTCTCACCTTCTCGCTTTGCGATCGCGAAGGCCGAGTTCGGCAAAATGGTAGACCTTGGAATTTGCAGACCATCAGACAGTCCTTGGGCTTCACCACTTCACATGGTTCAAAAGAAAGATGGAAGTTGGAGACCATGTGGGGATTACCGGGCATTAAATGCACAAAAAGTCCCGGACAAATATCCTATTCCACACATACAGGATTTTGCTCAACAACTTGATGGTTGTTCTATTTTTTCAACAGTTGATTTGGAACGTGCATACCACCAGATTCCTCTGAACGGTGATGACGTTCCAAAAACAGCAATTTCCACACCTTTCGGTTCATATGAATTTATTCGAATGACTTTTGGTTTGCGCAATGCCGCGCAAACTTTCCAAAGATTCATTTTTTCAATTTTGAGGGATCTTGATTTTTGTTTTGTATATATTGACGACATCTTGATCGCCTCAAAGTCAATTGAGGAACATTTCATTCACCTAGATAAACTTTTTCATCAACTAGAAAAATACGGTTTAATAATCAATTTAGCCTAATGCCACTTTGCTAAAACTCAAGTGGATTTCTTGGGTCATTCCATCAATTCTAATGGAATTTTTCCAATGACTTCAAAGATAGAAGCTATTATCTCTTACCCACAACCGGCTACTGTTCACGAGTTGAGACGTTTTCTAGGTATGATTAACTTTTACCGAAGGTTTATTCCTCATGCAGCAACGTCTCAATCTATTTTAGACAAATACACACATGGAAGCAAGAAAAAACGTGATAAGTCCATTATTCCATGGAATTCTGAGTCTGTAGAAGCTTTTAATCGTTGCAAAGAACAATTAGCTCAGGCAACTACACTAGCATTTCCTTCTCCTTCTGCAGCACTTTCGCTAGTGGTTGACGCTTCAGATACAGCCATCGGAGCTGTGTTACAGCAAAAAATTTCTAATGCTTTTCAACCATTAGCATTCTTTTCGCGGAAACTTTCCACAGCTCAACAAAAATACAGTGCTTACGATCGTGAGCTTTTAGCAGCTTACATTGCAATTAAGCATTTTAAATTCATGCTAGAAGGTAGAATTTTCACACTTTTTACCGATCACAAAGCGCTTATTTTTGCTTTCAAGCAAAACGCTGAAAAAGCTTCACCACGTCAGTTAAGGCATCTGGACTTCATCGGTCAATTTACGACGGATATTCGACATATATCCGGTTCAGATAATGTCGTCGCCGACGCATTATCTCGCATTGACGAGATTTCCATTCCAACATCAGTTAATTACTCTGAAATTGCTGACGCTCAGCTAGCCGACAAAGAATTACCTTCAATTAAAAAATCAACGAGTCTTAAGATGATACCTTTTAACATCGAAAATTCCTCTAAGCAACTTTGGTGTGACGCCTCGCAAAACACTCTGCGGCCTTACATTCCTTCAACGCTGCGTAAGAAGATTTTCGAAGTGGTTCATGGAACGGCTCATCCAGGTATTAGAGCAACAACTAAATTGTTAGTTAAAAAATTCGTTTGGCCATCTATTAATAAAGACTCACACATCTGGTGCAGAGAATGCATAGCTTGCGGAAAAGCCAAGATTTCTCGCCACGTTAAGAGTCCGCTCGGCAATTTCGAACCAGTAATCAAAAAATTCGCTAATATCCACATTGATTTGGTTGGGCCTCTTCCGACTTCGGAAGGCTTCAATTATTGTCTTACGGTCATTGACCGCTTTACTCGTTGGCCTGAAGCCTACCCAATCGTGGATATTCGAGCAACAACTGTGGCTAACACTTTGATCAGAGAATACATTCCTCGTTACGGCACTCCAGTCACAATTGTAACTGACCAAGGACCACAATTTGAAGCTTTACTTTTTTCGGAATTAGGCAAAGTTTTAGGCTTCAAAAGAAACAGAACTACAGCTTACAATCCCAAAGCTAACGGTATGTTAGAACGTTGGCATCGAATCCTTAAAAGTTCTCTAATGTGCAAGGCTTCTGAAGCATGGACACGCGAACTACCGTTCATTCTTCTCGGACTTCGCTCAATCGTTAGACAAGATGTCGATGCCACTCCTGCAGAATTAGTTTATGGACAAAATTTACGTTTGCCATACGAACTTTTAGACACTAATTCTAGTACACCACAGATTGTATCTCCTAGCGACTACGTTCAAAGTCTTAGACAACTCATGAGTTCGATAAAACCCAAAGAACCTTCCGCTCACACTCCCACTAACACTTTCGTTTTTCATTCACTTAAAGATTGCGAACACGTTTTTGTCCGACAGGACCAAGTGAGGAGATCGCTTCAACCACCTTATGAAGGACCTTATAAAGTTTTGAAACGTAATGACAAATTCTTTACACTTTCCATTAATGGTAAAGAAAAGAATGTCTCAATTGATCGGCTGAAACCTTCATTTGATTCTTCCCAGCATCAAGCATCAACTAAAAAGCGCGTAACTTTTGTTCTTCCACCTTCCACGATACGAACCAGATCACAGACGGGTTCATTAAATCTTAACGAGAAGGACTGTTAGCCCTCCTCTAGGAAGGGGGTGTGTGGGGAATTGGTTAAACTTAATTAATTCCACATGCAAATACACTTTACACTTTAAAATACACTCTACTAAAAATAAATAATTACACTGACAGAAATATACTTTATATATTTATTTTTAATAATAATCGAGTGAACTATTATTATGAAAAATATAAATGTAATTGTTTTTTATTTTTAGTGTAAAAAAGATTTTCATTCACATTAAACGTAAAATTTAATCTAAACAATAACAAATAATAATAAATAAATTTTTATAATATAAATGTTAATTTAAATGTAGTGCTTTATTTTTATTAATCAAATTATTGATTAATCAGTTATTCTGCAATATCCAGCGGCACTACAAGTTCACCACCAGATATGTTAGAGATAAGAAAATAGTATTGAGTATATCGTGGTCGAGTAGTACACATAAGTTTAGACGTACAAGTCATCATTTTAAACCTCTTATCGTTCGTTCGGGAACATAGCCCAGCGTCGCGCTCATCCTGGATTACGGCCAGGTCCAGCTTTGTTCCTGTAATATGAAAAACACATGGATATTGATCTAATGATATTGGAAAAAAATGGATGAGGATGAGAACAGACCTGGTGATCACCGCTGCAGTCGTCCGTATGGGTAGTTTATGTTGTGTCATCTTCCACAACATAAAACAAACACAAAAAATTTACTAAAAGTATATAAATAAATGATTAAAGGAACATACAAAAAAAGAGATATCACTTAACACAGCTATCGGGGAAAAAAAGAAAGCTAAATATGGCACATACCCATGCAAGCCTGGGTCTGCATGGGGGGACAGAAAGGCTGGATGGATGCCCATACTCATTTAATTGATTCATCGCATTACGCCGAAAACCCTCCGTACAAAATGCCACACACATGAAATTTGATAGACCTTCCACGAAATTCGGCGAAATTCAAACTCACATCAGTAGTAAAATATGAGTGTTCTGGAGCGGAAGTTGTTTGCGGTAGATAATTAGGTTTCATATATACTAAAAATAGAAGAATTGTTATTTCCCACTTTGAGGGCAACGCCCCCTTTCATGACGTATCTGGGAAGCTAATTTATATGGAAACCCATTCTGGTTGATAATTGATGAGTCTTGGAAAGGATGCTGAGTCTGATGAGAGGCTATGTATCGGCAAGAATTATAACAACTTAAATGAAAAACATAACAGGGCAACGATTGCGCGTAAAGCACAATCTTACGATACTCTAGATGAAATATAATTTTTTGTGATCCCAAGAAATTTTGTATGGGGAGTCTTAGAAGGGATGATAGCATTGATCTAATTTTTTCCCCATCATGCTAAAGTAGCTATAAAAATATTTTGTACAAAATGCTTACTCCAAAAATTGAATGGGAGCTGAGAAAATTAGTGAGTTAGATTTATTGAAAATGTGCAGTTTGTATGGGAGGTGGTAGAAAGAGTGGGGGGACTTTAGTGATTTTTTCAAAAATAACTAGGAATATTATAAAATTGACGTCCTTTAAATTTCAGACTAGTACCATTCATATTTTTCAATAAAAACGATTTTTTGTGAAGTTGTGAAACTGCGTCATATTGTATGGGGGGGGGGGGGGGGTAGAAGCAGTGAAGCTAATCAAATATTTTTTTCTGATCTTAGTGATAATACTAATTAAGTATTTACTAGAAAATGTGAGCTCGATAAATGTTATATGTTCTGAGAAAATTGGCTTAGAGCATTCCATGAAAAAGCGTAGTTTGTATGGGAGGGGGTGGATGGAGAGGGTGGACGCAAATAATTTGTATACTGTAGATTGCAATCATTATGAAAGTAATATATCCCAAAATTCAGACTAATAGCTTTTATACTGTTCGAGTAAATCCATTTATTGTCAAATTGCGAAATTGTGTCATTTTGTATGGAAGGGGGTAGAAGGGGTGAAGCTATAAATTGGCTTAGAGTAATTCATGACAAGTACAGTTTGTATGGGAGGTGGTAGAAGGAGGCGGAGGACACGCATAATTTTTTTACGGTAAATTGATATTATCATAAAAGTAACATATTCCAAATTTCAGGTCAATAGCTTTTATACTTTTCGAGCAAATCCGCTTATTGTCAAATTGCGAAATTGTGTCATTTTGTATGGGAGGGGTAGAAGGGGTGAAGCTAATCGTCTAATTTTTTTTTTGACCTTACAAACAATTTTAAATAAATATTTGGTGCACAATTTCAACCCGCTAAATTTTATACGCACTGAATTAATTGGCTTAGAGTAATTCATGCCAAGTACAGTTTGTATGGGAGGTGGTAGAAGGAGAGGGAGGACACGCATAATTTGTATGCGGTAGATTGATATTATCATAAAAGTAACATATTTCAAATTTCAGGCCAATAGCTTTCATACTTTTCGAGCAAATCCGTTTATTGTCAAATTGCGCAATTGTGTCATTTTGTATGGGAGGGGGTAGAAGGGGTGGAGCGATTTGGCCCGTTCACGAACTTCACCTTACTTTTTTGTCAAAAACGACGTGTACAAAATTTGAACTATCTAGCTCAACGCTAGAGAGCGCACAGACGGACGGACGGACATCCGGTTTTGAGATATTTGAGTGATAATATTAACTTCTGTATCATTCATTTTTTTCTCCGAACCTTATTTCTTTGCGTTACAAACTTTAGAGCAAACTTATAATACTCTCAGATTTCATCAAGAGTATAAAAAGTGATGAGATGCTGGTTCTAGATCTGTTTTGTATGAAGACAATGTCCATCGGGTTATGGTTCTTGATCGTTTATATAAGATAGATTACTTATATGAGTGAAGCTAATTTGTATGTGAGTTCTGAATAACTGTTGTAATCGAATTACAAATATCGTTGGATGAAGTTGTTTTGCTAATGTATCTATATAATTCCATAAAAATAAACCGAATAATGGTTTTAAGCATATTTATTATTGCCGTAGTGTTCATCGAAAATGTAATAACATCAAAAGACTTTTAACATTTTACTATAAGTTAAGCAATGAAAGATGTAAAGATTTTTGTATTAAAATGATTTCTTTTATTTAACAATAAAATATAATATATTACGATAAATCTGTTTTTTAATCCATGAATTGTGTTGGAACGAAAATCCTGACCACTGAACATATAATTTATTTCCTGTTGGTGTTAAGAACTTTTTCCAAAAAGTACAAGCAAGGGTGTTTTATTTTAAGCAATTCGTTTGCATATCGTTTCCATATGGGATCACTTTTATAATCTTCAATCAAATATGTTGTTGGACTTGTATTGTTGACAGCGTGCACTTTGAATATTTCAGTTGTCCAATTTCTCAAAAACATGTTCCTATTTACTGATGCACACAAAATCACCTATTCTAAATTTAGGTTGTGAGAATATTTTTAAATTACTATAAACACAAAAGCTTTTCGTTTAATGAATTTACATCACAGAGCTTCATTTTGATTGTGCTGTGTTTTGTGTTGTTGTACTTGTCTACCAAATTCTGGCTAAAGTTGTAGAATAGAACAGCTAAGATCATAGATTTCTTCATGGTTTACAAAAAATTCTTTTAAATCACCGAATAAAGTACAGCCTCCTTCCCATCTTGATCCATGATAATTCGTATAAAACCATCATGCTTGATCTTGTAAATCTGCGGTTAAGTTATTGAAGCTGAACGGTTCTTTCACAAGAAAATGACGATATGTGTCGGTTATGTTATGTAGAATAGCTATTTCTTTAACAATGAAACAGTTTACAGATCCTCTAAATTTAGTATTTATTTTATTAATTCAGCTTCTTTCAATTCTTCAATGATGGAAACAATCTCGTTGATGCAATTACTGTCTCCCGCCTGTACTGATGCTATAATCAATCGTAATTGGTTCACCAGTTCATTAGGTTCATCCCAAGAAATATACTCTTTTGGTTTGATTGATATTTGCATTAAACCTCCTTCGCTATGAGTTAAAAGTTTGTTAATAATTTTTGTATATTTATAGCTACGGTTTTCATTTATTTGTCCTTTGCTGGTATAGTGACTGTAAGCATTAGAATTGAGCAGAATATTTCTATAATTCATCTTAAATCATCTTCATTGTACAGAACCTTATTTGGAATTTTCATAAATAGTAGCTCATATATGCCCGGAGTACCCTCGTATGTTTTATCTTTTATTGTTATTTGGATACCGTTGATTGTGAAAATCGAGTTTCCAATTTTCCATTGATCATTATCATAATAAACGCCATAAGTACTATCATTGAAATTCGAATTATTTACAAATATATTTAAATATTTTGTAGGTATTTCATCAAATTCTCGCTCGTTTATATATTCAATGAGTTCTTGATGACCTGAAGGATTTGCAACATATTTACGAATGCTTTTTACATCAGGAGACTTTAATGGTGTTTCAAAAGTATCGGTTAGATTAAGCTTTCGCCTGAAATTAAGTGTTGGAGTTTCAAAGTCAACGTTACTTTCAATATCATCTGTAGATTGAGTTTTCATGTTTTCTTCTTTTTTAGATTCATATTTAATGTGATCTTAAGTTTCCACATCTTCTTCTCTCTCAGGTTCGTAATTACTGTGTTCATATAGTTTAACCAATTCTTGAGGTCCGGTGATTGGTTTTAAAGTTTGTTCTTGACGAGTTTCAGCATTACTTCTACTGGTTCTTAATTGCTTATATTTTTTAAGTATTGAGTTAGTAGACTTTATAACTTGTCTTAAAATTAATTTTGCTTCCTTACACAACAACTCAAAAAATGTCAAGCTGATGACCGTAAAGATATTATCAGCTGATTGCCTTCAGATTTGATGTTCACCGATACCGCCAAAATAGCCAAAACAATATAAAATTAATCAGATCGTCTCTTCGGAATAAATTTTATGTAGAGTAATGGAAATTATAATTATAATTGAAGATGCTTACCCAGTAGACACAAATTTCAGTAAAATTTTTAGTTTTTCACTATCACTTGCCTATCATTTCCGAGTGTCTATAACTGAAAGTCCGACCAAATAAAAATTTGTTTATAAGTCTTTTAGTTTGAATTACACATCCACTACTTCGAACAATTCCTTCAAGCACAAATTTGCACAAAAATTCACTTTTAACTCGAAACAATAATTTTTTTTCGTGCTCTGCATAAAAACAGTTCAAGTGACAGCTCCACCTCAACATAACCGAGTGTAACAAATAAATAAAAACGTAAATATTTATTAATTTCTAAAAATTAAACCCGGTCCAACATTACCCTAATATTAAACAAAAATTGATATAAAGTTACCATTTTCAGAATTTAATTTAGAACACTGAAAACTATTTGAATATAAAATAATAAAGGTTTTTGAGTACCAAATACTCTACAGTGGACCCAAAGAGGTAAAAGAAAAAAATAATAATAATAAATAAATGAAAGAATCACCTGATACCAACGATCTACGATTACTAATCGAAAGGCGACCTCAAGAAGCTAATATTACAACAGAACCCGAACATTAAAGATTACAACAAGAACACGTGGAATTAATAAATAAAAACATGGTTTTACAACTCAATCTATCCCCGTTGGAACACTTAAAATATATCAATCGATAAGAATTCACTTCCTTTCTCCAAACAATAGATGATATAGGGTTATCCAATAAGAGGTGTTATTTTGAAACTTTTCCCGTAAAAGATCAATGGTTTAGGTGCTTGTGTGGCACGTAGCGCCGTCTTGTTGAAAGTAAACGTTGTCCAGATCAATATCATCCAATTCCGGCCATAAAAAATCATTAATCATCTCTCGATAGCGCAATCCATTCACCGTAACTGTTGCGCCAGCCTCATTTTCGAAAAAAAGGTCCAATGACCCCGCCGGACCATAAACCGCCCAAACAGTCACACGTTGAGGATGGAGAGGCTTTTCAACAATAACTCTTGGGTTTTCCGAGCCCCAGATGCGACAGTTTTGCTTGTTGACGTAGCCACCGAGGTGGAAATGGGCCTCATCAGTCAAGAATAGTGAATTTTAATTATGTGAATTTTAATAATTTCAATGCGTTGTTGAAGCGTGTATCGTTCCATTTTTATTAATGTCGTAGTTTCTACTTGTCAAATGTCATAAAATGACAGCTTCAAAAGTGACATCTACCGAAATAGCGGGCTATTCAAAATAACACCTCTTATTGGATAACCCTATATTATGCGTAGTAAATTACATATGAACCCCAATCACAATTAATTATTCTTAATGTAATAAAAACAAAAATCACTGTTAAAGCCCGTCCAGCAATAGAAATCCATGCGAATAACAGAACATGGGATGAAATAAAAAGCATTTTAACCAACCAATTTAGTTCCTTAAAAACTTCAAAACAATAATACAATGAGTTGCGTGATTGTAAATTCAAAGACAATGCTATAAATTATTATGATAAAATCACAGACAAACAGGCACAACAGCAATTTTCTGAGAAATCTTGCATCTAACAATCAGGCAGACCCAATCTCATACTCAGTACTACCAGCTCAGTGCGCATAGTGAACTTTTCCCCCATTTCACCCTCGGAATGAAAAGCTTTGCTTTTACTATCCAAAGTACGAAAAAACGATCGAGCGCAATCGAGTCAGGATGGGAAAAAATTGTCAATCGCATCGCATGTACACAAACCAAACAAAAAATCATAGAAAACCGAACCGGAAGCGTCTATTGTTTCCTTTTTCACACGATATTACTCACACAAGCAATTTCATCAATGAAGAACGTAAAGCTCTTATCGACACAGTGAACTGCAACATAAATCGGCGGAACTTGCAATAGTTGCAACTCACATGTCCCACCTCACCCCGACGAGATCGTAGCTCAGAACTAAGCTCGCCAAACAAATCGCCGCTTACCCAGGAAAGCGCATCTCATTGACCACTTCGCACATCCCACCTCAACGATCAGATCAAATCTCGCTAAACAAATTGCAGTCGCACTTCACCTACGACCTGTTCATTCATTACAATACTTCATATGCTTCAATAGCACTGAGCACGAGCAGTGTGTAGATATCACATTAGGCTTAGGATATCTTATATGATTGATAGTTTTTGATATTATTGAGCTGAGCAGTGAACAGTTTGTAGACATCACTAAGCGCGAGCAGTAAGAACACGTGAATGTGTTCCAAGCAGAAGTAAATATTAGCCATTAACGAGTGCACAGAAATTATTTTAGATATGAAAGAACAGTCTCGAGAATTGTTACATTTTCTCGGATAGCCTGGGCTACACTTCTGGCACTCCATCTTACAGGATCACGTCTAAACTAGTGTCCATTTGCAGACACAATTTGAATCGCCAAGCACCAATAATCGAGGTATTTTTAATTTGGATACCGGGTCATAGCGACCTGTTGGGAATCGACGCAGGAGACAAGCTTGCGTCGCAAAGATCTGCAAACATTAACTCCATTAAGAAGTCAGTCGATGTAGCACCAATAGTGCTGAAGACTGGCTTCAAAGAAACTATTTTGGGATTTTTCTTGGCGGGATGGCGATTGCTGGTTAGCTGCAGATTACGATTTTTTGTGCGTAAAGCCCAATTTAAATTTCAGATCAGTAACTTTCATGCTTTTCAAGAAAATCGAATTTGGAAAAGTTGTGATATTGTGTCACATTGTATGAGAGGGGGTAGAAGGGGAGAAGCTAATCGGTTTATTTTTCACCGATATTAATTATAAGATTACTTAGGGGTTTAGTACAAAATTTGTGCTCGATAAATGTTATACGTATTGAGAAAATTGGTTTATAGTATTTCATGAAAAAGTGCAGTTTGTACGGGAGGTGGTGGAAGGAGTGGAGGAATTCAAATAATTAATTTTACCATAGATCACATTTATGATAAAAGTAATATATTCTAAATTTCAAATTATTCGCTCCTATGGTTTTATTTTTTAATTATTATATATTTTTGAAAATGAGTCATTTTGTAAGGGAGGGGTAGAAGGCGTATTGAAATAAGACCAAACGCAGATTACTTCTCGAAGCATACCTAATAAACTGTGAAAGTTTCATTACAATCGGTTCAGCCGTTTTTGCGTGAAAGCCTGAAAAGCAGACAGAGAAGAATTTTAAAAGTCTTTTTCTGCTTAGTTATTGTCAAAATAAAGCAAAACACACAACTTAAAGTCATTTATAAACAAATAACAGACAGACACTACAATTATATTTATATGTATACCTAGTCCTGCCATAAGTTCTGTCACATAATTTCTCACATTGGCAACAACTTTATTTTATGAGTGACATTTCAATATCGGCCAGTTTTATAAACGTCATAATGTTGTTGACAGTTGATGGTCATTTAAAGTGTGTTCGTTAACGTGTGAAGATGGAATGGGGTGTAATAGAAAACCGAACTGCAGTGATTGCACTACATAAGTGTGGAAAATCCGCGAGTGAAATTTTCAAGTTGTTGTGCCCGTTAAAAATAACGCAAAGATTTGTGTATCGTGCGATCCAGAGATATAACGCGATCCAGACTATTGAAGATCGACCTCGTTCTGGACGTCCGCGTGATGTACGTTCTTCTGCTGCCATCAAAGCGGTCGAGAGTCGAATTCGTCGAAATCCGCTTCGTAAACAACGAATCATGGCTCGAGAGATGAACATCTCCACCCGAAGTATGTCTCGCATCATAAAATCTGACCTCGGGATGAGTGCCTTTCGACGATCAACGGGACATTTGCTGACTGAGCAGTTGAAGCAAATTAGGAGCACCAGATCGAAAGAGCTCCTTCGGCGGTACGGCAACAACAAACATCGAGAAATTTTATTTACCGATGAAAAAATTTTTACGGTGGAGGAACATTTCAACCGCCAAAATGATAAGGTGTATGCCCACAGCTCCATAGAAGCCCGAGAAGTTGCCACTAGGGTACAGCGAGGACATCATCCAGCATCAGTCATGGTATGGTGGGGTGTCAGCTACGAAGGGGTCACCGAGCTTCATTTTTGCGAAAAAGGCGTAAAAACTGCAGCGAAAAATTATCAAACGGACATCCTGGAGGGATGTGTGAAGCCGCTGAACTCTACGCTATTCAACAATCGACATTGGGTTTTCCAGCAAGATTCTGCGCCAGCCCACAAAGCTCGAACCACACAAGCGTGGTTGGAAACCAATATTCCACAGTTTATAAGGGCGACGGAATGGCCTTCTGGGAGCCCAGATTTGAATCCCCTGGACTACAAACTGTGAGCGGAGTTAGAGTCCATGGTGTGCACGAGACGACACCCAAATATCGAGAGCCTTAAGCGATCTTTGACAGAAGCAGTAGCTAATTTTCCGCTAGAAACAGTGCGTACTGCTATCGATGACTGGCCCAACAGATTAAAGAGCTGTGTTAAGGCTAAAGGCGGCCACTTTGAATAATTTGTTGCTTATTTTACTTCCATTAGTATGCCAAAATAAAATATATTTTCCTTTGTCAAAAACTCTTTTTCATTTATACAAAAATTGCCCATATACGTGTGACAGAACTTATGGCACGACTAGGTAGATTTAGAAAATAAAAGTTACGGGTGGAAATGGAGGGCAGTCCGAAAATAGTACACTTTTCAAAATTTTAAACTCTTATTTCTCTAACCGCAATACATATATTAAAATAAAATATAAATAATAAATACGACTCTATTACGTAACAAACTTTGTAAGTTTGAATCGGTTCAGCCGTTTTTGAGTTAAATTCCGCCGGACAGACAGACAAAAATCACAAAAACGTGTTTTATGCTTAGTTATTGTTTAAATAAAGCCAAACACTAACTTATAGGCATTTATAAACAAATAACAGACAGACACTGCAATTATATTTATATGTACATTGTGACCATAAAGTAAGGACACTTTGTAAATAAAATTACTCTGGGGAATGATATTTCAATATTTTTTTTTTGTAAGCAGGTAGGGCTGTTCTTAATTATTATCCCGAAAATTAGCAAATTGTTTGAAATATCATTCCCAGAGTAATTTTATTTACAAAGTGCCCTTACTTTATGGTCACAATGTATTGATAATAAAGTAAAAAATTAAAATACTGCCATTGGACGAACACGAAAAAAATATTTTTAAGAATAGCGGCCAACAGTTCAAAGCATAGAAATAAAATCAAAGCCCTAAAAATGATTCTCTCGCATAAGAATGTCCACATATGTTAGACATGGCTTTAGCAATAGTACGTATTCTAGATTTTATATATTCTCGGATTTCAATCGCAACTTTACGTATAAAAACTTATAAAATCATAGCTCTTCGTTAAGTTATTTATGGGCTATACCCTGTCGTAAAGTTACGCATTTAATCTGTTCGCAAAGAAAAATTGAGAATACAGTTTTAAGTCGTACGTACGATTTTTAACGACTTACGTATCTGTAAAGTTGCGATTGATCTTCGAGCATAGGTCTCCTACACTCCTGGAAATTAGAAATAGCAATAATCGAATATGCTTCCATTGAAGCATTACGATCGAAGTTCAGCTCCGATAGAAAATCGTTGCAATCATTTCATCAACACTTTCACAACATCCTCTTCATGCCTTATTAAAAACCCACAAATCCGGAGGATATATATCCTTTGCTCTAAGATGTTTGTTATGCTGCTTTCTGTAGAAAGTAACGAAATCTGTGGTTCAGTCCGATGAGTTCATACTGTCCACTATTAGGACGGTTAGCTTTTTTGCAAAAGTCGTTTCTGTTCACTATGCCATCCAAAAAGGACGTGCCACAGCACTTTCTAGCACTATTTGGATCGATACTTATGTTACATCAAACCCAAGCACCGATGGCGCACAATATATGTATGGCATAAAAAGTAAATGTTTCTTCTTTCTACTCAGAATTATTCTCATTACAAAAAAAAATTGCCTTGAATAATTATGAATTGTTAGCATTATTTTAAGACTTTGGTCTGACTTGTATATTTCAAAAAGAAATAAGTCTCTTCTACAATTCAACTATTCTACCTGCGGCCTATTATATATAATTTTAACAAGGAAAGAATTGTTTTAGTATCTATCGTGATTGCCTATAATATTCCAATTGCTTTTGCAATTTCGATTCGATTGCCCCGAATGCAATAAGTGGGCTCCATTATATTCTACTTTAAAATTGTAACTATTTCGGAAATTATTGTTCAGTGAAGATGTGGAATTTGCAGTTGCCGATTCTACTACTGGCTAGTATCTCGCTCTCGAATCAAACAAGCAATAAAAAATCGATGATAGTTAAACATTTCAACTTGAAAAATGTTAATTCCATCGTTTATATAACATGTGCAGAGGAAGATAGTAAAATTAATCAACAAAATATTTCCAAAAAAAAAAAGATATTAACATTTATGTACATTTTATAGGTCTTAATACTTTTGAAACTGTTCAGAATCTCGTACAAGAAGGCTTCTCGGTCGGAGTGTTTAAGGAGAAGGATACCAACAACTTTACTCTACCCCATCGAACGCGTAATCTTGGAATATTGATCGAATCGTCTTGTCCTATATTTTACGATATTCTTCGCAAATCCGAAACAAATCATTACTTTTCTGTAACTTACTTTTGGCTAGTTATCGCAAAATCCATAAACAGGACGTTTGATGCGTTCAGTTCTGTTTTTATATCACCGTGCAGTCAAATTTCAATAGCTCATCCCGGCGTTGGCGAGATGTCGAGCACTTATGAAATAATTACTTTGTACAAGATAACACCGGATCATCCGCTCAAAGCCGAGGCATCCAACTATCAGGAGCCGCTTTCATCGAATCGCCGAAATCTTGAAGGAATATACCTCAAAAGTGGCATCGTAATTGTTTATCCTGATGTTTTTACGACACTCGATGATTTAAATATGCGCCACATCGACACAATCGCTCACATGAACTACCCAATAATGGTGAACCTACGGGACGATTTGAATTTTCAATTTGATCTAATGCAGGTCGATAATTTCGGATGGAAACGCAACGATACATTTGACGGCTTGATGGGTTATTTTCAACGTCTTGAAGTGGATTTGGGTGCGGCTGCGGTATTTATGCGACTAGATCGAATCGCAATATTAGATTATGCAGCTGAAACTATTAAATTACGAGCTCGCATATTGTTTCGACAACCTCCGCTGTCGGCCGTTACAAATATTTTTGCTATGCCATTCGCTGCGGAGGTTTGGTGGTCGATTTTTTTCTTTGTGATAATTACAGTACTCGCGATGAGCGTTCAACTATGGCATCCGTACTATCCAATCGATATGACCTACATGGACTGCATCAATTTTGTATGGGGTGCACTCTGTCAGCAAGGTTTCTATGTACCGATCGTAGCACGATCAGGCAGGATGTTGGTGCTTTCTACATTTATTACTTCGGTATTTCTATTCACGTCTTTCTCAGCGAACATTGTGGCACTGTTGCAGAGTCCTAGTGAAACTATTAAAACCCTTCACGATCTCACTATGTCGCCGTTGGAACTTGGCGTTCAGGATACGGTTTACAACAAAGTATTTTTTAAGGTATGTGAATTAGGTTTAGGTTGTTGGATGGTGGTTTCGTAGAACCACAATGCACTGGGGTCATCTAGTTGGGTCCATTGTACTCCCCATATTCATTATGATGCCACTTGGTTCGATTTGTGAACCGTAGTAGGCTCGAATCTTTGACGCCTCTGAGGTCGTCTAGTTCTGAGAAGAACCTAGAGCCTAAACAAAGGAGACGACTGTTGGAGATTTGCGGACAGTAGAAAAGAAAATGTTCGATAGATTCTTCGTCTTCCTCGTAACCTCTGCAAAGGCTGTCACTCGCGATCCGCAACCTGAATGCGTGCAGCTTTAGCAAGCAATGGCCTGTGGTCAGGCCAATAATAGTTCGAACGCTACAGCGACTACGTTGTAAGAGCTGAACAGTAATATTTTTATTCGGTTCTTCCCAAAAGGATTTGGACGTTCATGTCCGAGAAAATTTAAAAATTTCCGAGACTATTCCGAATATCTAAAATAATTTTTGTGCACACGTTAAGAGCTAATACTTCCGCTTGGAACATAGTCGCGTGTTCTGGAAGATAAAAAGAAGTGCGGATGTCGAGGTTGTGGGAATAAATCCCTGCACCTGTCCCCTGGTTAGTTTCACATCCGTCCGTATAGAGATGAGGGCCCATTCGTTTCGTTCAGGAAATTTAATGCGAAACTTCCGATTCTTAACCTGCGGTTGGTTCATGCAATCATACTCGCAGTCTAAAAGGGAATTTGCGTTTCTAATGACGTTTAAAATTTTGCCATGGCCAATTTGTGGTGCTGACTAGGAATTAGTGGTTTTTAATCTAATGGCAGCTAGGCCTGCTGTTTGTCTTATAAAAAGATCAAGTGGAGGTAGTGAGAGAATTATCTGAAGGGCTGAAGTTGATGTAGTTCTGAAAGCACCTGTTATACACAGACATGCCATCCGCTGGATTAGCTGTAAAGGTGCTAGGTTGGTTTTTAGTACCACCGCTGGCCACCACACCAGTGCACCATAGCAAATAATTGGTCCGACTATGCTGGTATACCAGTGGATGAGGTCAATCAACCAATCAAATTCCTGCTAAGATCCCCTGTAGGGGCATAGGACAGAACCAAATCTCTTCCACAAGGCGCGATCCTGAGCATCGGCCTTAAGCTGCTCAACTGCTCGCTTCCATGTGTTATATGATCCACCAACCCCCTTGAGGATTATAATCCAGAGCCTGTTTGGCGATGTTTCGCTCTGGTTTCCTCAAAGTATGACCGATCCACTGCCACTTCCGCCTTTGAATCTCAATACCTATTTTAGTCTGGCTAGTTGTACTCCAAAGTTCGTCGTTGGAGATCACTTCTGGCCAAAATATTCCTAAAATGCGCCGGAGGCATTGGTTTACGAAAGTCTGTAGTTTCTTGATAAGTCGAACGGTCACTTTCCACGTAGTACAACCATATAACAACACGGATTTGACGCATGCGTCAAAAACTCGCAGCTTCGTGCGAAGGGAGATCTTTCTTAACCTCCAGAAAGGGGAAAGGATACCGAGCTTTATTTAGCCGAACCTCAACATCCTTTTCGACTCCGCCGTCCATGCTGACAATGCTTCCGAGATAGCAAAAATCTTGCACCTCTTCCACATCCTGTCCGTTAAGAACAATCGGTGTGCTTGCGTTCGAACCCATGTGCATGTATTTGGTTTTACGCAGTGGATGAGGCGCCGAATGTTTATTTGCAAGCGAAGAAGGCTGCGATAGCCTTTTGTGCTCATTCTTGAATGTTGGCCTTCCAGGATAATTTACTATCAAGAATAAGACTTAAATATAATTGGTTCGAGAGGATCATAGTAATACCCCGAATGTTTGGTGGATTGAAAACATATGGTCTTCTTCTTCTGGAGAAGAGAACCAGATATGTTTTTTGAGGGTTGATGGCAAGTCGTTTATCTAGTGCCAAACTGTCAGTTGTAAAGCGGACTGCATAACGTCCCCTAGAACTTGTTCAAACTTACCAGTTAGTCTGATGACAAGATTGTCTGCATATGCTATAGTATGATAGCCGTTCCGATTTAAAACGGAGCTCATTCACGGTTAGGACCCACAAGAGACACGATATTATGCCGCCCTGTGGCGTTCCTTTGTGGGCAGACCCTTTTCTTGTCACTTCACCCATTCGTGCTACGATTTTCCATGAGCCAAGATGCTTAGCTCTCCATGTAGTCAGGAGAGGTTTCACACTATGGCTGCGCAAGGGCTCAATTATGGCATCAGTGTTGACGTGGTTAAAAGCGCCTTCCACGTCTAGAAAGGCACCGAGTGATGAAAAGCTTTCTCTACGGCAGCAATTGTCATATGCAAGGCGGTGTCAGTGGACCTACCATTCAGATAGGCGTTTTGGTGGGGCACCTGACCGAGAGGTCCAGATTTTCACGTAGGTAGCTGTCTTTCCAGGCCTTTAAGAAGTAACGAAGCTAGGCTGATGGGCCGGAATGCCTTCGGGATGTTGTGGGAAGCTCTCCCTGGTTTAGGTATGAAAACCACCTTAAACTCTTGCCATAGCTTCGGTATATGGCAAAGACTGATGCATGCTTTGTATATGTCAACCAGGTACTGAATTATTGTTTCATCCGCGTTCTGGATCAATGCGGAATAGACTTCGTCCAGTCCTGGTGACTTGTAAGGTTTGAGGAAACTGAACGCAATTCCTATGCTTTCTAGCGTCACGATTGTATCTACTAGTTCTGAGTTAGTTAGAATGGAAATGCGCTAGCATTAAAAGTTCAAGTGACTCGCCGCTAGACCCGTCCATAAACCATCACCTTTATCCAGTAATTCAGGCATGTATGGGTCTTTGGATAGGGTCCTCTTTCTCCTAGCGGTATTGTTGACGTTATCGATTTCTGCACAGAATCTCTTACATGAATTTTGTTTGACGGCTCTTAGCTGTTTTTTATACAGTGTAAGTTCTGCTTGGTAATTCACGTTTGCTGGAATTAGCTTTGTTAAAGAGCTTACTGGGACGTTTTTTTTCCAGAATATCAAGATCATTATTCCACCAGACAGCGTTCTTACTATCTTTGGCGGACTCCTGAGGGCAGGAACTCTTCTATGAGGTTGTTAATATATTTATTAGCATACCAACTCTTCTAAAGAATCTGGTGTTTTTATTGGGTGAGGAACTATTGCCGGTAGTTTACGGTTTATTAGCTCATATTTAACACAATCTTTTCTTGCAGGATTCCTATAAAAATAGCTTTTTTTTGCTGATCCCACTATTTCAAATTTTATCCACATGTGGTCTGACAAGGATGGTTCTTTCGGAACTCTCCAGTTGCGGACCACTAGTGATTTATAGTTAGTTGCAAGAGTCGGATCGAAACCTCGCTTCTTACTCTATTTATGAAGATGGGACTATAAACAACATTACATTCATGCTAAGAAATTCTGATATTGACTTACCGCGAACGTTGCAGTTTGTGCTAGACCAGTAGGTGTGATAGGCATTGGCATCACAACCTATTACCAAGTCCCCTGTGTTGGACTGGACAAGCTGGCACAGGTCAATCGTTGATACATCCCTTGCATCGTATGGCTGGTATGATGAAACCAGCTTAATAAGCAGCGGTGTTTCTTCGTTGTTTGGTCTGGACTGCTAAATTGTGGAATTAATGTAAATTTTAGTGCTTTTTTGAGACGACACATGTCCGTAGCTTACCTGTTTTGGGTCCTTGAAAGACTGTAAAAGTTTTGTTTCACCAATCTAGAATGTCGTTAGAGCCACTCAACCACGGTTCCTGGACAAGTGCAACAATATCGTCTTAAGAGTGGACCTTGATGAGTCCACAATCCGCGAAACCTTTCGGTACAGACAACTTTTCCATAGAGCTTTGGTCAATTCTCTATGGAAAAGCTTCCATATTTCCGTGGAAAGACTGTTTTGCAGCTAAATGTTCTGCAATAGGAGTCCAGGGTCTTCTATGATACCCGGGATCCATACAAACACTTTCATCAGTCTAGGAGCCTCGTCACCTTCCACCACCTCTAGCTTAATGTCCTTGAAGAGATCGTTCATTTTGGGAACCGCTTTCTCAAGGAAGACCAGAATGTTTTGGTCAGCACAGGTTATCCTAAGATAACCTGGCTCGAAATCGTACTTCAAAAAGCTTGGATTATCTGGTGGATTACTTATGAGGTGTTCCCTCATAATGTTCCTCAATGAAGAGTAGATCTGAGGCCTCACCGAGTCTGGTATGATGCATAGCAAGCTATTGGTATTAATGACTTCTGTCTGGAGGGTACGCCTAGAGACGTCACTATAGGTAGCCGATCTGGGCTGTTTCATTTTTTTTGGACGAAGAGAGTTCGTTGGCATAGTCAGAGGCGGTGCCACGAACCGATCGTCCCGTATCAATGATCAAAGTGTTTGAACCACTCCGACATTTTCCACTGATGGTTGCAAACTGAGAGTAGCTGCTGATAATAATTTCTTTCACAAGAGGCTTTACCACCCCGACCACATTCGCTTCGGAAGTGCTAGCTTTATTAATAGGAGAAGTGGCTGTTATACTAAGCGCCTCAATTCTGATTACTTTGGCCGGCACGCTGGCTGGGCGTGAAGCTTCTGCAGCTCGTATATCGTCTGTACCAGAGGACAGTCAACTCAGAACTACAGCCACTTTAGCCTCAACCGCAATCAAATCTTAGTTTTGCAGTTTTTCTTTCTAGGTTGGTCTTAGCTCGGCGACGGGCACGATTTCTAATACCAACTTGAGAGAGTAGGATGGTCTCACTACCAAGGCCAGCCGAGACAGTTGTGCAGGATATTGTCGACGTCGAAGCATGATCAACATCTATACCCACCTCCATCGGCTTATTCAGCTCTGAGCCTGCATCGCCTAGTGTCATAATGAAAGCGAGATCACGAAGCTCTGACATGGAAGACTCTGCGCTGGGTGTTTACCAGTAGCACAGCACTACTAGAACCTGGTTATGCCATTCTAGTAGCTCCCGAACCGAGTTCTGACCCGTTGATGTTAGCACCCACTGCTGGAGACTGAGGGCCAATACGAGGGGGCTCCATCCAATAGTTTTTTTTTTACTTCTAACTTTGAATCTATTAAATTATTTATAATTCTCCACCAGGAAAGTTCTGATCCAGTTACGAAATTTTTGTACATGAAAAAAATCAGTCCGAAAGGTGAAGGGGTCTTCATGCGACCTGATGTCGGAATAAAACGCGTCCGTACGCAAATGTTTGCATATCAAGTGGAATCGCAGGCAGCTTATAAGATAATTAGCGATACTTACAATGAGCCTGAAAAGTGCGGACTTAAGGAATTGGAGCTGTTTCAGCTGCCTGTAATGTCGATACCGTTGAGGAAAAATTTCCCATACAAAGAACTATTTCGACAAAGGTTAGTTTTTTCCAATTTTCTCTATTAATTTCTTTATCTGTAATTAAATTTTCAGGCTACGATGGCAACGAGAAGTTGGCCTAATGAAACGTGAGGCTACACGATGGTTGCCTTCAAAACCGAAATGCGAAAATAAATTTGCCGGTTTTTTGTCGGTTGGAATAGCTGAGTGTCGATACACATTCAAAATGTTCGGTCTTGGAATGATGATTTCGTTTTTAATATTTTTAGTAGAATGGGCGTACTACAATTGTTTGAAAAAATTCGGCCAGTATGATCTCGCTAAACATTATTCATAAATGGGGAATTATTGATCACTGACAAAACTATAGTATACACACAAGAATTAGATTGCACATTAATACAAAATCTTATATATTTCACGCCATTTAAACAAACTGAAATTCCAAAAATCAAAAATAACTAAATTCCATTACAGACATACAAAATTAAAAATATATAATAAACATATTTGAAGCATAATAATTCATGAGAATATTTTGCACTGATCACAGCACGGCGAATCGATAGTTCCACAACCACTAAATTTAGAAAAAAGTTAAAGTTTAATAACATGATTTTAAGTTAGATATATTTTCTATTCTGGATTAGAGTTTACACTATTCAGATTTTTGTACAGCTTGAATGAGAGTTTAAGGAATATTCGAGAATGCAAATAGAAGCCATTTTCTTTACAAAAAACATAACAGGACTACGATTAGGCGTAAAACCCAATCATGTAATACTCTAGATGAAAGAAAAATTTGTTGATTTTAAGAATGTTTGTACGAGGAGTGGTAGAAGGAGGGACGTCATTGAACTAATTTTATCACATCATGATAAAGTTGCTGTCGAAATGTTGTATACAAAATTTAAGCTTCAAAAATTTGATAGGTTTTTAGAAAAATAGTGTATTAAATTTAGTGAAATTGTGCATTTTGTATGGGAGGTGATAGAAGGAGCGGGGCTTTTCAGGTTTTTTTCAGTAATAACTATGAAGATTATGCAATTGACATCTCTTAAATTTCAGACCAATAACATTCATACTTTTCAAGAAAAACGATTTTACATAAATTTCTGAAAATGTGTCACTTTGTATAGGAGGGGGTAGAAAGAGTTCACTCTTTATTATTAGAATAATAAATATTGTGATCAACACAGAAAAAAACAACCCTGAAATTTTATTTAATCGCGATCCATGACTAAATTAGCCTAAAAAAGAAAAAAAAATCTGTCCCGCCGTACATATGGGCTCATATCTCACAGACCGTTAAAGGTAGAATGTTCGTTTGTGGGTGGATTGTTAATTGGGTAAGTGAGCTCCATTATTTAAATTTTGGGGGTGTTAGGTGGAAGGGAGAGCTGGGGGAGTTAAAAACTGCACTTGATAATATCTTCACTAGGAATGCAGATAGGAAGCTGAAAATCAGTATAGGTATAGAGAGGGTAGTGGAACAAACTATAAAAATAATTAAATTTTTTTATCCATAGGCGTCCGAAAAGGGGAAGGGGGGCTAAAAACAAATTGTCGGCCGAATTTTATTTTATTTTCTTCGAAATTACTTACCATAAAATAATATTTTGGGACCTTTAATATTGCATACAGATCCACTAGAATCAGCTTAGAGAGAGGCTAATTATTGTAAGTAGGAGGGTAAGGGGGGTGCAAATAAAAATACTTAAAAAAGAATATCTCTTAAGTTATGTAATCGAAACTCATCATTTCCCAGAGTAATTTTAATTACAAAGTCTCGATTCTTTATTGTCACAATGTATATTAAGCCACACTAGCAGGATGCAAGAAAAATATAAAATGTGGTCATGTGTAGTGGGAGGAAATGGGGAGCATTTAAAAAATGGTGAACTTTTTAAAAGTTCAAACTGTTATATCTCAAAATTCAAAACAGGTATTAAGTTAAAATTTTGTTAAATTGTAAAGCTATGTACATATATGATCTATAATTTTGGTAAACATTTTAAGATGGGGGTGTAAGGGAAACGACTTGGTGGGCCAAAATGTCGAAAATTTTCACTAATTTTTTTAGGGCTCTGGTAAAGACACAAAGTCAAACTTTTGCAGGTGCATACATCCAGTTGACATACATAAAAAAAATATTAATTTGAAGCAAAACTGTTATCCATCAAAGGGGGCCCTAACCTGCACTAGAAGTTTTACGTGTATTGAAAAAAAACACAAAAACTAAAAATTTTTGAGTCAAATTTTGAGCTACAAACTTCAAAATTTGTAAAATTCATTTAAAAAAATGCTTAAAAGTTTAAGATGTTAACTAGTCGAATACCTCCTCCCATACAAAAATATTTTTTCGACCATTTGTAAGAAATCAATTATCAACAACCCTTTAAAAGCTATCAACTTGAAATTTTGTACTAATACTTCTAAAAATATTTCATATAAAAATTCATCAAAAGTTTTGGAATTGTTTTTGACCTTCCACCCCCTCCCATGCAAAAGCATAATTTCGACCAATTCCAATAAATCAACTAATAACCAACAAATTAAAAGCTAGGAACTTAAAATTTTGTACGAACACCTTTCAAGACGGAAGGAATACTTCTCTGATATTTTAAACATCTTGTCAGATGAAGATATTCCGGAAACAGAACAACTTCCAAACATCCAACCGCAACAATCCTCTATTAGGGACGATCCCCCAGATAAGGAAGAGATAGTTTCCGCCATTCGGTCAATGGCGGGAAGGAAAGCTCCAGGTATAGACGGACTACCAACCGAACTCCTCAAAGCGGACCCGGAAATAACAGCCGATATACTCCTCCCACTCTTCACTAAGGTGTGGAATGATGGAAGATATCCGACTGAATGGAAGGAGGGCGTCATTGTGAAAATTCCGAAGAAGGGCGACCTTCGGGATTGTGGCAATTGGCGTGGTATATGTCTACTTACTGCCGTATCAAAAATTATGGCTAAGGTAATTCTCAATAGGATTAGTGATGTCGTCGAGAGCACTCTCGAAGTTTATCAGGCTGGATTCCGTAAAGGGTCGTCTTGTACCGACCACACAAATACCCTACGGATAATATTAGAGCAGTCAGCCGAAATGGGTTCGCCACTACATCTCATGTTTGTGGACTTCGAGAAGGCTTTCGACAGCGTTAAGCGAGATTACATATGGAATGCTTTGCGTAGGAGAGGTATTCCAAATAAGGTCATAGCTATGATTAAAGAATCCTACGAAGATGCAAGGTGTCGCGTCTTGCATAGAGGAGAGCTGTCCGAGAGCTTTCCTGTGCGAACGGGTGTCAGACAAGGCTGCATATTATCACCAGCCCTGTTTCTGGTGGTAATAAATGACATCTTGAAAGCTGCACTGGAAGGTGGGGAAGGTAAAGGTCTTCAATGGAGACTATTTAACATCTTAAGTCACCTTGATTATGCTGATGACGTGTGTTTGCTTGCACATACCCGTTCGGACTTAGAGTCAAATGTTCGCTCGTTGCATTCTAAATGCAAAGAGGCGGGACTGAAAATAAATGTGCGTAAAACCAAGTACATGCACATGGGTTCGAACGCAAGCACACCGATTGTTCTTAATGGACAGGATGTAGAAGAGGTGCAAGATTTTTGCTATCTCGGAAGCATTGTCAGCATGGACGGCGGAGCCGAAAAGGATGTTGAGGCTCGGCTAAATAAAGCTCGTCAGGCCTTCGGTATCCTTTCCCCTTTCTGGAGGTTAAAAGAGATCTCCCTTCGCACGAAGCTGCGAGTTTTTGACGCATGCGTCAAATCCGTGTTGTTATATGGTTGTACTACGTGGAAAGTGACCGTTCGACTTACCAAGAAACTACAGACTTTCGTAAACCAATGCCTCCGACGCATTTTAGGAATATTCTGGCCAGAAGTGATCTCCAACGACGAACTTTGGAGTACAACTCGCCAGACTAAAATAGGTATTGAGATTCAACGGCGAAAGTGGCAGTGGATCGGTCATACTTTGAGGAAACCAGAGCAAAACATCGCAAAACAGGCTCTGGATTATAACCCTCAAGGAAGACGTCGGGTTGGTCGACCATGTAACACATGGAAGCGAGCAGTTGAGCAGGAGGCCAGAGGAATAAACAAGTCCTGGCAACAGCTTAAAGCCGATGCTCAGGATCGCGCCTTGTGGAAGAGAGTTGTTTCTGTCCTATGCCCCTATAGGGGGTCTTAACAGGAATTTGATGATTGACCTTTCAAGACAAACAAAATAATACTGCATCACAAATTTTACGATTCCCTCAACTCCTCTACCCCTCCCGTACACATGTATGGTTTTAAGAATATAAAATACACCGAGAATTTCATAGAATTTACTTCGTCTATGCGTACGAAGACTCAGGATCTATATCTCGCCGCTACTGTTTGTTCCTTTGACATAGTGTGCATTTGCGAGTCATGGTTGCCCTGTCAATTTAAAGATTCCGAGCTTTTCGATTCCAATTTCGAAGTTTTTCGTCATGACCGCCACCCAAACATACTTGATCCACAGGTTGGGGGTAGAGTTCTCTGCGTCGTTCGTTGCCGGTTTGCTTCTACGATCATCGATGTTCCAGGAACTGAGAATCTAGAGTTCTTGTATGTAGCTGTAACACTCGGAAACCGCAAGCTATACGTCGTGACTGTACAAGGTGGGCCAAATACAAGTTTCTTTTTAAAAATGCAATAAAAACATAACAGAGTGTTAGAAGGGATGATAGCATTGAACTAATTTTTTCGACATCATGCTAAAGTAGCTATGAAAATGTTTTATACAAAATGCTTACTCCAAAAACTGAATGGGAACTGAGAAAATTAGTGAGTTTGATTTAGTGAAAATGTGCAGTTTGTATGGGAGGTGGTAGAAAGAGTGGGGGGATTTTAATGATTTTTTCAGAAATAACTAGGAATATTATAAAATTGGCATCCCTTAAATTTCAGACTAGTGCCATTCATACTTTTCAAGAAAATCGATTTTTTGTGAAGTTGTGAAACTGTGTCATATTGTATGGGAGGGGGTAGAAGTAGTGAAGCAAATCAAATATTTTTTTTCTCATCTTAGTAATAATATTAATTAAATATTTATTACAAAATATGAGCTCAACAAAGGTTATATGTTCTGAGAAAATCGGCTTAGAGCATTTCAGGAAAAAGTGTAGTTTGTATGGGAGGGGGTGGAAGGAAAGGGAGGAAGCAAATAATTTTTGTACTGTAGATTTAAATCATTAAAAAAGTAAAATATATTAAAATTGATACCAGCTTTTATACTTTTTGAGTAAATCCATTTATTGTCAAATTGCGAAATTGTGTCATTTTGTATGGGAGGGGGTAGAAGGGGTGAAGCTAATCATCTCATTTTTTTTGGCCTTACTAACAATTTTAAATAAATATTTGGTGCACAATTTCAGCCCGCTGAATTTTATAAGCACTGAGGAAATTGGCTTAGAGTAATTCATGATAAGTACAGTTTGTATGGGAGGTGGTAGAAGGAGGGGGAGGACACGCACAATTTTTATATGATAGATTGATATTATCATAAAAGTAATATATTCTGAATTTCAGGCCAATAACTTTTATGCTTTTTGAGCAAATCCGTTTATTGTCAAATTGCGTAATTGTGTCATTTTGTATGGGAGGGGGTAGAAGGGGTGGCCCGTTCACGAACTTGACCTTACTTTTTTGTCAAAAACGACGTGTACAAAATTTTAACTTTCTAGCTCAACGCGTTCTCAAGCTAGAGAGCGCACGGACGGACGGACATCCGGTTTTGAGATTTTTGAGTGATAATATTAACTTCTGTATCATTCATTTTTTTCTCCGAGCCTTATTTCTTGGCGTTACAAACCTTAGAGCGAACTTATAATACTCTCAGATTCCATCTAGAGTATAATGAACAAAATTATGTATTGTTGCTTCATTAGTAAGAGCAAACATTCCCATTAATGATGGAACACAACTTCGTTCAAGTGGCTGCCTCGGCTGGCTTCGCAGTAGCGCATTCTTTCACTCCAACTTTCCAAGACCATGTCGATGGTTTCGGGCTGTAGCTCACGGATTGCTTGGATGATATTGGCCTTAAGTGCTTGAATCGTTTCTGGATTGTTGGCATAACATCGGTCCTTCACGGTTTACCAGAAAAAAAATGTCCAAAGGGTTCAAATCGCTTCAGCTCCGAGGCGGCCAATTGACATCGCCAAGACGGCTGATAACACGATTTGGGAATTTGGTGCGTAAAAGATCGATTGTGGCATGGGCTGTGTGGCATGGCACGCTATCCTGCATGAACCAGAGGCCGTCCAAATCCATGTCTTCAATTTCAGTAAAAAAAAAGTCGAATAACATGGTTCTGTAACGTTGACCGAAACGTTGTTCCCAACCTCATTTTCGAAGAAAAATGGTCCAATGATGCCACCACTCCACAATCCGCACCGAACTGTCACTCTCTGTGGATGCATTGGCTTCTCGACAATAACGTCCGTGTTTTCCGAACCCCAGATGAGGCAATTTTGTTTGTTAACGTAGCCTCCAAGATGAAAATGCGCCTCGTCAGAAAAGATGATTTTTCGCCCAAAATCGTTGTCCAATTCAAGCTGCTCTAAGACCCAAACTGCCAAGTGTAAAGTGACTCATTTCGTTTCGCGGAGGTATGATACTGACTTTCTGTCAAGATTTCGAGCGCGAAACAGCTTTCAGTGCCAAAATAACCTATGATTTAAAAAGAAACCACTGGATGGCTCACCCTGTATACATCACATCGTCTTCATCTTCATCAGTTTACGGAGCGGTTTATAATGCGTTTGAAACCTTGCTTGGTCTTCTACATCTATCAGACGATATTTTAATTTTGGGCGACTTTAATTTATTACAAATACAGTGGCTACGCTCTGATGATTATGAGGTTTGTTTGTCGCCTTCGTATTCTTCCTGTGCCCGAGAAGAAATACAATTTGTGAACAATTTGCTTACTACTGAACTTTTCCAAGTGTGTCCGATTTCGAACGATCATAGTAGATTTTTGGATCTGATTTTCTCATCTGATGACAGCTTTATGATGGTAGATAGATGTCACAGCTTTTTGCTGCCTGACTTGCCAATTCTTCCTGCGCTTCACGTAACATTCAACTCTCAGACAGAATTTACGAACTCGAAATGTATTGTTAATAATTATTTTAATTTCGGCAAAGCTGATTTTGAAACTTTAAATCTTGACATATCCAATTGCGATTGGTGGCCTGTGTTGAATGAATCGGATTTTGACAAAGCCACTTCTAATTTTTACACTATTTTAAATGGCTGCTTTCTGCGTTGTGTCCCTGTAGGTTGTTCGAAACCTACCAGGAGATTTGCCTGGTTTGACGAGGATTTAATTAATTTGAAAAATCGAAAAACTAAAGCTTGGAAAACTTACTTGCTCTCAAGAAGTGATACGGACTACATAATTTACATAAAATTATGTAATTATTTTATAAGTCAGTATCGAGCTGCACATAACCAAAACCTTTTTGCTGTTAAACACTCTTTTAAAGAAGTTTTGTCAACTCTAAGACAAAATCTGATGACTACCCTTCCAGTATGTTTCTTAATGATGTAGTCAGTGCTGATTCTGTTGCAATTAGTAACTACTTTTCTAACCATTTCCGTACCGCCTTCAATTGCAGTACGCCGCTAATATCCGTTGGCAACTTTCAATACATGTCAAAGTTTTCTTCTTGGTCTTGGTTCCAAAAGATCTTTTTAATGACGACTCCACTATTTTGAAATACATTGATAAACTTTCTAATAAATTCTCCAGTGAACCAGATGGTGTTCCTTCTTCTGTGATTAAAAAGTGTAGTTCATCTCTTTTACATATCCTTGGGTATCTGTTTAATTCATCGCTTCGTAGTGTAGTTTTTCCTCTATTATGGAAACACTCAACTATAATTCACTTGCTTAAGTCTGGTAAAAAAGATAATGTAAGTTATTATAGGCGTATAGCGAATCTTCCATGTGTTGCTAAGCTATTTGAATCCATTGTATGTGATGTAATTTATTTTCATTCCAAGTCGATTATTGGATCATTCCAGCATGGCGTTGTCAAAAGCAGATCCACTGTAACTAATCTTATGGAATTCTCGAACTTCTGTTTTTCTGTTATCGAAAATAGGCAGCAAGTGGATTGCATATACATTGACTTTAGTAAAGCCTTTGACAAAATTGACCATAATATTTTCCTGATATTTTCGTCCTTTGGATTAAGTCGTATCTTAGTGATCGTATTTAGAAAGTACACTTTCGCGGAGCCATCTGGGTCCACTTCTATTTCTTCTATTCTTTATTAATGACGTGAATTCGTTTATCTCTAACTCGAACATTCTTCTCTAAGATTATCTCCAGCAGCACTGATTGTTTATTATTGCAAAATGATACATCGCGTTTTCATGATTGGTGCTAACTTCTCAATTTACATCTCAACATTAATAAGCGCACTACTGTTTCGTAGTCTAACAAGAGAATATCTCTTAATTTTAACTATGTTGTAGATGGATGCTCTTTACTGCGTTCTGACAAAGTACGTGATTTGGGCATACTATTCAAATGTAATTTTTCATGTGAATCACATTGCTGGTAAAGCGAACGCTATCCGCGGTTTTTCTAGGAGACAATCGAAAGAATTCAATGATTTCTTTACAACGAAAATGTTATATTGTGCATTTGTCCGGTCTATCCTAGAATATGATAGACCTATCTGGTCGCCATTTTATTCCATTCACATAGATAGAATCGAAGCAGTTCAGCATCGGTTCTTAAGGTTTGTCCTTCACGGCCTTCCCTGATCCGATCCACTCAGGTTACCGCCATTTGTTGATCGTTTAAGTCTGCTGTCTATGGATTCTCTTGAGAAAAGGCGGATACATTCCAGAGCTATTGAAGCTTCCGTGGCGTAGTGGGCAGCGTGCTTGCTTCTCAGTCAATAGGTCGTGGATTCGATTCCCTCTCCAGACGGGACTTTTTTCAGCGCAATTTTTCAGTTGCTATTGGTGATAAAAAATTATTCGCAATAAAATGAGGAAACGGTGTAAAAGTGAAACAGTTCCACTTCAAGAAGGCCTAAATACTCAGTAGATGGTTTCTGTTCGCTTTCTATCATTCAGTCCCCCATAACATCTGCAAATATTTGTCAGTAAGCAGCCAGTATAACTGAGCAATATACCAGCTTCTCCACTCGCTACGGTCGTTATCACTCCCCTTCCCCAACCTTCCCAATCCCATTCCTTCCCTCCATGACTGGTGTTTGTGCATTGCACATAAAGGCCGAAATTGCCTATAACACAGGTCATTCTGTAAAAAAAAGAGTTGTTTTTGGTTTTAAAGTAATTTCAGGTATCAATCTCTAATAAATTGCTATCTATGATTAAATTCAACGTTCCAGGTCATCCTTTGCGAAAATATGAGCTTTGTAGAATTCCGCAGCATCGCGCGAATTACGAGTTTTATGAACCGGTTTCATAAATGTTAAAAGATTTCAATAACTACTTCTCGCAATTTAATTTTCACATGACTGTTCCACAAGTAAAAAATCAGCTCTCTTGAGGTTAATTGTGTTTGATTCTGTAAAAAGTTGAAGTTTTTGTGTCTATCTAATTCTTTTCCAATTTGATTTTGATTTTCTTATATTGTTCTAACTGTTCATTATTTCTTGTGTACATAAATGTGGTAATTAATTTCTTGATGAAATAAATTATTATTATTATTAAATTAATCTGTAAGGAACTTTTATTGACGATTTGAAGAGTTTGAAAAGTTGTAAAACACATTTCTCATATTTCACAACTGTTTACAACATTACACGACATTATACAAAGGTTAACATTTTTAAAATTTATAAAATAATTTCATTATGTTTTATGATACTTTTTAACGTTTTTAAGGCTATACATATACGATGGCGTATTATCACCGTGAAAAATCCATGCAGTCTCCTTCCATAATTCCAGCCGTTTTTTACGGATTTGCTCCCGCAAACGCTTCAATACAGTCAAATATTACTTCTTATTGACCGTCTGTCCCTCCGTAATGAATTCATTATGGATCAAACCTCGAATATCAAAAAAGAAAAAAACAATGAGCATCGCCTTGATTTTTGAGCGACTTTGGCGTGGTTTTTTCGGTTTCGGCTGATGTTTTTTCCTCCATTTCGATGATTGTTGACTAGTTTGCATGTCAAACTCATGGACCCGTGTCTCATCACCAGTTATGATGCGCTCAGTGAATGTGGGATCAGAATTCCCATGATTATGCATGTCCATGTTCACGGTAGTTTTTTTGAAGAAAATTCAGCTTTATCGGAACGAGTCGAGCAAGTACGCGTTTCATGGCCAAAGTATCCATCAAAATCAAACGAACGGACTCGCGAGAGATGTCGAGCTCTCCTGCTATCTCCCGAACACTGGCATAACAATTTTCGAGCACCATTTCCTTCACTTTATGAATGTTTTTGTCATTTGAATAGGTCGGAGGTCGTCAAGAACGAGGTAAGTTCTCAAGGATCTAGCGACCGTCCTTGAAGGCATTGAACTGATCGAAGGCTCGTGTTTTTAATATTACTGAATCACCGTAAGCCTTTTCCAACATTCGCAACGATTCCATGCACGACATTTGGTTGGAAACACAAAATTTGAAACAAACTCTTTGTTCCATATTTTTATTCATTTTGAAGATTGCTGTGAACTACTTAGGAGTACCAATTCAACGTCCTGCTGTAAACAAACTGATTACCAAACCGCTTACCAAAAAAAAATTTGAAATATCATTTTCCAGGATAATTTTAATTACAAATTCCCGGCATTTTATGGTCACAATGTATATCCAACAAGCACTGCACGACCTACACAAAAGAAATAGGGCTAAATTCAAAATAGTCGGTCTTAAGTGGAGCACTCCCAAGAGCATTTTGAGTGCAAATTGAGGTACACTTTTCTCAGGAACTACTTGGCCGATTTCGTTCAAATTTTGCAGGCATGTATTTTACTCGAAACTTAGCAAATAGAGTAAATGGCGATTAAAAACAATTTATGGAATTTTCTATAAAGCTTCAAAATTTAATAATTTTCTCGTGCAAGAAAAAACCTTGTAAAAAAAAAAATCATAGTTAAAAATTAAAAAAATCCCCTACTCGGTTGGCAGCCAGTAGTGCTAACTTTCCAACAAAAAAAATCAAGTGGCCGAGTTGCGTAGTTTTGTAGAAAAGTCCACCTGAATATTATTATTAAAACACTGCTTTTCAGGAGAAGAAAAAAAACCACATAAAGTTTTTTTAGTCATTTAACAAATGTAAATATATGAAAAATGTAGTAAGTAGTATGCTGATCTTGCGGAATCCATCACACTGATTCATTCATCTATCCTTCCAGATGATGAGTTCTTGTTGTATGGTGATGCAAATCTTAGTGGTGTTAAATGGGAGGCCAGTGAAATTTGCAATTCCGTATTTGACCCACTTAACATAAATGAGCATCAAATTTCATTTTTATCTGAAATACACTCACTTGGTTTGTTCCAAATATGTTATAAAACTAATAAATTCGGAAATGTTTTGGATCTCGTTTTTACCAGTGTTACTTCAAATTTTTCATTAAAAGAAGCAACCTCTACTTTGACTAAAAAAACGAGTGTTTTCCACAATATATTATGCTTAAATTATCTCTCTTCTATACATGATTTTCGTAGTGATTCTAACAAGATCATAGCCTATGATTTTACCAACGCTTACTATGAAATGATAAATCTTGAAATTTAAAATTTAAAATCTTCAGTCAATAATAGTGTTGATGTGAATGAAAGTGTTGAAAATCTTGTTGCCTCTTTAATGGTTATAATAGATAAACACACCGCTAAGCGTATTAGTACCAAGTTGTCTTGTACCCCGCATATGGATAAAAGCCTTAGAATATTACGTAACAAACGTAACAAATTCTAAAGGAAATGGTCTAAATCTAAATCTAAATCAGTCGAGGATCATATTGCATTTCAGCATCTGCGCGAACAATTCGATGTTAGTGAAAAGGAAGCCATAAAACTTCATAAACTTAAAATGGTAAACAGCTTGATTGATCACCCTAAAATGTTTTAGTAACACATCAATGACAAACATGGTACAAGTAGCTATCCCGCTTCTATGAAATTTGGTGATCGCTCATCTTCTGATCCTGAAGAAATTGCAAACTTTTCCGCTAACTACTTTGATTCCAAATTTTCCAAGCCTTTCAAATTTGATTCTGGTAAGTTTTCCCATATACATTTTCAGGATCCGAAATTAACTAACGTGATCCTCACTATTGACCAAATAACTTCTGCATTACTTGATATCTACTACAATGGCGCTACAGCCCAAATCGGACCTTGGCCTCCTGATATTCAGGTTCCTTAACATTTTTCATTACTTATTGTGAAAGGGTTGTTAGCCCTTCGCACAACCCTCTTTCTACGAATTTTTCATTTTCTTAGATTGAGGTGACCAAGGTATATCCAAGCAGGCAATGTGCCGGAATTATGTATTGCGCCGACCGGGAATTGAACTCACGACCTTCGCATTACAAGACCAACACACTACCTACTAGGCTATACCCTAGCTTGCTTGATATAAATATTCATAAAGGTGCTGGACCTGACCTCATTCCCCCAATTTTTCAGAATAAAACTGCCTCTACTTTACCTCGATTATTGCTTCCTTTGTTTAATGCGTCGCTTCAGCAATCCATTTTTCCGATATGTTTTAAATTGGCGCATATAACACCTATTTTTAAGTCTGGAGATAGATCTGACATTCGTAATTACAGAGGAATAAGCATTTTATCATCCATTGGCAAGATTTTCGAAAAACTGGTTGCGGGAGTACTAATAGATTATTCATCCTTGCCAACATGGCTTCCTAAAGGGTAAGTCAACTGTTTCCAATCTTTTGGAATATTCAACATTCTTTAGACAAAAAATTGGTAAAAGTAAACAGGTAGACTCTGTGTATACAGATTTTTCTAGCGCCTTTGATGTAGTGGATCACGGTCTGCTTCCATTCAAGTTAGAGCGTTATGGAATTAGCGGCATATTATTGAAGTGGTTGAAGTCATACTTGGCGGATCGTACACAAAAAGTTAGATTTTTATCGCATTTATCCAAAATGACTATAGTCTCCTCTGGCGTACCCCAAGGTAGCATATTGGGGCCCCTTTTATTTATAATTTTTATTAACGACGTGCCATTACTTTTAAACGAATGCAATTTATCCTTTTATGCTGATGACTTAAAAATCTTCAGAACTATCAAATCAAATCGAGATTGCATCATATTGCAGAGCAATATTGATATTTTAGCAAAATGGTGTTTGAATAACGCTATGCAATTGAATGTTAGTAAATGTGCAGTAATAACCTTTTCTAGAAAAAAGTCTGGCACTTTTCATTTTGTCTGTAATATTAGCAATGAAAATTTAAAACGTGTCTCTCAAATCAAAGATCTGGAGTAATATTTGACGCTAAGTTGTCTTTTAAATCCCATATAGACAAAATTGCAAACAGTTGTATGGCTAAGCTAGGTTTCATTAAGAGGAGAGTCAAGGAATTTAATGACCCACACCTATGTAAGTCTATTTTCTGTGTTAGCGCTGCTCGAATATGCAAGTGTTGTTTGGTCACCTTCTACTCAAATCGACTCGTACAGAGTTGAAAGAGTATAAGTTCAATTTCTTCTGTTTGCTTTGCGAAGTCTTCAGTTTAGTAGCTACCGGTTGCCCTCTTACAAATGTCGACTACTTCTGCTCAATATGACCACACTTGAGAGAAGAAGACAGCTTGCTTCTGCTACCCTTGATTTCGATTTGATTAAATCTAACATGATTTCGAGCGAGCTCCTTTCCCGCTTTATATAGGGTTATTCTATATGAGGTGTTATTTTGAATAGCCCGCTATTTCGGTAGATGTCACTTTTGAAGCTGTCATTTTTTGACATTTGACAAGTAGAAACTACGCCATTAATAAAAATGGAACGCTTCAACAACGCATTGAAATTATTAAAATTCACTATTCTTGACTGATGAGGCCCATTTCCACCTCGGTGGCTACGTCAACAAGCAAAACTGTCGCATCTGGGGCTCGGAAAACCCAAGAGTTATTGTTAAAAAGCCTCTCCATCCTCAACGTGTGACTGTTTGGTGCGGTTTGTGGTACGGCGGGGTCATTGGACCTTACTTTCGAAAATGAGGCTGGAGCAACAGTTACGGTGAATGGATAGCGCTATCGAGAGATGATTAATGATTTTTTATGGCCGGAATTGGATGATATTGATCTGGACAACGTTTACTTTCAACAAGACGGCGCTACGTGCCACACAAGCACCGAAACCATTGATCTTTTACGGGAAAAGTTTCAAAATAACACCTCTTATTGGAAAACCCTATATTTGTTGACCACAGGTTTAATTTTCGAGACAACCGGATCTTGAAAAGTGAAACTCACCCTACCGATTTTTTGATAAGTGATCCTATTGCTTGCGCTATAAAAAACTTTACTTTACATTCAGACTGCTTTAATAGCTCTGTAAGCAGAAATACCTACAAAGATAAAATAATGACTAAATTTAAGGCATATTTGAAAGATAATATTTAGGTCTTAGTTTTAATGTAGTCTTTCTTTGTTTTGATTTTAATTATTTATATTTGTTGTAAGTAATGGTTAAAATTTTTTTTTCATAAGTTAAGTATTAAGGTTTTTTTTTTTTTAATTATATTTTTGTAAAATAGACTTAACTTGTCTACCTTTATAAAATAAAATAAAATATAAAATTATTGATTATAAAGAAAAATCCTGATTTGCCGAATTAGTGGTACTGGTTGTGGGGGTTGGTGATTAGGTCAGTGGGCCGGCGCGACCTGGGAGTGGTTAGACTTTTGCACAACCCTCTATCTATGAATTTTCATTTTCGTAGGTTGAGGTGACCAAGGTATGCTCAAACAGGCAGTGTGCTGGAATCATGTGTCGACCGGGATTTGAACTCACGGACCTTCGCATTTTAGACCAACACGCTACTCACTAGGCTATACCTAGCTAAATAAGATAAATTGTTCCTTCAAAATTTTTGTTTGTGACTTTTTAGTTAAGTATTAATAATTGCGCACAGATTTTGATGTCAAAAACGTACCAAAAAAAAAGATTCACACTTTGTTAAATTTTGCTCCAAATATCGGGCGTAAGGCCCAATCTTACTCTAGATGAAAGAGAAATTTTTTGATTCTAAGAAATTTTGTAGGGAAAGTGGTGGAGAGGGTGACGACATTGAACTAATTTTTTCACATCGCGCTAGAGTTGCCATCAAAATATTTTATACAAAATTTAAGATCCAAAAATTTAATAGGTACTGAGAAAATTAGTGTATTGAATTTATTGCAATTGTGCAAAAGTTTGTAGATGGGGCGAGTTCTTAATGACTTTTTCAGAAATAACAATAAACATCATGCTTTTGACATGTTTTAAATTGCAGGTCAGTAGCTTTCATACTTTTCAGGAAAATTGACTTTTATGTCAGATTGTATGGGAGGGGGTAGAAGGAGTGAAACTAATAGTCTAATTTTTTTTGGTCTTACTAATAAATATAAATAAAAAGTTAGTGCACAAATTCAGCTCGATCAATTTTATACGTACTGAGTAAATTTATTTAGAGTATTTCATAAAAAGTGCAGTTTGCATGAGAGGTGGTGGAAGGAAGGGGAGGACTCAAATAACTTTTATACAGTAAATTGAAATCATAATTAAAATAATATATTCAAAATTTCAGATCAATAGCAATTATACTTTCCGAAGAAATCCTTTATTGTCAAATTGCGAAATTGTGTCATTTCGTGTGGGAGGGGGTAGAAGGGGAAAAGCTGAGAAAATAAATATTTAGTGCACAATTCCAGCTCGATAAATTGCATACGCAATGAGTAAATTGGTTTAGAGCATTTCATGAAAAAGTGTAGTTTGTATGGGAGGTGGTGGAAGGAGGGGGAGGACACAAGTAATTTTTATACAGTAGAGTGAAATCATCATAAAAGTATTAAATTCCAAATTTCTAATTAATAGCTTTTATACTTTTCGAGAAAATCCGTTTATTGTCAAATTGAAGGGGTGGAGCGGTTGGGCCCGTTTATGAACTTGACCTTACTTTTTCACCAAAAATACCGTGTACAAAGTTTGAGCTACCTAGCTCAACGCGATCTCAAGCTAGAGAGGACACGGACGGATGAAAGGACATCCGGTTTTGAGATTGAGTGATAATATGAACATCTGTATCATTTTTTTTTTCTCTGAGCCTTATTTCTTGGCGTTACAAACATTGTGGCAAACTTATAATACTCTCAGATTTCATCTAGAGTATAAACATTTGGCAATTTGGTTATAGCGGCATTGATAGTGAGAATCGTGAGGATGAACAAGCGGACTATAGTAGAGTTACTCTATGAAGAAGAAAGAACAAGGCACCTGGAAGAGTTAGATCAACCTGTCAGATTGGCGATTTTTATTTTCATATGTATGCCTGCACCGTGCCCATGTAACTTTTTATTGGTTTGATTTCGCATATATCTTTTATTTGCAGAACTTTTAAGTGATAAAAAAATGATTTGATAGGTTTCACCAAAGACTATGAATAAGAGCGACGAAAAGATTTTAAGCAGCCATAGCGACGGCTGCCGATTGAACCGATATACAATTGGATATAAGCGTGCAAGTAGAAGCCAATGAGCGGAGATCATGTGCTTTGGATGTTTGAAACCTTTTCGTCGCTCTCAACGCAGTAGAATTGGATAAATTTTTTTTCCATGAGCTTGGGATATCTTATATTATTCATAGTCTTTGGCTTAACGTACTAATGAACGGTTTGTAATCACATTTGCTTATTTACCGCACGCTGGAAAATAGGTGGGCGCTGTTTCAAATTTAACGGAAAAGGTAAACTTTATTATCAGATGTCTTGTTCTTTCTTCTCCATAGAGTAACTATAGACTATTCTATTCTACAATGGCACTACAGCTCAAATCGGACCCTGGTCTCCTGATCTTCAGGTTTCTTAACATTTTTCATTACTTATTGTAGCTCTTCGCGCAACTCTCTATCTACAAATTTAAATTTTCGTAGATTGATGTGACGAAGGTATACCCAAGCAGGTAGTGTGGTAGAATTATGCGTCCACCGAGATTTGAACTCCCGACCATCGCATTGTAGACTAACACGCTACTCACCAGGCTACACCATAGCTAACTCTAGACTATAGGATACTAAAATCAGCAAGTTCACCAATGATTTGATTTTCACTCTCGAGCCTCTCTATTATAGTTGGTGCAGAAAAGCGACTCAACTTTTGAATAACTCCAACCAGAATAGAATTTAGAATGATACCATATACTTACAAAAGACTAACACACGCTCCACATAATAAATCACAACAAGTCACACAGCTATAAGCGCAAAATTCACAAATTTGCAAGTTGCAATTTCGGCATTCTGAATTAACGAGCGCCGCTTTTTTACAGCAATTCGATTCGGATCGTACATTTGGAAACTCCATAGGCTAGAATATAAAATGTTGGCCGTTTAAAATCGGATATCATCCTGAAAAATATGGAAGTACCTTTTGATTATTCTCGAACGCAATCGTCCCGTTTCCCGCTAACCTAACTCTTCCAGCGACGTTCTTATTGTTATTGTTATTCGACAAATTATTGGCACCGCGAAATAGTTTATTGACAGTTTTATCTGGATCGAATAAGTTGCTCAATTGAAATTTATAATACCGATTGGAATTTCCTCTTACCGTGAATTTCCTTCAGTTTTGCCTTATTTCGAGAATCGATAATCTGTTGATTTATGAAAAATTTGCACTGTTGAACGACGTCGTCCGACGACGACCGGAGTCTTTTTCGACATGTCGAATCCATATTTCTTTGGTTTGTTTTTTTCTCCCAAGGAAATTAAAAACAGTTCCAATGAAATCCTTGCGGAAAAACGCGCGAAAGAGACCCCAAATATATTGAAGTAACCAGCTGAGTGACAGTTGTAAACAAACCAAAAATAAAGTGTGGTGAGTAGGTGAGTTCTGAATAAACAACATGTTGTGAATTTTATTAGCGCGCAAAGCTGATTGCTTTTCGCCAGTGTCACTTTCGAAAGAAAAGCGTTCAGCGACAGTGACCGGGCAAATATTGATAATTTTAAAGTCTTGAATAAACTATTTGTAATTAAAATGTGAAAGTGTTTCCGCGACTTCCTGGTTCTTCCTGTATCGGTAAGTCAGTTCCTTCAGCTTCGATTTGGAGCACTTTTTTATCATATTAAAAAACTGTGGCGGACTTGAAACAAGTATCCTCTAGCCCTACCCATAATTCGCGTTTTTCATTTGAAATCGATTTTCGCAGCATGCGAATTTGTTCTGCTTTAAATGATATAAAAATAAAAATCTATTCTGTTATGTTGTTCAATAAAAAAAAGAAAGTTAACAGATACGAAATGAGTTTAACTTTTAGTTATAATTTTGCTGACCAAAAAGTAGTTTTATAATTTTTGCGTCGACAGCCGGTAATCCAAGGAAACTATGCACTCTTATCAAAGATACGCTCGGTCAAAACGGCAGCACTATTACAAACCGGGAATCCATAAATTGGACACGAATTCAAGATTAACGACTAACCGTACAGTAATTGGAAGTTGGCTCAATGAACACTTCGTCTCAATAGTAGAAACCCTTGCGAAAGATTTAAAAATTTTTAATGGAGACTATTATCCGAAATACGTCTGTCCTATAACTGCCAACACCATGTTTCTATATCCCACTAGTAAAAAAGAAATAAGTACAATAATAGCAGAGTTTAAGAACAGCATAGCTCAGAATAAGAACAAATGACTTATAAACTTTGACATCGTTTATATCTTCGTCACTTTCTAAAGCGATTAACGTTCATATGGCTGATGTGTGCCATCATTTCCATCCTGCTTAAAGACATCTTTCATTAACCCAGTGTTCAAAAGTGGTTCTAATACAGACCCAAACAATTATAGGCCGATCGCTCTGACAAGCTCTATCAGCAAAATCTTCGAAAAATTTATCAACAAAAGAATCACAAAATTTATAAGCAAAAATGGTGGATATGATCGGAGTCAGTATGGCTTCTAGGAAAAGTGCAACACTACATCAGCACTATTCGACGCGATGCAATTCATAAATGATGATCATGACAAAGGTTTCTATCTTACGTCAGCCTTTATAGATCTTAAAACGACATTTGACACTATGGACCATAAAATATTGCTAGGTCTAAATGAACTATGTATAAGAGAAAAACCTAACGTTGCAATAAAAAATTATCTCCTAGAACGTACTTACATAACAAAAAACCTGGACAAATTCAGTGATTCTAAGCCTATCAACATTGGAATTCTACAGGGTTCAATTCTTGGCCCTACTCTTTGTGGTGCACTCGTTGCATACTATACAGTAATTCTACTTACAGTAGCAGACGATTTTAAATTCTGGCTCTAAAAAAAATTAAATTAAAAAATAAAAGTCAGTTGAAAAATATTATTTAATAAAAATAAATAGTTGTATTAATTGTTGTTAAATTAAAAAGTTAAATAGATACATATAAATAATTGTTGCCAAATAAATAAATAAATTGCTTAAAGGATAAATAATTTTAAATTATTTTTATCAAAGGGTTGAAGTTTATTAAATATACTCCATAAATTGGTGACCCCGATATGCAAGTGAACATAAATCTCCAAAGAGTGAATATTGTTGGTATAACGGCAGCTGGCAATGTACAATAGTTAAGGCAATCGGCGCAACAAATATTCGATTCATCTGGGGGTTCATTCAACAGCAGCCATCCGGTTCTGGTGTATCAACCGGTTTGATAATACAATCAGCTAATAGTCAACAAAAAGCGAAGCCTATTACGAATGCAAATCAACTAGCTGCTGGCAACACTATACGGACACAACTAGGAGCCAACGTTCCAATTTTGCAGCCACAACTGAAGGCAGGTTCCATTGTAACCGGTCAGCAGCAACAAATTATTCAACAAAAAGTTCCAACCACACTTCATTCAAATAATCTAACTATAAATGCATATGTTACGGGTTTTATGAATGTTTCGAATTCATTTCAACAACAACAGCAGCAACAGTGGCAATAATAACATCAACGCTAGCAACAACAGCAGCAAGATCAACAACAACAGCAGCAACATTAACATCGGCAACAGCAACAGAAACAGTAACAGTGGCAAAATAATCTTGTTGTTGTTAAAGGAATTTTTTATTTTCTTTTTCAAAATAATATTTTAATATACAACACGATATTTTTAAAAAACAAAAAAAAGTCAATCACCGGTTTTAATTAGAATGGCGCATCGAGCGCTGCACACCCACCTCATGATCAACATGGTTCGGTCAATCCTTTCGAGGAGAACTTTTCAGCGAATATCGCGGCTGTTGATATTCAAAAAATTTGCTTTTTGACTAAAAATCCGGCAGCTTGGTTTAAAGCACTTGAAATTCAGTTTGGCTCTGCCAGAATCACAAGTGAAATGACCAAGTTTACCCATGTTATGAGCATGCTAAATCAGGAAGAGTGTGAACGCATCAGCAATATTATTGAAAATATTTCTGATGAGACGCCCTATATTGATTTAAAAGCGAAAATGCTTGCTCGTTTTGGTGAAACGGAGGCCTACAAGTTCCATAAATTGCTCAATAATATGGAGCTTGGAGATAGCAAACCTAGTTTGCTCTTAGCATATATGAAATATTTCGCGGGTGATTCGGTCGGAGGGGCGCTTCTTAAAAAACTGTGGCTGCAAAAATTGCCTAAAAACGTACAGATAATTTTGGCAGTCGCAGATGTGACTCTTGAAAAATTAAGTATCCATGCTGACAAAATTATGGAAACAGAGTCCGATTCAAACATAGCAGCAATTTCTAATGGTGTACCTAAAGCACACGAACAAGTTAGCTTAGAGAATTTACAAAGGCAAATCTCGTTATTAGCTGATCAAGTTGCAAAGTTTTCGATGGCTATGCAACATAGTAGTAATCGAAATCGATCTCATTCACGAAATAACTCGAATAGATCGTCGCGTTCTTCATCACGTAACAAAAATGGTTTCTGCTTTTACCATGATAGGTTTGGTGAGAGAGCGACTAAGTGTCATAAGCCTTGCACTTATGGGTTAAAAAACTAAATCGATTGTTAGCCCCGGCGGCAGCTGCCATAGATTCGATTTCGTGTCGCCTTTTTTTTCAGATCCAACATCCAAATTAAGTTTTTTGATAGACACTGGAGCTGAATTGTCAGTTCTTCCATCGAGTGTTTTACAACACAAAGTTTGCGATGATTCATTAATTTTATCAGCCGCAAACGCAACAAAAATTAAGACTTACGGTTCAAAAATATTGCAAGTCTCTCTTCAGCTGCGAAGAATTTTCGAATGGAAATTTGTTGTCGCTGATGTAGAGAAGCCGATAATCAGTGCAGATTACTATGGTTGATCACGGTATTTGCAGACCATCCGATAGCGCTTGGGCATCACCTTTACATATGGTAAAAAAGAAAGTTGGTTCTTGGACACCTTGCAGAGATTACCGTGCATTAAATGCAATAACACTTCCGGAAAAATATCCAATCCCTCATATTCAAGATTTCACACAACAATTAGATGGCACTTCCATTTTCTCTACTATTGATTTGGAAAGAGCGTATCATCAGATACCCTTGAATGATGAAGACATTCCAAAAACGGCAATTACAACGCCTTTTGGTTTATTTGAGTTCGTAAGAATGACTTTCGGACTTCGAAATGCAGCACAAACATTTCAACGCCTCATTTTCTCGATTTTGAGATATCTCGATTTTTGTTTCGTCTACATTGACGACATCGCCCAAAAATCAGAAAGTCAACATCTGCAGCATTTAGCAACAATATTCAAACGGCTTAGCGAATATGGTTTGATAATAAGTCAAACTAAAAGTGTATTTCTCAAATCTGAGGTTGAATTTTTGGGACATTTAATTGGCGCTAACGGAATTCGACCAGTTAATTCACGAGTCGAAGCTATTATCAATTATCCTCAATCAACAAATGTTAAAGAAATGCGTCGTTTTCTAGGAATGATTAATTTCTATCGTCGTTTCGTTCCTCACGCAGCCCAAGCACAAAGTATTTTAGATCATTTTACAATGGATAGTAAGAAGAAAAACGACACGACAAAATTGAAATGGACTTCAGAGTCAAATAAGGCCTTTGAGTGTTGCAAAAACCAACTATCTCAGGCAGTTACTCTAAAATTTCCTTCTTCGGTCTCCACTTTATCTTTAACGGTAGACGCGTCTGATACTGCATTAGGAACATCTTTACAGCAACAAGTTGCTAATGGATGGCAACCGTTAGCCTTCTTTTCAAGAAAGCTTTCTTCAGCGCAGAAGAAATACAGCGCATATGATAGCGAATTATTGGCAGCTTATGTAGCAATCGAACATTTTCGATTTATGCTGGAAGGCAGAAATTTCATTTTGCTTACAGATCATAAGCCTCTAACTTTCGCTTTGCAGCAAAATTTGAGCAAGGCAGCACCACGACAACGTAGACATCTTGACTTTATTAGTCAATTTACATCCGACATTCAACATATCTCAGGTCGAGAAAATGTAGTTGCTGATGCGTTGTTTAGAATTGATGAATTGTTCTTACCAACGACAATTGACTATTCTGAAATTGCAGACACATAGCTTTCAGATAGCCAATTAGTCAGTGTCAAAGCTATGCCTAGCTTGAAATTGCAGCCAGTTAGTCTCGAAGGCACAACAAATCCTCTTTGGTGTGATTTTTCTCAAAAAAGATTAAGACCGTACATTGCTGGCTCTTACGTAGGCGTGTTTTTCGTACGGTGCATGAATTATCTCACCCAGGCATAAAAGCTACAACAAAAATTATGCGACATAAATTTATCTGGTCATCAATCATTAAAGATTGTCACAACTGGACTAAAGAGTGTACTGCATGCCAGAAAGCAAAAGTTTCTCGGCATGTTAAAAGTCCTCTTGGCGAATTCGAGTTAATTTCGGAAAAATTTAACACTGTCCACATTGATTTGGTAGGTCCACTACCAATATCAAAAGGTTTCCGTTACTGTTTAACAGTAATTGATCGTTTTACCAGATGGCCAGAAGCATATCCTCTTAGTGATATTCGCGCCGAAACAGTCGCTGACAAATTAATTAAGGAGTATATTCCACGTTATGGAACGCCGGTAACTATTATTACTGACTAAGGTGCTCAATTTGAATCACGTTTGTTCTCGGAATTAGGTAAAGTGATAAGATTCAAGCGCAATAGAACAACTGCTTATAATCCTAAAGCTAATGGTATGCTCGAAAAATGGCACCGAGTTTTAAAGGAATCTTTAAGATGTAGACAAAGTGAAAATTGGTCAGTCGAACTACCTTTCGCTCTTCTTGGTCTTTGCTCTACTTTGAGAGAAGATGTCAATGCAACTCCAGCAGAGATGTTACTACTACTACAATGGCGCTACAGCCCAAATCGGACCTTGGCCTCCTGACATTCAGGTTCCTTAACATTTTTCATTACTTATTGTGGAAGGGGTTGTTAGCCCTTCGCACAACCCTCGTTCTACGAATCTTTCATTTTCATAGATCGAGGTGACCAAGGTATATCCAAGCAGATAATGTGCTGGAATGATATATTGCGCCGACCGGGATTTGAACTCACGACCTTCGCATTACAAGATCAACACACTACCCACTAGGCTACATCCTAGCAGAGATGTTATATGGTCAAAATTTGAGATTACCTTATGATTTTATTCATTCTGGAAAAAATTCGCAAAATATGCCTGCAAGTGAATTTGTTGGACCCCTTCGAGATACTGTTAACAATATCAAACCACACTCTCCAACCAAACATTGTCGTGAGAATCCATTTGTATTCAAGGATCTTAAAACTTGTACTCATGTTTTTGTACGTCAAGATTCAATGCGATCAACACTGCAAGCCCCTTATGAAGGACCGTTCGAGGTTATTAGTCGCGATGCCAAATATTTCAAAGTTAAAATCGAAAATAAATCCGTAAATGTATCAATTGCTAGGATTATGATTGCACCGCCAATTCACTAGAACGGGTGGAATCTTTGATTAAGTCGTTGCCGAAGAAAAAAGTAACATTCGGGAAAAACGAATATTTTTAAAGCTAGTAGTTCCTAGTTTCGAGAAAATCATTTGATATCCTCTGAGGAGGGGGTGTGTGGTGCGCTCGTCGCATATTACATACATACATACAGTAATTATAATGAACAGGATTTAAAATCAGCTACTGTAATTCTACTTACAGTAGCAGGCGATTTTAAATCCTGGCTCTAAAAAAAATTTAATTAAAAAATAAAAGTCAGTTGATAAAAAGGTATTGTCCGATAAGCTTTGAAAAATATTATTTGATAAAAATAAATAGTTGTATTAATTGTTGTTGAATTAAAAAGTTAAATAGATACATATAAATAATTGCTGCCAAATAAATAAATAAATTGTTTAAAGGATAAATAATTTTAAATTATTACTATCAAAGGGTCGAAGTTTATTAACTATACCCCATACTCTTTACCTACCTATATCCATAACATCCAGCACATAGGTCTAAGAGCGAAATATATAGTTTATGCGGATGACACACTGTTGTTCTACAAAGCAAGAAATCAGCCTGAATTTGAATATCGTATCAACACTGATCTCAAGCTATTTAAGAAATGGCTGTTGTGCAATAGGTTAACCTTAAATGCATCCAAAAACAACTTCATGATTTTCAACCAAATAAACAAAGCTGATCTAAAACTCAACATAGATGGAATCGAATTATTTAGAATAAAACAAACCAAGTATTTAGGATTAACGATCGATGAAAAACTAACATGGACTCCGCACATTAATAACAAGCGCAAGAAAATAGCACCCATCACTGGAGTCCTACGGCGTAACAATTTTCTACCAATACCAATAAAAGCAATTTTGTATAATGCGTCTATTTTATCTAATGTAACCTATGGCATTTTATTATGGAGCCAAACCTCTATGTATAACCTGGAAAGATTATCGAGGATTATGAACAAAAGCATTAAGGCCGTATATAGTTTACCACATCTGAGACCTTTAGTGGATCTTTACGTAATCTACAACAAGCTTAACTTGCAGCAAATATTAAATCTTGAGAGGACAAAATTAATGTATAATATAATAAACCATGATCATGGATCGTGGGCTTATTGGATCATGGGCTTATTGGATCATGGGCTTATTGGATCATGGGCTTATCACCCGTGGTCTTAAGTTCTAACTGATACGAGAAACGGATATAGCGCCTCGGATACGAACAGATTCTACGGTAACGACTTTTGGCATTCGAAAACGGACTATGATTGGCTTCTGGAACGTTCGAACATTGAATGACGGGAGAAGGGCTGAGGTCGCTCGGTCCTTGCACGGTGATCGACCGTGAAATCAAGCACTATAACATTCAAATCTTGGGCTTGATTGAGATCAGATGGGCAGGATCAGGAGAAGAACAAACCCCGAGCGAAAACACCATTCTGTACGTTGGTCCTAAAAGTGAAGCCAAAAATGGCGTGGCGGTCGTCCTTACACCGAGAGCGAGAAACAGTCTCATCAGCTGGGAGCCAATCTGGGATAAAATTATCGTCATCAGGCTCAGAACTATTGTCAGAAACGTCACAATTCTACAGTGCTACGCACCAACTAATACCGCAACACTTGGTAACAAAGAGGAGTTTTATAGCCAACTGAGTGCCACCTTCGATCGTGTTCCAAGAGGTGATATTATTATCATCTCAGGAGATATGAACGCCCAAGTTGGCTGTGACAACACTGGACTAGAACACGTCATGGGGAAGCATAATGACACTTGGGTCAACGCGTCACGACCCTGGATTAAGATACCCGAAAACGGCGAATTATTTGTGGAGTTTTGTAGTACTCGGCAAATGGTCATCGGAGGGACCTTTTTTCCACACAAGAGTCACCATAAAACATCTTGGGTTTTTCCTGATGGTGCTACTCAGAACCAGATCGACCATTTGGCTATAAGTCGCCGATGGAGATGTCTCTTCGATTTGCGAGCGAAGCGTGGAACTGACGTGGGAAGCGATCACCACTTGATGGTTGCCTGCTTGAGATTGTGGACAGCAGCTATCCGACGACCACAAATTCTTCAAATGAAGCGCAAGCTTAATGTGGATAAACTTAGAGACCCCAACAAAAAGCGCGAGTACACCACCATTCTACACGAAAAGTCATCCACATTGGGTGGATATGAAAAGCGCAAACTGGACGCCAATTGGGAGCCAACCAGAAACACGTTTCTAACAAATGCTGAAGAATCTGAGGGATACATGCAAAGCGGTGAGAAACCCTGGATGCCGAATAATATGTGGGGCAAGGTTGGCCATCGGAAAAGAGTCAAATTGGCAATCATCTCTCAACCCGATGTCAACCAAAGAACACATGACTTAAAACAGAACTACCGCGATGCTCATATACAGCTTAAAAAGGCTGTTAGACGCGACAAGAGGGAGGCCATTGAAGACCTGGCCAATAAGGCAGAATCTACGGCTTACCTTAAGGATGTGCTTTCACTATTTAAAATTATGAAACAGTTGACGAACAGGAATTTCACCGCCAACCACCTGGTGAGATATGTCAGCGCAACTCTCCTTAATATGAGTGAACACCAGTTGCGGCGATTGAAGGAATACTTCTCTGATATTTTAAACATCTTGTCAGAGGAAGATATTCCAGAAAGATATTCCGACCGCAAGAATCCTCTATTAGGGACGATCCCACAGATAAGGAAGAGATAGTTTCCACCATTCGGTCAGTGGCGGGATGGAAAGCCCCAGGTATAGACGGACTACCAACCGAACTCCTCAAAGCGGACCCGGAAATAACAGCCAATAAACTCATCCCACTCTTTACTGGTGTGGAATGAAGGATGATATCCGACTGAATGGAAAGAGGGCGTCATTGTGAAAATTCCGAAGAAGGGCGACCTTCGAAATTGTGGTAATTGGCGTGGTAAATGTCTACTTACTGCCATATCGAAAATCATGGCTAAGGTAATTCTCAATAGGATTAGTGATGTCGTGGAGAATACTCTTTGACTTCACTGATCTGCTGAATTACTTTAATGGTATTAACACTTTTTCGGCTCCGTTCATTCAATTCTAACCTCTTTTCAATTGCATTCAAATACTACTTTAAATTTTAACGATAATGCTCATATTTTGCCCTTAGATAATATTTAATTTAGTGGTATAGTTCAATTTTATATATTGAAATACAAATTTGGATATTGAAGGTTTAAATTCAATCAGGCAAAATTGTTTTAATTTTCGTTTAGAAAGCGCAAAACAAATATTAAGTTTTTCATCTGGGTCATTAACTTTTTAAAAGTAGTTAAAATAATTGATCCCATAAAGATTTTGAATAAACCATCAATTATTCCACTTGTAATACATTTTCATGATGTGATTTCAGAATCAAATTATAATTTGATTGATTCTGTTTTCAGAACCATCCGTAATATGACGGACGTTTAAGAGATTTAAGTTTAACAAAATATCGACATAACTGTGCACTCCCTTATACTCGGTGCCGTAAAAAATATCTATATTGGTTTAATATATGCAGTTTGACGAAAGGCGATGGAACCTTTAATGTTTCCACACGTTCGAAAATTGATAACTCATGTTTTTCGTTTCCTTCACTCTTCGGCCACTGTTGAACGAATATTCTCCACAATCAATCTAAATAAAACCAAAACTACGAGGGTCGTTTGATAAGTCCCTGGCCCAAGTAAGAAAAAAGCATTTTTTCCGGAAAATTTTTTTTTTATTTTTCAACATAATCTCCCTGGAGGTTAATACATTTGGTCCAACGTTTCTCAAGTCCTTTCATACCGTTCAAAAAGAAATTTTTGTCACAGTCTGCAAAAAATTGGGAAACGGCGTCTTTCACCTCTTGGTTCGATGAAAATTTTTGTCCACCGAGGTGAGTTTTCAATTTGGGGAACAAAAAAAAGTCACATGGGGCCAAGTCGGGCGAATAAGGTGGGTGGTCAACGATCTCATACCGCAAATCGTGTAATTTGGACATGGAAACCGCGCAGGTGTGGACAGGGGCGTTGTCGTGGTGGAACAAGATCTTCTTTTTCTTCAAACCAGGACGTTCCTTTTTGATTGCCTGGTCCAAACGGCCCAAAAGTTTTGCGTAATATTCCCCGTTAATGGTTTTCCTCTCTTCCAAGTAATCGATCAGAATAATCCCCTTACTATCCCAGAAAATGGTGGCCATCACTTTCCCCGCCGATTGGACCGTCTTTGCCTTCTTTGGAGCCGGTTCTCCCTTCTTAGTCCACTGCATCGACTGTCGTTTCATCTCCGGAGTATAGTAATGGACCGAAGTTTCATCACCAGTAACGAAACGCCTCAAGAAATCGTCAGGATTTTTACGGTAGAGTTCGAGAGGCACCATTGAAGTCACGACTCGGGGCGTCTGTGGTCGACTATGAGCAGGCGCGGCACCCAACGCGCAGTTAATTTTTTCATGTCCAAATTAACTGTTAGGATGTGATGCACCCGTTCAGTTGAGATGCCTATGGACTTAGCTATGTCACGCACTTTAAGTCGACGGTCACTCATAACTAAATCGTGCACTTTTTCAACGTTTTTGTCCGTCAACACACTTTTTGGCCGCCCGGAACGCTCCTCGTCAAGAACACTCGTACGCCCGCGTTTGAATTCAGCAACCCAAAATTTTACTGTTGCATATGAGGGCGAGGCTTCACCATACACGGGATCGAGTTCGACTTTTATCTCGGCCGGCGTTAAACCTTTTAAATAAAAAAATCTTATGACCGCTCGGTACTGGACGTGCTCCATCGTTGACGATTCGCGTGACACGTCAACTTAGAATGGCTGCCAAAAACAAACTGTTACCTACAGAAACCTGAAAAAATTCATGAGACCGTTCGAAAGTGCCATCTACCTAGCGATAGCAAAAACTTTTTCGTGAAACCACGTTTTGTCATTTGGGCCAGGGACTTATCAAACGACCCTCGTATAAATAGGTTATATATATATCCACTTTAGATGGCATGTTACATGCAAAAAGATTATTTAAAAACATAACAGAATTATGATTGGGCTTAAAGCCCAATCATATGATACTCTAGATGAGATGGAAATGACTTTAATATACCGGAAAATATGTCATCTCAAATTCTTTCGAATAGTGAGTATATATTCGAAGGAATTTATAATACAGATATTTATATGGGAGGGGGTAGAAGGAGGGAAGCTGAGCTGATAATTTTTTCCAGCATTTATTGCAAATATTAAAAAACAAATTCTGACAAAATTTTAAGTTTGTATTTTTTCTAGTTTTAATGGAAATCGATATAATGCATTTAACAAAAATTATGCATTTGTATGGGAGGGGGTAGAAGGAGTGTAAGGATGAAAACAATTTTTTTCCCGTTATTGATATTTCTATTCTTATACTTTATGCGAAATATCAAGTTGATATCTTCAACAGTTTCGAAGAAAAATAATTTAATTTAAATTTTAAAATTTCGTGAAATTTGTATGGGAGGGGGTAGAAAGAGTGAGGTGAAGTTGATAATTTTTTCAATTCTGATTGGAATTATAATAAAATTAATTCTGGCAAAAATTCGTTTTTATAACTTTACTAGTTTCGATGAAAATCGAAAAACTGCATTTTTTAAAATTATGCATTTGTATGGGAGGGGGTAGAAGGAGTGATGAGATCGGATCAATATTCAGTCATATTAATGGCATCTATATCATAATACTTTAACCCAAATTTCAAATCGATAGCTTAAATAGTTTCAAAGAAAAATCAATTTCTGAAAATTTCGAAATTTCGTGAAATTTGTATGGGAGGGGGTAGAAGGGGGATGTGGCCCGTTCACGAACTTAAAGTTGCTTTTTTGCTAAAAATGACACACAACAAATTTCAGTACGATAGCTCAAAGCATTCGAGAGTTATGCTGTAGACAGACGGACAGACAGCAACTCGGAATCGAAGTTTTTGAGCGACAACAAATATTTCTGTACCCTTGGCGGCTCTGTGCGAGCATTATTTCTTAGCGTTACAAACGGTAAGGCAAACACAATATACTCTCAGATTTCATCTAGAGTATAAACAGCACTTGTGATGACTTCAAAATTAAGGATTATCATTTGAAAGAATTTAATAAAACCTTGTCTGATTTTCATAACAAAAATGACGAGTGAATTTGGATTTTGCTATTTTATTTAATAAATAAATTTTTTTTTTGTTTTTGTTATTTATTATTACTTTATGATGTTGTGCTTTTTTGTGAAAAACCTTCTTTACCTCCATTCTTCTTCTTTGGTGTTTTCTGCTAAATTTTTCATTATTATTAAGACTAACCGAAAGTGCACATTTAGCACTTTCGGTTAGTCTTAAGCGTTCCAAAGTTTTGTAATTCAATACACGGCGACAATCGAATTAAGTGCGCCGTAATTTGAAATTTATAAGACGAATGGATTCAATTCCTAAATTCCAAATTAAAAGATGGACGCTTCTGCTTTTGCGATGAATTAAACTAGTATACAAAAACTTGAAAACTAATGTAAGAACGCGCATGACTGGTTAAAAGTGCATATTTAAATTGTAAAATTTAACATAAAACACCGAAGAAAAAAAGAGAGATAGGAGATCCTGAATGTTGTTATTATCATTTTCCAAATAATTATGTGATCATGAGTTGAATTGGCATTGTATGTGTTACATAATGATGCATACAAAAATTTCGATATACCTCTATTTTAATTTAATAAATGAAGTTTCTGTGTTTTGTTAATATCATACGCAATTGAATTAAATGTGCTTTAAACTTATGTAAATTGTTTTACCCAAAATTATATTATTTAATTTTCATTCAGTTTTTAATTTTGTTACTTTACATGTCCAATTAATGAATGAAATGTATATAAGCTGTTTCAAATAAATACTGGTATAAAAAATTTGCTTATGTTCTTATACTTATGCTTCCGAGAAAACAGCATAGTTTCCATATAAACAGCGTAATTTTTCAAACTATTTACGGTAATTTTATGAATACTATGTGGTATCGCTGCATTAATTATTACGTAATGTGATGGTAATTGCAATGTACTAATAAACACCAGTAACACGGATTCGGGTGAACTTCATCGTCCATTGCAAATAATCCATCCAACTTTATTTTTTCATTATTTCTTTTTGAATTAACTTATCTTAAAAAAAAATTATTTTTTTGTATTATATTTTTATTTTACTTTATTTTGTTGTAAGTAAATTTTAGTTTATTTATTAATTCTATATAATGGATTGATTTAAACTCTGAAATGTATATATATTTATCACATTGAAATTTCAAAAAATAAAGCGATTATTATTATTATGATATTTCGTCCCGTTCTGTAAAATGAAAGAAAAATATTCTTGTCTTGAATTTTTGAAAAATCCCGCAAATACATTCCACATTCGAAAACCTTGCAACAAGTTCAAAGAAGTGCGCTCCAAACGGCGACTAGCTCAACGCTACCCAAATGACATATGTGTCTTCGCCTGTCATAGTAGAGTTGCAATTTTTGAGGAATCGCGAAAGTCGGCCCCAAAGTGGCGTTTTCTTTTTCTTTTTCCATTTTTATTGCCTTACTAAGTGTAGAAAAGTGAAGTTTTATAAAATTCTACTCTATGTATGATTTCAATAGAATTGTGGTAAGTTAAGAAGCATCACAGCCATTCGAAGGGTGTGTGAGATAAAGTAAATCGGGCAGAAAAGTTGTGATTCTTAATCAGTGACGTCATAGTGTTAATGTTTGACAGATATGCTGCCTATGTTACTCGGAAAATATAAATTTTTCATTATAATTTGCCTTGAGATTTGTTTGTGGAGCGTCAGCGACAATGAAGGAGACAGCTTTGGGTCGTTGTTTTCATAGGCATTACTTGATCTGGTCGTTTCTTAGCTCGGGGGCAGTGGCGCAGCATAGCTTTAATTAGTGCGAACAGTTAACTTTTTCATTGTCTCGTTGGGAGAATGCCGCCGACCCTTGTCGGCCGGGGTCAATTTAACAAAAGTACTTGTTTAGTTTCAGTGCTCATCAATGTTAAGCTCTGTTGCAGTTCCGCGCACCGTCTACCCTTCGCCTGTGTTTGGATAAAGTTACTGTTTGGAACACAATGCGGTCAACCGTATTCGCTACCACTTCGTTTCAGCAGGATGTCTTCCTTATCATCCGTGAAATATGATTCATAGTTTCAATACTTTATTTACTGCACACTATCGGTGGCTGGCAAATTTTTAATAGAATTTCTGGTACGTACTTGGGCAGAGATTTTTTTTTTATCAATGCGGTAGTATTATACTATTTTTTGATAAAAAAAATTGGATAAAATTACAGAGATAAGCTGAATACATACGGCACTTGGTTATTCGTTATGCGAGTATGCACAGCTTAACGCAATCAGTTTTTAAATCGCGATTACTTGTTTTTTTATTTCTGAGGTGGTTCTGTGCTGTATATCATTCAAGGAGATATGTAGGTTTAGGTTCTAGGAGGGAGGATTCGTAGAACCACAGTGCATTGGTGTGCCATCTAGTTGGTCTCATTGTACTCCCCATATTCATTATAATGGTTTTTACTCCTCCTGAGCTAGCCACTTGGTTCGATGTGCAAACCGAAGTATGCTCGAATGTTTGACGCCTCTGAGATCGTCCAGTTCTGAGAAGAATCTAGAGCCTAAGCAATGGAGAAGGCTTTTGGAGATGTGCGGACGGTGACGAAGATAATGCTCGATAGATTCGTCGTCTCGTAACCTCTGCAAAGACTGTCGCTCACGGTCCGCAGCCTGGATGCGTGCAGCTTTAGCAAGCAATGACCTGTGGTCAAGCCAACAATAGTTCGGACGCTACAGTAATTACGTTGTAACAGCTGAGCAGTAATATTTTTATTCGGATCTTCCCAAATGGATTTGGCCGTTCTGCAGCTGTGAAGTTGCCGCCAAGAAAGTTTGTTTGAAGCTAGTCTTTAGCTCTGTTGGTGCTACATCGACTGACTTCCAAGTGGAATTAATGTTTGCAGATCCTTGCCGCGCAATCGTGTCTGCTGCGTCGTTTCTATATTATCATCCATCTTCCAACTCAATCCAGTACGATCTTGGACTATTTTGAATCCCTAAAATACGTGCTCTAACCCAACCAAGTCTCTTGTTTCTATAACACCATATATCATCCCCCTTTTCAAAACATGTTTTTCTTTAGAACGCTGATCATAATACGTTTTTGTTTAATATTGTTGTTGGTTATGTTCTTATGAATATTTGGGACTACGTTAGGGATAAATAAATTTTGTTTTGCTGGAACTAATGTTCGTGTTTTACGGCTCATCAATAGCTGAAGCGTTTATTTCTTTCAAAGGACTATTTCTGTACTCTAACAGAGCAATCCATAACTCTCCACCGCTTTGTTTTGATTTCTTTAATAAATTCTTAGCTATATTTACAGCGTTTTCTGAGAACCCATTTGCCTGGGAATAAGTTGGACTGGTCGTTATTAGATCTATGTCACAACTTTTACAAAATTGTTTGAAGTGAAAAGAGTTGAATGGTACATTATCTGCTACTAATTCTCGAGGGATACCATGAACGGAGAAGCAATTTCTTAACTTATTTGTCACTTCAATTGATGTCTTATTCTTTAGTGCGATCATATCCAAATGCCTTGAGTAGTAATCAGAAATTGCTATGTAGTCCCTATTTTCAAATTAGAATAAATCTAGGCCTATTTTCTGAAATGGAAAACTTGGGACAGTATGTGATAACATAGGCTCGTTAGTATTCCTATATTTTTGACAAACACCATACGCAATTACATTCTCTATATCTTGATTGATTCCTGGCCAAAAAGAATGTCATCGATATAAATGGCTACACCTGGAATATCTTGAAAATTCTGTTCGCTATAATTTTGAAATATTTCTGGAGCAGGTTTTATTCCAAAAGGCAATCGCAAAAATCTGTAGCACCCAAATGGAGTGCTGAAACTACACAGCTTATTGGCTGATTCACTCAGCTTCACCTACCAATAACCATCTTTAAAATCTAGAGCTGAAAACCACTTTTTGTTTGTTAGTTTAATTGCTATTTGTTCAAACATTGGTATGGGATAGTTTTCCTCCATAATTGCCGCATTTAAATCCTGAGGATCTAAACAGAGTCTTAAGTTTTTTATTTCGTTTCTCAACCATCACTAAGTTTGACACAAATTTAGATGGGCCGTCTAAACTTTTAATTATTTCTCTTTTTACCATATCGTCCAGTTCTTGCTTTACTGAATTCATTAACGCTAAGGGTATTCTTCAGGCTGGCTTAACACTGCATTGCGCATTTTCGCTTAATTTGATCTGTATGTTTTCGAAACATCCTAATCCCTCAAACAAACTTCTATGATGTTCCTCGAATTCCGATTTACTAGTATTAGCTAAATAATTAACTCGTATCATTTCGAAATCGATACATCCCTGGAGCCCTAATATTGGAATTGTACTGTTTTTCATATCAACCTTGCCTGGACCTATGCAGTTAATTTTAGTCCCTCCATACGCTTCAATTAGTTTATCACTTTTAATAATTTTAATACTTCCTATTTTTCGTAAGTACGATAGAGGTAACACGTTAACATCAGCCCCTGTATCTAATTTGAATTTGATAGGTATGCTGTTTAATATTATGGATTCATACCACGGACCGTTTTTTTTTCACATTTCTATTTTTGTTACCTGAGATTAGATTGAGTTGGAAGTCGTCATATTCGGTGCCGTTATCTGCAATTTGCCGGACCGTTTGAAACTTTTGTGTGTAGGCCACAGCAAAATGATTTGCTTTTTTACATTTCTTGCATAAGCCGGTCACTGTTTTGGTGGATGATACCGACAACAATATTTACATTGTAATGTTTTCGTTGAATGATTATTTCTACTAAAAGCCAAATTATTGTTTGTATATTTTTGTTCTGACCGTTTTTGATTTTTATACTTATCTTTCTTTGTGTGTTTATTTATTAAATTTATCGTTTCCGTGCGCGCGTCCATGATCGTCGATGGTTTCTGCATGTCTGTGATGTGTTTTTTGGTTGCTTCTGCTGCTCTCGCCATCTCGATTGTCATCTTTAGGGTTAAGCTCTCTTTTTCTAGCAGCCTTTTCTGGAGATTCTTATCATTCTCCCGATGACTATTCTGTCCCTGATCATTCTGTCCTGATCCTCGAAACCACATGCTCTCACCAGCTTGTTTAGGCTAATTAGAAACTCATCAAATGGTTCACCATCGGCTGAGAAATTTGAATGTTTCATAGACCTCATTTTTCTTGGGTTTACAGAAATCCTCAAACGCTTGTATAACCCCTTCCAATTTTTCTAGATTCTGCTCTTCTACTTTGAAAGAGTTAAACACCTCTAGTGCTTCTGGTCCAATTGCATTTAAAAAAAATTGCCACTTGAACTGCAGGCGATTTTTTGGAAATTTTGATCGCGGTCGAAAACACTGAAATTTTGCTGAAATTTCTACCAATTTTCGGCTACGTTTTCCAGGAGATTGAGTTCTTCTATTTTTTTTACGAACTCCATGTTAACTCGTTCTATTATCACTCGAGTTTTTGGGGGTCTTCCACGTAGTGATTTATATGCATTCACAGTTTTATTCACTTTCACTATTGCCATAAATCACTGTAGTATTAATATTTCTAAGGAATGCCAGCTGCGCCATGTATTATTCTTATTGCACAGGAAACGATTCTATTTAATAAAACTGATTTATTACTGATAACTCTTTTTGAGAAGACCGCACTCTGTCAGGGCCCAGACCAGAAGAGCTGCTCATTACAGCTCGCTGCCAGTTACAGTTCAGTGGAGCTTCGATTCTATTACAATATACTACAGTTTCCTAACAGGTCGGTATGACCACAGCATAACCAGTAGAATAACTCTGTATATTGCCTGTGTTAACAGGTTCTTGGTGAGAGACCTCCGAATTTAGACGTCATTACCTCCGAAAAAGAGGGAGACAAAAGTACTGACGGACACGTTCGCGACGTGTCCCGTCGAATCCTCTTATCTCTCATTCTCGTGTTAAATGTTCACTGTAAGCTTGAGGGAGAGGAAACACACTTGTGTTTTCGTAACCAAGCCGCATATTTGGCTGAGTATCTGAGGACCTGTACAGGTGCTGAGTATCGTGTTTTTTGCCTATTCGTTTCGTTCAGTAAACTTAATGTGAAACTTCCGTTTCTCAACCTGCTGCCTGTTCATACTCGCAATCTAAAAGGGAGTTTGCGTCTCTAATCACGTTTAAAATTTTGCCATGATCAATTTGTGGTGCTGACCACGAATTGGAGGTTTTTCATCTAATGGCAGGCCCGCTCTTTGTTCTATAAAAGATCAAGTAGAGGCAGTGAGAGAATTACTTCCACAGCTGCAATTAATGTGGTCTAAAAGAACCTGTTATACACAGACATGCCATCCGTTGGATTTGCTGTAAAGGTGCACGGTTAATTTTTTAGTACCACCGCTGGCCACCACACCAGCGCGTCATAGCAAATAATTGGTCTGACAATACTGGTATACATCCCGTGAATGAGGTGCGGCTTAAGGCCCCATCTCAAACTGAATGTCTTTTTGCAAGTGAAAAAGGCTACGGTAACATATTTTGCTCGTTTTTGAATGTTGGCCTTCCAGGATAATTTACTATCAAGAATAAGACTTGAATTTTTAACTTGGCTCGAGACGACCATAGTGATATCTTTGGTGGATTGAAAACATATGGTCTTCTTTTTCTGGAGAAGAGGACCAGATCTGGTTTTTGAGGGTAAGTCCTTTATCTAGTGCCCAACTGTCTAACAGTTTTAAAGCGGACGGCAAAGGCTCCTAGAACTTGTTCAGACTTACCAGTTAGCATGATGACAAGATCGTCTGCATATGCTATTGTGGGGTAGCCGTTCCGATTTAAAATGGAAATGGGTTCATTCACTGTTAGGACCCATTAGAGAGGCGATATTATGCCACCCTGTGGCGATCCTTTGTGGACAGAGCCTTTTCTTGTCTCCTCACCCATCCGTGCTACGATTTTTCGTGAGCCAAGAAGCTTAGCTATCCATGCAGCCAGAAAAGGTTCCACACTATGGCTTCGCATGGACTCAAACATGGCATCAGTGTTGACGTGGTTAAAAGCGCCTTCCACGTCTAGAAAAGCACCGAAGGCGGCGTCTTTATGATAGAAAGTTTTCTCTATGGTCACATGCAAGGCGGTGTCAGTATACCTACCTTTCAGATAGGCGTGTTGGTGGGGCACCTGACCGAGAGGTTCAGATTTGCACGTAGGTAGCTGTCCACCTGTCTTTCCGGGCCTTTAAGAAGGAACGAAGTTATGCTGATGGGTCGGAAAGCCTTCGGGATATTATGGGAGGCTCTGCCTGGTTTAGGTATTAAACTACCTTAACCTCTTGCCATAGCTTCGGTATGTGGCAAAGGCTGATCCATGCTTTAAATATGTCAACCAGGTACTGAATTATCTGGATCATTGCGGGATAAACTTCGTCCGGTCCTAGTGACTTGTAAGGTTTGAAGAAACTGAACGTTCCTATGTTTCTGGCATAACGGCTGTATCTACGAGTTCTGAGTTAGCTAGAATATGATCGACATATGAACTTTGTGGCGGGGGCTCAAAGCATCCGGGGAAATGCGTTTTCAGTAAAATTTCAAGTGACTCGCTGCTAGACCCCGTCATTGAGTAATTCAGGCATGCATGGGTCTTTGGATAGGGTCCTCTTAATCCTAGCGGTATCGTTGACGTTATCGATTTCTTCATAGAATCTTTTCCATGGATTTCGTTTGACGGCTCTTAGCTGTTTTTATGCAGTGTAAGTGGAAATGTCCCTGTCTGTGTCACGTTTGCCGGAATTAGCTTTATTAAAGAGTTTTAAGTATGTAGATATGTAAGGACAGATATAACCACTAAAAAATGTCGTGCTCATCGTTTGAGTTTACTGCTATCTAAGTATAAACAATTTTATTGTTTCCTCCTTTCATACAGTAAAGCCTCGTTACTAGAAACTCGGGTAGTACAAATTGCTGGTTAACGCAAACTAAAATGTTCCTAAGTCAGGTTAATATGAATTTGCGGTTCAGTTTGAAAATCTTAGCAGTGGTTTTCTGTCTGCATCAATAAGATCCTCCCAGCACTTCCGTGGTTTTCGAACTGGTCTTTGCCTATCTACTTCCCCCTTCAATTTGCATTAGGATATTCTTGTCATCTATCCGCTACACATGATCAGTCCATAGTGGCTTGTTGAATTTTATCAGGTTTGACATTTCTGGATTGTTGACGAATGTACACTATTCTCTATTGTATCATATTTTACAGATCGAGACTTCTCTCGGCAGGTTCAAGGACTCTTCTGACGACCTTTCTTTAAAGGCGTTAAGGAATTTCAAGTTGATAACAGACTAAAAACATAACAGGGCTACGATTGGGAGTAAAGCCAAAACATGTGATACTCTCTAGAGAGTTTTTTTTTGATTTTGAGAAATTTTGTGTGGAAATGGTAGCATTGAACCAAATTTTTCACATGCTAGCGTTGCTATGTTTTATACAAAATTTAAGCTTCAAACATTTAATAAGTACTGTGGAAATTAGTTTAGTGAAATTGTGTAGTAGAAGGGGTGGGAAGTTCTTAATGATTTTTTTTAGAAATACCTATAAACAAAATGCATTTGACATGTTTTAAATTGCAGATCAGTAGCTTTCAGATTTTATTGGATAATCAACTTTTTGTAAAGTTGTGAAATTGTATAAGAGGGTGTGGATGGAGTGAAGCTAATAGTCCAATTTTTATCGGTCTTACTAATAATTCTAAATTAATATTTAGTGCAAAATTTCAGCTTGATTTTATACGTACTGAATGAATTGTATGGGAGGTGGCGAAAGTAGTGAGGGGATTCAAATAATCGTTATACCATGGATTGATGTCATCATGAAAATAATATATTCCAAATTTCAGATCAGCTTTTATGCTTTTCGAGAAAATAAGTTTATTGTCAAATTCCGAAATTGTGTCATTTTATATGGGAGGAGGTTGAAGGGATGAAGCGATTTCTCCCGTTCATGAACTTGTTCTTACTTTCTTGTCAAAAACGTCGTGCGCAAAAACGTCCGGGCCTTCATACTCATTAAAAATTTCATTTATTATTGGTGAAAGGGTTGTTGACTATGCATTGTAGACCAACCCGCTAACCAATAAGCTGCACCCACAATAGCTAGGATGTAGCCTAGTGGGTAGCGTGTTGGTCTTGTAATGCGAAGGTCGTGAGTTCAAATCTCGGCCAACGCAATATTTAATTCCAGCACATTGCCTGCTTGGATATACCTTGGTCACCTCAATCTACGAAAATGAAAAATTCGTAGAAAGAGGGTTGTGCGAAGGGCTAACAAACCTTCCACAATAAGTAATGAAAAATGTTAAGGAACCTGAATGTCAGGAGGCCAAGGTCCGATTTGGGCTGTAGCGGCTTTGTAGAAGTAGAAGATAATAGAGTTAATTATCTTAACCGAAAATTGCGTTCGGTTAAAATCAAAATTTATTCGACGTAAGGAAGGAGTTGGAATCTTACGTTGAAAGGAACCTGTTTGATGCAAAACACCAGAATATCACGAATACGAGAGGTGGACTAAATAATAATACTAAATATTTCATTCTGGGAATATGTTGCAATACCACGGAATATATGTACCATAAAATTAATTTTCTACAATGCCCGACTAATTTGATTTAAGTGATTCACTACGCGTAGTGGCAAACGACTGGTTTGAGGGAAACTTGTAGAGTGACAAAAGCAATCCGAGTCATCTTTGAACCAATATTTTTACCATCTGTCTAAAAAAGATTCTCTTGGGGCGCTGAAAAAGCTCATTTAAATTGGAGAATAATGCAAGCGAGCATTTGAACAGGAGGGCAGAGGCCTCCGTGGCGTAGTGAGTAGCGTGCTTGCTTCACAGTCAATAAGTCGTGGGTCCGATTCCCACTCCAGGTAGTAGAATTTTTTAAGCATAAAGTTTTCAGTTGCTATTAGCAATGAAAAATTATTCGAAATATGGTAAAAATGGGGAAACGATGTACAACTGAAAAATATACCAGCTTCTGCACTCGTTACGGTCATTCGCATTCCCCTTCTTCTACCTTCCTAATCCTATCCCCTTCTTCCATGACAGTGTTTGTGCGTAGGGATAGTTGGACTTGACAAGCTAAAAAGATGAATATGATATCATAAGAAAATGTTGGTGCTGTTCGCATAGTTTGAAACTAAGTGGGCTTATCGCTTTACATTGAAAGATCGCGGTGTCTTAAAAGAATTAATGAACAATACTTTTGGTGTTTTTTGATTAATTTTTAAGAATGCGGTTGCTGTGAGCTGTTTTTAGATTTTTCTGCAATCGACTCAAAATGCAGTCGTCTGCAGGAGTAGGAGACTGTAGCTCTTCTAAACAAGCAATGTGAGTGGTACGAATAAATCCCATGAAAATACGAATTACGCGATTGTCTTTGAATTCTTTCCAGTTTAAGGCTTTCAGTTTGAGGCTTCCGTGGTGTAGTGGGCAGCGTGCTTGCTTCTCAGTCAATAGGTCGAAATAAAAAAAAAATTATTCGAAATAAAATGGGCAAACGGTGTAAAAGTGAAAAATTTCCACTTCAAGAAGGCCTAGATATTCAGTAGATGGTTTCTGTTCGCTTTCTATCACTCAGTCCCCATAATATCTGCAGAATATTTGTCAGTAGCAGCCAGTACAACTGAAAAATATACCCGCTTCTCAACTCGTTACGGTCGTTCTCACTCCTCTTCCCCTACCTTCCTAATCCCTTTCACTGTATTTGTGCATAAAGGCCGAAATTGCCTATAACACAGGTCATTCTGTAAAAAAAAAAAATAAATCAAGTGAGTTTCAGAAGCATCGATTAAAGAATGGGGGTGCTATTAATTAGTCCGTGTGCTGTGTGTAAGTAGAGAAGAGAAGATAGAACAGATGGTAAATAACTTTACAAGCACTGATTTTAGTTGGTATTAAAATTTGTCATGATAGTTGCTAATCTAGTTCTTGAGAAAATTGATAAAAGTAACTTATCAGATATTGTGGCTTTTTTTAAGAGGCACTAGAAGTGGTGTATATTAACGTCTATTTTTACCAACATACTTGATACTCTTTTTCGGAGGAAAGTGACTTTGTTTAAATTTTTAAAAGTTGTGCTCTTTTCGTGAGAGAAAGAAGATAATAACTTTTGAAGAAGTGATTGCAATTGATATTACAAATTTCCGTTCCAATGTGATAGGAATTCATGAGTTTAATGTTCTAAGCTTTTCTTACGGAAATTAGTTATCTGACTTTTTTAAAATAAAGTCGCATATGTATGGGAAGTGGTAGGGCAAAGATTTTAATGAAAGTTTATCTGGTAAGCGACCGGAGGCGGCGAGTTCATGTGGGAATTGCACAAGCCCTACGTCAAATCAAAACAGTTAAAAATACTTTTACGAAAACACTTTGTTTACGTTTAAGTAAACCAGATTCGCCCCTAGAATCGTTTCCATCTCAAAAATCTCTGTTCACTTCACTTTTTCACTCGTATATTAAAGTATTGGGTCACCGTCTTATTGCTTTCAATTAGATTATTAAGTTCCATTATATCTTATTAATACAATATAATGTCAGATATTTCAACTAATTTCAAATAACTTTAAAAAGAAACAAAACTTGTGCTTAATTTGCTGACTTTCAAGTATTCGTCGCACACTGATTTTCAACCCATTTCATAACATTCTCAGTTGCAGCACTAATACCGCTGACAATCAAGGCACCTCGAAGAAATATTTGATATTTCAAAAAGCCAATTGGGGGACGCTAAATAAATTTTACAATGCCTTTAATTGGAAGTTATGCTTTGATTCCAATGACTGTGATGAAGATTGTGGACCGAGATTATCCTGAAAGGTGTGAAGCTCTACACACCTTTCAGTCATAAAAGAGTCAGGTTGTCGAAGGACTTTTGTTTCAGCAAAGATTATCTCGATGCCATTCAGGCCAAATCCATACTCAAGCGTGTTTAATTTGAGTATGACCAAAAACTTCGACGGAAGATCCTTCAGTGCCCTAAAGGCTCGAGATCTTACTGGTCATTCGTCAAAACGGTCAACAACGCTTTCATCTCTTCTTCAATACAACCTCTTGTTGATGGTGACCCTACCGTGATTGATCCTATCAAAAAAACCAACTTAGTAGCAGCAAGTTTCGCTAGAAACTCACGACTTTCACCTTCAAATCAATCGCCTCCCGCTCTAAATGATTCTGGTTTCTCTCTGCCCATACTACATTTTCGCACGAGACTTAATTCCAGGATCCTTCAAGAGCTCAATATTCACACATCTGCTGGTCCGGACTGTATCCCCCCCCCATTACTCTTAAAAAGTACTCCTCTTATTTAGCTAAACCTCTTTGCAATTTTTCTACCTTTCCTATTCTTCTGGGTGCTTTCCACGTAAGTTGCAAACCCTGCCCTGTAGCAATTTTTTCAGTGCTCTCGCAAGTAAGGGAAACTGCTGTCATTCGCAAAATCGTTCAATATCTCGAGGATAACCATCTAAACCATGATCGTGAGTATGGGTTCCGTTCTGGAAGGTTAAAGGGAGATCTTTTTGTTTAGTTGACAGAACGTTGGAACTCATGCATATATAAACACGGGGAAGGTCAAGATCTTGCACTTGACATTGCAAAAGCTTTTGACAAAGTTTGGCACGAATATATCATAGTTAAGCTTGGAGCCATAGGTCTTAATGCTACCCTTTATTAAATGGATAGAGAGTTTTCTGTCTGAGCGTACTATACGAGTAGTACTAGATGGAACTATTGGGAAGGAGAAAGAAGTAATTTCTCCATCCCAATTGATTCAGGCGTCCGTCAAGGCTTTGTTTTATCTTCAACTCTTTTTAGTTTTCATCAACGACCTTCTGTCATCTACACTCAATCCAATCCATAGGTTTGCAGATGCCAGTACTTTAGATAACACCTATGAATTTAACTCTACTGTGGAATTAAACAAGCATTCCATTGCATCTAACCGCAGGGAGTTATTCAGTTCGCTGAACTCAGATATCAACCTCATCCTGGAATGGGGCAGGAGAAATAGAGTAGAGTTCAACGCTCTAAAACACAGGCCTGTCATCTAGCCCTTAAACGTGATGTTACAGTATTACCTCACAATGTGGCTCTCCACTTCGGATAATTTCACACTTCGAGGCGTTCAAATTAATGACCTCCTCAATGGAGCCTAGCGCATCTTTGATGTTGCCCTCGACGCCCCTAAACGTCTAGGTGTTCTCTGAAGGTGCAAAAAGGTGTGAATGATATCTTTGCATATACAGTGCTGTGCAAAACTTAAGCAACTCACTACATGTCGGAATGAAAAGGAAAATTGCAATCAAAATATAAAGAATATTTTTTCCTTTTTTTTTTAAATTTACACGTTAGCATGTTGCTTAAAGTTCTGCAATAAAAAAAGTACATCAGTATTTTAACTGTTCTTAAAAAAAACAAAAACAAAATACACAAAAAAAAAAGGCTGTGCAAAATTTAAGCAACTTTTATTAATATTTCGTTTTAATAGCCGTTATTTTTTATAACAGCGGCACATCTGCGAGGCATTGATTCAACTAAATTATTTAAAATTGATATGTCAATTTTTTCCCATTCGGTTTTTAGGTTCGTAAACAATTGGTCCTTGTTTGCAAACTGTACTGTTCCCATACGCCGTTTCAATATACCGAATAAGTTTTCTATAGGATTCAAGTCGGGCGATTGTGCCGGCCAATCAAGAACTTGAATCCTTTTAGAGCTAAGCCATTCTTTAACCAACTTCGATGTGTGTTTCGGGTCATTATCATGTTGAAACACCCATCGAAGTGGCATATTCCACTCTGCATAAGGTAACATTCTAGATTCTAAGATGTCCTTATACATGAATCTGTCCATAATTTCTGTTATTCTATGAAAGGGACCAAGACCTAATGCTGAGAAACATGTCCAGACCATGACGCTTCCTCCCCCATGTTTCACCGTTTTCCTACAGAAGCGTGGATTGAGTTGTTGTCCCTTCTCACGCCTCACACGGGAGAAGACATCAGAATTGAAGAGGTTGAACTTGGATTCGTCGCTAAATAAAACGGTCTTCCATTTAGCAACTGACCAGTCAAGATGGTTTTTAGCGAATTCAAGCCTAAATGATATATAAAACGATATATGTAAATAGTAAAATAATAATGTTTAAAAGTGTTGTTCGAGCAGTTTACCTTTTCCTTGCATGTCTTTTTGTGAGCAATGTTTTTTTAAAGGTGTATAGCTTTTTAGATTGAGTTCAATTGTCCGTCTGCGAACAGTGCTTGAGTTGACATTTAAGCCTAGCTCTTTTACAATTTCTTTTGACGAGATAAACGATTTTCTTTTTATCAATTGTTTAATTTGTAAGTCATCTCTAATGGTAGTTTTACGCGGCCTTCCACCAAAATTTACACTTTTCACACTACCCGTGTTTTTATATTTCGTAATCCATCTTGAAATTAAAGATTTGTTTATATTTAACGATTTGGCAATCTCTATTTGCGTTTTTCCAGAATAATATACCGAAATTACATTTGATTTAAATCTATTATCGTATTGATCACGCTGCATTTTAAATATTATTTTTTTAGACACAATTAAACCCAAAGGGAAGACGATCTATACTGATCTAATTGACACGAACATCAGAAAACAAAAACAACATCGGGAAATCCCCGTTATGTTTTGTTCTGACTGGGAATCGCAGCTGCGTTTTGAAAGTTGGTTAGATTTTGCACAGCCTTTTTTTTTGTGTATTTTGTTTTTTTCAAGAACAGTTAAAATACTGATGTACTTTTTTTATTGCAGAACTTTAAGCAACATGCTAACGTGTAAATTTAAAAAAAAGGAAAAAAAATCTTTATATTTTGATTGCAATTTTTCTTTTCATTCCGACATGGTTTGAGTTGCTTAAGTTTTGCACAGCACTGTACATAGATATACATACAAGCATGGGAGAGATAGACTTACAGATACACATACCAGACCACCCCCATCCTCTCTCTATCTTCTGAAAGGCGCGCTATCCTGAACAGCGCGGGCCCACAACTCCTTTTCTGTCGTATTCGCCTTCTCGCTACGCGGTCAAACATCATCGACAACGCAGAATCCAACAGCAACATCACAATGCTCGCAATCCGGGCAGCCAACAAATGAAAATCCCCAAAAACGAGCTCTGTTCATGTCAATAATCTCAACCGAGTATGTATTAGGAATGAAATTTTGACCATCTCGGGACAAAATCTCGCCAGAAATTTCATACTGAATGGAATCTGAGGAACCCAGTTCTGCGTACCTGGTATTTCACATTCCAATCGTAATGATTTGGTTAAATACTATACATACTATGTATGTATATATAGATATACACTCAAGTACGAGAGAGATAGACACGCAAGACCATCCGCCTTCCACTCTACCTCACAGCGCCTGTTAGACTCACGGTAATAAATACACAATTTTTGGTTGAGTTGATCCATTAAACATATTCATGTCAAAAATATTTCACGCCGAACGACCTAGGCGTACATTAGACCACGTTTATAATAAAAATCGCATGTTCGGGCTGGGGCCCCCAAAACAAAAATATCTAAGTACGCAGCATTTACTATCGATACTTTCATGGTAAATGCAGTGCGGAACTAATCGCACTCATTCCTCTTCTCTATACATTTCCTCGGGATATTCGCCAAGCTGAACGCGCGTACGAGCACACTTGCTTTCCTGTACAGTGAAATTTAGGCAGTCATTCATAACCCGAACGTCAAGACTTTGGAACACATTACCAGCCAAAGTGTTTCCCAACGAGTACAGCCGCCAGTGCTTCAAGAGCTTCTTATAACTCTTTACATTTTTCCAATACCTATACTGACATAACTGCATAGCATTATGACCCCCTTAGTTATTTTCGGTGCCTTAAAAAAAAAATAATAATTTATTATTTTTTTTAAGTTCGCGACTTCAGTTCAACTCTTACCTTTGGGTAAGCACCGCAATATTTTCTACAATGGCACTACATATCAAATCGGGCCTTGACCTTTAAAACTGTCTGTCTGTGCACTCTCTAACTAACTTTAGATCGCGTTAAGCTAGAAATTTAGAATACGTCATTCTTGGCAAAAAAGTTAGGTCAAGTTCTTTAATGGGCCAAATTCCTTCACCCCTTCTAACCTCTCTCATACAAAATGACATAATTTCGGACTTAGACAATAAACCGATTTTATCGAAAAGTATAAAAGCTATTTGAAATTTGGAACCTATTATTTTTATGATGATTTCATTCTGCGGTACAAAAATTATTCACTTCTTTCACCTCTTCGTATACAAACTGCAGTTTTTCATGAAATTCTCTAAGCCAATATTCTCAGTAAGTATAGAATTTATCGATCGCACTAAATATTTATTTAGAATTATTAGTAAGACCTAAAAAAAATTAGACGATTAGCTACACCACTTCTCTCCTCTCCCATGCAATATGACACAGTTTCACAACTTTATAAGAAGCCGATTTTCTTGAAAAGTATGAATGCTTCTGATCTGGAATATACGACATGTTAATTGAATGATGTTTATAGTTATTTCTAAAAAAGTCATTAAGAACTCCCAACTCCTTCTACTACCTCCCATACAAACTGGACAATTTCACTAAATCTAATACACTAATATTTTCAGTACCTATTCAATTTTTGAAGCCTAAATTTGGTACAAAACATTTCTATAGCTACTCTAGCATGATGTGAAGCAAATTAGTTCAATGCCCCTTCTACCACTCCCTGTACAAAATTTCTTAAATTGGTCACTTATTAAAACGGTCAACAACAACCATGTAAAATCATCTACACCACATCTTCTTGATGGGGACCGAATTATAGTCCATCCTGTTGAGAAAGCCAATCTTCTTGCAGCAAGTTTCGCACGAATCTCTAGGCTTCCAGCGACAAACCAGTCCCCCCGCTTGTAACACCATCTGGATTTCGTCTACCTGCGATTCTTTTTCGCACACGACTTATCTCGAGAATTCTCTGTGAGCTCAATGCTCAGAAATCTGCAGGTCTCGATGATATTTCCCCCTTAGTCCTTAAAAATTGTTTTTCTTTCTTGGCTTAACCGCTGCGCGATTTATTCCAGCTCTCTTACTCTTCTGGACATTTTCCGCGCACGTGGAAAGTGGCGAATAATCAGCCGATTCCCAAGAAAGGAAACAAAGCGTTACCCGCCAACTACCGCCCCATCGCCATTACTTCCGTTCTGTCGAAAGTAAAATAGTCCGCTATCTTGAAGATATCAAACTTATCAATTATTGCCGATACGGTTTCCGGTCCGGACGTTCTACAGGTGACCTAGTAAATCTGACTGATCGTAGGAACTCTCGAATCCATAAATTTGGCAAAGGTCAAGTTCTGGCGCTTGACATCGCTAAAGCGTTTGACAGAGTTTGGCACAAATGTCTCTTAGTGAAGCTCGAAGCAGTCGGCCTTAATAATAGCCTCGTAAAATGGATTGAGAGTTTCTTATATGACCGCACCATCTTCTTCTACTTCTTCTACAATGGCACTACAGCCCAAATCGAGCCTTGCCCTCCTGACCTTCAGGTTCCTTAACATTTTTTTTTCATTATTTATTGTGGGAGGGTTGTTAGACCTTCGCACAACCCTCATCTTCGAATTTTTCATTTTCGTAGATTGAGGTGACCAAAGTATACCCAAGCAGGCACGTGTGCTGGAATTATGCGTCGACCGGGATTTGAACTCACGACCTTCGCATTGTAGATCAACACGCTACCTACTAGGCTACACCCTAGCTATGAACGCACCACAGAAGTCGTATTGGATAGCGTCGCATCTTCCCCCTTTGCTATAGATTCCGGAGTCCCCAAGGCTCTGTTTTATCACCCACACTCTTTCTTATTTTTATCAATGACCTGTCGTCAACGCTCAATCCGATACATTGCTTTGCAGATGACAGTACCCTGGATAACATCTATGTATTCGACTCGATTACTAACGTTCACTGTGTCCCGGTAGCATCTAAAGGTGCCGAACTATTTGGATCATTCAACTCTGACCCGAACCTTAATTTTAGAATGGGGCAGGATAAATAGAGTTCCGACTAATTGGAGATGAAGCCAACGCGGTTTCTATAGACTCCGTAGAGCATCGCAGAAATGTCGGGGTACTAATCATTTACTACCGCAAATTTCATGGTAAATGCCTGTGAGAAACTTGCTAAACTTATTTCACCTCTCTACACATCTCCTAGAAATACTCTAGCTTCAAGCGCACACGTCTTTACTGTTAAGCTTCCAACTTCCCGTACAGTGATATATAGGAAGTCATTCATACCCCCAACTTCAATGCTTTGGAATACATTGCCAGAAGCTGTATTTCCATTGTCATACGACCTGCGACGTTTGAAACTCAACGTTCACCGGCATTTTAGGCTTTTCCCTCCTTTTAATGCCGTTTAAACATAACGCTTTTTTTTCTTCCTTACCGATATGACTGTAAATTGCATTAAAGGGTGACTCCCAAGTTGTGGTCGGCCATGTAAAAAAAAATCACAAAAATTTCTCTTTCATCTAGAATATCGCATGATTGGGCTTTACGCCCAACCGCAGTCCTGTCATGCTTTAATAATGATCCATTTTTGCAAATCTTAGACAACTTGTCTCCTCCATTTTTCTACTCTTGCAATAATCGTTCGGCTACACGCGCACTAGTACATGCTAAAGCCCATCTTCGGTCGCACTGTGATTCGTTCGTCAACCGTTCGATGCGAGTTTGAAATACATATATTACCACGGTACATATTTCCGAACGTCACTTTCGACTAAATTAGCCTAAGCCTCTATTCTCTTTTTTCATCCCACCTTACCGGTAATATGTCTATGCACAATAGGGTAATATCTCTAGTTCCGGTGTTACCTAAAAAATTGAATCGTATGGTGGTAGAGGTGAAAGGATCTTTCCAATTCTTGGCGGACTATCTTTAGAGCAAGTTTGTTTACCATTTTGGGAATCATAACTGGGTGTCAGTCCAGGTTAATGTCTGATGTACGACTTTATTCACATTTCGAATGATTCGATGATGATAATGCATTTAGAATTTTTATTTTTGTATTTTAAATTAGCTTGGTTTTTTTCAGAATTGTTCAAAACAAAAATAATGTCGTCTTATGTCCGTGCGCTTTATGATTTCGCCGGCGAATCTAATACTTCGGAATTGTCTATAGTGACTGGTGAAATTCTACTTGTAACACGCACAGATGTAGGCGAAGGATGGTGGGAAGGACAGAACTCGAAGAACCAAGTCGGTTTATTTCCAGCCGCCTATGTTGAAGTTATGTCTGCAGCAGAAGCAGCGCAACAAGCAAACGGTGGCGTAAATAAACCGGTAACTTCACCAACAACCCCTGTAACTCCACCCACTCCAGTGGGTGCTACTACCACTCAGGCCCGATACGATCAAACCTCAGACGATTGGAATGACGCACAAGAAGATTGGGAAGATGATTGGGATGAAGACAATGACACGTATTCAGAAATTGGCCCATCTTCGGCCGGACAGAATAGCACATCGAAACAGGCTCATCAAACGAATTATGCCAATATGAATTTGCCTCCAACGCCGGCAGATGATGCGATATCGTATACGTCAAGCAGTTCAACTGTGAATAATGCGAATACAGCAACTCTTAAAAAGTCTGGAATGTTTGCTAAATCTGGCGATTCGTATATTATGGGACTGACAACGACAGCTGTACCGGACGGAGATAAATCGTACATCCTACAAGTCGACAACACATACGTATGGCAACCCATCACTGAGCCTTACACAGTTCGCGTAGCTTCACCGAAAAAGGAGACAAAATTTAAGGGCATGAAAAGTTTCATTGCTTATCAATTAACTCCAAGCTTTAATAATATTGCGGTAGTTTACATTAATACAATTTCTGAGGTCCGATTTTATTTTTCATATTTGTATGTTTTGCTATAGGTATCGCGTCGTTACAAACATTTCGATTGGTTGCACGAGCGTTTGGTCGATAAGTTTTGTCTGATTCCGATTCCACCTTTACCCGATAAGCAAATTTCCGGTCGCTACGAAGAGCAGTTTATTGAGCATCGACGCGTCCAATTGCAGGAATTTATCGATTGGATGTGTCGTCATCCAGTATTGTCGAGGTGCGAAGTTTGGATGCATTTCCTTACGTGCACTGACGAGAAACGTTGGAAACAGGGTAAACGTACGGCCGAACGGGATACATTGGTTGGTGTCACGTATTGTGCAGCCATTTATCCTCCCGAAAAGCAGCTTTTACATTCTTTTGTTGATGGCCAGATGGAAAGCTGTTCGTCCTTTGTTCATCATATGGACGGGGCCGTTAAAACATTATTAACGATTGCTTCAGAGCAAACCAAACGTCATCAGATACAATCGAAGAAAGATTTCCAGCGGATTGGTGAAGGTCTATCGGAAATGGCCAGATCGTTAGAGATCGATGAACGTCGCGTTGCACCTGTGGCTGGAAATTCTTTATCCAGTAGTGTCGGAAAAACAGCAGGACTGTTTATCAGTATCGGACAAATGTATGGCGATCAGCCAAAATTCGATTGGATTCCATTTTCAGATCGATTGCATATTTACAGGTATGAATGGAGAAGTAAAAAAACAATTTTTTTTTCTCGATATTAACTCCTATCGTCCCTTTTCAGAGGAATTTTAGGAAGTTTTCCCGACATTTTATCAACACATAAGAGTGCAATACAAAAACGAAAAGATTGCCAACGATTGACGGCCGATCAACGAATGGGTAATGCTCAATTGGCCGAAGTTGGTCGTCGTACGGACATCGTTTCGTACGCAGTACTTGCCGAAATGTCGCATTTCCGAACTGAACGTGATCAGCATTTAAAACAGACGATACGAGAATTTATAGACGCTCAAATCCAATTCTATCAGAATGTTATAGTTAAATTGCAAGCGGCTCAAAGTCAATTCCAATAATTTAGAACCGATTTTCTTTTTTATACACATTTGCATATTATATAATTATCAATAATTTAGACGGAGTTTTCAAAGCATTATGATCCAAATTGGCAATCATATATAGAAATGATGGTCCACTTATTTTAGCTTTTTTTGTAATTGTATAAAGAAAAATGATTTCTATTCATAAAAATGAAAATAATTGTTACTGATTTATTACTATTTATCTAAGTTAAGTTTTAACCTACTTTCAACTATGCCTTATAACAAAAAGATTAATCGAGCGGTTCTGAATGGAAAAAAAAGAAATGTATAGCATGCAGATTGCTTTTCTATCAACTCATTTTTGAGAATGAATTTGTGATCGGATTGTAAATATATTAAAACATGATTATTGTAAACAAAATGCGTATTTTAATCATAGACCACTTTAGTTGCAAAATTGTTCCTAGAGGTAGGAAAAAATTACACAGAAAGATTTTTTAAGTATTTGATTTATGTGTATTTTTTATAGTGTATTTTACACAAGTGTATCTATTCGTTCGCCTTTGCTGTTGGGTCGGTTGGATGGCTTGGCATGGATTAATGGAAGTACAAGCATATTCATCAGTTTTCTGTAAGTTAGGAACGCAATTACATATTTTTCAAAGAACAAATATTTACTTAACATGCCTTGCATTTTATATAACATTAGTTCACAGCACGCTGTAAAGGTAAAAGAAGCCTTAAACTAAATACTCAACTATACAATTCTAACTGTTTTTACAATCATGTCTGAAAATGATGGAATGTATTTATATGTGATCCGAAAAATTCAAATAAACTTTAAAAACGTTACAAATTTAATAGAACCATTTATTTTTGAATTTCCTAACTTTATTTCGATATTTTCTCAATTCAGACATACTTTTCGCTGGTCCGGCATTCGGTGAGTATGGATACTCGTTTGTAGTTGAGGCATAAAACTCGCCTGTCGTTGCGAATTTTCTATTTTCCATGTAGCCCATTTTGAATTTTTTCGGCAAGAAGTATTGATCCTGTGCCGGACTGCACTGTTTCGGATTGATTTCAGCATAGAAATCGAAGTGAAATGCCGAATTATAAAATACTGGACACAAGCCATGTGATCCGCGTGGTGGAATTCCTGCTGCCATTTGTCGCCGGCCACAAAATCCCATATTCCAGTCTTGATGACAGTCACGATTTCGCGTTCCCTTATCGCGACTGGTATGAATGCATTGGACATTTTGTGCTGAATCTTTTGAATCGTGCTGCTCAAAAATATCGAAGCCGGGACCAGCATTGTCACAAACTGCAATATGTAATTCTAAGTTTCAATTGCTTGTTGAAATATAGAGCTTATCTCAAACCATCGATTTCGGCAATTTTCTGTTTACCATACAGGCGACCACCCTCCAGAGCAATCCTGCCGCCCAAACTGAAACCGAACATGTAGCCATTATTCGGTTCATAGCCTCTAGCTTCGAGTTCAAGCAATTTATTCGTCAAGAGTTGAGATAGATCGTCCGTTTCTTTAGTTAGTAATAAATAGTTTGGAGTTTGTGCTATATACGAATAATCCATGCAGATGAGACATCCTTGACGAAATTTTTTTAAATCTGCGAATTATTCCGAGCAAATTTCTCTTAGTAGGCTTAACCGAATTATTTATTTTTTCACTTACTTCTCGCCAATTCAATGACCCATTGCGTCGTACAGCTTTCTCGCCATCCATGGATAATAATCGCGTATTTGCTTTCACTCGTAACGTTTGTGTTTTCACATTTCCTGCAATTAATTTGAAATCGATCGGTTGTTATTAGGGTTTGCATTAAAATCTAGACAGGCGCATTCTTAACACACATCCTTACATTATGTTTCAGTAGTTCTATGAATGAGGCTGTCTAAATTTAGTATCATTCTTCTTTGTATATTAATGAGCAAAACAAAAATGCAATTTTAATTTAATAAATAATAAGAAAAAAATTTTCTGTTTTGGTACTTTAAAAAAAATATGATAGATATGGAAATATCTATATCTAATAAATTCTTGTTACTTTTTCTAAACTACTCAAGATAAAAATATGTATGTACTTTTAAATTTTAGAGGACCGTTGAAATATTTCTAGAATAGTCAAGAGGCCTCCGTACCTGCTCCAGAAGTTCAAGAAAATCTATTTTAATTTCATTAGTTGATAGTATATATATTTAGTTTTTAAGGTCAAAAATTCGTGTGTAAAAGAATTTTTCCATGCATAGCTTAATTTTGGAAATACAAGCTAATAGAATTTTATTTTCGAAGCCACGCACACACATAATTTTTTTTGATGGATGTACAATATTTTTCTTGAAACAATATATTTCGAATTCGACACCATGATTTCTTGAGAACGGCTCAACAAAATGCTTTGCAATTTAGACTATAGTTACTCCATGGGACACTAGAGGTGCTTTACCATAGTTCTACAAATGTGAAGCCCGATATTTGGAGCGAAATTTAACAAAGTGTCGACCTTTTGGTACGTTTTGACATCGAAATCGGTGCGCGATTTCTGATATTTAACTAAAAAGTCACAAACAAAAATTTTGAAGGAAGAATTTATCTTGGGGTGGATGAAATTGGCAAAAGAAAACCACTAAACTCACCACTCTACGAATGTCGATTGTGACATTTCTGCCAGAATCTGATACAGTATGTCTCCTTACTGCATGGAGTGACTCTAATTTAGACAAGCTACGAAAATCTATTTTCAATTTTGAAATTCCCCACTATTTCAAGCGATTTCTCTCTCTGTCGCTAGAATTTTTTCTGGGCCGGATTACGTCCGGCCAATACAGTTTCGGCGCCTATTAACTCATTTAAAAAATAATATAAACACCTATAGTGCATATTTATTTATTTATTTATCATAACAAGATATTTAGTTACATAATAATTAACTTGTATTTTTTAATTTAATTTAATTTAGTTTAATTTAATGTAACTTAAAACAATTTAACTTACGTAACTTAATCTAAACTAGTAAGATGGGCACTGGTAGAAGGATGGTCATACAGAGCTTGGGATACTTTATAAAACAAAGCGCAGTCTTAGTTTGTATGTCAATTTACTCATTGAACTCTTTGGCTCTTCTCTCTATAAATCTAAGAAGTCTATTGGCTTTTGAGATTAATCGCTTGTAGTGAGATTTAAAGCACAGTTTCTTGTCGAGTAGAATGCCGAGGTCCTCAATTTGATCTACACGATGTAGTTGAGATCCATGTATGTAGGTATGTGGATCTTTTATGTGAGAAGCATATCACGTGGCATTTACCGACATTAAACTCTAACTTTTTCTGACTGCACCACTCATCTAGTGCCATAAGCTTGGATTGCAAGAATGCGGCATCAGCGGGTGAGGTAATAATATGATATATTTTCAGATCATCAGCGTACAATAGATGCGGGGCATTTTTTAATACTTCAGATAGATCTGAGATGAAAATATTAAATAAGAGAAGTCTCAAGTGACTTCCTTGGGGTACCCCAGAGGACATTACTATTTCCTTGGAAATAGAGCCTAGGAACTTGACAAATTGAGTTCTATTACTAAGATAGGATTTAATCCAGTCAAGAAGGGATCCTGTAACACCAATTTTTTTTAATTTTAAAATCAGGATGTTGTGATCAACTCGGTCGAAGGCTTTGCTAAAGTCAGTGTATACTGCGTCAATTTGATGCCCATTTTCCAGTGCGCAGAGTGTATCAGATACTAGAATCATGAGGTTAGGCATGGTTGAGCGCCCTTTTCTAAAAGCGTGCTGCTGGTCATTAAGAATAGGGTTGATTATTTTGGTTAATTTGTTGCAGATAATTTTTCGAATAATTCGGTAGAATAGCCATACCTCTATAGTTCTTCACATTTCGTTTGCCACCATTCTTATGGATGGGTGTGAGATGCGAAGATTTCCAAGCCGATGGGAATACCCCCAATGAGAGTGACTTGTTAAAGAGCCAGTATAGAGGTGTTGAAAGCTGAAGGGCACACTTCGATAAAAATAAGGGGGGAATAAGATCAGGACCTGGAACTTTTTTGACATCAATAGTTATAAGAGTATCAAGCACCTCCTCAATGGTTAATGAAATATTTTCAACGAGTGGAGGAATCAAAATGCTGGGCTCGATTTCGGTCGAAACCGACTGGGCTCCAAAAACGTCGCGAAAACGGTCAGAAACATATCGCAGATATCATGCTTGCAAGAAGATTGCGTGATTCCATTGGCATATAATGTTATTTTTATTATTATCTAATTAAAACATGGAAAAATGTGTCATGTTCTAAAATGTTTCCTACATGTTACCGCCTCCCTGCATTTAGAATGCAACGAGCGAACATGTGACTCTAAGTTCGAACGGCTATGTGCAAGCAAGCACACGTCATCAGCATAATCAAGGTGGCTTAAGATGTTAAATAGTCTCCATTGAAAAGCTTCACCTTCCCTACCTTCCAGTGCAGCTTTCAAGATGTCATTTATTGCCACCAGAAACAGGGCTGGTGATAATATGAAGCCTTGTTTGATACCCGTTTGCACAGTAAAGCTCTCGGACAGCTCTCCTCTGTGTAAGACGGATTCTTTAATCATAGCTATGACCTTATCTGGAATATCTCTCCTACGCAATGCATTCCATATGTAATCTTACTTAACGCTGTCGAAAGCCTTCTCGAAGTCCACAAACATGAAGTGTAGTGATGAATTCATTTCGGCGGACTGCTCCAATATTATACGTTGGGTGTTCGTGTGGTCAGTACAAGACGACCCTTTATGAAATCCAGCCTAATAAACTTCGAATGTGCTCTCCACGACATCACCAATCATATTGAGAATTACCTTAGCCATGATTTTCGATACGGCGGTAAGTAGATATATACCTCTCCAATTGCCACAATCCCGAAGGTCACCCATCTTTGGAATTTTCACAATGACGCCCTCCTTCAATTCAGTCGGATATCTTTTTTCATTCCACACCTCAGTAAAGAGTGGAAGGAGTATATTGGCTGTTATTTCCGGGACCGCTTTGAAGAGTTCGGTTGATAGTCCGTCTATACCTGGGACTTTGCTTCCTGCCATTGACCGAATGGCGGAAACTATCTCTTCCTTATCTGAGGGATCGTCCTTAATAGAGAATTGTTGCGGTTGGATGTCTGGAAGTTGTTCTGTTTCCGGAATATCTTCCTCTGACAAGATGTTTAAAATATCAGAGAAGTATTCCTTCCATCGTCGCAACTGGTGTTCACTCATATTAAGGAGAGTTCCGTTGACATCTCTCACCAGGTGGTTGGCGGTGAAATTCCTGTTCGTCAACTGTTTTATAATTTTAAATAGTGATCCCATATTCCCAAGGTAGGCCGCAGATTCTGCCTTGTTGGCCAGATCTTCTATGGACTTTCTCTTGTCGCGTCTAACAGCCTTTTTAAGCTGTATATGAGCATCGCGGTATTTCTGGCTCAAGTCGGGTGCTGCCAATTTGGCTTTTTTTTCGATCGCAACATCCAGGGTTTCCCACCGCTTTGCACATATCCCACAGATTCTTCAGCACTAGTTAGAATCGTGTTTCTGGTTGCCTCCCAATTGGTGTCCAGTATACGCATTTCATATTCGCCCAATGTGCATGACTTTTAGCGTAGAATGGCGGTGTACTCGCGCTTTTTGTTGGGGTCTCTAAGTCTATCCACATTAAGCTTGCGCACAGCAGGCAACCATCAAGTGGTGATCGCTTCCCACGTCAGTTCCACGCTTCGCTCGCAAATCGAGGAGACATCTTCTCCATTGGCGACTTATAGCGAAATGGTCGATCTGGTTCTGAGTAACACCATCAGGAAAAATCCAAGATGTTTTATGGTGACTCTTGTGTGGAAAAAAGGTCCCTCCGATGACCATTTGCCGAGTACTACAAATCCCCACAAATAATTCGCCGTTTTCGGGTCTCTTAATGTAAGGTCGTGACGTGTCGTCCTAAGCGCCGCCATACTTTCCCGTGATGTGTTCTAGTCCAGTGTTGTCAGAGCCAATCTGGGCGTTCATATCTCCTAAGATGATAATAATATCACCTCTTGGAACACGCTCGAAGGTGGCACTTAGGTGTCTATAAAACTCCTCTTTGTTATCAGGTGTTGGGGTATTAGTTGGTGCGTAACACTGTAGAATTGTGACGTTTTTGATACTAGTTCTAAGCCTGACGACGATAATCCTATCCGAGATTGGTTTCCAGTTGATGAGACTCTTTCTCGGTCTCGATGTAAGGACGACCGCAACGCCATAGTTGGCGTCACTCTCAGGACAAATGTACAGAATAGTGTTTCCGCTCGGGGTTCGTTCTTATCCTAATTCTGTCCACCTGACCTCGCTTAAGCCCAAGATTCGGATGTTACAATGCTTCATTTCATGGTCGATCACTCATTGGCGGTGACCTCAGCTCTTCTCCCGTCATTCAATGTTCGAACGTTCCATAAGCCAATCGTAGTCCGTTTTCGAATGCCAAAAGTCTTTACCGTAGAATTCGTCCATATCCGAGGAGCTGTATCCGTTTCTTGTATCATTTAGGATTTAAGATCACGGGTGATAAGCCCATGATCTAGCGATTGTCGATTTGCCATTTTTAGGGCAAGCAGGGCTGGCTGTGGGTGAATTCTACTGCCCCATCCCAAAGGGGGATGCTCATTCTATAACTATCCCCCTGCGGGTAAGTCCCTGTAGAAGGCATTAACAGGAATTTGATTGATTCCAAAAAAAAACATTGGCTAATCTAGAGCTCCAACTTGTTAAAGTACTAAATGCAACGATTATAACATTAATAACTTTTATTAAATTAAACTAAATTATATGATTCTTTTTCAGGAAACGTGCAGCTGAATCGGCTGAATAAAAATAAAACAATATCGTTCGTGCTATGTAAAACAGATCCACGTACGACAAACCAATATTCAGCCGACGATTTTTTGCAAGAAAATTCTTAAGGTGCGTTTATACCAAATGCGCAAAGCCGTGCCGGAAAACTGGTAATAATGTCAATGCTTGCACTATGCGTCGCGCACGACCGAGCATGCTCACAATGCTCCAAGTTCCATTAACAGCAAAAATTGTCGCGTGCTTAGCTTGTTTAGTTTGAGCTATAGTTACTCCATGGGATACTAGAGCCGCCTTACCACAGTTTGAAGCTTGATATTTGAAACAAAATTTAAAGAAAGTATCGACCTTTTTTTTGGTACGTACGCAGTTTTTAATCTATACATAGTAATATAATTGTAGTGTCTGTCTGTAATTTGCTTATAAATGGCTATAAGTTAGTTTTTCGAGTTATTTTAGCACTAACTAAGCATAAAAACACATTTTTGAAATTTTTGTCTGTCTGTCTGTCTGTCTGTCTGTCTGTCCGACCGCTTTTCACGCACAAACGGCTGAACCGATTGTAATGAAACTTGCACAGTTTGTTAGGTGTCCATCGGAATGAAATCTGCACTTGGTTTCATTTCACTCCCCTCACGCCTTCTACCCCCTCCCATACAAAGTGACTCATTTTCAAAATATATATTAATCAAATTTTCTTGGAAACCATAAAAGCTATTAATTTGAAATTTGGAACATATTATTTCTATTATAAATGCAGTCTTTTGGTCTACAAATTGTTTGAGTTTCCTCACTCCTTTCACCACCTCCCATACAAACTACACTTTTTCATGAATTACTTTACACCAAATTTCTCAGTACGTGTAACTTCCATCGAGCTAAAATGTTGTAATAAATCCTTAATTAATATTATTATTAATATCAGGAAAAAATTAACCGATTAGCTTCACTCCTTCTACCCCCTCCCATACAATGTGACACAGTTCCACGACTTCACAAGAATTTGATTTTCTTGAAAAGTTTGAATGTTACTGATCTGAAATTTCGAATATATCAATTGCATGGTGATTATAGTTGTTTTTCAAAAAATCACCAGAAACCCCCTTCTCCTTCCACCACCTACCATATAAACCGCAATTTTTCATGAAATACTCTAAACGAATTTTCTCAGTACATTTAAATTTCATCGAGGTAAAAATTTGAATTTAATCCTTTATTAGCATTATTAGTAATATGGAAAAAACTTAACCGAGTAGCTTCACTCCTTCTTCCCCCTCCCATACAATGAGACACATTCCGTGACTATACAATAATTCGATTTTCTTAAAAAGTATGAATGATACAGATCTGAAATTTAAACTATATCAATTGCATGATAGTTATAGTTGTTTCTCGAAAAATTACAGAAAACCCCCCTCTCCTTCTACCACCTCCCATACAAATTGCACAATTTCATTAAATTCAATGCACTGTTTCTCAGTACCTACTCAATTTTTGAAGCTTAAATTTGGTACAAAACCTTTTTGTAGCTACTCTAGCAAGATGTGAAGCAAATTAGTTCAATGCTGTCACCCCTTCTACCACTCCCTATACAAAATTTCTTAACTCCGCAAAAATTTCGATTTCATCTGTACATAGTATCGTATGATTGGGCTTTACGCACAATCGTAGTCCTGTTATGTTTTTAAGCTTAATGTTATTTTATTTGTTTTTTTTTTAAATAAAACCAGCTACAATTATTCACATGTCCTTAACGCTTTTCAACACGTACATATATGATCTCGAATCACGGGTTTGATTTGATCACGAGCCTGTCCCATAAAAATGGGAGTATCATGCTTTCATTCTTAATAATTTATGGTTCTGATTCCAACAATATACAAACTATTTTCTTCAAAGAGCCATTAAAGTAAGCAGATTATAATATAAATAAATATAATGTATTACTAACTACACTCTCGGAAATTGCTTATTACTGCTATTTTTACGCGGACGAAGTCGCGGGCGTTTGCTAGTACTTAAATAAAAAGTCATAATCAACAATTTTGAAGAAAAAATTTATCTTAGGGTGCATGAAATTGGCAAAAGAAAACCACTAAACTCACCACTCCTTGAATGGTGAATTAGTGAAGGTAAAATTGCAGGTGTCGATTGTGACATTATTGCCAGACTCTGATACAGTGTGTCTCCTTCTTGCATGGAGTTACTCTAGTTTGAACGATGCCGTGCAGTCAGATTTGATCCATGCAACAAGCATGTTTGTCATGTGGAATAAGCAAAAATTATCGGCGAAAGGAAACGACTTGTAATCCTAGCCATGAAAAATACAATATCAGAAATAATTAAATAGATACGAAGGATAACATTTCAACTGACGTTTGCAAACTCGAGCAATCGAAACGCGCCAGAAAAGTTGGAGCTTCGCGAGCATGTTCGTAGATCTCATTCGGTCTGGGTGGGCATGTTTAAATCAATGGCTCGTCTCAGGCATGCTCGGCTCTGCGTATTTGGTGTAAACGCACCTTTATACGTAACAATACGTTACGAGCAATATGTATTTTAAAAAAAACTTCGTTTCTATTAACATTTTTTTATACCATGGGGTGTAGGAAGAGGTGTAGAATTTGTTTCCAAGACCCAATCATGCTCTGCTGGTGGTCCGCCGGCCGCAGTTCTTGAGTCAATTGGACCTTACGTACAGCGGCCGATAAAAGTCTACATACGGCCCCTATTTTCGCTGCTTGACGAGCCCAACAGCACAATTTGAAAAAGTAATGATGTACTATTGTTTAGCCGATTTCGCGTCTCGCGAGAGAAGTTAATAAGAGTGCTGATGTATTCGACTTCTCTATTGATAAGATGTTCTTAAAGCGTAGACTTAATGCTGGTTGATACTAATTTTTTTTTTGTCAATTTTTTGTTATTTTTATTTACCTATGCACTTGGTGTAGGGATGTTCTTGTTTGTTTCGTCTCTTCACTAAATGATGAGCCAGAGGATAATTCGATTTCCATCTTTTGAATTTGGAACCGATTTATGGCATTTCCTTGCATTAAGGAATTCTGATAGTGATAATCTATTTTTATTGACATGTAACAAAAAATTGTTTTCTTCAATATAAACTTAACAATCTATTCATAAAAAAACTAACTAAAACTAACTTGACAAAAGTCCACGTACGATCATGAGATCCACCAAAAGCTTCATTAAGGAATTCACATTGCATTTCAAAACTTAATATTAATATTTTGTTGGCCTACCGTGGGCATCTACAACTGCCTGTAAGCGTCTTGGCATTGATGCGACCAAATTTTTTAACTCGTTAGGCGTTATTTGACCCCATTCCTCAATGAGCTTCTCTTTTAGCATTGTAGCACTTCTAATGTCGTGTTTTCTTATTTTTCGATCCAGAAGCTCCCAAACGTGCTCAATGACATTCAAGTACAGACTTTGTGGCGGTGTATTGAGCTTTCTTGGAGCATAATATAGCAGCCAGTCCTTCACGATTTGGGCGGTGTGCTTGGGATCGTTGTATTATTGGAATATCCAGGTTTCATCAAGGTTCAACTTATCGACCGATTCCCTAAAATTGTATTGCAAGATGGTTTTGTAGAGATGGCGATCCATGACACCATCAATGAACACCAAATTTCCTACACCCGACGGTGAAGTAGATGATTTTTGGCAAATTCTAAGCGAAGTTTTTTTCGCTTATAAGGGGTTTTTTTGAATGGTGTTCTGCTGTGATAACCTTTATTATTTAATGTTCTTTGAACTTTTCTTGGATGCACCGTGATTCCTGTTCGATTTGCTATGTTCTCCGCCAATTTTGTGGCATGCGCCTTTGGGTTTTGGTTCGCTTCTTTCAAAATAAAGAAGACATCTCTGCGAACCAACTTTTTCGGTCCACCACGGCGCGGTTTATTTTCAACAGAGAACCTGCTTTTGTAGTTGTTGCATTTGGTTTGATTTGTCGATTTACTTAAAATTCAACAATTTGGCTATTTCTCCGAAAGATTTTCTTTCGTTTCGTACTTCTGATGAGATTTCCTTCCGAGAAGCCATCGTCACAGCTGCGGTCGTATCGAAACTGCCCAAACTGTAGCCTAATGCGAAGCGCAAGACTTGATAAACGGTACTTCCCGTTTTAAAACAGAACCGCACAGTATCATAAAGAATGATTTACCTAGCCGTATGTAGACTTTTGTCAATGCATTTTTATACTCTAGATGGAATCTGAGAGTATTATAAGTTTGCTCTAAAGTTTGTAACGCCAAGAAATAAGGCGCGGAGAAAAAAATTAATGATACAGAAGTTAATATTCATCATCAATGGCGCGACAGCCCAAATTGGGCCCTGGCCTCCTGAAGTCGTCGCCTCCAATCGTCTCGATCCAAAGACCGCGTCCTCCAGCTGCTAATTTTTAGAATGGCTTTGCTGTCTTCATCAACCGAGTCTTCCCATCACTTGCGTGGTTTGCCTACTGGCCGGTTACCAGTCGCTTTGCCTTTAAGAGCACGTTTGGGGATTCTTCTGTCTTCCATTCGCTCTACATGGCCAGCCCACTGCAGTTTACGTAACTTGATGAACGTTGAAGCTTCTGGCTCGTCGTAGAGTTGATACAACTCATGGTTGTATCTTATTCGCCATTCCGTTCCTTCCTTCACAGGTCCCAAAATTCTTCGGAGGACCTTTCTTTCGAATGCGTTAACTGCTTTTTCGGAATTTCGCGTTAATGTCCACGTCTCGCTGCCATAACAAAGCACAGGTCGTATAATAGTTTTATAAATCCGCAGCTTATTGTTCCTGTGCACTTTCTTGGATTTCATTATTGGAAGTACCGAATAATACGTCTTATTTGCTAGTATTATCCGTCGTTTGATTTCGTCTGTTTCATTACCGTCCTTTGCTAGATTAGCCCCAAGATATATGAAGTTGTCCACACTCTCCAAATTATATTCCGCAATTGTTATGTTTTGTCTGATTGGCGTTCTCCTTCTTGTTTGCGTCATTACTTTTGTTTTGTTTTCATTAGAAGTTAATATTATCACTCAAAAATCTCAAAACCGGATGTCCGTCTGTCCGTCTGTCCGTCCGTCTGTTCGCTCTCTAGCTTGAGAACGCGTTGAGCTAGAAAGCTCAAATTTCGTACACGTCGTTTCTGACAAAAAAGTAAGGTCAAGTTCGTGAACGGGCCAAATCGCTCCACCCCTTCTACCCCCTCCCATACAAAATGACACAAATGCGCAATTTGACAATAAACGGATTTGCTCGAAACGTATAAAAGCTACTGGCCTGAAATTTGGAATATATTACTTTTATGATAATATAAATCTACCGTAAAAAAATTATGCGTGTCCTCCCCCTCCTTCTACCACCTCCCATACAAACTGTACTTGTCATGAATTACTCTAAGCCAATTTACACAGTGCGTATAAAATTTACCGGGCTGAAATTGTGCACCAAATATTTATTTAAAATTGTTAGTAAGGCCAATAAAAATTAGACGACTAGCTTCACCCCTTCTACCCTCTCCCATACAAAATGACACAATTGCGCAATTTAACAATAAACGGATTTGCTCAAAAAGTATAAAAGCTATTGACCTGAAATTTGGAATATATTACTTTTATGATAATATCAATCTACCGTAAAAAAATTATGCGTGTCCTCCCCTTCCTTCTACCACCTCCCATACAAACTGTACTTGTCATGAATTACTCTAAGCCAATTTACACAGTGCGTATAAAATTTACCGGGCTGAAATTGTGCACCAAATATTTATTTAAAATTGTTAGTAAGGCCAAAAAAAAATTAGACGATTAGCTTTACCCCTTCTACCCGCTCCCATACAAAATGACACAATTTCGCAATTTGATATTAAATGGATTTACTCAAAAAGTATAAAAGCTATTAATCTGAATTTTGGGATATATTACTTTTATAATAATCTAAATCTACAGTAGAAAAATTATTTGCGTCCTCCCTCTCCTTCCACCCCCTCCCATACAAACTACATTTTTTCATGAAATGCTCTAAGACGATTTTCTCAGAACATATAACATTTATTGAGCTCATATTTTGTAATAAATACTTAATTAGTATTATCACTAAGATCAGAAAAAAATATTTGATTAGCTTCATTGCTTCTACCCCCTCCCATACAATATGAAAACAGTTTCACAACTTGACAAAAAATCTATTTTCTTGAAAAGTATGAATGTTACTGGTCTAAAATTTAAGAGATGTCAATTTTATGATATTCTTAGTTATTTCTGAAAAAATCACTAAAATCCCCCCACTCTATCTACCACCTCCCATACAAACTGCACATTTTCACTAAATCTAACACACTAATTTTCTCAGCTCATATTCAATTTTTGGAGTAAGCATTTTGTATAAATTATTTTTATAGCTACTTTAGCATGATGGGGAAAAAATTAGTTCAATGCTATCACCCCTTCTAACACTCCCCATACAAAATTTCTTGGGATCACAAAAAATTCTATTTCATCTAGAGTATCGTAAGATTGCGCTTTACGCGTAATCGTAGCCCTGTTATGTTTTTAATGTATGTTAATGTATGAATAACTTGTAAAGTTTATATTGGAGAAAAGATTTTTTTCTTAGAACAACTGCATCATTATTTTTTTAATCGTGTCATGGGTCTCGTCAAGCAGCGAAAATAGGGGTCGTAGACTTTTGTCGGTCACTGTATGTAGAGCCAAACCTCTCGTCAATATTCGCTACAGTGTGGACGTGGAGAGGTCAAGTTCTTGAGCACGGTGACAAATGGAGGTATTTAGGTCGATTTCAATACTGTCCTTCATTGCAGCGATGTTTTCGGTCGAACGTACGGAGCGAAGTTGTTTCGGTGTCTTCACATCTTGCACTGAACCAGTCTCTTGGAATTTTTCGAGAATGTTATGTACACACGTCTCAGAAGGCACAAAATTACGATCAAAATTTACTCGAATTTCGCGCATCGCAACTGCGATTGAACGCGAATTTTCGTAATAAAATTCAACGACTGTATAGGGTTAAGGTCCGGTGATTGTGGGGGAGTTTTGATTACTTTGGGACATTCGCGAACATTATATATTATAAAATTGAAAGCTTTGCAGAATTCGTAATTTTTCTGCAGAATTTGATTTGAAACTTGATTTCAACAAGCTTAGATATCTATTTTTATCCATAATGCCATCAATAAATTCCAAGCTCCCACCACCTGATGACGACATACAGCCCCGAATCATAACCAAACCTCCGCCCTGTTTATTATATAGTAGGACAAAGATTTTCTTTTTTCCAGTTCGGTATTGGGCTTACGCCATACCATAGTGTGATCATCTGAACGAAAGACATTAAATTTGCTTTCATCTGCAAAAATAACCTGGTTCCTTATTTAAGTACAATTTAGCAAACTCTACTTTTTTTTTCTTTTTTACGGTACTATAACTACTATAAGCTTTTTCCGTGCTGCTCGACTTTTATATACATTTAATCTCAAACAGCGGCGAACAGTTTCTGGGTGCACGTCTTAGTCCACACTCTCATATAGGGAAGTTGCTATTTTCTGTGCACTAATTCGAAGATTTTCTTTGATTTGCCGAAAAATCCAACAACGATCATGGTATGTTAATTTACTGGGTCGCCCAGGATTTGACGTAGACTCAATCCGATTCTCGCTCTTAAAACGACGAATAATATTCCCGACAGTACTCTTCGGTATGACGATAAATGACCAATTAATTCTGATCGAATGACGTATTTTTGCTTTTTCGACCCATGACCTCTAAAAATAAACTGCCAACAAGTCGGGCGAAACTTTATTATTCTTGGGACATGTTGCGGATGCGTGGAAAGTCAATATGCAGGTTAAAGTGGTTAGGGAAGACTAAGTGAAAGGGGGTTCTTGGGCAGGGCAGAAACATTCAAAAGCTTCAGTATATATAATCAATATTTCGTTCGTTTATTTATGTAAGTTTGAGTTTTTTGAGGGGAGGGGTGAGGGTTGATAGTAAGGGTGGGTGGATGTTAATAGTTTTTTAATTGATTGCTTGAATCGCGTCCAATATTCTCTGTATAGAATGTCAGTGTCATAGACGAAGTTGCATAGAATTTTCATAAGATTCTGTGTATTTTACAAGCACGAAACCAAGCATTTGTATTGGAGGGGGTAGAGGAGGTAAAAGAATCGTAAAAACTGTGACGCAATTTTATTTCCTTTCTCTTGTAGTGTGCTCGTACAAAATATCAAGTTAGTAGCTTTTAATTTGTTTGTTATTAGTTGATTTAATGAAATTAATCGAAATCATACTTTTGTATGGGAGGGGGTAGAAGGGCAAGTGCGATTTCAAAACTTTTAAAGTAATTTCATTTCAACTATTTTTATAAGTTTTTATGCAAAATTTTAAATTGATTGCTTTTAATAGTTAGGTGATAATTAATTTCTTAAAAATGGTCGAAAAAATAATTTTGTATGGGAGGGGGTAGAAGTTTTGAAAGTTTTCGACCAGTTAATTTTTCATACTTTTAGGGATTTTTTTTAAATGCATTTCCCAAATTTTCAAGTTTCTACCTTAAAATTACATCCAAAAATTTTCAGTTTACGTGTTTTTTTCGTTGCACATGAAACACCTTGTGCCCGTTAGACCGGGGTGGTCGGTTCGTAACAATTGTGGATCAAATTATTATTTTTTTTTCTATGTATATCAAATAGATGTATCCACGTGCAAAATTTAAAGTTTCTATCTTTGACCAGAGTCCTAAAAAAATCACTCAAAATTTTCAACACTTTAGCTTACCACCTCCCCCCTAACTTCAAATTTTTATCAAAATTATAAATTATATAGTTCTATAATCTGACGAATTTTTGATTCGATATCTGTACTCAATTTTGAGATATAACGATTTCTAATTTTGAAAAGTGCACCATTTTTGAAATGCTCCCCATTTCCCCCCACTACTATAATGACCAAATTTTATATTTTTCTTGTATTTCGCTAGTATAGCTTAGTATATGTTTTAAATTTCAATTACATAGCTTAAGAGATAGTTGAGATATTAATTCTTAAGTGTTTTTCTTTGCACCCCCTGACCCTCCCCCTTACAATAATTAGCCTATTTCTAAGATGATTGTGGTGGATCCGTATGCCACCTTAATGGTCCCAAAATATGAATTTTTTATGGTAAGTAGTTTCGAAGATATAACCATTTCAAAAAAAGATTTGGCCGACAATTTGTTTTTAGCCCCCCCTTTTCGGACGCCAATGGGTAAAAAAATTAAATTATTTTTGGAGTTTGTCCCACAACCCTCTCTATACGCATGCTGATTTTCATCATCCTATCTGCATTCGTGGTGAAGATATTAGCAAGTGTATTTTTTGACTTTTTCCACCCCCCCCCCCCGCCTCCCCTTCCACCTGACACTCCCCAAAATTTGGATAATGGAGCTCACTTACCAAATTAACAATCCACCCAAAAACCAACCTTCTACCTTTAACGGTCTTGGAGGTACGAGTCCATATGTACGGCGTACGGCGGGACGGATTTCTTTTTTTTGCTTTTTTAGGCTAATTTAGTCATGAAACGGGAAAAAAACAAAATTTCAGGGTAGCAAATTTTTTTTTTTTTGTGTCGATCACAATACTTTATTATTAGAATAATAAAGTAAATGTATGTATTGAAATAAAAAACTAATATTTGTATTTTAGAAATTACCAAAAAAAAAATTTATTATTATTTAAAACGCAACTATTAAATTTCCACTATAATAACAAGCTGATTGGATTGGATTTTGTGACCATCAATTTTGAATGATGACGTTAAACTAATCTGTATTGTGTTATGAACGTGCAAAGATGACGGTGCATTCTGAATGGTATAACTGCAAGCATTGTGAATTGAGTTGAAACAATTTTATATTTCGTTCATTCTCAGCAATTGTGGCAACATAATAATTTTATTTGCTTCGACTCAATAATTATGTGAGTAACTGTACATATACCCCTCATTAGAAATTTAGGTCACCAAACTGAACGTTAGTTTTCGGCGATAACCAAAAATGCAATTTTATTTTTAGTAATTTCTATATTAATTATAATCAGGAGAAATTTCGTTTTCTAATTTATCGAATTTATCTCTGATACGTGTTTACTGAAAGATGTGGCTCCATATTTTCATACTAGTCATCAGAAGTGGCAATGCTATGAAGTGAAAGGTGCAATGTAATTTGACACGACTATTTAATTTTATTTGCCAAAACATCATATCAGGAAATAAGATGTTTTCTAACTTATTTTTCGTTTTTTTATGTCTATACATACATATATCAGTGTTAAGGTTCAGCCTTGCTTGCAACCCTCAATTCTTACAAAGTAATTATACTTTATAAATATTTTTTAATTTGCATTTATGTGATCTAAAATTCATTCATAACGGAACTACGATTACGGCTAAACCGCAATTATCCCATACTCTAGTTAAAATGGGATTTTCGGGACTTTAGAAAATTATTATATTTTGTATGAGAGGTGGTAAAAGGTGTGTTTCGTATCATAATACAGTTGCTACCAAAATAATTTTGAAAAGGTTTGAGCTTTATAACTTTAATAGGTACTGGAAATTGTATACATTTTTATGGGAGGGGGTAGAAGGATTATTTTTTGGTTTTCCTCATAATGCTACTAAAATATATTGTACTGGGGTGATGGAAAGGATTCTAATAATTTTCACACGGAAGACCACAATTGTCATTAAAACATTACACCATTGTACCACTACACAGAGCATCAGCCAAATATCAATAAGAATCCCATGTTATTTTTGGATTCTTTGGGGTCTAGAGAAACTTTTTCACGAAGAAACACATCCCCACCAAATCTTTTTTTGGTTTTTTTGCTATGAGCTGTCAAAGTTTCATAGATGATTAACGACGGTTTCAATTTTTTTTTTTTCCGAAAACCGTGCACATTTCAATCTTCATGTCTGAGGATCGATTATAGAGGAAACTCTAATCATTAATTTTGTCTTGCGGGTCAAGCTCCAATCTTGTCGCCTTACTATGAATTTTGCCAATTTCAAAATTCATCAAAACTCGACATGTTCACGCACAAAAAACAATTTGACGCCGATAAAACTTCACAAATCTAATGATGGGGAGTTGTTGATAGATGCCTAAGTTTACCATGCGACGTTTCTGATCCGTCATTGTTGATCAGCATTTACTGCTGGCGCCATCTATTAGGAAACGGCGGATTTCAGTTTGTACTCCCGATATTAAATTCAGATCAATAACATCTCTACTTTTCGAGAGTAACAACATAGTGCAAAGTTGCATAAATGTGTCATTTTTAATGGGAGGTGGAGGTATTTGACCCTTTCACGTACTTCACCTTATTTTCTCGATAAATACTTATAACGTGTACAAAATTTCAACTTTCTAGCTCAATGCTTCCTTAAACTATAGTACTTATGGGCAAAGGAACGAACAGACATCCGGTTTCGTTTTGTTCAATCTGCTTTTATCTCCGAGTCATGTTTTTAAGCGTTACAGAATTCTTTTGACTAATATTATAATACTTTGAGATGTCATCTAGAGTATACAAATTCAAATTAATTTTTGAGCAAGAATTGAATTTATACTATAGAAAACATGAATTAGAAAAATGATTTGTTAAAATTTTAAGAAAGGACTAGCATACTGATGATATTAATTTCCGCAATCTATAAAGATCAATCGTGTTAGACGTGTTCGACACTGACTTGTTTCTTAGTAGTTTTCAAATAAATGTTGCGTTCTAAAAGTTAAAGTGTGCACTTTTAGCAAGTTCATGGTAAATCAACCAATAATTCCGCGTATAACAATAGAACGGAGGAAGGATTCAGGACAATCGCCCCACTACCATTCCACTTTTCTCGTCAGTCTATCTGTAGAAAAGTTGTATCTTGACGGCATTTTATATGCATGCTGTATTAATACTTCTGATGGTAGTTTAGTAGAGCTAAGAAGTTGATCTAATAAATAATGAGATAATCTTTATAGTTAAATTATACACCACTTAGCACACATTTTTATTATTTTAATTATATACCACGCACTGCAGATTCTCTTTACATATTTCAGCTACTTACACACTTTCGCGAAAAATAACATTACGTTGATTAAAGTAGCGATTTACAAAATCTCCGGTTCCGTCAACGAGAGCGACCGAAACGATTGCTATTGCAATTTTTAAAATAAATTTCATTTTTATTTTCGTAATTTTAATTTAATCAAATTTAACCATATCCAAAAAAGCACACCGATCCATCCGTCTGATCTACGATAGATCCAAACTATAACTGTTCGAAAAAGTCTTAGGCTGAATTATTTTCTCGTCTATAGAGAGTGTTTTGACCCCCGAATATCATCTACATATTGTATGCATCGTTAGAAAAAAGATCGTGGAAGATTTAGATCTTGTAAATGACGAAAAAGTAGTTTTGAAGGTGAGACATGTCGTTGGTTCATTACCTGTTCATGAGAATTTGCAAGCCCTCAGGAGGTTAGAAGGTGCTTAAACAGATGCTAACAGAATAAGATACAAAATCTTAATCGTATCAAAAATACAATAGAAGACCAATAAAAATGTCTTTCATCTGTACTTTATATGCGGAATTTATTCTTCATTTTTTGCTGTGAAGCACTCGTCGAGTCAAATATGCACCAATATCCAGCAATTCGTTATACTGGTTTTTTTGAGACTTTCACTAATTGATCAACTTTCTATACGAAATGAAATTGATTGATCAAATTCTATTTTTTTTTAATTAAACAAATCATCAGAAATATGCACATATTTGACTACACAGGTAATATGCAATGTATGTATCTGCAATCACTTTAGTTCAATTTATTTAACTACACGGGTAACACATATCACTTTAGACTAAAGTGAACATTATCCAAAAACGTGAGTAGTTCTAGAAATGGATTTTTTGCGAACTATTTTTAATATACATATAAATTATGTAAATATTATTTTATATGTGCCTTAACACGTTCTGAAAATGAAAATGACCTACATATTAAGAGAGAAAGTTGAAAATTCGTAAAATTCGTTTACAAAGAATACATGAAAGTTCAAGATGTATTAAATGGGTCTAATACCTTTAGTCTTTCCACCCTCACTTATAAAAAAGAATTATTTTATTTCGATCATTTTTAATAAATCAATTTTACCCAACATATTCAATCAATCAATGAAATTCCTGTTAAGACTACCTACAGAGACAACTCTCTTCCACAAGACGCGATCCTGCGCATCGGCCTCACCGTAGAATCCGTTCATATCCGAGGCGCTGTATCCGTTTCTCGTATCAGTTAGGATTTAAGATCAACATATTACAAGATGAATTTGAAATTTTGTACTAACACTGTAAAAAATATTAAAAACGAAATCCCTTCCGGGGGTAATATAATTTCGATCAACTTGGGAAAAATAATTTGCCACCCTGAAATTTTGTTTTTTCGCGTTTCATGACTAAAATAGCCTAAAAATGCAAAAAAAAAATCGGTCCGTCTGTACGCCGTCCACCGCACGCCGGGGAGCCGCCAGGCGGGAGAGCTCTGAAGCCGAAAACTAAGAATTCAAATATCTCAACCATGGTTCCAGCTAGGAAGCTGAAAATCAACTTACATATAGAGGGGTTTGTAAAACAAACTTTAAAAATAATTTAATTTTTGTTATTCATTGGGGTCCAAAAAGGGGGGGGGCTAAAAATAAATTGTCCGCCGAATTTATTTTTCAAATGATTATATCTTCGACATTACTTACCATAAAAAATCATTTTATGGGTCCATTAAGGTAACATACATATCCAATAGAATCAACTTAGAGGGAGGTTCAAGGGGTGGGAGTGCAAAGAAAAACACTTAAAAATCAATATTTCGGCTATTTCTTAAGCTATGTAATTGAAAATTGGAAATTATATTAAGCTATACTAGCGAAATATGAGAAAAATATAATATTTGGACATAATAGTAGTGGGAGAAAATGGGGAGCATTTCAAAAATTCTGCACTTTTCATAATTTCAAACCGTTATATCTCAAAAATGAGTACAGATATCAAATTGAAAGTTCGTCAAATTGTACAACTACATAGTTTTTCATTTCGGTAAAAATTTTACGTTGGAAGGTGTAAGGGAAGGGAGGTGATAAGCAAAAATGTCGAAAATTTTGAGTGATTTTTTAGGGCTCTGGTAAAAGATACAAAGCTTAAATTTTCCATGTAGATGTAGAAAAAATAATGAAAATTCCACAATTGTTATGCACCGACCTCCCTGGTCTAACGTGTACAAGGTGTTTCAAGCGCAATGAAAAAAACGACACATAAACTGAAAATTTTTGGACGAAATTTTAAGATAGAAACTTGAAAATTTGCAAAATTAAAAAAAAATCCCTATAAGAATAAAATATTAATTGGTCGAATACCTTTAAAACTTCTACCCCCTCCCATACAAAATTATTTTTTCAGCCATTTTGAAGAAATCAATTACCATCTAACTATCAAAAGCTATCAATTTGAAATTTTCCAGAAAAACTTTTAAAATTAATTGAAACAAAACTGCGTCAAAAGTTTTGAGATCGCACTTGCCTTTCTACACCCTCCCATACAAAAGTATTACTTACACCAATTTCAATAAATCAACTACTAACCAACAAATTCAATCAATCAATCAAATTCCTGTTAAGACCCCTATAGGGGCATAGGACAGAAATAACTCTCTTCCACAAGGCGTGATCCTGAGCATCGGCCTTAAGCTGTTGCCAGGACTTGTTTATTCCTCTGGCCTCCTGCTCAACTGCTCGCTTCCATGTGTTACATGGTCGACCAACCCGACGTCTTCCTTGAGGATTATAATCCAGAGCCTGTTTTGCGATGTTTCGCTCTGGTTTCCTCAAAATATGACCGATCCACTGCCACTTCCGCCGTTGAACCTCAATACCTATTTTAGTCTGGCGAGTTGTACTCCAAAGTTCGTCGTTGGAGATCACTTCTGGCCAGAATATTCCTAAAATGCGCCGGAGGCATTGGTTTACGAAAGTCTGTAGTTTCTTGGTAAGTCGAACGGTCTCTTTCCAAGCAGTACAACCATATAACAACACGGATTTGATGCATGCGTCAAAAACTCGCAGCTTCGTGCGAAGGGAGATCTCTCTTAACCTCCAGAAAGGGGAAAGGATACCGAAGGCCTGACGAACTTTATTTAGCCGAGCCACAACATCCTTTTTGGCTCCGCCGTCCATGCTGGCAATGCTTCCAAGATAGCAAAAATCTTGCACCTCTTCCACATCCTGTCCGTTAAGAACAATCGGTGTGCTTGCGTTTGAACCCATGTGCATGTACTTGGTTTTACGCACATTTATTATCAGTCTCGCCTCTTTGCATTTAGAATGCAACGAGCGAACATTTGACTCTAAGTCCGAACGGGTATGTGCAAGCAAACACACGTCATCAGCATAATCAAGGTGACTTAAGATGTTAAATAGTCTCCATTGAAGACCTTTACCTTCCCCACCTTCCAGTGCAGCTTTCAAGATGGCTCTCGGACAGCTCTCCTCTATGCAAGACGCGACACCTTGCATCTTCGTAGGATTCTTTAATCATAGCTATGACCTTATCTGGAATACCTCTCCTACGCAAAGCATTCCATATATAATCTCTCTTAACGCTGTCGAAAGCCTTCTCGAAGTCCACAAACATGAGATGTAGTGACGAACCCATTTCGGCTGACTGCTCCAATATTATCCGTAGGGTATTTGTGTGGTCGGTAAAAGACGACCCTTTACGGAATCCAGCCTGATAAACTTCGAGAGTGCTCTTGACGACATCACTAATCCTATTGAGAATTACCTTAGCCATAATTTTTGAAACGGCAGTAAGTAGACATATACCACGCCAATTGCCACAATCCCGAAGGTCACCCTTCTTCGGAATTTTCACAATGACGCCCTCCTTCCATTCAGTCGGATATCTTCCTTCATTCCGCACCTTAGTGAAGAGTGGGAGGAGTATATCGGCTGTTATTTCCGGGTCCGCTTTGAGGAGTTCGGTTGGTAGTCCGTCTATACCTGGAGCTTTACTTCCCGCCATTGACCGAATGGCGGAAACTATCTCTTCCTTATCTGGGGGATCGTCCCTAATAGAGGATTGTTGCGGTTGGATGTTTGGAAGTTGTTCTGTTTCCGGAATATCTTCCTCTGACAAGATGTTTAAAATATCAGAGAAGTATTCCTTCCATCGTCGCAACTGGTGTTCACTCATATTAAGGAGAGTTCCGTTGACATCTCTCACCAGGTGGTTGGCGGTGAAATTCCTGTTCGTCAACTGTTTCATGATTTTGAATAGTGAACCCATATCCCCAAGGTAAGCCGCAGATTCTGCCTTGTTGGCCAGATCTTCAATGACCTTTCTCTTGTCGCGTCTAACAGCCTTTTTAAGCTGTATATGAGCATCGCGGTAGTTCTGCCTCAAGTCGGGCGTTCGTTGGTTGACATCAGGTTGAGAGATGATTGTCAACAAATTAAAAGCTACGAACTTAAAATTTCGTACGAGCATCTTACAAGAGAAATGATATAAAACTGCATCACAAATTTTTATTTTTTTATTCGCAATTAAGTGTTAAATTGACAGCAGCCCTGCGCTAAAAGGGGTTCCACTTGTGAAAGGGGGTTCCACTTAGTCGTCCTTAACTATATATTGACTTTCCATGCATCCTCAACTTGTCCTAACAACAATAAAGTTGCGCTCGACTTGTTGGCAGTTTATTTCAATAAATCTACTAAAAACCAATAATTTTGTTCGAACACTTTAAAAAAACAAATCTAAAATCAATTGCATTACAAATTTAACGATTCGCCTCATTTTTCCACTCCACACTAATAAGGAATGATGGATGTAAATTACGCCGAATTTCTTGAAATTTACTGCACTATGAAATTGATATTCTGTACGAGTATTTTAAACTAATCCAAACTTGCATAAATAAACGAAATATTGAATCTATTTGCTGGTGCAATTCATAATAAGCGAAACTAAGCGTTCAATAATTGGTAATAGCCCGCACCTGGATTCAACATCACCCTCCTCCCCTATCTTCCATCTTAATCTACTTTTGACTTTACAGTTGCCCTAAAAATATCAAAGTTGCGCAACTTGTTTAATACCCATATTGCTTACAAGCGTTGAACCGGAAAGTTGCTTTTCCTCAACTGATAATATGCGCAAAAAATATTTTTAATTTTAGTTATTTTTGGACGAATGTTTAATTAAGCGTTATCTATACTAATAATAAAATCGTACATCGAAAATATTGTTGAATAAGTGCTTAATAACAACTTAATGAACCAAAGTTCGAAACTGGGCTTTTATTATACGTTTATTTGTTTGTAACAGCAACACCGAAGAGCTACTGAACTAATTTTGATGCGATTGTAATAAGTAGCGTTTTTCCCCTGTACTTTTACAGAACGGATCGAATGCAGAGCGCCATGCGATTGTGCGTAAAGCCCAATCATAGGATACATTACATAGATGAAATATAAATTTTAATGACCTTAAGCAATTTTGAATGATGGGGTAGAGGGAGTGACGGCATTGAACAAATTTTTGCACATTATGCTGCAGTTGCTATCAAAATGTTTTACAGAAAATTTGAACTTTACAAATTTGATATCTACTGAGAAATTTAGTGTAGATATTAGATTTAGTGAAATTGTGCAGTTTGTATTGGAATTGGTAGAAGGCGTGGGGAAATTTTACTGATTTTTTCAGAAATATCTATTGTGTTTAAAATTGCAGATTAGCAGCTTTCGACATATTATAAAGTTATGAAATCTTGTCATATTGTATGGGAGGACTAGAACTAAAAACATCAAATAAGTATTTCTCAGTTATGGCTGTAGCTAGAAATCTGTGAATCGATACACATATAATTTAATTTTTGTATCCTTTGGTGTCAGAAAACGGAGAGTGGGTGGGAGGAGGGGTCTATAAACAATTTGTAGACCAAATTTTTGTTTCAAATCATTGTTTCTTCGGAATAACTTATCACAAAAAGTTTATATGCTGAGATTGGGACTAAAGATGGTATGCTCTTTTACAGACCTACGATTTTTTCACTGGTCTTTTAAAAGAGCGATCGCATATTGCGATTAAAAATTGAAAAGAGCTGATAATATCAGCATACTGCTTACATTCTATCGCCAATAAAATTGCCGCAATAATCGTTGCTACAAATCCCAGGGTTTTTATTCGCACTGGCAAATTAATCAACAATTCACACATACCACATCACCCCGACCAGATCGCAGCTCAGATCAAAGCTCGCCAAACAAATAGCCGCTTACTCACGAAAACGCACCTCACATCATTGACCACTTCGCACGTCTCACCGATCAGATCAAAGCTCGCTAAGCAAATCGCAGTCGCACTTCTCTGTCCTACTTAGAGCAGCTCTAAGGTCAGCGATCTGCTTATAGCTCGTAAAGTCGTAAACCTGCTCATCTATTCCTTCATTACTATACCTGCTCAGTGAGCAGATATCGATATCACTGAGCAGTAAACAGATATCAATATCAGTCAGCTTGAGTTGTGTTTTTTTTACCAACATGCAAGTACTTGGAATTTTTCGGATTTGATTTCAGTTTTCTGTGCTCTTCCGTTTGATTCATTTCGTTTTTTTGTTTCAATTTGAATCATTGCTAAATTAAAAAAAAATGACAGCAGCTTTTTTCGAAAATATTTATCACTGCAATAGCAGTTTTGCCATTCTTGCATGGAGAATAGAGGTGAAAAGATCACTGCTATTAGAAGAACTGCTCTTTTTCACAGATATTGAAAGAGAAGAATCGTAGTTGATCACTGCGATTGGAACCATCTAGTTTGCGTATAGCTTGACTATAATCGACTTTAATTGGGCCGATACTTGTAAGGGGAGAATCAGAGAGTGAAGGGAAAATACTTTTAAATTTAAATCCTGACTATTTCCATGTTATTTAAAACTTGGCACATATATTATTTAAGCTATGCTAGTGGTATATGAAAAGATATAAGGTTTGTATATAACAACAGCGGGTAGAAATGGAGGTCATTGCAAAAATAGTCCACTTCTCAAAATTTCAAACTGTTTATTTCAAAAGATACATATATTAAATTGAAATTTCGTCAGATTGTAGAACTAGCTATGTGGTTTATAATTTTGGTTATACTTTGTAAATTGGTAGGTGTATGAGAAGGAAGGTTTTTCTTCTTTTTTATGTGACACCGGAAATAGTGGAGCTGAAGAAGAGCTGAAGCATAGCTCGAGTGCGTTGGAAGAATTGTAGTTTTTGATGTTTAAGGGGATAGAGACGGAAGTGGCCATGAATTCTTGGAGATCCTGTATGTTAAACTTGTGTTTAGTAATAAGGATATTTATGTCTTTTTGACATATATTCCCTCTTCGAGTACTTGTTCCTTATACGAAAAAATAGTTGACAGTATAACATTTGTTCATAGAAGTATGAATATGTCTGACGAACTCATTTTATTGGGTGATTTTAATATTCCAGGTCTTTCTTGGTCATTTTCTGACGATGATTCTACTCTTTTAGTTTCTGATGCTTCGTCCTCGCTTGAATGTTTTTTTGTGGATAATATATTTGCACTTGGTCTCCACCAAATTAGTCTTGTTCGGAATTCCTATGGAAGACAGCTTGACATGGTTTTTTATTCTGACTACTGTGCCTGTTCCGTGGAAGAGAGCTTATCATCAATTTCGATTATTGATGTCTTACACCCTCCGATTAACATATTTCTTATTATTGACGAGGAGCATATTTTTAGCCCTAGTGAGAAAGTGCTATCTTTTGATTTTAATAAAACCGATTTTTCACGGTTGGACTATCTTATATCTAACTTCAACTTTGATGAAATTTTTGACAATCCTGATTTTGAGGGTGCCGTAGTTGATTTTTATTATATTCTATACCAATTTTTTGTTGCTTCGGTTCCTTTTACTTATCGGAAGAATATCTCATTATTGTATCCTTGGTACACGAGTGAGTTGCGTGCGATTCGCATTCTCGTAATGCAGCGTGGAATAAGTATACTAGGACGAAGAATGACACTGATTTTCGTTTATATGAAGAATATTATGACTTATTCAAAGATTTATCTACTCGCTTGTATTCTGAATACTTACTTAAAGTGCAGTCGGATATTATTAGAGATCACCTGAAGTTTTGAAAATTTGTTAATTGTAAGCGTAAATCTGATGGTTATCCAGCTTCTTTTCAATTCCTTGGCGACAATACTAATGATCAATTTACTATTTGTAATTTTTTTGCCACATTCTTCAGTGGATCTTTTTCTGGTAGTAACTTTATCCCTGACGTACTTTGATAACTTTAAAGGTACTGCTTCAACTACTTTGTCGGATATAACGATTTCCTATAATGATATAGTTAACCATATTTCTCGCCTTAAGGATGTTTCTTCTCCTGGCCCAGATGGAGTTCCTGCAGTTGTCTTTAAACGCTGCTGTCTCTCTAATACTGCACCACTCTCCCTTCTCTTTCAAAGGTCCCTAAAAACTGGGATTTTTCCGAAAGTATGGAAGGCATCCTTTATCATACCAACTCACAAAGGTGGTGCAAAATCTGATGTTGTCAACTATCGACCAATAGCTAAACTATCAGCTATTCCAAAGCCTTTTGAATCTGTAGTGTATGAGTGTATGTCGTTTCACTGAATATCCTTGATTTCAAGTAAACAACATGGTTTTGTCAAAAAAAGGTCAACAGTCACTAATCTGATGGAGTTTACGAATAAATCTATTGTGGATATTGAGGAGGGCAAGCAGGTGGATTGTATTTGTACTGATTTTAGTAAAGCTTTTGGTAAACTACCCCATTCCATTATTTTGTTGAAATTAGACATGTTAGGTTTTCCTACATGGTTTATTAATTGGATTAAGTCATATCTATTTAATAGAACTTATCAAGTTCTCTTCCATGATTGTACTTCTATGCCATTTACTGCGCATTCTGGTATACCTCAGGGAAGTCATTTAGGGCCACTATTGTTTGTCCTGGCCATTAATGATGTTGCTTCTGTTCTTAAATACTAAGAAGTACTTATTTATGCAGACGACATTAAGATCTTTAGGTCCCTTAGTTCCAACGTAGACAATATTCTTCAAGAAGATTTGATTAATTTTAGCAATTGGTGTCGCCACAATGATCTTCGTTTAAATGTGGATAAATGTCATGTTATGTCATTAACTAGGAAAGTCTCACCGTTTATAATAATATATAGTCTTAATGACTGTATTTTGGATCGTGTTAACTCTATAATTGACTTAGGTGTTACATTTGACCATAAACTTGATTTTAGCTTGCATAAAAATAAGATTGTGCAAAAGGGTAATTCTTTGTTTTGAAAGAAAAGTTTTCCGGATTCTACACTGTTACGCTTTATTATTAGTGACGTTTCGGTCTCTGCTGAGACCTTTATCAAACTGTAATTCTTTGTTGGGATTCCCCACACGCTTATCCAAGGAATTTAACAATCCCTTTGTTAAATTGGCTCTATATAACACCTTCGTTAGATCTCACCTTGAATATGCTTCTCAAGTTTGGTCTCCTTATTACGATGAGCATATTGGCAGAATTCAGCGTAAATTTGTGAGAATAGCCTTATGCCACCTTAATTGGAGTGACAGAGTTCGCCTTTCTCCTTATGTTGATCGACTTAAGCTATTAAATATGTCATCACTTTCGAAACGACGTGAGGTAGCTGATGTAGTCTTTGCTCATCAACTTCTTACAGGGTTAGTTGATTCTACCACACTTTTAGGTTTGATGCAGTTTGCTGTTGGTCAATTTTTACCAAGGCAGCCTAGACTTCTACAGATATGTTTTCACCGGACAAATTATGGTATGAATGAGCCGATTTCGCGTCTCGCGAGAGAAGTTAATAAGAATGCTGATGTATTCGACTTCTCTATTGATAAGATGTGCTTAAAGCGTAGACTTAACGCTAGTTGATGTTAATTTTTCATGTTATTTTATTTATGTACTTGGTGTAGGGATGTTGTTGTTTGTTTCGTCCCTTCACTAAATGATGAGCCAGAGGATAATTCGATTTCCATCTTTTAAATTTGGAACCGATTTATGGCAATTTCCTTGCATTATGGAATTCTGATAGTGATTTTCTGGAATTGCTGACTGTGGGAAATCGGTATTTTTTTAAGACTTTGCTAACAGATACAATATTAAAATTTAGCAAGTGCATATATCAAAATTCATATTGGAAGTACACATTGAAACCCGCCGTTTCCCCAGCACCAGCAGTAAATGCTAACCAACAATGGCGGACCAGAAACGTCACATGGCATCTGTCAACAACTTCTCATCATTAGATTTGTGAAGTTTTATCGGCGTCATATACTTTTATGTGCGCGAACATGTCGAAGTTTGAGCCAAATAAGCGTCATTTGCGGGAAATTTTGCTTTTTGCCTACAATTAAAAAAAATCTGCGGCTGGGGCGCATCGAATGATTGTTGAAACTTATCGTGAGGGTACTATTAGTGAAATAACGCGAATGGTCTTTGCACTATAAAATGGTTGATTTCTGCATAGAAGACGAAGGAGAAGAAGGAGCGCCCCGAAGCGGTTAAAAAGTTTGAAAACGCAGAATTGGAGGCATTACTGGACGAAAACTCATGCCAAACGCAAAAACAGCTTGCATTCATTGAAACGAAGAATCGAGGAACGTCAAGCGGCATCGCATCGTCACTGGCGGTGAGAAGTGGATCTATTACGATAATTCAAAGCGAAAAAAATCGTGGGGATACCTCGGTCATTCTTCAACATTGACGGCCAAGCCCAACCTCCATGGCTCGAAAGTCATGCTGTGTATTTGGTGGGATGAACTCGGCGTGTTGTATTACGAGCTACAGCAACCGGCTGAAACCATCACGGGAAATCGTTACAAGAAACAACTAATGCGTTTCAGCCGAGCATTGAAGCGCACGGCCACAATACGAGGAGAGATACGACAAAGTGATTTTGCTGCACGACAACGCTCGGTCACATATTGCTCACGTCGTGAAAACCTACCTGAAAACACAGAAATGGGATAGTTTAATCCAGGCATCGCTTATTCTGACTACCATCTATTCTGATCGATGCCGCATGGCCTGGCTGAGCAGCACTTCCATTCTTATAAGGAAGCCAAAAAAAGAAGAGCAGTTTTTTCGACGTGGAATCCGTATGCTACCAGAAAGATGGGGAAAAAAAGATGTGGCTAGCGATGGGTATTTCTTTAAATAATAAATACTTAACCATTTTTACAAAATGCTCAAATTTTGAAAATAAATCGGCGTTTTTCAATTAGTACTCCCAATATAAAATAAAAATAATAATTTAGACCAAAACTTTTATGTACCGAAGTGAGGCTCTAAACTGCACAAGATGTTTCAGGTGTAATGAAAAACACACAAAAACGCAAACAAAAAAAGCAAAAAATTTGATTGACTGGAAACTTGAAAATTTGGGAAAATCATTAACAAAATTGCATGAAAGTTCAAGATATTCATTGGTCGAATACCTTTGCAACTTCTACCCCTTTCCATACAGAAGTACTATTTCGATGAGTTTTAAGAAATCAGTTATCACCAATACATTAAAACCTATAAACTTGAAATTTTGTACGAAATTTTTTAAAAATGTCTAAATCAAACTTCTATTAAAAGTTATATCCTCTCACATACAAAAGTAACTTTTATATATGTACATATGATGGATACTATGGAAGAATGTTAATTGCATTAAATGATTTGAATTCTTACAAGGTTAACCAACTACTGGCAATTTTTTGAGTAAAAGATTTTCATAACTGTAAGTCTAATGAATATGTGATTGCACAGTAAATTTTTGTTAACTGGAATCCATTAAAATTTAACTAGAGTGGAACTCCTAGCCTTTCTAGTTAAAAGTCTAGTTAAGTTTGTTCAACTGGAAATCCAGTACATTCATTACATTGAATTTACAGTTTATTATACTGATTTCTCGTACTCTTAACTAGATCACTCTGGTTTTAAATTATATTGGATTTCTTGTTAATTAAACTGAATATTCAGTACATTTATTAGGAGTACAAAAAAGTTTTCACCTTTTGACAAAATATGGCCCCTCCAGAAGGTTATGTTGAAATTGTCAGATGTGAAACGTAATATCGTAAGTTTGGACATCTGGTAACAACATAACCTTGCAGTATTAGTGACTCCGTATCAGCATCACATAATTTGTATTATAATTTGTAAAATGTCATGTTTTGTGCCGAATAAGCATCATTTGCGGGAACTTTTGATTTACTTCTTTAATTTGAAAAATTCTGCAGTTGAGGCGCATCGATTGTATGTAGAAGCATATGGTGAGACTGCTTTATGTGAGAGAAGTTGTCGTGAGTGGTTTCAAAAGTATAAAAACGGTGAGTTTAAGGTGGAAGACAAAGAACGTAGTGGAAGGCCGAAAGTGTACGAAGACACGGAATTGGAAGCATTATTGGAGGAAGATTCATGTCAAACGCAAGAAGAACATGCACTTATATTAGAAGTGACTCAACAACCAATTTCAAATCGTTTAAAATCGTTGCAAATGATTCAAAAACAAGGAAATTCGATTCCATATGAACTGAAGCCGAGAGATATTGAACGGATCATGTATTATGAATTGCTCAGACTGGGCGAAACCATTACTGGAGCTCTCTACCGAACACAATTAATGAAATTGAGCCGAGAACTCAAGGAAAAACGCGCCCATTACTACCCCAGACACGACAAAATTATTCTCCTACATGATAATGCTCGTCCGCATGTTGCGACGCCAGTCAAAACCTATTTCGGTGAAACACTTAATTGGGAAGTCCTACCCCAACCGCCGTATTCATCAGACATTGCCGCTTCTGATTATCACTTGTTCCGGATGATGGCACATGGCCTGTCTAAGCAGCGCTTCACATCATATGAGGATACTAAAGATTTGGTCGATTCGTGGATAGCCACAAAAGATGAAAACTTCTTCCGACGTGGTATCCGAATGCTGCCAGAAAGATGGGAAAAAAGTAGTGGCTAGTGATGGGCAATTCTTTGAATAAAAGATAATGTATCGTTCTTTCACAATACATTCCTAATTTTTGATAGAAAACGGCGGAAACTTATTGGTACTCCTAATAATTCACTGGATTTTCAATTAATTTAACTGATTTTACGTATTTGTAAGTAATGCCTTAGTTTTAAATTATAACAATTAATCAGTTAATCTAATTGAAAAAAAAATTGCTTATATAATTATTCAAACTACAATAATTATTAAGAAAATTTCATTTAAATTAATACGAAATTCTAGTTTTCAAATTTAAACTCGGAAAGATCTGCTCCCACAGTGAATTACACTTAATTTAATAGTTTTCATTTTTTCCATGACCCATCTGACTTCTACTGCAGAATATTTGAATAAAGGTCGAAGTTGGAGAAAAATGTTGAGCAAATTAAAAAAAATTTCTTAATAAAACAAAACTAATTTATTCAATTACATCAAACTAAATAGTAAAAACAAACTAATTATTCTTTCAAAAAACAAACTTTTCTCTCAAAGTACATTGAAAAATATTTCTTCAGCTTACTAATTATACTCTAGATGAAATCTGAGATTATTATAAGTTTGCCACAAAGTTTGTAACGCTAAGAAATAAGGCTCGGAGAAAAAAATGAATGATACAGAAGTTCATATAATCACTCAAAAATCTCAAAACCGGATGTCTGTCCGTCCGTCCGTCTGTCCGTCCGTCTGTCTGTCCGTCCGTGTCCTCTCTAGCTTGAGAACGCGTTAATCTGGAAAGTTCAAATTTTGTACACGTCATTTTTGACAAAAAAGTAAGGACAAGTTCGCTCCACCCCTTCGACCCTCTCCCATACAAAATGACATAATTGCGCAATTTGACAATAAACGGATTTGCTTAAAAAGTATAAAAGTTATTGGTCTCAAATTTGTAACACATTACTGTTTTGATGATATCAATCTATCATATAAATATTATGCGTGTCCTCTCCCTCCTTCCACCACCTCCCATACAAACTGTACTTTTTCATGAAATACCCTAAACCAAATTACTCAGTGCGTATAAAATTTAGCGAGTTGAAATTGCGCGTTAAGTATTTATTTGGAATTATTAGTAAGACCAAAAAAAAAATTAGACAGTTAGTTTCACTCCTTCTACCCCCTCCCATACAAAATGATACAATTTCGCAATTTGACAATAAACGGATTTTTTCAAAAAGCATGAAAGCTATTGATCTGAAATTTGTAACATACTACTCTTATAATAATTTCAATCTTCTGTATAAAAATTAGTTGAGTCCTCCCCTTCCTTCCACCACTTTTTTACGAAATACTCTAAATAAATTTACTCAGTACGTATGAAATTTATCGAGCTGAAATTATGCGTTAAATAATTATTTAGAATTATTAGTAAGACTAAAAAAAATTAGGCGGTTAACTTCACTCCTTCTAGCCCCTTCCATACAATTTGACACAATTCAACAACTTTACGAAAGTATGAATGCTACTGATCTGCAATTTAAAATATGTCAATTAAATGATATTTATAGTTATGTCTAAAAACGTCATTAATAAATTCACACTCCTTCTACCACCTCCCATACAAACTGCACGATTTCACTAAATCCAATACACTAATTTTCTCAGTACCTATTAAATTTTTGAATCCTCAATTTTGTATAAAACATTTTGATAGCATCCTTAGCGTGATGTGAAAAAATTAATTCAATGTCGTCACCCCATCTACCACTTTCCCTACAAAATTTATTAAAATAAAAAAAATTATCTTTCATCTGGAGTATCGCACGATTGGAGTTAACGCCCTGTCGTAGTCCTGTTATGTTTTTTTCTAAAATATTTCTACCATTTCAAGTGAATTTACGGTATTAATTACTTTATTATTTTAATAATAAAGTATTGTGATCGACTTGGGGAAAAAAAAAAATTTGCTACCCTGAAATTTTGTTTTTTCGCGTTTCATGACTAAATTAGCCTAAAAATGCAAAAAAAAAATCCGTCTGCCTGTACGCCGTCCGCCGTCCGCCGTACGCCGACGTGTACGCTCAGCGCACATTAACTCCCAAACCCTTCACGATAGAAAGTTCATTTTTGGGGGGATTGTAGATAGTTGCGGATCTCAGGCGGATACCCATTTTGGGCGGTGTACGGGTACAGGGGGAGGCGGGGGGAGCGCTTAAACCGAAAAATACGAATTCAAATATCTCGACCATGGTAACAGCTAGAAAGCTAAAACTCAACATACATATAGAAGGGTTTGTGGGACAACTTTTAAAAATAATTTAATTTTTTTATCCATTGGGATGCGAAAAGGGGGGGCTAAGAACCAATTCTCGGCCGAATTTTGTTTTCAAATGATTGTATCTTCGAAATTACTTACCATAAAAAATTGATATTTTGAGACCATTAAGGTTGCATATAGGTCCACTAGAATCAGTTTAGATAAAAGCTAATTATTGTAAGAGGGAGGGTCAGGAGGGGTGCAAAGAAAAACACTTAAAAATTAATAACTCGGCTATTTATTAAGCTATGTAATTGAATCTTAGAATCTATATTAAGCTAAACTAGAGAAATACGACAAAAATATAACATTTGGACAAAATAGTAGTGGGAGGAAATGGGGAGCATTTCAAAAATGATGCACTTTCCAAAATTTCAAACCGTTATAATTCAAAATTGAGTACAGATATCAAATTAAAATTTTGTCAAATTGTAGAACTAGGTAGTTTTTAAATTTGGTAAAAATTTTACGTTGGGAGGTGTAAGGGGAGGGAGGTGGTAACCAAAAATGTCGAAAATTTTGAGTGATTTTTTACGGGCTCTGGTGAAAGATACAAAATTTAAATTTTCCATGTGGATACGTCTATTTGTTGTTCATACAGAAAAAATAATAAAAATTCCACAATTGTTATGCACCGACCCCCCTGGTCTACCGTGCACAAGGTGTTTCATGTGCAATGAAAAAACCACGTAAACTGAAAAATTTTTAATGAAATTTGAAGGTAGAAACTTGAAAACTTGTGAAATGCATTTAAAAAAAATCTTTAAAAGAATGAAATATTAACTGGTCGAATACCTTGAAAGCTTCTACTCCCTCCCATACAAAATGATTTTTTCGACCATTTTTAAGAAAATAATTATCTCCTAATTAGTAAAAGCTATCAATTTGAAATTTTGCACAAGAACTTATAAAAATACTTGAAATGAAATTACTTTAAAAGTTTTGAAATTGCACTTGCCCTTCTACCCCCTCCCATACAAAAGTATGATTTCGACCAATTTCATTAAATCAACTAATAACCAACAAATTAAAAGCTACGAACTTGAAATTTTTTACGAGTACCTTACAAGAGAAGAAAAAGAAAATTGCTTCACAAATTTTCCAATTCCCCTCCTTCTTCTACCCCCTCCCATACAAAATTATTTTTTCGAGCATTTTTAAGAAATCAGTTATCAGCTAACTCTTAAAAGTTATTCATTTCAAATTTTGCACGGAAACTTACAAAAATAACTGAAATGAAATTCTTTTAAAAGTTTTGCAATCGCGCTTGCCGTTCTACCCCCTCCCATACAAAAGTATCATTTCGACCTATTTCATGAAATGTGTTTTCAGATGAGTTAAAATATCTAGGTGTCTAGGTGTCATACTGTATAGCAAACTCAACTGGAACAAACATATAGAATGGACTCATGCCAAAGCACTAAAGGCATTTTGGGCCTGTAAAAGCTTATTTGGCAGAAAATGGGTACTAAAGCCCAAAATGATTTACTGGTGCTACAGAACAATCATTCTTCCAATAGTCACATACGGATCAACGATATGGTGGACTAAAACTTTACAAAGGAAAGCACAGCTTACACTACAAAAAAATCCAAAGGCTAGCTTGTCTTGGTATCACAGGAGCTATGAAAACCTGTCCTACTGCGGCAATGGAAATGTTCCTTAACACCCCTCCGATACATATCCAAATAAAAAAGGAACCTATCAAAGGGGTGTTACGCATACAGAGAGAAAACAATTACAAACCAGGGGATTTTAGAGATCACCTCATAATCCTAACGCTATGCCGACAAAATTTAACTTTGAAACCCCCTTCATAATCAGAGAACGCAAGGACTGGCGATCCACGCTACCTGAAATGGAAGAGGGATCAACCATCTAGTATACAGATGCTTCGCGCACCTCTGAGGGGACAGGAGCCGGAGTCAAAGGTCCTAACTTCTCGGTTTCAAAACCACTCGGCAAAGAAGCCACGGTCAGGCTGAACTAATTGCAATGGAGCTATGTATCCAAGAGAATATAAGGAGAACTCATCGCAACAAATCAATTTATATCTTATCGGATAGTCAGGCGGTTCTCAAAGCCCTAGCATCCAATAAACACGGATCGAGGTTAGTTTGGGACTGTCTTCAAGACCTAATCATCCTGGGGAAAAGGAACGACGTAACCTTAATGTGGTTACCAGGACATATGGGAATTGAGGGTAGCGAAGAGGCTGATCGCCTTGCGAAAAACGGCGCGGAAAAAAACTTTATTTGTCCAGAGCCATTCTGCGGAAAATCAAAAGAGCATCATAACTCTATACTTAGGAAGTGGGTTGAGCAAGAACATAAAATCTACTGGAATAGACTTCCAGGATTATCAACCTCAAAAAACTAATTCTACTACAAAAAAAACAAAGTGGAGGATATCCTGAAATTCAGCAAGAGAGATATTAGTACTCTAATCGGCCTAATGACGGGGCACAGTGGGGCTCACCACCTCAATAATATGGGCCTAGCTGAAACCGACATCTGCCGCCTCTGTCTCGAAGACTCAGAAACGACAATATATATCCTATGCCACTGTGAAGCAGTGGCAAGGAAAAGGCATAATCTTCTTGGGAAAGGTTTCCTTTCCACCGAGGAACTAGCCAACATGGCTCCCTTAAAGATACTTAGATTAGCCAAAGCTATTGAGTTATGGTAGGATAAAGGGGCAATAATCGCACAATAGGCCGGAAATGCCGCAGTGCTCTCACGTGTTCCCCTAATATAAATAAATAAATAATAATAATGTACCGAAAAATATGTCATCTCAAATTCTTTCGTATAGTGAATAGTGACTTTTGTATGGGAGGTGGTAAAAGCAGAGGGGGAGGTTCGTAATTTTTCTATATAAAACCGACCGTAGTATGCAAAATGTTTCATGCTGAAAAAAAAGTTTGTAGCTTTCATAATTTTCCAGGAAATTGAACAATTTTTGTCTGAATTTATGGCATTTGTATGGAAGGTGGCAGAGAAAGTGGTAGGTTTTGGATGATTTTGAATCTGCTTATCAACATCCTAATCACATTGATTTGTTACAATTTTAAAGTCGATAGCTCTCATATGTTCGAAGGAGAAATACTTTTCTTGAATTTCCAATGCAAACATTTGTATGGAAGGTGGTCTTCTTCTACCATAGCGAAGTTCATATTTTTTTAGTACTCATTGCAATTATTACGGGACAAATTCTGACAAAATTTGAAGTTTACACAAGTTTTAATGAAATTCGATTAAATGCATTTACCAAAATTGTGCATTTGTATGGGAGGGGGTAAAAGGAGTATTCGATTCAAAACCAACTTTTCAAACTTGAATGATATTTGTAATAGTATACTTTTCTCAAGATTTAAAGTTAATAGCTTTGATGGTTAATTGAAATTTCGAAATTTCGTGAAATTTGTATGGGAGGGGGTAGAAAGAGTGAGGTGAAGTTCATAGTTTTTCCAAAATTGGTTGCAATTGTAATAAAATTAATTATGACGAAAATTGGTTCTTTTAGCTTTGCTAGTTGCAATGCAAACCGAATAAATGCATTTTTGAAAATTGTGCATTTGTATGGAGGGTATGGGGTAGAAGAAGTAAGGGGATTAGATCAATATTTTTTGACGAGAATGATATTCTCATCATTATACTATGACCCAATTTTCAAGCCGGAGAAAAATCAATTTCATTAAATTTCTCAATTTCGTGGAACTTGTGTGGGAGGGAGCAGAAGGAGTGGCGGGATGTGCCCCGCTCACGAGCTTAAAGTTACTTTTTTGCTAAAAATGGCATATGGCAAATTTCAGCACGAGAGGTCAAAGCTTTCGAGAGTTATGTTGTAGACAGACGGACAGACAGACGAACAGACAGACGGTCACACGGAATTGAGGTTTTTGAGCCTTAACGTATATTTCTGTATCCTTGGCGACTCTGTGCTAGCATTGCAAACACAATATATACATACTCTCAGATTTCATGTAGAATATAAACAGTAACTACTTTTGTTCCGAAGATGTTAACAAAATTTCATATTCATAGGTTAAAGTGTTGTGGTAGTATAGTAATTAACCAAATAGTGGTTGCCCCTCTCCTCTTATTTGCAATTTCAAAGTAAGAGGACGAACACCAACTTAAGAAGGAGCTGGATAAAGTTGAGCTGAATAACTATGATAAAAAGAGGATCCCTTGATTTAAAACATAAATATCTGCATCATTGATGATGCTAAGCTAATAATTCAATGTAGATTAGATTGCATAATTTGTTTGGTTTTCTTTCCTCTTTCATTACGGCCTATTATTTCAACAAAAGGATATAATCTGATTTAAATAGAAATGTAGATATTCAGAAGTTCTTTTAACCGCATGTTTTGGCATTCAAATCTAAGCCTGCCCTTTCGTGGTTGCTATTCCCATTGAAGAACACACTCTGATTTAAGCCAGATTTGGATACACTTTTTTGCGGCACTGGGTGAAGGAGACCAACGACATCAGAGATGACTGTAAGGCCTGGATTATTACCTTACTGCCGATGACCCAATATAAATTAATAATATTATAGACTTTGCTCTCCTATTATTTAGAATAATCTCAAATACGAATTTCTTGCTCATTACAAAATGCATCGCACAAAATCCTACTCTTCATCCTACAAAACCTTCTCTTTCCGTACTGTACAAATCCCTATGATTGGGAACATTAGATCTAAATAACGTTTATCAAAAAATGCTTCATGATGTTTTTAAGTCGATGGGTATAGGTTACAAAAAGGATGAAAAAATTTCGAAATGAGCATCTTTCCTCAATACGTTTCGGAATAATCATCGAGCGGTTATCAACATAAGGACACGCTTGGATTTCAATTTTTCGAAAATTTCTCCGAGCTATAACACTTTTTCAAATTTTAGATTTGGATCTATTCAGATATTTTATGAAATTGTTTTCCAATAAACGGTTAAAGTTAATTTAAGGTTAAATCCTTATTTTTGATAATGTAATTTATAACAGCTACACTGAATAAGATGTAATTTTGATTTGAATTGATGGTATTTACCGGAAGACGTTACGTTACAGTATTCACTACTCCGACGAGAAAATCTCACTTTAGTTTAAGGAAACCTTTACCTATTGATATATCGGTTGCAGGTCAACGTATTTTCTTAAAATGAAAAAGGAAAGAGATCCTAGTTACGCCACTGAATATAATGACCAACAAATTGGAATTTCGTACGACCACTATTCAAAACAAATGAGAAAAAACTGCATTACAAATTTTACAATTCTCCCAACCCCACTACTTCTTCCCATCATGAATATAAAATACACCGAAATTCTTAGAATTTACTTCGGTTTTGAAATTGATATTCTTTACGAACAATTTCGTTCAAGCAATCAATTGAACAATTATTAACAACCCATCCCAGACACAGTCCCCTCCGCACTCCTCCCATACAAATTCAATATTGCAAAAATAAACGAATAAAACAATTAATCTGTGTACTGGAGGTATCGATAATAATCGCAATCAACTGTTAGATAAGGGATGAAACAATAGCAATGCTCCTAGAACCTCCTCTCCATAGTCTTTTCTATCTGCTACCACCCTAATCTGCATATTCACTTCCCACGCATCCTTAGTTTATCCAAAGAATAATAAAGTTACGCCCGACTTTTTGAAAAATATTTATAGGTAATATTAAGTGTCCGCAGAAGTAGGAATTTGCGGTATTGAACAGTCCACAACTTCTTGAAAACTAATTAAATAAATCTTCTAAAGTGCTTCTAAAGATGCGCTTAGAGTTTGCTTCTCTTTCTCCTCGCTGCTGGCTGAGCATTTCTTTGGCCTGGTGTTATCATCGTAGTAGTCCCATTCCCATACTTTGTTATCGAAACTAAAACTAAGCATTTCTAAGATGCCCACTTTGTTTTCAGTCTAGAGCATCCACTTGTACTATACCTATCGTTTAAATTTATTTATATCCAATGAATTCTTCCTGTTTTTAGATCATCACTGCATTTCCTATTTACATGTTGGCTACTAGTTCAGATTAAATGATATATTTTTTTGTTGCCTTTGTTTGGAACTGCAATATCAATATGCTCGTATTAATTGTACACACTTTCTGTTAAGTGGGTTTGTAATTTATAGTTTTTAGGTTTTTTTTATGGAGGGAGCTGGCCTTTAAAATGACAGAGCAGATACAGTAAACAAGAATGTAATTGGGAACTACGCTGTATGAAACTTGGGGGAATCTTTCTGGAAATATATTCTCTGTATTTCGATTAATTTTGATCGGATAGTGTTCGATGAACATCACAGTATTGATTGTATTTTATTTTCGAACACTTAATATTTGATAGTATTGTGATCAGAACTATACATCAGATTCTTACTAAATTAATTTCATTTCATTTGAGTACCCTCTACAAAACTAAAAATATCCGGCATCCGGCAAATTAATCAATGGGCTTAGTATCATGGCTTGTACGTTGACCATGTGTTTACTTATCGATTTATTGAATCATATGCAGATAGAATAATACGTTACAGTATGAAGATCTTGCTTGAATCATTGGCGCCGAATTACACTGCATATTTTCGGTTAAGAGCTTCTACTTAAGCTAAGTTTGTTTGTACATCGATGTTTTGCGCCAGCGAAATAATAGAAACATAACAGAATTGGGCGTAAAGCCCAATCATATGATACTCTAGATGAAATAGGAAAGAGTTTATTGTACCGGAAAATATGTCATCTTAAATTCTTTCGAATAGTGAATAGTGACGTAGTAAAGTTTGTAGCTTTCATAATTTTCGAGGAAATTGAATTTTTGTCTGAATTTATGGCATTTGTATGAGAGGTGGCAGAGAAAGTGGGAGGTTTTGGATGGTTTTGAATCTGCTTATCAAACATACTAATCACATTGCTTTGTTATTCATATGTTCGAAGGAGAAATACTTTTCTCAAATTTCGTTATTCATTAATTTTTTTTTTTACAACACAGTACAGAACAAAATTTTGTATGGGAGGTGGTAAAAGGAGTGAAGCGAAGCTCATATTTTTCTTGTAATTATTAAGGGACAAATTCTGGCAAAATTTTAAGTTTATCCTTTTTCTAGTTTCAATGCAAATCGATTAAATGAACTTACCAAAATTGTGCATTTGTTTGGGAGGGATTAGAAGGAGCATTCGAATCAAAACCAAATTTTTCGACTTCAATGATATTTGTGGTAGTATACTTTTTTCAAGATTTAAAGTTCATAGTTTTTGAGAAAAATAATTTAATTGAAATTCCGAAATTTCGTGAAATTAGCTTAGGAGGGGGTAGAAACAATGAGGTGAAGTTGATAGTTTTTCCAAAACTGGTTACAATTGTAATAAAATTAAATATGACAAAAATTAGTTCTTCTAGCTTCGCTAGTTGGAATACACACCGAATAAATGCTTTTTTTGAAAATTGTGAATTTGTATGGGAAGGAGTAGAAGGAATAAGGGGATCAATATTTTTTGACGTTAATGATGTTTATTCCATTATACTATGACCTAATTTTCAAGTCAATAGTTGAGATGGTTTAGGAGAAAAATCAATTTCTTTAAATTTCGAAATTTCATGAAATTTGTATGGCAGGGGGTAACAGAAATGCAGCTAATCGTCTATTTTTTCGGTCTTACTAAAAACTTCAAATAAATATTTCGTGCACAAGTTCAGCTCGATTAATTTTATACATACTGCGTAAATTGTTGTATAGTATTTCAGGAAAAAGTGTAGTTTGCTTGGGAGGTGGTGGAAGGAGTAGAAGAATTTAAATATTTTTTATAGATTGAAATCATCATAAAAATAATATTCTCAGAATTTTAGATCAATAGCGTTCGTACTTTTCGAGAAAATCCGCTTATTGTTAAATTCCGAAATTGAGTCATTTTGTATGGGAGGGGGTAGAAGGAGTAGAGCGATTTGGCCCGTTCACGAACGTGAGTTTATTCTTTGTCAAAAATGACGAGTACAAGACTTGAGCTCTCTAGCTCAACGTGTTCTGAAGCTAGAGAGGACACGGACGGACCGACAGACAGACGGACATCCGGTTTTGAGATTTATGAGTGAAAATATGAACTTCTGTGATATTCATTTTTTTCTCCGACCGATTTCTTAGCGTTACAAACTTTGTGGCAAACTTATAATACTCTTAGATTTCATCTAGAGTATAAAAAACATAACATCACTACGATTGGGCGTAAAGACCAAACGTGCGATACTCTAGATGAAAGAGAGATTTTTTGATTTTAAGAAATTTTGTAGGGGAAGTGGTAGATGAGATTCTTCTCTTCTACAATGGCGCTACAGCCCAAATCGGACCTTGGCCTCCTGATATTCAGGTTCCTTAACATTTTTCATTACTTATTGTGGAAGGGTTGTTAGCCCTTCGCACAACCCTCTTTCTACGAATTTTTCATTTTCTTAGATTGAGGTGACCAAGGTATATCCAAGCAGGCAATGTGCCGGAATTATATATTGCGCCGACCGGGATTTGAACTCACGACCTTCGCCTTACAAGACCAACACACTACCTACTAGGCTATACCCTAGGTAGATGAGATGACGACAACTAATTTTTTCACATCACGCTAGAGTTGCTATCAAAATGTTTTATACAAAATTTAAGATTCAAAAATTTAATAGGTACTGAGAAAATTGGTGTAGTAGATTTAGTTAAATTGTGCAGTTTGTAAGGGAGGTGATAGAAAGAGGGGCAAGCTCTTAATAACTTTTCCAGAAATAACTACAAACATTATAATAATATAATAATATAATTTCAGATCAGTAGCATTCATACAAAATCGATTTTTTGGAAAGTTTTGAAATTATGTCGGATTGTATGGGAAGGGAGTAGAAGGAGTGAAGAATGCCTAATTTTTTTTTGGTCTTACTAATAATTATAAACAAATATTTAATGCACAATTTCAGCTCGGTAAATTTTATACGTACTGAGTAAATTTGTTTAGAGTATTTTATGAAAAAGTGCAGTTTGTATGGGAGGTGGTGGAAGGAGGGGGGCGACTCGGATATTTCTTATACCGTAGTTCGAAATTATTATAAAAGTAATATATTCCAAATTTCAGATCAATAGCTTTAATACTTTGCGAGCAAATCCGTTTATTGTGAAATTGCGAAATTGTGTAATTTTGTATGGGAGAGGGTAGAAAGGTAGAACCATTTGGCCTGTTCACGAAATTGACCCTACTTTTTTGTCAAAAACGTCTTTTACAATATTTGAACTTTCTCAAGCTAGAGAGGACACGGACGGACATCCGGTTTTGAGTGATTACATTGTGACCAAGTGACCATAAAGTATCTGGACTTTGTAATTAAAATTATTCTGGGAAATGATATTTCAAAAAAGCAGGTAGAACTGTCCTTAATTATCCCAAAAATTAACGTGGTCTGTTCATCAGTTTGTTTGCAGAAGCTGGTTGAACCGGTACACCTCAGTAGTCCACGGCGATTTTGGTTTAATGTCCTCGATCGACTGGAAACGGATTCCACGGAGCGGTCATTTCAGTTTCGAGGATGGGAAAAAGTCGCACGGAGTCAAATCTGGTAAATACGGCGTGATTGATAAAATTCATTACTATTTGGCCTCAAATTCGGCCATTTTTTTCCTTTATTCCGACGATTGTTGACTGGTTTGCATATTAAACTCATATAGATCCATGTCTCGTCACCAGTTATGATGCGCTCCATAAATGTGGGATCGCAATTCGCACGATCACACATGTCCAAAGTGACCCGTTCACAGTACATTTTTTTTGGAGAAAATTCAGCTTTATTGGAACGAGTCGAGCAAGGACGCGTTTCATTGCCAAAGTATCCACCAAAATCGAACGAACGGACTCGCGAGAGATATCGAGCTTTCCAGCTATCTCCCTAATACTGGTTTGACGATTTGCGAGCACCATTTCCTTCACTTTTTGAATGTTTTCGTCAGTTGAAGAGATTGAAAGTCGTCTAGAACGAGGCATGTCTTCAACGATCAATCGACCGTCCTTAAGGGCGTAGGCTCGTGTTTTTGATATTACTGAATCACCGTAAGCCTTTTCCAACATTCGCAACGAATCCGCACTCGAAATTTTGTTGGAAACACAAAATTTGAGACAAACTCTCTGTTCCATATTTTTATACATTTTAAAAATCGCCGTGGACTACCAAGGTGTACCGATTCAACTAGCTGCTGCAAACAAACTGATTAACAGACCGCGCTAATTTTTGGGATAACAATTAGGGACAGTCCTACCTGCTCACCTAGAAATTTTTTTTAAATATCATTTCCCAGAGTAATTTTAATTATCGATACTTTCTTGTCACAATGTATACATATGTATAGATATCAGAATTTCTGCGGGTCATATCGAGTTCCAATTTAAAATTTTGATAGTAAAAAGCTTCTGTGGAAGTGCAACATTAATTTGAATATGTATGTACGTACATTAATCTCCACAAAAGCTTTCAATTTCATTGGTAACATGTCTACAACAAATCGATCAGCTTTGAAACATATCACTAGCATGTTGCTATACACCTCAAAGCTTTAAGTGGTTGTTGATGTTGAGATTGAGAGTCCATGCGTGTGATACGAAAAGTTTAGTTCCGCAGTACGTTTCGTATGACTGGGATCGCGATTCTGATCTTGCGTTGCCGTCGTGTGTTCCGCAATTTAAAAAAAAAATTCCTTCTAAATTTAAACCTAATTTGTTCTCAGTGTATAGAAAAAAAAGATAGCAAATAAGTCATGCGTTTCACGCAACAGGTGATCTAAGTGATCGCGATTTTTTTTCGATCTTATGACCTTATTGCTGGTGCGAGTACAATTATTTCTGTTTCGCGTTTAATATTAAAAAGTGATATGTAAAATTATGATAAAATATCGATCGATAAGAATCTAAAGAGTGTGTGTTGATAAGTTTATATCTTTCGACTTAGTGCAGTAAAAAAATACATTTGAAGCAATTTTAACAAATTCTGTTTATAGCGCTAATAGTTCTTGTGTTTGAAATTCTAATTGATTGTATATAGTTTTCTAATAAAACATGTTCAACGAAATGTTATTGAATATACATATTTAGCCATTTGGATATAACAACTTTAAATGCTTGCTGAAATTTAGTTACTGGTAAGAGTTTATTTTGCAACAGTTTTGTGGGAAATAAAAAGTTGTTATTTTGAATTAGATTCTCAAATTTAGATATTTAATAAGTTAGATCGAGTTGTAAATTTCGGTCTAAAATGCGAAGCTATTTATTCTAATTAACACATAATTCTGTTGCATTGATCGTTATGGTATGAAGTGTGATTTCCGAATATGTAACATTACAAACTCCTGGATGAAGGAAGATCCTGTGAAGGTTGTCTTCAATATGCCCCGCGATCCCAGGATAGCGGCGCGATTTAAAAATTCATTTAATTTATTGCTTAAATATTTATAACCATTTTATAAATTTACTGTGCATTTAAGGAATGCTGAAACATATGTCATTGATATTTATGTATCGTATATACGAGGGGAGGTAAAATATTTCGCGGTTTGACAGGGAAGGGGGTAAAATTAAACTAGTCATTGTTTTTCCTTTTCAATATTTTTTCTTTTAAGCCTAATACATTTATCACATCTCCCACAAAGTTTATTGATTCCTTCTTAAAAAATGTTTTATCAAGGCCTTCAAAATGTGCTTCTGGGAGGTGAAGCGCCTTTACCAGCCATTGCATTGACTCCTGCTTTAGTTTAGGCTCATAACGATGAAACCAAGTTTCGTTTCCAGTAACAATCCGGGTCAACATTTCATCCCTGTTCTCGCTACAGAGATCAAAAAGTCGCGTAAAAATTCGACGCGCTGCTTTTTCTGATCCGCTGAAAGTATTCTCGGTACCCATCTTGCGCTGACTTTAGACATGCCGAGATGATCGTAGAGGATATTCAAAATGATTGTACATATCTGATACTCCAACCATTTTTGCGATTTGTTTCTTCTTTAAACGAGCATCTTCGGAAACAAGTTTCTCCACTTTTTCAACGATTTTTGAGCATATTGTTGCGAGCTAGGGGATCGCCGATTTCAAAGGAAAACACAATTCGTTTAAAAACAATGAATAATTTTATTTAATCGCACTTTTCTACACAATTTCCCGATCACTTCACTAAATTCGCTCTAAAAACTTAATTCGCACAACCCAGGAACACCACCGATCTATCACTTTCGCTTACTTACACCGATAGGTGTTTTCCATGAAACTGTCACTGAGTAACTGGATTCCTTGTCGTGAGCTCTGGTTATTTATAATGGATTTATCCGAGTCTCGAACCTTCTCTGGTGTATGTTTTTCTGCTGGGTCTGGACTATTCTGGAAGTTACTAGATGGCGTCGGGTGTCATTGTTTGTGTCTTTGAGAAATTACTAGAAGCCCTCTACATGTTGGAAGAATATTCTAAATAGTTCTGGCAGATTTGAGAGAGATCATTGCCAGATCTATAACAATATGTATAAACGTGGTAAATTATATCAATTTATTTTTTATTTAATAGAAGTCAAATTGTTTCAATAGTTGGAGAATGCTCATTCTTCTAACACATTGATAACATTAACTTAACTTTCAATTTTGAGCCGATCATTGAAAATTGTTCTGAAAATCCACTATTTTGCAGTGGCTCTATGTCTAAAGTTGAAGATTTTTGAATGTCCGTGAAAATTGAGGTCTTCCAACAATAATGCGAATGTTTTAGGTGCATTTCATCATGATATAGTATATGTCGCGATACTCGGACTAAGAGGGTAAAATTTATAAAATTTCAGAAAAGGAAATCTGTCCTGGAGTGTCCGTACAAAAGAAGAACTCTCATAAAAACAACTTTAGTTAACATTTTATCTTGGTGATTCTCTTAAGGCCCCTATACATTATGGGTCGTATTACCGTCGCCATCTCCATCACCATGCTACGCCATCATCGCCCAGCGAATGATGTTACTGTCCACAAGATGAACCTTTACCGTGCCACATGCTCCTTTGATCTGTTTAAGAAAAACCGATAAAATTTCATCGTCAGCTACTCTCAACCAGCGCATGTAATCTTAGACCACTGATCAGTTCGAATCACCTTTGAAGCGATTGGAAACTACTTTTTAAAAAAAAACATAACAGGAGTACGATTGGGCATAAAGCCCATTCGTGCGATACTCTAGATGAAAGAGAAATTTTTGTATCTTGAGAAATTTTGTAGGAGAAGTGACACATGACGCTAAGGTTGCTATCAAAATGTTTTATGCAAAATTTATGATTTAAAAATTTAATAGGTACTGAGAAAATTAGTGTATTGGATGTAGTGAAATAGGGCAGTTTGTATGGGAGGTGATAGAAGGAGGGGAGAGTTTTTAATGACTTTTCAGAAACAACTATAAACATCATGCTTTTGACATGTTTCAAATTGCAGATGAGTAGCATTCATACTTTTCAGGAAAATCGACTTTTTATAAAGTTGTGAAATTGTGTCATTTTGTATGGGAGGGGGTAGAAGGGGTAATGCTAATCGTCTAAATTTTTTTGGTCTTATTAATAATTATAAATAAATAGTTACTGCACAATTTCAGTTCAATCAATTTTATACGCACTGAGTAAATTGGTTTAAAGCATTTCATGAAAAAGTGCAGTTTGTATGAGAGGTGGTGGAAGGAGGGGGAGGACACATGTAATTTTTATACAATAGAATGAAATCATTATACAAGTATTATATTCCAAATTTCATATCAATAGCATGTATACTTTTGGAGAAAAACTGTTTATTGATAAATTGCGTAATTGTGTCATTTTGTATGGGAGGGGATAGAAGGGGTGGAGCGATTTGGCTCGTTCACGAGCTTGACCTTACTTTTTTGTTAAAAACGACGCATACATAATTTGAACTTTCTAGCTCAACGCGTTCTCAAGCTAGAGAGGACACGGACGAACAGACGGACAGACAGACGGACAGACGGACGGACGGACATCCGGTTTTGAGATTTTTGATTGATTATATGAACTTCTGTATCATTGATTTTTTTCTCCGAGCCTTATTTCTTGGCGTTACAAACTTTGTGGCAAACTTATAATACTCTCAGATTTCATCTATAGTATAAAAACCTTCAAAATCTGAAATAATGTATGTTTTGAATTGAAATCGCGACTTCCGTGGCGTAGTGGGCAGCGTACTTGCTTCACAGTCAACAGGTCGTGGGCTCGATTCCAACTCCAGACAGTGTGATTTTTTTAAGTAGGAATTTTCATTTGCTACTGGCAATGAAAAATTATTCGAAATAAAATGGGCAAACGGTGTAAAGGTAAAACAGTTCCACTTCAAGAAGGCCTATATACTCAGTAGATGGTTTCTGTTCGCTTTCTATCATTCAGTCCCCCATAACATCTGCAAATATTTGTCAGTACCAGGCCAGTACAACTAAAAATATACCAGCTTCTCCACTCGTTACGGTCGTTCTCACCCCCCTTCCCTTACCTTCCCAATCCCATTCCTCCCTCCATGACTGTATTTGTGCATTGCACATAAAGGCCGAAATTGCCTATACCACAGGTCATTCTGTAAAAAAAACAAATACATATACTATCCATATAATTTTTTAATTTAGCATCAAGAGTAGTTAATTTCGCACTATTTTTAATTCTGTTTAGCAAAATACATATGTAAGTCTCAACTAGTATTGGCAGCACTGCCACCTTATTAAGTAGTCAAATGAAGGAGCAGTCCCGGGTTAAATCCACACATAGGATGTCTTAGTGATGTCAAAAGTAAAGGTTGTTTTTTTTTTAGAGGTGGAGAACTTTAAATTAGCAACACCTTTATCTGTGACAGCTGATTTGACAGTTGCCGGTTGTTCTGGAGTTAGTTTGGTTTGGCAATTCATCACGAATAGACTCACGCCGGAGTAACGGTTTGCAAATTATTCAAATTTATTTTGAAAACCGTTGTTCAATTCGAGAAACTCATCGGACATTACGTGCATTTTATGGTGCTCGTAATCGTCCGTCAAAGCGATTTATTCGAGAATCTATGGGTCATTTTCGCAATACGTTTACTCTCAACGATAATACACAACCCGTAAGACCTCGTACAGTGCGCACAAAACAAGCGATTGATGGTGTGCAGCGTAGTGTTGACGATGATCCAAATGTGTCAATTCGTCTTCGGCCACATTCCCGAAATCGAACATTCATGCCATGAAATTATCTTTTAAATAAAGCCAATTTCATGGATATAAAGACAAAAGTTCTTCGCATCTAAAAAAAACCCACTATAAAAGTGCTAATAATTTGAAATTTAGAATATAATATTCCTATCATAAATACGAATTATAATATTTTATAAAAATATTTTAATCCCCCTACTCCTTCCACTACCTCCTATACAAACTGCAGTTTTTCATGAAACACTCTAAACCAATTTTAACTTATATCGATCTCAAATTTTGCACTAAATACTTAATTAGCATTATTATTAAGATCGAAAAAAAATTAACTGATTAGCTTCACTTCTTCTACCCCCTCCATACAATATGACATATTTTAGTAACTTTACAAAAAATCGACTTTCTTGAAAAGTGTGAATGTTACTGGTCTGAACCCTCCCCCCACTCCTTCTGCCACCTCTCATACAAACTGTACAATTTCACTAAATCTAATACACTATCGTATGATTGGGCTTTTAGCGCAATCGTAGTCTTGTTATGTTTTTATAAATAGGTTAACAATATGGCTTACTTTTCCAATGAAATTTTTATAGCCAATGATTTCCATTAATTTTTACAATTATTATATATTACTGGCTATGAGTTCTTCCTCCATGTTATTTCTTTGAGGCGTAAGTAATCTCCATAAACTATTTTTAGTCATAAAATCCGTCCTTCTCTTCAACTGAACAACATAATTAGATGAATAAATATCATACACCCGTATAAAATCGTCCTCGATACTACTAGGAAAACCCTCTCCCAATACAGTGGCGATATCGTATTACTCTTATTTTCATATGTAGTCAGAAGAAATATCTATTCAATTTCATTCTCGATTTAATCCAATAGAATTCTGCGAAAAAACTCTAATTGAAAAAATATCTATATGCTCAATTACAGCAAAACATATAATATGCTAAATAATTAACCTTTTCTAGATAAAATTTAAAGAAAATACGAGTATATATGTATGTATGTTCAACAGTCAAAACCGTTCGAAAAAGAAAGCCAACCAAACAAATGACCCGAAGGATCTTTTAAATACATTTATGAGTTTCGTGTAAAACTAATCGGCAAAAATTTTCAGTTTCATCGTTATAAGGGTTCTGCAGGAATCGTTCCTGGTTTGAGAACTAAACTTGTTACTCGTATTTGAAAACAAAAAGTTCAGAAATTCAAGAAAATATCTGTTGTGCAGTTTAAGATCGAGCGAGTAACAAGATTTCAACAACAGCTTATACTCGCGAAAATACCAATATAAGCTATGATCTCAGAATAAAAAAAAAATTACAAGGCACGACTGCTAATTTATAATACTAAAAGCGTTAAAAGTCAATGTCATTGTCTGAAATTTCACTTGGCAAAGCTTTTTAGCTATACGAGTATTCTCATCTAAGCGGACAAATTAGAAGAAATTGCAAACACGATGACGATCTTCAAGACAAGATCATGAGTTTTTGGAAATGTTAACTTCACCTTGCCAAATAAAGAAATACATTATGTAATCTGTAAAAGCACGAAATGACGCTGACCAGCAGGCAGCTTTTAGTTTGCTATTTACAGAGCTAAGGTCGTCTCGGTTGGATTGCGTAAGCGTCGATATCATTTTATGTTAGAGCCAGCGGCGTAGAAAATTTAAAAGTTCGCAATGCGTTTTTAGATTGAAAGTTAAATTTTATTATTTTGATATTCATAAGCACACACAATTGACCAACAGCAATTTTCAAAATTTAATTTATTGCATTTGTTATTCAAGTATACGGAATTAATGAGAATCTAATTTGTATTTTTTTTTTTAATAATAGAATTACTTCAACTACACTGAGATTCTGAGTATAATGCACAGTTCCTTATAAATAAACTGCCAACAAGTCGGGCGAAACTTTATTATTCTTGGGACAAGTTGCGGATGTGTGGGAAGTCAATATGCAGGTTAGAGTGGTTAGGGAAGGCTAAGTGAAAGGGAGTTCTTGGGCAGGGCTGTTGTCAATTTAACAATATTTCATTCATTTCTGCAAGTTTGGGTTCTTATGAGGGGAGGAGGAGGGGTAAGGGTGGGTGGATGTTAATAGCTTTTTAATTAATTGCTTGAATCGCGTCCAATATCCTCTGTATAGAATGTGTTTCATAGACGAAGTTGCATAGAATTTTCATAGGATTCGGTGCATTTTACATTCACGAAACCAAACATTTGTATGGGAAGGAGTAGAGGAGGTAGGGGAATCGTAAAATTTGTGACGCAATTTTATTCCCTTTCTCTTGTAGTGTGCTTGTACAAAATTTCAAGTTCGTAGCTTTTAATTTGATGGTTATTAGTTGATTCAATGAAATAGGTAGAAATGATACTTTTGTATGGGAGGGGGTAGAAGGGCAAGCGCGATTTCAAAACTTTTAAAGGAATTTCATTTCAATTATTTTTATAAGTTTTTAGGCAAAATTTGAAATGGATAGCTTTTAAGAGTTAGATGATAACTGATTTCTTAAAAATGCTCGAAAAAATAATTTTGTACGGGAGGGGGTAGAAGAGGTAGGGGAATTGCAAAATTTGTGACGCAATTTTATTTCCTTTCTCTTGTAAGCTGCTCGTTCAAAATTTCAAGTTCGTAGCTTTTAATTTGTTGGTTATTAGTTGATTTAATGAAATTGGTCGAAATCATACTTTTGTATGGGAGGGGATAGAAGGGCAAGTGTGATTTTGAAACTTTTAAAATAATTTCTTTGCAAATAAAACTTTTAAAGGAATTTCATTTCAATTATTTTTATAAGTTCTTATGCAAAATTTCAAATGGATAGTTTTTAATAGTTAGGTGATAATTAATTTCTTAAAAATGGTCGAAAAAATAATTTTGTATGGGAGGGGGTAGAAGTTTTGAAGGTATTCGACCAGTTAATATTTTATACTTTTAGGGATTTTTTTTAAATGTATTTCCCAAATTTTCATGTTTCTACCCTAAAATTACATCCAAAAATTTTCAGTTTTCGTGTTTTTTCGTTGCACATGAAACAGCTTGTGCCCATTAGACCGGGGTGGTCGGTTCATAATTTTTAATTAATTTTAATTAATTGTGGATCAAATTATTATTTTTTTTCTATGTATATCAAATAGATGTATTCACATGCAAAATTTAAAGTTTCTATCTTTGAGCAGAGTCCTAAAAAATTCACTCAAAATTTTCGACATTTTTGTTTACCACCTCCCTCCCTTGACACCCCCTAACTTAAAATTTTTATCAAAATTATAAATTATGTAGTTCTACAATCTGACGAATTTTCAATTCGATATCTGTACTCAATTTTGAGATATAATGATTTCTAATTTTGAAAAGTGCACCATTTTTCAAATGCTCCCTATTTCACCCCACTACTATTATGATCAAATTTTATATTTTTTTTGTATTTCGCTAGTATAGCTTAGTATATGTTTTAAATTTCAATTACATAGCTTAAGAGATAGTTGAGATATTAATTCTTAAGTGTTTTTCCTTGCACCCCCCCCCCCCCCCGACCCTTCCCCTTACAATAATAAGCCTATTTCTAAGCTGATTCTGGTGGATCTATACGCCATCTTAATTGTCCCAAAATATGAATTTTTTATGGTAAGTAGTTTCGAAGATATAACCATTTCAAAAAAAGATTCGGACGACAATTTGTTTTTAGCCCCCCCTTTACGGACGCCAATGGATAAAAAAATTAAATTATTTTTGGAATATGTCCCACAGCTCTCTCTATACGTGTGCTGATTTTCATCTTTCTATCTGCATTCGTGGTGAAGATATTAGCAAGTGTATATTTCAACTTTTTCCATCCCCCCGCCTCCTCCTTCCACCCCACACTCCCCAAAATTTGGGTAATGGAGCTCACTTACCAAGTTAATAACCCACCCAAAAATCAACATTCTACCTTTAACGGTCTTGGAGGTACGAGTCCATATGTACGGCGTACGGCGTACGGCGGGACGGATTTATTTTTTTTTGCTTTTTTAGGCTAATTTAGTCATGAAACGCGAAAAAACAAAATTTCAGGGTAGCAATTTTTTTTTTTTTCTGTGTCGATCACAATACTTTATTATTAAAATAATAAAGTAAAAGTAATCTGGTCTGATGCAGAATTACAAATTTTGATGTTTTCCATCATATAAAACTTTTAGTATAATTCTAAACGGTGTAAGGTTCTGTAAATGCAAAATGAGAAATGGGAAAAAACTGTTCATCCTGTACATTTCTGTAATACACCAGAGGAACTTAAAAACTACAACAATCACAATTTCTTATTTTCTAGAAATCTAGAAATTTAATTCTAACTACGTGTTCCGTAGGATAAACTGCTAAGCACAATACGTAATGTAAAACATATCTCGTATTTTGGATCGTTTTCTAACAAAGGGTTGAGCTTTCACCATTCCTCCCTAAAAGACGAAAAACATATATTTTTAAATTCAGATGAGTAACTTTCATAATTTTCAAGAAAATCGAATTTTGAAAAAGATGTGATATTGCGTCAAATTGTATAAGAGAGAATAAAAGGGGAGAAGCTAATCGGGTTACTTTTCTCCGATATTCATTATAATACTAATTACTAATTACTAATTATACGTACTGAGCAAATTGGTTTAGAGTATTTCATGAAAAAGTGTGTTGTATGGGATTCAAATAATTTGTATACCATAGATCATATTTATGATAAAAATAATATATTCCAAATTATTCGCTCCTATGGTTTCCAAGAAAATGTGATTATTATATATTTTTGAAAAGAAGTCATTTTGTATGGGAGTGAGTAGAAGGCGTCGGGTTATTGAAATAAGCCCAAGGGCTACATCTCGACGCATACCTAATAATCTGTGAAAGTTTCATTACAATCAATTTAGCCGTTGTTGCGTGAATGTCGGACACGCAGATAGACAGGCAGAGAAGAATTGTAAAAACATGTGTTTCTGCTTAGTTATTGCTAAAATAAAGCAAAAAACTAACTTATACCTTATAATAGATGGATACCACAATTAAATTTATATGTATAGATTAGGAATCTAAACCTTGCATATTGTTATAGATCTGGCAACCACGTAATTGATCTTTCTGGAAAATACAAGAGCATTATCCCCTAATGTGTAAAACGCCATCTAGAACGTTCAAGCAAACACCCGATGGAACCACATAGTCTAGACACACACCCGAAAACATCCCAGCAGAAACCTCTAGAAAAAGGGGAAATGATATAAAACCACGGTAGCTGTCAGCGAGCAGTCAGTCAGTCAACGACATCTGAACGCGAACGGTAGTGAAAGCGATAGAAAGCGAAATATCGTCGGTTTTGCCAGATAGTGCTAATTAAGTTATAGAGAAAATTAAATTAAAAGTGCGAATTAAAGTGAAACGTGCGAATAAATAAATTATCCTTTATTTTTAAACGAATTGTGTTTTCCTTGAAATCCCGGCGAACCTCTACCTCGCAACAATTGGTGTCAGAAGTAGGATTTCAAGGATAAATTCGGGTTAAAAATCGCGAGTGAAATTAAAAATTCTCGAACGGATAATTTTGTGAGAGCGGAAAAGTGAAATTAAAATTCTCGAACGGACAGTGAGAATTTTGTGAAATCGAATATTCTCGAGTGATTTAGTGAGCAGTGACGTAAATTTAAGTGAATTCGAAACCCGGAAAAACTGGAAATAATCGGTAGTGAAAATGCCGCGTTATTTAAAGGACTTAAAATTAACGGAGCTGAAGGAAGAGCTCAGTAGACGCGAGTTATCTACGACAGGGAGCAAGTCTGAACTCATCAGCCGTATGATCGAGACACTTGAGGCTGAGGGTGAGGATGCAGATAGTTTTGAGTTCCAAACCAAACAAGTTCGGGAAGAGGAGTGCTCTGGTACATCGGATGCTCTGACCCAGTTAATGCAACAAATGATGAACAAATTAGAGCAACAATCAGTCGACATTAAACAACAATCTGCAGACATGAATCAGAAATTAGAGCAACAATCAGTGGACGTTAAACAACAATCAGTGGACATTAAACAACAATCAGTGGACATTAATGAAAAATTAGAACAACAATCAGTGGACATTAAACAACAATCAGTGGACATTAATCAGAAATTAGAGCAACAATCTGCGGACATTAATCAGAAACTAGAGAAATTAGATCAGACCTCAAAGGACCTCAACCAAAACTTGGAGCAGCAAAATAATAAAATAGACACCATGGGTAAGGCAATAGAAGAAAACGTAGAGAAGAAACTTCGAATTCTCGAAGAACAAATTATGGAAAGGATATCCGGGATTGTAGAGGAAGTCGAACCCTAAAAAGGGACTTCGATAAAGTGAAAGCGACTGGAGTCATCATGGCAGAACACGTTACGCACAAGGGTTTCGAAGCTCCAATCTTCGATGGACAAACACCATGGGCGATTTATAAGATCCAATTTGAGGCTACCGCAAGAAACAATCATTGGAATGATCTGGAACGGGGAACGGCTCTTATATTGGCGCTAAGAGGTCCACCAGCAGAGATTCTTCAAACGATTCCGCAGGAGCAACAACAAGATTTTTCAACGTTGTCTGGAACATTGGATCTTCATTTCGGCAGTGACCACATACGACAGATCTACAAAATACAGCTGTACAACCGAACCCAAAAGAATGGTGAAACACTTCAAGAGCTGGCACGCGATATTGAACGACTCACACTATTATCGCTTCCTAATGCGCAAACAGAGCAACGCAACGATACAGCTATTTTCGCATTTAACAATGCTGTACAGGACAGAGAGCTGCAACAGGCGTTGAAACTGGCAGGTAAGAAAACGATTGGCGAAGCCTTAGTATATGGGCTGACGTTCGAAGCTGCCAAGCAAAGCTCACGGAGTAACTATCGAGTCCGAGAAATAGCAAAAGAGTGTGTGTGTCAGAACGCAGAGTACACCAAGCGGAGCGAAAGATTTGGTGCCCCCCGATGCTGGAATTGTGGACAGGCAGGACCTTGAGACTCAACTGCAGAAAAGCGACCAACTATTGTTCCGGCTGCGCTGCTAAACAACGCGAAGATAGAGATCGGGCAGGTAGATCTTGGTCAAGAACTAGTCGTCAGAGTTCAAATCTTGCACACGGTTTTGATAAAAGACGCCGGAGTCGATCGAAAACCCCGAGTCGTCAAGATCGATTGCAACAAGAACAATACATCGGGAAAGATCATGAAAGCAAAGATAGACATTCGAATAAGGATCGCGAACGAACGGGTAGAAGTCGTGACAGTCAATTACTTCATGCAAAAATTCGTGACAAGGCCGAACATGAGAAGCGATGTGATCAAGAAGATCGCGAAAGGAAGAATGCGGAACGTGAAAAGGAAAGTAAACGTGCTGCCAAGGAGGAGAAGGAAAAAGAAGCCGGAAAAACTATTCAGAGGATAACGACCGAACCAAAGAATGGATGGAATCAACGAAAACCTCGCACTAAAATGAAAGTGGTACATCTCGACCGGCTAACAAAGTACCATGGTGCCATTGAGGAAGTGAACGACAGTACACCTTGAACAATTAATTTTCAAGGTGTACTGTGCGATTGGAAATCCTCAGAAGAGTAGATATTCAGTGGATGGACATGCTTTTTTGAGTTCCTTTTCTTCTTTAAGGTAAATAAAATGAATAACCTTCTTCTTGGTAACGCAAATTTTTCTCGTGTTACCGTCTCAAGATTTCCGTTGGTCTTGTGCTTATAGAAGTAAAGCGCAGTATCTGTTATGATTTAGGCCGGCGGAACGAATTATTTTGACTTAAAGCCAAAATAATTCTGAAAGGAAACGAAAAAACGTCAATGGTCGGGACCAGAAAGGGCCAATTCCTCCTACTTCCGAATTGGTGGCTGACTAAGGAACGGAAGCGACACGCTTGCTGGCGGCCGGGACTAGCTACGGCAGTGTGGGGGGGTACTTGTTCCTTAATCAGACCATAAAACCCATGGCCTGTATAACAAAAATTTCGTGTCGGCTTACTCCGGGTTAGGGTGAAAATTGGGATAATTTTCCCCAGTGGTCGTGAAAGACCATGAAGCGATGGAGTTGCCGACTTCGCGATTTGTGTCAGGGCGCTAAGGTGGTTTTTAGCGCCCTCTCTGCCCTCCCTACCTCAGCCACGACTTTCCTAAAAAAAATCATTTTTGGTCGTGGCCCCATGTCGAGGTTCGGGGCGAATGAGCTAAGCGCTCGGGTTCATTCTGAAAATGGCTCTTTTAGCCTTTAATCATCGCACATATTCAGTACTACAAAAAAATATGTTTTTTTTTTTCTGGGCAAATACGAAAAAAAATCATTTTTCACAAAAAAAAGAAATCATAAAAGGTTGAACTTACCGCATAATGGTGGCTCGAACAATACAAGAATTCTCACTTTGCTTTATTAAAATTTTTTGGTTTTTTCTTTTGTTTTTGGTTAATTTAACTCGTCCGTCCGTTAGTCCTGTCAGTCATTGTTATTAAAATTTTTTTTTTTTGATTCTGATTTAATTCAATTTTATTTATTTATCGTTCGTTAGTTTTCATTTATTTTAATTTTCTTTCGTTATTTAATTTCAATTTTATTTATTTATCGTTCATTAGTTTTCATTTATTTTAATTTTCTTTCGTTATTTAATTTCAATTTTATTTATTTATCGTTCATTAGTTTTCATTTATTTTAATTTTCTTTCGTTATTTAATTTCAATTTTATTTATTTATCGTTCATTAGCTTTCATTTATTTTAATTTTCTTTCGTTATTTAATTTCAATTTTATTTATTTATCGTTCATTAGTTTTCATTTATTTTAATTTTCTTTCGTTATTTAATTTCAATTTTATTTATTTATCGTTCATTAGTTTTCATTAATTTTAATTTTCTTTCGTTATTTAATTTCAATTTTATTTATTTATCGTTCATTAGTTTTCATTTATTTTAATTTTCTTTCGTTATTTAATTTCAATTTTATTTCACGTTATCAATTATCCGCAACTCTCGACAGCGAAAACGAGGATCATGCACACAAAATTCATAGAAAGGGGGCGGCCTTCCGCGATCCGCAAACCAAAAAAAAACCACTAATTCGTCCGATTTTCGCCGATCAGCGAGTTTTATTGCAAATTTCCACTCGAAAAAGGAGCCTTCAACGTTGATGAAGATTTGCGTTCGAGCAGCGGAAAACCCGAAGTCTTTTCCCCGTTGCGAGTTTTCTTGCACCAAAGTCCGCGGTGCGAACTCGTTTCGGTCGCGAAATTTCCCGTTAGAAGTAATCGCGGGAGCGTCTTCGAGGTGCGGAAAATGCGCGGTCGATTCCTTTAAGGTTTCCTTTTTTTTTTCTTTGTAATCGCGATTTAAATGATACGCGATACGATACACGGCAAAAGATCCGAAAATTTTCCACGCGAACCGTCGTCGTCGCCACCACACTCCCAAAAAAAATCGCCCTGCCCGGCTACACGCGGTTTTTCTTTTGCTCCATTTTTTTTCTTTTTTTCCATGCAGAACAACTATTGAAAATTGCCAAGCGAATTTAATGCACAATGGGAAACTAACCACGAAGAAGTTCAAAAAAAAACCAAAAAACGACCGAAACGAGAAAATTATCAAAAATCTCCCGGCACTAAAATAACAGTCATCGGCTTTACCAAGAATCTCCCCAGCTCTTCTCCCGCACGCGGTCTTTTTCGTCGGCCGGCAACAAAACTAACGGCATTTCTTTTCGAGCTGTCGCTATGTCGAAAGGCTCAGGGTTGGCGAACCTTTTCGATGATCCGATGTTTGCATCGAAGGCGGGAAAATTTAAAAAAAAAAACCCAAAAAAAATATTGTGTACATATATTTTTTTTTTTTTTTTTTCCTTTCGGGCGACGGACTCAACAACATAGGCGGTTCGCCGTTGATTTCCAGCGCCGAATCGACTAAGAAAAGCCGTCGCTAGGTGTCTCGTGCTCACGACTGAGAGCCGGGCAATAAGTGGTGTATTCCAAGAATCACTGCCGGAGATCTTTGGAGTGGTAGACTCCCACACGTTTGCCTCCTAAATCCTCCAATTCGTATCGTGAGTTGCCAAGCACACGACGAATCCTGCACTTGAGAAACTTTTTCGCCAGCTTAGCATTATAATTCTGCGCGGCTGTGGACAAGGAAAAGTTTCTTCGGAATACTTCTTGTCCTACACGAAATTGTGCTTGAGCAGCACGCAGATTATAACGCCTGCTACTGTCCTCATGTGCGACCCTTATTTTCGTCTGTGCAAGCTGTCTCACGATAGGAATTCCCTCTCGAGGTCGAAGCTGTACATTTGACTCACCCAACGCTCGCAAACGCTTCAGCAGTTCGTAGTCCTTCCCGTGTAACATCATATGATTCCCAAACAAAACCTGATAAGGAGAAAATCCAGTGGCTTGGTGGAGTGAGCTCCGAAGGGCACATCCTATTTTGTTTAGACTCTCATCCCATCGTGTTTGGTCATCAGTGATGAATGTTCGAATTCCGGCTAGGATGGACTGATTGACACGTTCCGATGCATTTGCTTGCGGTGAGTAGCTCGGGGTGTACAGGTGTTGAACTCCGTATTTATCTAGCATAGAGTTAAACACTTTTGACTTAAATTGAGAGCCATTATCGGAGAGGATCGTCTCAGGTGTCCCAAACGTGTGGAAGACCTGCCCCTCCAGATATTTAGTGATTTCTTCAGCAGTAATTCTCCCCAAGGGGTGTAAAAGGGGGAATTTGGTGAAATGGTCCAAGACGATAAGAATGGCGATTTTACCCCGTTTGGTACGTGGATATGGTCCCAATACGTCGATGTAAAGGTGTTGGAATGGCTGATCTGTCCGGAACGGTTCTCCCATAGGCGCTCGTAGAGGTCTGTTCGGGGACTTTGTCTCTTTACAAGTGTCGCACGCCAGAACGTAGGTGCGTACTTGTGTAGCCATCCCGGGCCAATACAAAAATCGTCTGACTCGCTCTAGCGTTTTAGCGTAACCACCATGGACCGTAGTGTCTGCTTCGTGCGCCTGAGCAATCGCAGTTGACGTAAGGCTTGATGGAATCCATAGCTTCCAGGCCCTGTCCTCCGCAATCGGGTCACCGACGTGAGGCTCTGTCCGCTTATACACGAAACCATCCCTCACGCATACGTCAGGAAGCCGATCGGCGTTCGCATCAACCGTGGACACCAATTCTTTGTATTCTTTGCCAGAGAATTCTGGAGAATCCATGTCCACGATCGGTGCCACGTCGATCAGCGCATTTAGTCCCTCTTCGTATACGCGAGAGAGGGCATCGGGTACAACGTTCAAGCTCCCTCGTCGGTGCCCGATTACGAAGTCGAAACCTTGAAGTTTCAGACTCCACCTCGCTAACCGTCCTTGTAGGTCTTTCTGCGACATAAGCCATTTGAGACTTGCATGATCCGTGATGACTTTGAACGCAGTCCCTTCTACATAGGCTCGAAATTTTTTCACGCTCAACACAGCTGCATAACACTCGAGTTCGGTTACACTATAGTTGCGTTGAGCGGAAGTGAGCTTCTGTGACATATACGCTACTGGAGATTCTGATCCGTCGTCGTTTTCCTGAAAGAGAACGCTACCCACCCCTGACTTACTAGCATCGCATTGTATTACGAAAGGCCTCTTGAAATCTGGGTTGATCAAAACGGGGGCTTTCGTCAGCAAGTCTTCACTACTAGGAAGGAAGTTTGTGCCTCTGTAGTCCAAGCAAACTGGTTGGACTTCTTTAGAGTGTCTGAGATCGGTGATACGGTAGCAGCAAAGTTGGGGACGAATCGTCTATACCAGCCTGCCATACCAAGAAAGCGTCGAACTTGACGTGCGGACTTTGGCGAAGGGTAATCGACTATGGCTGAGACTTTGTTCGGGTCTGTCTTCAAGCCTCCATCTCCAACGATGTATCCGAGATACTTCACTTCTCTCAAACAAAACCTGCTCTTGCTGACGTTGATCGTCAAGCCAGCTTTTCTTATACAATCTGCGACTTCGCTCAATAAAGTCAGATGTGAGTCGAAATCCTCAGAAATCAACAGCAGATCGTCCAAATATACGAATACCTGCTCCTTCAGCTCGGGTGGGATGACTTTGTCCATCAAACGACACATCCTTTGCGGCGCGTTGCATAAACCAAAAGGCATGCGAGTGTATTGGTATAGAGGCCGACCAGGAACAGTAAACGCTGTGTATTCTCTAGATTTTTGTTCGAGAGGAATCTGCCAAAAGGCATCTTTGAGGTCTAGGCTGGTTATAAAATTGGCTCGCGGCAAACGACTTAAGATACCGTCAATGTGTGGTAATGGATAAGCATCCTTCTTCGTTACATCATTGACTTTGCGCGAGTCCAAGCATAACCGTACCTTGCCTGGCTTCCTCACAAGAACCACAGGTGAACTCCATGCACTCTGGCTGGTCTCTATAACGCCAAGTGCTAACATACGATCGATCTCGTCATATAACAGATTTTGGATCGCAGGTGAAACGGGATAATGTCTTTGTTTGATGGGACTAGCATCCCCAACGTCTATACTATGTTCAACGACATTGGTTACACCGAGTCCGTATTCTTCGTACGATGGAAATTTGGACTTTGCCAATTCCAACCTCTTTACATCTGAGGGCGTTAAATGGTGGTCCTGAGCAATTAGTTGCGATGCAGTATCGGGAATATCGACCGCACTGATGATGTTAGGAGCTAGATGAAATGATCGCCAGAAATCTACCCCAAGGTACAATTCCTGCGATAGGCTCGGCACAATATATAAGGTAATAGCTTTAGTAGCACCACGAAAGGTAATGTCGGTAACTACTGTGCCCAAAACTCTTTGTGCAACACCATCAGCTGTCTTCACGTCTTGACAGACTGGTCGATAACTCACCTGTGCATCTTGAAGGCGTTGTAGGGAATTTGCTCCAAGGCAACTAATGCTCGCACCACTATCGAGGAGTCCTTTAACGTCCACTCCGTATAGGGATACCATGGCGTACGGACGTATATCGAACGGCTCGGTAATGATGGTAGACAGAATCGCTTTCTTTTTTTCACGCACCATCCTCCAGAACATACGAAGGCGTAAGATTGACTTTCTACGACCGAATCCACCCGCTAGTGATGATACTTGATCAACGCCAGTGACTGAAGTAGGTGCAAAAATTCGCTCTCGAGCTTCCATATACTCTTTTAGTCGAAGGTGATAAGGCTTGAAAGGATGGCGGGAATGTTGTCTTAGATTTTCGGGTACGATAAGGTCATTTTCAGGTCGAGAAACAGCCAACTCCGTATTATCATTTACTCTTTTCAGAATAGTGACTTGCGAAGTGATAAGATTCCGAGGAATAGGTAAGGATGATTTTACTTTAAAAGGATGGGAATCCGGTTCAGAAAATGTTGAAGGTGTAGTGGTAAAATTTGGAGGGGTAATTAAAGGGATCGAAAAGTTGGTAGAAATTTTTTTATGCGGGAGTTCTAAATTAAATGGGGAATCGGAAAGGGGTTTCTGTACTACGCTTCTTCTTACGATCGGGGTACAGTGTTCAGACGAAAGGGACCCGCTGTCCTTTCGTCCCTTCGGCCGTTTCCCGCCTTGCAATGAACACAGTTGGGCTTCACCACGTCCGCCCTTCCACATCCATAGCAGAAAATGCCTTTAGGTGGTTCGGTACATTCTCGATAGCCATGTCCATCCTTGCCACAGTTCCAACAAGTCAAGGGCTTAGACAAACCAGCTACCTCGTCAACTTCGGGATCTACTAACTCTTCCACTTGGGTTTCGATGATTTCGTGGACCCTGTTCGATTGCCAAGAATTCGCTCGTGTAGTCTTCCGTACAGTCTCTACACGCTTCACAAGATGTCGTAGCTGAGCCATATTTTGTACTTCGTAAAAGCACATTTGCTGTTGCGTGCTAGCTAATAAATTACTTCGAACGATTCCAACGAATTCTCTTTCTGACATAGGAGTGGGCAGCAATGTGCGGAGTACAGTCATGTCTTGTTCATAAAGCAAGAATGGCTCATTTGGTGCCTGACGTCTTCCTAGCATCTGCTTGCGCACCTCCCAATCGTCACTACTCTCTCCCCAAGCTTCTAAGAAAGCAAGTCGTAAATCAGTCCAGTGGGTCTCTAAGTTGGATCTCCGCCAGAGCCAATACCACTGGTTTGGACGACCGTCCAACAACAGATGAAAATTCTGGGCCAACAGGTCCATGCGCCCGCCCAGATCTCCTATTGCAAGAGCTTCGGCCCTGAAGACCAATTCTTCTGCTCGCAATGAATGGCTTTCTCCATTAAAACGCAATCTCCAATGGCGTATCGGACTGCCTGGATTGCGGTGTCTTAAATTTGGGCCGTTGCCATTGCGTTCGCCAATCTGAGCGGTCGCATGGGCCAGTCGGCCACGAGTTCGCACCTGTTCGTCCAGTGCATCACGTCGGTTTAAGGGTGGTGGTAAATCTACGTTGATATTGTTAATGCTTGGCTGTTGCTGAGTCTGTTCCTCACGCAACACCGAGCGTATAATTCGCACTAAGTCATCCATCTTCAGTGAATTCATAGCCAACGGCATCTCTAGTATTGACTCTGCCGGCGGTTCAACTCTGATGTCTGACCATCTCACTTGTTTCTCCCTCTCACTCGTGTCTGTTGCAAACATTGAATTCAGGTCTGGCTCAGTCAATGGACTGGGCGTCGGGACCATCGATCCGTCCGGGGCATAGAAAGCTCGTCCGCCTCCTGTCTCGTGTGGCATATCCAAATTTAACCCCACAGGCGACATACCAACTTTTTGAGCATTAGTGGCCTGTGACTTCTTTTTGCCGCGTGTCACTGGGCCTAGTTTAGCGGACGCGCCCTCTACACCCAGGACGGACCAATAGTCTCTAGGACCCAAATGTCCACGACAATTCGGACAATTGTGATTGTCAACGATCCATGATTCCAAACAATGGCTATGGAATCGATGACTACATTTGGTGACTACTTCTTTCACCGGATCTATAATTTCCTGACAAGCTGAGCAGACAACATCTACGCTCGCCTTCGGAGAATGAATCAAGGACATGCTCAAAATAGGTTAATGCAGCGAACGACAAAATTCGATTAAGTGTTTGAACGAAATAGAGAAAAAAAAACGAGTGGTTGGAATAGGAAAATTTTCACGACTAATTGTGCGTATCGATGAATGGTTTCTTGACTGTCTGGATAAAGGATATGTATATAAAGAACAACTGAGAAGGTAAAATTCATGAACTATCGAATACTGAATCTAAGATTGTAAAAAGGAATTATTACGAACGAATGTATGTTGAATGATTGAAGGTAAGCGTTAACGAAGCGAATGAACGATATACCGAATGATTTAGCGAACGAATTTAATGTTAAGATCAATTGAATTTCGAAAAGTGAGCGTAAATTAATTGTGTAAATGTTGGAACGAATGTAATAGCATGTATGAATGAACGAATAAACGAATGTTTGTGTGTTTGTATGTATAATTACTCAAATAAACTACTATTGAATGAACTTCTGAATTTATGGATAAATGATTGCATGAATATTGAATGTATGTATTGCGAAAAAAAACGAATGAACGATATAATAAATGACCGAATATAATCAACTAATGCGTCATGTACGAACGAAATTTCGAATAAATGAGCGAATGAATTTTCCGATCATAAATGAATGAATCGATTTTTAAATTTTTCGGATAAATGCTTGTGTGAATGTTAGATGAATGCAAAAACAAATGTACGAATGAGCGAATGAATATTAGGTGATTGTATGTATACTTGACTTTAATGAATGATCAAAATGAACCCTCACGCATTCACTCTTTTCCCCTCCCCTCACTGCAGCAAATCGCGAAGCCGATCATGCTCTTTCCCGACTCACTAGGAAAATCTGGATCGCGAGAAAACTGTTTCAAAAAAAATTTTGGGGAGAAAAGCAAATACAATATCATCAAAAAAAAAAAAAAAACTCTAAGAAAATTTTTTTTTTTTTTTGTCCGAAGACTTATGAAAATTTTATATCAAAAAAATCAATCTCTACGTTAAAAAAACTCTACGTTAGAGGAACTCTAAAAGGAAGGTTAAGGAATTAAGGAACTTTTCTGAAGTTTCGGCAATAGTCTCCATCACCAAACTCACCAATGATTCGCAAACATTTTTCCATCTGTCTGACGACACGCCCGCCAAGACAAGGCATGCCCAGCACTCAGATGGGTGCCTACGAACCAAAAGTGGAATGATTCGAGAGACTAAAACCTGTCGACTAACATAGAACCAATTTCGCATGCAGACAATGTTTCCCTTTCCTATGGAACAGAGTGGCGCCTAAGGGTTGCCAAACGGTTCGTCAATAGGTCAGTTCCACATTGTCTACATACAAAACCAATCCGATGGTTAGCCGACGAAACTCAAAAAAGCTTGGCACATGGACTGTGATTGCCGTTCAGGCGAAAATTCTGTCGCAGAACGACGAAATTTAGTCCTTTTGCTCATCAACGATTTTGCACGGAATTTTTCCGACTCGCGCGTGTTGACGGGCTACGCTATGTGCTCCTAGCGTAGATCTGGCTAGCCCCACGTTGGGCGCCATTTTGTTATGATTTAGGCCGGCGGAACGAATTATTTTGACTTAAAGCCAAAATAATTCTGAAAGGAAACGAAAAAACGTCAATGGTCGGGACCAGAAAGGGCCAATTCCTCCTACTTCCGAATTGGTGGCTGACTAAGGAACGGAAGCGACACGCTTGCTGGCGGCCGGGACTAGCTACGGCAGTGTGGGGGGGTACTTGTTCCTTAATCAGACCATAAAACCCATGGCCTGTATAACAAAAATTTCGTGTCGGCTTACTCCGGGTTAGGGTGAAAATTGGGATAATTTTCCCCAGTGGTCGTGAAAGACCATGAAGCGATGGAGTTGCCGACTTCGCGATTTGTGTCAGGGCGCTAAGGTGGTTTTTAGCGCCCTCTCTGCCCTCCCTACCTCAGCCACGACTTTCCTAAAAAAAATCATTTTTGGTCGTGGCCCCATGTCGAGGTTCGGGGCGAATGAGCTAAGCGCTCGGGTTCATTCTGAAAATGGCTCTTTTAGCCTTTAATCATCGCACATATTCAGTACTACAAAAAAATATGTTTTTTTTTTTCTGGGCAAATACGAAAAAAAATCATTTTTCACAAAAAAAAGAAATCATAAAAGGTTGAACTTACCGCATAATGGTGGCTCGAACAATACAAGAATTCTCACTTTGCTTTATTAAAATTTTTTGGTTTTTTCTTTTGTTTTTGGTTAATTTAACTCGTCCGTCCGTTAGTCCTGTCAGTCATTGTTATTAAAATTTTTTTTTTTTGATTCTGATTTAATTCAATTTTATTTATTTATCGTTCGTTAGTTTTCATTTATTTTAATTTTCTTTCGTTATTTAATTTCAATTTTATTTATTTATCGTTCATTAGTTTTCATTTATTTTAATTTTCTTTCGTTATTTAATTTCAATTTTATTTATTTATCGTTCATTAGTTTTCATTTATTTTAATTTTCTTTCGTTATTTAATTTCAATTTTATTTATTTATCGTTCATTAGCTTTCATTTATTTTAATTTTCTTTCGTTATTTAATTTCAATTTTATTTATTTATCGTTCATTAGTTTTCATTTATTTTAATTTTCTTTCGTTATTTAATTTCAATTTTATTTATTTATCGTTCATTAGTTTTCATTTATTTTAATTTTCTTTCGTTATTTAATTTCAATTTTATTTATTTATCGTTCATTAGTTTTCATTTATTTTAATTTTCTTTCGTTATTTAATTTCAATTTTATTTCACGTTATCAATTATCCGCAACTCTCGACAGCGAAAACGAGGATCATGCACACAAAATTCATAGAAAGGGGGCGGCCTTCCGCGATCCGCAAACCAAAAAAAAACCACTAATTCGTCCGATTTTCGCCGATCAGCGAGTTTTATTGCAAATTTCCACTCGAAAAAGGAGCCTTCAACGTTGATGAAGATTTGCGTTCGAGCAGCGGAAAACCCGAAGTCTTTTCCCCGTTGCGAGTTTTCTTGCACCAAAGTCCGCGGTGCGAACTCGTTTCGGTCGCGAAATTTCCCGTTAGAAGTAATCGCGGGAGCGTCTTCGAGGTGCGGAAAATGCGCGGTCGATTCCTTTAAGGTTTCCTTTTTTTTTTTTTTGTAATCGCGATTTAAATGATACGCGATACGATACACGGCAAAAGATCCGAAAATTTTCCACGCGAACCGTCGTCGTCGCCACCACACTCCCAAAAAAAATCGCCCTGCCCGGCTACACGCGGTTTTTCTTTTGCTCCATTTTTTTTCTTTTTTTCCATGCAGAACAACTATTGAAAATTGCCAAGCGAATTTAATGCACAATGGGAAACTAACCACGAAGAAGTTCAAAAAAAAACCAAAAAACGACCGAAACGAGAAAATTATCAAAAATCTCCCGGCACTAAAATAACAGTCATCGGCTTTACCAAGAATCTCCCCAGCTCTTCTCCCGCACGCGGTCTTTTTCGTCGGCCGGCAACAAAACTAACGGCATTTCTTTTCGAGCTGTCGCTATGTCGAAAGGCTCAGGGTTGGCGAACCTTTTCGATGATCCGATGTTTGCATCGAAGGCGGGAAAATTTAAAAAAAAAAACCCAAAAAAAATATTGTGTACATATATTTTTTTTTTTTTTTTTTCCTTTCGGGCGACGGACTCAACATATCTCAAAACTATTTTTTCATTCGACGTTCCACAAACGGGTTTTGAAATTCAATTGTTCGTCCTTCGTCTTAGTTAATCAGTTTTTATTTATTTATTTACAAGGGCATACAACCCGTTGAGATAAAATTTTCATCTTTCAAATGGTTTTTTATTATTCAACTTTTTCCACGCAAGCAAATGATTTGAAATTATGATATTTTTACTCTAGTCAAAACGTAAAACAAATATTCGTAAGATCAATTAATATCGGCCGGAAATGGGGAATCGAACTCGGGCCACCCGCATATAGGCGAGCATTCTACCACTAAACGAACGGTGCTGATGAAATTGTCTTGCCAAAATTTAGCCATCAGACTTCAAATATAAGCACAGTTTTTACTTATAATTATGGGAAATATCAATGTAACTAATTTTATAACTTCAAATCTTCTTGAGTTTCGACTCATGACATGGCGACATATGACAATACATTGTAATTTTGGGAAAATTTTTATTTGCAATATACTAATAAAATATTGAAAATAAAGTTGCATCGGCAGAAAATCGAACCCGGGCCGCCCACATGTCAGGCGAGCATTCCACCACTGAACCACCGATGCTGATAAACTTGTTTCGCTAAAATTTAGCCACACTTTTTAGATCTACTTCAATTAGAGTCAAATAGATTCGCTTTAAGACATCAAGTAGTTAGTTTCGAACTAAAAAAATCGATTTTATTTGAACTCATTCATGGAATAAAAATTATTTGAAATTATAATATTTTACTTTGATCAAATCTTAAAAACAGGATTCGTGAAAAAATTCCGGTGTAGATCTAACCCGGGACAAGCGAGAGTTTCCACTAAACTACCGATACCGACGAAATTATCTCAGCAAAACTTAGTAATCTACTTAATGACGTGACTTCAAATATATGCACAGTTTTTGCTTATTATATAGAAGCTTGTCCGACAAACCTCTCTATAATTGTATTGATTTTCAGCTTTCTATCTAGAGCCATAATTGAGATATTCGAATTTGTAGTTTTCGGTTTTACCTCTCGCCCGCCTCTCCCTTATGTACGTACCCACCAAATTGGAGTTCGCCTGACCACCCGATCTATATTCCACTGAAAAATAATTTTTTTTATCTTCAGGGGTTTGAGTGCTTCTGTGCATTGAGTGTACACGTACGGCGTACAGCCAGACGGATTTTTTTTTAATATTTGGGGTAATTCAGTCACGAAACGTGGAAAAATCGTAACAAGATTACGATTGGGCGCCAGGCTCAAACATGCGATACTCTAGATGAAGAGAAATGTTTTGATTTTAAGAAATTTTGTATGGGGAGTAGTAGAAGGAGTAACGGCATTGAACCAAATTTTTTCACATCATGCTAGAGCTGCTATCAGAATGTTTTATTGAAAATTGAAGCTTCAAAAATTTAATAGGTACTCATAAAATTAGTGCGATGGATTTAGTAAACATTGAGCAGTTTGTATGGGAGGTGGTAGAAGGAGTGGGGAGCTATAAGTGAGTTTTTCAGAAATAACTGTAAACATCATGCATGTTTTCAATCGCAGCTCAGTAGCATTCAAACATTTCCGGAAAATATGCTTTTTGAAAAGTTGTGAAATTAAGTCATATTGTATGGGAGGTAGAAAGAGTGAAGCTAGTCCTTTAATTTTTCGGTCGTACTAATAATTCTACTTAAATTACTTTGTGCACAATTTCAGTTCGATAAATTTTATACTTACTGAGTAAATTGGTTCATAGTATATATTTATTACAAAAAGGAAGTTTATATGGGAGGTGGTAGAAGGAGTAAGAGGATTCAAATAATTTTGTTTTACCGTATATTGAAATTAGTATAAAAATGGTTTTTATACTTTTCGAGAAAATCGGTTTACTGTCAAATTCCGAAATTGTATCATTTTATATACGAAGGAGTAGAAGGAGTAAAGCGATTGGGCCCATTCACGAACTTTCCTTATTTCCTTGTCAAAAATGACGTGTACAAAATTTTAACTACCTAGCTCAACGCTTTCTCGAGCTGGAGAGGACACGGACGGACGGACATCCGGTTTTGAGATTTTTGATTACATGATTCTTAGTGTTACAAACTTTGTGGCAAACTTATAATACTTTCAGATTTCGTCTAGAGTATAAAAATGTTCAGGGTGTCAAATTTTTTGTCCCAAGTTGATCAGAATATTTTATTTTAGAATAATAAAGTAAAATGGTTATAAACCTATTAATAGTATGGAAATTAAAAAAAAAAAAACAATTTTAATCTGCTAATTTGCAATCAAACATTGAATCATATACATAAAGCACGGTTACCCTATGAGTGATGTGATTTATTTGTGGTTCATATTAGATTAATAATACGCCACCGTAGAATATTTTCTAATTATTTTTGGATGTTAATTTGTTGCTATTGCCATAGAACCAACCGAAACATTAATATATTTTAGCGATAATAAAATGGCAATAGAACATTAAAGTGTTTCGCTTGCGGGAATGTTTTTAATAATGGGACCAAGCCAAGCAAAAAATACATTAGTGTAGCCGTTCCGATAATGTCGTCTGATAAGCTATCTGTACATTTGGCTCAGTATTGAGAACTTTGTGTGTTTGACGCTAATACGTTTTTTTTTCTGTATACATATTCCATATATTTCAAGTGTGTTTTGCAAATAATATTACATAAATATGTTCTGTTTCGGATAAGTTTTAGGCGATATGATGTCAGCTTCTAATCTACAAAATACAGCTAAGTGGTTGCCTTTGACTTTTATCAAATGTTTTTTATGACTGCTATAATTTTAGATTTATCGTTACATAAAATAGAAAATCACTCCTATCGCAAGAACACTTTTGATTTTAAAATTTCATTTCATATCTCTAAATAAAATCAAGTTTCCGTTAACGAACTAGCAAACAAAACCTCACTTCTAATTTTCGTAATAAAATTATATAATTAGTCTAAAAGTTTCACGCTATGTTGAGACTCATAAAAATAAAATTCGTCGAGCCTTCGGTATCACTTCTGTTTTCTAGCAATAATGAGAGAGGGTGATCTCTTCACACTAAGCTATGAATCTTATAGTTGTATTACAAGGAATGTAACCGATCAACTTGCCAGGAGACTTTAAACTTTCGTTAACTAATGCCTCCGACGCTATTCGATATTCTAACCAGATGTCATCTCAAGCGACGTATATTGGAGTAGAATTGGACAGACTAAGATATTCCAACTGGGTAGTGAGTAGCGTATTGGTCTACAATGCGAAGGTCGGTAGCTCAAATCCCGGTCGACATATAATTCCCGCACACTGCCTAAATGGGTATATCTAGGTCACCTCTATCTGCGAACATGAAAATTTAACAATAACAAATAAAAAAAATGTTAAGGAACCTGAAGGTTTGGCTGCTAACCGCCGATTTGGGCTGTAATGCTATTGAAGAAGAAGAAGATATTCATTAAGATACATAACCGTAACCTTGAAAATATTCCCATGCACTTCTATGGAAGATTGTGGAATTAGTGCGAATATGAATAATAATTTATCATCTTAGTTAAATTATACCTAAAGTTGCATAAAAAGTTAAATAGTGATAGCTACAAAGCTTCTGCAACATTACTTATACAATTATGTCATTACTAACTGCTGTCAACGGTGACCCTTGTATAACATAATTCAATCCTCCCTTTAAATCATACAAATAAAGATGTCTATTCAATCTTATATAACTTGAACACCCCTCCTTCTAACTATTGCTCTAGCTAGGGCACTATGAGCTGAAATTTTCAATCAAGTGTGAAAAATTTTCGAATTTTCGCTTTCTACTACTATTCTAGCTCTAGCAAAAGTGCACTCTACCTAGATTTTACTCACAATGCGGACTTGGCCTTTTAGTATTTATCAAGAATATTATACTTGTTCGTATTTAAGATGTTTATTTAAACAGATTAATTCATTGTATGAAGACAGCTGCTCTAAAACAATCTTCTCTAAGTTTGGCACGGTTTGATGAATCGCTATTCGATTGAGAAAGTACAAAAATATCCTGCTGTCTTTTCTTAAAATAGAATACGATACCAAAATACGATTCTCCATTTATAAACATTAATTGAACCATTTTGCCTTTTGCGTTGATTGAGGACAAAAATGCAGTCTACTTCCTCTAAGTCGACCCTCCGTTTGCCTCCAAGAAGTTTTCGAGTTAGGGAAAATTCGAATAATACCATTGGTATACTGCTGGTATATGGACAATATCTGGTATCAACATTACCATGTATAAAAGTGGTATCGAAGCCTTTCGTGGTATACTACTATAAATTCGCAAATTTTCCATTGTATACCATTGCAAGAAGGTTAAAGTACACTGTGTACTATGTACTTAAACCTACTTTTGTGCCGTGTGCTTGAAGGTGGTAAATAGCTGAGCTGTATTTTCGCATGTTTGATTTAAATAATTTTATTTCAAATTCATGAAAATTGTTGCCATCATTAAATAGGCATAACATTAGCATGCGAGATGGCTATTAGATTGATTTAGCGAATATTTTAATGCTTAAATTGCATATTGCTTTGCACATTTTTTATGCCATTGCCATTGCCCATGCCTCGAAGAGTACTTCTTCGCCGAGCTGAATGGTCTCCGGTCCCTTAAACCGATGAAGCTCATTAGTTCAACCGGTAGAGCAGGCTGGCTAAATGATATGTAGGTTCACATGGTACAAATACGGAGGCGTACAATGGGCCCACTGGTGTTAAACCCCTCCACAAACCTAAACTTAAGTCCGATTTTACTTAACGAACAGCTGATGCCAAACCATACCCCGTATGGGCAGTGTATCAGTCTCCCTAAAATGTTATACTTCGTTTGCAGTATCAACAATTGTATACTACTAGTGTATTATAGGTATTAGAGGATTCAACATTTTGCTTTAATTTCAAATTGCGTTCATTTCGAATAACGAATGAAATATTAATTCGATTACATCGAAATATTCGACAGTCAATGTTCTAGCAGATCTACAGGACCGTAACGTAATGTCTTGCTCCTAAGCTTTTTTAACTTCTTCGATAAGTTAAATTTATGGCGAATAATACATGGTTATAGTGTTGTATCAACTCTACGACGAGCCAGAAGCTTAACGTTCATCAAGTTACGTAAACTGCAGTGGGCTGGCCATGTAGAGCGAATGGAAGAGAAAAGAATCCCCAAACGCGCTCTTAAAGGCAAAGCGAGTAGTAACAAGCCAGTGGGCAAACCACGCAAGCGATGGGAAGACTCGGTTGATGAAGGTTGCAAAGTCATGTTGAGGCTTCCGTGGTGTAATGGGCAACGTGCTTCTCTGTCAATTGGTCGTGGGTTCGATTCTCACTTCAGACAGCGGATTTTTTAAGCACGAATTTTACTTTATTATTCTAATAATGAAGTATTGTGATCGACACAAGAAAAAAAAAAATTTGCTACCCTGAAATATTTTTTTTTCGCGTTTCATGACAATTAGCCTAAAAATGCAAAAAAAAAAAATCCGTCCCGCCGTACGCCGTCCGCCGTACATATGAACTCATAACTCCGAAACCGTTAAAGGGAGAATGTTCGTATTTGGGTGGATTGTTGATTGGGTAAGTGAGCTCTATTTTCTAAATTTTGGGTGGTGTTAGATGGAAGGGGGAGCGGGGGGAGGGAAAAAGTCAAAAACTACATTTGGTAATATCTCCACCACGAATGCAGATAGGAAGTTGAAAATCAGTAGAGATATACCACTGTGTCCAAAAAGTAGTCGGAATTTTTTTATAAATCAAAAAATCTTTATTTATTCTTTCAAATCAATTTCGTCCCCTTCAAAATAGTCCCCTCTCGATATAATACACTTATGCCACCGCTTTTTCCAGTCCTCGAAGCATGCCAAAAAGTCTTCTTCCGGTATAGCCTTCAGAGCGCGCGCCGATTCTCGTTGAATGTCTTCAATCGACTCAAAACGGTTTCCTTGGAGTGGTCTTTTGAATTTTGGAAATAGCCAGAAGTCACACGGAGCCAAATCAGGTGAATAAGGTGGTTGCGGAACGATATTGGTTGCATTTTTGGCGAAAAAGTCACGAAGAATCAGTGCAGTGTGAGATGGCGTATTATCGTGGTGTAAAAACCAAGAGTTGTCTTTCCATAAATCCGCCCAAAACATCTTTCAAAATGGAATTAATTGATCCTTTTGATACGCTAATTTCATCAGAAATGTCTCTTATAGTTATCGACGGTTTGCAAGCACTAATTCTTTTACTTTTTAGATGTGAGCATCGTCAGTTGAGGTCGATGGTCGACCAAGGCGCTCTTCGTCTTCAACGCGTTCTCTACCTTCTTTGAACAATTTATACCAATCATATGTTGTTGATTTTGGTAGAGCTCGGTCCCCGTAAGCCTTCTCCAACATTTTCAACGTTTCTGCAACATTTATTCCATTCAGGAAACAAAATTTGATCGCACTTCTTTGTTGAATAATTTCAGACATTGTAAAAATCGCCAAATTCACTTTGTGTGTCGCACAAAAACAAGCCTAACTCAAACACTAATGAATATTTTCACATATAATTTGGCATGGAAGTCAGTAACAGTTGTACTAACTTAAAAAAAAAATATATTGAGCGAAAATATTTACACGCGTAATTTAAATCGAAAAATTCCGACTAGTTTTTGGACACAGTAGTAGAGAAGGTTGTGGGACAAACTTTAAAAATAATTTAATTTTTTTATCCACTGGCGTCCGAAAAGGGGAGGGCGAAAAACAAATTGTCGGTCGAATTGTTTTTTCAAATGATTATATCTTCGAAATTACTTATCGTAAAAAATTCATATTTTGAGACCGTTAAGGTGGCATATAGCTCCATTGGAATCAGCTTATAGAGTGGTTAATTATTGTAAGGGGAAGGGTCAGGAGGGGGTGCGAAGAAAAACACTTAAAAATTAATATCTCAACTATCTCTTAAGCTATGTAATTAAAACTTAAAACGTATATTAAGCTATACTAGGAAAATATAAAAAAAATATAACATATTGAAATAATAGTAGTGGGAAGAAATAGGGAGCATTTTAAAAATGGCGCACTTTTCAAAATTACGACTCCTTATATCTTAAAAAAGAGTACAGATATCAAATCAAAAATTTGTCAGATTGTAGAACTACATAGTGGGCAATTTTGATAAAAATTTTAAATTGGGAGGTGTAAGGGGAGGGAGGTGTTTAAATTTTGCCTGTGTACATCTATTTAATATATGTACATACAAAAATAATATTAACTTGATCCATAATTGTTATAAACCGAGCCCCTATTAACTAGTTGAAAACCTTTAAAACTTCTACCCCCTCCCATACAAAATTATTTTTTTCGACCATTTTCAAGAAATCAATTATCACCTAACTATTAAAAGCTATCAATTTGAAATTTTTGAAACTTTTAAAAATAGTTGAAATAAAAATGCGTCAAAAGTTTTGAGATCGCATTTGTCCTTCTACCCCCTCACATACAAAAGTATGATTTCGACCATTATTAAGAAATCAATTATCACTACTTATTATCAAACTATTAAAAGCTATCAATTTGAAATTTTGCATAAGAACTAACTAAATAGTTGGAATGAAATTACGTTAAAAGTTTTGAAATCGCGCTTGCCCTTCTACCCCCTCCCATAAAAAACTATGATTTCGACCAATTTCATTAAATCAACTAATAACCAACTAATAACCAACAAACTAAAAGCTATGAATTTGAAATTTTGTACAAGCACCTTACAAGAGAAACGAAATAAAACTGCTTATCAAATTTTACGATTCCCCTACCTTCTCTACCCCCTCCCATACAAATGTTCGGTTTCGTGAATCTAAAATATGTACACCGAATTTTATGAAAATTCTATGCAACTTCGTCTATGAAACAATTCTATACAGAGAATATTGGACGTGATTCAAGCAATCAATTAAAAAGCTATTAACATTCACCCACCCTTACTATTTCCCCTCCTCATCCCTCATAAAAACCAAAATTTGCAGAAACGAATGAAATATTGTTAAATTGACAACAGCCCTGCCTAAGAACTCCCTTTCACTTAGTCTTCCCTAACCACTCTAACCTGCATATTGAATTTCAACTCATCCGCAAATTGTCCCAAGAATAATAAAGTTTCGCCCGACTTGTTGGCAGTTTATTTCAGTTGCCACTGGCGATGAAAAATTATTCGAAATAAAATGGACAAACAGTGTAAAAGTGAAACAGTTCCACTTCAAGAAGGCCTAGATATGTTGGCCAGCTGTTAGGTTTGAATTAAACAAGAGCTTGATGATCGACTAACTTTTTATTTCACTAAATTTTTACTACCTATCTTAAGGCTAACACTTATTTTGATAACTTATTTTAGTACAGATTTATGTGATGTACATAGTAAATCATATGATTTGCTTCAAATACTCTGTTATGGTTTAGGCCGGCGGAACGAATTATTTTGACTTAAAGCCAAAATAATTCTGAAAGGAAACGAAAACGTCAATGTTTGGGACAAGAAAGGGCCAATTCCTCCTACTTCCGAATTGGTGGCTGACTAAGGAACGGAAGCGACACGCTTGCTGGCGGCCGGGACTAGCTACGGCAGTGTGGGGGGGTACTTGTTCCTTAATCAGACCATAAAACCCATGGCCTGTATAACAAAAATTTCGTGTCGGCTTACTCCGGGTTAGGGTGAAAATTGGGATAATTTTCCCCAGTGGTCGTGAAAGACCATGAATGCGGTGGAGTTGCCGACTTCGCGATTTGTCAGGGCGCTCAGGTGTTTTAGCGCCCTGTCTGCCCACCCTACCTCAGTCACGACATTCCTCAAAAGAAATTAATTCGTCGTGACCCCATGTTGAGGTTCGGGGCGAAAGAGCTAAACGCTCGGGTTCATTTAATTATTTGGCTCTTTAGCCTTTAAACATCTTGATCAAAAGAGAGCAAAAAAAAAAAAAAAAAAAACCTTCAAAATATCGCGACGGGAAACCAATCCAGAGCGAGACCGAAATTACAATATTTAAGCAAAAGCAAAAAAAAACTTACCCCATAATCCGACGATGAACGGTGATGAACGAGAACTGATTCTTTTTTTTTTTTTTTTTTTTTTTCACTTATCTAGTTTAAGTTTACGTTTATATTGATTTATTTTAGTTTAATTTAAATTTTTATTGATTTATTTTAGTCTAATTTGATTTTTTATTGATTTATTTTATTCTAATTTGATTTTTATTGATTTATTTTATTCTAATTTGATTTTTATTGATTTATTTTATTTTAATTTAATTGTTATTGATTTATTTTAGTTTAATTTAAATTTTTATTGATTTATTTTATTTTAATTTAATTGTTATGGATTTATTTTAGTTTAATTTAATTTGCATTTTTATTTTATTGTAATTTAATTGTTATTGATTTATTTTAGTTTAATTTAAATTTTTATTGATTTATTTTAGTTTAATTTAAATTTTTATTGATTTAGTTTAGTTTAATTTGATTTTTTATTGATTTATTTTATTTTAATTTAATTGTTATTGATTTATTTTAGTTTAATTTAGATTTTTTTTTTTTTTGCTTAATGACTCGTTCGTTTTAGCTTAATTTTTTTGCTTATTGATTCGTTCGTTTTAGCTTAATTTTTAGCTTATTGATTCGTTCGTTTAAGTTTAATTTTTCCTAATCCTCTTTCCTCTCCTACTTTACTTTCCAAGAATACGCAAATGTGGGAACCGGACGGTTCCTCAATCGAAAATTCCCAAGCAGATGCTGCTGCTGCTTGATCTGGTGAAAATCTACAAGTGTCGCTTGGCGGGGCCGATGCTCATTTAATTAATTGAATATGTCGCACTGCATGCATGCTTTTGATGGTTTTGCTTTTTGAAAAATTCCCGGAAGAAAAAAAAAACCCGCCGCAAGTACTGCGATTTCGCGTAATTCGGTCGTTTCGAACGCACGAATCTCGTGATGTACAAAAAAAAACAACACGCAATGCACTTGTGTTAGTGATGCTGCATTTCACTCAACCGCATGTTTTCTTCTTATTTCACATGCAATAATCACTGCAAATTTATAATCACTGCAAATTTAGCGAATTACAGGCGACGGAAAACGCGAAATTTTCGACTTTCCTTTTGAAATTCGGATCGGCGCGGTTCTCGATTCTAAGAAAACTCATGCAACACAAAAAAAAAGTCGAGTTGGAGCGGGGCGGTGTTTAAGCTTGAGAGGTTGATTTTTCTGCCATTTTTTTTTTTTTTTTTTTTTTTTCGATGGAAACTACCGAAACGTGCTCGACTATAAATGCAACTTTGCTCTATGGAGTTTAAATCGATTAAAGACTTGCTTAAGCACGACCTAATTCATATGGTTAACGGCACGCCTACGAAACGTCCAAGCGTAACGGCAATTCGAAGGGACGAAAGCGTCGTAAAGGTCCGAAAATTATAAGTACTGAGGTAAATGTTGTGTTAGCCGAACTAGAAGATGAATTACGCGATGGTTTGTCTGATTGTGCCGAAGGTACAGAACTGAATTTCCTGTGCCGGTTATTTCAACCCGATCCGGAAATTTTATCGATGATGACGGTTTCGGCTGGAGATAAAAAAAAATGACTGCGCGGAGGCGAGAGTGGATAAGACGCGCACTTTTTTTTTTAATTTTCAGGATAAATTACGATCGAATAATTAAATCGAAATTTCCGATACGCGCTATTTCGCGATAATTCACCCGGTACGTGCGACTCACGCGGCCTCTCAAACTTGACTCCCACATGCGGTTTTCATCTACCGCCGGCAACAAAACTAACCGTACTTGCTTTGCCAATGTTGCTATGTCGAAAAGGTTCAGGGTTGGCGAACCCTTTCGATCATACGATGTTGGCATTGCAAGGCGGGAAAAAATTCAAAAAAAAATTATAACTATAATTTCTTTTTTTTTTCTTTCTTTCTTGAGCGACGGACTCAACAACATAGGCGGTTCGCCGTTGATTTCCAGCGCCGAATCGACTAAGAAAGCCGTCGCTAGGTGTCTCGTGCTCACGACTGAGAGCCGGGCAATAGGTGGTGTATTCCTAGAATCACTGTCGGAGATCCTTGGAGTGGTAGATCCCCACACGTTTGCCTCCTAAATCCTCCAATTCGTATCGTGAGTTGCCAAGCACACGACGAATCCTGCACTTGAGGAACTTTTTCGCCAGCTTAGCATTATAATTCTGCGCGGCTGTGGACAAGGAAAAGTTTCTTCGGAATACTTCTTGTCCTACACGAAATTGTGTTTGAGCAGCACGCAGATTACAACGCCCGCTACTGTCCTCATGTGCGACCCTTATTTTCGTCTGTGCAAGCTGTCTCACGATAGGAATTCCCTCTCGAGGTCGAAGCTGTACATTTGACTCACCCAACGCTCGCAAATGCCTCAGCAGTTCGTAGTCCTTCCCGTGTAACATCATATAATTCCCAAACAAAACCTGATAAGGAGAAAATCCAGTGGCTTGGTGGAGTGAGCTCCGAAGGGCACATCCTATTTTGCTTAGACTCTCATCCCATCGTGTTTGGTCATCAGTGATGAATGTTCGAATTCCGGCTAGGATGGACTGATTGACACGTTCCGACGCATTTGCTTGCGGTGAGTAGCTCGGGGTGTACAGGTGTTGAACTCCGTATTTATCTAGCATAGAGTTAAACACTTTTGACTTAAATTGAGAGCCATTATCGGAGAGGATCGTCTCAGGTGTCCCAAACGTGTGGAAGACCTGCCCCTCCAGATATTTAGTGATTTCTTCAGCAGTAATTCTCCCCAAGGGGTGTAAAAGGGGGAATTTGGTGAAATGGTCCAAGACGATAAGAATGGCGATTTTACCCCGTTTGGTACGTGGATATGGTCCCAATACGTCGATGTAAAGGTGTTGGAATGGCTGATCTGTCCGGAACGGTTCTCCCATAGGCGCTCGTAGAGGTCTGTTCGGGGACTTTGTCTCTTTACAAGTGTCGCACGCCAGAACGTAGGTGCGTACTTGTGTAGCCATCCCGGGCCAATACAAAAATCGTCTGACTCGCTCTAGCGTTTTAGCGTAACCACCATGGACCGTAGTGTCTGCTTCGTGCGCCTGAGCAATCGCAGTTGACGTAAGGCTTGATGGAATCCATAGCTTCCAGGCCCTGTCCTCCGCAATCGGGTCACCGACGTGAGGCTCTGTTCGTTTATACACGAAACCATCCCTCACGCATACGTCAGGAAGCCGATCGGCGTTCGCATCAACCGTGGACACCAATTCTTTGTATTCTTTGCCAGAGAATTCTGGAGAATTCATGTCCACGATCGGTGCCACGTCGATCAGCGCATTTAGTCCCTCTTCGTATACGCGAGAGAGGGCATCGGGTACAACGTTCAAGCTCCCTCGTCGGTGCTCGATCACGAAGTCGAAACCTTGAAGTTTCAGACTCCACCTCGCTAACCGTCCTTGTAGGTCTTTCTGCGACATAAGCCATTTGAGACTTGCATGATCCGTGATGACTTTGAACGCAGTCCCTTCTACATAGGCTCGAAATTTTTTCACGCTCAACACAGCTGCATAACACTCGAGTTCGGTTACACTATAGTTGCGTTGAGCGGAAGTGAGCTTCTGTGACATATACGCTACTGGAGATTCTGATCCGTCGTCGTTTTCCTGAAAGAGAACGCTACCCACCCCTGACTTACTAGCATCGCATTGTATTACGAAAGGCCTCTTGAAATCTGGGTTGATCAAAACGGGTGCTTTCGTCAGCAAGTCTTTCACTACTAGGAAGGAAGTTTGTGCCTCTGTAGTCCAAGCAAACTGGTTGGACTTCTTTAGAGTGTCTGAGATCGGTGATACGGTAGCAGCAAAGTTGGGAACGAATCGTCTATACCAGCCTGCCATACCAAGAAAGCGTCGAACTTGACGTGCGGACTTTGGCGAAGGGTAATCGACTATGGCTGAGACTTTGTTCGGGTCTGTCTTCAAGCCTCCATCTCCAACGATGTATCCGAGATACTTCACTTCTCTCAAACAAAACTTGCTCTTGCTGACATTGATCGTCAAGCCAGCTTTTCTTATACAATCTGCGACTTCGCTCATTAAAGTCAGATGTGAGTCGAAATCCTCAGAAATCAACAGCAGATCGTCCAAATATACGAATACCTGCTCCTTCAACTCGGGTGGGATGACTTTGTCCATCAAACGACACATCCTTTGTGGCGCGTTGCATAAACCAAAAGGCATGCGAGTGTATTGGTATAGAGGCCGACCAGGAATAGTAAACGCTGTGTATTCTCTAGATTTTTGTTCGAGAGGAATCTGCCAAAAGGCATCTTTGAGGTCTAGGCTGGTTATAAAATTGGCTCGCGGCAAACGACTTAAGATACCGTCAATGTGTGGTAATGGATAAGCATCCTTCTTCGTCACATCATTGACTTTGCGCGAGTCCAAGCATAATCGTACCTTGCCTGGCTTCCTCACAAGAACCACAGGTGAACTCCATGCACTCTGGCTGGTCTCTATAACGCCAAGTGCTAACATACGATCGATCTCGTCATATAACAGATTTTGGATCGCAGGTGAAACGGGATAATGTCTTTGTTTGATGGGACTAGCATCCCCAACGTCTATACTATGTTCAACGACATTGGTTACACCGAGTCCGTATTCTTCGTACGATGGAAATTTGGACTTTGCCAATTCCAACCTCTTTACATCTGAGGGCGTTAAATGGTGGGCATCCTGAGCAATTAGTTGCGATGCAGTATCGGGAATATCGACCGCACTGATGATGTTAGGAGCTAGATGAAATGATCGCCAGAAATCTACCCCAAGGTACAATTCCTGCGATAGGCTCGGCACGATATATAAGGTAATAGCTTTAGTAGCACCACGAAAGGTAATGTCGGTAACTACTGTGCCCAAAACTCTTTGTGCAACACCATCAGCTGTCTTCACGTCTTGACAGACTGGTCGATAACTCACCTGTGCATCTTGAAGGCGTTGTAGGGAATTTGCTCCAAGGCAACTAATGCTCGCACCACTATCGAGGAGTCCTTTAACGTCCACTCCGTATAGGGATACCATGGCGTACGGACGTATATCGAACGGCTCGGTAATGATGGTAGACAGAATCGCTTTCTTTTTTTCACGCACCATCCTCCAGAACATACGAAGGCGTAAGATTGACTTTCTACGACCGAATCCACCCGCTAGTGATGATACTTGATCAACGCTAGTGACTGAAGTAGGTGCAAAAATTCGCTCTCGAGCTTCCATATACTCTTTTAGTCGAAGGTGATAAGGCTTGAAAGGATGGCGGGAATGTTGTCTTAAATTTTTGGGTACAATAAGGTCATTTTCAGGTCGAGAAACAGCCAACTCCGTATTATCATTTACTCTTTTCAGAATAGTGACTTGCGAAGTGATAAGATTCCGAGGAATAGGTAAGGATGATTTTACTTTAAAAGGATGGGAATCAGGTTCAGAAAATGTTGAAGGTGTAGTGGTAAAATTTGGAGGGGTAATTATAGGGGTTGAACAATTGGTAGAAATTTTTTTATGCGGGAGTTCTAAATTAAATGGGGAATCGGAAAGGGGTTTCTGTACTTCGTCATTTATTGCGGTCGGGGTACAGTGTTCAGACGAAAGGGACCCGCTGTCCTTCCGTCCCTTCGGCCGTTTCCCGCCTTGCAATGAACACAGTTGGGCTTCACCACGTCCGCCCTTCCACATCCATAGCAGAAAATGCCTTTAGGTGGTTCGGTACATTCTCGATAGCCATGTCCATCCTTGCCACAGTTCCAACAAGTCAAGGGCTTAGACAAACCAGCTACCTCGTCAACTTCGGGATCTACTAACTCTTCCACTTGGGTTTCGATGATTTCGTGGACCCTGTTCGATTGCCAAGAATTCGCTCGTGTAGTCTTCCGTACAGTCTCTACACGCTTCACAAGATGTCGTAGCTGAGCCATATTTTGTACTTCGTAAAAGCACATTTGCTGTTGCGTGCTAGCTAATAAATTACTTCGAACGATTCCAACGAATTCTCTTTCTGACATAGGAGTGGGCAGCAATGTGCGGAGTACAGTCATGTCTTGTTCATAAAGCAAGAATGGCTCATTTGGTGCCTGACGTCTTCCTAGCATCTGCTTGCGCACCTCCCAATCGTCACTACTCTCTCCCCAAGCTTCTAAGAAAGCAAGTCGTAAATCAGCCCAGTGGGTCTCTAAGTTGGATCTCCGCCAGAGCCAATACCACTGGTTTGGACGACCGTCCAACAACAGATGAAAATTCTGGGCCAACAGGTCCATGCGCCCGCCCAGATCTCCTATTGCAAGAGCTTCGGCCCTGAAGACCAATTCTTCTGCTCGCAATGAATGGCTTTCTCCATTAAAACGCAATCTCCAATGGCGTATCGGACTGCCTGGATTGCGGTGTCTTAAATTTGGGCCGTTGCCATTGCGTTCGCCAATCTGAGCGGTCGCATGGGCCAGTCGGCCACGAGTTCGCACCTGTTCGTCCAGTGCATCGCGTCGGTTTAAGGGTGGTGGTAAATCTACGTTGATGTTGTTAATGCTTGGCTGTTGCTGAGTCTGTTCCTCACGCAACACCGAGCGTATAATTCGCACTAAGTCATCCATCTTCAGTGAATTCATAGCCAACGGCATCTCTAGTATTGACTCTGCCGGCGGTTCAACTCTGATGTCTGACCATCTCACTTGTTTCTCTCTCTCACTCGTGTCTGTTGCAAACATTGAATTTAGGTCTGGCTCAGTCAATGGACTGGGCGTCGGGACCATCGATCCGTCCGGGGCATAGAAAGCTCGTCCGCCTCCTGTCTCGTGTGGCATATCCAAATTTAACCCCACAGGCGACATACCAACTTTTTGAGCATTAGTGGCCTGTGACTTCTTTTTGCCGCGTGTCACTGGGCCTAGTTTAGCGGACGCGCCCTCTACACCCAGGACGGACCAATAGTCTCTAGGACCCAAATGCCCACGACAATTCGGACAATTGTGATTGTCAACGATCCATGATTCCAAACAATGGCTATGGAATCGATGACTACATTTGGTGACTACTTCTTTCACCGGATCTATAATTTCCTGACAAGCTGAGCAGACAACATCTACGCTCGCTTTCGGAGAATGAATCAAAGACATGCTCGAAGTAAGTTAGTGAAGCGAACGACAAAATTCGATTAAGTGTTTGAACGAAATAGAGAGAAAAAAAAACGAGTGGTTGAATGGTGAAAATTTTAGCGAAAAGAAAAACTTCGAATAATTGTGCGAATGGACAAGTGACTGATGTAATAAATGATCGAATAATTGATATGTGTATATAGAATGTATGTACTACGTCAAAACGAATGGACTATATCTAGAATGATCGAAGAAAATTTTGCGAAAATAAATTTTGGAATGAATAACTGTGTAAACGTTAGAACGACTGCAAAAAAAAAACGCATGAACGAACGAATAAATAAATGTTTGTGTGTTTATATATATAATGGCTTTAACTTCGAATAATTCAATAAAACGAGAACATAATGAACGTATAACTACTTCAAAAAAATATATCGCAAAAAAAAATAAACAAAATGAACCCTCACGCATTCACTCTTTTCCCCTCCCCTCAACTGCAGCAAATCGCGAAGCCGATCATGCTCTTTCCCGACTCACTAGGAAAATCTGGATCGCGATAACTGTTTCAAAATTGTTTGGGAAGAAAAGCAAAGAAAACATCAAAATCCGCAAAAGAAAATCATCAAAATATTTCGTCCGAAGACTTATAGAAATTTATATCATCGAAAAAAACTCTACGTTAATTTTACAAAAAAAAACTCTACGTTATAGGAACTCTAACAGGAAGGTTAAGGAATTAAGGAACTTTTCTGAAGTTTCGGCAAAAGTCTCCATCACCAAACTCACCAATGATTCGCAAACATTTTTCCATCTGTCTGACGACACGCCCGCCAAGACAAGGCATGCCCAGCTCTCAGATGGGTGCTCACGAACCAAAAGTGGAATGATTCGAGAGACTAAAACCTGTCGACTAACATAGAATCAATTTTGCATGCAGACAATGTTTCCCTTTTCTATGGAACAGAGTGGCGCCTAAGGGTTGCCAAACGGTTCGTCAATAGGTCAGTTCCACATTGTCTACAAACAAAACCAATCCGATGGTTAGCCGACGAAACTCAAAAAAGCTTGGCACATGGACTGTGATTGCCGTTCAGGCGAAAATTCTGTCGCAGAACGACGAAATTTAGTCCTTTTGCTCATCAACGATTTTGCACGGAATTTTTCCGACTCGCGCGTGTTGACGGGCTACGCTATGTGCTCCTAGCGTAGGTCTGGCTAGCCCCACGTTGGGCGCCATTTTGTTATGTTTTAGGCCGGCGGAACGAATTATTTTGACTTAAAGCCAAAATAATTCTGAAGGGAAACGAAAACGTCAATGTTTGGGACAAGAAAGGGCCAATTCCTCCTACTTCCGAATTGGTGGCTGACTAAGGAACGGAAGCGACACGCTTGCTGGCGGCCGGGACTAGCTACGGCAGTGTGGGGGGGTACTTGTTCCTTAATCAGACCATAAAACCCATGGCCTGTATAACAAAAATTTCGTGTCGGCTTACTCCGGGTTAGGGTGAAAATTGGGATAATTTTCCCCAGTGGTCGTGAAAGACCATGAATGCGGTGGAGTTGCCGACTTCGCGATTAGACAGGGCGCTAAAACACCTGAGCGCCCTGACAAATCGCGAAGTCGGCAACTCCACCGCATTCATGGTCTTTCACGACCACTGGGGAAAATTATCCCAATTTTCACCCTAACCCGGAGTAAGCCGACACGAAATTTTTGTTATACAGGCCATGGGTTTTATGGTCTGATTAAGGAACAAGTACCCCCCCACACTGCCGTAGCTAGTCCCGGCCGCCAGCAAGCGTGTCGCTTCCGTTCCTTAGTCAGCCACCAATTCGGAAGTAGGAGGAATTGGCCCTTTCTTGTCCCAAACATTGACGTTTTCGTTTCCCTTCAGAATTATTTTGGCTTTAAGTCAAAATAATTCGTTCCGCCGGCCTAAAACATAACAACTCAGTAGATGGTTTCTGTTCGTTTTCTGTCATTCAGTTCCCCATAACATCTACAAATATTTATCAGCAGCAGCCAGCACAACTGAAAAATATACCAGCTTCTGCTTTTGTTACGGCTGTTCTCACCCCTCTTCCACTACCTTCCTAATCCCATTCCTTCCCTCCATGACTGTGTTTGTCATAGCTATGATTAAAGAATCCTACGAAGATGCCAGGTGTCGTGTCTTGCATAGAGGAGAGCTGTCCGAGAGCTTCCCTGTGCGAACGGGTGTCAGACAAGGCTGCATATAATCACCAGCCCTATTTCTGGTGGTAATAAATGACATCTTGAAAGCTGCACTGGAAGGTGGAGAAGGTAAAGGTCTTCAATGGAGACTATTTAACATCTTAAGTCACCTTGATTATGCTGATGACGTGTGTTTGCTTGCACATAACCGTTCGGACTTAGAGTTAAATGTTCGCTCGTTGCATTCTAAATGCAAAGAGGCAGAACTGAAAATAAATGTGCGTAAAACCAAGTACATGCACATGGGTTCGAACGCAAGTACACCGATTGTTCTTAACGGACAGTATGTGGAAGAGGTGCAAGATTTTTGCTATCTCGGAAGCATTGTCAGCATGGACGGCGGAGCCGAAAAGGATGTTGAGGCTCGGCTAAATAATGCTCGTCAGGCCTTCGGTATTCTTTCCCCTTTCTGGAGGTTAAGAGAGATCTCCCTTCGCACGAAGCTGCGAGTTTTTGACGCATGCGTCAGATCTATGTTGTTATATGGTTGTACTACGTGGAAAGTGACCGTTCGACTTACCAAGAAACTACAGACTTTCGTGAACCAATGCCTCCGACGCATTTTAGGAATATTCTGGCCAGAAGTGATCTCCAACGTCGAACTTTGGAGTACAACTGGCCAGACTAAAATAGGTATTGAGATTCAAATGCGGAAGTGGCAGTACTTCGGTCATACTTTGAGGAAACCAGAGCGAATCATCGCCAAACAGGCTCTGGATTATAATCCTCAATGAAGACGTCGGGTTGGTCGACCATGTAACACATGGAAGCGAACTGTTGAGCAGGAGGTCAGAGGAATAAACAAGTCCTGGCAACAGCTTAAGCCGATGCTCAGGATCGCGTCTTGTGGAAGAGAGTTGTTTCTGTCCTATGCCCCTATAGGGGGTCTTAACAGGAATTTGATTGATGACTGTGTTTGTGCATTGCACATAAAGGCAGAAATTGCCTATAACACAGATCATTCTGTAACAAAAAATCTTAAAAATTAGCAGCTGGAGGACGCGGTCTTTGGATCGAGAAGATTGGGGTCCCCGACTTCAGGAGTCAGGGTCCGATTAGGGCCGCCGTGTCATTTATCATGATAAGTTAAGTTTGTTTTCCGTCACGTAAGTGTAAAACGTCATTTTATATTAAATCATCAAAATAAAACATCAATTGCTAATGTTCTATACACACTGAAGAAATTGTTATTACTTGCAATGCAAATGTTCTGAAAGCATGTCGAAATTAAGCTAATTTTTCAAACAACTAAAGTCAGTACGATTGATGTTGTGGTTACTCTAATACTTATAACGTTAAGAAATAAGTCTCGTATACAAAATCGTAAAGGGTACACAGAAATGTTTGTAATCGCGGAAGAAACTCGAATCGGAGTGACTCACTCACTCACTAAATAGCCAGCAACAAAGAAAATTCAAGTTCGTTTTTACCACCGTCAATGACGCTCTGGATTATAGTCGTCCTCTAGGAAGACGTAGGGTTGACCATGGAAGCGAACAGTCGAGCAAGAGGCCAGAGAGAGAATATACGGGTCCTGGCGACAACTAAAAGCCGTTGCTTGGATTTTCGATTTATGGAAGAGAACTGTTTCTGTCCTATGCCTTATTGAGAGGCGGTCTTCACAGAAAATTCATTGATTGATCTACCACCTTCTAAACAAATTTCTCAAAAATTCGATTTTCAAACAAATTCATTTTCTTCGATACTATTGAATCGATTGACTTGAAAATTTTACAAAAGTATTCTAATACTAGTACGATTAACATAAAACTTAACAGGACTACGATTGCGCGTGAGGCCCAATTAAGAATCATTAATAATTATTTATTTCATCAAAAAAAGTTGACTACTACATTTATCCACAGTTGAAAACAATAAAAAAAAGAATAAAAATAATAAAACAATAATAAAACAGAATTAAGTACATGAAAATTTAAACTTTTTACAAAATCAAAGATTATTAACCTCAAGAAAGCTGACTTTTTACTTGTGGGACACTCATGTGAAAATCCAATTGCGAGAAGAAGATATTGAAATCTCTTAACATGAATGAAACTGGTTCATAAAACCCGTAGTTAGTGCGATGCAGCGGAATTCTGCAAAGCTCATAATTTCGCAAAGGACGACATGGAACGTTGAATTTAATCATAGACAGCAATTTGTCAGAGTCAATTATACCTGAAATTACTTTAAAACCAAAAACAACTCTGGCATGTATCCGTCTTTTCTCAAGGGAATCCATAGACAGCAGATTTAAACGATCAATATATGGCGGTAACCTAAGTGGATCGGACCAGGGAAGGCTCTGAAGGACAAACCTTAAGAACCGACGCTGAACTGCTTCGATCCTATCTATATGAACGGAATAAAATGGTGACCAGATAGGACTAGCATATTCTAGGATAGATCGGACGAATGCACAATACAACATTTTCGTTGTAAAGAAATCATTAAATTCTTTCGATTGTCTCCTAACAAAACCAAGGATAGCGTTCGCTTTACCAGCAATGTGATTCACGTGATCATCAAAGGTAAAATTACAGTTGAATAGTACGCCCAAATCACGTACTTTGTCAGAACGAAGTAAAAAGCATCCATCTACAACATAGTCAAAATTCATTGATATTCTCTTCTTAGAATACGAAACAGCAGTGCACTTATTAATGTTGAGATGTAAATTGTTAAGTAAGCACCAGTCATGAAAACGCGAGATGTCACTTTGCAATAATAGACAATCATTGCTGCTGGAGACAATCTTAAAGATTTTCGCATCATCGGCATAGAGAAGAATGTTCGAGTTAGAGATAAACGAACTCACGTCATTAATAAAGAGAAGGAATAGAAGTGGTCCTAGATGGCTACCTTGGGGAACGCCTGAAGTATTAAATATTTCAGAAGATAAGGCTCCACGAAAGTGTACTTTCTGAATGCGATCACTAAGATACGACTTTATCCAAAGGACGAAAATATCAGGAAAACCAAGCAGGCCGAGCTTATGCACAAGAATATTATGGTCAATTTTGTCAAAGGCCTTACTAAAGTCGGTGTATATACAATCGACCTGCTTCCCGTTTTCGATAGCAGAAAGACAGAAGTTCGAAAATTCCATAAGATTAGTTACAGTGGATCTGCCCTTGACAAAGCCATGCTGGAATGATCCAATAATCGACTTGGAATGGAAATACATTACATCACACACAATAGATTCAAATAGCTTAGCAACACATGGAAGATTCGCTATAGGCCTATAATTACTTACATTGTCTCTTTTACCAGACTTAAGCAAGGGCATTATAGTTGAGTATTTCCATGACATAGGAAAAACTCCACTACGAAGTGATGAATTAAAAAGATACCCAAGGATAGGTAAAAGGGATAAACTACACTTTTTAATCACAGAAGAGGGAACACCATCTGGTCCACTAGAGAAATTAGAAGCAAGTTTATCAATGTATTTCAAAATAGTGGAGTCGTCAATGAAAAGATCTTTTGGAACCAAGGACGAAGAAGGAAACTGTGACATATATTGAAAGTTGCCAACGGATGTTAGCGGCGTACTGCAAAGAAGAAGAGGGTGTTGAGCGATTTGGCCCGTTAATGAACTTGCCCTCACTTTTTCGTCAAAAATGACTTGTACAAAATTTGAACTTTGTTCTCAAGCTATAGAGCGACAAACGGACATCCGGCCATCCGGTTTTGAGGTTTTTGAGCGACGAAATAAACTTCTGTCCAATCAATTTTTTTCTCAAATGCTTATTTCTTAGCGTTACAAACTTTAGAGCAAACTTAAAATACTATCAGATTTCACCCAGAGTTTAAAAATGTTTGTTCCGATCCGGTCACTTCTTCTAACTCTTTCATAAAAATGCAGAATTCTCGAAAATATTGGGTGAGTGCAATAGTTCGTGCGGAGGTGCAACAGATGGCGTTAGAAGCGGCGTAAAGTGTTGTCATTAATACTGCCATCTACGTAAAACACATCGTTGGAAAGGTGACGTGTGCAGCTTTCATTTGAAACAAAATAATTTGTGTAGATACAAACTGCTTCGAGAAAGATTACTTTCAAAATGAGTGTCGATAAGGTGCATTTACGGCATGTTATGCCTTACGAGTTTCGGAAGGGAAGAAACGTTGCAGCAGCCGTAAAAAACATTCAAGAGGTTTATCGAGATCAAGCACCAGCTGAACGAACTGTGGAAAAATTGCGAAATTTCGCCGCGGAGAGTTTAACCTTGAAGACGAGCCACGCTCAGGTCGACCTTCACACATAGATGACGATGTTGTGCGTACTTTAGTTCAGAATACTTCGCGAATTTCAACAGAGGAAGTTGCTACAGCACTTAACGTTGACCGATCAACCGCTTTTCGACGTTTAAAAAACATGGGATTCGATTTGAAGCTCGATATATGGGTACCCCATTTGCTGACCGAGAGGAACAAAATCGAGCGAATTTCCGCTGCCGTTTCTTTACTCGGGCGGCTCAAAAACGAGCCATTTTTGGATCGATTAGTGACGGGCGATGAAAAATGGGTCCTGTACAACAATGTTCAGCACAAACGCACATAGAAACAGGCGGGTGAGCATGGTGACGCAATGGCAAAGGCCAGTTTGCACCCGATGAAGGTGATGGCCTGTGTTTGGTGGGATTGCATGGGCATAATTTATTTTGAGTTTCTCCCAGCTGGCCAAACGATTGATTCGGCCAAGTACTGTCGCCAATTAACCAATCTGAATCGAGAAATCAAACAGAAACGTCTGATTTTGTCAAATCGCAAGGGCGTAGTCTTTCATCACGACAACGCCAGACCACACGTTTCGAGACAGACGCTGCGCAAACTGAACAGCCTGAAATGGGATGTTCTAACTCATCCACCGTATTCTCCTGATATCGCACCATCTGACTATCACTTGTTCCGGTCATTGCAAAATCATTTAAATAGAAAAAACTTGACTCTTTGGATGCCTTAAAAAACGTCGTGTCTTCGTTCTTCGAATCTAAACCGCGCAGTTCTTATGATCGGGGCATCCGTATGCTGCCAGAACGTTGGAAACAGATTATAGAAAACGATGAAGAACATATCACTGATTGAATAAAAAACTTTGTTTGCACTGTGTGACTTTTACTCTCAAACTCCGCATGAACTTTTGCACTCGCCCGATAGATAAACACGATTTTCTCGAACACTAAACAAATAGAAATATGAAATTTTTATCAGAATTTTACACCAATTACAACAAATGTTCAACAAATTATTAATTTCAGCACACTCCAATACTATTTTTCGATTTTTCAAAGTTACCAACTTTGAAATTGGTACAGAACATATATTAAAAATAGTAATTAGCGGTTTCAAAATACCTACGCCCTTTATCACCTCTCACACAATTGGCACTATCCAAAAGAATTTGAGATAACATTTTCTAGAGTAACGCAAGATTGTTTGAACGTCTTTTTTAATTGTAAAATGCTCGTAATTGTAAGACGCTCTATGAATGTGGGTTGAGGATTCGCACGATCAAGAATATCCAAAGAGACCTATTCACGGTACTTTTTTTTAAGAAAATTCAGCTTTATTGGGACGAATCGAGCAAGGACGCGTTTCATGGCCAAAGTATCCACCAAAATCGAACGAGCGGACTCGTGAGAGATATCGAGCTCCCCTTCTCCTTGGCACTGGTATGACGATTTTCGAGCACCATTTCTTTCACTTTTTGAATGTTTTCGTCAGTTGAAGAGGTCGGAGGTCGTCCAGAACGAAGCATGTCTTCAAGGATCTCTTGACTGTCCTTAAAGGAATTGCACTACTCGAAGGGTCGTGTTTTTTATATTACTGAATCATCATAAGCCGCTACGATTCCGCACACGAAATTTGGTTGGAAACACAAAATTTGAGACAGACTCTTTGTTCCATTTTTTTATCCATTGTAAAAATCGCCGTCGATTACTGAGCTTTATCCATTCAACCAGCTGCTGTAAACAAACAGATTAACAGACCGCGCTGATTTTTGGGATAATAATTAAGGACAGTCCTACCTGCTTACCGAAAAAAAAAATCTTGAAATATCATTCCTCAGAGTAATTTTAATTACAAATACCAAGTGCTGTATGGTCACAATGTATTACACTTATATGTATAAAACAACTAATTTTTTTGGTTCGTTGTTGTTATTGTTAGATGCAGATCTGGCAGCCCCGCAACTCGATCTCTCTCGAATAGACAAGAATTATGTAGAACAGTACACTCCACTATGTAGAAAGCCACAATTAAAGATCTAGAGCTTTCCAGTATAGTTCACACATACACACCGAAGGAAGCTTCGAGAACTGTTCACACATACACACCGAAGGAAGCTTCGAGAACTGTTCACACATACACACCGGAGGAAGCTTCGAGAACTGTCATGAGATGTATAAAAGCACGAAAGCTTTCAGCGAGCAATTCAGTTAGTCAGCGACTTTTATTTACGACGCGAACCAGTGAAAGCGATAGAAAAGTACGCGGCGGTATTGCCATTAAAGTGCAAATAAATAAATTATCACTTATTTTAAACGAATTGTGTTTTTACTTGAAATCCCGGCGAACCCCTAGCTCGCAACAATATTATATTCTGGCTTGCAATGAACATGCGCAGTTGCACTGATTTCAAATTATTCTGACATTAATTGCAATTGCTTTTCTTTTAGTGGCGCTCTTTCTGGTCGGTAGAGTTAATTCAAATTTGCAATTGATTAAAGCCATCAAATATATTTTATAAAAGCTTGCCATTTAACTTTATACCTATTTGATGTCCAATTGGGATATCTATTGTTTAATCTCTTAAAAAAAAAATACTATCACATCATTCAACACAATGTTGTATACTATTTGTGGTAACAAAAACTTTGCTCCAGATTCAAACAAACATCAAGATTTTCAAAGATTAAAGATGAAAATAAACTCAAATTCCTATATGCAGATATCTTACGCAAACTCATAAACTGACCAAGCAGTTTGAACTGCCCGAATACGTTAAAGCCGAAATTAATTTTTATTGCTATTTCAGCCGTTCTGCCGATTAATGCCTTTCTTCTGTTTAAACTATTACGAGCTAAGAAAAATGAAAATCCGTAATAACATTCGCAGAATTACGCTAGACAAGGGCTGGCTAAAATACGAAAATAGAACGCGGAAAGAAACTAGGCTGTACGTAAGCAAGCAAACAACCCCATCTTCTCTATTCTCATATATATGTAAGTACAAAAATAATACACAACAAGATGAAAAGCGATCATCTCATTGCCACCAAGGCTATTAATGACTGAAAGTATTGTGATGGTAATGTGGAGGCGTCCAGTGAGTGGCGTAATAGAAAATTCTGTAAGTTTTATTGTTGACATTGATAGATGTTAAACGATATGAGACAATTGATCCATTCACTATTCGTGTAGCCCTCCTTCCCCTCCCTCTGAATCACAACACTAAATTGGAGCGTATTTTGATCGTTTTGTTGAAATAAATTTGATCATCATCACACATGATCCCCGCTGGAACATGGAGCACAAAGTGAACCTGGACCTGGAGTTGGGTTTTGGCTTACGCCATAATTGCCTTATTCCTCCTGCTTCCGATTCAGCCGTTTGCTGCCAAGATGTTTAATGCCATTTCGCAATATACTCTGGATTTTAGTGCATTAGTTTTGTCTTCCAGTCATCTTCTTCTTTATACTTGAGAAAATATTTGAATGTAGAATAGCAATATCTAAGCGATCGTTCCATATAAAGTCTCGTCATTAATTTGATGGACAAATTATAAACAAAAGATTGTGAAGATATTGTAGACACAGTCTATTTTTATTCCCATTTTTTTTAATAAAGTAAAAATGTGATGATGAGTAACTCGTCGTCAGGGAAATCATAAACTGGAGCTTAAGAAGGTAAAGAGATTATGATTACTATGATGTTGCGAAACGACGTAATTTGATATGATTTATACAAGATGCGTAGAGAAACTTAAAAAATTGTTTACAGAGCAATAGCAAGAAAATGTAGGACTTAAGATAGTGTAATATTTGTTACTGTTGTTTGAGATACTCAAAGATGATTTTCACATATCATTTTGGCTTGCAACGTCATTTGATAAAAAAATGAGGTCTAATCCAGAATAAACAGCGAAGTGCAATATGCATAAAAATTCTGTCGTCTGTCTGTTTGTTTATTAAATAACTTGTAAATGCTTCGAGTTATCGAACTGACATCTCATGCCATTTTCAGCAAAACATTAGATTTATTTTTGCAATTGAACAACATTCATAAATCGATCCACCCGCTGACATGCGAATTTCGAAATGTGTGTTTCTTCGAAACTATCAAGGCTATCCACTTGAAAATTTAACCAAAGGGTAGTGATATAATTTATTATTGTATTGTATTATTGTATATCTCTTTGAGATTCCGATCTCTCTTACACGTTGATTATCGTAGAACAAATTATGCCAAACCAATTTCTAGATGTCTAAATTATTATAACCCTATAAGCGATAAGATTGACTTCAGTAATCTAGTATTAACGTTATTTAAATCTGAAGTTTTTGAAGCATTCGTATTTATAAGAATTCTTAGTCCTGATTTTTTATATACATACATATATTTATTTGTTTAAACGTATTAATAATTGTTTTTCTGTAGTCTGTATAGCTCGGCTCGCTAGATGATTAAATAAAAAAATTAACCATAAAATATTATGTTTCAAATCACTTACTACTACTACTTTCCATACAAATGCACAATTTTGTAAAATGATTTATGTCGATTTCCTTAAAAACTAGGCAAAATAGAACAATGGAATTTTATCAGAATTTCATTTATAATAATTTCAATAAAGATTAAAAATCATCAGCTTCACAGCTCTACCTCCTCCCTCCAAATTCTTGAAACAAGCTATCGATTTCAAAATTGATAAACAGCTGTAACGGGTTGAAATTTGGTTGACCTCATCCTGCTATGGGGGGAAGGAAAGTTCCAGGTATAGACGGACTACCAACCGAACTCCTCAAAGCGGACCCGGAAACAACAGCCGATATACTCCTCCCACTCTTCACTAAGGTGTGGATGAAGGAAGATATCCGACTGAATGGATGGAGGGCGTCATTGTGAAAATTCCGAAGAAGGGCGACCTTCGGGATTGTGGCATTTGGCGTGGTATATGTTTACTTAATGCCGTATCAAAAATTATGGCTAAGGTAATTCTCAATAGAATTAGTGATGTCGTCGAGAGCACTCTCGAAGTTTATCAGGCTGGATTCCGTAAAGGGTCGTCTTGTACCGACCACACAAATACCCTACGGATAATATTAAAGCAGTCAGCCGAAATGGGTTCGCCACTACATCTCATGTTTGTTGACTTCGAGATGGCTTTCGACAGCGTTAGGCGAGATTACATATGGAATGCTTTGCGTAGGAGAGGTATTCCAGATAAGGTCATAGCTATGATTAAAGAATCCTACGAAGATGCAAGGTGTCGCGTCTTGCATAGAGGAGAGCTGTCCGAGAGCTTCCCTGTGCGAACGGGTGTCAGACAAGGCTGCATATTATCACCAGCCCTGTTTCTGGTGGTAATAAATGACATCTTGAAAGCTGCACTGGAAGGTGGAGAAGGTAAAGGTCTTCAATGGAGACTATTTAACATCTTAAGTCACCTTGATTATGCTGATGACGTGTATTTGATTGCACATAACCGTTCGGACTTAGAGTCAAATGTTCGCTCGTTGCATTCTAAATGCAAAGAGGCGAGACTGAAAATAAATGTGCGTAAAACCAAGTACATGCACATGGGTTCGAACGCAAGCACACCGATTGTTCTTAACGGACAGGATGTGGAAGAGGTGCAAGATTTTTGCTATCTTGGAAGCATTATTAGCATGCGCGGCGGAGCCGAAAAGGATGTTGAGGCTCGGCTAAATAAAGTTCGTCAGGCCTTCGGTATCCTTTCCCCTTTCTGGAGATTAAGAGTGATCTCCCTTCGCACGAAGCTACGAGTTTTTGACGCATGCGTCAAATCCGTGTTGTTATATGGTTGTACTACATGGAAAGTGACCGTTCGACTTACCAAGAAACTACAGACTTTCGTAAACCAATGCCTCCGGCGCATTTTAGGAATATTCTGGCCAGAAGTAATCTCCAACGACGAACTTTGGAGTACAACTCGCCAGACTAAAATAGGTATTGAGATTCAACGGCGGAAGTGGCAGTGGATCGGTCATACTTTGAGGAAACCAGAGCGAACCATCGCGAAACAGGCTCTGGATTATAATCCTCAAGGAAGACGTCGGGTTGGTCGACCATGTAACACATGGAAGCGAGCAGTTGAGCAGGAGGCCAGAGGAATAAACAAGTCCTGGCAACAGCTTAAGGCCGATGCTCAGAATCGCGCCTTGTGGAAGAGAGTTGTTTCTGTCTTATGCCCCTATAGGGGGTCTTAATAGGAATTTGATTGAGCATCCTGCTTTAGATTTTTAAAGGGGGGTCTTCCAGGTTGGGTCAGCACTTCTTGCCGGATAGATCAGAATCAATGGGGTGAGAGAAGGTACTTTGAAGATCGCCATTCCTTGCTCGTGCTGTATCTACCTAGTCCTGCCATAAGTTCTGTCACATAATTTCTCACATTGGCAACAACTTTATTTTATGAGTGACATTTCAATATCGGCCAGTTTTATAAACGTCATAATGTTGTTGACAGTTGATGGTCATTTAAAGTGTGTTCGTTAACGTGTGAAGATGGAATGGGGTGTAATAGAAAACCGAACTGCAGTGATTGCACTACATAAGTGTGGAAAATCCGCGAGTGAAATTTTCAAGTTGTTGTGCCCGTTAAAAATAACGCAAAGATTTGTGTATCGTGCGATCCAGAGATATAACGCGATCCAGACTATTGAAGATCGACCTCGTTCTGGACGTCCGCGTGATGTACGTTCTTCTGCTGCCATCAAAGCGGTCGAGAGTCGAATTCGTCGAAATCCGCTTCGTAAACAACGAATCATGGCTCGAGAGATGAACATCTCCACCCGAAGTATGTCTCGCATCATAAAATCTGACCTCGGGATGAGTGCCTTTCGACGATCAACGGGACATTTGCTGACTGAGCAGTTGAAGCAAATTAGGAGCACCAGATCGAAAGAGCTCCTTCGGCGGTACGGCAACAACAAACATCGAGAAATTTTATTTACCGATGAAAAAATTTTTACGGTGGAGGAACATTTCAACCGCCAAAATGATAAGGTGTATGCCCACAGCTCCATAGAAGCCCGAGAAGTTGCCACTAGGGTACAGCGAGGACATCATCCAGCATCAGTCATGGTATGGTGGGGTGTCAGCTACGAAGGGGTCACCGAGCTTCATTTTTGCGAAAAAGGCGTAAAAACTGCACCGAAAAATTATCAAACGGACATCCTGGAGGGATGTGTGAAGCCGCTGAACTCTACGCTATTCAACAATCGACATTGGGTTTTCCAGCAAGATTCTGCGCCAGCCCACAAAGCTCGAACCACACAAGCGTGGTTGGAAACCAATATTCCACAGTTTTTAAGGGCGACGGAATGGCCTTCTGGGAGCCCAGATTTGAATCCCCTGGACTACAAACTGTGGGCGGAGTTAGAGTCCATGGTGTGCACGAGACGACACCCAAATATCGAGAGCCTTAAGCGATCTTGGACAGAAGCAGTAGCTAATTTTCCGCTAGAAACAGTGCGTACTGCTATCGATGACTGGCCCAACAGATTAAAGAGCTGTGTTAAGGCTAAAGGCGGCCACTTTGAATAATTTGTTGCTTATTTTACTTCCATTAGTATGCCAAAATAAAATATATTTTCCTTTGTCAAAAACTCTTTTTCATTTATACAAAAATTGCCCATATACGTGTGACAGAACTTATGGCACGACTAGGTACAGTGGTGGCCACGAATTTAACACACTCGGTATTTGTAACTTTCAAGTGCAAATATTTTCTACTGTTTTATGCTTTTCAGTCGACTTTTGTTTTTTGAGTGTTGGCTATGATGGGATGATCATGTCCCGTTAATTTAGTCTGGTTTCTTTGTTTCCTTTGTTTCCTATTCTCACTTAATTGCAAGTAGTACGTGATCAAGTTGGCCACGAATTTAGCACACCTTTGAAATCTTATTAATCTCGGGCTTTCGTTTGTGTTAAATCAAATTAATTCGTAAGATTTGCGTTTTATTAATTTATTTTATGATTGTTATTCAAAAAATGTGTTTTTAGAAATGACGAAAAGTGCATGGTGCACAGAGACTCAGCGGCAGGTAGTTCAGCAAATAAAGAACAGTGGAAGTACTGTTACGAAAATTTGTAGTGCTTTAAGGTGTTTCAGAGAGATGGTATGCAACAATATGGAAGCTCCAAAAACAGCGACCTAGAGCATGAGAAACAAAAATTAAAGAAGACCGTCTGATTTATAGAGCCTCAATCAAGAACCCTTTTAATACCACGACCATTATAAAAAAATATATTTCGTTTGAATTTGGCATTGACGTATCCTCAAGGACAATAAGAAGACGGCTCAATCAAAAATAATTGCGTGGATGCATTGCACAGAACAGGCCACTTGTGTCAAAAGAAAATTTAAAATCTCGAATTGTGTTTGCCAGGGAGCACTTGCAACAACCTTTGATTTTTTGGAAAAATGTGCTTTGGAGTGACGAATCAAAGTTTTGTCGGTTCGGGTCCGATGGTAAGCGGTACGTATGGCGTCCTCCAAACATGCAGCACCATCCAAAGTACACTTATAAGACTGTTAAGCACGGTGGTGGGAGTGTGATGGTGTGGGCTGCATTTTCTTGGTACGGCGTCGGCCCTATACATAAAATTGACACAAGAATGGATCAGCATGTTTACAAAAATATTATTGTAAACACAATGATGCCAGTTGCTGATGATAACATGCCCCTTAAATGGCGTTTTATGCATGACAACGATCCAAAACACACTTCGCGCACAGTGAAGAGTTGTGGCCAGCCCAATCACCGCATATTAATCCTATCGGGAATTTGTGGAATGATGTCGAGTAGCATATGCACGTAGTCAAACCAAAAAATATGGCCGATTTTTGGATCGAAGTTAAAAAAGCTTGGTATGCAATTCCGAGAGAACGTTGTATGGCCCTGGTAGAGAGCCTACCGAGGAGATGCGCTGCTGTCATTTAAAATAAAGGATATTCGACAAAATACTAAATTCATACGTAGAAATTTGTTCTTTGTTATTTTGTTTTTGGCTTATAATAAACAGTTTTTTATTTTGTGCTAAATTCGTGTCCAGCTTGTTTTCATCTTATTCACAATTAAAGTGAAATAGAAAAGAATGGGAAGAAAATAACCAAATGAAAAAAACGGGACATAATCATGACTTCGTAGGAAAAAATAAGAAAAAAATTGGACTGAAAAGCATAAAACAGTAGAAAATATTTGCACTTGAAAGTTACAGATACCGAGTTGGCTAAATTCTTGGCCACCACTGTGCATACATATATGTGACAATCAAAAACTCCAGGTCTGGGAAGCTGGAGGAGAAGAGCGTCCTAGGCGGCCATGCCAGGGCTCCAATATGGGGTTTTACTCCTCACTTATCATTGGCCAAATACAGAAAAAATCAGAATAATGAATTAGTCGAAAAAAACAATGTCCCAAAATACGACAGAAGAATCTTAACGTTAAGAAACGATAAAAGAATATTGTATAGTTTAATAAAGATGAAGGTTATTTAAATAAATAAAAATTCAAGAAATATTAAAAAAAAAATGAAATATATAAAAACTGTATTTCGGTGGGGCTCTTGCTGCATTCCCCATCTTCCGCCTTCCGCCTCCCGCCTCGACCACTTTTACTTTATTATTTTAATAATAAAGTATTGTGATCGACACAGAAAAAAAAAAATTTGCTACCCTGAAATTTTGTTTTTTCGCGTTTCATGACTAAATTAGCCTAAAAAAGCAAAAAAAAAAAATCCGTCCCGCCGTACGCCGTACATATGGACTCGTACCTCCAAGACCGTTAAAGGTAGAATGTTGATTTTTGAGTGGGTTATTAACTTGGTAAGTGAGCTCCATTATCCAAATTTTGGGGAGTGTGGGGTGGAAGGGGGAGGCGGGGGGATGGAAAAAGTCGAAATATACACTTGCTAATATCTTCACCACGAATGCAGATAGAAAGATGAAAATCAGCACACGTATAGAGAGAGCTGTGGGACATATTCCAAAAATAATTTAATTTTTTTATCCATTGGCGTCCGTAAAGGGGGGGCTAAAAACAAATTGTCGGCCGAATCTTTTTTTGAAATGGTTATATCTTCGAAACTACTTACCATAAAAAATTCATATTTTGGGAAAAAACACTTAAGAATTAATATCTCAACTATCTCTTAAGCTATGTAATTGAAATTTAAAACATATACTAAGCTGTACTAGCGAAATACAAAAAAAATATAAAATTTGGTCATAATAGTAGTGGGGTGAAATGGGGAGCATTTGAAAAATGGTGCACTTTTCAGAATTAGAAATCATTATATCTCAAAATTGAGTACAGATATCGAATTGAAAATTCGTCAGATTATAGAACTACATAATTTATTATTTTGATAAAAATTTTAAGTTAGGGGGTGTAAAGGGAGGGAGGTGGTAAGCAAAAATGTCGAAAATTTTGAGTGAATTTTTTAGGACTCTGCTCAAAGATAGAAACTTTAAATTTTGCATGTGAATACATCTATTTGATTTACATAGAAAATAATTTGATCCACAATTGCTATGAACCGACCATGCCGGTCTAATTGGCACAAGCTGTTTCATGTGCAACGAAAAAAACACGAAAACTGAAAATTTTTGGATGTAATTTTAGGGTAGAAACTTGAAAATTTGGGAAATACATTTAAAAAAAATCCCTAAAAGTATAAAATATTAACTGGTCGAGTACCTTCAAAACTTCTACCCCCTCCCATACAAAAGTATGATTTCGACCAATTTCATTAAATCAACTAATAACCAACAAATTAAAAGCTACGAACTTGAAATTTTGTACGAGCAGCTTACAAGAGAAAGGAAATAAAATTGCGTCACAAATTTTGCAATTCCCCTACCTCTTCTACCCCCTCCCGTACAAAATTATTTTTTCGAGCATTTTTAAGAAATCAGTTATCAGCTAACTCTTAAAAGCTATCCATTTCAAATTTTGCCTAAAAACTTATAAAAATAGTTGAAATGAAATTCCTTTAAAAGTTTTGAAATCGCGCTTGCCCTTCTACCCCCTCCCATACAAAAGTATCATTTCTACCTATTTCATTGAATCAACTAATAACCATCAAATTAAAAGCTACGAACTTGAAATTTTGTACAAGCACACTACAAGAGAAAGGGAATAAAATTGCGTCACAAATTTTACGATTCCCCTACCTCCTCTACTCCTTCCCATACAAATGTTTGGTTTCGTGAATGTAAAATGCACCGAATCCTATGAAAATTCTATGCAACTTCGTCTATGAAACACATTCTATACAGAGGATATTGAACGCGATTCAAGCAATTAATTAAAAAACTATTAACATCCACCCACCCTTACCCCTCCTCCTCCCCTCATAAAAACCCAAACTTGCAGAAATGAATGAAATATTGTTAAATTGACAACAGCCCTGCCCAAGAACTCCCTTTCACTTAGCCTTCCCTAACCACTCTAACCTGCATATTGACTTTCCACACATCCGCAACTTGTCCCAAGAATAATAAAGTTTCGCCCGACTTGTTGGCAGTTTATTTATGTTATTGCTGTTTTATTTATTTTTTATATTAATTAGTTGATTCTTAATTTTCGTTGCCCGGCACCATTTTTTCTATTTTCTTGCAGGAACTTCTTTATTATTCAGACTTTACTTTACGGTCTTTTGTTCTGTGATCCATTAAGCACACGAAAATATTATTATTGTAACTATTCACTTATTAACTTCCAAAAAAAAAAAATGTATTCTTGTTAAATTTTCTTTTATTCCGCCATCATTTTTTTTTTTAAATAATTTCTTCCCAAACACAATTTTTTGTTTTTTTCTTCGTGGACCTCTATCGTCCAGTCCCTAGTAACGACTTGCCGGCAAATTTTCAGCTTTCGTTTTTGGCGGGCAGACCAGAAGTAAAAAACTGGTTTTTTCATTCTGATCGATGATTTTGGCGCAAAAAGAAATTATTGCAGTGCTGCCCTAATTAATTTTGTCGATGTTTCAATTGTTTTTTTTTATAGATTTCTCTTATGTTATATTTTTCCTATTTCATTATTTATTTTGTTATTTTTATTATTATTATTATTTTGTGCCAAATACATTAAAAAAAACTATGTATTTAGGAACAACGAAAAAAACTCGGCTAAACATAAAGGGAATGATGGTGAATGTAAAATCCCCAGAAACAAAAAAAAGCAAATAAAGCAAAACAAAAATATGATTCGCAACAGAGCATGGTGGTAACAAAAAAAAGTTTTAATTTTGTAAAAGTCGTTTTTGACAAAAAAGTTCGTGAACAGGCCAAATGGCTCTATCCTTCTACCCTCTCCCATACAAAATGACACAATTTCGCAATTTGATAATAAACGGATTTGCTCGCAAAGTATTAAAGCTGAATTCTGAAATTTGGAATATATTACTTTTATAATAATTTCAAACTACGGTATAAGAAATATCCGAGTCGTCCCCCTCCTTCCACCACTTCCCATACAAACTGCACTTTTTCATAGAGTACTATAAATAAATTTACTCAGTACGTATAAAATTTACCGAGGTGAAATTGCTCACTAAATATTTGTTTATAATTATTAATAAGACCAAAAAAAATTAGACAATTAGCTTCATTCCTTCTACCCCCCTCCCATACAATCTGACATAATTTCAAAACTTTACGAAAGTCGATTTTGTATGAATGCTACTGATCTGAAATTTAAAACATGTCAAAAACATGATATTTGTAGTTATTTCTGAAAAATTTATTAAGAGCTCGCCCTTCTTTCTACCACCTCCCTTACAAACTGTACAATTTAACTAAATCTACTACACTAATTTCCCCAGTATCTATTAAATTTTTGAATCCTAAATTTTGTATAAAACATTTTGATAGCAACTCTAGCGTGATGTGAAAAAATTAATTGTCGTCACCTCGTCTACCATCAAAAACTCTCTTTCATCTAGAGTATCGCACTTTTGGTCTTTACGCCCAATTGTAGTCCTTTTATGTTTTTTTTATACTCTAGATGAAACCTAAGAGTATTATAAGTTTGCCACAAAGTTTGTAACGTTAAGAAATAAGGCTCGGACAAAAAAAATGAATGATGAATGATAGTTCACTATATTACTCATAAATCTCAAAACCGGATGTCCGTCCGTCCGTGTCCTCTCTAGCTTCAGGACACGTTTAGCTGGAGAGCCCAAATTTTGTACCCGTCTTTTTTGACAAAGAGTAAGCTCGAGTTCATGAATGGGCCAAATTGCTCTACCCCTCCTACCTCCTTCCATACAAAATGCCACAATTTCGCAATTTGACAATAAACGGATTTGCTCGAAAAGTGTAGACGTTATTGATCTGATATTTGGAAGATATTACTTTTATGACGATTTCAATTTACTGCATAAAAGTTATTTTTGTCCTCTCCCTGCTTCCACCACTTCCCATAAAAACTGAACTTTCTCATGAAATGCTCTAGACCAATTTACTTAGTGCGTATAAAATTAATCGAGTTGCAATTGTGCACTAAATATTTATTTAGTCAGACAAAAAAAATAGACGATTAGCTTTAGCCCTTCTACCCCCTCGAATACAAAATGACACAATTCCGCAATTCGACAAATAACAGATTCGTTCGAAAAGCATATACGCTATTGATCTGAAATTTGGAATATATTACTTTTATGGTAATTTCAATCTTCTGTATAAAAGTTATTTGAGTCCTCCTCTTCCTTCCACCACCTCCCATGACAGGAAAATGTATTTATAAACACAATAAGAAATTTGTAAATTTTTATGAAAACTTACGTGCAGTGCAATGGGGAATCAAACAAAGCTTAAGTGCATAAACCGTCACTGCGTAGATCAGCACAATTTATCAATTCAAGATTGCATATTCTCTGCCTAGAAGAGCTTGAATTGTTTTGATCTTTAAGTTGTAAAGGTGCGTTTTTACCGAATGTCCAGAGCAGCCTGAGCCAAGCTAAAGCTCTTCATGTGGAGACGCGAACTGGGCAAGCGTTTTCACAGTCCATTTCGAATTGAAAGGAAAGATTTTCGGATTTCATACTGTTGTACTTTGTTAAACGTAACGATTCAGTCTCTGTTGAGACTTTCATCAAAACGTTCATATAATAATTTTTAAAGTTGCACGAATTCCTATTTCAACTAGAGTACCACATGATTGGGGCTTACCCGCAATTGTAGTTCTGTTATGTATTTTCTATTGTTTTTCCTTTTAATTTTTCGAATTCACAGTATTATTATGTATTTGTTTTTTACTCTCAACTACGTCAAATATTTACCAACATAACAAAAAGCGCTATGCTTGAAAAGGTTTAACTTCAACTAAAAAAAAAGAAATAGCACTATAGTAATCTTTCAAACAAATATTGCCGCACATAGTGTGAGTCGCTCTAATCTAGCACACACCTTGAATTTTTATGACTGGCTAGCAGGATGGCATAGAAAACAGAGTGCCATCTGGGCAGTAAATCAAAGCCGTATCACTCTTTTGCGCATTACATCCGTCCAACCATCGACTAGTTTAGCTTAGCTCTGCTATTCGCTAGAAGATTGATCTAAATATGCACAATGCTGTAATTTATCGCTTAAGCCTTCTTCGTTCAATCTCCACAAAACGATTGTTGGTTCACATTGTCCGCAGTCTTTACATTACCGAAGGTAAGTTTAATTTAACTAAATATCGATATTCTTATTTCTTACTTAAGACCTTAGTTAGTGACCAGCCTGCACGCCTCACAAATAAATCTCTGATTTAACGATGCTACAAGCTATAGATCGGTGCTTAGCTTTATTAACATTCGAAAATAGTTCCGGTTTCCCTATCGCGGATAGGTGGTTTTCTCCCATTACGCCATATGCTAGAAAATTCTTCCGCCTTCGCAAAAGGTTCTTCTGCTTGATCCGACTTGGTCATCATGCATGATAGCATGTCTGTCCATAACTCACTCGCTTATGATCTGCGCGAGAAGATGTGACCACAGGTGATGGGAATGCGGCTATGGTCGCATAATATTGTCGGTCAAAACAGTCTTATTTCTATGGCTATGACGCAAGAACTAACTGCTACTACCATCTTAAAAGTATTACTTGACTAAGGCAAACTTCTCGAGAAGAACACAAGAATCAGCTAATCGGAATCCATTAACAATTAATGATTCATATCTGTTCATTCATTTAATCTACCTGTCCCCAGTTCGGTGTTTCTGTGATTGTTGTTTCACCTAAAATGATTTAGTCGACATCCAGTTGTCAACCGTTAAGTTCCATTAATAGCCATGCATGTTGGACATTTTGTATGTACTAACTCGTACTCTGTCCTCTACATTATTCGTATCAAAACTCGTTGAAGAAAGCTACCTTTGTTGCATTCATGTTCTGCTTGTTTTACTTATTAATAAGTTTCGATGGTGGTTAACAAGGTGAATTTTAAGTAAAATCCATCAGGCCGACCAAAAATGATCTTCTAGGCTGGAAATTGTAGCCTCCCAAAAAAAGCGAAGCCGAACGTCTTGATCTTGATGCCAAACTCGATATATACTAGAGCGCGCCTTGAATACGCATCAGAACGCCATTCACACGAATCAAATGCGGGCGAGCCTTGAAAACGTACGTGGGTAACTTTCACTGAAAAACTATGGTACTGTAGTACCACATAGAAAATCATGATCAGTGATCATGTCGGCATATTAGAAAATATTGTGCCCATATCCATTGTAGGAAACTTAAGATGATAAATTACCTATTCGAAGTGGAATGGAATGTCAACTATCTGTACATGCATTACATTTATCTACTCGTCATGGAATCTCATTGCTACTTCTTTTGTGGTCATGTCTACTGATGTTCAGGCCAATGTCCCACTTAATCTCGTAGGTGTAGTGTTTCATAAAGAATTGAGAAATCTTAAGATGATCGGCAATTTATTTTATATAAAACATTTTTTTTGTTGCTTGAGGACAATTCTTCGACTTTTAATCGTACCACAGTGAAACGTTAAATTCGCAATTCTTGTGGGTTAACGACCTGCAACAATACGCCGAATTATAGTTGCACGAAAAAAAATTTGAAATAGCTACTCTATTTTTATACTCTAGATAGAATCTGAGAGTATTATAAGTTTGCTCTAAGGTTTGTAACGCCAAGAAATAAGGTTCGGAGAAAAAAATGAATGATACAGAAGTTAATGTTATCACTCAAAAATCTCAAAACCGGATGTCCGTCTGTCCGTCCGTCCGTCCATCCGTCCGTCCGTCTGTCCGTCCGTCTGTTCGCTCTCTAGCTTGAGAACGCGTTGACCTAGATTGTTCAAATTTTGTACACGTCGTTTTTGACAAAAAAGTAAGGTCAAGTTCGTGAACGGGCCAAATCGCTCCACCCCTTCTATCCCCTCCCATACAAAAAGACACAATTGCGCAATTTGACATTGAATAGATTTGCTCGAAAAGTATATAAGCTATTAGCCTGAAATTTGGAATATATTATTTTTATGATAATATCAATCTACCGTATATAAAAAATTATGTGTGTCCTCCCCCTCCTTCTACCACCTCCCATACAAACTGTACTTGTCATGAATTATTCTAAGCCAATTTACTCAGTGCGTATAAAATTTAGCAGGCTGAAATTGTGCACCAAATATTTATTTAAAATTATTAGTAAGGCAAAAAAAAATTAGACGATTAGCTTCATCCCTTCTACCCCGTCCCATACAAAATGACACAATTTCGCAATTTGACAATAAATGGATTTACTCGAAAATTATGAAAGCTATTAGGCTTAATAATAATACAAAAGACAATAATTAATTGTGGGATATATCACTTTCATAATGACTTAAACCTACAGTAGGAAAATTATTGGCACCCCCTCCCATACAAACATCACTTTTTCATGAAATGCTCTAAGACGATTTTCTCAGAACATATAACATTGATCGAGCTCATATTTTGGCATAAATTCTTAATTAGCATTATCACTAAGATCAGAAAAAAATATTTGATTAGCTTCACTGCTTCTACCTCCTCCCATACAATATGACACAGTTCCACAACTTCACAAAAAATCGATTTTCTTGAAAAGTATGAATTTTACTTATCTCAAATTTAAGAGATGTCAATTTTATGATATTTTTAGTTATTTCTGAAAAATTCACTATAATCGCCCCACCCTTTCTACCACCTTCCATACAAACTGCACATTTTCAGAAAATCTAACACACTAATTTTCTCAGTTCCCATTCAATTTTTGGAGTAAGCATTTTGAATAAGACATTTTTATAGCGAGTTTAGCATGATGGGGGGAAAAATTAGTTCAATGCTATCATATCTTCTAACACTCTACATACAAAATTTCTTGGGGTCACAAAAAAATTCTATTTCATCTAGAGTATCGTAAGATTGCGCATTACGCAATCGTAGCCCTGTTATGTTTAAATTTAAGTCTTTATACTGACCAAAATATCTGTCCATATTTTTATACTCGAGATGGAATCTGAGAGTATTATTACACAGAAGTTTCGTTATCACTCAAAAATTTCGAATCCGAATGTCCGTCCATTCGCTCCGTAGCTTGATAACGTGCTGATCTGAAAAGCTGAAAGTTTGTGCAGGTTGTTTTCAGCGAAAAGGTGAGGTCAAGCTCGTGGACGGGACAATTTTCTCCACCCATTCTACCCCCTCCCATACAAACTGTCCAAATTATATAACTATTTTAAGACAATTTTCTTGAAAAATATAAATGCTGCAGATCTGGAATTTCGAACTTACAATTTTCATGCCAAATATATTTATTTATCCAAAAAAAAAAAATTAGGACTCCCCCCACTCTTTCTACCACCTCCCATGCTTAATTTGTCGAAATACGATACAATACACCATTTTTTTCAGCATACCTATAAAATTTATGAAGCTGAACAAGTCGACCGCAACTTAATTATTCTTGGGAAAAGTTGAGGGTGCATGGGAATTTAATATGCAGGTTACGGTCGATAGGGAAGATTAAGTAATGGGGGTTCTAAGGCAGGGTTGTTGTTAAGTATTTAACACTTATCTACTATTATGATCAACAGCTCAGATTAAATATTTCATTCGTTTATATGTACATGCCTGGGTTTGTATGAAGAGCAGAGGGGGGGAGGGGCGGTTAGAAAAGGTGGATGGATGTTAGTAATTTCTTAGTTGATTCAAAATTCTGCTTATAATATTAGTTTCATAGACGAAATAAATTCTATGAAATTTGGTGTATTTTATATCCATGAAACCATACTTTTGTATGGAAGGATGCAGAAGATTGGACGGAAAGGTAAAATTTTTTGAGTCGGTATTATTTAGTTTGTCTTGAAAGGTGTTCGTACAAAATTTCAAGTTCGTAGCTTTTAATTTGTTGGCTATAAGTTGATTTATTAAAATTTGTCGAAATCATATTTTTGTATGGAAAGGATTTTAAGAGTGATAGAGATTTCACAACTTTTGCTGCAACTTTATTTTGGATATTTCTAATGGCTGTACTCTAAAAATATTTCGAGTCCCGTGAGTTTATTTCTCTAACAGGCGCCTCAACTGAGCAGTAAGCAAATAAAATGTTCAGTGCACTCACTGCGCATCCGCTTGCAGCCAGCCGAAACTTCCGCATGTTTCCCATGCCGAAACGAATGTGAAATACCAGGCATACAGAACTATGATCGCCGGAATTCAGATTCTTAATGAATATTATGAAATTATGACTTATGACGATGCTTCTTTTGCCGAACGGCAGAATTGTCGCCGACTTTTATGCTACAGAATTATGGTCACCTGGTATTTCAGGTTGGATTTTGTATGCGAAGCGGTCGAATTGTCCGCCGCTTTCGTGCTCTAATTTTTCTCCGGGCAGGGAAGCACTTATTTCCTACTGATCAGTTGAAATTATTTTCCCTACTGCTTGGTTGAGATTATGGGCATCTGCTGATCGAACTCGTTTTGTAGGATTTTCACTTGTTGGCTGCCCGGGTTTTGAATTTTGTGTTGTTGCTGTTGGATTCTGCGCCGTGGACAAACATCAGAGAAGTCGTGAGGCCACGCTTCTCAGGATCGCGTGCCTTGTGAGTCTCTCTCTCTCATTCGTGTGTGTATTTCTATACATACAGTATGTGTAGTATTTATTTAACCAACATTTTTCAAGTTCATTTTCAACGGTTCGCTGGCTCCAAAATCTAAAGCCGACTTAATGTGCGAGTAGCGTACGAGAAAAGGAAGAGTTTTGTATCGCATCGGTACTGGCAATGAGAAGTTTATCCATTACGATAATCGAAAGCGAAAAAATCGTGGGGATACCGCGTCCTTGCATCAACATCGACGGCCAAGCCCAACATCCATGACTCGAAATTCGTGCTGAGGGACCAGGTTGGCGTGGTGTATTACGAGTTCCTGCAACCGGGTGAACCTTCACGGGAGATCGCTACAAAAAACGATTAATGCTTTTGAGCCGAGCATTACGAGTAAGAGACACGACAATGTGGTGTTGCTGCACGACAACGCTCGGCCACATGTTGATTACGTTGTGGAAAACCTACACGGAAACACTGAAATGGGATATCGTACCACACCATCCGTATTCTCCAGACATCGCCCCTTCCGACTACCAGATATTCCGATCGATGACGCATGGCCTGACTGAGCAGCACTTCCAATCTTACGAAGAAGCCAAAAATTGGGTCGATTTGTGTATCCGCTCAAAAATAGAGTAGTTTTTTCGACGCGGAATCCGTATGCTGCCAGAAGAATGGGAAAAGTTGTGGCTAGCGATGGATATTTCTTTGAATAATAAATATTTAACCATTTTTGCACAATAAAGGCTCGAATTTAAAAAAAAAACCGCGGTTTTCAAATTGTACTCCCAATATATACAAATTTATATCCATGTTCCTTATGTACTTCCGTGCAGCGGAAGTAATTTTTTTTTTGTTATGCTATTAAAATGAATTTAAGATAAAATCATATCAATTTCTGTATTATGCAACATTTCGTTTCGTCGGTCGGTATGCACATAAGGAAAAATTCAAGTGCGGGTGGTGCGATTTTACTTTTTTTGCAGCTTTAGCTTCAAGCTATTTGTATGTAACTTAACAAAGCCACTTGAGAGTTAATTTTGAATTCGTGTGCAGTTTTTTTTGGAATGAATGCATTCTTTGGGATAAAAATTGATCGTATTTTCGCAAAATTGAAACAGAAGTTGCTAATCCATTCCAAACCAACCCTTAGAGGCAGGAAGTTCCTTTTTGGGTGGATTTTAGATTGGTTAGGGAAATTTCATTTCGCACAAAATGTCGGTCGTCTAAGGGAAAGAATTTAAAGATTAACATATCGACTATCTAAGCATGGAATTTCGATTTGCATGATGTTGTTACATGGCAATAGTTAGTCGCTGTAGAACAGTTGCGACCTTCAGTTGTTTACGACCTTTTTTCTATATACACAAACAAACACAAGCAGACGGGCGCACTCTCAAACAAACCCATATGCGAATTATGAATAATTATTTTAGGGCTTGAGTAGATGATTTTAAGTTCCGATTTTGCACGTGCATATGCTAAATACATTAAAGATTGAAGTGCGCTACGGGTCGCTGGATTTCAAGTAAAAATGAAACTAAGTCGCTTTTGATTTAAAATAACCGCTAAGCTTTATTTCGCTTTTTAATGAGTCTCACAAACACTTTTTCCATTACCAATTGTAGCTGTCCTAATTTCGACTCGACTGCCACCGATCGATCATACGACGTATTCGATTACCAATCTCCACCATTGATCACACGGCGTACTCTCTTCCTGAGTGCACGCTTCGATCACAGGACTTACTCCCGCCTGTGGATCATAGAGCTTACTCGCTTACTGCCCCTTACTGAATTCCGCCTGTCGGTCACAGGACTTATACGCTTGCTGTCGTGTGATGAACTCCGCCTTTCGGTCACAAGACTTACTCGCTTACTGTCACTTACTGAACTCCGCCTATCGATCACAGGACTTACTCGCCAACTACCTTCGCCTGTCAATCACAGGGTTTACTCGCTTGCTGTCGCTTACTGAACTCCGCCTGCCGGTCATAAGACTTACTCCCGCCTATCGATTGCAGGACTTAATCGTTTACTAAACTTAGCCTGTAGATCACAGAATTTACTCCCGCCTGTCGATCACAGGACCTAATTGCTTACTCAACCCGATCGCCGATCGCACGACATACTCGCTCACTCATCCCGGCCGTCGATCACACTCGCCTGCCACCTCTCCTACTCAAATATCAACCGATAACTGTCTCTTCATTGCAAGCGGTCGACATTTTCATATCGTTCTTTTCGGTCGCTTTTGGTCTGCTTTTCGGCCTACATGCTGTTTTTAGGAATCATTTCCTATTCGACCGCTATTCGCTGCGTGTGTGAAGAACAGCTGTAGATCGCGAACATTCGACGAACGACTAAAGCTGACATGTAATAATATACACAAAATTAAAACAAAAACTTAGACCACAGCAGTTACCCTTACAAATAAAGCTCTTTCCTGCGCAATATGTTTCGGGTGTAGTAATAAACAAAACAAAAAAAAACATGAATTTTTTGATTTACAAATTAATTTGGTTACAAAAAATACTAACTACAAAAGTTCAAGATATAAAATGCACTAATACAAGGCTTACATTCCACCTCGTTTAGAGAACAATTCGCATTTATGGGTTGGGGCACCCAAAATACCTTGCGCTGCTCAAATGATCAAATCCAAAAACATGCGTTCCAACTTATTTGTAGATGACACCATTACGATTTCTATTGACTCCTTCGAGCATCGTAGGAGTACTCAGCATTTACTTTCGCTACTTTCATGTTAATTGCAGTGCGGAACTTAGATCACTCATTCCTCCACTGTACATTTTTCCCCGAAATACTCGTCAAGCAAGGGCGCACGAGTTTACCGTCAACCCTATTCCTACTCGTACAGCAAATTATAGACAGTCATTCATCTCCCAAACATCCAGACTTTGGACCACATTGCCTGCTAGTATATTTCCAAACAAGTATAACCTTCAGCGGTTCAAAGATAATGTTCATCGCCATTTCCGTCTCTATCCCGCAAAATTCCCATAACACCAAACTTTATCCTCTTCCTACACCGACATAACTGTGCAATGCATTAAAAGATAACCCCTTAAGTTATAATCGGTGCCTTAAAAAAAACCTTCATCCCTTTCTATACAAAATTTAATTGAAAGTTTTACAATCGCTTTCCACCGTCTACCCTCTTTCATACAAAAGTAAATTTTTTCCAATATTAATAAATCAACAAACAAGATAATAAATCTTACGAACACTTTTGAAAATAAATAAAAAGAAACCATATTACAAATTTTATGATTCCACAAATCGATGGTAAAATCAAGAAATATAATTTCAATAAAAGCAATTATGAACAAATTTGGGTTGAAGTCTTTATTAGTAAAAGCTCGGGTGAATCTTCTTTACAACAATATTGTGTTTCTGATGCCATAATTCATCGAGTCACTTCTAAACAAGATATCCAGAATAATTCAACCAATCGGTTTTTAACGCAAAAGTGTTAACTTCTTGAAAACCACTCTAACCCATTTTTAGAAGAATCTGTTTGTAAAATTATTGACTTCGATATTTGAAGAGGTTTCGTGTTGTTTTAGTGCATTTTAGTCCATTGAAACTCTGCAATTTTGGAAAATTCTCAAAGAGATGCATTTATTTTCAAAAAGTTTTAAATAAAATGTACTTGAAGAGATAAGTGCACTCATGGTCTTTTGAATATCATTCCTATTTTTAGAATTATTCATTCCAGATATTACTTTTGTGCGTTATGAATCTGAAGAGATTACTCCCCCAGAAAAAGTATACCCCAAATACTTGACGGCTTTTACACAGAACTGCAATTAATTTTTATTGAATTGAATATTTAAATTTATAGCCGGATTTATTATTCTTTCGAGATTTAAAAGCACGTGGTGGGTGTTGATTGAAGTTTTTTTTTTGGATTCGATTTCTGTGCTATACTTACTAAGATGGGTAATTGCCTGTTAAGGACAGAAACAAATCTCTTCGACAGGACACGAATTTGAGTATCGGCTATTAGTTTATCTGTTTTATTCCTCTGGCCTCCTTTTCAACCGCTTGTTTCCATGTGCACGTGGTCGACCAACCCGAAGTCTTTCTTGGGAACTGAGATCCAGAGCTTATTTGGAGATGTTTTTCTCTGGCTCTTAAATAAATTTCAATGCCTATTTTGGTTTGTCCTGTTGTACGTCAGCAAGCAATAGAGCGTTTCTCAAGTTGGCTGCATCTACTACGAACTTTAGCCTACGTTTTCCGGTTCATGAGAAATTTAAGAGCCAACAAATTAGGATTCACTCCAGCTTCAGGCTCCATCACGCAGAGGAATACAAAACGGCAGAGAATAAATTGTATAGGATAGCACAGCTCGATTATTATCCTACTGAAATTCGTACGCTTCAAAAAATAAAAAAACAGCGATCGTCCGGACCAGGCGATTCAACTATCGTCAAGTACCGATATTTACAACATCATCATCATCATCAAATCGGGCCCTGGCCTCCTGAAGTCGTCGCCTCCAATCGTCTCGATCCAAAGACCGCGTCCTCCAGCTGCTAATTTTTAATATGGCTTTGCTGTCTTCATCACCGAGTCTTCCCATCGCTTGCGTGGTTTGCCTACTGTCCGGTTACCACTTGCTTTGCCTTTAAGAGTACGTTTGGGGATTCTTCTGTCTTCCATTCGCTCTACATGGCCAGCCCATTGCAGTTTACGTAGCTTGATGAACGTTGAAGCTTCTGGCTCGTCGTAGAGTTGATACAACTCATGGTTGTATCTTATTCGCCATTCCGTTCCTTCCTTCACAGGTCCCAAAATTCTTCGAAAGACCTTTCTTTCGAATGCGTTAACTGCTTTTTCGGAAGTTCGCGTTACTGTCCACGTCTCGCTGCCATAACAGAGCACAGGTCGTATAATAGTTTTATAAATCTGCAGCTTATTGTTCCTGTGCACTTTCTTGGATTTCATTATTGGAAGTACCGAATAATACGTCTTATTTGCAAGTATTATCCGTCGTTTGATTTCGTCTGTTTCATTACCGTCCTTTGCTAGATTAGCCCCAAGATACATGACGTTGTCCACACTCTCCAAATTATATTCCGCAATTGTTATGTTTTGTCTGATTGGCGCTCTCCTTCTTGTTTGCGTCATTACTTTCGGTTTGCTTCCATTAATGCGCAACCCGACTTCTTTTGCGGCGGAGTCAAGATTGACAAATACCTCCTTAGCACTAGGGAAGGATCTTGCTAGGATGTTAATGTCGTCAGCGTATGCTACTAGTTGGGTGGACTTGAATAGTAGTGTCCCGTTGGTGTCGACTGGGATTTTCCGGACGACATACTCTAGTGCCAAGTTGAAAAGCATAGGGCTAGACCATCTCCCTGCTTTAAACCACATTCCGTTCGAAAGCTGGTTGTGGAATGGGTTTGTATTCTCACTTGGGATTCAGTGTTCGTCATTGTGAGTCTTGTTAGTCGGACTAGTTTTGGGAGAATTCCAAAGTCAAGCATGATTTGGTACAGTACGCTCCTGTCGATACTGTCGTATGCTTGTTTAAGATCTACGAAGATTTGGTGCACGTCTATGTTATATTCCCAGCATTTCTCAAACACCTGTTTCACCGAGAATATCTGGTCTGTTGTAGATCGTCCGGTTCTGCATCCGCCTTGGTATTCGCCAATTATTTGATTAGTATAGGGCTTAAGACGACGTTCAATTATTTTTGTCAGTATTTTATAGGACGTACACAACAATGGTATATCTCCGTAATTCTCACAGCAGAGTTTGTCTCCTTTCTTGTAAATTGGACATATAATGCTTTTTCGCCAGTCGTCGGGTATGATTTCCTCTGTCCAAATTTTGCATATCATGTTGTGCAGTATTTCAGCGACAGTTTCCATCGTTTTTCAGAAGTTCAACTGATATTTTGTCAATTCCCGGCGCTTTGTTTCCTTTTTGGTCACATAGGGATGCTTTCATTTCGGCAAGCTTGGGTAGTGTCGATGATAGTTCTTCTTCATCAGTTGAGGCCTTAATTGACATGTTGTCTATCGTGATCAGTACTAATGGGGTGGGATTGAGAAGATGTTCAAAGTAGGAAGCCCATCTCCTTTTGATTTTTTGTGTGTCGCTGATAATGTGGCCCTTTGCGTCTTTGCAGAGACTGGTTTTTGGTTTATATCCCTTTTCTAAGTCCTTTACTATTGCGTATGAGTCCCGCGTTTTATTTTGTCTCATATCGTTGTCCATTTATTGTATCTTGTCATTATGGTACTTCCTTTGTTTTCGCCTGCAGGAGGGTCATATTATAGTGCTGGAATTTTTGTTTTCACTTTTTCAAATGTGTAATATTAGTAAAGTGCTCAGAGAAACCAGGAAAGGATTTGACATTCCCTGCTTTTTCTAAGCACTTTACTAATATAACACATTTGAAAAAGGGTTTTTTTCCAATAAAGGATCCATTTTACGAAGTGTCCTTTTCCTTTTCTTCGAAACGGATGTGGAGAGCTTCGTTCTTCATTTCCTCATAACAAAAATAAATTTCGAGATGAAATGGAAATTCAATTTAAATATGTAATTTCGAATCGAAGTTTGCCTTAAAGTAAGCACCGTATTGGATTTACCTTTCGACGTAAGCAATGTGGCTGATTGGAAAACAGAAGAATAATTCGATTTTTGAAACCGTTTGTGCCAGTTGACCTTTCACCTTTATGAAACATGATGGTTTCTATAAAATATTGCTAATAAATTAGCATTGAACATGTTTTTTCATCATATTTATACTCTAGATGAAATCTGAGAGTATATTGTGTTTGCTTTACCGTTTATAACGCTAAGAAATAATGCTCGCACAGAGCCACCAACGGTACAGAAATATTTGTTGTTTCTCAAAAACCTCGATTCCGAGTTGCTGTCTGTCCGTTTGTCCGTCTGTGCGTCCGTCTCGGACGCTTTGAGCTATGCTGAAATTTGTTGTGTGTCATTTTTAGCAAAAAAGTAACTTTAAGTTCGTGAACGGGCCACATCCCCCACTCCTTCTACTCCCTCCCATACAAATTTCATGAAATTTCGAAATTTAAAAAATTGATTTTTCTCCGAAACCATTTTAGCTATTGACTTGAAAATTAGGTCACAGTATAATGATATAAATATTATTAAGCTCAAGAAATTTTGATTTGATCTCCTTACTCCTTCTACCACCTCCCATACAAATGCACAATTTTCAAAAATGCATTTATTCGGTTTGCATTGCAACTAGCAAAACTAAATGAACTAATTTTTGTCATAATTAATTTTATTATAATTGCAACTAATTTTGGAAAACTATCAACTTTACCTCACTCCTTCTAACCCCTCCCATACAAATTTTACGAAATTTCGGAATTTCAATTAAATTAGTTTTCTTCAAAACCGTCAAAGCTATCAACTTTAAAATTTGAAAAAAGGATACTATTTTAAATATGGTTGATGTCAAAAAATTTGGTTCTGATTCGGATATTCCTTCTACCCCCTCCCCCCCCATACAAATGCAGAATTTTGGTAAATGCATTTAGAAACTTGAAATTTTGCCAGAATTTGTCCCTCAATAATTGTAATAAATGCTAAAAAAATATCGCCTTCACCTTACTCCTTCTACCTCCTCCCATACAAATTTTTGTATTGGAAGTTCAAGAAAAGTTTTTCTCCTTCGAACATATGAGAGCTATCAACATTAAAATTGTGTCAAAGCAATGTGATTAGGATGTTGATAAGCAGATTCAAAATCATCCAAAATCTCCCACTTTCTCTGCCACCTCCCATACAAATGCCATAAATTCAGACAAAAAATGTTCAATTTCCTCGAAAATTATGAAAACAAGAAACTTTAAATTCAGCATGAAATATTTTATATACCACGTTCAATGTTGCATAGAAAAATTACAAAACCTCCCCCTCTGCTTTTACCACCTCCCAAACAAAAGGTAAGTAATCATAATTCTGTTATGTTTTTCAATGAACTCGAGTATACAACTTTGTATCGAATATGACGCTGAAGGCTCATTTGCGGCGAGTGATTCTCTCTTTTGTGAAACTGAAAATAGTTCTTCCGTTTCCATAGAGACAAATAGCCGCGATTTGGTTCAAAATCGGCATTCATTTCTGCGATTTTTTTCGCCTGTTCCATAGTCATAGCTCCTGTTATAATGCAGTCTTTCGATCGAATTTGTTAACACCGTACAGCAACAGCCGATTTAACATTTCCATTGTGTCCTTTTTTAAACAGGTTCTTATCCTCATTTCCATTGATTTTGCAATTTTTTTTGAATTTGTTCTCCTGAACCAAAATTTTCGAAATTGTGCAAACCGCCAGGCCATATTTTTTCGATACTATCGTACATTTCGAGTTACTCCTTGCAAATATTATGTTTCTCTATACTGTGTCTACAATGCGAAGGTCGTGAGTTCAAACCTTGGTCGACGCACTATGCCAGTACACTACCTGCTTGGGTACAATTTAGTTACCTCAATCTACGAAAATGAAAAGGGTGAAGGACTAACAACCCTTCTACAATAAGTAATGAAATCAGTGTTTTGCACTTATTAGCTTTTGAATGCAATCCTTCATGCAAAATTACATTTTTTATGGCTTAGTTGCTTAGCCGTTACGTCAATATTGTTTTATTTATAAATGTTCATATAGAGCATCACCAAAAATTGTTATTCAAAAAGCGTAAAAATTCATTAAACATTAAAACTTTTTGGCTGTAGTAAAGTTTTCGTTATAAAAAATAATAACAGTTGCGTTTAAAAAAAAATTTAGAGCGTCTTATCAAGAAATTCATGTTTTGAAAAACTGAATCACATGTGTTCAGAATTCTTTGAAATGTTATTCGTGCTAATTTGCATAACTAGCGTCATATTCTTAGAATTACTGATTAGTGAGACGCTGGATTGATGATATATATTTGCGCACGTTCCTATTCCAAAACTCCAACAATTTTTCTAAATGAACGACAAAATAGGAATTTATTTTCCCCAAATCTCAAACGCAGTGTTACTTAAAATCTTTAAGAGCTACAGGTCCATCTTTTCAACGCAAACAATACCGAAGTTCTATATGTGTGATAATATGATTTCTACGAGTGATGCGTGGCGTGTGTGTAGTCTTTACAAGCTAAAAGAAGAATTTCTTTGGATAAACAACACTCGAGAAAAATCGGATTGTTTTGAGAGACCACTCCCATTAAAAATTATATATACGATTTCAAAATAAACATTGGAACCTCGCTCGCGTCTGTCGTGTTCGAGGTAATGGCGCGATAATAATAACAAACTTGCGCTAGTCACTATTATAAATATTTGGCTAATTATTAGTCGACTGTTCAAACCCGGAAATTGACACCATATCCGCAATATCAGTCATTAACCCATAGAAGAATTAAAAATGCATCTCCTCAGACAACTAGTTTTTTTTTGTTAACAAACAATCAATGAGATTTCATTGTTTGTATACGCGGCGAGCTACAATTTAATAAAAAAAAAATAAGTCAATTACATTAGTGGAAATATAATAATTTATAATCAGATATTCAAATTGTTCACTTTTATACAGGAAATGTAGTAACGGAGTGAATGAAAATAAATTTTTGTGACTGAGAGATTATGAATTATTGTTTAAGAATATTGTTGGATAAAAAATTATGAATTTACAAATAAAATTTACTTTTCAATTATTTTTCTTATTAATATTTGAAAGAAAGAAGAAGTTGGGGCACTTGTTATAGATAGGTCAGTAGTAGATATTCATAGAAAATTATTCGATAGCTCGTAGATTTATAAAAGACAAACTGTCGCAGAATAATTTTTCAGCAATGTTTTTGAATCCTTTGAACGGAAGTAGCTTATTAGTTTCAACAGTTCAAAAATCTGACTGAGTATTCTGTGGAATATAAATTTCAAGCTATGGGGATTTCACATTACAGGTCTATAACAGTATTCCCAAGCACTACAATAATATAGTCGTAACGAGATACGCACATTTTTCAAATTTAAATTTGCCTGACTCGACATATCTACAGAATTTTCATGACTTCCCAGACTATACTTGCTAGCTTTTCGTAAGCCTTCTTCTATTTCCCAGACTTACGTTTGCCAGTCTTTCATTTGCCAGACTTGCATAAGCCAAATTTATAGAAGCCTGACAAAATATCCGTTGATTTTCATACAATTAATAATAACAAAGGTAAAGGTCTTCAATGGAGACTATTTAACATCTTAAGTCACCTTGATTATGCTGATGACGTGTGTTTACTTGCACATAACCGTTCGGACTTACACCATTGACACATAGCGGTCCTAATTATAATTTGGCTAATTCGTAATTTAGCTCGTCTTCATCGTTAGTAGATTGGTGACACACAGCATTTTGCTAATTAAGAAGAGCCACTCACTCATCTGTCATAATTTTAAAAAGTTGAATTGCATTGCCAATAGGCAATCAAATTTTGTAAAGAAGGCGACAAAATAAGAAAATCGATCCTTTGTCCTGTTTTAGAATCTTTTGCGAGTCATTTTTCCTGGCTAGGCGTTTAAATCACGATTCCAAGATTTTGTATAATTCAGAGCTGTCAGAAAATGACTTTTCTTCTCTCTTGCACGACGAAGCTTTTATGAAAGCTCCAACTCTAGTACTACATTTTTCATCGTTATAGCCTAAATTATGAGAAAAATGAGATGATTTAGCTGAGAGCATGACGAGATGATTTAGCTGCTAAATGATCACTATTTTGGTAATTTAGGTAAATAAGCGTATGACACACAGCCGCTTAATGATAATTTAGGCCTTAATTATAATTTAGCTGCGCTATGTGTCAATGGTATTAGAGTCAAATGTTCGCTCGTTCTATTCTAAATGCAAAGAGGCGAGACTGAAAATAAATGTACGTAAAACGAAGTACATGCCCATAGGTTCGAACGCAAGCACACCGATTATTCTTAAGGGTCTTCAATACCGACTACGCCATCTTGAATTTTTTTCGAATTTGTATGGAGAAACGGTTTATCGAGTTACGCGGTTTTTTGACAATTTTCATTACAAATTTAGGTGGCAATCGCTTTGTCTATTCGCCCAAAAGGTCCCAACCACATAGTTTTATTATTTACTGTTTTCGTTTGTTGTAAAATCAAGCCGGAAAAAACTCGAATCCAAACTACTAATTTTCATTCACATATTTTTCACTTCACATGACACGAAATTGGCGGAGTTATGGCCATGGGACATTCGCACTACACTCAAAAATATATCGCCGTTCACTCCCTGTTAAAACATATAATATTAATGTTAAAATCTAATTATAAAGAGACGAACATCCAATAATTTCAGATTTCCGGATTTCTTACGTCAAATAGTTTATCCCTCTTACCACAAGACGTCGGTCTCGTCACATAGGTGCTGCACATATTGATATTGCAAACCAAATTTAAAATATGAATATTCTCAATCATTCTCAAGTAAGGTTTAGAAGAACGGTCTCGTAAATCCGTCGCAGCTTAGTTGTTTCTCGCTCGGCTCAGTATTTTCGCTCACTTTTGCACGCGAGTTCGAAACTCTATGGCGTACAATTTTTTTTTTTTTTTTTTATCAATCAATTTTTTCAAAGATTGTAGAATATGACCAAACATGAAACCATGGGAAATTTAGGTTTGGATTTTTTTTCGTTTAGTGCATTATCGTTTTATGAGTACAGCAATAAACATAAATAAAATAAAAAAACTGTGTTTTTGTCTGGATTCGAACCAAGTGCAGAAAAAAGCAAAAGGTTAGATAGCGCCCGCTAGACCTGTTGACCACGCAATCGTTTTTGGAAACGCTTCTACAGATCTACAGTTATTGTTGTTGATATAACAGGAAAGAGCAGAAAGATGAGAAGATCATAAAATAAACAACCAGAACTACCTGGAGAAATTTGTACAAAATGCACTAGAAACAATTCTGAGATTTCGATAAAAGCATGCGTGATCAAATACGTGACATATATTTGTATAGCACGTCTCAGGGATTTGAGATGGTCTTTTCTTGTTTCTACTTTTTACAAATCAGAGTACGAGCAACGTACGTGCTTTGAAGTGAAATTTGGAAACCACGCATTTGGTATTTAATATTGGGTATGTTGAATATTTATTATTAATCATCTACATTGACCTTTGGCAAAATACGATGATTTATGGTTCGACAGAACATTTTTATTTTTCTGCCTTACGACTCGAATGTTTTTCCTCAATGAAGCAGCCGATCTACTCGACGATTTTTTTGAATTCGAAATCCTCTTGGTCATGAATTGCTGCAGTATTCAGACTGTGACCGATACATTGCCACTTACATCTCCGAGTTTACATGCTTAGCTTGGACTCTTATGCGCGAATAATACCCGACGATCATCGTGCTTCGTCTATTTCGCATTCGGTACATAACATCTGCGAATGAGTTCTGTTTTCATAAAATTTTCTTTCGAAATGCCGACTTTCGAGAGAACCTTTTTATTTTCCTGCCTTACGACTTGATAGTTTTTCCCTTTTTGTGACGTAGTCAATCTACTTGACGAATTTTGTAATGTCGGGATGCTTTTAACCGTGATTTTTTGCAGTATTCTGAAGATATCGCCGATCTATCGCCTCTTCTTTCAGTTTACGTGATTGTCCGACCGTTGGGAGGTTGGTATGCATATTGGTTGTAGAGGGACCAATTTTTTCACTACGCAGTTCTACAGTAGCACCTTATATTCTCTGCTGACCTGAGTGTGAAGCGTAAAAAGCGGTGCATTCATTCCAAATTAATTTTATGGCCTTCGAACTATATGCCATCAACGCGAAATTTATAATTAGGCATTTGCATAGGAAAATTTCAGAATGAGTTTCGAGCGTTACATTATTACCCTTAATTCTCTGGTAACCTGCGTGCGAAGCGTATTAAGCTGTAAAGCAGGTATGATCTCAGTGGCATCACCATTCAAAAATTAATTTTATGACCCGGAATTATTATTTTATGTATGTAAATAAATTTCTATTGCCATATCAAGTAGCAATCGGATTATGTTTTATATATCTATTAACAAAAAGGATGGTTCCAGCACCGCGTTAGGAGTACATAATACTACTATGTGTTTATTTGTGTGATCTCATTTGACAGTCATTCATGATGCGATCATTCTTTTATCTTACTGAAAAGTGGTAACAAGCTAGAGTTTGGTAGACTATATTTGAAAATTCTTGGGAAAAGGTGTTGTTTGAAAGTAATATGGGTCGAAAAGTTAGAATATCCGGTGGACGAATACTGAATCCGAGCACACGGCGATTATCAAAAAAATTGATTTCAAAAAAGTAAGTTCCTATATTAGAGGATTTAATAATAGTATTTCTAAACACGATTTAGTATATTACCAACTCATCGGTGACGGCGATAGCAGCGTTCTCAACAAAATTAGGAACAGCAATCCTTATAAAACAGTAAGAGTTGAAAAAATTGAATGTACAAACCATCTACTGAGAAACCTTTCAAGCAAACTGAAGGAAATTGCAGCAACAAAAGGACGACTGGGGTCAAAAATTCGGCAAATTATATCAGGTCGTATTCTCAGCTGCAGAACGGGCGTTGTGAATTGCTAGGTACTAACAGAATCAGTGCATTGGGCTTAATTAAATTGTACAGTTTCTGTGGAAGGTGGTAGAATAGTTGTTATATTAATTATAATCATATATACATATGTATATACCTAACGAAATAAATATCTACTTATATAATCATAATTTTGTTATGTTTTATTTTACGTCTGCACCTGGAAAATAAATGGTAGCGTGATGTAAATTTTTGAAAAATTAGCCAAAAATGCAAAAACAAAAAATTCGTCCCATTGTACGCCATACTCATATCGAAACGAAAGTGCTTTAAAAGTTTTGAGATCGCACTTGCCCTCCCAAAAGTATGATTTCGACCAATTTCTTTAAATGAACTAATGAGGAAAAACATTCGAGTTGTAAGGCAAGAAAATAAAAATTTTCTGTCGAACCATAAATCATCGTATTTTGCCGAAGGTCAATGTATATGATTAATAATAAATATTCAACATTCCCAATAATAAATACCAAATGCGTGGTTTCCAAATTTCACTTCAAAGCACGTACGTTGCTCGTACTCTGATTTGTAAAAAGTAGAAACAAGAAAAGATCATCTCAAATCCCTGAAACGTGCTATACAAATATATGTCACGTATTTGATCACGCATGCTTGTACGGAAATCTCAGAATTGTTTCTAGTGCATTTTCAACAAATTTCTCCAGGTAGTTGTTCTGGTTGTTTATTTTATGATCTTCTCATCTTTCTGCTCTTTCCTGTTATATCAACAACAATAACTGTAGAACTGTAGAAACGTTTCGAATAACGATTGCGTGGTCCACAGGTCTAGCGGGCGCTTCCTAACTTCTTGCTATTTTCTGCACTTGGTTCGAATCCAGACAAAAACACAGTTTTTTATTTTATTTATCTTCGTTTTCTTTTTTCAAATATTTAAATAATTTTCTTAGTTTATTATTTCATTTTACATGAAACAGCCAATTTTTAAAAATGCATTTCAATCGCACGGGGGATATTCGTAAAGTGTTTTTAACTGTTTATCAAAAAATGATAATGTACTAAACGAAAAAAAAAATCGAAACCAAAATTTCCCATGGTTTCATGTTTTATCATATTCAAAAATATTTGAAAAAATCATTGATCAAAAACAGAAAAATTTGTACGCAATGGAGCTTCGAACTCGAGCGCAAAAGTATGTGAAAATACTGAGCCGAGCGCGAAACAACTAAGCTACGAAGGATTGATCACATCATGCTTCCAAACTGTACTTGAGAAAGATTTCTCTCTGTTCCGATATTCGTATCACGGTGATCACGATGTCAGTAATATTTCTATTCGACTGACCAAATTTTTGTCTATCAACCGAGCAATCAGAACCGATTATTCAATTTACTAATCGAGCATGAAACGCCTCACTTACTACTTCAGCAAATATGAGTACACCATAAATATGAGCCATTATCTGCGGTCATTCCCCTCCTTTGAATCGCTTTTAGTGCCTCTACCGGTCGGTATAGTAGTCGATCTTTCAATTTTCCACTGCAGATGGCGAAACAGTCGATTCGCAATAATGGGCTGGGTATTGAAGACCCTTAACGGGCAAGATGTTGAAGAGGTGCAAGATTTTTGTTATCTCGGAAACATTGTCAGCATGGACGGCGGAGCCGAAAAGGATGTTGAGGCTCGACTAAAGAAAGCTCGTCAGGCCTTCGGTATCCTTTCCCCTCTCTGGAGATTAAGAGAGATCTCCCTTCGCACGAAGCGGCAAGTTTTTGGCGTTGTTATATGATTGTACTACATGGAAAGTGACTGTTCGACTTACCAAGAAATTGCTGACTTTCGTGACCCAATGCCTCCGACGCATTTTAGGAATATTCTGACCAGAAGTGATGTCCAACGTCGAACTTTGGAGAACAACTGACCAGACTAAAATAGGTATTGAGATTCAAAGGCGGAAGTGGCAGTGGACCGGTGATACCAAAGCGAAACACCGCCAAACAGGCTCTGGATTATAATCCTCAAGGAAGACGTTGGGTTCCTCGACCATGTAACACATGGAAGCGAGCAGTTGAGCAGGAGAGAAGAGGAATAAACAAGTCCTGGCAACATCTTAAGGCCGATGCTCAGGATCGCGCCTTGTGCAAGAGAGCTGTTTCTGTCCTATGCCCCTATAGGGGGTCTTAATAGGAATTTGAATTTGATTTTGGGTTTTCATGAATGATAATACATCGAATGATTTTAGGAGACATATCTCTACGGCATGGAAGCCTTTTGGTCTTTACAAGATGTACAGCAAGTTTAAATACAGTAACGAAAAACTAAACATACATACATAAAACATCGAACAACACAGTATTGAATAAACACGAAACTTTAAATAATAGAACATTAATAGAAGTAAAGAAGGTAATAAATTTAGAATATCAATCAAAATAGCTAGGGTATAGTCTAGAGGCTAGCGTGTTGGTCTACAATGCGAATGTCGTGAGATCAAATCCCGGTCGACGCATAATTCCAGCACACTTCCTGCTTGGGTATATCTTAGTTACCTCAATCTACGAAAATGAAAGTTCGTAGATAAAGGGTTGTGCGAAGGGCAAACAACCCTTTCACAATGACAAATAAGATGTTAGAAGGTCAAGGCCAGATTTGAGCTGTAAAGCCACTATAGTAGTAGTAGTCGAAGATCAATCAAAATACCAATTATATAATAAAATTAGAAAATCAATTAATAATAATAATAATTATTAGTAATAATGGTTTGGTAAATGTTTTCACAATGCATTTCGAATTGAAAGAAAAGATTTCCGGATTCTACAATGTTACGCTTTATTATTCGTGTCTCTGCTTAGATTTGATAAAGGTCTCAGCAGAGACCGAAACGTCACGAATAATAAAGCGTAACAGTGTTGAATCCGGAAATCTTTTCTTTCTAATAGTAATAAATTTAAAAGACGCTGAATATTATTCATGCATCGTGAAATACTTTGACAAAATAAGGGCTATTTTATTTATTGGAAAATACGCAACCTTAATCTAGCAAATATAAATCTGACAACTACAAACCTGGCAAATTATAGTCTGGCATATGAAAGTGGCAAAAGTAATTCTGACAAATGAGTTTGGCTAATGAAAGTCTAACAAATGTAAGTCTGGCTTATGAATGTCTGGCAAACGTTATCGGACAAATAAGTCTGAGAATCGTACCGGACCCAGTCGGCATCATTTGGTCTTATAACGAAGAAGTTACTTTTTTTTTAGTAATTTCGGTATAATTCTACCACAATCAAATAGAAGCGATGATTACATGTCAATAATTTTTTAATTGATTGCTTGGATCACGTTTAAAATTTGCTGTATAGAATGGTAGTTTCATAGACGAAGTAAATACTATAAAACTCTCGATGTAACACATCGGTCAATAAGTCCGCAGAATAACAAAGAAAATACAGTTTTTTCGGTCTAATTTTGCTTTATTCTTCGACATAGTTTCCTTCAAGAGTTATACAATTCATCCAACGCCTCTCTAGGTTTTCAATACCAGTTTTGTAGAACAACTTGTCTTTCAACTCAAAATGTGCCTCAGTTGCGGAAATTACCTCTTCATTTCAGCCATATCTTTTGCCAGCGAGCATTTTTTTCAGGTCTGCGAAAAGCCAGTAGTCGCTGGGGGCTAGATCTAGAGGATACGGTGGGTGCGGAAGCAATTCGAAGCTCAATTCATGCAATTTTGCCATTGTTTTGATCGACTTGTGACACGGAGCATTGTCTTGATGAAACAGTATTTTTTCCTCTGCATGTGTGACCGTTTCGCAGCAATTTCTCGCTTCAAACGTTCGAGTAATGGTATATAATAATCGGTATTGATGCTCTTTACCTTCTCAAGGTAGTCTATGAATAATATACCATGTGCATCTCAAAAAACTGAAGCCATTACCTTGCCAGCCAATGTTTGAGTTTTTGGTCGCTTTGGTCGGGGTTCTCCCGCTGCTGTCCACTCGGATGACTGCCGATTTGACTCTGGTGTCAAATGATGGTGTGCAGTTGTGCTGTTGTGAATTTATTCATTTAGTTCACCATGTAATGAAAAACACTTTCGAATGACACTTATTTATTATACTCTAGATGAAATCTGAGAGTATTATAAGTTTGCTCTAAAGTTTGTAACGCCAAGAAATAAGGCTCGGAGAAAAAAATGATGAATACAGAAATTAATATTATCACTCAAAAATCTCAAAACCGGATGTCCGTCCGTCCGTCCGTCCGTCCGTCCGTCCGTCTGTGCGCGCTCTAGCTTGAGAACGCGTTGAGCTAGATAGTTCAAATTTTGTACACGTCGTTTTTGACAAAAAAGTAAGGTCAAGTTCGTGAACGGGCCAAATCGCTCCACTCCTTCTACCCCCTCCCATACAAAATGACACAATTGCGCAATTTGACAATAAACGGATTTGCACGAAAAGTATAAAAGCTATTGGCCTGAAATTTGGAATATGTTACTTTTATGATAATATCAATCTACCGTACGAAAATTATGCGTATCCTCCCCCTCCTTCTACCACCTCCCATACAAACTGTAATAGTCATGAATTACTCTAAGCCAATTTACTCATTGCGTATACAATTTAGAGAGCTGAAATTGTGCACCAAATATTTATTTGAAATTGTTAGTAAGCCCAAAAAAATTTAGACTATTAGCTTCACCCCTTCTACCCCCTCCCATACAAAATGACACAATTTCGTAATTTGACAATAAACGGATTTACTCGAAAAGTATAAAAGTTATTAGTCTGAATTTTCGGATATGTTATTTTCATAGTAATTTTAATCTACAGTAGAAAAATTATTTGCTTCCTCCCTCTCCTTCCACCCCCTCCCATACAAACAACACTTTTTCATGAAATGCTCTAAGACGATTTTCTCAGAACATATAACATTTATTGAGCTCATATTTTGTAATAAATACTTAATTAGTATTAGCACTAAGATCAGAAAAAAATATTTGATTAGCTTCACTGCTTCTACCCCCTCCCATACAATATGACACAGTTTCACAACTTCACAAAAAATCGATTTTCTTGAAAAGTATAAATGGCACTAGTCTGAAATTTCAGGGATGTCAATTTTACAATATTCCTAGTTATTTCTGAAAAAATCACTCTAATCGCCCCACTCTTTCTACCACCTCCCATACAAACTGCACATTTTCACTAAATCTAACTCACTAATTTTTTCAGTTCCCATTCAATTTTTGGAGTAAGCATTTTGTACAAAACATTTTTATAGCTACTTTAGCATGATGGGGAAAAATTAGTTCAATGCTGTCATCCCTTCTAATACTTCCCATGCGAAATTTCTTGGGATCACAAAAAATTCTATTTCATCTAGAGTATCGTAAGATTGCGCTTCACGCGCAATCGTAGCCCTGTTATGTTTTTTAATATAATTTTACTACGTACGAACTGCACGAGGTCTTGTTTCAAAAGAGAATGAGAATGAGAAGGGCGGAAGGACTGTAGCGTGAAGTTAATTTTATTTATTATGTTGGTATCGAATGAAGTTGGCAATATTTCTTATTGTCGATTTTAAAAACATTATTAATTTGAGTGGCTACAGATGGATCCAAGTTTCCTCCATTGTCACATACCGCCACAAAAAATCTTTTTTATTGCGTCGAAACAGCTTCATACAGGCCTCCGAATCGTCGACACGTTATTGTTTTTGGTCCACTGTGAGCAAACGCGGCACCTACTTAGAAAAGAGCTTCCGCATCGACAAATGCCCATGCAAAATTGTGTGCACACTGCCTTTCGATATCTTTAGAGTGTCTGCTAACTCTTGCAACTTCGATCGGCCAAAACGATTTTGTGGACTCTTTTAGTGTTTTCTGGAGTAACAGCTTCATTTGGCCTTCCACTGCGATGCAAGTCCTCAGTCGAGCTACGACCACATTTAAACTCGGCAAACAACTTCTCAAGCATTTGTCTCGACGGAGCAGATTCCAAATAACACTTTTCAAGCCATGCTCTTGTTTCAACGGTGTTTTTTCCCATCAAGAAGCAATGTTTTATCAACACACGAAATTCGGATTTTTCCATGTTTTTAAAAATAACAAAAGTAGCGTCACTTTGAGCACTGTAGCTTGTAAACAAAGAATCAGAATATCACGAAATTTTGACGCTCGCTTCTGAAAGTTGGTACTCCCTGCCAATACATTGGTTCGGCCACAGAGGTGCCATCTGTGGGTCATCCTACGGACTTATTGACCGATGTGGTATTTTATATCTTTAAAACCGTACATTTATATGGGAGGGGGTAGAGTAGGTGAGGGAATAGGAAAACTGGTGATGCAGTTTTGTTAAGTTTCTTTCGAAATGTGTTCGTACAAAATTTTAAATTCGTAGCTTTTAATTTGTTGGTAATTAGTTGATTTATTGCAATTAGTCGAAATCATACTTTTGCATGAGAGGGTGTGGAAGGGCTGGGAGGATTTCAACTCTTTTGATGCATTTTTATCTGAAATATTTTTAAAGGTGTTTGTACGAAATTTCAAATTGATACCTTTTAATGGTTTGGTGATAATGGATTTTTAAAATTACATAGCTTAAGAGATAGTTGAGATATTGGTTTTAAAGTGTTTTTCCTTGCATCCTTCCCGACCATCCTCCCTACAATTATTGGCCTCCATTTTAGTAGATTGTAGTAATTACCATAATTGGTCTTAAAATAAGAATTTTTAGATCTAGTTCCGAAGATATACAAAAAAAAAACTGCGGCCGATAATTTGTTTTACCCCCGCCCCCTTTTCGGACCGCAATGGATAAATTATTTTTAGAGTTTGTCCCACAACCCTCTCTGTACCTATGCTAATTTTCAGCTTCTTATGTGCATTCGTAGCGGAGATATTAGTAAGTGTGGTTTTTGACTCTTTCCCTCTTCTTCCACCTGACAGTCCCAAAATTTAGATAATGGCGTTCATCCACCCAAAAAAGAACTTTCTACCTTTAAAGGTCTCTAAGATATGAGTCTATATGTAAGGTGTATGGACGGCCGGATGTTTTTTGCATTTTTGGGCTAATTTAGTCATTAAACGCGAAAATAATAACAAATTTTCTGGGTAGCAATTTTTTTTCTGTGCCGATCACAACATTTTATTATTAGAATAACAAAGTAATTGTGGAAATATATCTCATCCATCGCTCTACATACGGTTTGCAATATGAGTATAAAACAGGCAAAAACTTTGTTATACAACGAAAACATGCTGATTTTATTTTTCAATCGCTTATTATGGCATTGTACGCCCATTGAAACGTTGTTCTATATATGCCTCTATCTCAAATCTTATCGATTCAGATCCCAATTCAATTTATAGCGAATTATAAAAACACATTTGATCAAATCAGAGAATTTCAATTCAAAGGAATTATACGTTTATTTTTTTTTTTACATTTGCAGATTAACCATCAAGGCGCCGTTTTCAGCTGATACGTAACAATAGCATATCTCATAAGCATCGCAAAAAAGCCTTGGTGATCTTCGTCCAGACTTTAGAAGACGACGATTCAAGCAGAGCAATCAATTGCATTCCGTTCATGTCGTCAAGAGTCAACAGGTAGTGATCGAGAACGTCGAAAAATCTTCTGCGAAAGAACCTGATCTTCTGCATCCAATCACAATATCTGCACTAAAAACAATGGTGGACATTTCGATAGGATCATCAGAAACTTTGCAGACTAATTGCATACTGATTATTCAACGCGATCATTAGCGATACCATAAAATTGAAAAAAAAAAGAACATAAAACCAGAATATTGGAAATAATGAATGACGTTAAAAATGGTTCAACCTCTAATGATAAATACCACATAAAAATCCAAAATTTCTACAGTAATTACAAATCTCGGTATTTATCTGATCGACTGTGTAATATTTTTTATAAACGATAAAACCAAGTGAAGAGTAATTAGAAGAAAAATCTCAGGATCAATTATTTCCATTCATTCTGCAATTTAACTAAGAAATATACGAAAATGTCCAAATATAGTCCGCCGAAAAGAAAGCGTCGAGATTCAGATTGCTGCAGTAGTCTCAATTTGATCAAATATATGCTGCACACTTTTAATTTCATATTTATGGTAAGTAAATTTTTTTTCGTTTTTCCTTATTTGCAACGAAAAAATGAATTCGTTGGAATTGATGTTATAAAAATTTTAACGAACTGGATTTTAAGCGATACGACAAACAAACATATTTAATTACTAGCGATCACCCGCGACTTTGTCCGCGTAAGAATCGCAATGATAAACAATTTTTGAGAATTTAGTTAGTAATACATTATGTGGGATGTATAATCTGCTTAATTTAATGGCTCTTTGAACACAATGTTTTGTATTTTGTTGAAATTAGAAACATAAGCCATTAAGACTGAAACCATAATACTCGTATTTGTATGGGACTGACCCGTGCTCACGGGAGTGATTGGAGACCATATACATATTGAACAGTGTTAAAGAAATGTAAATAGCTGTAGCTTATGTTAATTCTTAAAAAAAATTATAATTAAAATAACATTAAGCTCACAAACAGAACTACGATTGGGGGTAAAAACCAGTCATACGATACTATGTATAGATGAAATATAAATTTTTGTGATCGAAAGAAATTTTGTATGGGGAGTGGTAGAAGGGGTGATAGTATTGAACTAATTTGTTTCACATTATGCTAGAGTATACAAATGTTTTATTCCAAATCTAAGCTTCAAAAATTGATTAGGTACTGAGAAATTTAGGGCATTGGATTTAGTAAAATTGTTCAATTTATATGGGAGGTGGTAGAACGAGTGGGAGGTTTTTGCTAATTTTTTGAGAAGCAACTATAATTATCATGAAATCGATATGTTTTAAATTTCAGATCAATAACATTTACACTTTTCAAGAAAATCGAATTTTCGAAAATTTGTGGATTTGTATAACATTGTATGGGAGGGGGTAGAAGGAGTGAAGCTAATCGATTAATTGTTTTCCGATATTAATAATAATGCTAATTAAGTATTTATTACAAAATTTTAGCTTGATGAAAGTTATACGTACTGAGAAAATTGGTGTATAGTATTCCATGAAAAAGTATAGTTTGTATGGTGGTGGAAGGAGTGGGGGATCCAAATAATTTGTATACTTGAAAATCGTACTTATGATAGAAATAATATATTCTAAATTTCAAATGAATAGCTCTTATAGTTACCAAGAAAATTTGATTATTATATATTTTTGAAAATGAGTCACTTTGTATGGGTGGGGGTAGAAGGCGTGCCCCCTCCCATACAAAATGGCACAATTTCGCAATCTGACAATAAACGGATTTGCTCGAAAAGCACAAATGACATTGATCTGAAATTTGAAATGTAATACTCTTATGATGATTCCAATCTACTCTATAAAAATAATTTGTGTCTTCCTCCTCCTTCCACCACCTCCCATACAAACTGCTTTTTTTCATGAAATGCTCTAAACCAATTTACTCAGTGCATATAATAGTTATCAAGCTGAAATTATGCAGAAAATATTTATTTAAAATTATTAGTAAGACCAAAAAGGTGAGACGATTAGCTGTACCCCTTCTACCCCCTCCCATACAAAATGACACAATTTCGTAATTTCACAATAAACGGATTTGCTCGAAAAATATAAATGCTATTGATCTGAAATTTGGAATATATTACTTTTATGATGATATAAATCTGCTGGACAAAAATTATTTGAGTCCTCCCCTTCCTTCCACCACCTCCCACACAAACTGCTCTTTTTCATGAAATGCTCTAAGCCAATTTACTCAGTGCGTATAAAATTGATCGAGCTGGAATTGTGCACTAAATATTTATTTAGAATTATTAGTAAGACCGTAAAAAAATTAGACGATTAGCTTTACCCCTTCTACCCCCTCCCATACAAAATGACACAATTTCACAACTATAGGGTTATTCTATAAGAGGTGTTATTTTGAATAGTCCGCTATTTCGATTATACAAATTCGATTTTCCTGAACAGTATGAATGCTACTGATCTGCAATTTAAAACATGTCAAAAGCATGATGTTTATAGTTATTTCTGAAAAGTCATTAAAAACTCACCCCTTCTTCTATCACCTCCCATACAAACTGCACTACTTCACTACATCCAATATACTAATTTTCTCAGTACCTATTAAAATTTTAAATCCTAAATTTTGCATAAAACATTTTGATAGCAACCTTAGGCTACCGACACACGATGCGAGTTAATATATATTATCTCGCTTTTCGATATTACTAGTGTCATTACCCTATACATAATTCGGCCTACTTATATCAAAATAGGAAGTTAATATATATTAACTCGCATCGTGTGTCGGTAGCCTTAGCGTCATGTGAAAAAAATTAGTTGAATGTCGTCACCCCCTCTACCACTTCCCCTACAAAATTCCTTAAGATACAAAAATTTCTCTTTTATCTAGAGTATCGAACCATTGGGCTCTATGCCCAATCGTACAATCGTACTTGAAAACGAAAAAGGACTGTGTAGTAAACTTGCTCAGTGGAAAATTAAAAATAATGTATCCAATGATGGCATAAATGAGTTACTTGTCATATTTTTTAATAGAAATAGGTATCAAAAATATTCCACAAGATGCTAGAACACTATAACAAACCCCAAGCGATATGCATCCTTCTTTTATGGGAGATGGCTATTATATCCACTAATGGTATTAAGGACTGCCTAACAGAATTGTCAGCTGCAATGGGCTCGCCACTACATATCATGTTTGTGAACTTCGAGAAGGCTTTTGACAGCATTAAGCGAGATTACATATGGAATGCTTTGCGTAGGAGAGGTATTCCAGATAAGGTCATAGCTATGATTAAAGAATCCTACGAAGACGCAAGGTGTCGCGTCTTGCATAGAGGAGAGCTGTCCGAGAGCTTCTTTGTGCGAACGGGTGTCAGACAAGGCTGCCTATTAGCACCAGCTTTGTTTCTGGTGGTAATAAATGACATCTTGAAAACTGCACTGAAAGGTGGGGAAGGTAAAGGTCTTCAATGGAGACTATTTAACATCTTAAGTCACCTTGATTATGCTGATGACGTGTGTTTGCTTGTACATAACCGTTCGGACTTAGAGTTAAATGTTCGCTCGTTGCATTCTAAATGCAAAAAGGCGGGACTAAAAATAAATTTGCGTAAAACCAAGTGTATGCACATGGGCTCGAACGTAAGCACACCGATTGTTCTTAGCGGACAAGATGTTGAAGAGGTGCAAAATTTTTGTTATCTCGGAAGCATTGTCAGCATGGACAGCGGAGCCGAAAAGGATATTGAGGCTCGTCTAAATAAAGCTCGTCAGGCCTTCTGGAGGTTAAGAGAGATCTCTCTTCGCACGAAGCGGCGAGTATTTGACTACTTCTACAATGGCGCTACAGCCCAAATCGGACCTAGGCCTCCTGACATTCAGGTTCCTTAACATTTTTTTTATTACTTATTGTGGAAGGGTTTTTAGCCCTTGGGGCCTCCGTGGCGTAGTGAGCAGCGTGCTTGCTTTTCAGTCAACAGGTCGTGGGTTCGATTCTCACTCCAGACGGGATTTTTTTAAGCACGAATTTTTCAGTTGCTACTGGGGATGAAAAATTATTCGAAATAAAACGGGAAAACGGTGTAAAAGTGAAACAGTTCCACTTCAAGAAGGCCTAGATACTCAGTAGATGGATTCTGTTCGCTTTCTATCATTCAGTCCCTCATAACATCTGCAAATGTTTGTCAGTAGCAGCCAGTTCAAATGAAAAATATATCACCTTCTCCACACTTTACGGTCGTTCTCACTCCTCTTCCCCTACCTTCCTAATCCCATTCCCCCTTCCCTCCATCACTGTGTTTGTGCATTGCACATAAAGGCCGAAATTGCCTATAGCACAGGTCATTCTGTAAAAAAAAACCTCTTTCTAGGAATTTTTCATTTTCGTAGTTTGAGGTCACCAAAGTATATCCAAGCAGGCAATGTGCTGGAATTATATATTGCGTCGACCGGGATTTGAACTCACGACCTTCGCATTACAAGACCAACACGCTACCCACTAGGCTACACCTTAGCTAGCGAGTATTTGACGCATGTGCCAAATTCGTATTGTTGTATGGTTGTACTACGTGGAAAGTGACCGTTCGACTTACCAAGAAACTGCAAACTTTCGTGAACCAATGCCTCCGACGCATTTTAGGAATATTCTGGGCAGAAGTGATTTCCAACGACGAACTTTGGAGTACAACTTACCATACTAAAATAGGTATTGAGATTCAAAGGCGGAAGTGGCAGTGACTTTGAAGAAACTAGAGCGAACCATTGCCAAACATGCTCTGGATTATAATCCTCAAGGAATATGTCGGGTTGGTCGACCATGTAACACATGAAAGCGAACAGTTGAGCAGGAGGCTATAATAAACAAGTTCTGGCAACAGCTTAAGACCTCAGGATCGTGCCTTGTGGAAGAGAGTTGTTTCTGTCCTATGGCCCTATAGGGGGTCTTAACAGGCATTTGATGTTGATTTTGTAAAAATGTGCAGTTTGTATGGGAGGTGGTAAAATATTTTAATGATTTTTAAGGAAACTCATAAAAATGATGCATCAGTAGCGTACTTTATAAGAAAGACAATGGTATTAGACAAAATAGTCAATTCACAGGTTAAAAAAAAACCAAAACCAAAAACATCTATTTGGATGTGTAGGAAAAATTTAAAAAGAAATCAAAAATCATTAAAAAAAATTTACCAGCTTTTAAAAATTATTAATTGAATAATTAAAAATTATGCCTTGCTGGTCGTATCCATACTTCGGTACCGAATTTAAGAATGAAAAATAATATTCCCTCTTGATTTCCAGACATAACAATTTTATACTGCAAAAAAGTGCTCAAAACTCAGTCAACATAATATAGTCAAATGCTCGGCATAGGTTTTTTTTTAGATTTCTGCTTCTACTGCGAAGTGAAGGCTTGAAAATCGAAACAAAAATTTAAAATCTGTTCGCATTAAGAAAGCAGACGACAGACCGACTGAACTGTGTTTAAATAGTGGGCTGGACTAAGTATGGGCATGATCGAGTCGTGCTATCTTTGCGATAGTGTAATATAGTACGTCGTCATTAAAAGAAATTAACTAAAACTAAATTAGTTATTGCAAAGATCTCAGAATTCTATAGTATAGTATTCTAAAATCTTTGGCTGTAGGCATCAATATTTTGAAACTGCAAACTTTTGATCCTAGCAAACATACATACTTACATACATAAATTAAAAATTTAATTCTTTTAAACATTTTCAGGTAGCAGGCGTAGCTGTTCTTAGCATAGCGATTTGGATGATATTTTGCAAACATCAATATGTGCCACTTTTAACAAATTTAACATACCTGGTTGGAACATATGCGCTGGTAGTAGCTGGAACTCTTGCCATCATTGGTTACATGCTAGCGTGTTGCGGGATGTTTTATGAGAATCGTGCCCTTATTTTATGCGTAAGTATATTTATATATACGGTTTTTTGTACTCTAAATGATATCTGGGGGTGTATTGTGGTTGCCTTACCGTTTGTAATGCAAAGAAATAATGCTCGCATAGAGCCGCCAAGGCTACAGAAATATTTGTTGTCGCTCAAAAATCTCGATTCCGAGTGACCGTCTGTCCGTCTGTCTACAACATAACTCTCGAACGCTTTGAAAATATTTGTACGTCAGTTTTAGCAAAAAAGAAATTTTAAGCTTATGAACGGGCTACATCCCCCCCCCCCCTCCAATCAAATTTCATGAAATTTTTAAATGTTAAGAAATTGATATTTCTCCGAAACTATTTAAGCTATCGACTTGAAATTTGGGTCAAAGTATGGCAATCTATATATCACTAAAAACGAAATATTGATCCGATCCCCTCACTTCTTCTACTCCTCCCTACAAATGCTCAATTTTGAAAAAATCTTTTTTTCGATTTTCATTTAAACTAGCAAAGCAGGTTTTTGCCACAATTTATATCATTATAATTGTAATCAATTTTAATATAATTATGAACTTTACCTCACTCCTTCTAACCCCTCCTATACAAACGAAATTTTGAAATTTCAATTTAATTATTTTTCTTCGAAACTGATTGCTATCGACTTGAAGTTTTGTGGAAAGTATAATAATAGAAATATTATTGACGACGAAAAATGTTGTTTTGATCCGTATTCTTCATCTAGCCGCTCTCATACAAATGCTTAATTTTGTTAAATGCATTATGTTATGTTATTTCCATTAAACCTATAAAAAGTAGAAATTTTGCCAGAATTTGTCCCTTGATAATTGTAATAAATGCTAAAAAATTACCAGCTTCGCTTTACTCCTTCTACCCCCTCCTATGCAAATGTCTATATTTGAAATTCAAGAAAAGCATTTCTTCTTCGAACATATGAGAGCTATTCACTTTTAAATTGAAACAAAGCATCGTAATAAGGATCTTGATACGCAGTTTTAAAATCATCTAAAACCCTCCACATCCTCAAATGCTCTAATTTCAGGAAAACTATGTCCCATTTTTTTGAAAATAATGAAAATTTCAAACTTTAAATTCAGCACGAAACATTTTGCATGTCATGTTCGGTATTATATACAAAAACTACAAACCTTCCCCCTCTGGCTCTACCATATCCCATACAAAAGTCACTATTAACTATTCGAAAGAATTTGTGATGAGATATTTTCCGGTACATTAAACTCTTTCCCATTTCATTGAAAGCACCATATGTATCAATTGTATTTTGTTTTTTAATATCAAAGTTTGCTTTTATTTTTAACAAATGTTGTAAAAATTTAAATCTATAGAGCTAGGACTCGGCAGGTTGAATACTACTTATTATTCTAATAATAAAGTATTATGATCGACTTGGAGAAATTTGCTGCACTGAAATTTTGGTTTTTCGAGTTTCATGACAGAATTAGCCTTAAAATGCAAAAAACATAACAGACCAACGATTGCTGGTAAGCCCGATATTCTAGATGGAATGGAAGTTTCAGTGATTTTAGGAAGCTATTTTCTTGCCATATCAATAGTCTACTTTTAAAAGTATTGTATGTTATATCTAATTAGAGCATTTTTGTCTCGAAAATTGTTTTAACACGTATCGCCGAACTGTGGATTTTTTATGGGAGGTAGTAGAATAGATGGGGGAATTTTAACGAATTTTAGAGAGGTATCTAAAATCGATATGGAAATAATACGGCTTAAAATTTAGATCAGTAACCTTTATGCTTTCCAAGAAAATTACCATATTATAAAGTTGTGAAATTGTGCCGTTTTATGGGAATGCCGGAATTATTTTTTTTGAAAATCTCACTGTCATCAATACTTTCATAAGCACTGAGATAATTGGTACAATGTATTTCGTGAAACATATCAGAGGTGGAAGAAGAAGTGAACAGATTTCAAATGTTTTGAATTAACTTAAATAATATAACTTAAAAAGTGTAAAATTTCAAATATCAGAGAATTTCATATTTTCCAAGAAAAGAATTTATTCGCATATCACTAAAATTGCTAGCAAAATACTTAACACCAAATTTAAGCGTCATAAATTTTATGTGTACTGAAAAAATTGTGTATTGCATTTCGTGAAATTATGCAGTTTGTATGGGTGGTAGTAGAAGAATGAAGTTCAATTTCTTTTAGGAGAAATATGTAAATATTCATCATAAAAATAATAAGTTTTATTTATATGTACTTGCCAAGAAAATGGGGCAATTATGAAATTGACAAAGTACCACTGTGTCCAAAAAGTAGTCGGAATTTTTTTATAAATCAAAAAATCTTTATTTATTCTTTCAAATCAATTTCGTCCCCTTCAAAATAGTCCCCTCTCGATATAATACACTTATGCCACCGCTTTTTCCAGTCCTCGAAACATGCCAAAAAGTCTTCTTCCGGTATAGCCTTCAGAGCGCGCGCCGATTCTCGTTGAATGTCTTCAATCGACTCAAAACGGTTTCCTTGGAGTGGTCTTTTGAATTTTGGAAATAGCCAGAAGTCACACGGAGCCAAATCAGGTGAATAAGGTGGTTGCGGAACGATATTGGTTGCATTTTTGGCAAAAAAGTCACGAAGAATCAGTGCAGTGTGAGATGGCGCATTATCGTGGTGTAAAAACCAAGAGTTGTCTTTCCATAAATCCGCCCAAAACATCTTTCAAAATGGAATTAATTGATCCTTTTGATACGCCAATTTCATCACAAATGTCTCTTATAGTTATCGACGGTTTGCAAGCACTAATTCTTTTACTTTTTGGATGTGAGCATCGTCAGTTGAGGTCGATGGTCGACCAAGGCGCTCTTCGTCTTCAACGCGTTCTCTACCTTCTTTGAACAATTTATACCAATCATATGTTGTTGATTTTGATAGAGCTCGGTCCCCGTAAGCCTTCTCCGACATTTTCAACGTTTCTGCAGCATTTATTCCATTCAGGAAACAAAATTTGATCACACTTCTTTGTTGAATAATTTCAGACATTGTAAAAATCGCCAAATTCACTTTTTGTGTCGCACAAAAACAAGCGTAACTCAAACACTAATGAATATTTTCACATATAATTTGGCATGGAAGTCAGTAACAGTTGTATTAACTTAAAAAAAAATATTGAGCGAAAATATTTACCCGCGTAATTTAAATCGAAAAATTCCGACTAGTTTTTGGACACAGTAGTATGTCATTTTGTATGGGAGGAGGTAGAAGAAGTGGAGCGGTTTGGCTTCTTCTTAAACTTGACCGAAAATAACATGTACAAAATTCTAGCTGAACGCGTCACAAGTATTAGAGAAAACTTATAATACTCTCAGATTTCATACAGAGTACAAAAATTTATCTGTCTGTACGCCGTATGCCCTGTGTGTACACTCAGCGTAAAATAACTCCCAGGCCCTTGAAAATAGAAAGTTAATTTTTCGTTTGGTTATATAGGTAGATGAGGGTTGATCTAAGATGGACACCAATTTTGGGGTTAAGAGGGTTAAATGAGAGGCAGGGGAGCGCAAGAACTGAAAACTACAAATTCGAATATTTCAAAGCTGAAAATCGTTACACATAGTTTCTGAGACAAACATTAAAAATAATTTAATTTTTGTATGGAAAAAGGTGGCATATAGTTCTACAATAATTGATTTTGAGGGAGGCCAATACTTGTAAGGTAAATGAAAAGAAAAAGACTTAAAAATCAATATCTCGGCTATTTTTTAGGATATGCAGCGGCGAAAAAACTTAGTAGGGCTTTCGTAGGTTAGGTAAGAGTGGTAGCCTTAGCCCACATAGATCCCTTAAGTTCCATAATGATACCACATGAATTGAGGAAACCTAATGTTTATCAGCGATGCTACGAGTTGAGCTCAAATGTTTCTGTTGCCGCGGAGAAATTCTACAGATTCCGCATACCTACATATGTAGAGTTGTGGTAAGAGCTTCATTGGTATTTTGCATGGGCAATAATCCATTTGATGTACATAAAAAAATATCTGCCAACGAGTCGAGCGCAACTTTATTATTCTTGGGACAAATTGAGGATGCAGGTTAAAAAGGATAGCGAAGACTAAGCATTTAAGAGTTTTGTGATAGTTGATTTCTTAAAAATGGGGAAGGGGTAGAAGTTATAAGGACATTCGACCAGTTAATATCGTGAACTTTAGAGTTTTTTTTCAAATAAATTTCACGAATTTTCAAATTTTTAGCTTCAAATTTCACTCAAAAATTTTTAGTTTTTGTGTTTTTTTTTTCAATTTACTTGAAACAGATAGGGCAGGTTGGGTCCCCTTCGTTGGATAACAGTTTTGGTTCAAATTATTATTTTTTCTCTATGTACGTATGTATATCAAATGAATGTATGCACTTGTAAAATTTTAACTTTTTATCTCTTAACAGAACCCTGAAAAAATTACACCCTGCCCTAATACCACCCAACTTGAATTTTTTACCAAAATTATAAGTCATAGAGCTCTACAATTTGACTAAATTTCAACTTAATATCTTTATGGGATTTTGAGAAATAACGGTTTGAAATTTTCAAATATGCACCATTTTTGGAATGCTCCTCGGAGAACACCTAGACGTTTAGAGGCATCAAGGGCAATATCAAAGATGTGCTGGGCCCAATTCAGATATTCATTAATTTTAACGCCTAGAAGTTTGAAGTTATCGGAGGTGAATAAAAGTTGTGCGCCACCAAAGGTCACATTGTGAGATAACACTTGAATATCACGTTTCAGGGATAAATGACAGGCCTGTGTTTTGGAGGCATTGAACTATACTCTATTTTTCCTGCCCCATTCCAGGATTGAGCTGAGATCTAAATTCAGCGAACGGATTAACTTCATGCGATTTGAAGCAATGGAATGCTTGTTTGAATCCGCAGCATCTGCAAAACTATAGATTGGATTGAGAGTAGACGACAGAAGGTCATTGATGAAAACTAGGAAAAGAGTTGGAGATAAAACAGAACCTTGAGGGACGTCGAAATCCATTGGGAAAGAGAAAGAAGTAACGCCATATAGTACTACTTGTACAGTGCGTTCAGAGAGAAAATTTTCAATCCATTGAACAAGGGTAGCATTAAGACCTATTGCCCTAGGCTTGACTATGAGACATTCATGCCGAACTCTGTCGAAAGCTTTCACAATATCAAGTGCAAGAACTTGACCTTTTCCAAATTTATGTAAGCATGAGTTCCAACGCTCTGTCAAGTAGACTCCGTCGACCGTCCAGAACGGAACCCATACCGACGTGTTTATACTCCAGATATTTGACGATTTTACGATTGACAGCAATTTCCACTACTTTCGAGAGGACTGAAGTAATGGCGGGGCTCGTTTTGCTTCCTTTCCTGTGAATTGGCTGAATATTCGCAACTTTCCACATATGTGGAAAGTACCCAGAAGAGTAAGAAAGATAGAAAAAATGACGGAGAGGTTTAGTTAAAGAAGAGGCGCACTTTTTAAAGGTAATGGGGGAAATACTGCCCGGACCAGCAGATTTGTAAATGGGCAAACGGTGTTACATGTAAAACCACCAGACAGATTTCGCGTGTGCTGGATCTTAAACGTTCGGGTAGACTGATCTCGCTTAGCAGGCAGATGATCAGCTCCGTAGTAGGAGTTGTTACAGGACACTGCCTGATAGAGAGACATGCTCAGAAGATTGGCCTTCCGTTTAATGATATTTTCTGGAGCTGCAAAGTTGAGGCGGAGGCCCTGCTCTGTTTGGAAGAAGGAGACACACACTTCTTCGATGTAATCCCGGTAATCGGACAAATGTGAAAGCCAGGAACTTTCAACGCTTCATAAAAAGCTACGGTTGGTTCACCGAGTAGGAGTCTCTTCTAAGATCTTGTGGCTTGAATCAGCCTATGGCCATCTCTACCTACCTTCTCTTACTCGAACGTCTGTAGCTAAATGACACAATCTTCTTCAATGGCACTACAGACTAAATCAGGCTTTGACCTCCTGACCTTCAGATTCCTTTGAATTTATTTGTTATTGTGAAAAGGTTAGCCTTTCGCACAAACCGCTATCTACGAATTTTCATTTTCGCAGATTGAGGTAAGCCAATATATACCCACGCAAGTAGTGTGCTGAAATTATTCGTCGACCGGGACTTGAACTCCCGACCTTCGCATTGTAGGTCAATACGCCACTCACTATGCTAAACCTTATACAGGGTGTTTGGTACTCCGTGCATAACCTTGTAAGGGGTTATTCCTGGATATATTTTGAGCAAAAAATTGTTCTACGAAGATGGTCCATTTTCAATATTCGCGGAGATACAGGGTGACCAAGAAAAGTGTTTCGGACCTGTACCCTCACTCACTCAAAACGCTATATCTTGAAAACTAATAATCGCATTTCAAAGTGTTATAGCTTGTTTTATAGGGAATCAAATTACCTTTCATTTGGTGTAATAGTCCGTATTGTACCTGTACCCAATCCTGAGGTATTCGCTTCAGACCACAAATTTTTGATACTTTGACCCTCAAAATTCTGTGATCAATGTAGTTTTTCTCAAAAAAACGCATTAAAAAAATGTCATTTTAATGTTGTTGTTTTATGTGCCATATTATTGCCTACAAAAGATGCATACATACTTATGACTTAGGTTTTCCCGTTTTCCAGGTAATAAGCGATAATACCTATGGCTTAAAAATAAAATATGCCATAAACCAACCCTCGTTCTAAAAAAACTACCTGAAATGTTGTTAAACTGAAATATTCTTTGTGTCCTTTAATTACTATTTAAATTATCGATGAATGTCCTTTAAGTAGTATTTAAATTATCGAGGAAATGAATTAAATTAAAATGAGTTTCAACACAACGACGCTGTTCGACGCTTGGCATTGCAGTTAAACGTCTCTACGTGGAAAGTTTGGAGTGTCCTCAAAGCAAAGCGGTTGCATTCCTACCACCACAAACCAGTGCAGGAGCTGGTACCCATTGATTTGCCCAAAAGGATGGAGTTTTGCAATTGGCTCCTTGAACGACAACTAAGTGACGAGAATTTTATGAACAACATTCTTTGGACTGATGAGTCCCAATTCACCAGGGACGGTATCACAAACTTCCACAACTTACACACATGGGCTGAGAGCAATCCACATACAAGAAAAGAGGCATCATTTCAGCACAGATTCAGTGTCAATTTATGGGCAGGTGTGATTGGCAACGATTTTATTGGTCCTATTAGGCTTCCGCCTAACCTAAATAGTTCCAATTACTTGCAGTTTTTGACAAATGATCTACAAGAGTTATTGGATGATGTGCCACTGCAACGATTGGCTTCCATGTTTTACCAACACGATGGTGCTCCAGCTCATTACGGCCGACAAATCAGAAATTGGTTAAATTCCAATTATAGCAATCGCTGGATCGGTAGAAATGGACCGATACACTGGCCTGCAAGATCTCCTGATTTAACTATTATGGATTTCTTTGTATGGGGACGGATGAAGGACCTTGTCTACGCAACGGAAGTAGTAACGTTGCAGGATCTAAACACCAGAATCGATGCGGCAGCAACAGAAGTAAGGCAGCAGTTGAGGAGTATGAACACAAAGAGAACACTGGCAAAACGAGCTTTAGCGTGCATTCAAAATGAAGGTAGCCATTTTGAACATTTATTGTAATTAAGGAAATTTGAAATAAACCATAAAAACCATTCTTAAGTTCTTTTAGTTCAAGCGGAGAGTGTTGATCAACCTATTCTTGCTTTTTTGACAAAAGTGCTACATTATTGGAATGATAATTTCTTCTAAACTATAAGACTTATGCAATGCAAGTGTATGCATCTTTTGTAGGCAATAATATGGCACATAAGAAAACAACATTAAAATGACATTTTTATAATGGGTTTTTTAGAGAAAAACTACATTGATCCTAGAATTTTGAGGGTCAAAGTGTCAAAAATTTGTGTTCTGAAGCAAATATCTCAGAATTGGATACAGTTACAATGCGGACTATTACAGCAAATGAAAGGTAATTTGATTCCCTAAAAAACATGCTATAACACTTTGAATTGTGATTATTAGTTTTCAAGATATAACGTTTTGAGTGAGTGAGGGTACAGGTCCGAAGGACTTTTCTTGATCACCCTGTATCTCCGTGGATATTGAAAACTGACCATCTCCGTAAAACAATTTTTTGCTCAAAATATATCCAGGAATAACCCCTTACAAGGTTATGCACGGAGTACCAAACACCCTGTATAGGGTGGGAAATTAATTGGTTTCTTTTTAAAAATGCAATAAAATGAACAAAATTAAATTTTTTTCCATGTATTATGGCTTCATTAGTAAGAGCAAACATTCCCATTAATGATGGAATACAACTTCGTTCAAGTGACTGCCTCGGCTGGATTCGCAGTAGCGCATTCTGTCACTCCAATTTTCCAAGACCATGTCGATGGTTTCGGGATGTAGCTCACGGATTGCTTGGATAATATTGGCCTTAAGTGCTTGAACCGTTTCTAGATTTTTGGCATAACATCGGTCCTTCACGTTTCCCCAGAAAAAAAAAGTCCAAAGGAGTCAAATCGCAGCTCCGAGGCGGCCAATTGACATCGCCAAACGCCAAGAAACGCACTGTTTGGGCTACACCTCACTCACTTTGGAAATAAGTTTTCAATATTTCCCAACGTTCTTCAAGTGTAAAGCGACTCATTTCGTTCCGCGGAGGTATGGTACTGACTTTCTGTCAAGTTTTCGAGCGGGAAACAGCTTTCAGTATCAAAATAAGAAACCAATTAATTGCCCACCCTGTACAATACCTTCAGGTATTAGGATCATGAATATTGAAAAATTGGGATACGAGGTATGCTTCATCTCTGACGCATTTTGTGGGACAAATTATCTAGCTCAACTTTAGAATGGAGACTAACCTGTCTGGATCTACCCACTATGCTATTGCTTCGATTGTATTTTTTTAATCTTAAAGGAGATCAATGGCTCGCTTATTGAGATTAGATTCTCTAGTCATACTAATCATACGCATATGGGCATATGTATGTGCCTCATATCTGATATTGCCTTAAGCTGCTTTAACGAAAAATGTTGTTCAAGATACGATTTCAGTTTTATATCCGTAACCGTAATAGAAGATGTGGCTTAATTAATTCCCAACCCGTACCATGTACTTATGTAGTTGTTATCATTAAAGCGATCAATTCATATTCTCATTTCATTGATATTTATTTCAAATTGAAAATTTTCGTTACTTCAAGCCACATTAGCTTAAAATTGATTTCTAAACACAAAGAATGCAAGCAAGTATCTATACTGCATTTTAATATGCTCTGTTTGCTGATAAAAATGTTCGTTAGGTTTAATGATAACAATAACTTTATAACATAGTGAGAAAAAAATTGTTGATTCTAAATAAAACATAAATTGATCGATAACCATTTTTATGACATATTTACTATAAAGACCGTGAAGATTTGATCGATGTAGCTATCTGGATTTAAGAACATATTAATCTAGCGCTTCTTCAATGACGGCAATCTTATCGAAATATGAATCTCATAATTTTCTGTCGTCATCATTACGTTACTAATGACGTTTGATGAACAAACTTCAGGAACGTATCAATATTATATTTACGACGGCTAGAGCTCTGTCTATGTCAATATTGAAAATGTGTTTATATCCGTTAGTTTTGTCGGCTTCTTATCTTTCCATTGTAGATTGATGGAGATTTGATACGAGTTCTTCTTCTGGTTCTTATTCCCAACTATGGCGAGTCGAGAGAGAAAAATGCTGGAACTACTTATATGAATCTTCTTTTCTTTGATATAATTGTATTCAATATGAAGAAGTATTGGTCTTGATTCAAATTATCATCCCACATAGCTTTAAAAGTTTTTTTTTAATGCATGTGGTCGTTATAGAAATTGGTGTATAGAGTAGCAACCAAAATTGGAAATCTTTGACTGCTTAATTAATTCGTAAATTGATATTTTATGTATGACAGTAAAGTATTGTGTATTGAACATTAATGAGTTTTAAACGACCTTCGCAGACTTCATCACTTTAGCACAATAGTAATTATAGTGGGTAGGTCCATAAAGTAGAATAGAAGTTTGGTCAATTATTCCAAAATTCTACATAGTAACTAAATGGGCAATAAGATTTAATAAGGAAATGATGTTATGTAGTAAAGTTTTTGAAGATTTTTTAGTCACACAATTTCCTTTTTATTTTAGTACATATTCCTGTTGGTGATAGTGTTTCTACTAGAAGCAACGGTTGGTGGTTTGGCGTACATTTACGAGACACAAATCGAAAATGAATTGCAATTAACGCTGAAGGATACCTTTATTAATAGTTACGGTTTCGACGAGAAGAAATCGAATGCGATTGATTTAATGCAGCAACAGGTGAGTGTTTTTTTAATAAATTTATCCTTAATTATTTTTCTTGTGACCAAGCCGAATATTAATGGTACAGTTAGTACATTTTTGAGGTATTTTTTTTCTTTTAAGTAGCCGAACACAACTTAGGGGGTCACCCTTTAATGTAAATTACACAGTCATGTCGGTAAGGGAAAAAAAAGGAGTTAAGGTTAGTCGGGATTAAAAGGGGGAAAAGCCTAAAATGCCGGTGGACGTTGAGTGTGAAACATCGGAGGTATGACAATGGGAATACATCTTTAGGCAATGCATTCTAGAGCTTAGAAGTTCGGGGTATGAATGACTGCCTATATTTCACTGTGCGCGAAGTTGGAAGCTTAACAGTTAACTCGTGTGCGCTTGACGCTAGGCGTGTGTTTCTAGGAAATGAGTACAGAGGAGGAATAAGTTTAGCAAGTTCCTCACTGCATTTACCATGAATGTAGCGGTAGTAAATGCTTAGTACACCAACATTTCTGCGATGCTCAAGGGAGTCTATAGGTATAGAAACTGTGTTGGCTTCATCTCCAATTAGTCGGAACGCCTGTCTCTGGACACGGTCGAGCATCGCAAGTTGCGTTTTGGGTGCCCCAGTCCATAAATGCGAATTGTACTCAAGGCCCTGGTCTAATGTAGGCCTTATAGATATTTGCTAGGTCACTGGGAGTAAAATACTTTTTACATCTTCGGAGAACTCCTAGGCGTTTGGAAGCGTCAAGTGCTACGTCAAGTACGTGCTGGTTCTAATTAAGGTGGTTATTTATTTTGATGCCAAGGAGTGAGGAGTATTCGGAAGAGTTTAGTAGGACACCACCGAAGGTTACATTAGAAACCGACGCCGGGACATCACGTTTAAGGGAAAGATGACAGGCCTGTGTTTTTGAAGTGTTAAACTCTACTCTATTTATCCCGCCCCATTCCAAGATTAGATTCAGGTCAGAGTTCAATGATCCAAATAGTTCAGCACTTTTAGATGCTACCGGGACACGGTGAACGTTAGTAATCGAGTTGAATTCATAGATGTTATCCAGGGTACTGTCATCTGCAATGTATTGGATTGAGCGTTGACGGCAGAAGGTCATTGATAAAAATAAAAAAGAGTGTGGGTGATAAAACAGAGCCTTGGGGGACTCCGGAATCTATGGGAAAGGGAGAAGATGCGACACCATCCAATACGACTAGTATGGTGCGTTCTTGTAAGAAACTCTCGATCCATTTTACAAGGTTATTATTAAAGCCGACTGCTTTAAGCTTCACTAGGAGACAATTGTGCCAAACTCTGTCAAACGCTTTAGTGATGTCAAGCGCCAGAACTTGACCTTCACCAAATTTATGGATGCAAGAGTTCCAACGGTCAGTCAGATAAACCAAGAGGTCACCTGTAGATCGTCCGGAACGGAATCCGTATTGGCGATCATTGATAAGTTTGCTATCTTCAAGATAGCCGACTATTTTGCGATTCACAGCCGTTTCCATCACTTTCGACAGAACGGAAGTAATGGCGATGGGGCGATAGTTGGCGGGCAACGCTTTGTTTCCTTTCCTGGGATTCGGCTGAAGATTCGCCATTTTCCACGTGCGCGGAAAGTGTCCAGAAGAGTAAGAGAGATAGAATAAATCGCGCAGCGGCTTAGCCAGGGACGCAAAACAATTTTTTAGGACTAACAGGGTAATACCATCGGGACCTGCAGATTTCTGAACATTGAGCTCGCAAACAAAGTGAATATTCTCGTGGATAACATATCCAACTTAAGTGACTGTATCAACGAATTTCGTGATTATGGATCCCAATTAGACAAGCTTCACACATGTTCCAGTTTAATTCAGCACGATGCAACAAAATTAACAAAAAAATCGACACAAGCAGATTCGAAATTAACCACAATCCTGAATAGTCTATCTGACAGCGCCTCGGCCTACGGACAACGTTCCGTCTTCGGAGGTTAATGCTGTTATAAGCAAACTTAGCAATATTCAAGAAGACATCAAGTCAATAAAATTAATTGTAGCTGAAGTGGATAAATCTCTTGTAACAGTTTCAAATCGTTTGAATCATGTTTCCGGATCTGAAATCAAACAATCTAACGATTTAACGTCGAAACTTGTTGACTTCGAACTAGCTGTCACCCGCTTTGTTTGCAGAGACATTGGTAATGAGTCACGAAATCCCTCGATATCGCAGCCTCCGCAAGAAAATCTGCATATTCATACAGTTTCGGTATCACCTCAACGTTCGCAAGAAAATCCGCATATACGTACAGTTTCGCTATCACCCGTTCAAACTTTCTCGCTACCAAAGGTACACTTACCTGGAAAAGTTCCTGACGCGCCGAAAAATTCGTTAATAAAATTCAACGCAACATGGACGCAAACCGATTGGGATGCCAGAATTAATAAGCTGAATAGGATTAACAAGGTCAAAATTACAAATTCAACGGATTCGTTTGCTTATTTTGTTACTGGAGCTCCTCCAAACTCGGATGCATCGTGGCTATGCAAAACACTTGCGGACCAATTTGCGATAAAAGGCTGTAAGTGTGAAAAGTTACCGTCCCGCAGAGTTAGTGGGATTACACCGAAACACACGAATTTTATACTTTATATGCCTATGCAATATGACTGGCTTTTCTTCACCACCAAATCTGATGTCTTCAAATGGAACAACATACAAATCCGACACTGGAAGCCAAATTTAAAATATAATAAAAATTCTGGATATAAGTCGTGTGCGAAAATGAATCTCAGGTAGACGAAATTCAGATGGTGTTACAGGCGGGGGAGACAGGTTTGTCGCTGGTAGCCTAGAGTTTCGTGCGAAACTTGTTGCGAGAAGATTGGCTTTCTCAACAGGATGGACTACAATTCGGTCCCCATCTAGAAGAGGTGGTGTAGATGATCTTACATGGTTGCTGTTGACCATTTCAACACATGACCAAAAAGATCTCGAGCCATTTGGTGTTTCGAGAATTTTCCGTCGAAGTTTTTGGTCGTGTTGAAACTTAGCACTTTTCAAAATCGACTTGCATGTATTTCTTGACACGTTGTAAAGAGATCTGTTGGCAAACGTTGGGTTGCTCTTAAAAATTTGAAAATATTTTTTCTTGTTCCGGATGGCCGTAAGACAATCTTTAGTAAACCACGAATCCTTTGACGGTTTGATACCTTTATAATTAAAGGGTATGAAAAGTTCCATACCCTTAAGGATTGTTTCGGTTACAAGCTGACAAGCTGTATAACAATTATTAGATTCGAAACACAATTTCCAATTAAAGGCCTTGAAAAACTGTTTTAATGCTCCCCAGTCTGCTTTCTTGTAACACCAGATGGTTCTTCGAGGCACTTTGACTTTTAATGTATTTACCACTGAAATCGAAAATTGTGCTCGAATTAGGAAGTGATAAGTATTCCCAACTGGAGATGGCGATATCACAGAAACAGAATATTTGTAATTGGCAGAATTCATCGCACCTGATGCTGGTGCCTTCAAATATACGGGAACTAACCACTTCCGTCGAAAGTAGGGACTTTCATTGTGTGAAACAGCGTTCTTTCGTCTTGCCTTCGATATATTTTCCGTCGCTGTGTGTACATAGAAGAGGGGTAAAATTAAACAAGTTATTTTTATTCCCTTTCAATACATTCTCTATTAGGCCTAATACATTTATCACATCTCTCACATATTTTATTAATTCCTTCTAAAAAAAAATGTTTTATCAAGGCCTTTAAAATAGGCTGAAATTGCCAACTTCACCTCTTCATCGTTGGTTTTTTTTTTTTTCCCCGAAGTTCTTTCTTCGGTTTTGCGAACAAATAGTAATCGGAAATACTCCAGATCTGGAGTATAAGGGGGGTTGTTTAATATTTCGTAGCCGCATTTCTGTAGGGAAGCCATTGCAACGTGGCTCTTATGAACAGGTATGTTGTCGTGCAAAAGTAGCACTCCTCGAGTCCACTTTCCTCTTCTTTTTTCTTTGAAGGCATCTTTTAATTTGTGTAGCAGGTTGGCATAGTACCCTCCTGTGATATTTTGTCCTTTTTCTTTATAGTCGATAATCAAGACCCCCTCTGAATCCTAAAAAATAGTGGCCCTGATTTTTCCAGCGGATTGTGAGGTCTTGAATTTCTTGGGGGTAAACCGCCTTTACAGGGCCGCTGCATTGACTCCTACTTTGATTTAGGCCCATAATGATGAACCCAAGTTTCGTCTCCAGTAACAATCCAGGTCAAAGTTTTATTCCTGTTCTCGCTACAGAGATCCAAAAACTCACGTGAACACTCGACGCGTTGCCTCTGCTGAACCGCTGAGAGCATTCTCGGTACCCATCTTGTGCTTACTTTAGATATGTCGAGATGATCGTGGAGGATATTCAAAATGGTTGTATCTGATACTCCAACCATTTTCGCGATTTGTTTCTTTTTTAAACTATCATCTTCGAGAACAAGTTTTTCCACTTTTTCGACGATTTTTGAGGAAGTGACCTCCATCGGCCGGCCCGAGTGTTTCTCACCTTCAATTGACTCTCTGCCTTGCCTGAATAAACTATGCCACTTATAAATCATCGTTTTTCCAGAGCAAAATTCCCCGTAAACAGATGACATTTCTTCCAAAATGATTTGTGGTGTTTTTCCTTACTGACGTCACGTCGAAGTAATTCTTACTACTTTTTAGACAGAAGGTACAACCTGGCGTCAATATGGTATCGAGGCCTTTCGTGGTGCACTAAATTCATAAATTTGTCATGGTATGTCCATGTATTGGAAGAACAAATTGGAGACAACCGTTTTTCTTTTTTTTTTCAAAATTTGCGTCTTTATTGTGCAAAAATGGTTAAATACTTATTATTCAAAGAAATGCCTATCGCTAGCCACAGCTTTTTCCCATCTTTCTGGCAGCATATTCATTCCGCGTCGAAAAAACTACTCTATTTTTGAGCCGATACACGAATCGACCCAATTTTTGGTTTCTTCGTAAGATTGGAAGTGCTGCTTAGACAGGCCAAGCGTCATCGATGGAAATAGGTGAAAGTCAGAAGGGGCGATATCTGGAAAATACGGATGGTGGGGTAGGACCATTTCAGTATTTGCAGGTAGGTTTTCACAACGTGAGCAACATGTGGTACAGCAGCTCATAATCTCGATACACACTAACACTGCTCTCCTAATATAGTTTGAACAATGTAATAATACCAATAGTTCAGCTTGAGCTTAGAAGTACAAAAAGGCAAGAATGGGAAAAACAGGCAAACTTGTAGTTCGCTTGAGTTTGACGGTTTTTAATGTATGGACACGAGCACAAACTTGCGTTAAGTTGCATATTTTTGAATAGATTCACTCATTAAAATCGCAGCTATATATGACGTACGTAAATAACAATTCATTATGATTGTGTTTACTTCATAAAAGAAAAAGAATTGAGAAAACTTCAATTTCAGACAAAAGTTCCCTCGCAATCTTTGTAAATGCATTGTCCAAACTCTATTGGGGGAGTAGTGTTCGTAGTGTGTATCGAGTATCTCTAGTCCTACCCAATGTACGGCATGGTTTTCGAGCAAATGAATTTTATGCTTAGCCGTTGATGTTGATGCAAGGCTGTTGCATCCCAAAATTTTTTTCGCTTTGGATTATCGAAGTGGATACACTACTCACCGTCACCGCTGTTGGAGGAGCTATACGCAACTCGTATTGCACCCAATTTCCTTGCTTTTGCGTCATTCCTAGACTTTTTAAACGAAGTGAAATGGCTTGTTGAGTCACGCCCAATGAATCTGCAAGTTGTTTTTACGTTTGTCAAGAATCTTCGTCCAGTAATTCCTCCAATTCTTCGCTTCCAAACTTTTTAACCGCTCCGGGACGCTCTTTGTCTTCCATGCCGAAATCACTCTTTTTATAGCGTTGAAACCATTTGCGACACGTTCTTTCACTAATAGCACCCTCACCGTAAGTTTCAACAATCATTCGACGCGCCTCAGCCTCAGATTTTTTATACTCTAGATGAATTCTGAGAGTATATTGTGTTTGCCTTACCGTTTGTAACGCTAAGAAATAACGCTCGCACAGAGCCGTCAAGGGTACAGAAATATTTGTTGCCGCTCAAAAACCTCAATTCCGAGTGACCGTCTGTCCGTTTGTCTGTCTGTCTGTCTGTCCGTCTGTGCGTCTGTCTACAGCATAAGTTTCGAAAGCTTTGAGCTATAGTGCTAAAATTTTTTGTGTCATTCTTAGCAAAAAAGTAACTTTAAGTTCGTGAATGGGCTACATCCCCCCACTCCTTCTTCACCCTCCCATAAAAATTTCATGAAATTTCGATATATTAAGAAATTGATTTTTCTTTGAAACTATTTAAGCTATCGACTTGAAATTTAGGACAAAGTATTATGATATAGATGTCATTAATATCAATATTGATCCGATCCCCTTACTCCTTCTACCCCCTCCCATACAAATGGTGAATTTTGAAAAATACATATTTTCGATTTTCATTGAAACTAGTAACGCGGAAAAGACGAAATTTTGTCAGAATTAATTCAAGAAAAGCATTTCTCCTTCAAGTATATGAGAGCTATCGACTTTGAAATTGAATCAAAGCATGGTGATAAGGATGATGATAAACAGTTTTAAAATCATCTTAAATGCTCCACTTCCTCTGCCACCTCTCATACAAATGCCTCAATTTCAGAAAAACTATGACCAATTTCTTTAAAAATAATGAAAACTAAAAACTTTAAATTCAGCAAAAAACATTTTGCATACCATGTTCGGTGTCATATACGAAAAATACAAACATTTAAGCCCAATCATAATTCTGTTATGTTTTTTTGATTGAAGGTGAATAGCAAAACTTCCCGCCAATGACGCTTTTCGACATGTTCGCGCACAAAAAGTATATGAACCCGATAAAACTTCACAAATCTAATGATGAGAAGTTGTTGACAGAAGACGTTTCCGATCCTTTGTTATAGGGTGTATGTAGCAAGTGAGCGGCTACAGCGCTGTGTTGCGTTTCGTCCCAGGCCTGCTTACGACGGACTCGTCAGTAAAGCTTGTGCAAACAGGCCCTGCTTTAGACGCTAAGGGAATACAGTGCAGGTAGTGAGATTAGAACCATGGTCAGTAATTACTGCGCCATCTATTGGGACACGGCGGGTTTCAATTTGTACTCCCAATACTTAAGCCTTTTTAAAGCACAATCATGTGATACTCTAGATGAAATGGAAAAGAGTTGAATGTACCGGAAAATAGGTATGTCATCTCAAATTCTTTCGAATAGTGAATAGTCGCATTTGTATGGAAGGGGGTAGAAGCAGAAAGGAGAGGTTTGTAATTTTTGTATTTGAAACCGAACGTGGCATGCTAAATGTTTCTTGCTGAATTTAAAATGAGTAGTTTTCATTATTTTCAAAGAAATTGGATAAGTTTTTTCCTGAAATTGGGGAATTTGTATGAGAGTTGGCAAAGGAAGTGGTCAGTTTTAGATGATTTTGAAATTGCTTATCAACATCCTTAGCACAAGGCTTTCTTTCAATTTCAAAGTCGATAGCTCTCATATGTTCGAAGGAGAAATGCTTTGCTTGAATTTATAATATAGATATTTGTATGGAGTGAAACGAAGCTGATAATTTTTTAAACATTTATTGCAATTATTAAAGGACTATTTCTGGCAAAATTTTAAGTTTTTTCTAGTTTTAATGGAAATCGATAAAAAGGATTTACCAAAATTATGCATTTGTATGTAAGCAACATTTTACATTTCATTCGTTACTATGTTGCAGGGATGGGTAAGCCAGTTTTGCTAATTATAAATTCAAATAGAAGAAATCGTCCCCATGCAGAAGAATAATCTTCACCGTCATTTCCATCTCTCTCCACCCTAATTTCTATACTACACCCAAATTTCATCCACTTCCTTTACCGAATTAGTGCAATGCATTAAAGGGTGACCACCTAAATTAAACTCGGTGCCTTAAAAAAAAGTAACTATATGCAACAAGAAATCGCTTGTGAATCGCTCTTAATTTCGTTGGCCTTGTAATGCCAAATCCGATTTTTTATTATAATTCTCTTCTAAGTAGAAAATCCCTTTAAACACTAACGAAAATAAATCGTCAATGTAAAGAAAATAATTTTTATTAAATCTTCAACAAAAATCCCTTAAATCAAAAATCCCTTCATCACGCTGAACATTAAAAATTCTGCAATCTGGTATCATTGATCCCACAACCCTAACACTAGTAACGACTGCCTGTCCTGCTGATCGACCCGATCGCCACAACTCCACTCGACGACATTCTTGGTGTTGAAAGAAACGAAACGAAAAAGCCACATTATTTTCTTAGTAGACTTTACTTTAAGGCAGAGTAAAAGTATCCCAGTCGACGCATAATTCCAGCACGCTGCCTGCTTGGGTATACCTTAGTCACCTTAATCTACGAAAATGAAAAACTCGTAGAGGGTTGTGCGAAGGTCTAACAACCCTTCCACAATTAATAATGAAAAAAATGTTAAGGAACCTGAAGGTCAGGAGGCCAAGGCCCGATTTTGGGCTGTAGCGCCACTATAGAAGAAGAAGTAGAAGAGTAAAAGTATTCCTTTTCGTTCTTTCTTTGGGATGGCGGTACGGCGTTATGCACAAGTGTAGGTTTCCCTCCTGTGATGTAACGACAAAAGCAACGTTACATTCGGGATAGGTACTTTTTTTGTATGTGGAATGAATACTCGAGTAACGAAACGTTCTGACAGTTCAGTTACTTTTTCGGGAGCTTATTTCGTTACTTCAGTAACGAGTATAAATCTGCGTCGGTACTAGTTACTTCGGATTTCGGTCAGTAACGATTACTCGTGTAACGAATAGTTACTTTTTCACATCACTAAGTGGGACTATTCGGATCAAAACAAAACTTTTCGTCGTCAATGATATTTCTATATTAGACTTTCTACAGGACGTCAAGTTAGCTTTGACAGTTTCGAAGAAAATTAATTTAATTGAAGTAACAAAATTTCGTGAAATTTGTATGAGAAGGGGTAGAAGGAGGGAGGTGAATTGAAAGAAAAGATTTCCGGATTCTACACTGTTACGCTTTATTATTCGTGACGTTTAACTTTATCAAACTCAGCAGAGACCGAAACGTCACGAATAATAAAGCGTAACAGTGTAGAATCCGGAAATCTTTTCTTTCAATTCGAAAGGCACTGTGAAAACATTCACCAAACCATAAGAGTGAGGTGAAGCTGTTTTTTCAAAACAGATTGAAATTATGATAAAGTTATTTGTACCAAAAACTTGTCATTTCAGCTCTGCTAGTTTCAATGAAAATCAAAAAATGAATTTTTCAAAATTGTGCATTTGTATGGGAGGGGGAATCAATATGTGATGTTATTGATATTTACATCATTATACTTTACCCCAAATTTCAAGTCGATAGCTTGAATAGTTTCGAGGAAAAATCAATTTCTTAAAATTTCGAAATTTAATGAATTTTGTATGGGAGCGTTACAAACGGTAAGGCAAACACAATATACTCTCAGATTTCATCTAGAATATATAAACAGCCAATGTCAAACTATGAGCAGTGTATAACCAACCCTTTATACAATGCTACACCACGTTTGCAATATCAGGTATTGTACACCAGTAGTGTATCATTGGTATAGTAATATTGCTTGAAAGATATTTTGTAAGTTTCTCGCGTTTTGAGGAGTGTAATTTAATAACATTGATTCACGTACAGTTTTTTTAAAACTATAATTGATAATTTACGTTCATGTCTTTTTTTTCAGTATATGTGCTGTGGTGCCATAATTTTCGAAGATTGGCGAGATAGTATTTGGTCTAAAACCAATCAAACCGATATGGTGCGTTCGAATGATGGACGATTAATTCCTGATTCGTGTTGCATGACACAAACCGAATTATGTGGAAGACGAGATCATCCCAGTAATATTTATTATACGGTAAGAATAGTATCTACGAAATTGTTAATAACTATGAAATCTAATTGAATTTCTTGCAGGGATGCATACACAAAATGTCAGATGAATTTCGACAAAATTTGACCATCATTGGTGCAGTAGGATTGGGAATTTGTCTAATTCATATCATTGGACTGATTCTGTCGTGTTGCCTTTACATAAAACTGAAAGATCCGGATGATTGACAATCACCTGCGATTCAGATTTACGATACAAACTATAGTACGTATGATCGACGATCTGAATCGCAATTTATTGATGCCACTACGAGACCGATAAGATCATCGATACCGGCATCATCTAATCATCATTATGATGATGGTATTAGTTTAATCTACAATAATCATAATCAAAATGGAACATTTCCAAATCCCAATAAGAAACGAATACGTTTTGCACCAACTGAAAATGGTACTTATGGCAGTAACGATAGTATATATCAGCAGGATGTTAGCTTATAGTTTAAGTATTAGTATAATCAGAGAGTATGTGAAAAATTACATAGCTGGTGAATTTATAGTAATCAAAAGTGGCAAATCACATTCATCAAGACACTCTTATGGGGGGACTCTTACACGCCATACCTAGTTTCAGTCTTGTTGCCAGGACTTGTTTATTCCTCTGGTTCCTCTTTTCGCTCGTTTCCATTTTCGACGTGATCACCCAACTCGACGTCTTCCTTAGGAGTTAGAATCCAGAAGTTTTGATCCGGCTGTATCTAAATGCTTATCTTCGTCCGTCCGATTGTACATCAAACTTCGTTGTTGGAGATTACGTTTATCGAGAATATCCCTTCCAAAAGCTTTTTTAAGATCTATATGTGATTTTCGGTAGTTCTGCGGTAAATCGGAAGACCTTTAGTTAACATTGGATTGAAAGATGGTTGCCAATTTGGCTTTTATTTCGATTGCTAACCTTTGCCCATGTGTCTTGCAAATTCCTAAATTCCTTCTCTAAGTTTGTTCTTTATTCGAAGAACATATGGTCCTCGGAACAACTATTGCTCTGAGACAGGGAACCGTCAGCTTGTGGTCACTTGCCGCGTCAGCTTCAGGCTTCGCTCTCACATCGAGGAGATATCTTCTTCATTGGCGACCGATGGCCAAATGGTGATGTGATTCTTGTGTCGCATAAAAACAACGGTCATCATACTTCCACATAATGTATTCTAGGCCAGTATTGTCAAAGCAAACATCTTCAATAGCACTACAAATCCAAATCAGGCTTTGGCTTCCTGACCTTCAGGTTCCTTGATATTTGTATTTGTTATTGTGGAAGGGTTGTTAGCCCTCCGCAGAATCCTCTATCTACGAATTTTCATTTTCGCAGATTGAGGTGACCCAGATATATCCACGTAGGCAGTGTAGTAGAATAATTATACGCCGGGACTTGAACTCACAACCAACACGCTTCCCACCAAGCAACACCCAGGGTCCTAACTTCTCGGTGTCAAAACCACTCGGTAAAGAAGCCACAATCTTCCAGGCCGAACTAATTGCAATGGAGCTATGCATCCAAGAAAATATAAGGAGAGTTCATCGCAATAAATCCATTTATATCCTATCGGATAGTCAGGCGGTTCTCAAAGCTCTAGCATCCAATAAACACGGATCGAAGATAGTATGGGAATGCCTTCAAAACCTAATCATCCTGGGGAAAAGGAATGATGTAGCCTTAATGTGGGTACCAGGACACATGGGAATTGAGAGAAATGAAGAGGCTGATCGCCTTGCAAAAAACGGCGCAGAAACAAATTTTATTGGTCCAGAGCCATTTTGCGGAAAACCAAAAGGGTACTCCAACCCCATACTCAAAAAGTGGGTAGAAAAAGAACATAAAATCTACTGGAATAGACTTCCAGGCTTGTCAATTTCAAAAAAATTGATCCTACCACAAAAAAACAAAGTGGAGGATATTCTAAAATTCAGCAAGAAGGATATTAGTACTCTAATCGGCCTAATGACAGGGCACAGTGGTGTAAACCACCACCTCAAAAATATTGGCTTAGCTGAAACCGACATTTGTCGCCTTTGTCTCGAGGACTCAGAAACGACAGTACACAACCTATGTCACTGTGAAGCAGTAGCTTGGAAAAGACACAGTCTTCTTGGAAAGGGTTTCCTTTCTACGGAGGAACTCCCTTAAAGATTCTCAAATTAGCTAAAGCTATTGAGTTATGATAGGGTGAAGGGGCTATAAACGCATAATAGGCCAAGAAGGTCGCAGTGCTCTCACGCGTTTCCCCAATAGTAATAATAATAAGCAACACCCAGAGCAGACATGAGCTTTTATTCCTCCTGAGATGATAATAATATCGCTCAGTTGGCTGTAAAACGTAAGTTGGCGTGGGACTGCAGAATCGGAACGTCTACGACTTTGGTTGTTTCTCGCTCTCGTTATAAAAACGATCACCACGTAATTTTTGGCTTCATACTCAGGACCAACATTCAGATGAAATTTTTGCGCGGTTGCAGTTCACCTGACTTCGATCAAGCTTAATATCTGGATGTTATGCTTCATTTAACGATCGATCACTGTTTCGCGGTGTACCGAGCTACCACATCGCTTCCACTGTCATTCAGTGTTCGAACGTTACAGAAGTCAATCAAAGATCGTTACCATAAAATCCGTTCATATTGTTACATGCAGATCTGGCAGCCCCGCCGCTCGATCTCTCTCGAATAGACAAGAATTATGTAGAGCAGTATACTCCACTATGTAGAAAGCCACAATTAAAGATCTAGAGCTTTCCAGTATAGTTCACACATACACACCGAAGGAAGCTTCGAGAACACTCATGAGTATGGGAAGAGTATAAAAGCACGAAAGCTTTCAGCGAGAGAGTCATTTATTTAGTAATTTTTATTACGGAAACGCGAACCAGTGAAAGCGATAGAAAAACACGCGGCGGTATTGCCATATAGTGCGAATTAAGCAGGAAATTGAATTAAAGTGCGAATAAATAAATTATCTCTTATTTTTTAAACGAATTGTGTTTTTACTTGAAATCCCAGCGAACCCCTAGCTCGCAACAATTGGTGTCAGAAGTGGATTTCAAGGATAAATTCGGGTTAAAAATCGCGAGTCGTAAAGGTGGAAAACTTTAAATAATCGGTAGTGAAAATGCCGCGTTATCTGAAGGATTTAAAATTAACGGAGCAGAAGGAAGAGCTCGGTAGACGCGAGTTATCTACAACAGGGAACCAGTCTGAACTTGTCAGCCGTATGATCGAGATACATGAGGCTGAGGGTAAGAATGCAGATAATTTTGAGTTCCAAATCGAAGAAGCTCGTGAAGAGGAGTGTTCTGGTACATCGGATGCTCTGACACAGTTAATGCAACAAATGATGAACAAATTAGATCAACAATCAGTGGACATTAAACAACAATCAGCTGTGACAACGGACATGAATCATAAATAAGACCAACAAAGTCAGCTGTCAGCGGACCTTAATGAAAAATTAGATCAGACTTCAAAGGACCTCAACCAAAAATTGAAGCTGCAAAATAATAAAATAGACACCATGGGTAAGGCAATAGAAGAAAACTTAGAGAAGAAACTTCGAATTCTCGAAGAACAAATCACGGAAAAGTCATCTGGGATTGTAGAAGAAGTCGAACGCCTAAAAAGGGAATTCGATAACGTGAAAGCGACTGGAGTTATCAAGGCAGAACACGTTACGCACAAGGGTCTCAAAGCTCCAATCTTCGATGGACAAACACCGTGGGCTATTTATAAGACCCAATTTGAGGCTGCCGCAAGAAACAATCACTGGAATGATCTGGAACGAGGAACGGCTCTTATATTGGCGCTAAGAGGTCCACCAGCAGAGGTTCTTCAAACGATTCCGCAGGAGCAACAACAAGATTTTTCAACGTTAGTTCAGACATTGGATCTTCATTACGGCAGTGACCACATGCGAGAGATCTACAAAACACAACTGTACAACCGAACCCAAAAGAATGGTGAAACACTTCAAGAGCTGGCACGCGATATTGAACGACTCACACTGTTATCGCTTCCCAATGCGCAAACAGAGCAACGCAACGATACAGCTGCATTCGCATTTAACAATGCTGTACAGGACAGAGAGCTGCAACAGGCGTAAAAATTGGCAGGTAAGAAAACGATTGGCGAAGCCTTAGTATATGGGCTGACGTTCGAAGCTGCCAAGCAAAGCTCGCGGAGTAACTATCGAGTCCGAGAAATAGCAAAAGAGTGTGTCAGAAAGCAGAGTACACCAAGCGGAGCGAAGGATCTGGTGCCCCCGATCTGGGATTGTCGACAGGCAGGACACTTAAGACGCGACTGCCGTAAACCCAGAAAAGCGACCAACTATTGTTCCGGCTGCGCTGCTAAACAACGCGAAGGTAGAGATCGTGAAGGTAGATCTTGGTCAAGAACTAGTCGTCAGAGTTCAAATCTTACACACGGTTTTGATAAAAGACGCCGGAGTCAATCGAAAACCCCAAGTCGGCAAGATCGATTGCAACAAGAACAATACATCGGGAAAGATCATGGAAGCAAAGATAGGCATTCTTATAAGGATCGCGAACGAACGGGTGGAAGTTGTGACAGTCAAGTACTTCATGCGAATGATCGTGACAAGGCCGAACATGAGAAGCGACGTGATCGAGAAGATCGCGAAAGGAAGAATGCGGAACGTGAAAAGAAAGAGAAAGAACGGAAATTGCATGAAAAGCAAAGTAAATGTGCTGCCAAGGAGGAGAAGGAGCGCGAAAAGGACAAGGAGAAAGAACGCGAACGTGAGAAGGAAAAAGAAGCCGGAGAAACCATTCAGAGGATAACGACCGAACCAAAGGATGGACGGAATCAGCAAGAACTGGAAGATGCCCAACGTAAAGATCCAGATATTTCACCGATCATGACATGGAAGGACGGAATGGAACGGCCTGAGTGGAAAGATATCTCACAATTCAGCGAAACCTTAAAGTGGCACAATGGAACTCCCTTCACCTAGACGGCGGATTATTAAAACGGAAATGGGAAAACGCTGACGGAACATCGTATCACATGCAAACCATTGTCCCGCATTCTAAAGTCGAAGAGGTTTTGAAGGAATATCATGGAGGTACTTCCAGTGGGCATTTGGGTGAAAATAGAACCTTGACCAAGATACGAGAGAGGTTCTATTGGATCCAGATCCGAGATGATGTCGAAAATTGGTGCCGTAAATGTACTACGTATGCATCGAGTCAGGGCCCACAACGCAGATCAAAGGGAGAAATGCAACAAAACAACGTGGGAGCTCCATTCGAGAGAATTGCTGTGGATATTGCTGGACCATTTCCGGAATCAGAAAATGGTAATCGCTACATTCTAGTCGTCATTGTTTATTTCAGCTTACGCAATTCCAAACCAAGAAGCAGTAACCGTTGCAGAACAAATTGTTACCAACTGGGTGAGCAGATTTGGAGCTCCACGTGAACTACACTCCGATCAAGGGCGCAATTTTGAATCTCAAATATTCAAACACGTGCTGGGAATAAACAAAACCAGGACAACTCAATTACATCCACAGTCCGATGGAATGGTGGAACGTTTCAATAGGACATTGAACTCAAACCTATCCAAACTCGTCAGCGAGAGGTAACAGGACTGGGATCAGCACATCCCTCTATTTTTAATGGCCTACAGAATATCGGTACATTCAACAACAGGAGAAACTCCCTCCCGAGTCATTTTCAGAAGAAATATTCGAGTCGCTGCGGAACTAATGTTTGGAGTGCCACCAGACCAGCCAACCAATGCCAAAGATTACGTCTCGGATCTTCGATGTCGACTAAATACAATTTATAACCTGGTCAGAGATAAAATTGATTTGGCGACCGACCGCATGAAGACGAGGTGTGATCAACGGGCGAATTCATCAGGATTACAAGAGGGCGATTTGGTTATACAATCCCAAACGACAGAAGGGCAGATCGCCGAAACTACAGCGCAATTAGGAAGGCCCTTACCAGATCATCAACCGGTTAAATGATGTCTACCGGATTCGGCTATATCAAAAACCTCGTACTAAAATGAAAGTGGTACACCTCAACCGACTAACAAAGTACCATGGTGCCATTGATGAAGTGAACGACTCTGTTCGGGACGAACAGGGACTAAGAAGAGGGTAATGTTACATGCAGACCTGGCAGCCCCGCCGCTCGATCTCTCTAGAATAGACAAGAATTATGTAGAACAGTATACTCCACTATGTAGAAAGCCACAATTGAAGATCTAGAGCTTTCTAGTATAGTTCACACATATACACCGAAGGAAGCTTCGAGAACACTCATGAGTATGAAAAGAGATGTATAAAAGCACGAAAGCTTTCAGCGAGAGATTCAGTTAGTCAGCGATTTTTTTATTACGAAAGACGCGAACTAGTGAAAGCGATAGAAAAACACGCGGCGGTATTGCCATATAGTGCGAATTAAGCGGGAAATTGAATTAAAGTGCGAATAAATAAATTATCTCTTATTTTTTAAACGAATTGTGTTTTTACTTGAAATCCCGGCGAACCCCTAGCTCGCAACAATATCTTAAGCACTGTATCCGTGTCTCTCCGTTAGTGTTTTAAAACACGGGTGTTAAGCTCATCAGAATCCAATTAGATTTCTTGTGCCATTTTTAGGGCAATCGAGACTGACTGTGGGTGAACTCTAGTGTTCCATCCCACAGGGGATAAATTGCACGACAAACAGGAAAGCTTCAGAATAATTCTATTTCCATTTGCACAGGGATAAACACATCCATGTTTATACTATCGATATATATAAATTTTCCAAAAGGCGCTACTTTTGAAATGAAATTGATATCAGCTCTTTATTTTATCCAACACTATCGCAAATATTATTTTTTATATGACTTAGTTTTATACTTATTAAATTGTGATATTAATTTTTTTTAATTTATACTATGTAAGGTGCTATATAAAAAATAAGAATAAATATTATGTGTACAAAAATAACAGAGGTCATTAAAAACACGACAATAGTTTATTGCAAATTCAGTCATTTACCTATAGAAAGCATCGAAATCTGAAACTAACCTTCTTTTGAAATCTCTGCAAGTATTTTTAAGATTCTTAAATATGATGTTTCCAGATATACTTACCAAAATATATTTATCTTATTTATTTTTGTTTTAATATTTTATGAATATACGTTGTATTTTAATTATATTTTCTTATTGTACTTAAAAATGTTCAAAACGCCCAAAATATTTTGTTAATTGAGTCATAATAACGTAGCCAATAGTTTTAACAATTGTTATGTAATGTATAGTTACCAAAATCCAGCCTTTACGTAATAAAATAATATTGTTTAGCGAATTATTTTTGTATTTTCATTTATACTAGAGATCGGGATGTCGGGAGTGTAGAATCTGTCTTAAATTGCTGAAATGGATTTACTATCCATTTCAGCTAGCAAGGCCTAGATATATTTCATTACAAAGATACTTCACATGATTCTAGAATTTTAAAAAGTAGCATGGTACACTTGTTGATTTTTGTAATCATGGTTGGCGTTTTAGTACACCAAGCGAAGAGCTCTTAATAGATATGGATTGCATATTCGCTTACTAATCAGTTGGAAATAAGCTTGTGTATTTAACGTTTTTATACTCTAGATGAAATCTGAGAGTATATTGTATTTGCCTTACCGTTTCTAACGCTAAGAAATAACGCTCGCACAGAGCCGCCAAGGGTACAGAAATATTTGTTGTCGTTCAAAAACCTCGATTCCGAGTGACCGTCTGTCCGTCCGTCTGTCCGTCTGTCTGTCTGTCCGTCCGTCTGTGCGTCTGTCTACAGCATAACTCTCGAAAGCTTTGAGCTATTGTGCTAAAAACTTTTGTGTGTCATTTTTACCAAAAAAGTAATTTTAAGTTCGTGAATGAGCTACATCCCCCCACTCCTTCTACCTCCTCCCATACAAATTTCATGAAATTTCGAAATATTAAGAAATTGATTTTTCTTTGAAACTGTTTAAGCTATCGACTTGAAATTTAGGTCAAAGTATTATAATATAGATGTCATTAATATCACGGAATATTGACCCGATGCCCTTACTCCTTCTACCCCCTGCCATACAAATGGACAATTTTGAAAAATTCATATTTTCGATTTTCATTGAAACTAGTAAAACTGAAAAGACGAAATTTTGTCAGAATTAATTTTACTATAATTGCAATTTATTTTAAAAATAATTATCAACTTTACCTCACTCCTTCTACCCCCTCCCATACAAATTTCACGAAATTTTGAAATTTACATCAAATTATTTTTCTTCGAAACTGTTAAAGCTATCAACTTGATATTTTGTATAAAGTATACAAATAGAAATATTAATTATGCGAAAAAAATTTGTTTTGATCCGTATACTCCTTCTACCCCCTCCCATACAAATGCATAATTTTTGTTAAATGCATTTTATCGATTCCCATTCAAACTAGAAAAAGTACAAACAAAACAAATGCCCTAATTTCAGGAAAAACTATGACCAATTTCTTTAAAAATAATAAAAACTAAGAACTTTAAATTCTTTAAGCCCATTCATAATTCTGTTATGTTTTCTGTTTGAAATGGATCGGTGTATATTGTATATACGGTTACCATATGGGAGGCATTTCACATGAACTTAAACCTTTTATTAGCAATACGGCCAGTATATAGTCCAGCCGGATTAGATCAAAAAGGTCTGTTTGGCGAAATGTTGTGATCTTGATGTTTGTTTTTTAACCTCATTCTTTTTTGTGTAGATTACGATAAAAATATTACAGGCAATGGGGGAGTGGGAGAGGACTCGAAAAAAACTAAAATCTGCAAATTTTCGCCTGCCTTAGCGGTTTTTTGAAATTTTTGGCATTCCACTAAACTAAATTGAAACACTAAAAATGAGGTTCAATTGCAGACATTTAGATATTTCATTCGAGTCGTACATAGTTAAATTTGTTTTATCTAAACCTGACATGTAGACTGTTTTTTCAAAGAATTTGTGTTTCTATTTAGAAGAAAAAAAAATGAGTACCTAAGCTGTTAAAAAAATATTCTACCAAAATTTCCTAATAAATGCACTTTAATTGAATCGAAATTCAGCCCATATTTAGCCGGTTTTATAGGAAATTCATCTGATTATCGCAAAATATCTATTCGGACTACGATTGGGCGTAAAGCCCAAACATGCAATACTCTAGATGAAAAAGAATTTCTTTTGGATTTCAGAAATTTTATATGGAAAGTGGTAGAAGGGTTGACGGCATTGAACTAATTTTTTATACATCATACTAGAGTCGCCATCAAAATGTTTCATTGAAAATTTAAGCTTCAAAAATAAAAAGTTACTGAGAAAATTAGTGGAATTGTGCATTTTGTATGAGAGGTGGCAGAAGGGAGAGTTATTAATGACTTTTTAAGAATAACTGTAAACATCATTCAATTGACATGATTTAAGTTGCATATCAGTAGCATGCTGGATTCGTAACGAATTTTATCCAAAGCATCTGACGAATTTGAGATCAATTCTCGAAGGAAGATTTCCTTGTTCGAGTAGAACGTGTTGATAATCAAGGACATAAGTTGCGCGATTTCCGCTTGGAATGCGATGGTTTCGACATCTTGGGTTTCCTCAAGAAAAACGACTTTTTGTAAAGTTGTTAAATTGTGTCATATTGTATGGGAGGGTGTAGAAGGGGTGCATTTTTTTTGGTGATACTAATAATTCTAAAAAAAGCACAATTTCAGATCGATTAATTTTAATGGTATAGAGTAAATTGGTTTATAGTATTTCTTGAAATAAGTCAGTTTTCATGGGAGGTGGTGGAAGGAGGAAGGGGATTCAAATAGTTTTGAAACAGTAGATTAAAACCATAATAAAAATAATATGTCCCAAATTTCAGATCAACTGCTTCCATATTTTTTGAGAAAATTCGTTTATGGTCAAATTTCGAAATTGTGTCGTTTTGTATGGGAGTAGGTAGAAGGGGAGGAGCGATTTGGCCCATTATCGAACTTGACCTTACTTTTTCACCAAGAATAACGTATACAAAATTTGAGCTTCCTAGCTTAACGCGTTCTCAAGCTAGAGAGCGAACAGACGGACGGACATCCGGTTTCAAAATTTTTGAGCGAAAAATATTTCTATACCCTTTGCGACTCTGTGCGATCATTATTTCTTGGCGTTACAAAATTTAGAGCAAACTTATGATAATCTTGGATTTCATCTAGAGTATAAACATAACAGGACTACGATTTCGCGTTAAACGCAAACAAACGATACGAAAACGGCCGGAATAATGTATGGAAGGGAGTAGAAGTAGTGGCGGGATTCGAATAGTTTTTTTAATACATCAGATTTATTATAAAAATAATATATTCTGAATTTCAAATTGTTATAATTTATGGTTTCCAAGAGAATTTGATTAATGTAAATGATTGAAAGTTAGTTGTTTTGTATGGGAGGTGGTAGAAGGGGTGTAGCGATTTGACCCGTTCACGAACTTGACCTTACTCTTTTTTGTCGAAAAGGATGTTTACAAAATTTGAATTTTCTAGCTCAACGCGTTCTCCAGCTAGAGAGCGAACGGACGGACGGACATATGATTTTGAGATTTTTGAGCAACAACAAATATTTCTGTATCCTTGGCGACTCTATGCAAGCATTATTTCTTTGCGTTACAAACGGTAAGGCAAACACAATATACTCTCAGAGTTCATCTAGAGTATATAGATCTTATAGCAGTTTGGTTAAAAAATTTCTTACTTCGAAACATACTGGTACTAGTTTTTTTAATCTAGCTGTCATATTTTGTACCTGAATATCACATTTGAAATGTTGATCGAAAACTACTCCTAAATATTTTGTAAAAGTTACTTTTCTTATCTGCTGACAGTTACAGTTTGAAGAATAGTTAGTTGAATGAATACACAAGCCTAAATTCGTAGGTTCGAATTGGTTTGGAGAAAAGGTGATGTAGTTGGTCTTTTGCGCGTTCAGTGTCAGTATATTAAAATTCATCCAATCTTTTTTAAAAGACTGTAATTAGCTTAAAACTAAGGCTTATTATGTGACAAAGAGGCTTTGTGATGTAAGTGCTAATATGTTTGATACATTCAATTGTTAGTCCGTCAAACCCAGGAGATTTTCCACCACCCATTTTTGCAATAACCAAGGTTATTTCTTCTTCCGTCACGGCACCGATTTTTGAACTGTTTGTAGTCATATAGTTTCAGTTTGCATAGTACCTGTCCTATTTATAAACTACTTCCAACATTTGTGTAATATTCATTGAAAATATTTGCAATTTTTTTAGAGTTAATGTTAACATCTAAAACCTCCTCATATGATTTATTCTTTCTAGATTCGCATTCTGTCTCTTATTACCAATAGCTAAATTTATTGTTTACCATACCTGTTTTCCATTATTTCCAGCTCTTTCCAACATATCCTCAAAGTATTGATTTCTAGTTTTTTTGACAAAGCAGACCAATTTACCAGGTGTATGCATAAGTTCTTTCTGTTTTACTAACAGGTGGCTCCAACGATAAGTACGCAGCCTGATTTGACACATACGTCATTTTGTTTGTCTGACATTTAGCTATAAACACACAAAAGTTGACTCTGCCAAAAACAAGCGTCTTTATTTTATTGTACAGTGATCATGTCGAGTTTTGTGCCTGAAAAAGAACATTTGCGGCACGCATTGCTTTTCTTATTTAATCAAAAGAAAAAAGCTGTTGAAAGTCATCGTTTACTGGTAGAAACTTATGGTGAACATGCTCCATCGGTTAGAACATGTGAGACATGGATTCGAAAATTCAAAAGTGGTGATTTCAATGTGAAAGACAGTGAGCGTTATGGTAGATCGCAAAACTGCGAAGACGAGCAATTGCAGAAGTTATTGGATGATGATCCAATTAAAACTCAAGATCAATTGGCAGAAGCATTAAATGAAGAAACAATCAGCAGGCGTTTACGAGCAATGGGGAAGATCAATAAACTCGGTGGATGGGTCCCACACGATTTGAATGAACGTCAAATGGAAAATCCCAAAGTCACTTGTAAAATGCTGCTTCAGCGCTACGAAAGGAAATCATTTTTGCATCAAGTTGTGACAAGTGACGAAAAATAGATTTATTTTGAGAACCCGAAGCGGAAGAAATCTTGGCTTGCACCTGGCGGAGCCGGTCCTTCAACACCAAGGCCAAATCGCTTCGGCAAGAAGATCATGCTCTGTGTCTGGTGGGACTAGAGCGGTATTGTGTATTATGAACTCTTGAAGCCCGGCGAAACCATAATACACAAAGCTATCGTCAAAAAATGATTAGGTTAAGCCACGCATTGATCGGAAAACGACCGGAATGGGCTTGGATGGGGGATCCTTTCGCACCCGCCGTACTCCCCAGACCTGGCACCGTCTGACTATCACCTCTTTGCATCTATGGGGTATCGCTCAAGGAGCAGCACTTCAGCAATTTCCAAGAAGTTGGAGAATGGCTCGACGAATGCTTTGCCGCAAAAGACAAGCAGTTTTTCTGGGATGGTATTCATAAATTACCAGAAAGATGGGCGGAATGTGTAAAAGCCAATGGCCAATATTTTGAATAAAAAAAAATTGACTTGCCTTGAAAATTACGTGTTTTCTTTACCAAAAAAAAACGGAAAAAACTTATGCATACACCTGGTATTGTGATTTTTTTTTTAGTAAGTTCTTAGGTTATCGTTGTTAGGATTATTTCTTAAGACTTCGCTTAAAGCAATTTCTTTGGAATTTAAAATTCAAATTTTAGATCTTCTTACAACTGGACATGGTGCCACGGCTGTAGGAAAGCATTTTGATGTACACGAAGCTACCATAAGAACAATTAAGAAAAATGTAGCTGCAATTAGGTAGTCAGTATGTTTTGGAACAAAAGTAAGTGTTAATTCATCATCATATATGTACATATAAGAGAAAATGTCAAGGAAAAGATGGAAAAGGCTCTGGTAATATGGATAGAAGATAAGTCACAAAAATTAGTTCCAGTAGATAGAAATGCCATCAGACATTAAAGAAAAGGAGCCAAGTACTTCAATTCGGTTAAACAGAAAGTAGGAATTTTCTGCAAATATAGGTAGGATGACAGGGTTCCTTAAAAGGCATGCTATTCGTAATATAAAAAATAAAGGTGAAACTACATCTGCAGATGAATCGGCTGCTAAAGTATTCCCGCAGGAATTTGTTAAAACTGTTACAAATGGAGGATACACTTCTGATCAAGTGTTGAATGCAGAGGAAAGTGGTCTCTTCTAGAAACGAATGCCGAGCAGAACATACGTAGCCAAATCGCAGAAAACTGTTGGTGTAAGCCAAGGATCGTGTGAAAAAAAATGAATTTTCGGAAGTCCATACATTTTTGGTGTAAGCGAGCAGTGCCACCTGCGACGAATATCCCCCCGAAAGAACGGAAAGCTTTAAAAGAGCTTAAACAAACGAAGGAAATAGCCATTATGCGAGCGGACAAAGGAAACGCAACGGAAGTCATGGACAAGAAACAATACGAGGAGAAGATACGAGACATTCTACAAACAGAACCATATACAGAAATGAAGAGAGATCCAACCGCTGCCCTCCACCGGAAATTAATCCTATCCATCAAGAAAAATCCCATATTAGCGGAAAAATATGCCAAGTTAATCCCCTTAGACCCTCATACACCAATAATGCATGGACTTCCGAAAATTCATAAGGAGAATACCCCACTTCGACCCATCGTCAGTTCGGTACAATCACTTACCCAAAAACTGGCTAAGGCTCTCGCGACTGAGTTACGCCATCTAGTAGGTAACACATCACGCTCTGTTAAAAATTCCGCTCATCTAGTAGAGATTCTTCAGAAAGTCAATCAACCGATATTTTAGTCAGCCTAGACGTGGAATCACTGTTCACTAACATCCCGATTAAGGACACCTTAAGTATCATCAGGAAACTCATCCCGGATAACGGGTATGACTTAATAGAATTTTGTTAAAATAATACTTTCTTTTCAGCTCTAGGGAAACTCTTCAAGCAAACGGAAGGAGCGGCTATGGGATCTCCAATTTCACCGGTGGTAGCGGAAATTTTCATGGAGGAATTCGAAAAGAACGCACTGGACTCAGCTCCATTAACACCGAAATTGTATCTACGGTATGTGGATAACACCTTCATCATTTGGCAACATAGGAAAGAAGAGCTCGACAAATTTTTAGCACACCTGAACTTACACCACGAGAAAATTAAGTTCACCATGGAAACAGAAAGCAACGGGAAACTGCCATTCTTGGATGTACTCGTAGAAAGGAATGATACGTCGCTAAGCTTCGGGGAGCCTAGGGTATAGTCTAGTGGGTAGCGTGTTTGGTTTACAATGCGAAGGTCGTGAGTTCAAATCCCGGTCAACGCATAATTCCACCACACTACCTGCTTGAATATACCTTGGTTACCTCAATCTACGAAAATGAAAAATTCGTAGATAGAGGGTTGTGTGAAGAGCTAACAACTCTTCTGCAATAAATAATGAAAATGTTAAGGAACCTGAAGGTCAGGAGGCCAAGGCCCGATTTGGGCTGTAGCGCCATTGAAGAAGAGAAGAAGCTTTGGGGTATATAGGAAACCAACTCACACCAAAAGATATCTCCACGCTCATTCACATCACCACCCAAGCCAGAAAACAGGCGTACTGAAGACCCTAATACACAGAGCTCGACGTATAACTGAAGGAAATTTGGGCAGTCTACGAAAGGAAAAGGAACAGTTGAATCGGGCATTCACAGCAAATGGATACAAAGCGGGCGAAATTAACAAGGCGTTGAAATCGAAGCATCCAAGGACAACAGAACGAGAAGACACTAAAGAAGGAAATGCAGACAAACGATGGGTAAAACTACCTTACATCCAGGGCACGACGGGTAAGATAGGAAAAGTCCTTCGAAAATCCAATATTCACTACTCCGACTACTATCCGCGGAATTTTAGGAAACCAGAAGGACAAAAAACCATTGGAGACTGAAGAAGTATACAAAGTACCGTGCGGCTTATGCGATAAAGTATATATAGGAGAAACGGGACGCACAGTCCAAATAAGGATCAACGAGCACCAACGATGCACACGGAAAAACCAGATACAGTAATCAGCGATCGCGAAACATGCAACGACAGAGGACCATACAATCGATTTCGACAATGTGCAAATTCTGGCCAGGACAAATCAATATTATCAACGAATAGTACGAGAAGCAATAGAAATTTCTAAACATCCACAGAACTTCAACCGAGACAGCAATATCAGCAGTTTGGCTACCTGCCTTAAAATTTGGTAAGAACAAAATCCGTACCCAGAAATCCGTAACTAATTTAACTACCTGATACTAATTAATTAACCTTAATTAACTAATTTAACTTTAATTACCCGTCCTTCTATATAATAATTGTCGATCAGTTTGTTAGAGGTCTCAGCAGAGACCGAAACGCCACGAATAATAGAGCGTAACAGTCAGTGTAGAATTCGGAAATCTTTTCTTTCAAGTTTGTTTCAAATTTTGTGTTTCCAACCAAATTTCATGTGCGGATTCGTTGCGAACGTTGGAAAAGGCTTACAGTGATTTAGTACTATCAAAAACACAAGCCTACGAGTGGTACAATACCTTTAAGGACGGTCGAAAGATCGTTGAAGGCATGGCTGATTCTGGACGACCTTCGACCTCTTCAACTGACGAAAACATTAAAAAAGTGAAGAAAATGGTGCTCGTCTAGCCAGTGTTAGGGAGAGCTCAACATCTCTCGCGAGTCCGTTCGTTCGATTTTGGTGGATACTTTGGCCATGAAACGTTCGTTCCGAAAAAGCTGAATTTTCTTCAAAAAAAGTACCGAGAACAAGTCTCTTTGGACATTCTTGATCGCGCGAATTCTGATCCCACAATATCAGCGATCCCAAAATATCAGCGCATCATAACTGGTGATGAGACATGGGTCTACGAATTTGACATGCAAACCAATCATCGGAATGGCGGAAAAAAATTAGCCGAAACCGACAAAAACCACGCCAAATCCGCTCAAAAATCAAGATGATACTCATTGTTTTTTTTTCGATATTCGAGGTTTGATCCATCATAAATTTGTTGCGGAGGGACAAACGGTCAATAAGGAGTGCTATTTGACGCGTTTGCGTGAGCAAATCCGTAAAAATCGGCCGGAATTGTGGAAGGAGAATTCATGGACTTTTCACGATGATAATGCACTATCACATAGAGCCTCAATAGTGACCGAATTTAAGGCCAAAAAGCAACAAATTCCATCAATCAACCACCGTATTCACCAGATTTCGCCCCGTGTAACTAACGCTTCGTGGAATCCATTTTCAGTCAACCGGGATTAAAACTAAAATCGCATATGTGCATCTAATGGGGATTACTTTGAAGGCGACAAAATAAATATTGACAATTAATTAAATATTTCGCGTTTTGTTTTTATATAAGAGCTTAACCAAACAACGAACACAACGATTAATAACTGAATTCGTTCGTCGGTGAAACATTAGCACCAGAGGAGAATGTTGCTGATTTTGCTCAAGAGATCATAAAAAGAATTTCATTAATAGAGGAAGGAGACGCCGTCCACAACATTTCTAGTGAAAGCAGAGATATTTCAGTCGTACGCTAGCGTACGCGTCGATTATTGTCAGAAAGTGCAAATCAATAAAAAAGATTTATGTGAAAAACAGTTCTTTTTTTGTTCATGAGGATTTTTTTTTTCATTTTCATTACATATTGTTGTAGATCTGGCAACCACGCAATTTGATCTTTCTCGAATTTGCAAGAATTATGTAGAACAGTATCCCCCAATATGTAAAAAGCCATAATTAAAGATCTAGAACTTTCCAGTATAGTTGAGACACACACCCGACGACATACACCACGGAAGGTTCGAGAATTGGGGAATATTGTATAAAAGCACGAAGCTGTCAGACGGAAGCCAGTTATTCAGCAACATTTATGGAAGACGCGAACCGGTGCAAGAAAGCGATAGAACAATATCGGCGGTAGTGGCATATAGTGTGAATTAAGTTAAAGTGCGAATAAATAAATTATCACTTATTTTTAAACGAATTGTGTTTTACTTGAAATCCCGGCGAACCCCTAGCTCGTAACAATATGTATTTTGTGCATTATGTGTATTTTGTTGAAATAAAATAATAAGCTTGAAACGAATATTTTCATAACGTTTTTGCTGATATTTTAGATCCGGATCTAAACTTCTCTTCTCCCACAGAGGCAATGTCATTTTTTATACGAATTTTTTTTAACGTATTTTCCAGGAACGTACATACATATATATCTAACATAACCAGGTGTACATTATTCCATGTTGTTGTACAACATTGGAGATTCGTTCGTAGAACTAAAGTTATGCTTTTATTTAATTCCAGCATTATGTTGTACAGTACAGTCCTATCGATACTGTCATATGCTTGCTTAAAGACTACGAATATCTAGTGCATGTTGATGTTATATTCCCAGTATTTTTATACTCTAGATGAAATCTAGGAGTATTATAAGTTTGCCACAAAGTTTGTAATGCTAAGAAATAAGGCTCGGAGAAAAAACTTAATTATGCAGTAGTTAACATAATCACTCAAAAATCTCAAAATCGGATGTCCGTTCGTCCGTGTCCTCTCTAGCTTGATAATACGTTGACCTAGAAAGTTCAAATTTTGTACACGTTGCTTTTGACGAAAAAGTAAGATCAAGTTCGCGAACGGGCTAAATCGCTCAACCCCATACAAAATGACACAATTTCGCAATTTGATAATTTGCTCGAAAAATATAAATGCTATTGATCTGAAATTTGGAATATATTACTTTTATTATAATTTCAATCTACTGCATAAAAATTATTTGTGTCCTTCCCCTCCTCCCACCACCTCCCACACAAACTGCACTTTTTCATGAAATGCTCTAAACCTATTTATCCAGTGCGTATAAAATTTATCGAGTTGAAATTGTGCACTGAACATTTATTTAGAATTATTAGTAAGACCAAACAAAATTAGACGATTAGCTTTACCTTCTACACCCTCCAATACAAAATGACACAATTTCGCAATTTGACAATAATCGGATTTCTTCAAAAAGCATAAAAGCTATTAATCTGAAATTTGGAATCTATTACTTTTATGATGATTTCAATCTACTGCATAAAAATTATTCGAGACCTTTCCTTGCTTCCATCACCTCCCATACAAATTCACTTTTTCATGAAATGCTCTAAACAAATTTACTCTACGTATAAAATATAATAATAAATATTTATTTAAAATTATTAGTAAGACCAAAAAAAATTAGCCGATTAGTTTCACCCCTTCTACCTCCTCTCATACAATCTGACACAATTTTACAACTTTACAAAAAGTCGATTTTTCTCAAAAGAATGAAGCTACTGATCTGCAATTTAAAATACGTCAATTAAATGATATTTATAGTTATTTCTGAAAAAGTCATTAAGAACTAGTCGCCCTTCTACCCCCTCCAATACAAAATGACACAATATCGCAATTCGACAATAAACGGATTTGCTCGAAAAATATAAAAGCTATTGATCTGAAATTTGGAATATATTACTTTTATGATGATTTCAATCTAATGTATAAAAATTATTTGCGTCCTCTTTTTCCTTCCACCCTCTCTCATACAAACTGTACTTTTTCATGAAATATTCTAAGGCAATTTACTCAGTGCGAATAAAATTATCTAGCGGAAATTGTGCACTTCATATTTATTTAGAATTATTAGTAAGGCAAAAAAAAATAGACTATTAACTTTACCCCTTCTATCCCCTCTAATACAATTATTTTTTTTTAATAATTCTAAATTAATATTATGTGCATAATTTCAACTCGCTTAATTTTGTACGCACTGAGTAGATTGGTTTAGAGTTTTTCATGAAAAAGTAGAGTTGGTATGGGAGGTGGTAGAAAGAGGGGGAGGACACGCATAATTTTTATACAGTAGATTTAGATCATCATAAAAGTAATGTGTTCTAAGTTTCAGACCAATATCTTTTACACTTTTCGAGCAAATCCGTTTATTGTGAAATTGCGCAATTGTGTCATTTTGTATGGAAAGGGGTAGAAGGGGTGGAGCGATTTGGCTCGTTTACGAACTTCACCTTACTTTTTTATCAAAAATGACGTGTACAAAATTTGAACTATCTAGCTCAACGCGTTCTCAAGCTAGAGACAGACGGACGGCCGGACATCCGGTTGTGAGATTTTTGAGTGACTATATAAACTTCTGTATCATTCATTTTTTTCTCCGAGCCTTATTTCTTAGCGTTACAAACTTTAGAGCAAACTTATAATACTCTCAGATTTCATCTAAAGTATAGTGATGAAAAATATTTTGTATTTCTTTTTTATTTCTCATGGGTGAGACCAAAAAAAGGAAAAGCCATAACATGCAATTGCAGTCCGTAGGTGCAGCTTGAAATGGCCTTGCTGAAAAACTACTCGGAAGGTTCGGCAATACTACATAAATGAACTAGAGGAGGATACTAACATAGTACATAATAGAGTTACTGTATACGGATGGGCCCTTTTCTGCTCTCTCGAGTTTGGCCACGGAGTTGTTACTCGGTGATATTTAAAAAGTCGACGAGTGACGTACTGAGATGATAAAAGCTTGTGGTTTCACTAAAAATTACATGAAACATAATTTTCGGATATACTAATTTATACTTGGCCTAAAGTTCCTCGAAAAAAAAACTAGATCGACAGCAGAAAATAAGATAAAAGTAATCTCCGATTTGAAAATTTCCCGGGCATCTTAACTCTAATTGTATACAGTAATATAATATATATATATTATAATCTCAGTCACCAAGCTGTTAATCGAGCTTTCACGCGACGAAATTTGAAAATCATCGAGTTACAGTGAAAAGACAATAAAAACGAATGCGGGAGTTCAAATTTTTACTTATCCTGTGAAAAAAATTGATCGCAGCGAATAAGGTAAAAAAAATTTCAATTTGAAAATTCCCGCCCAGTTGTGGAACGCGGTGCATAAACTCTATATGGAAGAATTTGTACGTATACAGTGACTCTAATGTGCACCTACTTTATAATGAAACCCACCGAACTGCCACTGCATATTTCTAGCCTCACGGTAAAACATACCCTTCAAAAACTACTTTAATACTACGTCAATCTTTTCCGGTATTATATTTACCTCCAGTCTTCTAGATCCTTTCGCAGCCACCAAACTTAAATTCTTCCACACTTATCAATATATTTTAAACAGCTATAGTAAATGAATCTTTATCTTCATCGTTAACTAACTAGCCGCAGCAAAGCCCCACGAGCCAGCCACAGAATAAATAAAATGCATGGAACACAATAAAACGCATTCAGTTCAGTTTCTTAGGACTATAATAAATATTAAATGCCCATTTATTTTACTTTATTCCATTGGTCATCATTTAATAATAATTGCAATTATTTTTAGATTGTTTGATTTCATTTTAATTACGTGTATATTGAATACACTTACAATAATATAATTTAATTTTCAATAAAGATAAAAGTTGCTATTCAATCGCATAGAGTTTAGTCAATATGTTTTCAAGACGAGTTTAGAAGATTTTAAAATTATATATACTTGCTAATAGTGCCTCTTTTCATTAAATATAGGATTTAGTTGGTTCTCATCTCTTTATCATCCGTATCACAATCCTCTCACTTTTTTTTTCCTAGTTGCATCAGCCTTATAGTTATTTTACTGCATGTTTTTCGGATGTAGCAAATTAAAAAAAAAAATTTAAACCTATTTCATTTATGAATTGATTTGAATTTGTATAATTTCATACAAGCACATTTCTATATTTTATTTCACAAACACGTTGTGTTTTATTAGTCAAAACGAAATAAATAAACAGTTAGTCATTACATAGAGAGGGAGAGATAGTATGTACTTATTTTTTAAGTCATTATTATTATATTATTTTTAGTATAAAACACATCAAATATATTTTATTATTAAATATGAAAGTTTTTGTTAATCTTTTAAATATGCATATTCTCATAATGTGTAACTCTAATTATTGTATCGATTGTTTTAATGATTTTTTTTTTATTTAAGTAATTGGAATAAATCCTTTAAGGTTTAGTAAGAAATTCAATTGTTAAGAAATCAATTTACGAGACATAAAGTAGATAAAAAGTCAGAATTTATGACTATGTAGTAGGTAAAACGGATTAATTTTTTTGAAGTCTTGTAGCACATGATTTGTCGCTACGTAAAATAAACGAAGTATTGACTTTCCAGTTTGGTGCTATTTTTTTCTAATTTTACTTGCTTGTGTGAATAACAAAAACTCGTGCATAAACTTTGTTGTACGTTTTCTTATTGTTCTATTATTTTGATCATTGATAATACCTAGTCCTGCCATAAGTTCTGTCACATAATTTCTCACATTGGCAACAACTTTATTTTATGAGTGACATTTCAATATCGGCCAGTTTTATAAACGTCATAATGTTGTTGACAGTTGATGGTCATTTAAAGTGTGTTCGTTAACGTGTGAAGATGGAATGGGGTGTAATAGAAAACCGAACTGCAGTGATTGCACTACATAAGTGTGGAAAATCCGCGAGTGAAATTTTCAAGTTGTTGTGCCCGTTAAAAATAACGCAAAGATTTGTGTATCGTGCGATCCAGAGATATAACGCGATCCAGACTATTGAAGATCGACCTCGTTCTGGACGTCCGCGTGATGTACGTTCTTCTGCTGCCATCAAAGCGGTCGAGAGTCGAATTCGTCGAAATCCGCTTCGTAAACAACGAATCATGGCTCGAGAGATGAACATCTCCACCCGAAGTATGTCTCGCATCATAAAATCTGACCTCGGGATGAGTGCCTTTCGACGATCAACGGGACATTTGCTGACTGAGCAGTTGAAGCAAATTAGGAGCACCAGATCGAAAGAGCTCCTTCGGCGGTACGGCAACAACAAACATCGAGAAAAATGATAAGGTGTATGCCCACAGCTCCGCAGAAGCCCGAGAAGTTGCCACTAGGGTACAGCGAGGACATCATCCAGCATCAGTCATGGTATGGTGGGGTGTCAGCTACGAAGGGGTCACCGAGCATCATTTTTGCGAAAAAGGCGTAAAAACTGCAGCGAAAAATTATCAAACGGACATCCTGGAGAGATGTGTGAAGCCGCTGAACTCTACGCTATTCAACAATCGACATTGGGTTTTCCAGCAAGATTCTGCGCCAGCCCACAAAGCTCGACCCACACAAGCGTGGTTGGAAACCAATATTCCACAGTTTATAAGGGCGACGGAATGGCCTTCTGGGAGCCCAGATTTGAATCCCCTGGACTACAAACTGTGGGCGGAGTTAGAGTCCATGGTGTGCACGAGACGACACCCAAATATCGAGAGCCTTAAGCGATCTTTGACAGAAGCAGTAGCTAATTTTCCGCTAGAAACAGTGCGTACTGCTATCGATGACTGGCCCAACAGATTAAAGAGCTGTGTTAAGGCTAAAGGCGGCCACTTTGAATAATTTGTTGCTTATTTTACTTCCATTAGTATGCCAAAATAAAATATATTTTCCTTTGTCAAAAACTCTTTTTCATTTATACAAAAATTGCCCATATACGTGTGACAGAACTTATGGCACGACTAGGTATATTAGATATGAATAGAGATTCAAGCACATTTTAACTTTTTCAAAATGAAAATAGCGAATTATGTATGATTTTGCAAACGCACAATTTATATATATATATATTATTTTTTTGTTGGAATCAGAATTCAAATATTTTGGACTTCTTTCTTGTAAAAACGAAGTCACTAACTGTTTTGTATCACATAGCATTTATTTATTTAGGACTTTAGGTTCATTACAATATCATTTTTGATATCTTTTTAAATTAGAAAGATGATGTTATCCAGAAATTTCTAACATTCCTCATGAACAGTTTTAGTCCATCACATAAATAGTAAGCTAAGGATTTTTTTTTTAATTTGGCGTTTGCAAAAAAGAAGTGCATTAATTTAATTTTTTATTATTACTGAACTGATGATATGTGTGAGTAATAAGTGCCTTTTTTGTTCTTTGTTTTTTTTTTATATTTGTTTTGAACTTGTTAGCGGTGAGATATGAATGAATGATAATATTTTTTCTTTTTTTTACACATAATGCATAAATGTTTTGTTTTATATGATGTTATGGTGTTTAAATCTGTTTGTTTCAATTTCTTTAATAAACATGTGATGTAATTTGCTTTAAGTGCTTATAGTCAAGCAAAAATGCTGGGGTGGAATTATGTATCTCGAGGATAACATTAGAGCTTCGAGTGGTTTCGATATGACATTGCGTTCGGAGTAGAAAAGTACTGAATTTTTTCTTCACATCCGTTCCAGAAAACAACACCATACAATGAAAACTCGCATATATTTAGCTGTTTGACAGAAATCATGTAACTGTCAGTTCGATGATACCAAAACAAACTCATATCGACTTAAAAACACTCGATATTAGAAACTCGAATCGCGATACATAATTCCACTCCTAAATGACTCTAACAATCATTTAAAGCTCCATAAAAAGTTCGTGCTTATTGTATCGTATTACTTCGAAATAGATTTCGTTATTATTTTGTGTTTATATGATGATGATGAATTCTTTAAATAACCTTTTATAATATTTTGTGTTAGTTTTTATGAAAAAATAGCAAAGTTATTCGTGTAGGTTTTTTTTTAAATATTAATTTTGTTTTATTTAAATAAGATTAAGGTTGCAAAACGATGCAACAATGAAATTAGCAAAATTATTTTACAATTTACTTAGAATAAGTTTTTGTATATTTACAAAACGATGTCTATTTTGAAAGCTGAACTAACTACAAAGCATATTATTTATTATGTACTCAAAGATAATAATTTAGAACTATAAATTATCAGAGCCATTTTTTTTAATGGTATCGTTCTAATCAATTAACAGTTTTAGTTAAATAATATTTACATTAACAGTAAAGTGAAATTTCTACATTCAAAGTTAATGAAATACATTATTATTCTTGAATTTACGATGCATGAGTTTCGTTCTTCTCAGTTGACACGGTTTTTATGTTCAATTTAATTCATCAGTCATTTTTCATGTCGTGTACATTTAACGGACAACGAATTAGAATGTAAGACTACGCAAAAGTTTGCTATTGTTGATTGCTCATTGTTCGTAATTATATTTTAAAGATTTGGTTATTTTTTTCATCAATTCATAGTTGGTAGGTGTTTGATTTCGTTTTTAGTACAATAATATTGATCACACGCTAGAAATTCTATTTAGTGTTTATTCTGAGTTTTAAAACATGGATTACAAGCTTTAAAAATCATTTCACATTGAAAGAATGCAAAAATATGAAAGTGGCTTCTTTCATAATTAACGCAACGTAAAATTTTTAAATATCGAAAATCAGGTATAGTAAGGAAGATTCATAAATTTTCAACATAAACTAACGCCTGCTCGTTTAAAACTTTGAATTGTGCGGCGTTGCGTTAATTATGAAAATTAAAATATTACAATAAAACAATAATGCAGACACAGAAAATTCTCACAAATAAAAATTTCGTATACTTGTCACACATAACTATCTAACGAGATGTACTTTTCCTGCACTACTGAACTAATAAATTTAATATGTTTAATCTGTGATATCGAATTTTATTTTATAAATTTTAATAACTAAAGATCAAAGTGACCAATTAACATATTACAGAATAAATAAAATATCCCCTGATGTCTAAACTAACAAACTGCAGAACATACAAGTGAAAACAAAACCGATTCCTGAAGTTATTACACTTAACAATATATCACAAAAATATTATAAGAACTATATTCCATTGTTTACTGTAAGAATGTGCAACAAGTATATAATTTATAACTTTACCCATTATTTGTCTATACCAAAACCACACCTTATAAAAAAAACTCCATCCTCGTTCTGGGTTAATTGCGAAAAAATCCAAGTTATAGACAATCTAAATTTTCATTACAATCTGAACAACTAACTATTAAAAACAATAGTGCTCGAAGCATTTTCAATCTACCAGAAATATCCTCTATCTAATACGCTAGTTCTTTCCTACTTTTTAATAAAATACAAGTGCTAAGTTTAAAAGCTAGGGTATAGCCTAGTAGGTAGTGTGTTGGTCTTGTATTGCGAAGGTCGTGAGTTCAAATCCCGGCCGGCGCAACATATAATTCCGGCACATTGCCTGCTTGGGTATACCTTGGTCACCTCAATCTAAGAAAATGAAAAAATTCGTAGAAAGAGGGTTGTGCGAAGGGCTAACAACCCTTCCACAATAAGTAATGAAAAAATGTTAAGGAACCTGAATATCAGGAGGCCAAGGTCCGATTTGGACTGTAGCGCCATTGAAGAAGAAGAAGTTTAAAAAACAAAATTAACATATGTATCTGAACAGTTGAGTGTGAAGTGAGAGCTTTGCTCTGGAAAAAAAAATAAATTAAGTAAAACTCCTACTTTTTATGTCACGGAACATTTAGTCATATTTTTCACTGAAGAACTACATGAAAAATTTCTTTTTTTTAAGCTGAGCGCGGCTACAGCCGAGTTTTAATTAAGCGGATATGAAATCAGCTGACAGAAAACCCAAGCAAAGGTAAAAATAATTATTGTCCGTGAAATTTCCTCACAAAGGTGGGCTAAACCGGTGTCGACAACAAAGGAGGACACGGTAAGTGAATCCAAAAACGTTTTCAGATAAGGATGAAGAGCGAGGAACGGTTTTTCGGCGGGGCAGACTCATAAATTAGTCTGAAAGAGCCTCAGGCATTTGTGAAATCTATACCTGACCAGTAGGAGATCGATGTTTTCCTAGCGATACCCAAACGATAATATCTATGGAGGAAGTACTAGATAGTGATAAAAGTTTCGAGCGGTCGCTGGCTTCGGTGCTGGTTGACGAAGGGGGTTACCTCGAATCGGTGAGAAGGATCCACGCGTGCACCTCGGAATATTTGGTGGACAATATAAATGGGCCTTCGACTGGAGCTCCTTATCTCAGAGTTGAAGGGCTCCAACTATCGCCTGGCTAGGAAAAGCAAGGAGTTAAGAAATTCGAGGGTGAGTAGAGAAGGAAAGGGGCCAAGTTGACCAGCAGCTGGTCAGGTCTTTTCACGTTAAGCCAGTGGAGACATGGTCGCTAGTAGCTATAGGGAGTATCAACAAGAGGTGCAGGATTTGTTTGCAAGACCCAATCAGAGAAAGTACGGCGCTGCTGATAGTCCGCCGGATGCATTTCATGAAACAATTAGACCTTGAACGCATACAGAGTCAAACCTTTCGTCAATATTCGCTGCAGTGTGGACGTGGAGAACCGCAGATCGAATTCCGCTCTGTTTCAAGTGCTTGAGCTTGAAACACATAGCGAGGGATTGTAGAGCGAAGGCAATGTTCTGCCACAGGTGTTACAGATTGGGGTCCGAAGCAGCCAGCTGTCCCAGTGAGGCGCGTTGTCGTAGCGAGGGACTACCTGAGTACCACCGCGTGCTTCTTTCCAGTCCGACGTATACGAACTCACGTTCTCCTCGGAATTCAAAAGTATCCGCCTCACAGCAAATTTTGATTCGAAACACCAGGAATTTTTCGGATTCAATTCCCCTGGCGACGACTTTGCTAAGCGCATGGCGGTTGGTGCTTCCGGTAAATAATAAATTCGCCTCACATGCTATATATAGGTAGATAGGGAGGAAATTTTTTTTGTAAATAAAATAGGTCGTAAATGTGAGTGCGTGAAGCGAAGAGCTAATTCCGTAGGCCTAAGGAATTTTGGTAAGAATTCCCGATCGGAGAGAAGCGCGTGGAATAATTTCCGTTGTCTGATATACCAACCCAAAACTCGGTACTCGATGGACGCCGTGAGTCATTACTTCTTGGCCCAGAGCCCGAGAGTTATTCCCCGTAATCGCCACCGTACGACATATAATAACCCACAGGTTTAGGTTGCACTGGGGCCATCTATTTGGGCCCTATTTACTCTTAATTATGAGATGGATGTTACTAATCTTGTGCTAGCCACTTGGTACAATTTGCGAACCGAAGCAGGCTTAAATGTTTGGCGCCTCTGAGATCGTCTAGTTTTAAGAAGAATCTAGAGCCTAAGCAAAGGAGACGACTGTTGGAGATTTGCGGACTAGAATTACCTATAGTGGGATACGGTGGTATTTTGCCTTTGAAGTTTCCAGAAAGGTTATCGAGAATATAATACTTTTACAATTTATACGGAGTATTCTGGTTAAGGAATATATTTTTTCCAGGGAATATAAATTTCCCACGAAACGCATAGCGAACTAAGGAGGTCACCGAATTGAACAAGCGCAATTGCGACATCATTTTTTACTGCTTCTCATGGCGAACGACGGGTTCCCTTCTCGTCGACCATGTTCCACATGATGCCAGAAGCGGACCACGATCGGAGGTTAGACATATTGGCACTCAATCTCCGTGTTTTTGCGCCTAGTGATAATTTTTTGGTTGATACGCGCTCTACCGAGTGTATCCGAGGTTGTAACGTGGATGAATGTATGGATATTAGGCAGAGTGGGCTGGGTGGCTCTAACGACACCTCAGCCCTTCGTCGGAACGATAGGACGAGTTTATATCGACGATTATGCGATTACCGTTCTTTCGGTTGAGAGGATTCCATCTTCCAGGGTAAGCAGACATGGAATTTTGTCCAGGCTTAGCGATTATGACAATATAAGACCGAGCAACACAACCGAAGCTAAACCGAAAGCCAGCAAGCACGACGCTCCAGCGGAGATATTGTCACCGGGATTGAACTTAGGTTTGGTTGTTGCTCTCTCAATACCCTTTCGCATCGCCCTTCAATTTATTTCGCCATTTAGGTGCCGAAATAAACTTTCCAAAGCCTACGTATACAATATGAGCCGAGCGATGGAATTCGAGGGGTGAGTGACATTGACGTGAACTTGACCAATCGTGCAGCGATTGTCTTCGAGTCCGAATCAGCAATCAGCATCAAAGCGGAATGAGAGGGAATAGCGGGAATGAAGGAATCACTGCCTGATTGTCGTTGTCTTAGCATACGACAGGGCTGTGCGTGACGGCGATCCTCCACGCTTGGCATGGGTGTAGCTGGAAGGCCCATGGTAAACGTTTGAAGGCTGGGTGGCGTGGGTGTAGCTGGAAGACCCATGGTAAACGTTTGAAGGATGATAAGGAAAGGATTCCTCATCTCGACTATCCGAGAGACCATGTTTGGGATTATCCGCAAGGTGAATCCAAAACGTGTCAAGTGGTAGAACGAGGAATGAGCGCATACGAGTAGAGACTCTAAGAAAGAAATTCCGCCCGAGCTCAAACTCGATTAACTGGGAGGCATCTACGAATACCGTTAGGTCTTCATGTCATCCAAGGAGAATGATTGAATATGCTTCGTCCGTTTTAAGATTTGCAGATGAAAGCGATTGGGTTCTGAGGCAAGATTATGTCAACATGGAATGAATGTGTAAAAGCACTGCTGGATGAATACTTTTCTGCCCGGAACAGAGCGAACCTATTCATGATCGGGCGATAGCGGAGGGAGAAATCCCTGAGCTGAGAGATTGACTTAAGTTTTAGTAGGATCGTCTGTGGGGTCAACGGAATGACAGTTGAGATGTGTGAAAGCATTTGGCGCATCATTCCCCGAGTACGTAACTTGCGTTTTCAACAGGTGCATTAGAGAGAATTATGGTCTGTAGGCTGGAGGAGAAAGCCGATCTAGCGTTCGACTGGCAGTATGGCTTCCGTGTCACGAGATGCATGGAATATGTGTGGAGGCACGTAAAAGACTGCGTTACGAGAAGTTCTAGCAAGTATATTTTTGGAATCTATGTCGAATTCAAGGACCAATTTGACTATTTCAGCTGGGATGTAGTGCTTGACAAGCTACGGGCCTGCGAATGTTGGGAGAACTATTTCTGTGATAGATATATGTAAGGGGCTTTCGTGACACTGTCTGAAAGGTCGTTCAGCGCGGCTGTTTGGCAGTGCTTCCTTTATTTGAAACCTAATGATGGATGACCTCGTTCAGCTCGCGAATTCATGTAGTGGAGGGTAGAGTTACTGTATAGGAACGGACCCTCTCTTATTAGAGTTTGGACACCAGGTTCCAGCAAAAAGCGTGAAATTTTCAAATCGAAGATTTTAGGCCAAGTATTTTACCTTATTTTCAACGATCGATTTGCTTTTTCGTTGAAATTTTAGGCAAAGTATGACATAAATTTAAACTCCCGAGAATTACATTTCAAGTTGTTTTTAGTGAAAACGCAGTCTTTTATTATCTTTTCAGTACGAGCTGTCACTCGTCGATTTTTTGAATATCAACGAATATCGTCAGCTCAATTAATTAAATTATCCAAACTCGACACCAGCAGAAGAGGGCGCGTTGCTATACAGTAACTCTAGTGGATGGTAACTCTAGAATAGAACTCGAGTGTAAAGGGGCAGCTCTGTTGACAACCGTTCCGGAATGCGTAAGGTGAAGATTGGAATTGCGATATCGTAGGAAAAGACGGCAACAATGATGCTGGCTCTTTGTTGCAGTTACGACATCTTTCGATAAAGCTAAAAGGGAGGTGGCTCAGGAACGCGACTAACGTGAAATACCTGGACATCAATGTTTCCGAGTAGTTGGAATATGAGCTGCATCTGCTATGAGCGTCTTCTTCCTAGTGAGACAAACGATAGGTACGTATCATATATGCTGGTTTATTCGTTGCATGCGCAGCGTATGGTGCGGCAATATTGTACAGAAACTTGCTCTGTCATTCTATCACTTATCACCGTAGCGCCGAGCTACCACATAAAAATTCCGGCAGGAACTCACATGGCTGGTTAACGATTGGCTAATCTCGAAGAAGCTTAGGGAGAGGAGCTTCCGCGAATGCAAAGAACTTCTCGAAGTTAAAATCACGTCTCAATGCCAGGTGGGATAATAGCGACAAGAGTAAGGTCAAGCACATATTTATTAGAATTGCAAACTTCGCGAGAGAGAACCCCGAGGCATGGAGGCCTCCCTTATGCAAGGAGGTGATAAATGTTATCCATACCGGGTGAATTAGAAATGACGATTTCGGTATAGCCCTTGGAAAGTGCCGTCTCCATGTACTTGCATTATGTGAACATCCACGAGCTGCAAAAAACTCAGGTGGTAGTAGCTCTTGGAGTTGCAAGCCTCACTGGAGATGTCTCGGTACTATGGGTGTCGGGAAGCCCACAAAGAATTGCTTCAACCCCTGGCAATGGAAGATGGCCTCTCGGTAAGTATCGTGGTGGTTTAACTCCCAAATACGGCAAGATTTCTTCGAAGTTCGACGTGGAGTTGCGATTAATCGACCGGGTGCTGGAAATCTTAGAACGACAGAGATTTATATAGGTCTCGCAGCAACTAGTTTGAATGCCGAACTTGCATTTAGTATAAACTGGAACTTTGCGATGGGGCATTTATTGTCTTCACAGAAAAAATCCGTGTTTATAGAGAGCCGTATGATAAAGCCCTGTAGGCAGGTGTCCAATTAAACCACCAAAATATGATTCTCTGTCTGTAAAATTTGTAAATCAATGGGACGGGCACGATCTAATTGAAATAGCGCCAGCACAATGACTTTCCTTTACCAAACTTCACTTTGACATTTCGTTTTTTTTTTCTCATTTTTAACAGCAATGGATGTAAAGTAAAGTGGCATCTGATTGGCTATAGCCGAGGATTCATGATGATCAGCCTCATGTGAAAACCCTACTTTAGGCTAAATCTATTAATTTCTACTGAAATACTAGAATTTCTAGAAAGTCTCAAGTTGAATCCAAAAACTACCCAAAAATATATTTATATATCTTCATGCGGTTTTCAGAAAATTCAATAATTTTCTAATAATAACAAATAGCCTCGAGGATGGAGAGCGAGCGACATTGATCAAATTAATAGGTGTTAATTCTAAAATTAAATCAAAATAGATACCTTTAAGGGCAAATTATGTACACAATTCAGTAAAAAAAAAATTAATATAAAATTAAACTTTGTTTAAAAAAAATATACAAAACAATTTGTTTTCAATTCATTTCCTCTGTAAATAATATTAACTAAAAGAATGCATTTATCATTAAAAAAAAATCATAACTTATTTACTTTTACAGAATTTCTTCTTTTTAAATTTAATCACTTTTTAAAACTCTTCCAGCGCTTACGTTTTGTCATACAAATTCCAATTCCGTGCGTGTCTTATAGAACTTTCGTTCCATTGTACGTTCGAACCATTTTTTAATTTCGGACACAATGAATACCGATGATGTCAAACTGATCAAAAACAATAGATCATATGCACTCAATGCTTCCGTTTGAAATACCATTTGCAATGGCGGAAAATAGATCACAAGCAATTGACCGATTACGGAAAAGCCGACGGCCAATAAAAACATTTTATTCGAAAGGAGACCGATTTTGAAAACACTTTTCGTCTGCGAACGACAGCTCAACGCATTGAACATATCGAAAAATACGAAACAGGTAAATGTCATGGTTGTGTCTCGTTTATTACGACCTGCCGATCCGTCTTCGAGTTCACGCTGAAATACCCAAAGCGTACCCAAAATAATGATACTGGCGCTGAGCAATACGTTGATAATGAGCGATTTTGTTATCATTTGTTGTTTCACGTTGCGCGGTTTTTGTTTTAGAACGTCTTGATCGACTGGTTCGACGCCTAACGATTGTGCCGGCGGACCATCCATTATTATATTAATCCACAATATTTGCATAGCATTTAGTGGATTGGCAATTCCCATCAGTGTCGCCAGGGCGATTAGCGAGAGTGCTGCAATCGATGTGCTAAGTTGAAATCGCACGAAATTTCGTATATTGTGGAAAATCGCTTTGCCTTCTTCGATTGCGGCTCTAAAGATAAAATTTTATGATTTTATTCGCGGAACTTACAAACATATCTCCACATTTCCTAGAAACTTACATTATTGTATGAAAGTCATCGTTAACAAAAATCATATCGGCTGCCTCCTTGCATACATCGGTTCCGTTCTTGCCCATCGCTATTCCGATATCGGCCCGCTTCAATGCAACACCATCATTAACTCCATCACCTGTCATACCAACGATATTTCCAGTGTGCTGTAGTGCTTTTACTATTGACAACTTATGCCGTGGCGTTACTCTATAAAACACACTGACGCTATTGATCACTTTTTCTAGTTGTATTTCGCTCATTTGATCCATTTCCTGCCCGGATAATGACTGTTGATGTACGGTATCCAAGCCGATGAGATTCGCTAAAAATAAATTTATAGATCATTTCAATTTTCTTATATTTAAGAATGTATACGCAAAATTAAAGTTCTTTTTTAACGGACATCAAACCGATTTAGGAGTAACCCTTTAATGCGTGATACACAGTTAAGTAGACACAAGTAAGATATACAATTAGGAATATGGAAGTTAGAAGGGAAATAACTGGTGCTTCGGATACAGACGGATTCTACGGTAACGACCTTTGGAATTAGCTAGGGTGTAGTCTAGTGGGTAGTGTGTTGGTCTACAATGCGAAGGTCCTTGAGTTCAAATCCAGGTCGACGCATAATCCCAGCACACTTCCTGCTTGGATATACCTTGGTCACCTCAATCTACGAAAATGAAAATTCATAGATAGAGGGTTGCGGGAAGGTTTAACAGCCCTTCCACAATAAATAATGGGAAATGTTAAGGAACCTGAAGGTCTGGAGGCCTTGGCCCGATTTGGGCTGTAGTGCCATTGTAGAAGAGGAGTAGAAGACCTTTGGTATTCGAAAATGGACTGTGATTGGTTTCGAACATTCGAACACTGAATGACGCTACAACTCAATATGAATGATGATGCTGTAAAGAGCACTCTCGAAGTTTATCAGGCTGAATTCCGTAAAGGATCTCTTGTACCGACGATGCAAATACCCTGCGAGTAATATGGGAGCAGTCTGTTTAAATAGGTTCGCAACTATATCTCATGTTTGTGATAAGATCACAGCTATGATTAGAGAATCCGATGAGTTATTGTGTCTTGCATACAGGAGAGCTGGCCGAGAGCATGTTTTCGCTAACAGATGTTGGCTGTAAGTTTCCTTTGATATTAAATGAAATCTTGAAAATTACACTGGAAGGTGGTGGAGGTAAAACGGTTCAGTGGAGATTGTTTAACATCCTATGTTACATTCACTGTGCAAACACCGTATGTTTACTTGCATGTATACGTTAGAATTTACGTTCAAATGTCAATTTTTCGCATTTCGAATGCAAAGAGACAGGACTGAAAATAAATATGAGTAAAACAATGTGAATGCATATGGGTTCGAGCACAAGCACACCGATTGTTCCTAACGACGACCTTTAGAGTACAACTGGACAGACTTAGATAGGCATTGAGATTTAAGGGCGGAAGTGGCAGTGAATCGGTCATACTTTAAGGAAATCAGAACAAAACATTTCGAGATAAGCCCTGGAATATAAAGCCCTCAACCCTCGACCATGTAGCACCGAGCAGTTGAAAAGGAGGCCGGAGTAATAAACAAGTCCTGCCGACAACTAAAATCCGATGCACAGGATCGCGCATTGTGGGAGAGAACTGTTCTGTCCTATGTGCCTATAGGTGGTCTTAACAGAAAATTGATTGATTGATATTGAAAAATAAAATTTTTTTACGATAGTTTCATTTTACAAATTCTATTTCACCCTTAGGACTTTATAAATTATTCCAAAATGATACAAACACTGAGTCGTTAAAAATTAAATTAATAATTAATTAATTAAAATTAAGTTTTAAATTAACCCTAGTCTATTTCCGGCCGGGAAATAGTATATCGCTACTTTGGCTGGTACAGTACCGTGATACTTTGCATGAAAAATGTAAGCATCAATGTTGTTGTGGAGCGCAGTTGCGTCGGCATCAGTAAAGACATACATTGGTTGCTTGAGAAACATGGTAGCAAAACGTCGGTTGCGGGAGTTCCAATTGCTGAAACCAATCGTGAGTCAGAGACATTTACGACAATTGCTCGCCCCAGTCGTCAGAAGTCGCCTAGCAGTGAAGTGCCGAATATGTGTGCGTGGCAAATCAGTGTTCGAAGTAGATTGACAATCGCTGCCCTGTTGGATGATAGTGACAATAAATTCACAGATGACAAGATTATTTATCTAACGAGTTCTCCAGTTCAGGAAATCTTTCGTTCCATAGCGAGGCGTTTCACACATCATTCCGATTAAGCCCCTGCGAAGTGTGGCAAAGCTAGGGTGTAGCCTAGTGGGTAGCGTGTTGGTATTGTAATGCGAAGGTCGTGAGTTCAAATCCCGGTCAGCGCAATATATAATTCCAGCACATTGCTTGCTTGGATATACCTTGATCACCTCAATCTACGAAAATGAAAAATTCGTAGAAAGAGGGTTGTGCGAAGGTCTAACAACCCTTACACAATAAGTAATGAAAACTGCTAAGAAACCTGAATGTCAGGAGGCTGTAGCGCCATTGTATAAGTATGGCATCAAATAGTGGTGGTTGTGTGACTCATATTCATACTTCCCGCTGAATAGTATAATTTATCAGCTGAGCAACAAATAAAGATATGAGAGAACACGGTTTGCTCTGGTTTAATCCTTTTCCAACAACAATCGCAATGTTGCGACTCACAATTTCTTCACGTCTTTTCCATTGAGTGAAGCAAAATTGCTAACATTGTTGGGCAGAATGTGCGCGAAGAAAGCCTGTATTCCGCCTCCGATCAAGCATCAGCCGATATCGAAATTCGGCGATATAAATTTAAATTTCGCGAGCGAGGAATATTGGTGTCACAGGTTGGCGAACGGAGAAAACCTCTGATCACGGAATACTCCAACATAACGAAGTGTGGCGTTGATGTTATGGATAATATGCTGGGCTGCTTCACCTGTAAGCGCAAAACCTTGAATGTCGCTGCCCTTGCTACGTTTGTTATCCATTGCGATACCAACAAATTGCCCGCGCCTTTTTGAAAACATTTGCGCGAGAGGCGTGTTTCGCAAATAATTTGGACAGTGTGAAGATTCCGCATATATCGGGAGTGACAAGAACTCGCCTGGCATTGGAAAGTATACTTCATAGGGATATCGGCGTTTCAAGTCCAATAGTACATTAATGAATAAAAAATAATGCGATCGTTCCTTTGTATCAAATTGCATGCTCTCCCGTACATTTTATATACAAAGCACTTAGTATAGTACTAATTCACTACAGAACTGGACTAACTTAGATATTCCCGTTTATACCGGATATTAATTCGTACTAGTATCGTTTGCGGTCGAAATTCAATCAATATGAATTCGCATAATATTAGGCATTCTTTAATTACACAATTTCCATTTCCACATTTACTGCCTAAAAGACCTTGCGTAAGCTCAAAGCAAAGCGTTGGATCTACTGGTACTCGTTCGATCACTAAAGTCAAGCAGCATTAGGCGGCGCATAGTTCTGAAATGGAATCCCACTTGTATGTTCCCACTTTATTTTACCTGCCTTAATGGCAACATACAAACATAATTTTTGCTTTGTGCGCATCTATGGCACAATACCTTCTTAATGATAAAAGTTTCATTCCCCTCCTTTTATAATAAATAAAAAAAGGGATCCGGAATTTTAGGTGGTCACGTATTAAAATATAAGATTAAAGATTAGGCGCTAAAATAAATCAAGTTAATACCGATGTAAACGTTGCCATTGATGGTCGATGGATGCAGGACTGCCAAAATTTCACTTTTTCTGAATGTACACGTGGGGCTTGCAGCTGGGTGAGTATAAAGAAGGCACGTAAGAGAGCAGGTATAAAATATTTTAGATTCTAACTGATTTTTTCCATGAAAATATCTATAATAAATGCAGGGTACTCCAACATTTTGACGATGCTCGAGAGAGTCTACAGACGCAACGGTTTCATCTCGAGCGAAGCTAGGTGCCGAAACATGCGAGTTGTACTCAAATTGCGGTCGGATATAAGCCTTATACCTAGAAGTTAGTCCAGACACAGGAAATTATTTTTTACACATGCCCAGAATAGCTAGGCGTTTCGAAGCATCGAGAGCAACTTCGTAGTTGTGTTGACACTAATCAAGGCAATTGTTAAATTTTATATTAAGTATCGTGAGATCTGGAGAAGCTCAATACTGAACGCCAGTGAAGGACATTTTAACGGCTGATGGCGAAACATGTTTAAAGGATAGATGACAGGTCTGAGGCATTAAATTCTACTAGGTTTTTCTTGCCAGGATTAAGTTGAGTTTAAAGAAACTATTGGGTTCTTATGATGCCTCTGCATTGTGATATGCTGTTATCAGCGAAACTATGGAATATTACCATTGTCACTGTCCGCAAATCTCCAACAGCCATCTCCTTTGTTAGGGCTCCAGATTCTTCTCAGAACTAGACGGCCTGAGAGGTGTCAAACGTTCGATCCTGCTTCGGTTTGCAAACCATACCAAGTCGCTAGCATAAAAGTAACATCCATCTCATAATCAATAGGAGGAGTACAATGGGCTAAGCTAGATGGTCCCAGTGAAATGTAGTTCTTCGAAACCACCCTCTACAACTTAAACCTAAACCTATCAGCAAAACTATGGATAAGATTGAGAGTTGACGATAGAAGGTCGTTTATAAAGTCGGCTGAATCAATAGATAAGGGGGCAAAATAGATAGAGCGCACGGACAGGAAGCTTTCGATGTCAAACTCTGTCAAGAGCTTCCGCAATGCCTTCCGCAAGTACTAAATCTTCGGTAAAAATGTGTATCCAAGAGTTTTCTCGTTTTCGAACGCAAACTTAATTGGTGATCTATTTGATTATTCTGCCTTTGAAAGCACTGGAAATAGGTCGGTGGTTAGCAGTGTTCGCTATGCATTCATTCTTGGAAATTGGCTGAACAACTGCAATTTTCCAGAGCTGCGGAAAGGAACAATGTGGGGAAGCCATCCGTTCTAGCAGACTTGCTAACATTGAGCTTCCGCAGAATTCTGGAAATACCGCTAGCTCGAAAATGAAAGGATAGCAGCGTGAAATCAAAAGCTAGAATTTAAGAGGACTCTGATTAGACTATGAAAGTCTCGAGTTTCTGGCGAAACTCTCTGCCAAAAACTTTACCATTTCCACAGAATCCACAAAAGTTCGATCATCATCACAAAGAGAAGGTGTTACAGATGGGATAAGATTGTTGTTGGCCGACTCCACAAACGACCAAAAAGATCTCGAACTTTTGGGGTTTTCAACGATCTTAAAATGACGTTTTTGGTCGTGCACGTTTTAAAATTTTATTGGATGTTTTTCTCGCCAATATAAATGTGCCTCTGTTCCGGTTAGTCGTGTTATACGGTATCTTTGGTTTGTAGCTTTGATTGCATTTTGACATTCCTTTGTGAACCAGGAATCATTCATTGAGGCTAGAATAAAATGCATCATACCATTTAATTAAATTTCCACCACATTACATTCCAACCACATTCTCCAAAAGCTTTACTTATTGTGGAAGGGTTGTAAGCCCTTCGCACAACCCTCTTTATACGATTTTTTCATTTTCGTAGATTGAGGTGAAACCCTCAAGTGCACCACAATTGGCTCTTTTGTAAAACTGGTCGGTGATTGTATTCCACAGATTAAGACTCGGTCCTTGCAATCTCTACCAACACAAATGCATCATATCGTCGTGCCCCACAATTGGCTCTTTTGACAAATGCAAAACTGGTCGGTGATTTTATTCCAGAGATTAAGACTCGGTCTTTGGAATCGCTACCAACACAAATACATATGCAATGTTGTGAACACATTCTCTCTTAAATCTCAACTACAGGATTAGCAGCACAAATGAATTTTAAAGAATTTTCCAGATTAACCAATTCCAAATTGGTGTGTAATGTACTTAATGCCGCGCTTTTTATACGCATAACACAAGAATATGATGTGCTTTTGAATATTGATTTTTATCCAGATGAACTAAATTCTGGATTAACATACATAATTATGAAACTAATTGAAAGCCTACATCGTAACGACGACAGAAAGTAAGTAGAACATGATAATCAGGTAATGAATAAAATTGTTCACTTCCTGGTAATACTTTACACTTTGGGTGTGAATGTTCAACGAAAGGTATGCAGATTCCACCCCACGCAGAATGTAAGCATTGGCTATAAATCGAAATCATAGTCCCCATACGAAAATCTTTATACTTACCGATAGCCATGGCAGTTTCCTGTGAATCACCCGTAACCATTTTAACGCGAACACCACTCTGCATTAGTATTTCAATTGATTCACGTACAAGTGGTCTCGGCGGATCAGTGATTCCAACGAGTCCTAAATAAACTAAATCCTGTAGAGATTTTCCTTTGGCTATTGCCAAAACTCGTAATCCTTTCCGCCCAATTTCATACGCTTCGGACATAAAATCGGCTTCGTTTTGTTTCGTTAGCGGGACGATTTGCGATCCGTAAATGTATTTCGTGCATTGTGGCAGCACAATTTCCAAACCCCCCTTCACAAAATATATCTGTTCCTTATTATTATTGTACTTATGTACACATTTCACAGCCATCATTTTCTGTTCCGAACTGAACGGGTACTCTTGGATTCGAATGTAATTATCGGCCGCCGAATACATGCCATTTTTCATGGCGGCTGCCAGTAAGGCACCTTCTGTCGGCTGTCCGAAAAGTGCTTCGTTTTGAATTATAGCATTATTACAAACCGCACCAGCTTCTAACAAATAACCGATATTCTGTTTAGCCATTTCGACGCTGTTGCATTTACGGATATGAATTTCACCATGATCATTGTATCCTGCACCAGTTACATCTGCCATATAGCCATCCGAAGTTATTATCACAGTTACAGTCATCTCGTTTTTCGTTATTGTTCCAGTTTTATCCGAACAGATAACATTACAACAGCCCAGAGTTTCAACGGTTGGTAATTTCTTTACAATGCAATTGCGTTTAGCCATCCTCATTACACCGAGTGCTAGGGTTACTGTGACAACAATCGGTAGTCCTTCGGGAATGGCTGCCACTGCTAAGCTTACACTTATGTTGAACATTTCGTTTAGAGCTTTTCCTTGAAGCCATCCAAGCAGCATAATAACGCCGATAATTATAAACGAATAGAAACTAAGTTGAGCGCCGAGCATATCCATAGATTTTTGAAGTGGAGTTTTCGGTGCTTCTTCTGCTTGCATCATTTTAAATACTTCACCGAATTCACTACGTTCTCCGGTACTAACTACAATCCCCTGAAACAAAATTAACCCATAAGTTGTGATAAATTTATTTAATAAAACATTCAAATTACCTTTCCGTTACCACATCGAACTAAAGTTCCCATAAATGCAATATTCTTCATACTCGTGTGATCTTTCCCATTCCCATGATGAAACAGAACTTCAGTACTCTTTCGCGCCGGTTCCGTTTCGCCGGTGAAGCTAGACTCGTCAATCGAAAGATCAATCGATTCAAAAAGGCGGCAATCAGCAGGGACGCGATCACCAACATTCAAATAAACTATATCGCCTGGTACTAATTCACGTGCTAAAAATGACTCCAAATGTCCTTCGCGTAAGCAATGACATTCGGGCGGTACGAGTTTCTTTAACTCTTCCAAGCTCTTCTCCGATCTATACTCCTGAATAAATGCTACCGTTACAACAATTAATATGGCTATTGTGATGCTGACAGCATCGTCGAACTGTTTCATAAAAACCGAAACTGCTGCGGAACCTAGTAATAATAGGATTAGAGGATTCTTGAATTGCTCAATGTATTTCTTCCATGTCGGATCCTCTTCGATTACGTTCAGTTCATTAAAACCGACAATTTTCGATCGGTATTTTGCTTCCGACCATCTAAGGCCATTTCGAACATCGACTTGTAGTCGACCAGCTACGTCATGAGCGCTGTAAGTTGATGACTCCCCCGTTGTAAATAGCATTTCTGATGTGAAACTATCACCAGTCTGAAAATGGAAAATAAATGAATTATAACAACAAAATTATAACAATGTTTTGGTGTAAATTTTAATGAGTTGAAAAAGAGCAAAATGCTGGTTAAGTGTTAAGCTGATCAAATCTCATAGCTTCCGGAAGGGCCTACTGTTTTCAAGCCTATTATATATTGCAGCATTCACAAAACGAGATAAAATGATATTAAAAGAGGCAAAGTATAATTTAATTGCGAAGGGCTGGTTTCACAGGCGAGTTTAAACCGAACATTTACTTTAAACGAAGATAATCCACACTTTCAACCAAATGTCCGGTTTAAGCTTAAGACTAAAACGTGAAACGAGGTATTGGTTAATTTGGCCTATTAATTGCGATAGTTCAAGATATCTTAGACAAATAAATGAATCGAAATTTTACATTTATCTCTGGACAATGATCTAAACCATTTATAAATCATTAGAGATGATTCGATTGCCGCTTAAAAATTCTACTAGTTTCACTGTAAACAATCTGTCAACTCAGACTCATAACTCAAACTTAGTCAACTGAGCTTAACTTAAAACTTGTCGGAGATAAATTGAATAAAAAAGCAATTCACTACCGTGTTATGAAGCTATAATTGCAATCCACATTATGTTGATAATAATAATAAATAAAACAAAAAACAAATCGATTTCCCCTTTACACGACATTATGTTGCATTGTGCAGCAATTAATTCACTTTCAAAGCAAACCTAATCAATAAATCCCGCATTGAAATCATGAATTTGAAATCATACAATTCGTAGCGAGCACATCACTCGTCTCGATCAATTAGAAAATAAAATAAGTAATAGCAAAAGCACGTACACACAAAAATATAGCATTAGGTAGTGATTATGTCGAAAAAATAATAATTCCAATAAACGATAAAACTCCGTATTGCGGATATCCACGTATTCGCGCCACGATCGCTTCAACTGATCTTACCTTAGAACAAGAGTGATCGACCGTACGTTTACGCTTAAATGAAACAAAAAAAACATATAATTGTTTAAATTAAAACTCATATACCTGATATTGATGATGTGAGTACACATATTAGAATATCGGACAAACACATGTAATTTTTATGATAAGACGATTTTTAAGTGTGGCACAAAATAGTATGAACCTAAGCAACCAGTGGCTCTACTACGATTGCTTTAATGTGTAATGGAGAGAAAGAGAGAGAGAGCAACGACGATTATCTGGGATTTTTTATCAGTTGTTGATTTTACTAACAATTCGTTGGTATTACCTGATAGAGATGGGAAACTGGTTGAAATTTTTATGAAAAATATACTTCTACATCAGTAATTTCCCTAATTGAAATTCCTAGTACTCTACGGATATTATTCAATGTAATTTTTTAAATAATTTTTTTTTAATTATATGTGTTTTGGCCTTGATTCATCAATTAATTATTTAATAACTATTTTAACGATGCACATATGTATATGTATGTAATTTCCCAATGGGAAATCCACGGATTGGGGTTCAGCCTAGTGGGCAGCGTGTTGGTCGACAATGCGAAGGTCGGGAATTCAAATCCGGTTGATGAATACTTCATTCTGCGAAAATGAAAATTCGTTGATAGAGGGTTGTGTGAAGGGCTAAAATCCCTTTCACAATAGTGATGGGCACTATCGAATAACTATCAATCAATAGTTTTTACTATCGATAGGGACTATTGAGTAACTTACTGAATGAATAAAAATTACTATCGAAAGTAACTATCGATAGTTGTTATCGATAGTGACTATCGAATAACTTTTCGAATGAATGAAAATGACTATCGAATAACTTTTCAAATGAATGAAAATTACTATCGATAGTGACTTTCGAATAATTTTCCGAACGAATGAAAATTACTATCGAATAATTTTTTGAATGAATGATAATTTTTATCGATAATGGCTATGAAATTATTTTTTTGAATGAATGAAAATAACTATGGAGTGGATTCGACTATTGAATTATTGTTTGAATACAGAAAGCTGTTGAAGAACTTAATCTGAATGAAATGTTTTTAGTGAATGAAATAATGGACTATCGATAGTTTTAAGAATTTTACATAGAAAATTTGAGTTCGACATGATCTCTTGACTTGCTGAGGTGTGGTACAAAGATTAAACCTAATAAGTTTCAAATGTTCAGATCCACATATTTATTATAATATATCAATCAATCAAATTCCTGTTAAAACCCCCTATAAGGGCAAAGGACAGAAACAACTCTCTTCTACAAGGCGCGATCCTGGGCATCGGCCTTAATCTGTTGCCAGGACTTGTTTATTCCTCTGGCCTTCTGCTCAACTGCTCGCTTCCATGTGTTACATGGTCGACCAACCCGACGTCTTCCTTGAGGACTATAATTCACAGCCTGTTTGGCGATGTTTCGCTCTGGTTTCCTCAAAGTATGACCGATCTACTGGCACTTCCGCCTTTGAATCTCAATACCTATTTTAGTCTGTCCAGTTGTACTCCAAAGTTCGTCGTTGGAGATCACTTCTTGCCAGAATATTCCTAAAATGCGTCGGAGGCATTGGTTCACGAAAGTCTGTAGTTTCTTGGTAAGTCGAACCGACACTTTCCACGTAGTACAACCACATAACAACACGGATTTGACGCATGCGTCAAAAACTCGCAGCTTCGTGCGAAAGGAGATCTCTCTTAACCTCCAGAAAGGGGAAAGGATGCCGAAGGGCTGGCGAGCTTTATTTAGCCGAGCCTCGACATCCTTTTCGGCTCCGCCGTCCATGCTGGCAATGCTTCCAAGATAGCAAAAATCTTGCACCTCTTCAAAATCTTGTCCGTTAAGAACAATCGGTGTGCTTGCGTTCGAACTCATGTGCATGTACTTGGTTTTAAGCACATATATTTTCAGTACCGCCTCTTTGCATTTAGGATGCAACGAGAAAACATTTAACTCTAAGTCCGAACGGTAATGTGCAAGCAAACACACATCATCAGCATAATTAAGGTGACTTAAGATGTTAAATAGTCTCATTGAAGACCTTTACCTTCCCCGCCTTCCAGTGCAGCTTTCAAGATGTCATTTATTACCACCAGAAACAGGGCTGGTGATAATATGCAGCCTTGCCTGACACCCTTTCGTACAGGAAAGCTCTCGGGCAGCTCTCCTCTATGCAAGCCGCGACAACTTGCATCTTCGTAGAATTCTTTAATTATTGCTATGACCTTATCTGGAATACCTCTCCTACGCAAAGCATTCCATGTGTTATCTCGCTTAACGCTGTCGAAAGCCTTCTCGAAGTCCACAAATATGAGATGTAGTGGCGAACCCATTTCGGCTGACTACTCCAATATTATCCGTAAGGTATTTGTGTGGTCGGTACAAGACGACCCTTTACGGAATCCAGCCTGATAAACTTCAAGAGTGCTCTCGACAACATCACTAATCCTATTGAGAATTGCCTTAGCCATGATTTTCGATACGGCAGTAAGTAGACATATACAACGCCAATTGCAACAATCCCGAAGTTCGCCCTTCTTCGGAATTTTTATAATGACGCCCTCCTTCCATTCAGTCGGATATCTTCCTTCATTCCACACCTCAGTAAAGAGTGGGAGGAGTATATCGGCTGTTATTTCCGGGTCCGCATTGAGGAGTTCGGTTGGTAGTCCGTCTATACCTGCAGCTTTCCTTCCCCCCATTGACCGAATGGCGGAAACTATCTCTTCCTTATCTGGGGGATCGTCCCTAATAGAGGATTGTTGCGGTTGGATGTTTAGCAGTTGTTCTGTTTCTGGAATATCTTCCTCTGACAAGATGTTCAAAATATCATAGAAGTATTCCTTCCATCGCCGCAACTGGTGTCCACTCATATTAAGGAGAATTCCGTTGACATCTCTCACCGGTGGTTGGCGGTGAAATTCCTGTTCGTCAACTGTTTCATGATTTTAAATAATGAGCCCATATCCCCAAGGTAAGCCGCAGATTCTGCCTTGTTGGCCAGTTTTTCAATGGCCTTTCTCTTGTCGCGTCTAAAAGCTTTTTTAAGCTGTATATGAGCATCGCGGTAGTTCTGCCTCAGGTCGGGCGTTCGTTGGTTGACATCGGATTGAGAGATGATTGCCAATTTGGCTTTTTTCCGATCGCCAACCTTGTCCCATGTGTCTTGCAACATCCAGGGTTTCTCACCGCTTTGCACATATCCCACAGATTCTTCAGCACTAGTTACAAAGTGTTTCTGATTGCCTCCCAATTGGCGTCCAGTGTGCATATTTCATATGTGGATGACTTTTCGCATAGAATAATGGTGTACTCGCGTTTTTTGTTGGGATCTCTGAGTTAATCCACATTAAGCTTGCGCTTCATTTGAAGAATTTGTGGTCGTCGGATAGCTGCTATACACAACACACAAGGCATATTGCATTCTCGTTTTTACATCGTTATTTGCAAACCCTCATAAAATTGTTTGCTAGGAAATTCCAATAGCGCATAATATCAACCCTCAGCACACTAGCTACCCTGTAAATTTCGGTTCTTATCATTTCGATGGTAAAGAATTGTTAAAATTGTATGATGGTGTTTAGTAAAAATGTTGCAGATGATGAAAAGGTTCCAAATAGTTTTCTTGTTCTAACAAGTGACGGATTTTCAATCCAAATGAAATCAACCTCTGTGAAAATCCACAATTTGCGTAAAAATAGAAAGGCGCATGCAAAGGAATCTGGTGCATTATTAATATTTATCTATGCAATTTTAGGTACATGGTATTAGAGTGAAATTGACTGTTCTCTTTGCCTAATAAAAATTTGGGTCCAACAGTTCAAATTTGACTTTGAAACATTGCTAAGCTATAGAACTAAACTATAATAGTGATAATAGATAGTGATAAATAAGCTCAGAAATTATTAAGTTTATTGTAATTATTTTTCGTAATATAATAATAATAATATAATTGTCTATTTTTCTTTCGGCTAATAGTAATGAGTAGTTCTTTAAAAAAAAAGGCGTGTTTGGAATAATTTTGAAAAAGTTGGACTGACGAAAGTGCAGTGGAAATTATGCAAAAAGGATTCAGTGGAAATATCTCAAATATAAATGACCATATAAAACGAACACATCCTGCAGTTGCTTATGATAAAGATGGTGAAGTTTACAGGGTAGAGCAGCCCAATACTCGAAGCCAGTACTCGTTGCTTGGCCCCTTAACATCGACGTCAACTAATGCTACAGATTCTACTACCACTTCTACTGTTGGTGAATCTTCAACTGGAAGTGGAAAGAGACAGTGGCTACAAACTACAATCACTCATAAATGCGACAAAGCACAGACATTTTTTAATAAATGTCACAAATTATATAGATTTTTAGATTTTACTATTGAACAAACTGTATTATAAGATTTTCCATTTTGACGCTCGCAAAATTGTTGAAAAAAAAAAAAAAAAAAAATTTGAATAGTGACTTTTAAATTACTTATTCGGCAATAGTTAAATCTTCCTCGATTTGTTTCATTCCTTATATGTAAATTGCCAACTGTCTAAAGAATATAGTCACTGGTTAATAATGTATTGGGAGTACAAATTTAAAACGCAGTTTTTTTTTCAAAATTGTTGTGCAAAAATGGTTAAATGTTTATTATTTAAAGAAATGCCCATCGCTAGCCACAACTTTTTTCTCATCTTTCTAGCAGCATACGGATTCCGCGTCGAAAAAACTTCTTCGTAAGAATGGAAGTGCTCTTCAGCCAGGCCATGCGTCATCGATCGGAGAATACAGCGGTGGGGTAGTATGTCCCATTTCAGTGTTTCTAGGTAGGTTTCAACAGCCTAAGCAACATGTGGCCGAGCGTCGTGCAGTAAGATCACTTTGTCGTGTCTGTCTTAGTACTGTAGCCGTTTCTCCTTCAATGCTTGGCTCAAACGTATCAATTCAACAGCACATGATATACCACAAAAATTGTCTCTATTCCACCGCCATGCCGGCCGTCGACGTCAAATTCACCGGTCTTGAAACGTTGATATCGCTCACAATACGTTCTTTCACTTATAGGACCCTCACCATAAGTTTCAACAATCATTCGACGCACATCAACCGCAGATTTTTTTGAGTTGAAGACAAAAAGCAAAACTTCCGCAAATGGCGCTTATTTGGCTCAAATTTCGACATATTCGCGCACAAAAAAGTATATGCCGCCGATAAAACTACACAAATCTAATGATGAGGAGTTGTTGACAGATGCCTAAGCTTACTAAGTGATGTTTCTGATCTGCCATTATTAATTAGTATTTACTGTTGGCGTCATCTATTGGGAAACGGCGGGTTTTAATTTGTACTCCCGATATAATAATTGTTCCTTTAATTCCCTTGTAGTATAGATATTGCTCAATCGATCGGGTCGAAACTATAGATAGTATTACCTTTTTATTGAAAGAAACTAAAATCCGCAAGTTCTTACTTAAATAACTATTGAAAGTTTCGATAGCTTTCATTCGAATAACTATCGATAGTTTTTATTCGAATAAATATTGATAGTTCATTCGAATAACTATCAATAGTTTTTATTTTAATAACTATCGACAATTTCATTCAAATAAAAACTATCGATAGTTCGGTTGACTATCGATAGGACTATCGATAGGACTATCGATAGTAAAAACAATCGATAGTGCCCATCACTATTTCACAATTACAAATATTTATTGTATATTTGATTAATATTTTTTAAGGAACCAGGGGGTCAAAGCCCGATTTGGGACGTAGTACTATTGAAGAAGAAGGTATCCATGGATGCGTGATAATAGTAATGCGTGATCACATCAGTGAATATTTTTTAAAAAGTAATTGATCATTATCGCTGAGTAAAGTATTGCAAAAAGTAGCTACCATACTTTGGCGATGATATGCACAGCACAGTGGTGTAAATGAGCTATGTTATAGTCATCGATGTTTTCTATTCGAAAGTAACCAAAATAGGATTCAAGTAATGATTACTGAATCGATGTGGTAATCATTACCTTTCCTAGTGGTTAATCGTAAGCAATTGCAAACATATGTATTATTAATTTTCGTAAATATATACATACAAACTTAATTTCAGATTGAATTATATTACCGGTTGTATTTTTAATACAGTATACAGAAGATCTCGAGATTGTGCACAAACGTGATCAATATTTTAAAATTTTATCATAGAATCGATGCAATTTTGTGTAACTTCTAGCACTACTATTTATCAATAATTTCATAATGTAATGTAATGATATCTGTGGAGCTCACGTTACTTTATGTTGCCCTATCTAATTCTATATTCGTTCATAACTTTATAATTTCTATAATCTAGATAAAATCAGAGAGTATTATAAGTTTGCTCTAAAATTGGAAAAGCTAAGAAATAAGGGTCGGAGAAAAAAAATGAATGATGAAAACCGGATGTCCGTCCGTCCGTCTGTGCGCTCTCTACCTAGCGTTGGGCTAGATAGTTCGAATTTTGAACATGTCATTTTTAACAACAAAGTAAGGTCAAATTCGTGAACGGGCCGCATCGCTCCAACCCTTCTACCCCCACCCATACAAAATTACGCAATTTGACAATAAACGGATTTGCTCGAAAATTATAGAAGCTATTGGTCTGAAATTTGAAACATATTACTTTTATGATGATTTCGATCTATCATATAGAAGTTATGCGTTTCTCTTTCATCTAGATTATCGCACGATTAGTCTTTACGCCCAATCCTAGTCCTGTTATGTTTTTTTTTTACAAAATGACCTGTGTTATAGGCAATTTTGGTCTTTATGTGCAATGCACAAACACAGTCATGGAGAGAAGAAATGTGATTAGGAAGGTGATCAGATTTCTCTGCCTGATCACGAAGGTTGTCCAAGAAAAATTATGTGGCATCGGTTACAAAATGTTGCATAATTTTCCATGGCATTCTTCCATTAGTTTCGAGATCACCGTATGTGAAATTAGAACTTTTGTTGCTGCCTGGCTGTCCGTAAGAGTAGCTATTTCCTTATTAGTGAACTTTCTTTCGAGGATAATATCTCTACAAATGGATATGGCGTTTGTTCCCGCTTGAAGCATGATCAGCGGCCCCGATATCTTAGCGCGTAGTATGCATATGCCAGCTCCAGCACCTTCATCCATCTTCGATACATCGAAGTACAATGTGGTCAGCTTTGAATTTCAGGTCATCTCTCCTATCACAGAGGAAACATTTCAATAGAAGATCAAAGCCATAACTTTTCACCATATAGACTGTGGGAATGTCCAGCGAATCTACACATTTGGGTGATGTTTTTCAACCTGTTTACATTGTTTTGCTAAATTTTTACTATCTATTGTACATGTTCTCATTTAGTTGTTCTGTCATCATAAACAGTTTTACCTCTTCTCTGATTTGATGAAGATGTGCCGTAGTTTAAGGTCCAGCAGAACCTACAAGCTAGGGTGTAGCCTAGGGATCGTGAGTTCAAATCCCGATCGACGTAATATATAATTCCAGCACATTGTCTGCTTGGATATACCTTGGTCATCTCAATCTATGTGAAGGGCTAACAACCCTTCTATAATAAGCATTAAAAATGTTAAGGAACCTGAATGTCAGAAGGCCAAGGTCCGATTTGGGCTGTAGTGCCATTGTAGAAGAAGAACCTACATTGCTGATGCTGAACATGATCTCATAGATCCTGTAATGTTAAGGCAGGCTAACCCGTGAAGCTTGTTCAATTTGATTTCGGTGCTTGTTTGCGTCACATACGCGATAATTGGCCTTACGATCGATATGTATGTCCCTAGCGGTTATTTTCCCCCACAGTTTATCTACTGGTGCGTTTGCTTTCTGTGAAAATTTATATAAGTATTTTTCCCATAGAAGTTTCTGGTCTAATATTAACATACACCTAGGTGTTTCACCTCTGCTGAGAATTCAATTTTATTCTCATACATCTTGAGTGATTTCACCCGATTAAATTTATTTTTGTTAAGTCCTTCTCTTAGCACCATGATTTGTGTCTTGTAGAGCGCCTCTTGCATAAGATAACAGAGGAGTTCCTCAAATTTGCGCTTATGACCAAGCCGTCCGCGTCTACTTGCACGGTAAGTCTACTGCTAAGCACTCTTCACTGCAGACAACCTTTCTCAGCTCTGGAATGTTTTTGGTGCCTCCGTCTTGCTGAAGTTTCGTCGATTTCCCTTTCGGCATTCGCATTGTGTTGCACGCGTACGAGGTATTACCGAATGCTTTCTAAATGGTCAGGAAGGCGCATAGTGCCATTTCTTTATCGAGGACTGATTTCTTAATATTATTTATTTGCCAGAAAATTGCCGTTTTCGTTATTTTGCGAACGTAGTAGGCATATGTTTTACTACTAAGTACAACAATGATCTTGTGCCTCCTTCATTGTTTTTAGGAGAAAACAGGGAACGTAGAATTTCGGGTCCGATCCTGATCTTTTGCCCATATCTTTAGTATAGAAATTCCTAACTTAAAATTTAGATCACTCTGAAGATCCTTAATTTTTTTTTATTATGATTCGGAGAACACGTGAGAGTACTGCGACCTTTCCGGCCTATTATGCGTTTACTGCCCCTTTACCCTACCATAAATCGATAGCTTTGGCTAATTTAAGTATCTTTAAGGGAGCCCGGTTGACTAATTCCTCGGTAGAAAGGAAACCTTTTTCTAGAAGAATGTGTCTTTTCCTTAGTACTGCTTCACAATGACATAGGAGGTGTTCTGTCGTTTTAGAGTCTTCGAGACAGAGGCGGCGGATGTCGGTTTCAGCTAAACCCATATTTTTCACTATTCTCCGTCATAAGGCCGATTAGAGTACTAATATCGCTCTTGCTGAATTGAATTTTAGAATATCCTCCACTTTGTTTTTTTTTTGTAGGACGAATTTTTTGAATGTGCTTTTTTGTTTCATCGTTTCATCACTAAAAAGATTTTCATTCCATTCGTTCATATTTTCAATAGTGGCTGACACATTTTTCAAAATATCATTTAATAAGTTCCAAATGTTATTGTTAAAAAAATGTCATTCTAATGCTATCACTATTTGGGAGAACATAAATGTTATAATTTCGCAAGTCTACTAAATTAATCTTTTGTGGTGGTTTATTGCATTATCGTATAATAAACTCAGCCCGTTTCTGTTTGTATTATACTTACAAATAATATGTGATAAAATATTAAACGGATTATTACATTATATAAAAACAATGTTCTTCATATACTCAAAGATTGGCATGGCTACTCTACAAATGTATTTAGGTTGCCATTATTACGCTACATAACCACAGGAAAAGTTTGTTTTTCTAACAATTTTATCGATTTTCTTTCGTACCCCAAAAAAAAAGGGAAATCATTCTTTCTGTATACAGAAATAATATTTTACGGACAGGAAAATCGAAAATTCAATCATGATAATGTCTTACGGAAAAATACACAAAACGAAGAAATGAAAGAGTTTATTACATTTTACTAAATAGAACCGTGCACGTCCTTTAAAGAATGCTCATTCAAGTCAAAAAGAGATATAATAAAGCGAGAAAACACTAGAAACGTTGAACATATATAAACGTTGTACTTTTGTTCGTAGGTTTTCCGAATAATTTTTTTCCTATAAAAACTTTCTCTGTCTTTTTCTTCGTTTAAACGGATTAAACTTTCAAAAGGGACTAGTCTAACAATTGATAAGGGTCAAGTCAAAATAAATCCTTCATGCCATAACAAGAAAAAGAAGTGAGAATAATATTATTATTAACACAAAATTTTGGACTAGCGCTCCTCCATCCTCACTTTCTGGACGGAATTGAGTTGAATTGATTATTATTTTGAACATTTTTTAAGTTGCAGGTTGATGAACCGAAGTTTGATATCGATTCTTAATGTTTATGATGTTGGCTTCCATCTATTCGCAGTTCGCCCTTTTGCAATCATTATTGTTTTGATTTAAAGCAAATACAAAATACCGTCAACGTTCGTGTAACGAAAGTTCGATATTGCGTATCGATTATTCAAAGATAGGTACGTTAGAGGACATTACATTCAATAATACGTACAAATCAAATCGTATTCGCACATATTGTACGATATCGGATATCAAGAAATTGATTCACTTCTTTAAGATCAGAATCAACGGATGAATTTATCGAAATTGAATATTCGACAATAATGATATTGAAGAGCGCTAGGGGTCGCTGTATTTCAAGTAAAAATAAAACTAGTTCACTTTTAAATTGAAATAACCATAAACTTTATTATTTGCTTTCAAGATTAACTTTAACACTTTTTGTTCACTATATCGCCTTAATATTCACGCTGTCGATCATACGACTTAATCGCTTTCCAAACTTCGAATTTTGGCTGACCCTTTCGCTTTCCAGACTTCTGTAAACATTACAGAAGAAAAAGGATGTGCATTTGAACATTTATTTTTATTCAGTTGAAGTTGAGTTCTGGATTGGGGCATGCTCCCAAATGCGGAACTAACTGAAAAGCGACATCATCGCGGATGTAAATAGCGATATCCCGCTGACGAAAAAAAGTAGGCAGAAGATGATAATTAGGTATGGCATAAAACTACTCACTATCTGGTAATACCTGACTTTCGCTCAGTGTAAGTATATCTGGCCTTTGTATTTGTGTGTGAATGAAGAGCGAGAGGTGAGCAGATTCCAACCCTCGAACATTTGCTTGATCAATTACGAAATTGACCATTACAAAAAACAGTGATTCTGGAAATAAAAGTAGGGAAAACAAAAAGCTAGGCTATAGCCTAGTAGGTAGTGTGTTGGTCTTGTAATGCGAAGGTCGTGAGTTCACATCCCGGTCGGCGCAATATATAAGTAATTCCGGCACATTGCCTGCTTGGATATACCTTGGTCACCTCAATCTAAGAAAATGAAAAATTCGTAGAAAGAGGGTTGTGCGAAGGGCTAACAACCCTTCCACAATAAGTAATCAAAAATGTTAAGGAACCTAAATATCAGGAGGCCAAGGTCCGATTTGGGCTGTAGCGCCATTGTAGAAGTTGTAGAAAACAATTTTATGGCAAAAAGAAATGAAATTAGAGTCAGTACCGTTAATTGAAATTAGAAAAAAAAGTCAATAAGAAAGTCAAAAGTAGAAAGAGAAAAAAAGTCAAAGCTCTGTATGCGTACAAGGTCCAATCGACTTAAAAGCTGCAGCCAGCGGACCACCAGCAGCGCCATACGCACTCTGATTGGGTCTTGAAAAACATGAATGATGATGGTATTTTTGCGTGTTTTCTAACGAAACTCATTTTCACATTGGCCATTACGTTAATAAGCAAAATTACCGCATTTGGAGATTCGAAAACCCGCAAAAGATTCAGGAGGAGTCAACTCACAACGAATGACTGGCGCAGATTGTGAGCCAAAGGCGTCAGAGGACAATACTTTTGAAAATGACGACGGAAGAGCCGTGGTATGCGCTACATACACATGATAAACAATTTTTTGTGGCCGGATATGGAGTATATGGACACAACGACTTCTAATTTCAACAGGATGGTGCTATGTGCCATAAAAGTTCCAAAACAATCCAGTTCGCATGAAGTTCCCTGGTCGCGTTTCAACACAAAGTGGCCACCAAGATCTTGCGATTTAACACCGTTAGATTTATTCCTTTGGGATTACGTTACGAGTACGGTCTACGCTAACCATCCTCAATCAATTCCTAATCTCAAATCGAATTTTAAAACCGCCATCACCGAAATGGAGCCCCAATTATCGAGAGAGTGATTGAAAATTTCGAGAAAAGGATGAAGGTCTGCAAGCAAAGCCGAGACGGCAATTGGACAGATGTTGTGTTCCTTACATAATACCCATGTGTCTACTTTATAATGCAATAAAAATTTCAGAGGCAACAAAGAAAATCCAACACATCTTGTTGATACACATAATATAAATGATCAACATATTGAAATTTTGTACGAACAATATTTTAACTAAATCAAACAAATTTCAATCACAAGTTCTTCTTCTACCCTTTTCCATATAAATGCTTCATGAATTTAATTTGGAGTCTGATACACCTATAAAACTGATATTCTGGAAAGAAAATCTCATCCAAGTGATCAATCAAAAGTTTCTTAACATCCATCATCTCTTTCTAAACGCTTCAACTTAACGTGCATATTAACTTTTCACGCAACACCGAATTGCCACAAAAATAATAAAGTAGCGCCCGACTTATTGGCAGATATTTTTTGATTACGATCGTGGTATATTCATAAATTCAGTTCATTGATTTATTAAGATACGGGCCGGTTCGTGAAATCAATTGAAACTTTTTATTATTCAATTTATTTGGGGGACACTCTTTAGTTGAAATTTAAACAATGCTTTATCATAATAAAAAACTAATTAGGTAAATAAAAAAAAACTCGATTCTTTTTCAAGCTTTACTTTATTATTCTAATAATAAAGTATTGTGATCGACTTGAAAAAACAAAAATTTTGCCTTTGCTTTTTTTTTGCGTTTTAGTCAATTAGCCTAAAAATGCAAAAAAAAAAAAACAGTCTGCACGCCGTACGTGTACGCTCAGGACAAATAAGTTCCCAGACCCTTGAAGACAGAGAGTACATTTTTAGTGGATTATAGATGGGTGCTGATCTCAAGAGGACACCAATTTTAAGGGTTGTAGATATTAAGGGGTAGGCGGTTTTTAGCGCATGGCTTGGGACCAATTTAACAAAATCTCATGCCATGGCAGTGGAACAATGTTATCAAAGATGCACTTTGTGAAGGACTAGAACACAGAGAGAAATGGACTAACAATCATGTCATGCAGAATGACGAGATTGCGAATTTTACTCACGGTTCGAAAATGGAAGAGGAAGTAGGTTATGGTATCTTTTCTGAAGGCCTTGATCTGCAAATCTCCAAGCATCTACCAAAATATGCTCCGGTCTTCCAATCGGAGGTAATGGCTATTGCGAAAGGGACTGAACTGGCCTTGCGTGCAAGAGTAAGTGGTAAGCCAAATAGTTTTTACTCAGACAGCGAAGCTGCATGGAAGACCCTCTCCCCTTACAGCTGCAATTTAAGATGCTTGAACCATTGCATGGACATGTTGGAAGAATTGAGAAAAAAGCTGCACTTTGCGACTTTTACGTTAACAAAGTGTGGGGAAGGGAAAATCTTAAATGGTTACAGATCGATTCGCGTAACACCACGAAGATGCTATGGGGTGGTTTCGATAGAGGGAAATCAATAAACATATTGAGACTCTACAGAAACACTAGTAGGCTTAGTCACAGGCCACTGTCTTCTTAAGAAACATGCTCGAAGACTTTGCTTTACAACCGATGACATTTGCAGAGGCTGTGATGAGAAGCATGAGACCGTAGAGCATTTCCTCTGCCATTATCCATCCCGCCGAATAATTCGAAGACAAATTCTCGGAGAGTAATTCTTAGCCGAGCTGAATGATGTCCGGTCCCTTGATTCGATGAAGCTCATTAGTTTCACCGGTAGAGCAAACTGACTGAATGATATACCTAGTCCTGCCATAAGTTCTGTCACATAATTTCTCACATTGGCAACAACTTTATTTTATGAGTGACATTTCAATATCGGCCAGTTTTATAAACGTCATAATGTTGTTGACAGTTGATGGTCATTTAAAGTGTGTTCGTTAACGTGTGAAGATGGAATGGGGTGTAATAGAAAACCGAACTGCAGTGATTGCACTAAATAAGTGTGGAAAATCCGCGAGTGAAATTTTCAAGTTGTTGTGCCCGTTAAAAATAACGCAAAGATTTGTGTATCGTGCGATCCAGAGATATAACGCGATCCAGACTATTGAAGATCGACCTCGTTCTGGACGTCCGCGTGATGTACGTTCTTCTGCTGCCATCAAAGCGGTCGAGAGTCGAATTCGTCGAAATCCGCTTCGTAAACAACGAATCATGGCTCGAGAGATGAACATCTCCACCCGAAGTATGTCTCGCATCATAAAATCTGACCTCGGGATGAGTGCCTTTCGACGATCAACGGGACATTTGCTGACTGAGCAGTTGAAGCAAATTAGGAGCACCAGATCGAAAGAGCTCCTTCGGCGGTACGGCAACAACAAACATCGAGAAATTTTATTTACCGATGAAAAAATTTTTACGGTGGAGGAACATTTCAACCGCCAAAATGATAAGGTGTATGCCCACAGCTCCATAGAAGCCCGAGAAGTTGCCACTAGGGTACAGCGAGGACATCATCCAGCATCAGTCATGGTATGGTGGGGTGTCAGCTACGAAGGGGTCACCGAGCTTCATTTTTGCGAAAAAGGCGTAAAAACTGCACCGAAAAATTATCAAACGGACATCCTGGAGGGATGTGTGAAGCCGCTGAACTCTACGCTATTCAACAATCGACATTGGGTTTTCCAGCAAGATTCTGCGCCAGCCCACAAAGCTCGAACCACACAAGCGTGGTTGGAAACCAATATTCCACAGTTTTTAAGGGCGACGGAATGGCCTTCTGGGAGCCCAGATTTGAATCCCCTGGACTACAAACTGTGGGCGGAGTTAGAGTCCATGGTGTGCACGAGACGACACCCAAATATCGAGAGCCTTAAGCGATCTTTGACAGAAGCAGTAGCTAATTTTCCGCTAGAAACAGTGCGTACTGCTATCGATGACTGGCCCAACAGATTAAAGAGCTGTGTTAAGGCTAAAGGCGGCCACTTTGAATAATTTGTTGCTTATTTTACTTCCATTAGTATGCCAAAATAAAATATATTTTCCTTTGTCAAAAACTCTTTTTCATTTATACAAAAATTGCCCATATACGTGTGACAGAACTTATGGCACGACTAGGTATAGATCCACATGGAAAGAACACGGAGGCAATGGGCCCACTAGTGGGCTACGTACATTGGTGTCCAACCCCTCAACAAACCTAACCTAACCTAAGCGGTAAGGGGGAGAGCTAGAACCGAATACTAAGAATTCGAATATCTCAACCACAGTTCTAGTTAGAAAATCGACACACAGGGATTTGTAGGACAAACTCTAAAATTAATTTAATTAATTAATTTTTCCATAAGGTTCCAGAAAGAGGGGACTAAAATTAATTGTAGACTGAATTTTTTTCAAAAGATTATATCGCCGGAATTACTTAACATAAGAAGTTCATATTTTAGGACCAATTAGGTGGCACAGGTAGATTAACCATATAACTTATAGGGAGGCCAATACTAATAAGAAGGGGGGATTAATATCTCGACTATCTCTTAAGCTATGTAATTAAAACTTGAAACATACACAAGGATCGCCTCAAAAGTTTCCGAACTTTTCAAAAATAAAGACTACTACAAATTATCGACTCCTGTGGGATGTAGAATTCACCCACAGCCAGTCCTGCTTGCCCTAAAAATGGCAAATGGACACTCACCGTATCATGGGCTTATTACCCGTGATCTTAAAACCTAACTGATACGAGAAGCGGATACAGCGCCTTGGATTCGGACGGATTCTACGGTAACGGCTTTTGGCATTCGAAAACGGACTTTTGGAACATTCGAACATTGAATGATGGGGGAAGGGCTGGGGTCACTCGGTCCTTGCACCGCCAATCAGTGATCGACTGTGAAATGGAGCACTATAACATCCAAATATTGGGCTCGAGTGACGTCAGGTGGACAGGATCGAGAGAAGAACGAACACCGAGCGGAAACACCATTATGTACGTTGGTCCTGAGAGTGAAGCCAAAAATTGCGTGGAGTCGTCCTTACACCGAGAGCGAGAAACATTCTCATCAGCTGGGAACCAATCTCGGATAGGACTATCGTCTTCAAGCGACACAATTCTTCAGTGCTACACCGCAATATCTAGTGACAAAAAGGAGCTTTATAACCAACTGAGTGCCACCTTCGATCGTGTTCCAAGAGGTGATATTATTATCATCTCAGGAGACATGAACGCCCAGGTTGGCTCTGACAACACGGGACTAGAACACGCCATGGCGAGGCATGGTGACCCTTGGGTCGACGTGTCACGACCTTGGATTAAAAGACCCGAAAACGGGGTGGAGTTTTGTAGTACTCGGCAAATGGTCATCGGAGGGACCCTTTTTCCATACAAGAGTCCCCATAAAATATCTTGAGTGTCCCCTGATGGTGCTACTCAGAACCAGATTGACCATTTGGCTATAAGTCGCCGATGAAGAAGATTCCTCCTCAATGTAAGAGCGAACCGTGGAGCTGATGTGGGGAGCGATCACCACTTGATGGTAGCTTGGTTGAGATTGTGCACATAAGCTACCCGACAACCACAAATTCTTCACATGAAACGCAAGCTTAATGTTGATAAACTTAGCAACCTCAACAAATAACGCCAGTACACCACCATTCTCCGCGAAAAGTCATCACCATTGGGCGGATATGAGATACGCACACTGCACGCCAATTGGGAGGCATCCAGAAACATGTTTCTAACCAGTGCTGAGGAATCTGTGGGGTATGTGCAAAGCGGCGAGAAACCCTGGATGTCGCAAGACACATGAGACAAGGTTGGCAATCGGAAAAATGCCAAATTAGCAATCATCTCTCAACCCGATGTCAACCAAAGAACACCCGACTTGAGAAAGAACTACCGCGATGCTCATATCAGCTTAAAAAGGATGTTAGAGGCGACAAGAGAAGATCTGGCCAACAACGCTGAATCTGCGGCTTACCTTGGGGTTATGGGTTCCGTACTTAAAATTATAAAACAGTTAAAGAACAGGAATTTCACCGCCAACAACCTGATGAGAGATGTCAATGGAACTCTTCTCAATAGGAATGAGCCAGTTGCGGCAATGGAAGGAATACTTCTCTGATATTTTAAACATCTTGTCAGAGGAAGATATTTCAGAGACAGAACAACTACCAAACATCCAACCGCAACAATACTCTATTAGGGACGATCCCCAGATAAGGAAGAGATAGTTTCAGCCATTCGGTCAATAGCGGGAAGGAAAGCCCCAAGTATAGAAGAGCTACAAACCGAACTTCTCAAAAAGGACCCGGAAATAACAGCCGATATACTCCTCCCACTCATGTGTGGAATGAAGGAAGATATCCGACTGAGTGGAAGGAAGTGCGTCATTGTGAAAATTCCGAAGAAGGGCGACCTTCGGGAGTGTGGCAATTGGCGTTGTATATGTCTACTTACTGCCGTATCGAAAATCATGGCTAAGGTAATTCTCAATAGGATTGGTGCTGTCGTGAAGAGCACTCTCGAAGTATATCAGGCTGGATTCCGTAAAGGGTCGTCGTGTACCGACCACACAAACACGCAACGGATAATTTTGCAGCAGTCCGCCGAAATGGGTTCGTCACTACATCTCATGTTTGTGGACTTCGAGAAGGCTTTCGACAGCGTTAAGCTTGATTACATATGGAATGCTTTGCGTATGGAATGCTTTGGGCAGGTATTCCAGATAAGATCATAGCTATGATTAAAGAATCCTACGAAGATGCAAGATGTCGAATCTTACATAGAGGAGAGCTGTCCGAGAACTTTTCTGTGCGAACGGGTGTCAGACAAGGGTGAATATTATCACCAGCCATGTTTCTGGTAGTAATAAACGGAATCTTGTAAGCAGCACTGAAAGGTGGAAAAGATAAAGGTCTTCAATGGAGACTATTTAACATCTTAAGTCACTTTGATTATGCTGATGACGCTTGCACATAACCGTTCGGGCTTCAGAGTCAAATGTTCGCTCATTGCATTCTTAATGCAAAGAGGCGGGACAGAAAATAAATGTGCGTAAGACCAAGTACATGCACATGGATTCGAACGCAAGCCCACCGATTGTTCTGAACGGGTAAGATGTGGAAGAGGTGCACGATTTTTGTTATCTCGGAAGCATTGTCAGCATGGACAGCGGAGCCAAAAAGGATATTGAAGCTCGTCTAAAAAAAGCTCGTTAGGCCTTCGGCATCCTTTCCCCTTTCTGGAGGTTAACAGAGATCTCCCTTCGCACGAAGCTTCGAGTTTTTGACGCATGCGTGAAATCCGTGTGTTATATGGTTGTACTACGTGGAAAGTGACCGTTCGAGTTACCAAGAAACTACAGACTTTCGTAAACCAATACCTCCGACGCATTTTAGGAATATTCTGGCTAGAAGTGATCTTCAACGACGAACTTTGGAGTAGAACTGGACAGACTAAAATAGGCATTGAAATTCAAAAGCGGAAGTGGCAGTGGATCGTTTATACTTTGAGGAAACCAGAGCGGAATATCGCCAAACAGGTTCTGGATTATAATCCTAAAGGACCGGTGACCGGGATATCCTTCAGGATGCCGTTATAAGTACACTGTAAAATCTAACTATACTTTCTCATATAGCGTAATAAAGGCAGTCATAAAAACATTTTCCACCGTCCCGTTTATCTCAATCGACTGAAATTAGTCTGATTCCATTTTAATTGAAATCTTATGACAATACAAGTGTGCATTCAAAGTTATACTCGGAGATATAAAAAATAATTTTATTTATTATGCAGAAAGATTATTTCGTTATTATTCGTTCAATAAAACCATTTAAATTCATTTTTTTCTGAATGAAAACAAAACATTATTAGCATTAAACCATTAATTTCTATATTCACCTCAAAATACTAACCTACCGCAAAACAAGAAAAAAATTGTTTACTTTCAGTAGCCGAAATACAATCTACATTGTTTAAAATTTAACACATTTGTACTAAGAGTGAAATCATGACTAGTTCTAATTTTGATATTGTAAATATTTACAAATAACAAAAGAGATAACACATTGTATATTTGATGAGTATTTAAAATCATATTATTTAAATAACTTCAAATATATAGTAGAATAGAAAATTCTGTTATCATTATTAATTTTCAATAAATATTACGTCTAGATAATAGCCTAATTTATTTGTGTTGACAAGTTATCTATTCAAACTATTGCACAATTATATTGTCTAGATACGTGATGTCTGTTTTATCAAAAAAACGTGAACAATGGCATTCATATGATTTAGAATGTAATCAGAAATAATTGAGAATAAATAATCCTTTATTATCTATTGTCAGAAAATTATAATAACTAGCCCGCATTAGAGCTATTAATATTAACGTACTTTTTTCTTGTGCGCTGTCACTCGTCGAGTTTTGAAACTTCGACGAGTGACGGATAGTATTAAAAACTTGCTATATACATATATAGCTAGGGTATAGCGTAGTGGGTAGCGTGTTGGTCTACAATGCGAAGGTCGTGAGTTCAAATCCCGGTCGACGCGTAATTCCAGCACACTGCCTGCTTGGGTATACCTTGGTCACCTCAATTCATAGATAGAGGGCTGTGCGAAGGTGTAACAATCCTTCCACAATAAATAATGAAAAAATGTTAAGGAACCTGACGGTCAGGAGGCTAAGTTCCGATGTAGCGCTATTGTAGATATATATATATATATATATACCTATATATATATATAATATGACTTCGCCACTCTTTCGTAGAATCATCACAGAATAGTTGAAAAAGTAAGAAACTAAATAAAAAAAAAACAATCTGCCAACAATTCGGGCACAACTTTATTATTTTTGGGACAAGTTGAGGTTGTATAGGAAGTCAATATGCAGGTTAAGATGAAGAGCGAAGACTAAGTGAATTGGGATTTCTAGGGCAAAACTGGTCAATCATTTAACACTTGACTGCGATTACAATCAATAGCTGTAGAACATAGAATCAATATTTTATTCGTTTATTTATGCAGGTTTGGGTTTGTAAGGGGGGGGGCTCAAAAAAGATATATCTTCAACCAGAGCCCCAAAAAAAATTACTCGACATTTTGACTTATCTCCCGTTGCACCTTTCCACTTAAAAATTTTACCGAAAAGATTAGATAGCTCTATAATCTGACAAAATATCAACTTAATATCTGTATGGGATTTTGAGACAATGATTACTTAGAAATTATTGTTTAAAAAAAAGGATGTAAAAAATACATCACACGAGTATTAAATTTAAGATTTAAAACAATTAACAATCAAAAAATTATTTATCGCGTAAAGCTGACTTTGACTGCTTGCTAGATAAATTATAGTCAATTCAGCAGTAATTATTATTGAAAATACGCGAAAGAGATGGATTGGGTCCTTTTTTCCATAGTTGGTGCGATGATGAGGAATGTGATGTAGCACATAGTTTCTCAACGATCGACGCGAAATACTAAAAGTTATGGCTTCGAGCAAATTTGGGGAATCAATTTCTCCTAAAATTAATGTAAATGAAAAAGCAGCCCTGAGGATAATCCGTCTATTCTCAAGCGACTCTAGAGAAAGAAGTTTAATCCGCTGTTCGTAAGGAGGAAGACGCAACGTATCAGACCAGGCAAGGTGCCTTACGGCAAACCTTAAGAACCTTCGCTGTACAGACTCTACCCTACTCTTATGTTCCTCGTAATACGGAGCCCGCACCTGACAAGCATACTTGAGAATAGAGCGTACAAATGCGTACAATGTAGGGGAGATTTGTTTCTAAAGAATGAAACGCTTGCATATTTACTAATATTCAAAGGAATACAATTTGATGTGCACCAGTCAAAAAAGCGTTGCAAATCACTTTGAAGCAGTGCGCTATCATTCTGAGCAAAATTTTCGAGTGGGAAATAACCGAACTCACGTCGTTAATAAATAAAATAAATAACAGTGGTCCTAGATGGCTTCCCTGTGGCACACCAGACGTGTTGGGTATGGCAGAGGAATGAAATCCTCGAAAAATCACTTTTTGGGTACGATTAGATAGGTAATACCTGATCCAATCTATGAAAGTAAAAGGAAATCGAAGTGCGTATAGCTTGTAAGCAAGAATAGGATGGTCCACTTTATCAAAAGCTTTGCTAAAGTTGGTATATATGCAATCAACCTGCTTACCGCCTTCAATCGGTAGGTCGTGGGTTCGATTCCCACTCCAGACGGAATTTTTTTAAGCACGAATTTTTCAGTTGCTACTGGCGATGAAAATTTATTCGAAATAAAATGGGCAAAAGGTGTAAAAGTGAAACAGTTCCACTTCAAGAAGGCCTAGATACTCAATAGATGAATTCTGTTCGCTTTTTATCATTCAGTCCCTCATAACATCTGCAAATATTTGTCAGTAGCAGCCAGTAGAACTATCAAATTTATATCAGCTTCTCCACTCGTTACGGTCGTTCTCACTCCTCTTCCCCTACCTTCCTAATCCTATTCCTTCCCTCCATGACTGTGTTTCTGCATTGCACATAAAGGCCGAAATTGCCTATAAAAAAAAATCACTGGAATAGTGAAAGTGGAAAATTTCATTAGATTTAGACCCATGTTGGACTGAACTAATGATTGATTTACAATGAAAATTCATTATATCACAAACAACAGCCTCGAACAACTTAGGAATGCAAGAAAAATTAGCATAGGTCGATAGTTACATACATCAATTCTTTTCCCTTTCTTGAGCAATGGTGTGATAGTGGAGTATTTCCACAAACTAGGAAATATCTCCGATCTGAGAGGCGCGTTAAATATATAACATATGTAAAGACAGAACCAGAGAAGTGCTACAACTCTTTAATACGGCAGCAGGGATGCCATCTGGACCTCTAGAAAAACTATCCGCGATGCTTGAAATAAACTTCAAAACGGTCGCTTCCTCAATATGAAGAGCTTTCATCTCTAATGAGGTAGAAGAGAACTTCGACATGTGATGGAAATCCACAGGACTAATATGATTTTAGGTAGTGAAAGCAGCACGGAAATGGTCAGCAAAAAAGTTGGTTATAGCTAAGAGGTCATCACTGACTACACCGTCAAAGGACGTAGAAGTGGGATAACCATCGGTGCGCCTTTTGGAATTCACAAAAATCCAGAACTGTCTAGGCTAATCCTTGATTGATCGCTTGATTCTACTGACGTAATTATTATCAGCCGCAGTAGACTGACTAACGAGCAAAACGCGTAGCTCAGAGTAAAAAACGTAGTCCACATCAGGTCTCGAGAGACAGTACGACTTCCATACTTTAATTTTAAAATTTTTCAAATGAGTCAAATCGTCATCGAATCATGGAAACCGTTTTAACTGCTTGTCGTGGGTGACATCGTGTAAATCAAGTAAAAAGCGTATTGTATAAATTTTAAGTGGCTCTCTCGGCATCTTGTTCATTAAGAACGCGCGATCAATCGCATGATAATATGTCCTGGTTCAAAACAGTAAAATCAGCTTTATCAAAATTAAATTGATATGACACTTCAGCATCCAGTCCAAAAAATGTTGATCATGCCGAGAAGACTTTCCAGTGAAAGATGGCATCAGGCAATCGTCATCTTCGGATCGACACCATGTCAACAAAGGTAGATTAAAATCTCCGAAAATAAGCAGCTCATCGGAAGAACGCATAAGATGTAGGTAGTGATGATGTAAAGCTTTTCATCTCCTCGCAGATAAACTCATTTCCACTGGATTCAGGAACCTCGATGGACGTAGCGGAGAATTTCCGATTAACAGCACAGAGTACTCCGCTACCAACTGGTGCGTCAAGGAGATCGACGAAAAACTTGATAATCGGTGTCAAAAAGTTCAACATCCTTAAAATTGGCACAAAGCCATGTTTCAGTAATACATATTATATATATATTACAGCAGGAGCACTGCGACGTTGCTCAACAACATTATAATAATACTCCCTCAATAGCAATTGGTTTGGTCTATTCCAAGGATATATAATAAGTAGAGAGTATGAGCATGCTTTGCCTTGTAATAAGTTGGGAATGAAAGTATTTCCCTCCCTTACTGGCGAATTGTTCGAAATTTTTCGAAACAATCGTTTCGCTATCTTTGTCTGGCACACTTAAGCCTATTGCATCTAACTCTGTACCGCGTTAAATTGTCCGAAACAATTGTCAAATTTTCGAAAGAATTGTTTTGCTATCCTTGTCTGGCATACTTAAACCGAATGCAACTATCTCTGTCTCGCGTTAAATTGTTCGTTGCTAAAGTTTTTAGCTTAGACACAAACCAAAAACTAATAAAAATGAAATCGAAAAAATAAATATTTATGAAATAAAACAGCGAACTCCATTGTACTGAAAATTACTTTATTGCTGACGGAACATTAGCAACCAAGAGAGAATACAAATCCTGGTATTTTTTTGTAAAAGTTTGAAGCTTGGACACAGTTTTCGAAAATTTCCGAATCAAAAAGTATTCTCACATGAGACAGTCTATCAGGCACTCCATTTTATATATCATCCTTGGTCAATTCTCGATGCGGTCATTTTTAGTAAACGCAGAATACGATAAGGTTTTACTGCAGAATAATCCTTATATGTAAAGTTGCTTACAGTTGTTAAATTACGCGAACCTTGAACACAATCAATGTGAAAGCATCGATCGCAAATTCCATCGCAGTAAATATGATGATCGTCTACGATATTTGTATAAAGACAGACGGCCGAGTGGAATAGTTTCGAAGACAACATTATGTGTTTATAAAACAAAAAAACCAAAATAGAAAAATATATGGAGCGCACTGTATATTAACTTCATTATTATCAGGTGATTGTCCTTGCTAAATTTCGAAAACAACTGGTTATGAAAGTTGACTTAATCAAATGATAAAACAAAAACATAACAAAACTGTGTTATATTCCAAATATCAGATCAATAGCATTTTTACTTTTCGAGAAAATCCGTTTATTGCCAAATCGCTAAATTGTGTCATTTTGTATGGGAGGGAGTAGAAGGGTTGGAGCGATTTGTCCCGTTTACGAACTTGTCCTTACTTTTTTCTCAAAATCGACGTGTACAAAATTTGAGCTCTCTAGCTTCTCAAGCTATGTAGAGAGGACACAGACGGACGGACATCCGGTTTTGAGATTTTTGAGCGATTATATGAACTTCTGTATCATTACTTTTTTTTCTCCGAGCCTTATTTCTTAGCGTTACAAACTTTGTGACAAACTTATAATACTCTCAGATTTCATCTAGAGTATAAACAACATGCAATATCGGCACCGTTCTGGCGGAGGACCAGGTCAACCCTTCGAAGGCCCCGCGCCAGGAACAAAACTCAAATCCAATAAACAAACAAGCCAGAGAGCGTGGATGAATAGAAACGCCCAAACCACCAACGCTTTTGCAGTCCCTTTTCTTGAATAAACCAACAAAAGCCACAGGAAAAACTCAATTGAAAACCACACCGAGAACAAAGAAAAATTTATTGTGAATTTTCACAAAGTTCCCGCTATCTTTTCTTTTGACCGATTTTCTGACAGCACTGCTACTTCTTTTGTAAAACACATAGTTTAAGTATCAACAGCATTCAGCACTATTATCACCATATGTTATATTTTTCTCATATTCCGCTAGTATAGCTCAACACGTGTTCCAAATTTCATTTACATCGCTTAATATGTAGTCGAGATTTTTATACTCTAGATGAAATCTGAGAGTATTATAAGTTTGCTCTAAAGTTTGTAACGCTAAGAAATAAGGATCGGAGAAAAAAATTAATGATACAGAGGTTCATATAATCACTCGAAAATCTGAAAACCGGATGTCCGTCCGTCTGTGCGCTCTCTAGGTTGAGAACGCGTTAAGCTAGATAGCTCAAATTTTGTACACGTCGTTTTTGACAAAAAAGTAAGGTCAAGTTTTTGAAAGGGCCAAATTGCTCCACCTCTTCTATCCCCTCCCATACAAAATGACACAATTGCGCAATTTGACAATTAACAGATTTGCTCGAAAAATATAAAAGCTATTGGCCTGAAATTTGGAATATGTTACTTTTATGATAATATCAATCTACCGTATAAAAATTATGCGTGTCCTCTCCCTCCTTCTACCACCTCCCATACAAACTGTACTTGTCATGAATTACTCTAAGATAATTTACTCAGTGCGTATAAAATTTAGCGGGCTGAAATTGTGCACCAAATATTTATTTAAAATTTTTAGTAAGACAAAAAAAAAATAAACGATTAGCTTCACCTCTTCTACCCCCTGCCATTAAAATGACAATAAATGGATTTACTCGAAAAGTATAAAAGCTATTTGTCTGAATTTTGGGATATATTACTTTCATAATGATTTAAATCTACAGTAGAAAAATTATTTGCGTCCTCTCTCCTTCCACCTCCTCCCATACAAACTACACTTTTTCATGAAATGCTCTAAGACGATTTTCTCAGAACATATAACATTTATCGAGCTTATATTTTGTAATAAATACTTAATTAGTATTGTTAAGAGCAGAAAAAAATATTTGATTAGTTTCACTGCTTCTACCCCCTCCCATACAATATGACACAGTTTCACAACTTCACAAAAAATCGATTTTCTTGAAAAGTATGAATGGCACTAGTCTGAAATTTAAGGGATGTCAATTTTATAATATTCCTAGTTATTTCTGAAAAAATCACTAAAATCCCCCCACTCTTTCTACCACCTCCCATACAAACTGCACATTTTCACTAAATCTAACACACTAATTTTCTCAGCTCCTATTCAATTTTTGGAGTAAGCATTTTGTATAAAACATTTTTATAGCTACTTTAGCATGATGGGGAAAAAATTAGTTCAATGCTATCATCCCTTGTAACACTCCCCATACAAAATTTCTTGGGATCACAAAAAATTCTATTTCATCTAGAGTATCGTATCCTTCTTATGTTCTTTTTTAGGTACCGAGATCAACTTAGGGAGTCACTTTTTAATGCGTTGGAATAGAGACGAGTATAAAGGATACTAAAGGAGTTTGGGTGGAAGAGATAAAAGTGTCGGTGGACGTTACTCTTGAAGCATTGCGAGTATAATTCTTTAGGAAAAACACCAACTGGTAGCACACAGCTTCGAATGAAAGATTGCCTTTATTTCACTGTACGGAAGAAAGAAGGTTTGACGGTATACTCGTGTGCGCGTTCTTCTTGACGCGTACGACGAAAGGAAGTGGAAAGAGAGGGAAATTCGCAGAGTTTCATACTACATTTACCGTAAAAGTAGCGATAATAAATGCAGAGTACTGTGACATTTCTGCGGTGCTCTAGGCAGTCTATAGAAACCGTGATGGTTTCATCTCCAGTCAGTCGAAACGCATTCTGGACACGATCAAGCAACGCGACATATATTTTGGGTGCCCCAGCCCAAATGTGTGAATTGTACTCTGAGCAGGGTCAAATGCATGCTTTTCAGATGTTAGCAAGATCGGAAGGCGTAAAATATTTTCTACGTTTCCGTAGAATACCTAAACGTTTGGGGGAATCTACAGCAACTTCAAAGATGTGTTGGCTCCAATTAAGGTGGTTATTAATCTTCATGTCCAGGAGAGTAAAATATTTCGACGAACAAAGTTGTACGCCGTCAAAGTATACATCGGAGGACGACGCCGGAGCATCACGCTTGAGGGATAGATGATTGGACCATGTTTTTGTGGCGTTAAACTCGACTCTATTTTTCCTGCCCCATTCTAGGATTAACTTCAAGTCTGAGTTAAGCGAACCAAATAACTCGCTGCGTTTGGAAGCTACAGAATGTCTGCGCGAATCCGCATGGGAGTTAAAGAGATATTCATTTTTAAATGTTTTTGACCATCATCCTTATAAGTATTGGAATCGCTTAAAGTCAATAATAATGTAGCTCTACACCACCTAAACGGTCCTAAAATATGAACTTTTTGCGTTTAGGAATTCCAAAGACATGTATAATCATTCGAAAAAAAAAATCGGCTCACAATTTGTTTTCTGCCTCTCCTTTTCCGACCACTAGATACGACAATTCATTTCTTTTTTCTTTTTCCGCATAACCCAATTATATTCGAATGTCGAATTTATCTGCGTACATTACCTTGCCAAATTATTAGACCCATTGTAAATAAATCATTCGTTTTACTTTGGATAAGATATCTTAGGCTGTCGACACACGATAGAGATAAAATCGTATTAAAATGAAAGCTTGCACTACAGCTATCGTGCTGAAATTTGTTGTGTGTCATTTTTAGCAAAAAAGTAACTTTAAGTTCGTGAAGGAGCCACATCCCCCCACTCCTTCTACCCCCTCCCATACAATCCATACAATTTCACGAAATTCCTAAATTTTCAGAAATTTATTTTTCTTTGAAACTATTTCAACTATCGACTTGAATTTTGGGTTTAAGTATTATGATATAGATGTCAGTAATATGACAGAATATTGATCCGATCCCGTCACTCCTTCTACCCCCTCCCATACAAATACATAATTTTGAAAAATTCAGTTTTTCAATTTTCATTGAAACTAGCAAAGTTATAAAGACGAATTTTTGTCAGAATCAGTCAGCATTGAAAAAATTATCAACTTCACCTCACTCCTTCTACCCCCTCCCATACAAATTTCACGAAATTTTGAAATTTAAATTCAATTATTTTTCTTCGAAACTGTTAAAGCTATCAACTTGATATTTTGCATAAAGTATAAAAATAGAAATATCAATAACGAGAAAAAAATGTGTTTTAATCCGTACACTCTTTCTACCCCCTCCCATACAAATGTGTAATTTTTGTAAAGTGCATTATATCGATTTCCATTAAAACTAGAAAAAGTATAAACTTAAAATTTTGACAGAATTTGTTTTTTAATAATTGCAATAAATGCTAAAAAAAATTATCAGCTCCTCTTCACTCCTTCTACCCTACTCCTACTCCTTCTATTATGATTGGGCTTTACGCCCAATCATAATTCTTTTATGTTTTTTTGAATAAAATGAGCAATTGCGGCCATTTGACAGATATTGTTCCATACATAATCCCCATGTGTCCACTTTACAATGGAATACAAATTTTAGAGACACCCAATCCTACACCTCTAGTTGATACACCCTATACATATATATATAGTATAGACGCTAATAGAAATTTTCACGAACGAACACGACATTATTAAACATATATACAAATGATTCCAATATTAGCTCTTTTCTGTGTCATTCTGTCCATTTTCTTTTTGTTTTCAATTCCATTCATATTTATAACATTCTGAGTGGTGATCTTATCATCCGGAGGAAAAGAACTTTTAATATTTTTAGCTTCTCATGCGCTTTTCTTATTGTTTTTTGCATGAGTAGCTATTTTACGCACCAAGTTAATTTTTTTTTCTCATACACGTACTAGCGCACATAAATTGTTGATTATATTCAGGTCATAATCCAGTCCCAGTTTCATCGATATATTTATGGAATAATGAACAATTTTCACAGAGCTATCAAGTGGCACGTTTTGAAAGTGCTAATTTATAAATTGTTCCATTTAGAGAAAAATGTTGATTCTAGTAATAATGAAGTATTAACACAAAAATCAATAACATGCGAAAAGCAACATGTAGCTGCGTTGGAATTGAATTAATTTCAATTAAATGATATGAAAAATTTTTAAATATATTTTCACATATAGTTTTATCTGAATTCTAGTCAGATATTTTTTTGGGAAAATGATAACAGTATAAGTTAATATTTAAAATCCATTTATAAATTTCCAAAAATATAAAATGTATATAAGAGAAAATCGAGAATTCTTTTTACAATTTTTGCATAAAGTTTTAATAGGTAGTGCAGATTGACACTCTCAATCTATTTTAATATAAAATTTGACTCTTAATAAAAGCTTGATTCATTGCCAAGTAATAATTTAAAAAAGTAATCGTAAGTTTCCCAACCTGGAGTTGGGGTCGTGTGCCTTGCTTCTCTGATCTCATCTTTTGATAAAGGAAAACATATTTTTATTTTTAGAATAGTTATTTGTTTTTATTTTTTATTATTATTTCATTCATTATGAAAGAAATAACATGAGTTCAAACTAATTTGAAAAATTAAATGCGGACTATTTTCTTCATTATTTTTATATTATTTAAAGGCAGAAAAGTAAAAATAACTAGTTTATACCTAGTCGTGCCATAAGTTCTGTCACACGTATATGGGCAATTTTTGTATAAATGAAAAAGAGTTTTTGACAAAGGAAAATATATTTTATTTTGGCATACTAATGGAAGTAAAATAAGCAACAAATTATTCAAAGTGGCCGCCTTTAGCCTTAACACAGCTCTTTAATCTGTTGGGCCAGTCATCGATAGCAGTACGCACTGTTTCTAGCAGAAAATTAGCTACTGCTTCTGTCAAAGATCGCTTAAGGCTCTCGATATTTGGGTGTCGTCTCGTGCACACCATGGACTCTAACTCCGCCCACAGTTTGTAGTCCAGGGGATTCAAATCTGGGCTCCCAGAAGGCCATTCCGTCGTCCTTATAAACTGTGGAATATTGGTTTCCAACCACGCTTGTGTGGTTCGAGCTTTGTGGGCTGGCGTAGAATCTTGCTGGAAAACCCAATGTCGATTGTTGAATAGCGTAGAGCTCAGCGGCTTCACACATCCCTCCAGGATGTCCGTTTGATAATTTTTAGCTGCAGTTTTTACGCCTTTTTCGCAAAAATGAAGCTCGGTGACCCCTTCGTAGCTGACACCCCACCATACCATGACTGATGCTGGATGATGTCCTCGCTGTACCCTAGTGGCAACTTCTCGGGCTTCTATGGAGCTGTGGGCATACACCTTATCATTTTGGCGGTTGAAATGTTCCTCCACCGTAAAAATTTTTTCATCGGTAAATAAAATTTCTCGATGTTTGTTGTTGCCGTACCGCCGAAGGAGCTCTTTCGATCTGGTGCTCCTAATTTGCTTCAACTGCTCAGTCAGCAAATGTCCCGTTGATCGTCGAAAGGCACTCATCCCGAGGTCAGATTTTATGATACGAGACATACTTCGGGTGGAGATGTTCATCTCTCGAGCCATGATTCGTTGTTTACGAAGCGGATTTCGACGAATTCGACTCTCGACCGCTTTGATGGCAGCAGAAGAACGTACATCACGCGGACGTCCAGAACGAGGTCGATCTTCAATAGTCTGGATCGCGTTATATCTCTGGATCGCACGATACACAAATCTTTGCGTTATTTTTAACGGGCACAACAACTTGAAAATTTCACTCGCGGATTTTCCACACTTATGTAGTGCAATCACTGCAGTTCGGTTTTCTATTACACCCCATTCCATCTTCACACGTTAACGAACACACTTTAAATGACCATCAACTGTCAACAACATTATGACGTTTATAAAACTGGCCGATATTGAAATGTCACTCATAAAATAAAGTTGTTGCCAATGTGAGAAATTATGTGACAGAACTTATGGCAGGACTAGGTAGATATTTTTATACTCTAGATGAAATCTGAGAGTATATTATGTTTGCCTTACCATTTATAACGCTAAGAAATAATGCTCGCACAGAGCCGCCAAGAGTAACAGAAATAGTTTTGTCGCTCAAAAAACTCGATTCTGAGCGACCGTCTGTCCGTCTCAACATAACTCTCGAACACTTTGAGCTATCGTGCTGAAACTTATTTTGAGTCATTTTTAGCAAAAGAGAAACTATATGCGAGTGAATGGGCTGCATCTCCCCTCCTTCTATCCCGTCCCATACAAATTTCGAAAGAAAGAAATTGATTTTTCTTCGAAACCATTCAAGCTATCGACTTGAAATTTGGATCAAACCGTAATGACGTATATATCATTAACATCACAAAATATATTATAATTCCTATTCCTTCACTCCCTTCACAATTTTGAAAAATTAATTTTTTCGATTTTCATTGAAACTAGATAATCTGAAAAGACGAATTTCTGCCAAAACTAATTGTATTATAATTTCAATCAGTTTTGAAAAAAATATCAACTTCACCCCACCAACGTGCACAAGGTGTTTCATGTGCAATAAAAAACACAAAAACTGAAATTTTTTTAATGAAGTTTTAAGTTGGTTACTGACTTGAATATGAAAAAAAATCGATTTTTTTTGTGCTGATTATCATTCTTTATTCAATTTAATACAAAATAAAACAAACCGCTAATTTTCCGATGATAGTCAAGAAATGAATTCAAAATTAGGGAGGTCGGTATAAATCTTACTACCAGTCTGTTAGTTTTTTTGCTCTCCCTAAAAGTTGTTATTTTCACATTTTTATCCACATCGGCACATTTTTCTTGAAAATGATTACAGATATCCGTATGAATTTTTTTGTCGATAGGTAGCAGTACTAGATAACTACAGTACAGGGGAATTTTCAAATAGTTGGTTGTAAATAATTTTTATTTATTTATTTTTTTTTTCAAAACAACATGAAAAAATTTGAAACTTTCACAGCTTATCAATGACTTAGTTTTAAATATTTTTGAAATCCCTCTGCTAGAAACTTGAAAAATTGCGAAATGAATTTAAAAAAAAACCCCCTGAAAGTATGAAAAACTAACTAGTCGAATATCTTTTAAACTTCTACCCCCTCCCATACAAAATTATTTATTCGACCATTTTTAAGAAATCAATTATCACCTAACTATTAAAAGCTATCAATTTGAAATGAATAATTAATAAATGACATCTTGAAAGCTGCACTGGAAAGTGGAGAAGGATCGCGCCTTGTGGAAGAGAGTTGTTTCTGTGCTATGCCCCTATAGGGGATCTTAACAGGAATTTGATTGTTTGATCGATTGATTGAATCGATTTTCAGATTTTTCGGGGTGTACCACAAGGCTCTATACTGGATCCATTACTGTTCTCCCTCTAGATCAATAATTTGCCAAACGTACTGCAAGACTGTAATACTCATATATACCCTAACGATGCTCAACTTTACTTGAGTAGACCGGTGGGTCTTATTGATGACTAGCAAGCGCCCGTGACTTCGTCCGCATAAAAATCGCATTAACAAGCAATTTTTGAGAATGTAGTTAGTAATACATTATATGGGATATATAATCCGCTTACTTTAATGGCTCTTTGAACACAATGTTTTATATTTTGTTGGAGTCTGAACCATAAATTATTAAGAATGATATCATGATACTCGCATTTGAATGGGAGAGTCTCGTGATCAAATCAAACCCGTGATTCGAGATCATATGTATACGCGTTAAGGACATGTGAATAGTTGTAGCTTGTGTTAATTGAAAAAAGCCAAAATAAAATGACATTAAGCTTAAAAATATAACAGGACTTCGATTGTGCGTAAAGCCCCATTATATGATACTACCGATGAAATCGAAATTTTTGTAATCTTAAGAATTTTTGTGTGGGGAGTGACAGAAGGGATGACAGTACTAAATTAAATTTTTTCACACCATGCTAGAGTAGCTATAAAAATATTTTGCACCAAATTTAAGCTTGAAAAACTGAATAGATAACTTGAGAAACTTAGTGCATTGGATTTAGTGAAATTGTGCAATTTGTATGGAGGGTGGTAGAAGGAGTGTGGTGTTTTTGGTAATTTTTCTAGATACAACTATCATCACCATGCAATTGATATCTTTTAAATTTCAGATCAGTTAGATTCACACTTTTCAAGAAAATCGAGTTTTTGCAAAGTCGTGAAATTGTGTCATATTGTAAGGGAGGGGGTAGAAGGAATGGAGGTAATCGGTTTTTTTTCCCGATAATAATAATAATACTAATTAGGGATTGATCAGAAAATTTTAGCTCGATCAAAGTTATACGTACTGAGAAAATTGGTTTAGAATATTTCATGAAAAAGTACAGTTTGTATGGGAGGTGGTAGAAAGACTGGAGGTTTTTTTGGTAATTTTTCTAGAAACAACTATAACCACCATGCAATTGATGTGTTTTAAATTTTAGATCAGTTAGATTCACACTTTTCAAGAAAATCGAGTTTTTGCAAAATCGTGGAATTGTGCCACATTGTATGGGAGGGGGTAGAAGGAGTAAAGCTATTCGGTTAATTTTTTCCCGATAATAATTATTATGCTAATTAAAGATTTAGTACAAAATTTTAGCTCGATCAAAGCTATACGTACTGAGAAAATTGGTTTAGAATATTTCATGAAAAAGTGCAGTTTGTATAGGAGGTTGTGCAAGGAGTGGAGGGTTTTTAGTTATTTTTTGAGAAGCAACTAAAATTATCATTGAATTGATATATTTCAGAACAGTAACATTCACAATTTTCAAGAAAATCGAATTTTCGCAAAGTCGTGGATTTGTGTCAGATTGTATGGGAGGGGGTAGAAGGAGTGGAACTAATCGTTTAATTTTTCCCGATAATAATAATAATATTAATTAGGGATTCACCAGAAAATTTTAGCTCGATCAAAGTTATACGTACTGAGAAAATTCGTTTAGAGTATTTCATGAAAAGGTGCAGTTTGTATGGGAGGTGGTAGAAGAAGTGGAGGGTTTTTGGTAATTTTTCTAGAAACAAATATAATCACCATGCAATTGATGTGTTTTAAATTTTAGATCAGTTAGATTCACACTTTTCAAGAAAATCGAGTTTTTGCAAAGTCGTGGAATTGTGCCACATTGCATGGGAGGGGGTAGAAGGAGTAAGCCTAGTTGGTTAGTTTTTTCCTGACATTAATAAGAATGCTAATTAAGGATTTAATACAAAATCTTAGCTCGATCAAAGTTATACGTACTGAGAAAATTGGAGTATAGTATTTCATGAAAAAGTTTAGTTTGTATGGGAGGTGGTGGAAGGAGTTGGGGGATTCAAACTATTTATATACTTGAAGATTGCATTTATAATAGAAATAATATATTTTAAATTTCAAATTAATAGCTTTCATAGTTTCCATGAAAATTGGATTATTATGTTTTTGAAAATGAGACACTTTGTATGGGAGGGGGTAGCAGGCGTGAGGGGAGAAAAATAAAACCTAAAGCAGATTACTCCCCGAGGCAGAGCTAATAATCTGTGAAAGTTTCATTGCAATCGGTGCAGCCGTTTTTGCGTGAAAGCCGGAAAGACAGACAGACAGACAGAGAAATTTTTTAAAAACGTTTGATTCTGCTTAGTTATTGCTAAAATGAAGCAAAAAACTTATTTATAGCCATTTATAAACAAATAACAGACAGACACTACAATTATATTTATATAGATTGTGTTGGGCGTATTAATGACGATATTGCAAGAGTTTTTGACGGGCCAACCGAAAATAGATTAATACTTAATGAGAAAAAGTCAGTGTATCGCCTATTATCCAGGAATTAAGAATCTTGAATCAGTGTTATGATTGATGGTACATGTTTTGTTTTTAGTTCTGTTGTTATCTATATGACTTGCTGCAATCATGTATCTACCATTTTAAGGAAAGTGTGCGGTGGTTTGCGTAGGCTGTAGGTTTTCGCTAGCATCTTGCCGCTTAGCTTTCGACACAGACTTGGGAAATTCCTAATTCTTCAAGTATGGCAGTTTAATATTTCCTAAACTCAACTGTATTTGCCAATGTAAATTAGACATTGCATACGATTTGTTTCCCTGTTGCGACGTCGTGATCATGTATTACTCTTCAAACACACTATACTTGGCTGTACGCTTCCGGGATACTTGAAACGTAAAATTCTCATATTTTTGTTTGGTGTTATTTGTACAAGCGAGCCTTCTTAAGGTGCGTTTAAATCTGACACTTCTCTCCGGACATCAGTGTCAAGTGTCCGACAGAAATTCGCTTTGACTGTTTACATCTGAGAGAAATTACCAGACACTTATGTCGTGGATAAGTGTCCGACAGTTCTCGCAATGCTGAAATTCGGAAGAAATATCCGACCCGTTTACATCACACGGACACAAGACGCGATAAATTCGGTGCCTACGGGCAATTATTATCTGAGCTTGCTCGTAAGATTGGTCCTCTTATATCAAAGCAAGATACCAAATTTCGAAAATCTATCGGTATAAATGAACGACTCGCTGTGACCTTACGATTTTTAGCATCAGGTAAGTAAATCATTAATTGGTGAAATATGTAGTATTTTATTATCTACAAAAATTTCTCAAAATTTTCGATATTTTGGGCCATCACCTCCCTCTCCTTATAGCCATCAAAATAAAAATTTTATCAAATTTATAAGTCATAGAACTCGACAATCTCACAAAATTTCAACTAAATACCTGCATTGGATTTTTAGATATAACGGTTTGAAATTTTCAAAAATGCACCAATTTTGATATGCTCCCCATTTCCCCCCACTGCTATTATGCCCAAATATTATACTTTTTTTTTATATTCCGCTAGTATAGATTAATTTAAGTTTCAATTACATAGTTTAAGAGATAGTCGGGTTATTAATTTTTAAGCTCTTTTCTTTACGTTACAAAAGAACTGCATTGCATCCTACAGTTTTTCTGACACGTATTGCAAAAGTAGACGAGCAGTCAACTTCTGCGATAAGTGTCGAGAGAGCAAATAATCAGCGTTTACATCTGTTTGGACAGAAGTGTCGACACTTATCTCTGATAGTAGAATTTAAGTGTCGGACATAAATTCATCTCCGTTTACACTAGTCACGATTTCTCTCGGACATAAATTCGGGCAATAAGTGTCAGATGTAAACGCACCTTTATTTGGGTGGCTTCCTTACAGCCTTTATTTCAACTCGACACCTTAAACTTCTTGTTCTGCGTTTTTACAAATCTGTAAATGATTGCTCTTACTTCGTTCAAACAATTAGACATTGGAATAACCTTCCTGAAAAAGTTCGGCGTACTGTTGATTCTGGTGCATTCAGAAAGCTTGGATTGACAAATGTATTGTATTGTTTGTATTGTTTGTATTGTTTGATAAAGGTCTCAGCAGAGACCGAAACGTCACGAATAATAAAGCGTAGCAGTGTAGAATCCGGAAATCTTTTCTTTCAAATGTATTGTAATTTTAATTTTTTTTGTTTTTCTCTAAAACCTTCAATCTTTTTTTTGTTGTTCTCTGCTTCTCATGAACTATTTTTAATAATTTTGCTAAACTTACCATTTACAATCTTTTATTTTGTTTAGTTTCATATATATTTATCTTATCTTGATTGCAAACTGCGTTCAAAATCGATGGCCTTAAAGTATTAACATTGTAAAGCCGCACTGAAAGACGGAGCAGTTTAAGCCTTTTAGTTCCTCATCATTCAACTCAACTATGTTGACAATGTTTAACCGTAAGAGATATATGAAATGCGCAATTAGTTAAATACCTTATAGATACACCCTATTTTAGTTCTTAAACAAAAATCTTTAACAACCTTCATATTTTTTTATCTATGAGAGGCTAGGGTATTATCACGTAAGTGCTTGAGACTTCGAATTGCATTTCATGAAGAATCTTTTTAATTTCTTCAGAAGTCAAAGACATCTTCTTTTTCTTATTTGTCTCTCATTTGAATCCTTTTTGCTTTGCTTTATTGTTATTTCAAATATGAACGCCGCGCTTTAATTTGCGAGCACACTTTTCTTTCTGTATATCGCAAACAGAAAAGTTTCCTTCTTTCCCGAACATCAGCGAGCAAGGATATAACTCAGTTATTTATTTCATCAAAAAAAAAACCTTCTAGAATTATAAAATATCATAAGATATTTATGATGAAATTGTTCGAATTCTAAACGAATGAGAGAAATTCAAGCAACGTCAATCTACAGGGTGTTTGGTACTCCGTGTGCCACCTTGTAAGGGGTTATTCCTAGATATATTTGGAGAAAAAAATTGTTCTACGGAGATGGTCAATTTTCAATATCCGCGGAGATACAGGGTGATCAAGAAAAGTGTTTCGGACCTGTGCCCTCACTCACTCAAAACGCTTTATCTTGAAAAGTAATAATCACAATTCAAAGTGTTATTGCTTGTTTTTTAGGGAATCGAATTACCTTTCATTTGGTGTAATAGTCCGCATTGTAACTGTACCCAATCCTGAGGTATTTGCTTCAGAACACAAATTTTTGATACTTTGACCGTCAAAACTCTGAGATCAATGTAGTTTTTCTCAAAAAAACGCATTATAAAAATGTCATTTTAATGTTGTTTTTTTATGTGCCATATTATTGCCTACAAAAAATGTTTATACTTGCATTGGATAAGTTTCATAGTTTAGCAAAAACTATCATTCCAATAATTTAGCACTTTTAACAAAAAATCAAGAATATGTTGATCAACACTCTCCGCTTGAACTAAAAGAACTTAAGAATGGTTTTTATGGTTTATTTCAAATTTTCTTAATTACAATAAATGTTCAAAATAGCCACCTCCATTTTGAATGCACGCTAAAGCTCGTTTTGCCAGTGTTCTTTTTGTGTTCATACTCCTCAACTGCTGCCTTACTTCTATTGCTGCCGCATCGATTCTGGTGTTTAGATCCTGCAACGTTACTACTGCGTAGACAAGGTCCTTCATCCGTCCCCATAAAAAGAAATCCATAATAGTTAAATCAGGAGATCTTGCAGGCCAGTGTATCGGTCCATTTCTACCGATCCAGCGATTGCTATAATTGGAATTTAACCAATCTGTGATTTGTCGGCCGTAATGAGCTGGAGCACCATCGCGTTGGTAAAACATGAAAGCCAATCGTTGCAGTGGCATACCATCCAATAACTCCTGGAGATCATTTGTCAAAAAATGCAAGTAATTGGAACTATTTAGGATAGACGGAAGCCTAATAGGACCAATGAAATCGTCACCAATCACACCTGCTCATAAATTGACACTGAATCTGTGCTGAAATGATGCCTCTCTTCTTGTATGTGGATTGTTCTCAGCCCTGGTGTGTAAGTTCTGGAAGTTTGTGATACCGTCCCTGGTGAATTGGGACTCATCCGTCCAAAGAATGTTGTTCGTAAAATTGTCGTCACTTAGTTGTCGTTCAAGGAGCCAATTGCAAAACTCCATCCTTTTGGCAAATCAATGGGTACCAGCTCCTGCACTGGTGTGTGGTGGTAGGGATGCAAATGCTCTGCTTTTAGGACACTCCAAACTTTCCACGTAGAGACGTTTAACTGCAATGCCAAGCGTCGGATACTGATTGATGGATCATTTTGAACTGCATGTAGTATTCCTTCATCGGTTGGAACAGAGATTATCGGCGCAGGATTTGCATTTACTCTGCTTGTCCCAACGCTGCCTATTTCCCGAATCCTTCTGTAAACTTCTTGGAATACTCTCCTGTAAGGTATCCGACGATTAGGAAATCTCTGATGATACAAAGATCGCGCCGCTCGTGTATTTCCCTGACACTCCCCATAAATGAAAATGATGTCTGCTTATTCTTCATTCGTGAACTCAGACATTTCGAAATTATTTTCTAAATTTTAGTGACACCTTGTACTTTTAACAATGTAACTAAAACTGATAAAAATATGAAGTAAGATTTGCTTTTATACGCTTTTCATTTTGTTAGCTATCCTGTTAAAAAAGGCAAAGTGTTGCACCTAGTTGTGTTGAAACTGATTTTAATTTAATTCATTTCTTCGATAATTTAAATGCTAATTAAAGGACATTCCTCGATAATTTAAATAGTAATTAAAGGACACAAAGAATATTTCAGTTTAACAACATTTCAGGTCGTTTTTTTAGAACGAGGATTGCTTTATGGCATATTATATTTTTAAGCCATATGTATTTTCGCTTATTACCTGGAAAACGTTAAAACCTAAGTCATTAGTATGTGTGCATCTTTTATAGGCAATAATATGGCACATAAAAAAACAACATTAAAATGACATTTTTATAATGCGTTTTTTTGAGAAAAACTACATTGATCTCAGAATTTTGAGGGTCAAAGTATCAAAAATTTGTGTTCTGAAGCAAATACCTCAGGATTGGGTACAAATACAATGCGGACTATTACACCAAATGAAAGGCAATTCGATTCCCTAAAAAACAAGCTATAACATTTCGAATTGTGATTATTAGTTGTCAAGATATAGAGTTTTGAGTGAGTGAGGGTACAGGTCCGAAACACTTTTATTGATCACCCTGTATCTCCGCGGATATTGAAAATTGACCATCTCCGTGGAACAATTTTTTTCTCCAAATATATCTAGGAATAACCCCTTACAAGGTGGCACACGGAGTACCAAACACCCTGTATATACAATTATATTGTATTATATTCATTCTGCCATTATGCAAATTATTTTAATAGCTCAAATTTATTTATTATGAAATAATTGTAAACAATATACTCAACTATAGTCCCATTTCTCTCAAAATAAAATACTGAACAGTGTTTTACAAACAATGGACATCCTTTGTACTAATCCAATTAATGCAAATTATATGTCCTTTCCTTTGGAAGGACGACCACTATCATAGTATCAACGAAAATGTTGTTAATCTAACCATGTTTCCGGTAGCATCCCTCCCCAGAGATATTTCCGTAATTCGCAACAACCCGCAAGCGAATCCATACAAGGATCACACTAATAAACACCATTCAAAATTATATTAAAAATTATCTAGAAGATACATTTCTCTCCCGCTGTAGGCATCATCAGATTAGATTATGTTTTTCCATCTACATAAACTGGCATGGTTACAAATCTGGAAAACGCAATCATCAAACCGGAAGAGACGAAACAGAAGAAATAATGAGACGGAGCGCTGCATGCATGGATGGATGGTTGACGGGACGAAGTTACAGAATAAAACGAACTTTCACCTGTTGAAATTGAAATAAACATTACACAGGCGCACACTGAAGCATGATTTATCCTAAGAGCTGTATATCAACAGGGAGCCAATATTATATATACAGCATATAGGTATGGAAGCCAAGTATTTATGCTTCATCATCCTTCGTCCTTGCTAAACACCACATTGTTGTTTTTGTAGTATGTTTGTGGGTAACATTTTATCGATTTTCAGACTTTTCTCTCTACCTCGAGCGGTGGAATCTTCTATCTAATCTGAGCGACAACCGTACGCATAAGTAGGCATACCGTACCTTTACGGAGTTTTTAGCATATAGTGCCTGCCTTTAGGGCTAATAGTACTTAAGACTAACATTAACATGTTTAGGAAAAGTAATTAGGATCTTATTGTATTCCGCACAAGCTTGGAAAAATCATCTTTTTCTTTCTACCGGTTTTCTTAATTGTTTACTTCTTCTACTGTAAGTTACATTGATATTACGCGAGATATTCTATAAGTACTAATTTGAAGAGAAACCATAACGAGAGTGGCTGAAAGTTTGTCCAACCGTTTAACTGAACGACCAATGGAAAATACGTATTTTGCTTGAGTTAACTTGCAGATTGCACAGTACAATAATACACGGATTATTTGTTCACGGTTCGATTCATTGTAAAATTAATAATATATAATATAATAGAAAAGCAATCTTTTTTCTTCTTTGCTATCTATTAAGTATTTTTTCAGTGAAATTAAGCAACATGTAAATGCAACAACAGTCATTATCTATACTTAATAATCTATAAAGCAATTTGGAATAGAAGATGCTATAGAGATCGTCACAATCTCCTTGATATGACATTGCGAAAAAAAACTTGTAGAACACAACATATCGATTTTCTATCTCGAATACCAAACAAAAAATATCAGATTTTGCACAAATTAAATTTATTACACTGCTATCAGATCGATCGGAGTCAGTGTTTGGCTTTGCAAACTGGTTATAATCATAATTTAATTTTTTTTTCTTGCAAGTAGCGTCAGAGCTACAACATTTATTCTCAAATCAAAAAATTCAAATTGGATCTTTTTTTATGAATTCGACAGTATGCAAAATCATAAGCGCCAAAAGAATGTTGCCATCACCTCGCTAGGCCAGGCACAACTTTGAATTTTTTTAGTGCTGAATCACTAATTTTATGCCACTGCATGAACTTGGGATCATAGTAATAAACCCGTAATTCATTTTCAGTGAAAATTCTTTTGATAGTTGCAATAGTAGCCACACGTTGAACACGACTTCATAAATTCAATGCGAAATTATTTTTGAAGCGGTGCTATAAGCATTCTCGGTATAACAATATTTATTTGGTAAGAAATTTTATTATTTCACAAAAATCAATATTTGGCATTTTCCAAGACTGCTCAGACTGCGATTGGTTATTTATCCGCTGACCAATGGCAGCTGAATGTTACAGTTATGAATTTTTTGTGTGCGTCTGAAAATAGGAAATGTTAATACCTGAATAATTAAATTTGTAGCTAAGAAAATGTTTTGTACCAAATTTCAGCTTCAAAAATTCAATAGGTACTGAGAAAATTAGTGTATTCCTTTTAGCGAAATTGTGCAGTTTGTATGGGAGGTGGTAGATGCAGTGAAGGATTTTTAATAAATTTTTGAGAAACAACTAGTTATCTTGTAATTGATATATTTTAATATTGCAAATCAGTAACATTCCTACTTCCTACGGTGAGAGGAAGTAGAAGGGGAGAACTAATCGGTTTTCTTTTCCTCGATATTAATTATTAGGAACACAAATAAGATTCCGTCGTTTGACAAAAGATGGTCCCACCACAAGGTTATGTGTAGAGATTGTTGCTACTATTTAAATAAAACTAACTCACAAACAATGTTACAATAGAAATATTTATTTTGTTGCGGCTTGTCTCGGAGAGGGTTGAATACAGAAGGTAAGTGAAATCGTATTTTTTTTTTGTCCTGTCAAAAAAGCGTCATCTCTCTAGTGCCGTCAGCGCTTCCAGTATCGATTAGATAAGTTGCGTTAGCTGCGCGTCTAGTGTCAGATTTCATTTATTGACAGGTCGCCGCTGCAACCATGTACTTTTCTTCTGAATTTGAAAAGCACGATGCGATGGTTCGAGTTGACAGGCGGAAAAACGTCTTGCGTTGTATGTATGAAAACTGGGCCTATGCCACAGTGCTGCCACATATGTTGAAATTGTCAGATGTAAAACGTAATATCGTAAGTTTGGACATCTGGTAACAACACAACGTTGAAGTATTAGTGACTCCGCATCAGCATCACATAATTTTGTTCGTGCGGAAAATGTCAAGTTTTGTGCCGAATGATTTACTTCTTTAATTTGAAGAGATCTGCAGTTAAAGCGCATTGATTGCTTGTAGAAGTATATGGTGAGACTGCTTTAAGTGAGAGAAGTTGTCGTGAGTGGCTTCAAAAGTATAAAATCGGTGAGTTTAACGTGGAAGACAAAGAACGTAGTGGAAGACCGAAAGTCTACGAAGACACGGAATTGGAAGCATTATTAGAGGAAGATTCGTGCCAAATGCAAGAAGAACTTGCACTTACATTAGAAGTGACTCAACACGCAATTTCACATCGTTTAAAATCGTTGCAAGTGATTCAAAACCAAGGAAATTGGATTCCATATGAACTGAAGCCGAGAGACGATGAACGCCGATTTCGCATGTGTGAAATGCTGCTTGTCAGGCACAGAAGAAAGAGTTTTTGCATAGTCACTGGTGATGAAAAATGGATCAACTGCGATAATCCAAAGAAGAGAAAATCATGAAAACCACCTGGCCATGCTTCAATATCGACAGCCAAACCGAATTTTCATGGGAAAAAAACTCATGCTGTGTATTTGGTGGGATCAGCGTGGTGTCGCGTATTATGAGTTGGTCAAACCGGGCGTAACCGTTACTGGAGCGCTCTGCCGAACACAATTAATGAGATTGAGCCGAGCACTCAAGGGAAAATGCGCCCATTACTACTCCAGACACGAAAAAATTATTCCCCTACATGATAATGTTCGTCCGTACATTGCAGCGTCAGTCAAAACCTATTTGAAAACACTTAATTGAGAAGTACTACACCAACCGCCGTATTCACCAGACATTGCTCCATCTTGTTCCGGTCGATGGCACATGGCCTGTCTAAGCAGCGATTTACATCATATGAAGATACTAAAAATTAGGTCAATTCATGGATAGCCACAAAAGATAAAGAGTTCTTCCGACGACTTATAGTCATAACAGACACACACTTCAATTATATTTATATTTATACGAGGGCCGATCGATAATGACGTGTAAAAATGAAGAAGGAGGGAGTAGGTAAGGAATTTGGTATTTTTTGTTACCTGCTTCATTCTTAAATAGATTACTTGCAAAGGCCCAGCCTGATACTTTTTTTAGTTTTTGTGAAACTGCTGTCTAAGCAAGTCAACGTTTAATAAATTTCAAAAATGGATAAAAACGAATTTCGTGTGTTGATTAAACATAACTTTTTAAAAGGGAAAACAGCTAAAGTATCCAAAGAAAAATTAGATAAACATTATGGGGATTCTGCACCATCGATTGCAATGATTTACAAGTGGTTTTCAGAATTCAAGCATGGTCATACGAGCACAGAGACCACACAAAGTCCAGGTCGTTCAAATGAGGTCACCATGCCATAAATGATCGACAAAATCCATGATCTCGTGCTAGGAGATCGTCGAGTGAAAGTGCGTGAGACAGCTTAGGTAGTAAGCATCTCATATGAATGTGTTTGGAATATTTTGAAAAATCATTTGGACATGCGAAAGCTATCCACAAGATGGCTGCCGCGTTCGCTCACAATCGACCAAAAACGCAATCGTGTGACAACTTCACAGCACAATTTGCAACTGTTTCAACGTGATGCAAATGAATTTCATCGTTGATTCATAATTGTTGATGAAACATGGATCCACCACTACACTCCAGAATCCAAACAATGGATAGAAGCCGGTTCAAGCGCACCGAAGAAAGCAAAAACCGTTCCATCGGCTGGAAAGGTTATGGCGACAGTTTTTTGGGATTCCAAGAGAATAATTTTTACGGACTACTTGGAGTAAGGAAAAAGAATAACGGGAGCATATTATACTTAGTTATTGGATCGACTGAATGCTGCAATCAAGGAAAAACGGCCGCATTTGGCGAAGAAAAAAGTGTTTTTTCATCACGACAAAGCTCCAGATCACTCGTCTGCAGTGGCAAAATTGTTGGAATTACGCTACGAATTGCTTCCTCACCCACCGTATTCTCCAGATTTGGCCCTGTGTAACTTTTTCTTGTTTCCAGACTTGAAAAACTGGCTTGCTGGAAAGAGATTCACCACAAATAGTGACGTCATCAATGGAACCAACGCATATTTTGAAGGGATCCAAAAATTGGAAAAACGCTGGACTAAGTATATCGAGCTAAAAAGAGACTATGTTGAAAAATAAAATAAATTTTTGCCGAAGAAATTTTGTTTTCTTCATTTTTACACGTCATTATCGATCCGCCCTCGTCGATTAAAAGATATACAGATTAACAAATAAATCGATAAATAAAATCATCAGTAATATTTTGTGAACAATAGTTACTTCATCTTTTTACAATGATGAATATCTCTCCATTATACGAAGAAGAACGGAATCCTTTTCGAAAAACCCCAAGTGGTATTATTAATTCAAAACTATTGAATTGTGAATTTTCAACGAGTTTATTGCGCCTCTCCTTTAACCGGCGAAAGAAAAGGCGTAATTTACTTCAAGAGCCCTTCTTCACATATTCAACGCGTTCACGAAAACGTGAAATAATGCTAAAAAGCAGTAATTATCCGCTTTGTAGAAATGCGAAAAAAAATTACAAGGCTCTAGAAGTGCAGAAAAAAATTATAGAGGTTTAAATGACGATGGAATATGAAAAATAAAGGACAGAAAAAAAATGTCTCTATGTTTTGCATTTGAAAATTTTGCATGAGAAAGGAAATAATAGAAATGATACTTATATGCACATTTATAGCCAACTTGTTTTTTTTTTTTTTGTAACATAATTAGTATGATGTATTCTTACAATACTTATTATGACTTGTAGTTTGATTCACTACGAAGACAGAATTAACTGTAGGGGAAGGTCATGTACCTTGGTTCGTTTTCATCGAAAGCCCTAGCGGAAAAATCATTCTGTTGGTCCTGGGTGTGAAGTCAAAAATGGTGTGGCGGTCGTCCGTACACCGAGAGAGCGAGAACAGTCTCATTAGCTGGAACCCAATCTCAGATAGAACTATCGTAGTCAGACTCAGGACCAAGTGCAGCCCTAACCATTCTGCAGTGCTGCGCATTAACTAGTGCCGCAACACCTGTCGACAAAGAAGAGTTTCATGGCCAACTCAGTGTCGCCTTCGAGCATATTCCCCATGGTGATATTATTAGCACATCTTCGAAGATATGAACGCCCAGGTTCGCTTAGACATAACTGGACTACGTCATGGGGAGTCATGGCGTTGGGTCGACATGTCACGACCATTTAGTCCTAAATCGTGAATGGAAAATTGTGCAAAACATTTGTCTGATCGTCAAAAATTCCTCAGATAAGGCGTTAGCTTAATGTTGTTAAACTTAAAGAAGACGACCAGTAATAGGAGAATATCAACATTCTGCACAAGTTATTCAGTTTGGGCAGAAATTAAATACGCACACTGGTCACTCAGTGAGAAGCAGCCAGAAACGCATTACTAGCAAGTGCGCGAATATGTCAAAGTTTGAGCCAAATAAGCATCATTTGCGGGAAGTTTTTTGCCTTCAATTCAAAAAAATCTGCCGCTGAGGCGCGTCGAATGATTGTTGAAACTTATGGTGAGGGTGTTAATAGTGAAAGAACGTGTCGCGAATGGTTTCAACGCTATAAAATGGGTGATTTCGGCGTGGAGCGATTAAACAGTTTGAAGACGCAGAATTGAAAGCATTACTGAACGAAGATTCATGCTAAACGTAACAACACATTGGCACTGGCAATGAGAATTGGATCCATAACGATACTCTAAAGCGAAAAAATCGTGTTGATATCGCGGTCATGTATCAACATCGATGGCCAAGTCCAACATTCGTGGCTCGAAAATCATGCTATGTATTTGGTTGGACCAGCTCGGCGTATTGTATTATGAGCTGCTGCAATTGAGTGAAACCATCACGGGAGATCGCTACGAAAAACAACTAATGAGTTTGAGCCGAGCATTGAAAGAGAAACGGCCGCAATACGAGGAAAGACACGAAGTATCAACTTCACTTCTTTCCTTCTACCCCCTTACATTTAAATATCTATATTATAAATTCAAAAAAAAGGATTTATCCTTCGAACATACGAGTGCTATCGATTTCAAATTAGAGCTATCAATGGTGATAAGGATGTTGATAAGTAGTTTCAAAATTATCCAAGACCTTCCACTTCGCCCAATACAAATGATCCAATTTCAAGAAAACAATGTCCGATTTCTTTGAAAATTATTATATTGTTATAGATCTGGCGACCACGAAATTTGATCTTGCCTGAATATGCCAGAATTATGTAGAACAGTTCCCCAATAAGTAAAAAGCCATAATTAAAGATCTAGACCTTTCCAGTATAGTTGAGACACACAACCGACGACATACACCACGGAAGGTTCGAGAATTGGGGAAAAATGGTATAAAAGCACGAGGCTGTCAGACGGGAGCCAGTCATTCAGCGACATATATGGAAGACGCGAACCGGTGCAAGAACGCGATAGAACCATATCGGCGATGATGCCATATAGTGCGAATTAAGTTAAAGTGTGAATAAATAAATTATCACTTATTTTTAAACGAATTGTGTTTTACTTGAAATCCCGGCGAACCCCTAGCTCGCAACAATATATTTGCATACCACGTTCGGTATTATATAAAACCTAACAGGATTACAATTGCATGTAAAGCCCAACCATACGATACTCTAGATGAAATACAAATTTTTATGATCTCAATAAATTTTATATGGCGAGTGGTGGAAGAAGTGACAGCATTGAACTAATTTTGTTCATATCATGCTAGAGTAGCTTTAAAATGTTTTATACAAAATTTAAGCATCAAAAATTGAATAGGTATAGAAATATTTTCGAAATTTCAAATCATTATCTTTTATGGTTTCCAAGAAAGTTGGATTACTATAAATGATTGAAAATGAGTAATTTTGTATAGGAGGGGGTAGAAGGAGTGGAGCAATTTGGCCCGTTCAGAAACTTGACCTCACTTCTTTGTCAAAAACGACGTTTACGAAATTTATTTCTTAATTCAAGCTCAACGCTCTCTCAAGCTAGAGAGCGCACAGACGGACGGGCATACATCCGGTTTTGAGATTTTTGAGCGATAACAAATATTTTTATACCCTTGGCGCCTCTGTGCGAACATTATTTCTTGGCGTTACGAACTTTTGAGCAAACATACAATACTCCTAGATTCCATCTAGAGTATACAAATTATAGATCTCTCCCGCCCTGCTTCAACCACCGCCCATACATAAGTCACTATTCACTGTTCGAAAGAATTTGAGATGACATACTACATTAATCTCTTTCCCATTCCATCTAGAGTATCGTATGATTGAGCTTTACGCCCGATTATAGTTCTGTTATGTTTATAATCTAGATGAAATCTGAGAGTATATTGTGTTTGCCTTACTGTTTATAACGCAAAGAAATAATGCTCGCACAGAGTCGCCAAGTGTACAGAAATGTTTGTTGTCGCTCAAAAACCTAAATTCCGAGTGACTATCTATCCGTATGTCTATTTGATATGTATCATATGTCATTTTTAGTAAAAAAGTTACTTTAAGTTCGTGAATGGGCCACATCCCTCCCCCTACTTCTACCCCCTCCTCTCATACAAATTTCATGAAATATCGAAATTTAAAGAAATTGTTTTTTCTCCTAAACCATTTCAGCTATTGACTTCCAAATTAGATTATAGTATAATGATAAGGATATCATTAACGTCCAAAATATTGATCTGATCCCCTTACTCCTTCTACCCCCTCCCATACAAATGCACAATTTGCGAAAATGGATTTATTCGGTTTTCATTGCAACTCGCAAAGTTAAAAGAAACAATTTTTTGCCATAATTAATTTTATTACAATTGCAATCAATTTTGGAAAAACTATCAATTTGACGTCACTCCTTCTAGTTTCTCCCATACAAATTTCTCGGAATTTCGGAATTTCAATTAAATTATTTTTCTTCAAAACCGTCAAAACAATCAACTTCAAATTTTAAGAAAAGTATACTATCACAAATATCATTCATGTAAAGAAATCCGGTTTTGATTGGAATACTCCTTCTACCCCCTCCCATACAAATGCAAAAATTTTGGTAAATGCATTTAATCGGTTTTCATTGAAACTAGAAAAAGTACAAACTTAAAATTTTGCCAGAATTTGTCCCTTAATAATTGCAATGAATATTAAAAAAAAAAGTAAGAACTTCGCTTCACTCCTTCTACCACCTCCTATACAAATTTTTGTCTTGAAAATTCAAGAAAAGTATTTCTACGTTGAACATATGAGAGCTATCGACTTTAAAATTGTAAAAAAGCAATGTGATTAGGATGTTGATAAGCAGATTCAAAATCATCCAAAAACTTCCACTTTTTCTGCCACCTCCCATACAAATGCCATAAATTCAGACAAAAATTGTTCAATTTCCTCGAAAATTATGAAAACTACAAACTTTAAATTCAACATGAAACATTTTGCATACTACGTTCGGTGTTATATACAAAAATTAAAAGCTTCTCCCGTCGTCTTTTACCACCTCACATAGACTTCGAAAGAATTTGAGATGACATATTTTCCGGTACAATAAACTCTTTCCTATTTCATCTAGAGTATCATATGATTGGGCTTTACGCCCAATCATGATTCTGTTGTTTTTATTTACGTTCAAGTCAAATATGGTAGAAAACACTCAACCAGAATTTGAGTGAACTTATCCGAGTGTTTTAAACGACCTTTAAAGAAGAAACCAAGACACGAAAGCCTATTTACTAAACAAATGCATATTGATTTATCGTTTTATAAGAAAAAAACATTTTTTTCATTAGTCCCTCATTTCATTAAAGTACCGACTCGGCTACAGAGCATGACGAAGAAAGGGTTTCATAAATTACATAAAAATCAATATCAACCAGGTCAGACGAGTTCGAGCAAACAGAATTACTTGTTGGGAGTTCAGTGTGATGCTACAGAGAGGTCAGAGACAATTAACAAATTAATAATTAGAGTCTACCATTCGCTTCGTTATCGCTTCTCTGTTTGTGCCTTAGAGTAGCTCTAAATGGACTACGATTTTACACAAAAAATCATCTTTTCTGATGAGGTGCATTTTCATCGGCTATGTAAGTAAGCAAAAGTACAGCATCTGGGGCTCGGAAAATCGGCACGTGATCGTTGAGTAGCCAATTCATCCTCGAAGAGTGACACTTTGTACAAATTGAATTGTCGAGTGGTGGCATCATTGGCCCATTTTTTTTTGAAAAAGCTGCTGAAAACGCCGTTTCGTTCAACGGGGAGCGCTACAGAGCCGTGATAACAGACTTTTGTGGCCAGAAATGAGGACATGGTTTTAGACAACATTTAGCTTCAACAGTATGGCGCAACAAGCCATAGAACCCAACAATCGATCTTTGGGGCACTAAGTTTGGTAATCGTGTAATCTACCGTCTTGGCGATGTCTATGTGCTGGGCCAATAGCTGCAATTTGACGCAGTTGAACTTCTTCTCTGTGGGGGCCGTGAGAGGTCGATGTTATGCGGACGATCCACAAAGGATTAAGAGCCTTAAGTTAAATATTCACTGAGCCATTCGTTAGATAGAGGCCAAAACCATCAACAACTTCTTCGAAAATTGGCCTAACAGGATGCGCTACTAAGAATCCAGCCGAGGCAGCAACATAGATGAAGTTGTGTTCCATAAATAATGGGAATGTTTGTTCTCTTCAATAAAAAGGAGAGCTTTGAAAAATATTGATCAGTGTTAATTTTATTGCATTTTAAAAAGAAACTTGTATTTGGGCCACCCATTACATCTATCTTCATGTATTACATACTTATCAGTTTTTTTTTATTTATTAAAACTTGAAAAATAATCTTGAATCTAAAAAACAATCCTTTGTGTTCACATTTCGATAAGAAATAAATATTCTATGCACAAATTTTAGTGCAAAAAAAAACATAACAAGAATTTTCCGTGTCTCGACGACAAAGTGTTAAAAAAACGATTTCCTTTTATTTCGTCATCATGTTAAATAATAAATACGATGTCCGGTTCGACCTTTAAGATTTCTAGAATTATTATGAGATATCCATAGAAACGATATTGCCTATAAAGCAAAACACTTGCCATCCTTATCGCTCCATACATTTAACGATTTATAGTGTCGTTATCATCGATGTTTTTTCTGGGTTAACGTAACATTTTCACTTCCTATTGTACTACACCGAATTTATAGAAATATGGTTTTGGCTTCGATGCTTTTTCCAATACGAATTTCTGCTCCATTTATCAATTGAATAATGTATGAACGCTTTTAATTTTAAATTTTTTTTTTTTGCTTTATTTGCTTACTTTTGACAAGTCGGTAGTATTGAGAATTTGGCCGAAAAGCCAAAGTAGGTGATTTAAACTTTGCTAGACTTGAGTGTATTAGCGAAGAGTTTTTCCTGATGTTTACTTCCAAATGCCTTCAAATTGAAGCACTCTCAAGGGATGAATGATTGATTTTGTTAGTTCTTATGTTTAGTACTTCTGACATATTGCAATTCAATTTCAATTTATTTTCATAGAAAAGGTGTTGGGATTTTCGAATTTTCTGAACCATATTTGTAGACAACCCGCTCACCATCTGCAATAGTAGCATAACCAAAAAAAAAAGAATTTGCATGCTTGTCATTAAATGAAAAAGAAATTTTTCCAAATGGAGCGCGTATTTACACTTGTATACTTCTACAACTAGGGCTAGGACCGAGATTTGAACTCACGACCTTCGCATTGTAGACCAACACGCTACCCACTAGGCTACACCCTAGCTATTTACACTTGTATATATCGTATAGATCATGTTAACTGTAAAGTTCATAGGGTAACCGGGTAATTCTACATATGTATGAAGTTGGTTAATACTGGGTAGACTTTGGAAAAAACATAACAGGGCTACGATTGCGCGTAAAGCGCAATCTTACGGTACTCTAGATGAAATAGAATTTTTTGTGATCCCAAGAAATTTTGTATGAGGAGTGTTAGAAGGGGTGATAGCATTAAACTATTTTTTCCCCATCATGCTAAAGTAGCTATAAAAATGTTTTATACAAAATGCTTACACCAAAAATTGAATAGGAGCTGAGAAAATTAGTGTGTTAGATTTAGTGAAAATGTGCAGTTTGTATGGGAGGTGGTAGAAAGAGTGAGGGGATTTTAGTGATTTTTTCAGAAATAACTAAGAATATCATAAAATTGACATTTCTTAAATTTGAGACTGGTAGCATTCATACTTTTCAAGAAAATAGATTTTTTGTGAAGTTGTGAAACTGCGTCATATTGTATGGGAGGGGGTAGAAGCAGTAAAGCTAATCAAAAAATTTTTTTCTGATCTTAGTGATAATGCTAAATAAGTATTTATTACGAAATATGAGCTCGATAAATGTTATATGTTCTGAGAAAATCGGCTTAGAGCATTTCATGAAAAAGTGCAGTTTGTATGGGAAGGGTTGGAAGGAGAGGGAGGACGCAAAAATTTTTACACAGTATATTGAAATTATTATAAAAGTAATATATCCCGAAATTCAGACTAAAAACTTTTATACTTTTCGAGCAAATCTATTTATAGTCGAATTGCGAAATTGTGTCATTTTGTATGGGAGGGGGTAGAAGGGGTAAAGCTAATCGTCTAATTTTTTTTAGCCTTACTAACAATTTTAAATAAATATTTAGTGCACAATTTCAGCTCGCTAAATTTTATACGCACTGAGTAAATTGGCTTAGAGTAATTCATGATAAGTACAGTTTGTATGGGAGGTGGTAGAAGGAGGGGGCGGACACGCATAATTTTTATACGGTAGATTGATATTATCATAAAAGTAATATATTCCAAATTTCAGGCCAATAGCTTTTATACTTTTCGAGCAGATCCGTTTATTGTCAAATTGCGCATTTGTGTCATTTTGTATGGGAGGGGGTAGAAGGGGTGGAGCGATTTGGCCCATTGACGAACTTGACCTTACTTTTTTGTCAAAAACGACGTGTACGAAATTTGAGCTTTCTAGTTCAACGCGTTCTCAAGCTAGAGCGCGCACAGACGGACGGACGGACGGACGGACATCCGGTTTTGAGATTTTTGAGTGATAATATTAATTTCTGTATTCATCATTTTTTTCTCCGAGCCTTATTTCTTGGCGTTACAAACTTTAGAGCAAACTTATAATACTCTCAGATTTCATCTAGAGTATAAATGTCATTTTAATGTTGTTTTTTTATGTGCCATATTATTGTCTATAAATGATGCACACATATTTATGACTTAGGTTTTCCCGTTTTCCAGGTAATAAGCGAAAATACATATGGCTTAAAAATTAAATGTGCCATAAAGCAACCCTCGTTCTAAAAAAACTGTCTCAAATGTTGTTAAACTGAAATATTCTTATTGCCCTTTAATTACTATTTAAATTATCGAGGAATGTCCTTTAATTAGTATTTAAATTCTCGAGGAAATAAATTAAATTAAAATGAGTTTCAACACAACTAGGTGCAACACTTTGCCTTTTTTAATGGGGTACCTAACAAAATGAAAAGCGTATAAAAGCAAATCTTACTTCATATTTTTATCAGTTTTAGTTACATTGTTAAAAGTACAAGGTGTCACTAAAATTTAGAAAATAATTTCGAAATGTCTGAGTTCACGAATGAAGAATAAGCAGACATCATTTTCATTTATGGGGAGTGTCAGGGAAATACACGAGCGGCGCGATCTTTGTATCATCAGAGATTTCCTAATCGTCGGATACCTTACAGGAGAGTATTCCAAGAAGTTTACAGAAGGATTCGGGAAATAGGCAGCGTTGGGACAAGCAGAGTAAATGCAAATCCTGCGCCGATAATCTCTGTTCCAACCGATGAAGGAATACTACATGCAGTTCAAAATGATCCATCAATCAGTATCCGACGCTTGGCATTGCAGTTAAACGTCTCTACGTGGAAAGTTTGGAGTGTCCTGAAAGCAGAGCGTTTACATCCCTACCACCACACACCAGTGCAGGAGCTGTTACACATTGATTTGCCCAAAAGGATGGTGTTTTGCAATTGGCTCCTTGAACCACAACTAAGTGACGAAAATTTTACGAACAACATTCTTTGGACGGATGAGTCCCAATTCACCGGGGACGGTATCACAAACTTCCATAATTCCTGGGCTGAGAACAATCCACATACAAGAAGAGAGTCATCATTTCAGCATAGATTCAGTGTCAATTTATGGGCAGGTGTGATTGGTGACGATTTCATTAGTTCTATTAGTCTTCCGCCTACCTTAAGTTCCAATTACTTGCATTTTTTGACAAATGATCTACAGGAGTTATTGGATGTGCCACTGCAACGATTGGCTTCCATGTTTTACCAACACGATGGTGCTCCAGCTCATTACGGCCGACAAATCACAGATTGGTTAAATTCCAATTATAGCAATCGCTGGATTGAAAGAAATGGACCGTTTCACTGGCCTGCAAGATCTCCTGATTTAACTACTATGGATTTCTTTGTATTGGGACGAATGAAGGACCTTGTCTATGCAACGGAAGTAGTAACGTTTCAGGATCTAAACACCAGAATCGATGCGGCAGCAACAGAAGTAAGGCAGCAGTTGAGGAGTATGAACAAAAAAAGAACACTGGCAAAACGAGCTTTAGCGTGCATTCAAAGTGAAGGTGGCCATTTTCAACATTTATTGTAATTAAGGAAATTTGAAATAAACCATAAAACCATTCTTAAGTTCTTTTAGTTCAAGGGGAGAGTGTTGATCAACATATTCTTGTTTTTTTGATAAAAGTGCTAAATTATTGGAATGATAATTTTTGCTAAACTATGAAACTTATGCAATGCAAGTGTATACATCTTTTGTAGGCAATAATATGGCACATAAAAAAACAACATTAAAATGACATTTTTATAATGCGTTTTTTTGAGAAAAACTACATTGATCCTAGAATTTTAAGGGTCAAAGTATCAAAAATTTGTGTTCTGAGGCAAATACCTCAGGATTTGGTACAGTTGCAATGCGGACTATTGCACCAAATGAAAGGTAATTTGATTCCCTAAAAAACAAGCTATAACACTTTGAATTGCGATTATTAGTTTTCAAGATATAGCGTTTTGAGTGAGAGAGGGTACAGGTCCGAAACCATTTTCTTGATCACCCTGTATCTCCGCCGATATTTAAAATTGACCATCTCCGTAGAACAATTTTTTTCTCAAAATATATCTAGGAATAACCCCTTCCAAGGTGGCACACGGAGTACCAAAACACCCTGTATATACAATACATATGTATGTATGTTGATTTGTCAGGTTCCTAGCTAAAACCATGGTTGAGATATTCAAATTCTTAGTTTTCGGTTTCAGCACTCCTCCCGCCTCCCCCTTAACTCTTGTACTCCCTCTTGAGTTTTGTGTTATTGCTGTTAAATTTTGCGTCGTCGAACGCTTAGCGAAAAGGCGAACAACACCAGAGGAGCCTTGTGTGCACATTGAACGACGTCAGGGCAAAAGAGAATAAGTCAAATATCCTTATTTTTCAGGAATCGATAAAAACTGTTTTACTTTTGTTATTGTATAGTTTAAAAGTTACATTTTACACAACTAATATATTGAATATTTTGTTCTGTGATGACTTGTATCCTTCTGCCCAGCGATAGAGAGTGATGAAATAGACTTATTCCAATTAAAAAGAAATTGAACAAATTAACTCATTCCATTTTTTTGCCAGAGGCCGTCCATATGTATATGCATATATATAGTATGTACAGTATTTTCCCATTGCTCGATCGAGATTATGGCCGCCTGTTGGTCGGATCTCGTTTCGTGGGATTTTTACTGTTGGCTGCCCGGGTTCTGAGTTTTGTGTTGTTGCTGTTGAATTCTGAGTCGTTGGGATGTTTGACCACGTCTTAAATTGGCTAGGTTACAGCCCAAAACTTTATCTATATATTAAATTCCGATAATATTCAACGGCGATCTAATTTTGGGTTTACGCGGCCCTAATGATGCGAATTAATCGAATTTAATTTATTGGAATCTTTTCACGCCACATCGACCAACTGAAAATGCAAGCCAACATTTCCTACTTTAGTACCCACCGTCCTCTTTTGTCAATAACCTCGCGCTCTAACGAATAATAATATTAATAAATAATACTGTCAAATAAATACCATTGTAACTCATCGGTCAAAAAGACCAGAGACTAACTACGAAAACCAAACTTTTTTGGCAAAATTCGACTTTATTCATCAACATAGTCTCCTTTTAGAGTGATACAATCACTCCAACGCCGCTCTAACTTTTCGATGCCATTTTTATAGAACAATTTAGCTTTTCCCCCTCAAAATAAGCAGTTTTTCGGCTGCGACTTCAGCATTTGACGCGAATCTCTACCATCCTTTTGAGGTCTGCGAACAGGAAATAGTCGCTGTACGCCAGATCTGGCGAATACGGTAGGTGTGGAAGCAATTCGAACTTCAATTTTCGTGAAATGTAGCAATTGTTACCATCGACTTGTGACACGGTGTTGTTTTGGCGAAAGAGCACTTTTTTCTTTTTCATGTGTCCCATTTATTGCAATTTCGACATTAAATCGTTGCAACAACGCTATGTAGCATTCGCTGTTCATGGTTTTCCCTTCCCTTCCCAATAGTCCATGCACATTTCAAAACACTGAAGCCAAAACCTTACTGACGGACATTTGCGTTTTTTGTCGCTTCGGACAATTTTCACCGGCTGCTCTCCACTAGGCTGACTGCCGATGTGATTCCGGAGTGTAGTAGCGGATACATGTTTCATCCATTGTCATATGTCGACGCAAAAAATCCGGTTTATTCCGCTTAAAGAGATCCAAACTCTGAATCATTGACGCGTTGCTGTTTTTGGTCCACTGTGAACAACCCACTTTGAACACAGCTTCTTCATGACACACTGGCTTTTGATATCCTCAGGATATCAGCTATATCCTGCAACTTCACTTTACGGTCTTCTGAAAAGATTTTCTGCACTTTGTTTTATGTTTTCTGGAATAAAAGCCTCATTTGAACGTCCAGAGCGTTCAACATCATTGGTATCTGTACCACCGCGATTATATTCCAACAGCATAACACTTATCAAGCCAAACTTTTGCTTGAACGGTATTTTCTACCATCAAAAATCAATGTTTAATCAACGATTTTTTTTTTATTGTTTTGGGTATATCAAAATTAGCTTAACTAAAATCACTGTAACTTGTAAAGTAATGGCCGAAATATCACGAAATTTTGAATGTATGATGTGAAGTTTGGTACCCCTGGAAAATTTTAAGAATTCGTCAAAAAAATCTGTTTTTCATAGTTAGTATATACGTGGTGAGGTTAAAAATTTCGCAGAATGACAAGAAAAGGGGGTAAAACTAAACAAGTTATTATTTTTCCTTTTCAAGATATTCTCTTTTAAGCCTAATACATTTATCACATCTCCCACAAAGTTTATTAATTCCTTCTAAAAAAAAAATATTTTAGCAAGGCCTTCAAAATAGGCTGAAATTTCCGACTTCACCTCTTCATCGTTGGTAAATTTTCTTCCCCGAAGTTCTTTCTTCAGATTTGGTAACGAATTGTAATCGGCAGGAGCCAGATCTGGATTAAATGGGGGTGGTTCAATATTCAGTAGCCGGATTTCTGTAGAGCAGCCATTGTAACGTGGCTCTTGGAACAGGTGCGTGCTCGTGTAAAAGCAGCACACCTTGAGTCCGCTTTCCTCTTCTTTTTTCTGTGATGTTATCCTTTAACTTTTGTAGAAGATTGGCATAGTACCCCCGTGATATTTTGTCCTTTTTCTTTATAGTTGATCATCAAAACCCCCTCTAAATCCCAAAAAATAGTGGCCATGTTTTTTTCGGCGGATTGTGACACCATGAGCTTTTGGGTGGTGCCTTTACGGAGCCACTGTATTTACTCCTGATTTGATTCAGGCTAATAATGATAAAACGAAGTTTCATCTCCAGTAATAATTCGGGTCAAAATGTCATCCCGGTTCTCGCTACAGAGATCCAAAAAGGCGCGTGATCACTCGACGCGCTGCTTTTTCTGAACCGCTGAGAGGATTCTTGGTATCCTTGCGCTTATTTTAGACATGCTGAGAAGATCATGGAGGATATTCAAAATGGTTGTATCTGATTTTTTGCGATTTATTTTTCATTAAACGAGTACCTTCGAAAACAAGTTTCTCCACTTTTTCGACGATTTTTGAGGAATCCCCCGCCTCAATCGGCCGACCTGAGTATTTATCACCTTCAATTGACTCTCTGCCTTGCCTGAATTAACTATGCCACGTAAAAATCCTCGTTTTACCTAGGGCAAGAGTCCCCGTAAACAGATGACATTTCTTTTAAAACGATTTGTGATTTATGACAGCACAAAACTAAATTTTATCCATAGTTAGCGTTTTTTCCGATTGACTTGTTGATTTGGCGATAACTAAAATGTTAGTAATTCGATTTGACAGAAACTTTGTACATATTTATACCTGTATTGAGTGTTAGAATACCTCCAGGTAAAGATATTTTCCCCTAGAGAAGTGTATTCACTAACTAACTAGTCCATTCGAACTATTCACTTCATTGAATTAAACGAACTAAAATTTTCACATTTAGTTCGAACTGAACTGGTAGTGAGCTGACCGAATGCAAAGTTTACGGAGGCGGCTGCAGTTCACAATTCAATTCAGTATTCACACTCATCATGTCAATCGTCATATCAGCAAGAGCAGCTTCAGTACGGCTCACTCTCACTCCGCACATGCACGTATTTTGAATTTATGTTGTTTTTGCTACCTTAGATACCTTGGGACTCAACGAATGAATGGTGAATTCCTATTGCAGTCTGTGTATTGCCATAGCATTGCAACAAAATGCCGATGCCGACGATCTCGCGAAAAGAAGCGTAGGTGTTTAGTTCAGGAACGATGAATACGAATTAAATTGATTTTGAAACTGAAATGTTTCCATTTCTGTGGGACCTATCTCGCTAAGAGAGGATGTAGGCCATGGAATTGTTTACCTCAGGAACGGAATTACACATAGTTCACGAACGGATCGAAGATTCTTCGAATTATCAGTTTCAACTTCGACGAATTTTTTGTTGTATTCTGTGAGTAGAATATGAAAATTACTACGTACTTCATATATTTTTTCTTTTTGCATGTTTCATAGAGTGAAGGAAAACGAAATTGTAATTGTAATTTCTTTTTCTTAAAACTACTACAATAGCGCTACAGCCCAAATCGGACTTTGGCCTTCTGATATTCAGATTCCATAACACTTTTCATTACTTATTGTGGAAGGGTTGTTAGCCCTTCGCAAAACCCTCTTTCTACGATTTTTTTCATTTTCGTAGATTGAGGTGACCAAGGTATATCCAAGCAGGCAATGTGCTTGAATTATATATTGCGCCGACCGGGATTTGAACTCACGACCTTCGCATTACAAGACCAACACGCTACCTACTAGGCTACACTCTAGCTTTTCCTTAAAAGTGCGACCTTAATTATTGGAAATGTTTTTCGAATAGAACAGGTAGCAACAGCAAAAACTATTTTTGTAAATTTCATTTTATTAAAAAAAAATTATTTATTTAATATTTTAATGCTGAAATTCTGTGCGTGATAGCTTCAAGAAAAAGAAGTCCCATTTGGAATCATTTTGATGAAAGAGTTGAGAGTAAGGGGAAGCTCTGTAAATGCAGATGTCGCCAAAATACGCTAAGCTGTGCTGGACGTTCCTTGGGTAATCTAAGGAGGCATCTGAAGTCCATGCATCCAACAGTTCACTTCGAGAGAAATTTTCATGAGACTTTAGAGGAGCCTACAACATCAAGTACAAATTCCCAAAAAAAAACTAGTAGCTTCGAAGCTTCTGTACGAGTGTTTCATTTTCGAAAGCGAGTGCGATAATCCAAGTGCAAACGTGTCAAACAGGTATTGATAGTTATGTGCGGGTTGTAAGGTCAGTGGCTCCTAAGAAGTCTGCGGAGTATGACAGGCAGTTGGTGAAATTGATAGGTAAGGAATATCATCCTTTTTCCATCACATAGGACAAAGAATTTCGAAAATTCGTCGAAATGATAAATCCTGGTTGTTGTCTGCCGAGCAGAAAAACGATTTCAAAAAGCCTTGCACCTCAGCTTTATCTATCAACTTTAGATATTGTAAAAGCTGATTTGAGCGATTCTCTAGCAGTTTGTTTGACAGCAGACGGATGGAAGTCAGCCTCCAATGAAAGTTTTGTGGCAATTACTGCTCATTTAATTGAAAACGAATCTTTTGCTTTACTGGGTTGCTTTGCATTTAGTGAAAATCATACTGCCAATAATATAGCTCGCTTAATTAAATACAGGGTAGCTGAGTTCAGTTTTAAAAATAAAGTCGTAACAGTCGTTACCGATAATGCTGCTAATATGAAAGCAGCAATTCGTTCAAATAATTGGAGAACAATTTCATGCTTCGCACACTCCCTTAATTTGAAGGTGCAAGCAGCATTATCGAACAAGACATCTAAATAGCATTTGTTAGAAAAGGTAAAAAAATAGAAGGACATTTTAAAAAAAAGTCCTCCTACCCTTTCCAAATTGCATTCTATACAAGAACAAATGTATATTCCCACCTTGAAATTGGGAAGGGGGTATGGGTTCACTATTCAAAATCATGAAACAGTTGACGAACAGGAATTTCACCGCCAACCACCTGGTGAGAGATGTCAACGAAACTCTCCTTAATTTGAGTGAAAACCAGTTTCGGCGATTGAAGAAATACTTCTGACATTTTAAACATCTTGTCAGAGGAAGATATTCCAAAAGCAAAACAACTACCAAACATTCAACCGCAACAATCCTATATTAGGGACGATCCCCCAGATAAGGAAGAGATAGTTTCCGCCATTCAGTCAATAGCGGGAAGGAAAGCCCCAGGTATGGCGGACTACCAACCGAACTCCTCAAAGCGGACCCGGAAATAACAGCCGATATACTCCTTCCACTCTTTACTGAGGTGTGGAATGAAGGAAGATATTCGACTGAATGGAAGGAGGGTGTCATTGTGAAAATTCCGAAGAAGGGCGACATTCGGGATTGTGGCAATTGGCGTGGTATATGTCTACTTACTGCCGTATCGAAAATCATGGCTAAGGTAATTCTCAATAGGATTAGTGATGTCGTGGAGAGTACTCTCGAAGTTTATCAGGCTGAATTCCGTAAAGGGTCGTCTTGTACTGACCACACAAATAATACTCTACGAATAATATTGGAGCAGTCCGCCGAAATGGGTTCACCTCTAAATCTCATATTTGTGCTATCCGACTAAAATAGGCATTGAGATTCAAAGGCGGAAGTGGCAGTGGATCGGTCACACTTTGAGGAAACCAGAATGAAACAGCGCCAAACAGGCTCCCTAATTATTATCACAAAAATTAGCGCGGTCTGTTAACAGCAGCTGGTTGAATCGGTACACCTCAGTAGTCCACGGCGATTTTTACAATGGATAAAAATATGGAACAAAGAATTTGTCTCACATTTTGTGTTTCCAACCAAATTTCGTGTGCGGAATCGTTGCGAATGTTGGAAAAGGCTTACGGTGATTCAGTAATATGAAAAACACAAGGTTACTAGTGGTACAATGCCTTTAAGGACGGTCGAGAGATCCTTGAAGACATGTCTCGTTCTGGACGACCTTCGACCTGTTCAACTGACGAAAACATTCAAAAAGTGAAGGTGCTCGAAAATCGTCATACTAATGTAAGGGAGATAGCAGGAGAGCTGGGTATCTCTTGCGGGTCCGTTCGATCGATTTTGGTGGATATTTTAGCCATGAAACGCGTCCTTTCTCGACTCTTTCCAATAAAGCTGAATTTTCTTAAAAAAAAGTATCATGAACAGGTCACTTTGGACATGCTTGATCGTGCGAATTCTGATCCCTCATTCATGGAACGCATCATAACTGGAGATTGACATGCAAACCAGTCAAAAATCATCGGAATGGAGGAAAAAAAATGAACCGAAACCGAAAAAACCACGAGAAAGCCGCTCAAAAATCAAGACGATGATCATTGTTTTTTTTTCGATATTCGAAGTTTGATCAATCATGAACTCGTTTCACATGGATAGACGGTCAAAAAGGAGTACTATTTGACCGTATTGAAGCGTTTGCATGAGCAAATCCATAAAAAACGGCCGGAATTATGAAAGGAGAATTCATGGCTTTTCCACGATGAAAATGCGCCATCGCACTGAGCCTCAATTGTGATCGAATTCAAGGCCAAAAAAGCAACAAATTGCTTCAATCAACCACCGTATTTACCAGATTTGGCCCCGTGTAACTTTGTCCTATCCTCGAAAATGAAATTACCGCTCCGTGGAACCCGTTTTCAGTCGATCAAGGACATAAAACAAAATTCGCCGTGGACTACTGAGGTGTACCGTTCAAACTGATTATCAGAACGCGCTAATAATTAAAGACAGTCCTACCTGCTTTCCACGGATAGTCAGGCGGTTCTCAAAGCTCTAGCATCCAATAAACACGGATCGAAGATAGTATGGGAATGCCTTCAAAACCTAATCACCCTGGGGAAAAGGAATGATATAACCTTAATGTGGGTACCAGGACACATGGGAATTGAGGGAAATGAAGAGGCTGATCGCCTTGCAAAAAACGGCGCAGAAGCAAATTTTATTGGTCCAGAGCCATTCTGCGGAAAACCAAAAGGGTACTCCAACCCCATACAAAAATATGGGCTTAGCTGAAACCGACATTTGTCGCCTTTGTCTCGAGGGCTCAGAAACGACAGTACACATCCTATGTCACTGTGAAGCAGTAGCTAGGAAAAGACAGTCTTCTTGGAAAGGGTTTCCTTTCTACGGAGGAACTAGCCAATACGGCTCCCTTAAAGATTCTCAAATTAGCTAAAGCTATTGAGATATAATAGGGTGAAGGGGCTATAAACGCACAATAGGCCAAGAAGGTCGCAGTGCTCTCACGCGTTCCCCTAATAGTAATAATAATAATACCTGCTTTCCAAAAAAAAAAACAAATTTGAAATATCATTCCTCAGCGCAATTGTTATCGGTACTATTTTTTCACAATGTATTATAATATTAAAACTCTATAGGGTGGGCCAAAAATAAGTTTCTTTTTAAAAATGCAATAAAATGAACAAAATTAAATTTTTTTCATGTATTATGGCTTCATTAGTAAGAGCAAACATTCCCATTAATGATGGAGCACAACTTCGTTCAAGTGGCTGCCTCGGCTGGCTTCGCAGTAGCGCATTCTGTCACTCCAATTTTCCAAGACCATGTCGATGGTTTCGGGCTGTAGCTCACGGATTGCTTGGATGATATTGGCCTTAAGTGCTTGAATCGTTTTTGGATTGTGGGCATAATATCGGTCCTTCACGGTTCCCCAGAAAAAAAAAGTTGTTCAAGTGTAAAGAGGACTCATTTCGTTCCGCGGAGGTATGATACTGACTTTCTGTCAAGATTTTGAGCGGGAAACAGCTTTCAGTGTCAAAATAACCTATGATTTTAAAAAGAAACCAATGGATGACCCAATTTTTGTTTAAGTTATTATTTAGATATTTATTTATGTTTGCCGCACTTTATTATAATATAGAGTACCTATTTGCGGACGTGGAAATGTTTACTTTGTTTTTTAACTACTTACTACAATAAATTACCAATTTTGCTAATTAATTTTTTTTTGTGCTGTTTTTTTAAATAATAAAATTTTTGTTTTGCATAAAAGAATAATTTCTTTTTGTTTTACTATTTCTTTAGTTGTGAAAACAGTAATTTTCACTATCATTTACCCTTAAATATACAATCGATCGTGTGTCATATCCTACAACGAGGGTGAACTAAACAAACTAGGACGAAGAACTATACATTTTTGATGAACTAGATGTTAATATTTTATTTGGTTTAACGTGCTGTTTACTGAAATCGTTCATTTTCTACTTTTTCTTTTAAATATTGGTAAATCTGAATATCACATTACAATTTGTACAATCCTCGCGAGCTCGTAACTTGATCCTTACGCAATTCAATTTTGGAAGGTTGATTCTTCGTTCAAATCAGTTTTGTGAAATTCACTCTGAGTATTTTTCGTGCGCGTACCGTCAATTCAAGATTTTATCTCTTAGCATCTGGTTTTATCTTGTCGTAAATGATTTATTGAATTTGTGTCGTTGGCCTCTTGAATTTATTTTTAGCTTTTTTTTAAATTTACTGTAGTAATATTTTGCTATTATTTTTCTTTGCTTCTCTTGTTTTTTTTTTCTACTCTAGAATTTTATTAGCTACGTTTTTTATCATTTATTTATTTACAGTAAAAGTCCAAAATTCAATCTCGTTCTACTGAAATACGAATCTCATATTTCGAAAGTGCCTTCGAGCTACAGCGATTCGTTGAAGTACTTATATTTCTATATTTTCTTCATTTCAAATAACTTGTTGAATACCGAATCCAAGCCCACAGCGAACGCAAGAAAGCCCAACAGCTTAAAACTCTCGACCTTCTAACATAGAACTTTTGTTCTACATTGCACCAACTGGATTTAATTTTAATCCGTCTGCAGCGCATGTAGCGAAAAATATGTAAGAAAAAAGCAAACAATTTCATCAAAAGACAGAAAAAATGTCGTCGATAACTTTAATTATTTATGTACGAGCCACACTGGCGTGTGTCGTTGGCCAGAAAATGTCTGATAGTAGAACAACCAATAAATCGATAGTGTATAGCTCACAACGAACAAAAACAAACTCTACTTTGTGGCGGAGCTATCGGTCACCATTTTTCGTCTTCTAGCCACCGAACTGAAACCGTTGTGATGGGAACGTGTTCGCTTGGTCATCTTTCGGTGACGAAAAAGAAATCTTAATTTCTCCAATCTGCTGCAACTAGCTTGCTTTGGGATCTTTTTTATGTAATATTGGATGAAAAAAGAAGTTTCCTAAGAAATACTTTATATGTACTTGTGTTTGGGAGAAAAATTTATTCAAGGCGAGAAACGAGCGAAAGGAATTGTAGCTCCTTCCACCCAAATAGCAATTGGTCTCCACTTACCAAGATGAATCCTTCGTCTTCGCCAGTTGCATCCAGTGCAGCCCTTGATTTTGGGCTACCGGTCGATGCAGTCTCCGTACCTCCGTCCACTCTTGCTCCGTCCGATAAGTCTTGGTTGTGCTGGTCGCTGTCTAGGCCGCTACCGTAAATCCGATCAACCTCTTGTGGTAGTTTCTCATATTTTCGATTGTTTGTTTTCATATTTGCCACCATTTAAAGGATGTTAAGAGCCCCCCAGCGATAGATATCGCGCGCGCCGAACCACCCGGGCTTCACACGAAAAACGTTAATCAGTCGAGAGGTTGCAGCAATGAATTTTCCAGCAAATCACCGGGTTTCAAGTTTTTTCCCTTCTAACAAAATATAAATACCGACAACAACAAAAGTTTACGCTGCACCGGGCTAGCGAAAAAACTGCAACGGCGGCGCGGTAGATTTTTCTTTGAATTCGGCGTTCGTCCAGAAAAGAATACAAGAAATGTCGCGACGTCGATAAAGATTTTCGCGATGCAATCACACACACCCACCAATCCGATTAGACGACTAAAATTCAGTTTAGGTTGTTGTAAAAATTTGTGCGAATATGTTTTATTTTACTTGTTTTTATTTAATTCAACTGAGAAATTTGTTTTATCACACGGAAAATTAAACAGAGAACTACACGCGACTTCACCCCGTCGCGACACAAACTCTCTGACGTGACGACGTGACAGACGGCCAGAATTTACTCGAGTATTCACGATGAAGAAGCAAAAAATCGACTGAATGTACTAGATTCGTTATTGCCATCTGTCATTTTCGTGGTAGCTTCTTTCAGTAAAGTAAATTTATTCAAATGGAAAAAATACTCATCAAAATTACGTAAACAAAGATTAACCGACGCAATTACAATAATAATAATAACTTTAATTTCGAATTTTCAACGTGATGAATATACATATAAATATAATTGTTTTGTCTGTCTGTTATTTGTTTATAAATGGCTATAAATAAATTTTTTGCTTTATTTTAGCAATAACGAAGCAGAAACACACGTTTTTAAAAATTTTCTCTATCTGTCTGTCTGTCTGTCTTTCCGGTTTTCACGCAAAAATGGCTGAACCGATTGTTATGAAACTTTCACAGTTTATTAGATGTGCACCGAGATGTAATCTGCGTGTGGTCTTCTTTTAATACCCCCACGCCTTCCACCCCCTCCCATACAAAATGACTCATTTTCAAAAATATGTAATAATCAAATTTTCTTCAAAACCATTGGAGCAAATCTTTTGAAATTTAGTACATACTATTTTTATCAGAAATGTCATCTATAGTATACAAATTATTTGAATCTCCTTACTACTTCCACCACCTCCCATACAAACTGCACTTTTTCATGAAACAATAGACCAATTTTATCAGTACGTGTAACTTTCATCGAGCTTAAATGTTGTACTTTATCCTTAATTTGCATTATTATTAATATTGGGAAAAAATTAACCGAGTAGCTTCTCTCCTTCTATCCCCACTAGCGACCACTTTCTCCCATCTTTCTGGCAGTATATGAATTCCGCGTCGGAAAAACGATATGTCTTTTGAGGCCATTTTTTAGCTTCTTCATAAGAATGAAAGCGCTGGTCAGCTAGGCCATGTGCCATCGAACGGAATAGGTGAAAATCAGAAGGGGCTATGTCAGGTGAATACGGCGGGTGGGGTAGAACTTGCCATTGAAGCGTTTCCAGGTAGGTTTTCACTGGTTTTGCAACATGAGGCCGAGCGTTGTCATGTAGCCTTCCTCAAGTGCCAAATTAAAAAGCATGGGGGCTAGACCATCTTTCTGCTTTAAACCACATTCCGTTCGAAAGCTGGTTGTGGAATCGGTTTGTATTCTCACTTGGGATTCAGTGTTCGTCATTGTGAGTCTTGTTAGTCGGACTAGTTTTGGAGGAATTCCAAAGTCAAGCATGATTTGGTGCAGTACTCTCCTGGCGATACTGTCCTACGCTTGTTTAAAATCTACGAAGATTTGGTGCACCTCTGTGTTATATTCCCAGCATTCTTAAGCACCTGTTTCACCGAGAACATCTGGTCTGTTGTAGATCGTCCGGTTCTGAATCCACTTTGGTATTCGCAAATTATTTCATTCATATAGGGCTTGAGATGACGTTCAATTATTTTTGTCATTATTTTATTGTCTCCTTTCTTTGTAAATTGCACATATAATGCTTTTCGCCAATCGTCGGGTATGATTTCCTCCAAATTTTGCATATCATGTTGTGCAGTATTTCAGCGAGTTCACAGTTTCCACCGTTTTTCAGAAGTTCAACTGGTATTTCGTCACTTCTCGCGCCTTGTTTCGTTTTTCGTTACATAGGGCTACTTTGATTTCGTCACTTCTCGCGCCTTGTTTCGTTTTTCGTTACATAGGGCTGGCTACTTTGATTTCAGCAAGCGTGGGTGGTGTCCTTTTTCATCAGTTGAGGCTTCAATTGAAATGTTGTCTGTCGTGATAGGTACTAATGGGGTGGGATTGAGAAGACGTTCAAAGTAAGAAGCCTAAGCTCGTCATATCTTTCTTTTTTGGCTCGAGTTGGTCGTTCAGTAAACATTTTGTAAGTCTCGTTCTTTCTATCTATTGTATCGCGTTATTCTGGATCAGTTGTTTTTTCGTCGCGCTTGATATCCTAACACCTCTTCTGCGGAGAATTTGATGCCGTCTCGTATTTTCATCCACACGTTCTCCACTGGCATATTTTGGTTGTTTTCATGTATTGGTGTCAGATGTTTATTACATGCTGACATGTAAGCCTCCGCCACCGTTTCGTCTTTAAGCTTGTTAACATTGAATTTGCGAGCTCTACCCATTTTCGAATATCCACGACAAGCTATTCGGCATCAATACTTAGCTCTGACAAGATAATGATCAGAGTCACAATTCGCACCGCATAGGGTTCGTACATCAAGTATACAGGAAGCAGCCCATTTATCAATTCGAACGTGGTCAATTTGGTTGAAGGTGTGACCCACGTTCGTTTGTGAATATCGCGATGTGGGAAGCACGTAGAGCTTACTATGATATTTTTGCTGCTTGCGAAATCAATAAGACGTTGGCCATTGTCGTTGGTTATGTCATGGAGACTGTGCCCTCCTGTTGTTCCTCTATGAGCCTCCTCCTTTCCGACTTTTGCATTAAAATCCAATTTTTAGGTCATTCGAGGGCAGTGAATCATAGATTGTCTCTAGGATGGCATAAAATTCGTCTTTAGTTATATCGTTCTTGTCTTCTGTTGATGCGTGAACGTTGATCAACCAACTTAAAAACTTTGTCTTTATTCGGATTGCACATATACGTCTTTCAATTACTGGTTTGAAGCTCGTGACCTGCTGGTTAAATTTTTTGTCAACGACATAAGCAATTCCAAACTCTCTGCTTCCCGGCAATTTTCCACTTGAATAGATTTTGTGTGATCTCATGCCCATGATTTCGTTACCGAGCCATTTCGTTTCTTAGGTGGCAGTTATGTTGATGTTGTGTTTTGCCACTTCTTCGAGGAACTCTTTCAGAGCTCCTGTCCTAAATAAGGATCGAGCATTCCAAGATCCAATAGAGTAGTCCATTTCTCGTTTGCGGGGTTGTTGCCATTGAGTCCATCTGTTTCGAGGCTGTTCCTCAGGTTTCTGAACAGTGTTTTTTTTCCGATGATGCGTTGTCGGCTCCTCGCCCAACCTTCGACCTGGAGGACTCTTATTTATTCTACCCTAGAAGAAAAAGAGTGAGAGTTTCAAGCTAAATATGACATGCTGGAGTTCTCACAGCTATGCTGCGAGTCCAACTATGTCATACTTTTTGCCTATTTCTTGAGACGCACTGGTGTTACTGGCCATTGAGGTTAACTCCATGATCTCTCCTTCTTTCTCAACCGAGCTTGGGACCATCTATGGCGGAGTTTTTTCTGTTGCATGATATATTTTAATGGTCGTTTACTAATTCGAGGGCGCTGATTTCGAATCTACCCTCAGTTTTTTTCAAGCAGCTTTTTAGATACAGCTACTACGTGCCTATTGAGTCTGTTTACATTAACTTTTGTCTATTACGATCGCATTTTAGATAAATCTTTGTAATTTCTACCATGGCTTCATCAAGAAGGGTCTGCTGAATATATTTTGGTGAATATATTTAAAAAAAAAATCGTGTCTCAGTTTCCGCAAAACAAGCATATTTGGAGTGTTTTGGTTTTCCATTGGAGACAAAAGACAAGTAGTGGGTGCCTAATATTGTATACAAAATCTGCGTTGAGGAATTACGTTTACTAAGAAGATAACCTCTTTGAAGTTCTGGTCTCCAATGATCTGGCGTGAACCTGTAAATCTTCACGCTATTTTTGTGTTGCGAACATACATATCTGGACTCAACAAGAATAACCGCTCTAAATGAATTTACCCCACATCAACATCACCTGTTAGACTTGTAAGGAGTTCGAATGATCCATTTTTATCACTACCATCTACAGAAAAAGAAAGTTCAGACGAATTGGATGAGCTAAGCTGCGCGAGCAATGACGAGTTCGTCCCAGAAAACCATTTCGAACCGAGACAATTCAATCAAAACGAGTTCAATGATTTAATTAGAGACCTTGGACTGTCCAAAACTTCTTCCGAATTACTAGCTTCCCGGTTGAAAGAGAAATCTCATAGCTAAAGAAACTAAAGTTTCGTATTACCACACTCGAAAACAAGGCTTACTTAATTTTTTCGCTGAAGAGAATGATTTTGTGTATTGCACAGATATTTCTGGTTTGATAACTGCCATGGGCTTACAGAGATATCACTCAACCTCAACCGAATGGTCAAAATGCAGTATGATGTGTGTACTACTGCATAACGGAAATAAACTAGGCTCCTTACCAATCGGACATTCAACCAAAGTTAAGGAAGAATACCCTACAATAGCATTGGTCATGAACAAGATAAAGTATGACGAACATAAATGGCTAATTTGTGTTGATCTTAAGATGGTTAATTTCCTTTTAGGACAACAATGTGGCTACACTAAATAATAATAATATATTAAATGTACCTCTTGTGCCACGAGATCGTATCATATTGCCACCTCTGCATATTAAACTTGGTCTGATGAAACAATATGTTAAAGCTCTAAACAAAGACGGTGAAAGAAAGCTCAAAGCAGGTATATTTGACGGCCCACAAATTGGCAAAATGGTGAACGATCCTGATTTCAGCAGTTCAATATCAGAAATTGAAGAGAATGCATGGGACTCGTTTGTTTTGATTATTCAAAATTTCTTAGGCAATAAAAAGGATGATGATTACGTTAAGCGCATTAAAGAGATGTTGTCTCACTTCCTGCGACTTGTATGCAACATGTGCATCAAAGTACACTTCCTGCACAGCCATTTAGCTCGGTTTCCTTAAAATCTAGGTGACTTGAGTGAAGAACAGGGTGAACGATTCCACCAAGATATTCGGGCTACGGAGGAACGATTCCAGGGTCGCTGGAATGCATATATGGTGGCCGATTTTTGTTCGAATATTCAGAGTAGCACTTCGTCATTAAAGACAATTCCAGAGTTTATAGTTTTTTTATAATTAAATTTGTTTATACGGTGAGTGCATTTTTTTCTCAAATCCCCCCTCCCCTGACTTGTTTAAAGGCAAACGTGCGTTCGTATGGACAGATTCTGCATATATGGTGGCCGATTTTTGTTCGAATATTCAGAGTAGCACTTCGTCATTAAAGACAATTCCAGAGTTAATAGTTTTTTTATAATTAAATTTGTTTATACGTGCATTTTTGCATTTGCAAAAATGCATTTTTTTCTCAAATCCCCCCCCCCTCCCCTGACTTGTTTAAAGGCAAACGTGCGTTCGTATGGACAGATTCTGCAAAACAACGCATTCGAGAGAGTGAAAGAGTTGCTTATTACTGCACCCGTTTTGATTAATCCCAATTTCACTCAGTGCGACTGGAATCGGAAGTGTCCTGTTGCAAAAATCGCAAAAATCAGATACTGGTCAAGAACATCCAATCGCATTTATGTCAACGAAACTCAACGGTGCACAACGTAATTATAGTGTAAAATAAACAGTATACTATAATACTGTAATTTAACTATAGTGTCATGTTGGAATGCCTGGCCGCAGTCCAGAGCGTAATATGTCGAGGGATTACCGTTCACTATAACTACAGATCATGCTAGCTTGAAGTGGTTGATGGACCAAAAATATCTTTCCGGTCGACTGGCGTTGGAGCCTAAAGCTGCAGGGTCTTAACTTTGACATAGAGTATCAAAAAGGATCTCAAAACTTTGGCAAAGATGCTCTATCGCGTGTTTACAGTAACGAATCGGACGAACTTGCGACCATAGATCTACATCTCCGAAAATTTGTCTCCATCGGCTTTCGAGGAAGCTTCAAATGTGGAATTGGTTGGCCACATAAATGAATCACCAGAACGATTTATTAATCTGCATGTCCTTAATGGCAGAATGTTCATCTCTCGAAGTACGAAGCAGAGCATCGATACCGACTTACCAGAATTTAAACTATGGGTACACCGGAATTCGTAACACACCAGCTTATTAGCGCTGCTCATGATGCTACTCCTCTCACTTTGGCCTCCAGAAGACAATCGAATTACTACAACGTCGTTACTACTGGCTTAAACTTCGTCAAGATGTTTCAAATTACATTGCTGCCTGCACGATATGTAAACAAGTGAAAACTCCAAACTCCACCATGAGGCCACCAATGGGTGAGCATATCGAAGTTACATCCCCCCCCTTATAAAACTGATAACATATTTAAAATCAGAGTAAAAATTAACTCAGAATCGAGCGTTGCCAATTTAACGGATTTTCCATCATATATGACGGATTCACGCAGGTTGAAAAAAAAAATATTTTAACAGCTGACGGATTTTCTAACGGGAGTGTCCTATCTATGACCGATTTTCTAAAGGATCAAATGCCGAGTACAAAAACATGCGTATCGCCATAAAATTATTGTGTGTCCAATCAAAGTAGATTATACATAATAATACGCAGAGATGTACCACTAGAATTTTATTAATATCGTAGCACCATCGCGTCAAGAAATTATTGAGTTTCGTCAAAAATCCTTAAATAAATCTAAAGCCTGGGAAGCATATATGTCACTGTTTATCGCCGAACAATGCAGTATTTTGACTGACGAAAAAAGCTATTACAGATTCCAAGACCGTCAAAGATCTTCAGATGCATCGGACAAAGTGTACCAACATAATACAGCGTGTACTGAGTCCCTATTTCAAAGAAAAATTAAAAGAGGATATCGGGATTGGCAAAAACAGTTTATTTCTAGATGAAACTACAGATATCAGTGTGCTTAAATATCTCGATATTGTAATAATATACTACAGTAACTTTTCACGAAAAATAAAGACAACATTTTTAAAATTAGCTAAACTATTTGACTGTACAGTTGATGGAATAATTTGTGCCGTTAAATATACACTAAATGAATTTAATTTGGATTACAAAGATATCCTTGGTATAGAAATGGATAATGCGAACGAAATGACAGGTGTGAATATCGGTGTACATGCTGAAATGAAAAAAATATATTCCTGGACTAATTCCTGTAAGATGTGCGTGCCATTCAGCGATGCCAGATAGTATTTATAAAATTACCGTAAATAATTTGAAAAATTACGCTGTCTTATCGGAAGCATAAGTAAATGCAAGAAAACACGCAAATTTTACATACCAGTATGCATTTGAAACAACTTATATATATTTAATACATTAGATATTGGACATATGAAGTAAAAAAAATTAAAAAGTAAACTATTTACTAACACAATGAAGAATCAAGAATCAAAATCTCGAAATATATCAGAACCGTCTACCCTCTAATAAATAGAAAATCGAAACTTTCAACAGAATATAAGAATCTATTGTTCAAAATGGTATTCTAACCATCCCTAATATATGATTCGCCAGCTTGGTACAATTGCGCGGATGTTCACAAGAAAAAAATTCAAATTATCCAGAACAAATGCCTCAAAATATAGTTGGACAAGCCATGTTACTTCTCAACACACATGGTACATATCGCGCCCAAAATTAAGAGCATAAAAGATTGGTTGGCATTGTGTTGGAATTATACATCGACCGGGATTTGAACTCACGAACAATAATATACCAACACACACTAGTCGACATCCTTGCTGCCAAGCAGATCCGCGAAGTCAAAGAATGAAAGCAAGAAAGTGAATTGACGGGAGAACACAGTTCTAAAGAACATTATGGAATTTCTTTTGCATTGTGAGTTACGTTCAAACTCGGATCGCTCATCACTTTAACTTTATCCAATCAGTATTATTCAAATTACGCTGATTTGAAAGAAATTACGCTGATTTGAAAGAAATTACGCTGTTATGTTAACATGATCAAAATTACGGTAGAAAAACGCAATTACGTTGAATGTAGCATTGCTGGTGTCATTTAATTCAACTAGCCAAATCTCACGCCTCAGAAGGTACTTTGCCTAGAAATTTGTAATATTTAATATCTGAATCTTATTTGGTTTTCCCAATCTTCAACTCGACAGGCTGAATACAAGAAAATATATCAAACTGTTAATACTGGTCACTAAGCTTTAAAAATAATCCTAGCCTGTCAAACTCGTTAATTATTAACATATTCTGCTGCAGATAGAATATGGCGACAATGGAACGAGTTTAAAACACATTACGAGGTGACCAGAAAAAAATTAATTGTTGCATAAAAATTGTTGTATAACATGTATAACGATCAAAACAATTTATCATTGCTTTCGATTCTGTGTCCAATTTTAGAAGAACTTCAAAGAGTGAATAAATCCTTTGAAGCCAAAAATGCTGATCCCTGTAAATTATTCGAGAGGCTCGTCACATTAATTCGATTTTTGATATCCAAAGAGATAATCCAACGTCAGGACATACATTCTTTAACTACAAATATAGTGAATCACTTGGACCCAATACCTTACTTTGGTTATGCGTTTGACTCGAAGGAAAGTATTATTAAAGGAAATAATCTTATAAATCAACAAGACGAAGCCAACTTGCGCCAAAGATGTATCAAATTTGTACTAAAAACATAACAAGACTACGATTGGGATTAAAGCCCAGCCGTGCGATACTCTAGATGAAAGAGAATTTTTTGGATTTAGCACTGAGTAAATAGGTTTAGAGTATTTCATGAAAAAGTAATGTTTATATGGGAGGTAGTGGAAGGAAGGGAAAGACTTAAATAATTGTTATATAGTAGATTGAAGTCATCATAAAAGTAATATATTCCAAATTTCAGATGCTTTTCGAGCAAATCCGTTTATTGTCGAATTGCAAAATTACGTCATTTTGTATGAGACGGGTTAAAAGGGGTAAGGCTAATCGTCTAATTTTTGTTGGTTTTGCTAATAATTCTAAATAAATATTTAGTGCTTAATTTCAGCTCGATAAATTTTATACACACTGAGTAAATTGGTTTAGAGCATTTCATGAAAAAGTGCAGTTTGTATGGAAGGTGGGGGGTAGGAAGGGGAGCAGTTAAATAATTTTTATACAGTAGATGGAAATCATCATAAAAGTAATATATTCCAAATTTCCGTTTATTGTCGAATTACGAAATTGCATCATTTCGTATGGGAGGGGTTAGAAGGAGTAAAGCTAATTGTCTGATTTTTGTTGGTCTTACTAATAATTCTAAATAAATATTTAGTGCACAATTTCAGCTTGATAAATTGCATACACACTGAGTAAATTGGTTTAGAGTATTTCATGAAAAAGTGCACTTTGTGTGGGAGGGGGTTGAAAGAGAGGCAGGACGCAAATGATTTTTATAGGGTAGATTGAAATTATCATAAAATTAATATATTCTAAATTTCAGACTAAAAGCTTTTATACTTTTTAAGCAAATCCGTTTAATGTCAGATTGCGAAATAGTTTCGTTTTGTATGGGAGGGGATAGAAGTGGTGGAGAAAATTTGAAGGATCTCAACGTGTTCTCAAGCTAGAGAGAGCACTGAGGGACGCACTGACGGACATCCGGTTTTGAAATTTTTGAGTGATTCCATGAACTTCTTTATCATTAATTTCTTTTCATCGAGCCTTATTTCTTAGCGTTACAAACTTTAGAGCAAACTTGTAATACTCTTAGATTTCAGCTATAGTATAATTAATACAATAATTGCGATCTAGGCTCCCCCCTGACAACATTGAAGTATTGGAGAAAACTGACTTACTGTCATGTAAAAATGTATTAAAAATTTATAAAGAATGAAACAAACTTTTTTGTTCAAAACTTTCTTTATTTCAAATTGAACTTAACAATTTTTTAACAGAATAATTTCCCGTAATGTATTAATCACAAAAGCTATAACAAATAATAATTTTCAACTCTCGGAAAAATAAGAAGATTATATATATATCTCCTAAACATTCTCAATTGGATTGAGATCTGGGGATTGTGCTGGCCAATTCAAAAGCCTGACTCCATTATTCCTAATCCAACTCTTCACCAATTTTTAAGTGTGCTTAGGACCGTTGTCATGTTGAACCGTCCATAATAAAGGCATATGCTTAAGTTTTGAACAAAAAATTGTGTTTCTGACTTCGGATGCAAATGTTTGTAATTCATAACATCGTAACACTAAAAGGCTATAATAAAAATATCAAAACTCAACCATCGACCCCTTCCGTGCCCTCTGAATCGGAAGAAGATGAAAGTGAAGACGAAATAGTCTTAGATTTTTGAAAATTTTCTTAAAAGAGTAAAAATTTATATTCATTTTCTTTGAAAGTGTGAGTATAACGGATTTTTAATGGGATTTAACCAAGGAGGATATATAATAAGGAGTGACTATGAGCATGCTTTGCCTTGTAAGCAAAATGGGAATGAATGTTTTTCCCTCCCTTACTACCGAAATGATCGAAATTTTTCGAAAAAAATCGTTTCGCTATCTTTGTCTGCCACACTTAAAAATATTGCAACTGACTCTTTCCCACGATAAATTGTTCGAAACAGATGTCAAATTTTCGAAAAAAATTGTTTCGCTATCCTTGTTTGACATACTTAAACCCAAAGTAACTATCTCTGTCCCGCGTTAAATTGTCCGTTGCTAAAGTGCTTAGCTTAAACACAAACCAAAACTAATAAAAATTGAAAAAATAAAATTTTTTGAAATCAAACAGCAACCTTCATTGCACTGAAAATTAGTTTATTGCTGACTGAATATTAGCAACTAAGAGAGAATACAAATTATGGTATTTTTTTTGTAAAAGTTTGAAGCCAAGTTAAGCTTGGACACAATTTTCGAAAATTTCCGAATCAAAAAATATTCCCACATGAGACAGACTATCAAGTACTCCTTTTATATATCCTCCTTGGGATCTACAGTTGCAAAGTGGCCGTGCTGACCAACGAGCTATCTAGAGCCCACGGCTTAATGGGTTAGAAGCGTATTATAAGCCGCCACAGCATGTATTTTTAATGGTCCTCGAATAAAGCAATTGATGAAAGATTCGCATTTCATGGAACAAGGAACCAAATGCAGTCCTGTGCCTGGTCTTTGTTTGTTTTGGTTGGTACAAACTCAAGCATTCAGAGTATTGAGATAGTTAAGGTTGAGAGTTACTGGCTTTAGGGGAACTTAGTTTTACAGAGTATTTAAAGACGGTCGAGAAGTAATGGAAGATTTGCCTCGTACTGAGCGTTCATTAACGATTTGAACAACATCGATAAAGTGTGATAAAATGGTATTTGGAAACTGTTATTATAGCTTGTTGAAGTTAGCAAACCAACTAACATATCGCTCACGAATCAGTCCGCATGATTTTAATGGACCATTTGGACATGAGATGCGTCGCAAGATGACCTGTTCTGAAAGAGTTGAATTTCCTTCAAAATTTTGTATGAAAAATATTATCGGGTAAGTCTCGCATTCATCAGATAGGTTTTCATTTTCCTGAAATGTAATGGAACATGTTTTGAATCGATAGAAACCATAAAAGAGAAGTTTAATACCATGCCGAAATATGCTGTATTATTATCAATGGCACTACATCCCAATTTTGGCCTTGACCTCTATCCTCCATGCGCTGTACGTGACCAGCTCACTGTAGCTTTCTAAGTTTGATAAAAGCAGAGACTCCTGGTTCCTCGAAAATGGTATGCATTTTCTGATTGTATCGAATTCTCCATTCGCCTTGTTCTCTCGCCGGCCCGAGGATTTGCCGTAATACTTTCCTCTCAAAGCCATTAACCATTTTTTCTGATGTCTGTATTAACGTCCACATTTCAGTTCTATAGCAGAGTACAAGTCTTATTACAGTTTTGCAGCACCGTTTTTATATGCACGTCTTTACATTTTATTACAGGAAGTACCGAGTAGTATGTCTTGTTTGTCACCATTATGCGTCTTTTGATTTCATTGCAGTGGATGATCCAATTGATTTCATTTTGTGGATGACTTTTCGCGTAGAATGGTGGTGTATTCGAGTTTTTTGTTGGGATCTCTGAGTTTATCCACATTAAGCTTGCGCTTCATTTGAAGAATTTGTGGTCGTCGGATAGCTGCTGTACACAATCTCAAGCAGGCAACCATCAAGTGGTGATCGCTCCCCACGTCAGCTCCACGTTTCGCTCGCACATCGAGGAGACATCTTCTCCATCGGCGACTTATAGCCAAATGGTCGATCTGGTTCTGAGTAACACCATCAGGGGAAACCCAAGATGTTTTATGATGACTCTTGTGTGGAAAAAGGGTCCCTCCGATGACCATTTGCCGAGTACTACAGAACTCCACAAATAATTCGCCGTTTTCGGGTCTCTTAATCCAAGGTCGTGAAGGGTCGACCCAAGGGTCACCATGCCTCCCCATGACGTGTTCTAGTCCAGTGTTGTCTGATCCAACCTGGGCGTTCATATCTCCCGAGATGATAATAATATCACCTCTTGGAACACGTTCGAAGGTGGCACTCAGTTGGCTATAAAACTCCTCTTTGTCACCAGATGTTGCGGTATTAGTTGGTGCGTAGCACTGCAGAATTGTGACGTTTCTGACATTGGTCCTGAGCCTGACGACGATAATCCTATCCGAGATTGGTTCCCAGCTAATGAGACTGTTTCTCGCTCTCGGCGTAAGGACGAACGCCACGCCATTTCTGGCTTCATTTTCAGGGCCAATGTACAGAATAGTGTTTCCGCTAGGGGTTCGTTCTTCTCCTGATCCTGTCCACCTGACCTCGCTCAAGCCCAAGATTTGGATGTTATAGTGCTCCATTTCACGGTCGATCACTGATTGGCGGTGCAAGGACCGAGTAACCCCAGCTCTTCCCCCGTCATTCAATGTTCGAACGTTCCAGAAGCCAATCATAGTCCCTTTTCGAATGCCAAAAGTCGTTACCGTAGAATCAGTCCGTATCCGAGGCGATGTATCCGTTTCTCGTATCATTTAGGTCTTAAGATCACGGGTGATAAGCCCATGATCCAGTGAGTGTCCATTTGCCATTTTTAGGGCAAGCAGGACTGGCTGTGGGTGAATTCTACAGCCCCCAGCCCAGAGGGGGATAGTTAGCTCAGGTCCGTGGAGTCGCTAACTCCAAAGATAGTTGCAGGAATTGGTAAAACCTCATACTACAACTACCCCCTTGCGGGTGACAAGAAAATATATCGAACTGTTAATACTGGTCACTAAGCTTTAAAAATAATCCTAGCCTGTCAAACTCGTTGATTATTAACATATTCTGCTGCAGATAGAATATGGCGACAATGGGACGAGTTTAAAACACATTACGAGGTGACCAGAAAAAAATTAATTGTTGCATAAAAATTGTTGTATAACATGTATAACGATCAAAACAATTTATCATTGCTTTCGATTCTGTGTCCAATTTTAGAAGAACTTCAAAGAGTGAATAAATCCTTTGAAGCCAAAAATGCTGATCCCTGTAAATTATTCGAGAGGCTCGTCACATTAATTCGATTTTTGATATCCAAAGAGATAATCCAACGTCAGGACATACATTCTTTAACTACAAATATAGTGAATCACTTGGACCCAATACCTTACTTTGGTTATGCGTTTGACTCGAAGGAAAGTATTATTAAAGGAAATAATCTTATAAATCAACAAGACGAAGCCAACTTGCGCCAAAGATGTATCAAATTTGTACTAAAAACATAACAAGACTACGATTGGGCTTAAAGCCCAGCCGTGCGATACTCTAGATGAAAGAGAATTTTTTGGATTTAGCACTGAGTAAATAGGTTTAGAGTATTTCATGAAAAAGTAATGTTTATATGGGAGGTAGTGGAAGGAAGAGAAAGACTTAAATAATTGTTATATAGTAGATTGAAGTCATCATAAAAGTAATATATTCCAAATTTCAGATGCTTTTCGAGCAAATCCGTTTATTGTCGAATTGCAAAATTACGTCATTTTGTATGAGAGGGGTTAAAAGGGGTAAGGCTAATCGTCTAATTTTTGTTGGTTTTGCTAATAATTCTAAATAAATATTTAGTGCTTAATTTCAGCTCGATAAATTTTATACACACTGAGTAAATTGGTTTAGAGCATTTCATGAAAAAGTGCAGTTTGTATGGAAGGTGGGGGTAGGAAGGGGAGCAGTTAAATAATTTTTATACAGTAGATGAAAATCATCATAAAAGTAATATATTCCAAATTTCCGTTTATTGTCGAATTACGAAATTGCATCATTTCGTATGGGAGGGGTTAGAAGGAGTAAAGCTAATTGTCTGATTTTTGTTGGTCTTACTAATAATTCTAAATAAATATTTAGTGCACAATTTCAGCTTGATAAATTGCATACACACTGAGTAAATTGGTTTAGAGTATTTCATGAAAAAGTGCACTTTGTGTGGGAGGGGGTTGAAAGAGAGGCAGGACGCAAATGATTTTTATAGGGTAGATTGAAATTATCATAAAATTAATATATTCTAAATTTCAGACTAATAGCTTTTATACTTTTTAAGCAAATCCGTTTAATGTCAGATTGCGAAATAGCTTCGTTTTGTATGGGAAGGGGTAGAAGTGGTGGAGAAAATTTGAAGGATCTCAACGTGTTCTCAAGCTAGAGAGAGCACTGAGGGACGCACGGACGGACATCCGGTTTTGAAATTTTTGAGTGATTCCATGAACTTCTTTATCATTAATTTCTTTTCATCGAGCCTTATTTCTTAGCGTTACAAACTTTAGAGTAAACTTGTAATACTCTTAGATTTCAGCTATAGTATAATTAATACAATAATTGCGATCTAGGCTCCCCCCTGACAACATTGAAGTATTGGAGAAAACTGACTTACTGTCATGTGAAAATGTATTAAAAATTTATAAAGAATGAAACAAACTTTTTTGTTCAAAACTTTCTTTATTTCAAATTGAACTTAACAATTTTTTAACAGAATAATTTTCCGTAATGTATTAATCACAAAAGCTATAACAAATAATAATTTTCAACTCTCGGAAAAATAAGAAGATTATATATATATCTCCCAAACATTCTCAATTGGATTGAGATCTGAGGATTGTGCTGGCCAATTCAAAAGCCTGACTCCATTATTCCTAATCCAACTCTTCACCAATTTTTAAGTGTGCTTAGGACCGTTGTCATGTTGAACCGTCCATAATAAAGGCATATGCTTAAGTTTTGAACAACAAATTGTGTTTCTGACTTCGGATGCAAATGTTTGTAGTTCATAACATCGTAACACTAAAAGGCTATAATAGAAATATCAAAACTCAACCATCGACCCCTTCCGTGCCCTCTGAATCGGAAGAAGATGAAAGTGAAGACGAAATAGTCTTAGATTTTTGAAAATTTTCTTAAAAGAGTAAAAATTTATATTCATTTTCTTTGAAAGTGTGAGTATAACGGATTTTTAATGGGATTTAACGTAAAACTCAACGGAAGTAATCTTAGTTGGCAGCACGTCAGAATCATGTAAAATATTCCATGCAACATTTGCTCGTGCTGCAACAATGGTACTGCAACATTTGCTGGTACTGCAACATTTGCTGGTACTGCAACGAGGAATTCATTAAATCTGGTACTTCTCGTCACTATTAAATTTTGACTTTTCTCAGCGAGTTTAGTGTGCTAATACAATTAGAAAAAAAAATAATTAACGTTCAAACGTTTTTCGAAATGTCGTCTTCGTCGTAAACAAATAGTACCTCCCAACCCCCCAGATAAAACTGTCAATAAACTATTTCGCGGTGCCAATAATTTGTCGAATAATAATATGGTTGAGTTTAAGGCACAGGATACGATTTTACGAATTACACCAAAAGTCGGCGATCTGCTTCCCAATAGGCAACTAAAATGCTGGCAGCCAGGATGCTCCTCTATTTTCTCGAACACGGGAAATCTTCAGATGCACTTAAAGCGGCACCATCGTCAAATACTGCAGTCGCCACCGCCGGAAGGCTTAAAAAAATACTTTTGCCCCGTGACGGAGTGTTTATATTACGATTCGGGTAAGGATTCTGATAAACATTTTCAGTGCATGAAATACCTCCGGCAGCATTACCAGAAGGTCCACGCCCACAAATCCCATCTGTGCGAGATGTGTGGCAAACCTTTCGCTACCGAAGGACTACGTGTGCGGCACGAAGCGGATTGCGGACGTCTCTATAAATGCGATCAGTGCGGTTGGGAGTACAGCAGTCGTGAAGCGTTGCTCACGCATGCCAAGCGACGCGTTCATGTAATCGACTTGAAGCAAACCAGAGGTAAACCCGCTCCAAGACTCGATAATAGCAGCTCTCCGCCCGTTCAACTCGTGAAGAAATTGATCGCTACGCAAGACCAATCGGTGCAAGTAGATTTAGTCGATACGAAGAAACTGAATCCTACCCGAAAGCGGAAGCAGTCGTCATATAAAGTCAAGACGACTCCGAAGAAAACCAAAACTATCAAAGAGGAACTACCGAACGGTGGAAGCTCGCCAATTCAAGCTACAGCAACACCTCTAACACTAGACTCGCTCTTGTCGCCATCGCAGGAATCTCCTGCGGATTGTCACGAATCGAATTTAAATCATCTGAGCTACGTGGACGATGTCGAAGATCCGCTTGAAACATGCTTTGGGCAATTGAGCTCGACAAGCCTCTGCGATATTGAAACTCAAACCGACAACTTTTCATCCGCTATGCTCGACCAAATGCTGTACAATAACATGCACACGCAAACATGTGACGAATTTCTCCTCAGCGAGCTGGGTCTGTCGGACATTCAAACTCAAACAAATTGGCCGGCCGGAATTGACGACGATGACGACACGGCGGCCGCGGAACCACCATCATCAACGGATATCGCGATCATTCGAAACGGTTACGATGTTTCGGGCCCGCATGATGTGCTTGTTTCGACTGAGACACAAACGAGTTTCACGCAATGTTTGCTGGAGTACAACGATGTATCGGCCGGAACGAATAGCAACGGGATCACGCAACACACTCAGACATGTGATACACTGCTGGAAGGACTTTTTGGTGGACAGGAAAGCGATCTAATTGCGAACTTTCAATCGACACATACGCAAACATGATGGTTCGATGAGTTTTAGGGGAAACAGGCGGAGCTGTGATTGGATTTTATGTACATATGTGTAATTAATTTATTAACAAAACTATTTAGCTAATAAATAAAAATTATTTCAACTTTACTCGATCGTATATTTTATTGGAAATGAGCCTTTGTGTAAATTAACACAGCTTCACTCTTTCATGCAGTTTACACAGTCGAAACGCTTTCAGCTTTTAATTGGACCCTGTTTTTGCTGTACTTTAAAAAAGCCTTCCGTACGACAAAGTTAAAAGCAAACAGGAAATTAAAACAATTTCAATGATATCCAGATAACCGGTTCCTACATGGAATCAAATTACGTATAAATCTTGGATAGAAACTTTGCCACAATGGTGACCGGTAACACTGAATTCAAAAGCAAGAAATGTAGCAAAATATTAGAGATGGTATCGTGGAGGTTACAAACCGCCAAACAACCCTCTGTAAGGACGAAGAATGCAACATAAGCAGCTCTACCGATATCAATGCACGATGGGTTGAGTACTTCCGAACATTGATAAATAGAACGACATCAAGGACTGAATCTTTTATAATTACAGAAAATCCAGTTGGAGATCAACTGCACATTGCCCTACATAATTTAAGATCGAACAAGGCGCCCGGAATTCAAGGAATTCCTGCAGAGCTATATTAAAAAAATCGTTTTAAGTGATACTTTCCAGGTAATTTTGCTACAAACAGTAATAAGTATGTTTTTTGTGAAGGTGAACCTAATACGTAAAATTAGGTCAGTTGAAATTTACGTGTCAAAGCCATCGGTCGGCAATAATTCCAAAACGGCAAAATGGTAGGAAACAAAAAAATGAACGAATTGGTGAAACGCCGAAGACACTCTTCGAGCAAAATTTAAGCACTCGTGCGATAGCAGGTAAGGTTGGCTTCAGTCACATCGCTGTAGGTAGGGTTTACGAAGTTTCAAGGAAACCGGTACTTTGGAGCGCAAGAAAGATAGTGGAAAGAAAAAAAATTACAACAGTCGCATATGAACGAGTCGTACAGCGTATGAGTATTCGAAATCATTTTAAAATTGCTGTGGATATTTGAGCAGAGCACGTAAAAAGCGGAGGAAATAATATCGGTGTCCTTACAGTACGAAATCGCCGGACAGAGGCTGGTTTGAAGGCGGTCAAACTCGCAAAAAAACCATTCCTAACGCCAAAAATGCGTAAGAGCAGACTAGAATGGGCCAAAAAGTTTGAACACTGGACTAAAGTTTGAACACTGGACTCTCTGACGAGAGCAAATTCAATTTACTCTGATCAGACGGAATGCAGCACGTGAGACGCGATACAGCAATGAGTGTATCACACCAACTGTGAAACATCCGGCTGGGAATTTGGTTTAGGGATGTTTTTCATTTTCCGGAGTAGGAGAACTAGCCTTTCTTGAAGGCACAGCGAATGCCTTAGCCTATAAAAATATTTTAATCAACAATTTATTTCCTTCAATCGAAAATCATTTATCGTTCACCGACGAGTGTATATTTCAAGATGATTCTGTACGCGCAACCGCTCCAAATTGGTAAATTCCTCTTAAGACCCCCTATAGGAGCATAGGACAGAAACAACTCTCTTCTAGGATTTGTGATCAAAATTTTCAGCGGAATTACACACTTATAGATAAGCTAGTGGGTAGCGAGGTGGTCTACAATGCGAAGGTCGTGAGTTCAAATCCCGGTCGACGCATAATTCCAGCACACTGCTTGCTTGGGTATACCTTGGTCACCTCAATCTACGAAAATAAAAAATTCGTAGATAGAGGGTTGTGCGAAGGTCTAACAAGCCTTCCACAATAAATAATGAAAAATGTTAAGGAACCTGAAGGTCAGGAGGCCAAGGCCTGATTTTGGGCTGTAGCGCTATTGTAGAAGAAGAAGATAATTTTTTGTGTGGAAACATTTCATTTCTCACAGCTATATGTCCTGTATACCAAAAAAAAATTACAGAGGAATTTCATTGTTGTATACGTGTTAGAAAATTTTAACGAACATTATCGAAGACTCAGTGAATACGCTAACAACATCATCTGAGAATATCAAGGTGGGTTCAGATCCGGACGATCAACAACGGATCTATTCTCAGTAAAACAGGTGCTAGCAAAATGCTGGGAATATGATATTAATTTGCACTAACTGTTCATCGATTTTTGTTTGATTTGATTTTGATTTTGTGTTGACCGTAATGCTCTGTACAGAATAGCGATTGGGCTTACATGTTAGCATGTAATAAACACCTGACACCAATATATGAAAATATCCAAAATATGCCAGTGGAGAATGCGTGGCTGAAAATACGAGACGGCATCAAATCCTCCGCGGAAGAGGTATTAGGATATCAAGCACGGCGAAAAAATAATGATTGGTTCGACCAAGAATGTCGCGACGCAATAGATAGAAAGAACGAAGCTTACAAAATTTTTACTGAACGACCAACACAAGCCAAAAAAGAAAGATATGACGAGCTTAGGCGATATGCGAAAAAGACCTGCAGACGAAAACAAAGGAAGTACCATAATGACAAGATACAAAAAATGGATGACGACATGAGAAAAAATAAAGCGCGGGACGCATACGCCATAGTAAAAGACTTAAAAAAGGAATATAAACCAAAAACCAGTCTCTGCAAAGACGCAGAGGGCAATATCATCAGCGACACAGAAGAAATCAAAAGGAGATGGGCTTCATTCTTTGAACATCTTTTGAATCCCATCCCAGTAGCACCGATAACGACAGACAACATTTCAATTGAAGCCTCAACTGACGAAGATGAACCATCATCGACACTACCCACGCTTGCTGAAATCAAAGCAGCCCTATGTGACCAAAAACTAAACAAAGCGCCGGCAATTGACGAAATACCAGTTGAACTTCTGAAAAACGGTGGAAGTTGTGCCGCTGAAATACTGCACAACATGATATGCAAAATTTGGACAGAGGAAATCATACCCGACGACTGGCGAAAAAGCATTATATGTCCAATTAACAAGAAAGGAGACAAACTCTGCTGTGAGAACTACAGAGGTATATCATTGTTGTATAAAATACTGACAAAAATAATTGAACGTCGTCTTAAGCCCTATACTAATCAAATAATTGGCGAATACCAAGGCGGATTCAGAACCGGACGATCTACAACAGACCAGATATTCTCGGTGGAACAGTGCTTGAGAAATGCTGGGAATATAACACAGACGTGCATCAAATCTTCGTAGATTTTAAACAAGCATACTACAGTATCGACAGGAGCGTACTGTACCAAACATGCTTGACTTTGAAATTCCTCCAAAACTAGTCCGACTAACAAGACTCACAATGACGAACACTGAATCCCAAGTGAGAATACAAACCGATTCCACAACCAGCTTTCGAACGGAATGTGGTTTAAAGCAGGGAGATGGTCTAGCTCCCATGCTTTTCAACTTGGCACTAGAGTATGTCGTCCGAAAAATCCCAGTCGACACCAACGGAACACTACTATTCAAGTCCACCCAACAGCATACGCTGACGACATCAACATTCTAGCAAGATCCTTCCCTAGTGCTAAGGAGGTATTTGTCAATCTTGACTCCGCAGCAAAAGAAGTCGGGTTGCGCATTAATGAAAGCAAAACAAAAGTAATGACGCAAACAAGAAGGAGAACGCCAATCAGACAAAACATAACAATTGCGGAATATAATTTGGAGAGTGTGGACAACTTCATATATCTTGGGGCTAATCTAGCAAATGACGGTAATGAAACAGACGAAATCAAACGACGGATAATACTTGCAAATAAGACGTATTATTCGGTACTTCCAATAATGAAATCCAAGAAAGTGCACAGGAACAATAAGCTGCGGATTTATAAAACTATTATACGACCTGTGCTCTGTTATGGCAGCGAGACGTGGACATTAACGGGAACTTCCGAAAAAGCAGTTAACGCATTCGAAAGAAAGGTCCTCCGAAGAATTTTGGGACCTGTGAAGGAAGGAACGGAATGGCGAATAAGATACAACCATGAGTTGTATCAACTCTACGACGAGCCAGAAGCTTCAACGTTCATCAAGCTACGTAAACTGCAGTGGGCTGGCCATGTAGAGCGAATGGAAGCCGGAAGAATCCCCAAACGTGCTCTTAAAGGCAAAGCGAGTGGTAACCGGCCAGTAGGCAAACCACGCAAGCGATGGGAAGACTCGGTTGATGAAGACAGCAAAGCCATTTTAAAAATTAGCAGCTGGAGGACGCGGTCTTTGGATCGAGACGATTGGAGGCGACGACTTCAGGAGGCCAGGGCCCGATTTGGACTGTCGCGCCATTGATGATGATGAGAATAGCGATTGAGCTAGGTGTTCCACCGAAACTAGTTCGGTTAATAAAAGTTAAGGTGGTATTCCAGGAGTTGGAGTCGGCAGCGGGTGAAGTAGGACTCAGGATCAATGAAGCAAAAACTAAATATACGATCCAGACACGAATATTACTATGGGCGAATACAACCTCGAGCAGGTGGATAAATTCGCGTACCTGGGAGCCCATCTCACAAAGGACGGCAATGAGCGACATGAAATTCAAAGAAGAACCACGACAGCTAATAAAGCATTTTATGCGGTTCTCCCCATAATGAAATCAATGAAGGTCCTCAAAACAATAAACTACGCATCTATAAGATATTAATTCGTTCTGTGTTGCTATATGAATGCGAAACGTGGACCTTGACGCGAGTATCAGAGAATTTAATCGACACGTTTTAGCGAAAAATTCTTCGGAAGGTGTACTGAGCAGTGAAGGAAGGAGATGACTGGCGAATTCGATACAACCATGAACGGTATCAACTATTTAATTACCAACCAGCATCTATCGTGATAAAACTCCGCTAGCTTCAATGGGCTGGCCATGTGGAGCGAATGCACGAGGAACGAATCCCAAAACGAGTGCTCAAGGGCAAAGCTCAAAGCATCCGACCGCAGGGGAAGCCACGAAAGCGATGGGAGAACTCAGTCGACGCAGATTGCAGATCGCTTCTCGTTTTTTTAAACTGGAGGACGCGGTCGTTGGAGAGACAACTGAAGGAGGTGCATCTGGGAGGCCAAGGCTCGATATGGGCTGTAGCGCCATTGCATCATCATCATCGTAGATGTAAAAACCTGGCACGAAAAAAAAATACTGATCAAAAATGGGATCAGTATTTTTTCGGGAACACGTGAAAGCACTGCAAGATGCTAATCTCAAACCTCCTCGTTACCATCAAAGCAAGGTTTGAGCGCCCTAGGTCAAAAATTCTACAAGCTAGAGAGTAAACGGACTGACATCCGGCTTTGAGATTTTTGAATGATAATATAAACCTCTGTATCATTCATTTTTTTCCTCCGAGCCTTATTTTTTGCGTTACAAACTTTGTGGCAAACTTATCATACTCTCAGATTTCATCTAGAATATAAAAGTTAGCAGATTTGATTGAATAAAATTTTGGTTTCTTATCGGCTCAGTGGAGAAACCTCCGTCAGTCGCGACGAAGCCCGGTTCAGTCTTCGAATTCCTTTTCCCTTTGCCATGTAGATCGACTTACTACTGAGAACTTTTGCCTTTTGTGTTTTATCTGGGCCACCAAACACTTAGTCCCTCAGGGGCTTATTTGTTATTAAATATGCTGCACAAAATTTTGTAAAATGGATGTGATGGTAAAAATCCACCCCGATTGCTTTCCAAATTGAGTTTCGAAACCGACAAATTGGGACCTTTAACTGCGGCTCCAGTTCCCTTTGAGGTGCGTATACCAGATGGTTGATCCCTCTGCCATTTCAGGTAGAGTAAAATGCCAGTCCTTGCGTTAGAACCTCGGGTTTTTTTTAGGATTTGTGGGTCACTTCTAAGATTTTTTTTTAAGGAACCACCTTAGGTGGTCTCCCACCTCGGTCTTGAAATTGGAGAAAAAAACTTAGGTGGAGTAAATTTAATTTGGGTGGAGAAAGACGAACGGATATTTGTAGCGTAAACTGTGCTTTATGTTGCAAAATTTTAGTCCACCACTCACGATATAAGAAATACACGACAATGTGTGTGCAAGCCAAAAGAAATATATCCCATAAGTTAAACCTGGTTTTCGATTTAAATTTTTTTGAGTTTGTTCTAGTTCTACTTCTACTTCTACAATGGCGCTACAGCCCAAATCGGACCTTGGCCTCCTGATATTCAGGTTCCTTAACATTTTTTATTACTTATTGTGGAAGGGTTGTTAGCCCTTGTTCTAGTTGGCGCATCTTATTATTCTCTAGATGAAATATATAGTACATATAGTTTTTGCCTTACCATTTGCAACGCTATGAAATAATGCTCGCAGAGTCGCCAAGGATACAGCAATAATTGAGGCTGAGTAACAGTGCTCTAATCCCAATAGAAACGTATTTGGACTAGGCCACTAGCTTCATTGTTTTCGCTCAAAAACCTCGATCTCTAGTGACCGTCTGCTTGTCTGTCTGCAACATAACTCTTGAACGCTAAGAGCTATCGTGCTGAAATTGGTTTTGTGTCACTTTTAGCAAAAAAAAATAAGTTCGTGAACGGTCTACATCCCCCATAAAGTGTCAACTCTTATTTAATGTACAGACGAGAAACTCACAGAAACACACTCGTACCATAGAAGTTAACGGACGAAGATCAGTTACAAAGCCATGGAAGCGCTGGAAAGAGAGAAAGAAAGTATAAATGAGATCGGAGCAAGTTAGTATTTCAATAATGTCGCAATTTTAATTTAATTTCGTTCTATTTTCATTTTCTTCTTTTTTTTAATTTAATATTTAACAAAGAAATAATCAATAAGCACAATAAAGAAGCTGCTCCATACTGTCCGACCGTTTATGCGTGAATCAATCTCTTTCTTTACGAACAAGAAAACAAATGAAAGCAACAATAATTTCCTTAAAGATTTTTTTTTTTTTTTTAAATTAGCACAAAACCGAAATAAATCGTTTTCTTTTCAATTCTCTAGCTTTTAAGAAAAAAAATTTAAGTGTAGAATCACATTCGTAAAATACTTAGCATTATTATTATTGCAATCACAATAACAATGTGCGTAAAATAAATGAAACAGAAAATTAAACGTGTCTAAATTAATTATGAACATTTTTTTTTACTCATTTTCATAGCTTTGTTTTTACTTCTTGTAAAACTCGTCTTCGGCGTAAATGATCGCACTCTTCCTTAATACATGCACACCTTGATGTAATCTTTTCTGTACAGTCAAACGGATAATAATAATAAAAATATTACACAACGGTATTATGCGAAAATAATAATAATTAAGTTAAATTATCAATAGCGATGACAACAATTTCCTTTCCTCCGATTGTTGCCTATAACTATGTAATAGATAGTGGGGGTAGTATAGCTCGTTCCCTTTGTTGTTCTTTATGCTGAATATTTCATTGAAGATATCGCTGCAACTGGTTACTTCTTTAAATATTGAAGAAGGATAAACAGCAGATATTCGTACTTTAGTTGTTTTATATTTTCTCTGCTAGTTATCTGACCGTTTTAATTATTGTTTTTATAAAGCCGGTCCGCTAAAATCATCGAAATCAACGTCGCTATCGGAAAGGAATTCTTCATTTATTATTGGATTTGATTGGTTCGACTCGCCATCAATGCGATCCATATTTTCAATAGTTGTCGCCATTAAGCGGAGATTTTCTACGCCTGTTAATAGTTGCCTGGAAGAATTGAAAAAAAAAGTTTTAACAAAGTTGAGCATAAGGACGGCAAAATATTTATCTAACCTTAAATTACTTTCAGCAGTGGATGCTGCTCGCATTAAATCCCTAGAAAGCTGCTGAGTCCTGGACGGTCGCCTGGTCGCACGATCCCCACCGACTGCTCCGTCCTCTCGCAGTGAATCGTTTTCTCGTCGCAACGAGTCGACTTCAGCCTAAAAATAACGTATTTGATATCGGTTGTTATGCAAACACTACGTTAGAATTACCGTCAACTGTTTAACTTGTTGCTTCAATTTGGAAACTTGGTTTTGAGCAGCCGTAGCTCGTTTCTAAGAAAAAAAATGTTAAATATAGCTACAATGAAAAAGAATGACTATTTTACTTTGCTTTGATCCAAATTCTCCTCGACCTGGCCCATACTTTGTGCTAAACTTGCACTATAAGCTGTCTCATTAGACCGCGCCTGCTCCAATCGTCGCTCCAATTCACCGGCCCTCCGCGTCTGTTCGGCTAAGGATAGTCTGCTCTCGTCCAATTCGCGACGTAATCGATCATTCTCGAGCCGAATCCGCGATAGCTGCAAGCTGGGCGAATTCTCTTCGGGCGAATCGAGTCCGGGAAGGCCGGCAGCAACATCAGCTAATCGGGCGGACGAATGAATAATCGGACCATCGGACAAGAAATCAGGCAATGTTTGACAAATATCCGCAGGATTGGACATATTATTATGAAGATCTTCGACAAAATCGACCGGCGAAATCGGCGAATTAGGAGGTGAATTTATGTTCATATCTAGGCTACTGTACCACGGATCCATCCAATGATCCTGAACGAAGTCGGGAAGAGCCGCGGAGAATTCCGAAGCGGGTCGAGTACCGTGAATATGTGAACCAATAGGGGTTGGATGATTTTTCGATTGTTGTCGGCCGCCTGGCTGATGCCTGATAGGATTCAGATTTATGTGATTAGGATTCGAACTAGGCGAATGGGGCAGGCCTCCAATAGACCGGTTCGGATTGGGCGGAGAGATTCGTCGCTGTGGCGATGCTGTCGGACCGTCGCAATTCTTTCCTGGTATATCCATGTCGTAATTGGAATACGATCGCTGGACGTATTGTCGATCGAAATCCGGACCGTTAGGGAAGAAATTGCTCATACTATTGCCGGAATTTTCTCCATGCCCTCCAACACTGTCGCTTTTCAAGTTCCCACCGCTCATGCTTGCGGTGGTGCCAGTGCCTGCAAACTCTGCTAAGCTGGCTTGCGAATCGAACGAGGAAAAACGCGGTGACCGCTTCATTTTCGGTCCTTCGCCAACTAGGGACGAAATGGAGGTGTTGGACACGGAGGAGGATGAAAGTTGAGGTTGTTGCTGTTGCTGTGACGGCAGCTGACCAGTTAAAATGGATTGAGGAACTTTGGGTCGCGCCCCGGTCGAAGTTTGATATGAAGTGAATGTTGAGGGCGTCATAGTGCTGCTGGTCGCTGACGATAATCCGATTGAAACTGGTGCCGAATCTGAACCTACTGTCGTCGTGTACTCGTCTCCAATCGGGTTGCTATTGTTGTTCGGACTGTTTTTGAATGATTCATTATTGTGAGCGAAAGCAGTCGGTGGCGTTGCGGTTGTCGCAACGCTGCTATTTTGAAAATTGCTATTATTGCTACCGGTTATCGAGGATGAGGACGTTGTGTCACGATTCAGGAAGTGTTTAAACGAAAAAGGATTCTCTTCGCGGCGTGGTTGAGTTTCGATTGTGTGTCCTATGGAGAATCGGAAAGCCAGAAAATCTCGAATTATTGATTTTACGGCTATCGGGGCGAAGAAACTACTTACCGTCTGAATTTGTCTGCCGAGTATACCTGTAGTCGCTGCCGCCAACAACCGAACCAGTTCCAATAAACCTGGAGGACGAGTTAGAAGGCGCCGTGGGAGTCGCAGCCGACGATGGAACAGTGTCATTGTTGTTGTAATTATTTCTTAGGACACCATCATCCTCACTCGCCATACTTTCAAGCGCGTTTCGATTCCGTTCACCCTGCCCTATCGTAGTTTTTCTTCGATTTTTGTCAATTTTCTCTTCTTTTATGCCTGGAGTCGTTCTTTTTCTGCTGTCCTACAAGACAAATTTTCCTTTTGACAACCGCACTTTACACCTCTTACACACATACGCTTTGAACGATGACAGCACGTGAATCGTTTTTTTCGTTGAGTCAGGTTGGCACAACCGTACAATACAGATTCCATCAGGGTTGCGTTTAATAAAGTTGTTGTTTAAAATCATATTCCGAGCACAATTCATCTGAACTAAAAACAGCTTACGTAGTCGATACGTAGCCGAGATTATAACTCTCTCGGGTTGGATATAACTCCGCCATAGACGGTCCCAAGCCCGAGTTGAGAAAGGAGGAGGGTACATGGAGTTAACCTGAATGGCCAGTAACACCAGTGCGTCTCAGGAAGTAGGCAAAAAGTATGACATAGTTGGACTTGCAGCATAGCTGTGAGAACTCCAGCATGTCATATTTAGCTCAAAACTCCCACCCTTTTTCTACTAGGGTGTAATAAATAAGTAGGACCGGTCCTCCAGGTCGGGGGTTGGGCGAGGCGCCGACAACGCATCACCGGAAAAAGAACACTGTCCAGAAACCTGAAGAACAGCCTCGGAAAGGATGGACTCAACGGCAACGACCCCGCAAACGAAAAATGGACTACTCTATTGGATCTTGGAATGTTCGATCCTTATTTAGGACAGGAGCTCTGAAAGAGTTTCTCGAAGAAGTGGCAAAACACAACATCAACATAACTGCCATCCAAGAAACGAAATGGCTCGGTCGCGAAATCATGGACATGAGATCACACACAATCTATCCAAGTGGAAAATTGTCGGGAAGCAGAGAGTTTGGAGTCGCTTTTGTCGTTGACAAAAAATTTAAACAGCAGGTCACGAGCTTCAAACCAATAAGTGAAAGATTGTGTGCAATCCGAATAAAGACTAAATTTTTCAACACTTGGTTGATCAACGTTCACGCACCAACAGAAGACAAGGACGATGTAACTAAAGACGAATTTTATGCCACCCTAGAGACAACCTATGACTCACTGCCCTCGAATGACCTAAAAATTGTCTTAGGGGATTTTAATGCAAAAGTCGGAAAGGAGGAGGCTCATAGAGGAACAACAGGAGGGCACAGTCTCCATGACATAACCAACGACAATGGCCAACGTCTTATTGATTTCGCAAGCAGCAAAAATATCATAGTAAGCTCTACGTGCTTCCCACATCGCGATATTCACAAACGAACGTGGGCATCACCAGATGGTCACACCTTCAACCAAATAGACCACGTTCTTATTGAGAAAAGAGCTGCTTCCAGCATACTTGATGTACGAACTCTCCGCGGTGCGAATTGTGACTCTGATCACTATCTAGTCAGAGCTAAGTATCGATGCAAAATAGCTTGTCGTGGGTATTCGAAAACGAGTAGAGCTCGCAAATTCAATGTCGACAAGCTTAACGACGAAACGGTGGCGCAGGCTTACATGCTAGCATGTAATAAACACCTGACACCAATATATGAAGATATCCAAAGTATGCCAGTGGATAATGCGTGGATGAAAATACGAGACGGCATCAAATCCTCCGCGGAAGAGGTATTAGGATATCAAGCACAGCGAAAAAGTAATGATTGGTTCGACCAAGAATGTCGCGACGCAATAGATAGAAAGAACGAGGCTTACAGAATTTTTACTGAACGACCAACACGAGCCAAAAAAGAAAGATATGACGAGCTTAGGCGATATGCGAAAAAGACCTGCAGACGAAAACAAAGGAAGTACCATAATGACAAAATACAAAAAATGGACGACGACATGAGAAAAAATAATACGCGGGACGCATACGCCATAGTAAAAGACTTGAAAAAGGGATATAAACCAAAAACCAGTCTCTGCAAAGACGCAGAGGGCAATATCATCAGCGACACAGAAGAAATCAAAAGGAGATGGGCGTCATACTTCGAACATCTTTTGAATCCCATCCCAGTAGCACCGATAACGACAGACAACATTTCAATTCAAGCCTCAACTGACGAAGATGAATCATCATCGACACCACCCACGCTTCCTGAAATCAAAGCAGCCCTATGTGACCAAAAACGAAACAAAGCGCCGGGAATTGACGAAATACCAGTTGAACTTCTGAAAAACGGTGGAAACTGTGTCGCTGAAATACTGCACAGCATGATATACAAAATTTGGACAGAGGAAATCATACCCGACGACTGGCGAAAAAGCATTATATGTCCAATTTACAAGAAAGGAGACAAACTCTGCTGTGAGAACTACAGAGGTATATCATTGTTGTGTACGTCCTATAAAATACTGACAAAAATAATTGAACGTCGTCTTAAGCCCTATACTAATCAAATAATTGGCGAATACCAAGGCGGATTCAGAACCGGACGATCTACAACAGACCAGATATTCTCGGTGAAACAGGTGCTTGAGAAATGCTGGGAATATAACACAGACGTGCACCAAATATCCGTAGATTTTAAACAAGCATACGACAGTATCGACAGGAGCGTACTGTACCAAATCATGCTTGACTTTGGAATTCCTCCAAAACTAGTCCGACTAACAAGACTCACAATGACGAACACTGAATCCCAAGTGAGAATACAAACCGATTCCACAACCAGCTTTCCAACGGAATGTGGTTTAAAGCAGGGTGATGGTCTAGCTCCTATGCTTTTCAACTTGGCACTAGAGTATGTCGTCCGAAAAATCCCAGTCGACACCAACGGGACACTACTATTCAAGTCCACCCAACTAGTAGCATACGCTGACGACATTAACATTCTAGCAAGATCCTTCCCTAGTGCTAAGGAGGTATTTGTCAATCTTGACTCCGCCGCAAAAGAAGTCGGGTTGCGCATTAATGAAAGCAAAACAAAAGTAATGACGCAAACAAGAAGGAGAACGCCAATCAGACAAAACATAACAATTGCGGAATATAATTTGGAGAGTGTGGACAACTTCATATATCTTGGGGCTAATCTAGCAAAGGACGGTAATGAAACAGACGAAATCAAACGACGGATAATACTAGCAAATAAGACGTATTATTCGGTACTTCCAATAATGAAATCCAAGAAAGTGCACAGGAACAATAAGCTGCGGATTTATAAAACTATTATACGACCTGTGCTCTGTTATGGCAGCGAGACGTGGACATTAACGCGAACTTCCGAAAAAGCAGTTAACGCATTCGAAAGAAAGGTCCTCCGAAGAATTTTGGGACCTGTGAAGGAAGGAACGGAATGGCGAATAAGATACAACCATGAGTTGTATCAACTCTACGACGAACCAGAAGCTTCAACGTTCATCAAGTTACGTAAACTGCAGTGGGCTGGCCATGTAGAGCGAATGGAAGACAGAAGAATCCCCAAACGTGCTCTTAAAGGCAAAGCGAGTGGTAACCGGCCAGTAGGCAAACCACGCAAGCGATGGGAAGACTCGGTTGATGAAGACAGCAAAGCCATTCTAAAAATTAGCAGCTGGAGGACGCGGTCTTTGGATCGAGACGATTGGAGGCGACGACTTCAGGAGGCCAGGGCCCGATTTGGGCTGTCGCGCCATTGATGGATGATGGACGGGTTGGATATATGGACTTTTTTTCTTGCATACCAGAGTCGTCCTCTGCATGCGCGCCTCCTACAACGTCGTTATCAGCAAGTCCAAATGTTATGGATGCTGTTTTTCGGACTAACAGACCAACGGAACTGTGCGTTTTCGAATTTTCTCAGTATTGCAATGAAATCACGACACAAATTTTTTTAAGGTATAAAAACAAATCCTTTAATTCATATTTCGACACACAAAGAATGAAAATAATAATATTCATTAATTATTGATTTCTTAGCCATTCACAATAAACATCTTCATCGCCCTGAATTTTTCGCAAATATATTCCTCATTTGTAACTAGATCATCTTCTTTGCCCGTTTTCAATAATTCCGTAAGCAATGGAATAGATCTGAAATTATTTAAAAAAAATTTCAATGCGAAATTCAAATTTATTCTTATGATGACAACCTCTAGTTCACACATATTCCTTCATCAACGAAATTCTGCATCGATTCGTTCGCCTCGTCGCGTCGCGTGGACAATTCATTGAAGATGACTGCACTTCAGATAAATAGCATTCGTTTACTCGCAGTAGTTTATTATCATTTAAGATGCTTAAATAAAATTAATGGTTCCTTCTACCTCTATTTTTCGAAATATCGCTGATTTTCTTAAGATTGATCAATAATTTAAGAATAGAACGATTATTCACTACAACAAAACAATGTCGCCCAAACATCAAATGATATATGCAACATAATGTTGCACTTACAATGCAGATAAGTAAAAAAAATTAAAATGATGAGCAATTACATAAAATAAAAATAAAAAAAAATAATAACAAGAAAAAATTTGCCTATAAAGGTTGCCTGCCCCCTGTGAGGAGGTTGGGGAATGGGAATGGTCAAATGGTAGAACGCTTAAATGGTAGAACGCTCTTTGAAGAGTTTCTGAAAGTAAATAAGAGAAGATTTTAGAGTGAATCATATTTTCATTTTCTTTTTCGCTGTTTACACTTCATAAGAAATCTCAGAAATTGATTTTCAATGTAGTGAACTAAATTTTTCCTTATTTCTCCATTTAAGGATAATAGACTGGATCATTTTTTTTTAATTGAAATATTTTGAAAAAAGCTTTATTTCCTTTAAATTGATTGATAATTAATACAGAAAAAAATCATTTTCTTTTAGTGAAAAAGTAAAGGCAATAAAATATAAAATTATTCGTCCTGGTCGTCATGATTGATCCGCTCCAAGACTTGCGGGAATTACTTATTGCAAAATTTACATTTAGTAGTTTGGGCATTTACAATGGAAACTGGGACATATGTCAGCGTAAGTAGTCAAGACTCATCAATACTAATAACGTATAGTACGGATATTCACAATTATAATACAAGAAATGCTAGTGCGATAAGAAACAGAAACTGTAGGACAAATAGACTAAGAAAGGATCCCATTTATGAATCAATACTGTACTACAACTCCTTGCCAAACGAAATTCGACAAGCAAAGGATATCAGATGCTTCAAGATTGCAGCAAAAAAAATACATAAAAAATACATAGAACTACTAAACAAACAAATATCAGCTATTAAAATCCGTTAATGGTCTAAAAAAGAAACCACGATCCGTTTCCCTTACACCAGCACGCGGCTGTCTGGGGAACAATTACTCTTTCAATATAAGAAAAAAAAAGAAAAAAAAAAAAAATTTGACTTTCATATTTATTTCTATTAGCGCTATTTTATTATTTAATTTTTTTTATTTATTTCATTAACTATTTATTATTTTATTAATTATTCTTTGTTATTATTATTATTTATTTAATTTCAATTAATACTCTCTTTTATTTTTTTTCCTTTTTTTTATAAGATTTTTACTTTATTCAATACTCTCTCATTCCGGATTTCATCGGCGTACTTTCATCGACTCATCTGAGCCTAACACTGTGGAACTAATACCTGGTTTAGGTAAAATCTGGCGCAATGCCGAGATTGTATGAACTCTTGTTTAAAAAAAAAGTAATGACGCAAACAAGAAAAAAAACGCCAATCAGACAAAACATAACAGTTATGGAATATAATTTGGAGGGTGTGGACAACTTCATGTATCTTGGGGCTAATCTATAACAGCAAAGGACGGCAATGAAACTATTCGATACTTCCAATAATCCAAGAAAGAGCACAGTAGTAATAAGCTGCGGATATATAAAACGGACGCGGTCTTTGGATCGAGACGATTGGAGGTAACGACTTCAGAAGGCCAGGATCAGATTTAGGCTGTCGCCCCATTGGATGACATGTCAGCGCGATTTATTTTAGTTTAGTTTTAAATTAAAAGCGTTGTTCACGACATAAGCAACAGTATATTCAATATTAACAAACACTTCCATACCTAAACCATTATTTAGAATAAACCGTATTAACTCGTTTCAGTTTTTCGGAACACTAATCTGTCAGATTTGAATTCGTAAGCTAATAAAGTTTAGGTTACGTTGCCCCGAAAAGTTGAAATTTTCCGACTTTCTACGTCAAGGCTGGAGTTACTCTATGAAGAAGAAAGAACAAGGCAACTGAAAACGTTAGGTCAATCTGTCAAAGCCGAGTAACTGAATCCAACAACAACACGTTGGAGTCATAACAAACATGACAGTTCCATACAAATTCGCGCGCTTTTGTATGGAGCAGACACGGCGGACTTCGTAAGAATCGCGTTTATTCTTAAATGCAGTGTTAAAGATAGTTCAGCTTTCTAAGGTACTTTAATAATAGTGCTCGGCACGTAATTATTACACGTTGATATGAGTGCAATAAATTTTTAATTGAAAAAAGCGCGATCAAAGTTAAATCTCGGCTTCTCACACAAGAAAATCTGTCACTCATATTGTGCAGAGTTCTCCGGTTAATTTTCACACAGAAAATTGTAAAATTTTAGTTATTGCGAAAAAATGTGCACTCGCGTAATATTTCCGTGCTTAATTTGATTTAATTATGCTTTTGTGTTGTTTTCGGTAAAACGTGTTTTTACGACAAGTTCGTCAAAAATAATACAGGTGGTCCTTTGGAATGGAAAAATCCATGACGTCACACCCGCTGGAGTCATTCAAGATGGCCGCTACGTCAGTTCTGCCTAGCTTGGTATGAAGAAAGCTTTGGCGCTTTTAAAGGTTCCGATATCGCAAAGAGATGGTGAATTGATATCCAATTGAAGCAACGCTTCGATAACGAACTGATGATACGGCTCCTTCGGTTTGACAGACATGTTTCGTTTTTCTCGTCTTTAATACTTCGAAGCCTCAATTTAATATTGAAATTTGCAATACATTCATGGCATCAATTATAATGTTCATGTACTTCGATCCATTTAATTAAAAAAAAAAAAATCTGAAAACTGAAACTGGGTGTAAAATGAAACGCTGATGAAAGTAGAGAGTTAAATATATCTATATATTTTTCATTCATTTTTAATTTTTGAAATATAATTTATCTATCAGCAGCATATTGAAAATGTTTCATCGCTGTCCTGTCGAACACTTCCTTCGATAGGCTTTCAAATTTTGTATGGAATGCATTTGTAAATAATATTAAAAATATTTTTTAAATAATTATTATAAAAATCAAATTGTTATTATTTTTCATAGCACTGAATATCCGCAGGAATCTTGCCGATTTTTGTACTCTAGATGAAATCTAAGAGTATTATAAGTTTGCCACAAAGTTTGTAACGCCAAGAAATAATGCTCGGAGAAAAAAATGAATGATACAGAAGTTCATATAATCACTCAAAAATCTCAAAACCGGATGTCCGCCCATCTCCCTGTCTGTCCGTCCGTCCGTCCGTCCGTGTCCTCTCTAGCTTGAGAACGCGTTGAGCTAGATAGTTCAAATTTTGTACACTTCGCTTTTGACAAAAAAGTAAGGTCAAGTTCGTGAACGAGCCAAATCACTTCAACCCCTCCTCCCACCCCCTGCTATACAAAATTACACAATTTCGTAATTTAACAATAAACGGATTTACTTGAAAAGTATAAATGCTATTGATCTGAAATTTGGAATGTAATACTTTTATGATGGTTTTAATCTACTGTATAAAAATTATTTGTGTCCTCTCCCTCCTTCCACCACCTCCCCATACAAACTGCAGTTTTTCATGAAATGCGCTAGACAATTTACTTTTCTCCTTCTACAATGGCGCTACTGCCCAAATCCCTTGGCCTCCTAACATTCAGGTCCCTTAACATTTTTCATTACATATTGTGGAAGGTTTGTTAGCTCTTTGCACAACCCTTTTTCTACGAATTTTTCATTTTAGTATATTGAGGTGACCAAGGTATATCCAAGCAGGCAATTAAATATTGCGTCGACCGGTATTTGAACTCACGACCTTCGCATTACAAGACTAACACGCTACCCACTAGGCTACATTCTAGCTTAGACCAATTTACTCAGTGCGTATAAAATTTATCGAGCTGAAATTGTGCACCAAATATTTATTTAGAATTATTAGTAAAACCAAAAAAAATTTAGATGATTAGCTTTACCCCTTCTCCCTCGCCTATACAAAATGACATAATTTCGTAATTTGACAATAAATGGATTTGTTCGAAAAGTATAAATGTTATCGATCTGAAATTTGGAATGTACTACTTTCTGATTCTGATTCCAATCTACTGTAGTCCTGTAGTTGAGTCCTCTCCTTCCTTCCACCACCTCCCAAACAAACTGCACTTTTCCATGAAATACTATAAACAAATTTACTCAGTACGTATAAAATATATCGAGCTGGAATTGTACACTAATTATTTATTTACAATTATTAGTAAGACCAAAAAAAATTAGACGATTAGATTCACTTCTTCTACCCCCTCCAATACAATCTGACACAATTTAACAACTTCATAAAAAGTTTATTTTCCTGAAAAGTATTAAAAAATGATGTTTTTAGTTCTTTCCAAAAAGCCATTAAGAACTCGCCCCTCCTTCTACCATCTTCCATTCAAACTGCACAATTTCACTAAATCCAATACACTAATTTTCTCAGTACCTATTAAATTTGTGGCGATACGACGTCGTCGACACATTCCAGCGATAATGACATCGGACCTAGGTGTGCTTATCGCGCACAAGTAAACAGTCCTCTTTTGCATATCGACAGATATGCTGACGATACACTGTGCGCATCTCGCGGTCGTTTACGGCTTATCGCGCACAAGCGAACCGTCCCTTTCTGCATATCGCCAGATATGCAGCGAAAGATATCAAGTGGCATGCCCGACGAAGTGCGTGATCAGCAATTACTTTTTGATTATCGCGCACAAGTGGAGCCAAAGTACGCAGCCAGACACGCCGCAGCGTCAGCAGAAAGACAGGAAGTAAAAGGCAGTCGCGCTGGCCTTTCGATCTTAGTCTCAGTCCCAGTTCCAGTTTCGATTTTTATTGAGTTCAGTCACTTCATAGTTTATTAATAAAATATTATTTATTCCGAAAACGTGTCTTTTTCTCACCACCTCGTCCGCGCTCCCAGGCCCAAAAATTTTTTAATTCTAAATTTTCTATAAGACATTTTGGTGGCAACTCTAGCGTGATGTGAAAAAAGTTGTTCAATGTCGTCACCACCTCCACCATTTCCCCTAAATAATTTCTTAAAATCAAAAAAATTCTCTTTCATCTAGAGTATCGCACGATTGGGCTTCACGCCCAACTATCATGCTGCAATAAGAATAATAAGAAATTAATATGGTGTTTAATACCTATGAATAAAATAGTACTTACCAATGCTTGAAATTTGTCGGCATTAGTTGCGATGTCCGACTCAAAAGCCAAAAGTCCATCCAGCGTTGTAAATGGAGAAGAAGCAAAATATTGTCCAGGTTTTTATTTCCTTCTTTCTACTTCTACAATGGCACTACAGCCCAAATCGGACCTTGGCCTCCTGATATTCAGGTTCCTTAACATTTTTCATTAATTATTGTGGAAGGATTGTTAGCCCTTCGCACAACCCTCTTTCTACGAATTTTTCATTTTTGTAGATAGGCAATGTGCAGGAATTATATATTGCGTCAGCCGGGATTTGAACTCACGACCTTCGCATTACAAGACCAACACGCTACCCACTAGGCTACGCCGTAGCTTTCCTTCTGTTTCCTTCTTTGACATCTCTTAATTCCTTCCTCAAATCTAAAGTAGATTGCGTCAAATTCATTATAGCCTGCATTATGTTAGCGTACTGGCTGTCCATTCGATCACAGACTCCCTTAAGGGGGTTACTGACTTGAACGTTTTCCATACAAAGTGCGGTACCATTTTCTCGGAAACGGCTTGACCGATTTAATGATTTTTCGTTCACTTATTACTTTGAGGAAACTAATGCTTTGTAGCAGAGGAAATTCAAAAATATTCAAAACTAAGTCATTTATAAGCTGTGAAAATTTCAAATTTTTTTATGTTGTTTAAAAAAAATATATTTATAACCAACTATTTGAAATTTCCTCTGTACAGTCGTTAGCTAATTCCGTTACCTATCGACCGAAAAAAAATCATGTTGATTACTGTTATCATTTTCGAGAAAAATGTACCGATGTGGATAAAAATGTGAAAATAAAAACTTTTCAGGAGACCGAAAAAACTAACAGACTGGTAGTACGATTTCCTAGCTTTGAATTAATTTTTTTGCCACTTTTACTCATCGGAAAAATCTGCGGTTTGTTTTATTTTGTGTTAAATTGAATGAAAAATGATAATCAGCCCAAACAAAATCGATTTTTTTGTCATATTCAAGTCAGTAACCCCCTTAAGGCACTTGTGTGGATTGGTTGGTGACTATGTCGGCAATGTTGCTGGATATAATAAAGATTAAAAACAAAAAGCAAAAAAAAAAGAATAGATATTTAACCATTTTTGCACAATAAAAGCTCGAATTTTTAGAAAAAAAAAAAAAAAAAAAACGGGGGTTTTCAACTTATACTCCCAATATATTTCAATAATTAATAATAATTTTTATTATTCCGCAATAAAATCGCGCTATGATTAAATACTGCAAATATATGTAAAATATAAATATTACTCACCTTTTTCGTCTAATTTTTTTCACTTTCATTCAATATTAAATTAAAGTACTATTGAAAGTTAAATACAACATATTTAACTATTGTATATTTAATTAAACACCAGGAACTTATTTTTAATTTCTACTATTATTTTATTTCATTTAATATCGTAATTATTGGTACACGTTTGAAAATTGTCTGAGGAGTGTCCATTCGATAAATATTATACGATATTTATAAATTGTGAGCGGTTCAGGTATCAGGTAGAATACTTTACTTCATAAAAGGGACTATGTATGAAAAAAAAACTATAAATGAAAAAGGAAGTTAAAACGAAAGCTAATAAAATGTAAAAATGGATAAGTTTGGACAGAGACTTTTTATGATACTTGTACGTCTATTACAAAAGGATTAGTATTACCCGTAATTCGGAAATACCGGTTCGAGATCACTTTGCTATTTCGATGTATGTCCTCTGATACGATTCGATGTTCAGAAAAACAAAATAATATCGAAGTGATATCGCATCGATTTCGAAACGATGCGAAGGTGCATGGTCAAGATTCGAGATCAAATCGGTATCAGATCGATATTTCAATGCACGTTTGATTCTTGTTTCTTTTTTTTATTCATGTTTCGAGAACAATCCGAGATCTCCGAGGCTTGGTTTGCTGGGTCAATGTTGAAGCGCGGACTCATCTCAGTTTAGCAAAGTATGCGAAAATCGAGTTTTATGCACAACCTTGGCTTCCATAGTCCTCAAATAAACAAAACAATTACACGAGGACGTTAATTTTACGTGTATGAATTGACGTTAAATTAACGTAGAAAATTTACGTTACTTTATCATGGTAAAATTAACGTTATTTTAACGTCGAAAATAAATGTTAAAATGCATTGTGACCAGCAAGTACCGGGAATTTGTAATTAAAATTAGGCTGGGAAATGATATTTAAATTTTTTTTGGTCAACAGATAGGACTGTTGTTAATTATTATTCCAAAAATCAGCGCGGTCTGTTAATCAGTTTGTTTACAGCACCTGGTTGAATGGGTACACCTCAGTAGTCCACGGCGATTTTCGTTTTATGTCTTCGATCGACTGAAAACGGGTTCCACGGAGCGGTAATTTCGGTTTCGAGGATAGAAAAAAGTCCAACTGGGCCAAATCTGGTAAATACGGTGGTTTATTGATGGAATTCGTTGCTTTTGTGGCCTCAAATTCGGTCACAATTGAGGCTCAATATGATGGTGCATTTCCATCGTGGAAATCCATGAATTCTCCTTCCCTCCGCTGTTTTTTAAGGATTTGCTCACGAAAACGCTTCAATATGGTTAAATAGTACTCCTCTGTCCCTATGGAACGAATTCATGATGGATCAAACTTCGAATATCGAAAAAAACAATGAGCATTGTCTTGACTTTTGAGCGACTTTGGAGTGTTTTTTTCGGTTTCGGCTCATTTTTTTGGCTCCATTCCGATGATTGTTGACTGGTTTGCATGTCAAACTCATAGACCCATGTCTCCAGTTATGATGCGCACTATTAATGTCCAAAGAGACCTATTCACGGTACTATTTTTTAAGAAAATTCAGCTTTATTGGGACGAGTCGAGCAAGGACGCGTTTCATGGCCGAAGTATTCACCAAAATCGAACGAACGGACTCGTGAGAGATATCGAGTTCTCCTTGGCACTGGTATGACGATTTTCGAGGACCATTTCCTTCACTTTTTGAATGTTTTCGTCAGTTGAAGAGGTCGGAGGTCGTCCAAAACGTGGCATGTCTTCAAGGATTTCTCGACTGTCCTTAAAGGCATTGAACCACTCGTAGGTTCATGTTTTTGATTGTACTGAATCACCGTAACCCTTTTCCAACGTTCGCAACGATTCCGTACACGAAATTTTGTTGGAAACACAAAATTTGAGACAAACTCTTTGTTCCATTTTTTTATCCATTGTAAAAATCGCCATGGACTACTGAGATGTATCCATTCAACCAGCTGCTGTAAACAAACTGATTACGAGACCGCACTAAATTTTTGGGATAATAATTAAGAACAGTCCTAACTAAATTTTTGAAATACCATTTCCGAGACTAATTTTAATTACACATTCCTGGTACGTGTTGGTCACAATGTACATAGAATCGCCCTAGGACTTTGTTATTAAAATTTAATGGGATATTAACGGTATGTTAATGTACAATTTTATAGTGATTTTAACGTGGCATCACCGTTAACTTCTGCTCTGAGAAGGCATCTACACAATTAACAATAAATGAGAATAAACTAAAGTAAAGATCTGAACATAAATTAAAATTGTAATCTATAAATCCAAGAAAAGAATTTTTATTGCCAATGGTTTCTGTTAAAAAAAAGTATTTAACCAAGAGCCAACGACCTTAATTTAAGATCCTAGCAGGTGCTAGCACGCGTTTCATTTAAGCATTCTATAAAAATTATTATAAAATAAATTAAAGGTCGCAAAAATTCAGTTTAAGTTACAAGAACATTAACTTTATAATGTTATACATATTAACAACAAATAGTAGTAAATTAGCAAAAATTAAACATGTGAATACACATATAACTGGGAAGCGTGCAATAGTCGACGAATTGACCATAATTACAATTTAGTTGATTAGGAACAGTTGGAAACTGAAGATGTTAGAGCATATAAATAAATTAAAGAGACACATACATATTTCACATTTAAACAATTCGGCAATCTTGAATTAAAAATAGGGATAGTGTGAAGAATGTTACTACCACGGATTTTAAGTATGTATAGACAATTTTATCTAAAAATAATAATAAAAAAAAAGAATTGATTTCAGTTCTATAAAGATTAAAACTTAGCTTTGCGACCTTGAACTCGAACTAAGACTAAATTTCGGTTTTGAGCGGGATAAAGCAAATTAATTTTGATATCAACAACAACTAATTTACGTCAATCGTCGTACAAATCATTTCTAATTTACATTGTAACTTGTTACTACGTATTAGAATCGTCAAGATTCAATCATTTATTTAGGGCTGGACATAAGTACGATTGAACGAAATTAGTAAATGTCCAGGCAGAGTTAAAAATAGCTGAAAGATTTAAGGTCTGAATTAATCTGAGCGTTGATAGCAGAGGTTTTGAACAATCTATATAAATATAATTGTAGTGCCTGTCTGTTATTTGTTTATAAATGGCTATAAATAAGTTTTTTGCTTCATTTTAGCAATAACTAAGCAAAATCAAATGTTTTTCAAAAATTTCTCTGTCTGTCTTTCCGGCTTTCACGCAAAAACGGCTGCACCGATTGCAATGAAACTTTCACAGATTATTAGGTCTGCCTCGGGGAGTAATCTGCTTTAGTTTTTATTTTTCTCACCTCACGCCTTCTACCCCCTCCCATACAAAGTGACTCATTTTCAAAAACTTATAATAATCAAATTTTCATGGAAACTATTAAAGCTATTAATTTGAAATTAATTATTATATTATTTCTATTACAAATGCAATCTTCAAGTATATAAATAGTTTGAATCTTCCAACTCCTTCCACCACCTCCCATACAAACTAAACTTTTTCATTAAATACTATACTCCAATTTTCTCAGTACGTATAACTTTGATCGAGCTAAGATTTTGTATTAAATCCTTAATCAGCATTGCTATTAATGGCAGGAAAAAACTAACCAATTAGGTTTACTCCTTCTACCCCCTCCCATACAATCTGACACAAATCCACGACTTTCCGAAAATTCGATTTTCTTGAAAAGTGTGAATGTTACTGTTTTGAAATATAAAATGTATCAATTCAATGATAATTGTAGTTGCTTCTCAAAAAATAGCTAAAAACCATCCACTCCTTGCACCAACTCCTATACAAACTGCACTTTTTCATGAAATATTCTAAACCAATTTTTTCAGTACGTATAGCTTTGATCGAGCTAAAATTTTGTACTAAATCTTTAATTAGCATAATTTTTATTATCGAGAAAAATTAACCGATTAGCTTTACTCCTTCTACCCCCTCCCATACAATGTGGCACAATTCCACGACTTTGCAAAAACTCGATTTTCTTGAAAAGTGTGAATCTAACTGATTTAAAATTTAAAACACAGCCATCGCATGGTGATTATAGTTGTTTCTAGAAAAATTACTAAAAACCCTCCACTCCTTCTACCACCTCCCATACAAACTGCACTTTTTCATGAAATACTCTAAACCAATTTTCTCAGTACGTATAAATTTGATCGAGCTAGAATTTTCTGATAAATCCTTAATTTGTATTATTATTATTATCGGGAAAAATTAACCGATTAGCTCCACTCCTTCTACCCCCTCCCTTACAATATGACACAATTTCAAGACTTTGCAAAAACTCGATTTTCTTGAAAAGTGTGAATCTAATTGATCTGAAATTTAAAAGATATTAATTGCATGGTGATGATAGTTGTATCTAGAAAAATTACCAAAAACCCCCACTCCTTCTACCACCTCCCATACAAATTGCACAATTTCACTAAAGCCAATGCCCTAAGTTTCTCAAGCTACCTATTCAGTTTTTCAAGCTTAAATTTGGTGCAAAATATTTTTATAGCTACTCTAGCATGGTGTGAAAAAAATTAATTTAGTACTGTCATCCCTTTTATCACTCCGCACACAAAAATTCATAAGATTACAAAAATTTCGATTTCATCGGTAGTATCATATAATCGGGCTTTACGCACAATCGAAGTCCTGTTATGTTTTTAAGCTTAATGTCATTTTATTTGGGCTTTTTTCAATTAACACAAGCTACAACTATTCACATGTCCTTAACACGTATACATATGATCTCGAATCACGAGTTTGATTTGATCACGAACCTGTACCATACAAATGCGAGTATCATGGTTTCATTCTTAATAATTTATGGTTCTGATTCCAACAAAATACAATGCATTGTTTTCAAAGAACCATTAAATTAAGCAGATTATTTATCCGACATAATGTACTACTAACTACATACATTCTCAAAAAATGTTATTAGTGCGATTCCTAAGGGGACAAAGTCGCGGGCGATCGCTAGTAATAAATATGATTTATGATTAGTCGAAAATCGGTGAATGAATACAGTTCTTATCTGAAGTAATTTTGATTTGAAAATTTTATTTCAACATTAGATAAGGAACACAATGGCACTTCAGCCCAAATCGGGCCTTGGCATTCTGACTTTCAGGCTCCTTAATATTTTCCATTATTCATTGTGGAAGATTTGTTAGCCCTTCGCACAAGCCTCCGTCTACGAGTTTTTCATTTTCGTAGATTGAGATAACCCAAGCAGGCAGCGTACTGGAATTATATGTCGATCGGGATTTGAGCTCCCGACCTTCGCATTGTAGACCAACACGCTACTCACTAGGCTGCTCTCTAGCTTGTGGCGCTTTAATGAATGTTAATAAAATGATTTGATTTTTCAGAATCGGCACGATGCAATCGAACAATAACAACGCTTCAATCGGCAGCTCCCGCTTCCATGATTCAAACCGAAATGCCCGATATCGAATATCAAGTGCCGAAGTACACTGGACCGGCCTATGAAGAAATAGTAAAAATTCGTAAGGAGCGTCTCACACCAAACATCACATCATATTATAAGAAACCGCTGCTCATTCATCATGGAAGCATGCAGTGGCTTTTCGATCATACCGGGCGCCGATACTTGGACATGTTTGGCGGTATCGTAACAGTTTCTGTGGGACATTGCCATCCGTAATTAACAGAAAATGATTAAAAATTAGTTTTATTTTTGATAATATTTCTCTTTCGAATTGCAGAAAAGTGAACAAGGCTCTCGAGGACCAAATGAAAACACTTTGGCATACCACTAATATCTATATGCATCCGAAAATTCACGAGTATGCCGAACGGTTAACTTCAAAATTTCCAGGAGACTTAAAGGTTTTTATAATTTGATAATGTACGGAATAAATTCTAATCACTCTTGTTTTCCCCCGACAGACTGTGTATTTCGTTAATTCGGGTTCTGAAGCAAACGATTTAGCCATGTTAATCGCTCGACTTTATACAGGAAATTTCGATATTTTAACTTTACGAAATGCCTATCACGGTGTGTCACCCTATACAATGGGCTTAACAGCCCATTCAACGTCTAGGTTTCCACTTCCTGGTGTGAACTCCGGTATACAGCATGTTATGAATCCGGATCCATATTTGGGAGTATGGGGAGGCTCAAACTGCCGTGATTCGCCGATTCAAACTACTCGAACATGTGCTTGCGATGAAGGAGGAGAGTGCCAGGCTGCTAACGAATATTATAAACAATTAGAACAGGTTTTCAAATTTTCTCTGCCACGCGGTAAGGTGGCAGCAATGTTTGCTGAACCAATTCAAGGATTTGGCGGCACAGTTCAATTTCCCAAGGACTATATCAAGAAGGCAGCAAAGTTGGTGCAGGCAAACGGTGGTCTGTTTATTTCGGATGAAGTTCAAACTGGATTTGGACGAACCGGCGAGCATTTCTGGGGCTTCGAAGGACATGCTATTATTCCGGACATTGTAACAATGGGAAAAGGTTCGTCTTCAAACGACCGAATAAGGATTTTCCACTAATAATTTTATTGCTAGGTATTGGAAACGGATTCCCATTGGCAGCCGTCGTAACTACACCAAAAATAGCAGAATGCTTGGGACAAGCACTTCATTTTAATACCTACGGCGGCAGTCCGTTGGCCAGTGCAGTTGGACTATCGGTCTTAGATGTAATCGAAGAGAATGATTTGCAAAAGAATTCACTTGAAGTTGGAACGTATTTCTTGAATGGTTTGGCAGAGTTACGTGATAAGTACTCAATTGTGGGCGATGTACGAGGCAAAGGCTTGATGATTGGCGTCGAAATGGTTCAGGATTCAGAGTCGAGAGAATCGTTGAGCTTGCCACATGTTCTCGAAATTTGGGAGAATTGCAAAGATTTGGGAGTCCTGTTTGGACTTGGTGGGATTAACGGAAATGTAGGTGGACTTCTTTAATTTAATGATGATTTATCGTAATTTTATTATTTTTAATATTGAAATTAAGAACTACCATTATATTTTACGATATCTCACATGAAGATAGTAAAGCTAGTGTTGAAAGTAACCTAATTTACATTTTTTTTAAGAGAACTTAAAAGCTTTGTAAATTAGACTTATGCAAATTTAGAAAAAATATCCGAATAAAACAAAATTCTTTTTTCCTTTCTCTACTAAAATCAGGTACTCCGAATTAAACCGCCGATGTGCGTTACGAAAAACCATGTAGCCTTTGCATTGCACGTCCTGGATCGCGCTCTGTTGGAACACACACAGAAATGATCGGCAAAAATAATCGAACCAATTTGGGAAATGTAAATATGATTTATGAGTCAACCTTTTTTTTTTTAATAAATTTAACGTGCAATAAAAATGCAAAGATTTATTTTGAAAAACTCTACACAAAGCTTTTGAAATTTAAAAGAAATGAAAAACCCCCTGTTGTATTTACACGTGCTATGTTTATTAGGCTGCCGACACACGAAAGAGAAAAAATCGTATTAAAATGAAAGCTTCCACTACAGCTTTTGTATGTAACATACGACAGTTTTTTTTAAATACCGTATTATATCAATCAAGAAAGCTCTAGGCATTAAGTCAGAGTGAAGCTTTAAATTTAAACGTCAAACTTAAATTTTGGAATTATTTTGTATTACGCCTTGTGAAATCCTGAAAAATTTTGTATCGCAAATAAATCATGAACGCACCATTAAATTCTTTAAATTGTCGTTCTGTGAAGTTTTTTGTCTCTTTTTTGTAATGTCAAAGAAATAAAGCGTCATTGTAACGTAAATTCCTCAAAATTTCCTTGAAATTTCCTTCTATTTCGTATTGTAAATTCCCCGGTTGAAAGTTTCTTTTGGATCGAGTATTTGCTAGCCGAGTTAATATAGATTACAGAACGATATTAAGGCTGTCGACACACGATAGAGGAAAAATCATATTACAGTGAAAGCTTCCACTACAGCTTTTGTATGTGACATACGACAGTTTTTTTTAAATACCGTATTATATCAATCTAAGAAAGCTAGGGTATAGCCTAGTAGGTAGTGTGTTGGTCTTGTAATGCGAAGGTCTTGGGTTTAAACCCCGGTCGGCGCAATATATAATTCCGGCACATTGCCTGCTTGGATATACCTTGGTCACCTCAATCTAAGAAAATGAAAAATTCGTAGAAAGAGGGTTGTGCGAAGGGCTAACAACCCTTCCACAATAAGTAATAAAAAAAAATGTTAAGGAGCCTGAATATCAGGAGGCCAAGGTCTGATTTGGGCTGCAGCGCCATTGTAGAAGAAGAAGAATAAAGCTCTAGGCATTACGTCAGAGTGAAGCTTCAAATTTAAACGTCAAACTTAAATTTTGGAATTGTTTTGTATTACGCCTTGTGAAATCCTGAAAAATTCTGTATCGCAAATAAATCATGGACGCACCATTAAATTCTTTAAATTGTCTTTCTGTGAAGTTTTTGTCTCTTTTTTGTAATGTCAACGAAATAAAGCATCATTTTAACGTAAATTCCTCAAAATTTCCTTCTATTTCGTACTGTAAATTCCCCGGTTGAAAGTTTCTTTTGGATCGAGTATTTGCTAGCCGAGTTAATATAGATTACAGAACGATATTATCTCGGGACTTAATATCGAAGTTAATATATTGTTGCGAGCTAGGGGTTCGCCGAGATTTCAGATTAAGTAAAACACAATTCGTATAAAAATAAGTGATAATTTATTTATTCACACTCTAATATAATTTCCCGATCACTTAGTTTTTGTTGACAACACTGCTGCGTGTTTTTCTATCACTTTTTATGACAACACCGTCGCGTGTTCTACTATCGCACTTTACTGGTTCGCGTCTTTCATGAATATCGCTGACTGACTGCTTGCCGTCTGACAGCTTCGTGCTTTTATACTAATTTGCCCCAGGTCTCGAAGCTTCCTTCAGGTGTCGTTGGTTGTGTCTCGACTATTCTAGATCTTTAATTGCCTACATTTTGGAGTATACAGTTCCGTCGGGTGTTTACTTGAAGGTTCTAGATGGCGTTTTACATATTAGGGGATACTGTTCTTGTATATTCCAGAAAGATCAATTACGTGGTTGCCAGATCTATAACATTACCCTCTCCTTAGTCCCTGTTCGTCTCGAACAGAGTCGTTCACTTCCTCAATGGCACCGTGGTACTTTGTTAGTCGAGCGAGGTGTACAACTTTCATTTTAGTACGAGGCTTCCGCTGATTCCATCCATCCTTTGGTTCAATCGTTATCGTCTGAATGGTTTTTCCGCCTTCTTTTTCCTTCTCACGTTCGCGTTCTTTCCCCATGTCCTTTTCGCGCTCCTTCTCATCCTTAGCAGCACGTTTACTTTCCTTTTCACGTTCCGCATTCTTCCTTTCGCGATCTTCTCGATCACATCGCTTCTCATGTTCGGCCTTGTCACGATTATTCGCATGAAGTATTTGACCGTCACGACTTCTACCCGTTCGTTCGCGATCCTTATTCGAATGCCTATCTTTGCTTCCATGATCTTTCCCGATGTATTGTTCTTGTTGCAATCGATCTTGCCGACTCGGGGTTTTCGATCGACTCCGGCGTCTTTTATCAAAACCGTGTGTAGTTACGCCCGACTTGTTGGCAGATATTTTATGTCCGTTTTATTTCAATGTTTCGATCGACCAAGTTGGATTATGTTCGCAGTCCTCGCAGATCAATCAAGAAGCATCGTGAACAAATTCAGTGCAAGAAATATGACTTTTCTGGATCACTTTTCTACCAAGAAAAAAACCATTGTGAGGTAGTTTTTTTTGGAATCTATACATATTGTTATAGATCTGGCAATGATCTCTCTCAAATCTGCCAGAACTATTTAGAATATTCTTCCAACATGTAGAGGGCTTCTAGTAACTTCTCAAAGACACAAACAATGACACCCGACGCCATCTAGTAACTTCCAGAATAGTCCAGACTCAGCAGAAAAACATACACCAGAGAAGGTTCGAGACTCGGATAAATCCATTATAAATAGCCAGAGCTCACGACAAGGAATCCAGTAACTCAGTGACAGTTTCATGGAAAACACCTATCGGTGTAAGTAAGCGAAAGTGGTAGATTGGCAGTGTTCCTGGGTTGTACGAATTAAGTTTTTAGAGCGACTTTAGTGAAGTGATCGGGAAATTGTGTATAAAGTGCAATAAATAAATTATCCGTATATTTTAAAACGAATTGTGTTTTCCTTTGAAATCGGCGATCCCCTAGCTCGCAACAATTGGTGTCAGAAGTGGGATTTCAAGGATAAATTCGGGTTAAAAATCGCGAGTGAAATTAAAATTCTCGAACGGATAATTTTGTGAGAGCAAAAAAAAGTGAAACTAAAATTCTCGAACGGACAGTGAGAATTTTCTGAAATCGAATATTCTCGAGTGCTCTAGTGAACAGTGACTTTAATTAGCGAAGTAAAATCGCGGAACTAAAATTCTCGAACGGACAGTGAGAATTTTGTAAAATCGAATAATCTCGAGTGCTCTAGCGAACAGTGACTTTAATTAGCGAAGTAAAATCGCGGAACTAAAATTCTCGAACGGACAGTGAGAATTTTGTAAAATCGAATAATCTCGAGTGATTTAGTGAGCAGTGACGTAAATTTAAGTGAATTCGAATCGCGGAAAAACTGGAAATAATTGGTAGTGAAAATGCCGCGTTATTTAAAAGACTTAAAAGTAACGGAGCTGAAGGAAGAGCTCAGAAGACGCGAGTTATCGACGACAGGGAGCAAGTCTGAACTTGTCAGCCGTATGATCGAGACACTCCAGGCTGAGGGTGAGGATGCAGATAGTTTCGAGTTCCAAATCAAAGAAGCTCGTGGAGATGAGTGTTCTGGTGCAACGGATGCTCTAACACAGTTAATGCAGCAAATGATGAACAAATTAGATCAACAATCAGCTGTTACAACGGACATGAATCGGAAATTAGAACAACAATCAGCGGACATGCATCAGAAATTTGAACAACAATCGGTGGACATTAAACAACAATCTGCGGACATTAAACAACAATCAGCGGACATTAATAAGAAACTAGAGAAATTAGACCAGACTTCAAAGGACCTTAACCAAAAATTGGAGCTGCAAAATAATAAAATAGACACCATGGGTAAGGCCATAGAAGAAAACGTTGAGAAGAAACTTCGAATCTTCGAAGAGCAAATTACGGAAAAGATATCCGGGATTGTACAAGAAGTCGAACGCCTAAAAAGGGACTTGGATAACGTGAAAGCAGTCGGAGTCATGAAAGCAGAGCACGTTACGCATAAGGGTTTCAAAGCTCCAATCTTCGATGGACAGACACCGTGGGCTATTTATAAGATCTAATTTGAGGCTGCCGCCAGAAACAACCATTGGAATGATCTCGAACGAGGAACGGCTCTTATATTGGCGTTAAGAGGTCCACCAGCGGAGGTTCTTCAAACGATTCCGCAGGAGCAACAACAAGATTTTTCAACGTTAGTCCAAACATTGGATCTTCATTACGGCAGTGACCGCATGAAAGAGATCTACAAAATAGAGCTGTACAACCGAACTCAAAAGAATGGTGAAACACTTCAGGAGCTGGCACGCGATATTGAACGACTCACATTATTATCGCTGCCCAATGCGCAAACAGAGCAACGCAACGATACGGCTGTTTTCGCATTCAACAATGCTGTACTGGACAGACAGCTGCAACAGGCGTTGAAATTGGCAGGTAAGAAAACGATAGGCGAAGCCTTGGTATATGGGCTGACGTTCGAAGCTGCCAAGCAAAGCTCACGGAGTAATTATCGAGGCCGAGAAAGAGCAAAAGAGTGTATGTGTCAGAAAGCAGAGTACACCAAACGGAGCGAAAGATTTGGTGCCCCCCGATGCTGGAATTGTGGACAGGCAGGACACTTGAGACTCGACTGCCGAAAAGCGACCAACTATTGTTCCGGCTGCGCTGCTAACCAATGCGAAGATGGAAATCGGGCAGGTAGTTCGTGGTCAAGAACTAGTCGTCAGAGTTCAAATCTTACACACGGTTTTGATAAAAGACGCCGGAGTCGATCGAAAACCCCGAGTCGGCAAGCTCGATTGCAACAAGAACAATACATCGGGAAAGATCATGGAAGCAAAGATGGACAATCGAATAAGGATCGCGAACGAACGGGTAGAAGTCGTGACGGTCAAGTACTTCATGCGAATAATCGTGACAAGACCAAACATGGGAAGCGATATGATCGAGAAGATCGCGAAAGAAAGAATGCGGAACGAGAAAAGGGAAGTAAACGTGCCGCTATGGAGGAGAATGAGCGCGAAAAGGAAACGGAGAAAGAACGCGAACGTGAGAAGGAAAAAGAAGCCGGAAAAACCATTCAGAGGTTAACGATCGAACCAGAGGATGGATGGAATCAGCGAAAACCTCGTACAAAAATGAAAGTGGTACATCTCGACCGACTAACAAAGTACCACGGTGCCATTGCGGAAATGAACGACTCTGTTCGGGACGAACAGGGACTAAGGAGAGGGTAATGTTATAGATCTGGCAATGATCTCTCTCAAATCTGCCAGAACTATTTAGAATATTCTTCCAACATGTAGAGGGCTTCTAGTAACTTCTCAAAGACACAAACAATGACACCCGACGCCATCTAGTAACTTCCAGAATAGTCCAGACTCAGCAGAAAAACATACACCAGAGAAGGTTCGAGACTCGGATAAATCCATTATAAATAGCCAGAGCTCACGACAAGGAATCCAGTAACTCAGTGACAGTTTCATGGAAAACACCTATCGGTGTAAGTAAGCGAAAGTGGTAGATTGGCAGTGTTCCTGGGTTGTACGAATTAAGTTTTTAGAGCGAATTTAGTGAAGTGATCGGGAAATTGTGTATAAAGTGCAATAAATAAATTATCCGTATATTTTAAAACGAATTGTGTTTTCCTTTGAAATCGGCGATCCCCTAGCTCGCAACAATATAAATATAATTATAGTGTCTGTATGTTAATCGTACTGACTATAAGAAGAGAAATGACTTTGTTTCTGCTTAGTTAAAACTAAGCAGAAACACACGTTTTTAAAATTCTTCTGTCTGTCCGGCTTTCTCGCAAAAATGATTGAACGGATTACAATGAAACTTTCACAGTTTATTAGGTATGCTTTGAGATGTAATTTGCGTTTGGTCTTATTTCAATAACCCCACGCCTTCTACCCCTCCCATACAAAATGATTCATTTTCAATAATATATAATAATCAAATTTTCTTGAAAACCATAGATTCGAATAATTTGAAAGTTAGAATATATTTTCACCATAAATGTGATCTATGGTATACAAATTATTTGAATCTCCCCACTCCTTCCCCCACCTCCCATACAAACTGTACTTTTCATGAAATACTATAAACCAATTTGATCAGTACGTACAACATTTATCGAGCTCAAATTTGGCACTAAATCCTTAATATAATTAAACCGATTAGCTTCCTCCCTTCTAGCCCCTTCTCATGTGGCACAATATCACATCTTTTCCAAAATTCGATTTTCTTGAAAAGTATGAAAGTTACTGATCTAAAATTTGAAATATATCAATTGCATGATGATTGTAGCTGTTTCTGAAAAAAATCACTAAGAAGCCCCCACTCCTACCACCTCCCATACAAACTGCGCAATTCCACTAAAACCGATGCACTAATTTTCTCAGTATCTGTTCAATTTTTGAAGCTTAAATTTGGTACAAAACATTTTTATAGCTACTCTAGCATGATGCAACACAAATAAGCTCAATGCTATCACCCCTTCCCCATACTAAAATTTCTTAAGATCACATCACAAAAATTTCGATTTGATCTATAGTATCGTATGATTGGACTTTACGCACAATCGTAGTTCTGTTATGTTTTATTATTTGGACTTTTTTAAATTAACACAAGCTAAAACTATTCATATGTCCTTAACGCTCTTCAAAACTTATATGATCTTAATTCACGGGATTGATTTGATCACGAGCCTGTCCTATGCAAATGCGAGTATCATGGTTTCATTCTTAATAATTTATGGTTCAAAGAGCCATTAAACTAAGCAGATTATAAATCCCACATTGCTTAATTACTAACGATGACGCTACAGTCCAAATTGGACCTTGGCCTTCTGACTGCTTTGCCTCCATCCATCTCTTCAGTGACTGCGTCCTCCAGTTAGAAAATCTTAGCAGTGATTTGCTGTCTGCGTCAATCGAATCCTCTCAGCGCTTCCGCGGTTTTCCGACCGGTCTTTGTCCATTGACTTCGCTTTTAGTGTGCGTTTTGGAATTTTTCCATCGTCCATCCGCGCCATATGACCAGCCCATTGTAACTTCTTAAGAGGGTTGACACTTCTGGATTGTCGAAGATGGCATACAATTCTCTATTGTATCGTATTCTCCAGATCGAGTCTTACCTCACAGGTCCGAGAATTCTTTTTTCAAAGGCGTTAAGTAGTTTTTCGTACGCCTGAGTTAATGTTCACGTTTCTCTGCCATAGCATAGCACAGGTCTTATGATGGTTTTGTATAGCTTATGTTTTGTTTTCCTGTGTACGTTCTTGTTTTTTAGTTATTCGAAGTACCGAATAATGCGTCTTGTTCGCCATCATTATCCTTCTTTTGATTTCGATGGGTTCGCTTCTATCCTTCGATAGATTCGGCTCTAGGTATATAAAGTAGTCTACGTTCTCTAGGTTATAGTCTCCTACTGTAATATTTTGTCTGATTGGCGTCTTTTTCCTAGATTGCGTCATAATTTTTGTTTTATTTTCATTAATACGTAGTCGAACTTCCCTTGCTACCGAGTCAAGGTTTACAAATACTTCCTTAGCACTCTCCAGAGATCTTGCAAGGGTATCTATGTCGTCGGCATATGCTACGAGTTTTGTGGATTTGATGCATAGTGTTCCCTTGGTGTCAACGGGAAGTTTCCGAACAACGTATTCGAGTGTTAAGTTGAAAAGCATTGATGCGACGCCGTCACCTTGCTTAAGACCGTTGTCTGTTTTAAAACTGGAAGTCAGATGGTTTTCTACTCTGACTCGTGACATAGACTCGGTCATTGTCATTCTTGTAAGTCGAACCAGTTTCGGTGGGACTCCAAACTCTAACATGATTTTATACAGTACGCGCCTGTCGATACTGTCGTATGCTTGCTTGAAGTCAACAAATATCACATCAATATTATACTTTCAGCACTTTTCTAGCACATATTTAACTGGGAATATCTGGTCCGCGGTCGGTCGTCCAGCTCTAAATCCGCCTTGGTATTCACCAATTACTTTGTCAACATATGGCTTAGCTCTCTTTTCCAGAATTTTCGTCAAAATCTTATAAGACATACACTATAGAGATATTTCTCGGTAGTTTTCGCAGCAGAGCTTGCCACCTTTTTTATAAAATGGACATATGATGCTCTTGCGCCATTCTTCAGGAAGTGTTTCCTGCGTCCGTGACTTATTTTATTTAGGTGATGCGCTATGCAGGTGTCGCCGGATGTCAGAAGCTCAGGTGTAATTTGGTCAGTGCCCGGTGCTTGTTATTTGGATGGTTCTTCAGGGCTCTTTTACTTCTTTGAGTGTGGGAGGACTTAAAGCGGATCTTTCATCAGCTGTTACATCAATTATACCTGCTATTATGTCAGCTGCTGCTGTTCGTGCGGGTGATGGGCTCGGACTAAGAAGGTGTTCAAAGTAGTGCGCCCATCTTAGTTTTATATCTTCCGCACTACTTGGAACGTTCCTCTCTGCATCCTTGCAGATGGTCTTTTCGGTTGATATCCTCCTTTCTGTTAAAAGAAACAAGGGAATACGCGACTATTGTGTTGTGTAGTTTAAAATGTTCGTCCATGTTTTTAATTAATGTACTTCCGTTTTTTTTTGTCAGCATATTTTGTTTGCAAATCGTCTAAGATCATTATATTTGTCCCGTTTGAATAGTGTCGGCCGTTCTGTTAATATTTTGTAAGCTTGATTTTTTCGCACTTCGCAACTACTTTCTCATCCTTGAGTTTTCCTATGTCGAATTTAAGAACCGGTTATGTTTTTGGGTGTTCTCGGTTTGCGATTCGACATCGGAACTTGGTCTTTATCAAGTAGTGACCTATGTCGTATTTAGCCCCTCGACATGTACGCACGTCGAGAATGCAGGAGGCTGTCCTGTTCTATATTAGAACGTGGTCAATTTGATTCAATGTTCTTCCGTCGGGTGATGCCTACGTTCTCATATGAATGTCACGATGCGGGAAGCATGCCGAGCTTACAATGAGATTTTTGCTGCTGGCGAAACCAGTCAGCCGTTGTCGTTACTAATATCCAATGGTCCCTATGTAAGTATCTTCTTTGCCCTCTTTCGCGTTTAAGTTACCTAGAACTATTTTAATATCGTTCAACGGAAGGGAATCGAATGTTGATTCTAAGATGCTGTAGAAATCGTCTTTAACTGCGTTGTTTTTGTCTTCCGTTGGGGCGTGGACATTAATAAGCCAAACATTAAGGAATTTTGTTTTGATGCGGATTGCACACAATGGTTCATTGACGGGTTTGAAGTTGGTAACTTGGTGTTTAGACTTCCTGTTGACGATAAACACAACTCCAAACTCCCGGCTTCCCGATTTTGCCACTTTTGAAAATTCTGTGCGATCCCATGTCAGTATCATCACTACCTAACAATTTAGTTTCTTGGAGTGCAATGATGTTCATATTGTATTTGCTTTTCTGTTCCAGAAGCGCTCTCATTGTTCCTGCTCTGTACAGGGATCGCACGTTCCAAGATCCGAAGGAATAGTCCATTTTTCGTTTGCGTGGTCGTTGCCGTTGAATCAATCCAGTCCGAGGCGGTGCTTCAGGTTTCGAAACAAGTCTGGTTTTTCCGAGGAAGAGTTGTTAACACATCGGCCAACTCCCAACTTGGAGGGCCATATTATAGTGCTAGAATTTTTCTGTTTCATTAGCACTCGCGCTTATCAGTTCAGTAAGTCAAGTTGGAAAGTGTGGACAATTTCATATATCTTGGGGCTAATCTAACAAAGGACGGTAATGAAACAGACGAAATCAAACGACGTATAATACTAGCAAATAAGACGTATTATTCGGTACTTCCAATATTGAAATCCAAGAAAGTGCACAGGAACAATAAGCTGCGGATATATAAAACTATTATACGACCTGTGCTTTGTTATGGCAGCGAGACGTGGACATTAACGCGAAATTCCGAAAAAGCAGTTAACGCATTTGAAAGAAAGGTCCTCCGAAGAATTTTGGGACCTGTGAAGAAAGGAACGGAATGGCTAATAAGATACAACCATGAGTTGTATCAACTCTATGACGAGCCAGAAGCTTCAACGTTCATCAAGCTACGTAAACTGCAGTGGGCTGGCCATGTAGAGCGAATGGAAGACAGAAGAATCCCCAAACGTGCTCTTAAAGGCAAAGCGAGTGGTAACCGGCCAGTAGGTAAGCCACGCAAGCGATGGGAAGACTCGGTTGAAGATAGCAAAGCCATCTTAAAAATTAGCAGCAGGAGGACGCGGTCTTTGGATCGAGACGATTGGAGGCGATGACTTCAGAAGGCCAAGGCCCGATTTGGGCTGTCGCGCCATTGATGATGATGATGAAGTTAAGTTCGGATGGACAAAACCAGGGCCGAGGCGTGTTGTTGTAGTTGGGGAGACAAGAATTAGCCAATAACCAAATACATCAGAAAAAAAATATAATAATTTAATTCATACATAACGCATATTGCTTTCATAGCAAGATCAAAAGGACAATATTTTGTTGATTTCTGAAAAAAGTCTTAGCTTTTTTAAGAGCACTCATTGACGCAGTCGTTGGTGTTGTTAAAAAAATAATTTGAGTTTCGGAAAAATCAATTCTCGTTTTCACCAATATTTTAAAATTTCATATGACTTTTGGAACACTCGTGGATTATTGCTTTAGCATCAAGATTTTTTATTGTGTCGTAACCGGGTTGTTACTAAACAGAAAACAAGGAAAACAAAACACTTGTTTAAATCTTCACTTCCAGCCATCCAATCGAATTTGTCATACCACTTTATTTGAAAATTCCTGACGGTTTTCCGTCCTTTTGCGATATTTTTATATGAGGGCTTTGCATTTTAGTTTTTATTTTCCATTTTTCGAGCGTTAGAGTTGAAAATTTTTAACTAAATAACTAAAAATATCGATATTGTCGCAACTCATCCTATCGACGTAAACAAGACGCTCTTTCAATCAACACCGCATATACCTTGTTTTTTTTTTCATTTCCATTAGGCGTGCAGACAGCATTGTACAGGGTGGGCCATCCAGTGGTTTCTTTTTGAATAATAGGTTATTTTTACACTGAAAGCTGTTTTCCGCTCGAAATCTTGACAGAAAGTCAGTATCATACCTCCGCGGAACGAAATGAGTCGCTTTACACTTGTACAACGTTGGGAAATATTGAAAATTTATTTCCAAAGTGATTGCTGTGTAGCCCAAACAGTACGTTTTTTGAAAAGAAGTTTTGGCCGAAATGAAGCACCCACCGCGCCTGCTGAACGCAAGTTTGTGCAAAAAGTTCGTGAGACTGACATGCTAGTGGACAACACTCATGATACCCAGACGAGAATGTGGCTGCTGTAGCCGAGAGTGTGAGACTCACTCCACGAACATCAACTCGCCGTCGATCTCAACAGTTCAACATTTCACGCCTTAGCCTGAGGCTGCACAAAGATCTCGGATTATTCGCTTACAAGGTCCAATTGATTCAGCAATTGAAGGCACACGACCATTTGCTTCGCAGTTTGAGCCTTAGAGCAGCTTGAATTGGACAACGATTTTGGGCGAAATATCATCTTTTCTGACGAGGCGCATTTTCATCTCGGAGGCTACGTTAACAAACAAAGTTGCCGCATCTGGTGCTCGGAAAACCCGCACGTTATTGTCGAGAAGCCAATGCATCCACAGAGAGTGTCATTGGACCATTTTTCTTCGAAAATGAGGCTAGAAACAACGTTTCGGTCAACGGTGAACGTTACAGAGCAATGCTATCCGACTTTGTTTTTACTGAAATTGAAGACATGGAATTGGACGACCTCTGGTTCATGTAAGATGGCGCGCCATGCCACACAGCCCGTGCCACAATCGATCTTTTACGCACCAAATTCCCAAATGATGTTATCAGCCGTCTTGGCGATATCAATTGGCCGCCTCGGCGCTTCGATTTGAAGGCCAATTTCATCCAAGCAATCCGTGAGCTACAGCCCGAAACCATCGACATGGTCTTGGAAAATTGGAGTGAAAGAATGCGCTACTGCGAAGCCAGCCGAAGCAGCCACTTGAACGAAGTTGTGTTCCATCATTAATGGGAATGTTTGCTCTTACTAATGAAGCCATAATACATGGAAAAAAAATTAATTTTGTTCATTATCAATCAATCAATCAAATTCCTGTTAAGACCCTCTATAGGGGCATAGGACAGAAACAACTCTCTTCCACAAGGCGCGATCCTGAGCAGGACTTGTTTATTCCTCTGGCCTCCTGCTCAACTGCTCGCTTCCATGTGTTACATGGTCGACCAACCCGACGTCTTCCTTGAGGGTTATAATCCAGAGCCTGTTTTGCAATGTTTCGCTCTGGCTTCCTCAAAGTATGACCGATCCACTGCCACTTTCGCCGTTGAATCTCAATACCTATTTTAGTCTGGCGAGTTGTACTCCAAAGTTCGTCGTTGGAGATTACTTCTGGCCAGAATATTCCTAAAATGCGCCGGAGGCATTGGTTTACGAAAGTCTGTAGTTTCTTGGTAAGTCGAACGGTCACTTTCCACGTAGTACAACCATATAACAACACGGATTTGACGCATGCGTCAAAAACTCGCAGCTTCGTGCGAAGGGAGATCTCTCTTAACCTCCAGAAAGGGGAAAGGATACCGAAGGCCTGACGAGCTTTATTTAGCCGAGCCTCAACATCCTTTTCGGCTCCGCCGTCCATGCTGACAATGCTTCCGAGATAGCAAAAATCTTGCACCTCTTCCACATCCTGTCCATTAAGATCAATCGGTGTGCTTGCGTTCGAACCCATGTGCATGTACTTGGTTTTACGTACATTTATTTTCAGTCCCGCCTCTTTGCATTTAGAATGCAACGAGCGAACATTTGACTCTAAGTCCGAACGGGTATGTGTAAGCAAACACACGTCATCAGCATAATCAAGGTGACTTAAGATGTTAAATAGTCTCCATTGAAGACCTTTACCTTCCCCACCTTCCAGTGCAGCTTTCAAGATGTCATTTATTACCACCAGAAACAGGGCTGGTGATAATATGCAGCCTTGTCTGACACCCGTTCGCACAGGAAAGCTCTCGGACAGCTCTCCTCTATGCAAGACGCGACACCTTGCATCTTCGTAGGATTCTTTAATCATAGCTATGACCTTATCTGGAATACCTCTCCTACGCAAAGCATTCCATATGTAATCTCGCTTAACGCTGTCGAAAGCCTTCTCGAAGTCCACAAACATGAGATGTAGTGGCGAGCCTATTTCGGCTGACTGCTCTAATATTATCCGTAGGGTATTTGTGTGGTCGGTACAAGACGACCTATTGAGAATTACCTTAGCCATAATTTTTGATACGGCAGTAAGTAGACATATACCACGCCAATTGCCACAATCTCGAAGGTCGCCCTTCTTTTCACAATGACGCCCTCCTTCCATTCAGTCGAATATCTTCCATCATTCCACACCTTAGTGAAGAGTGGGAGGAGTATATCGGCTGTTATTTCCGGGTCCGCTTTGAGGAGTTCGGTTGGTAGTCCGTCTATACCTGGAGCTTTCCTTCCCGCCATTGACCGAATGGCGGAAACTATCTCTTCCTTATCTGGGGGATCGTCCCTAATAGAGGATTGTTGCGGTTGGATGTTTGGAAGTTGTTCTGTTTCCGGAATATCTTCATCTGACAAGATGTTTAAAATATCATAGAAGTATTCCTTCCATCGTCGCAACTGGTGTTCACTCATATTAAGGAGAGTTCCGTTGACATCTCTCACCAGGTGGTTGGCGGTGAAATTCCTGTTCGTCAACTGTTTCATGATTTTAAATAGTGAACCCATATCCCCAAGGTAAGCCGCAGATTCTGCCTTGTTTGTTCATTATACTCTAGATGAAATCTGAGAGTATTATAAGTTTACTCTAAAGTTTGTAACGCCAAGAAATAAGACTCGGAGAAAAAAATGAATGATACAGAAGTTAATATTGTTGCGAGCTAGAGGTTCGCCGGGATTTCAAGAAAAACACAATTCGTTTAAAAATAAAGGATAATTTATTTATTCGCACATTTCACTTTAATTCGCACTTTTAATTTAATTCTTACTATACGGCACCACTGATATCGCGTTCTTGTACCGGTTCACGTTCTCTTGCAGATGTTGCTGAACTGAACTGACTGCTCGCTGAGATTTATCGTGCTTTTATACCTTCCCTAGTTCTCGTCAGATGTCATTGGGACTATTTGGGAGAATTCTGGAATTCTGTTGGGTGTGCGTCTATACTAGAATGTTCCGGAACTTTGTTTATGGCTTTGTACATGCTGAGGGACTTTTCTGGATGTTTCTGGGAACATCCAAATTTCGTGGTTGCCAGATTTATAACAATATTATCACTAAAAAATTTCAAAACCGGATGTCCGTCCGTTCGCTCTCTAGCTTGAGAACGCGTTGAGGTAGAAAACTCAAATTTCGTACACGTCGTTTTTGACAAAAAAGTAAGGTCAAGTTCGTGAACGGGCCAAATCGCTTCACCCCCTCCCATACAAAATGACACAATTGCGCAATTTGACAATAAACGGATTTGCTCGAAAAGTATAAAAGCTATTGACCTGAAATTTGGAATATATTACTTTTATAATAATCTTAATCTATCGTATTAAAATTATGCGTGTCCTCCTCCTCCTTCCACCCCCTCCCATACAAACTACACTTTTTCATGAAATGCTCTAAGCCGATTTTTTCAGAACATATAACATTCATCGAGCTCACATTTCGTACTAAATTAGCATTATCACTAAGATCAGAAAAAAAATAATTGTTTAGCTTCACTGCTTCTACCCCCTCCCATACAATATGACAGTTTCACAACTTCACAAAAAATCTATTTTCTTGAAAAGTATGAATGTTACCTGGCTAAAATTTAAGATATGTCAATTGTATGATATTCTTAGTTATTTCTGTAAAAATCACTAAAATCCCCCCACTCTTTCTACCACACACATACTAATTTTCTCAGTTCCTATTCAATTTGTAGAGTAAGCATTTTGTATAAAACATTTTTATTACTATTATATTATTTGTTCAATGTTATCACCCCTTCTAACACCCCCCCCCCTCCCCTATAAAGTTTCTTGGGATCTCAAAAAATTCTATTTCATCTAGAGTATCGTAAAATTGCGCTTTACGCGCAATCGTAGCCCTGTTATGTTTTTATTGCATTTTTAAAAAGAAACTTGTATTTGGCCCATCCTGTATAAGTAGACACGTCTTTTTTGCGTACAAGCGCACTGCAAACTTTGCATAGATGATCGATGTTTGCAGTTCTGCAGAAGCTCTGGTACACGCTGTACTGTAGGCTTGTTTTATTGTTTGAATTCTTTTTTTTTATGATATATTGCAATAAGCATATATATTCTGCTATGTTAATTTAACTTTATTATTTTAATAATAAAATTTTTAGATTGAAAATGATTGATCACATTTTCGGGTGGTGATTTTCTTAATGTCGTTTTTGTCTCATCGACGCTGGACAAGACCAGTCTAGCTACCACGTGGAGGTATGATGAGCACAACTGATGTGTCTATGATAGTTACAACACAGGGTGTCGCCTTATGACGCTGATCAGATGCATACCCTATCTATACACACCAACCACCTAAATCCCACGTTATGTATTACTAACTACATTCTCAAAAATTGCTTATTACTGTGAATCTTACGCAGACAAAGTCGCGGGGGATCGCTGGTAGAACATAAAAAGTGATAAGCGCTGCTAGAAAAAATGTAAGAGCGAAAACGGATCAACATTTTTCGTAGAACAGAAATTACTACGAGCAAATTATATGAAATATGTTGTATCATATATTACAAATAAAAATTTATAAAAAAGCACATTGTATTAATTTTTTACGCGGACGCAATCGCGGACAATTGCTTGTTATCTAATAAAAGAGAAAGCTTTCAAGTTCACAATTCTACGATAAGAATATCAAAACACTAAACAAATATATATCCAAGAACATTGACTTTGTAATGTTGCCCAATTTATAACAACAAAGATGTTTAGTAAATCAGAAAAAATTTAAATATGTAAATACACATATCATTGGGAAGCGTGGAACAGCCGACGAATTGACCATAATTCCAATTCAGTTGGTTAGGATCAGTTGGAGACTGAAGACGTTAGAGTGCGTATATTAAAGAGATAGTGATAAGTATACTGTTTGTTATTAACAAATACATACATATTTCATATTTAAACAATTCGGCAATCTTGAAATAAAAAATTAGTGATAGTGTGAAACATGTTACTACCACGGCTTTTAAGTATGTGTAGATAATTTTATCTAAAAATAGCTCATAAATTGAATCTATGATCAGACCATATGCATTTTAAATTAAATAAAACACCTCGATCGTTGAAAAGCAAAAAAAAAATGAATTGAGTTCCAAGTTTCAACAAAAAAAAGCTTCTGCAAAGATTCAAAATTAGCCTTACGACCTCGAACTCGAACCAGTGATTCTGATTTTCAAGACTAGATTTCGGTTTTGAGCGGGAGAAAAAGAATTAATTTTGATATCAACAACTAGCAATTTACGTCAATCGTAGGACAAATCATTTTTAATTTACATTGCAACTTGTTACTATTGATATTGTCAAGATTTAATCAATTAATTAGGGCTGGACACAAGTACGATCGAACGAAATTAGTGAATGTCCAGACAACTAATCTGAATTAGTCTGATCGTTGATTGTAGAGATTTTAAACAGTAATAAATATGATTTAAGCACTAGAAAATAGGTGAATGAATACACTTCTTATCTGAAGTAATTCTATTACGAGCTTGATTTGAAAATTTTATCTCAACATTAGATAAGGAACGATAGTGGCACTTTAATTGATGTTATAAAATGATTTGATTTTCAGAATCGGCACGATGCCATCGAACAATAACAACGCTTCAATCGACAGCTCCCACTTCAATGATTCAAACCGAAATGCCCGATATCGAATATCAAGTGCCGAAGTACACTGGACCGGCCTATGAAGAAATAGTAAAAATTCGTAAGGAGCGTCTCACACCAAACATCACATCATATTATAAGAAACCGCTGCTCATTCATAATGGAAGCATGCAGTGGCTTTTCGATCATACTGGGCGCAGATACTTGGACATGTTTGGCGGTATCGTAACAGTTTCTGTGGGACATTGCCATCCGTAATTAATAGAAATGATTAAAAATTAGTTTTATTTTTGCTAATATTTCTCTTTCGAATTGCAGAAAAGTAAACAAGGCTCTCGACGACCAAATGAAAACACTTTGGCATACCACTAATATCTATATGCATCCGAAAATTCACGAGTATGCCGAACGGTTAACTTCAAAATTTCCAGGAGACTTAAAGGTCTTTATAATTTGATAATGTACGGAATAAGTTCTAATCACTCTTGTTTTCTCCCGATAGACTGTGTATTTCGTTAATTCCGGTTCCGAAGCAAACGATTTAGCCATGCTAATCGCTCGACTTTATACAGGAAATTTCGATATTTTAACTTTAAGAAATGCCTACCACGGTATGTCTCCCTATACAATGGGTTTAACAGCTCATTCAACGTGGAGATTTCCACTCCCTGGTGTTAATTCCGGTATACAGCATGTTATGAATCCGGATCCATATTTGGGAGTATGGGGAGGTTCAAACTGCCGTGATTCGCCGATTCAAACTACTCGATCATGTGCTTGCGATGAAGGAGGAGAATGCCAAGCTGCTAACGAATATTATAAACAATTAGAACAGGTGTTCAAATTTTCTCTGCCACGCGGTAAGGTGGCAGCAATGTTTGCTGAATCAATTCAAGGAGTGGGTGGTACAGTTCAATTTCCCAAGGACTATATCAAAAAGGCAGCAAAGTTGGTGCGAGCAAACGGTGGCCTGTTTATTTCGGATGAAGTTCAAACTGGATTTGGACGAACCGGCGAGCATTTCTGGGGTTTTGAAGGACATGATATTATTCCGGACATTGTAACAATGGCAAAAGGTAAGCCTTCAAACGGGTGTAGCGAGTTGGTCAACAATGCGAAGGACGTGAGCACACTGTCTGCTTGGGTAAACGTTGATCTTCTCAATTTTCTTCTTCTTTTACAATGGTACAATAGCCCAAATCGGGCCATGGCCTCCTGACCTTCCAGTTCCTTAACATTTTATTTATCATTGTGAAAGGGTTGTTTGCCCTTCGCACAACCCTCTACGAGACCAACGCGCTACACTCTAACCTGAATCTACGAAAATGAAAAGTTCGCAGTCAGAAGGTTGTGTGAAGGGCTAACAACCCTTCCATAATAAGTAATGAAAATGTTAAGGAACCTAAAGGTCTGGAGGCCAAGGCCCGATTTGGGCTGCAGTGACATTGTAAATGTAGAAGCCTTCAAACGACCGAATAAGGATTTTCCACTAATAATTTTATTGCTAGGTATTGGAAACGGATTCCCTTTGGCAGCCGTCGTAACTACAGCAAAAATAGCAGAATGCTTGGGACAAGCACTTCATTTTAATACCTACGGCGGCAGTCCGTTGGCCAGTGCAGTTGGATTATCGGTTTTAGATGTAATCGAAGAAAATGATTTGCAAAAGAATTCACTTGAAGTTGGAACGTATTTCTTGAATGGTTTGGCAGAGTTACGTGATAAGTACTCAATTGTGGGCGATGTGCGAGGCAAAGGCTTGATGATTGGCGTCGAATTGGTTCAAGATTCAGAATCGAAAGAACCGTTGAGCGTGCCACATGTGCTCGAAATTTGGGAGAATTGCAAAGATTTGGGAGTTCTGTTTGGACGTGGTGGAATTAACGGAAATGTAAGTGGAATACTTTTATTTAATGATGATTTATCGTAAATTTTTATTGAACATTGAAATTAAGAATTACTATTACATTTTACGATATCTCACATGAAAGCAATAGTTTAGCTAGTTTTGAAAATAACCTAATTTACATTTTGTTTTTAAAGAAAACTAAAAGGCAATGTAAATTAGGCTTATGCAAAATTTAGAAAAAATTTTCGAATAAAACAAAATTCTTTTTTCCTTTCTAAACTAAAACCAGGTACTCCGAATTAAACCGCCGATGTGCATTACGAAAAACGATGTAGCTTTTACATTGGACGTCCTGAATCGCGCTCTATCGGAGCACACACAGAAATGATTGGCAAAAATAATCGAATCAATTTGGGAAATGTAAACATGATTTATGAATCAAACTTTTTTTTTTAATAAATTTTTCGTGCATTAAAAATACAAAGAAGCGATTTATTTCGGAGTACTCTACAAAAAAAACTTCTGAAAATTTAAAAGAAATGAAAAACACTCACCCCATCATTAACGTTTACGAAAAGTTTTGCATGATTAGTTGTTATTGAGGAACATTCGTTTCGGGCATGAAAATAAATTTATCCATCGGTTCATTGCCTTGAGTGACGTTTATTAAGTGGTGCTTCCGGGGAACGCAATGCAGCACCATTTCATGCATTGATCACGGTTTCATCGGATTTCTCTTCGCATGTATATCAGACTACTCAATTCAAATTTTTATTTGTCGATATTAATTTTCATAAAAAAAATAACAAAATAGGTTCTACGTATTAAACCACCGATGTGCATAACGCTGCAGGATGCCGAATATGCACTTACAATCTTTGAAATAGCATTAAACGAATACATTTCGAAAAAGTTACGCAGCTGTAATCGAAACAGTACAAAAAGCAAAGTTAGCAAATAAGAAATAGAAATAGTTTTGTTAATTTAAGAATTTTTTTAACCATTGAAACACTTACAACTGTAGATTGATTTATGTATATTTTACTTTCTTAAAATCATTCCTTAAATGCAATTTAATTGAATGCTACTATGTTGAGCTACATATGTAATAATTATATAATAACAATGAAATTGCTCTCCTAATGAATCTCAAATAGAATAAAATTCGAATTTAGTAATAATTAAAAAAAATATGTACATACATATATATCGCCATATTTTATATTAATTAACGCTTTTAATTCGTACTGAATTTCATTCGTACAATTCCGAAATTAAAAATTATTATTATGTTCGCACAAATTATACGACACATTGAACTATGTGAGAATATGCATAGCAAAAATGACCAGTGATACGTTGTTTTATCAATTTGTATAATTACGAATTTCGATTCGAACGAATGCATTTTTTTAATACTTATATAAAAATATATCATATTTTTGATTATTTACAATTTTTTCTTATCTTATTATTTATCTTTGTTAATAATAAATACATTTATATAAATATGTATATTTATTTAAAAAAAAAAGAACACGAGCTAGTAAATAAATAATTGATTTGCTTGATTTAACCGAATAATGTGATGTCATTTCTTACGAAGATTTATTCTAAAGTGATTTGATATTTGGTTTCGTTATTTGTTGTTTGTAGAAGACTACTAATCGAGTGGGTTATGACTATTATTTTTTTTTTTAATTAATTTTAAATTTTCTATCGATGCACTTATTTCTAATTTTTTTATAAATTATTTTCTTTGTCGTTGGAGTAAATGTTACAAAAAAATCTACTCAATAGAGAAAAAAATTACAAAATTAAATAATTTTAATACATTTTTAAATGAGTATCGTTTACTGTTATGGAAAACTTGAGTTACGTTAATTTTATCTCAGAAAATGCACGAAGTAGATTTTAATTCAAAAATATTTTGTAATCTTGATGTCATGATTATTCGAAAAAAAGTTCTCAGGAAGACATCTTTTTTTTTTTAATTTATCAATAAATAAAACAAAGCAAAGATATTAAATCTCCGTCAAATCGGACGCAGTCAATTCAGAACATTCAACAAATTTTAATGATGTCTCTTTCTCTTTCGTCCACATCAGAAGTCTAATCTTAAACACTAAAAAACAATAATAAAATAAACATTTAATTATTAACAATGAAATAGTGAATTTTATTTTCTTTTGAAGAGAGTCTCGTATCTATTCAGTTTAGATATCAACAATAATCGTGTGTCCATCAAACTCAGATAGTAATGCAACAGAGAGTTCATGACGAGCTTTTTGTACCACCCAGGCCATTAATATCACGCCAATCAATACCTTCGAAAATGTTTGATATTTTATATCGCATTAATTAAAGCATAGTACAGCAAAATGAAAGAAAAGATTTCCGGATTCTACACTGTTACGCTTTATTATTCGTGACGTTTCAGTCTCTGCTGAGACCTTTATCAAACAGTTTGATAAAGGTCTCAGCAGAGACCGAAACGTCACGAATAATAAAGCGTAACAGTGTAGAGCCCGGAAATCTTTTCTTTCAATTCGAAATGCACTGTGAAAACATTCACCAAACCATTACAGCAAAATGGTCGGTAATTATAGCTAAAATACTTTATGTAAAACTTACCTGAACTGCGAATACTGAATATCCTGTAATTGCTGTTTTATGGTCGTTGAGTACATCGTGCATTGAGCGAAGTGTCGACCCTAAGTAAACGTTGATGGCTTGTGCTGGAAGCAATCCCAATAATGTGCCAATGTGATAGCTTTTTGCATTTACCGAGCTTATCTGATTGTTTAGAATCATCATAGTTTTTTGTTGCCGATTAAATTTTTTCGGAGAGTAATTTCAATTTGTTAATATACTTACTCCAAATATAGTGTTTTGTATTCCGAAAGGAACGGGGGTTAGCCGTGTGAAAAGCACAACTTTAAATGCTCGTGGTCCGGATATTACACGTAATATCGCTCGACCGGTTTCATTTTTGATAAGTCTGCAAAGAAAAAAACATGTTATGATATAAGAAGTATATGGGCTACGCTGAAAGCGGTGTAAACGCAAAAACGGCAGTTCTGAAATAAGTTCACAATGTCAAATGGTACCAACGATGGTGCTTACACTGCTCGCGTCTTGAGTTAGAGTCTACTGCAATGGCTAATCGGAACCCATCCATGATGTATTTTCCGCCAATTCAACCGACCAGTTTTTTTGAAAATTTACAAATTTTTTCTTATGATTCAGGAGGCCAAGATCCGATTGGGGTAAGTAATTTCTTATGATTGAAAAATAAGTTGAAGAAGGATCATGTTTTTTTTCTGCATGAAACTGATAAATCATATCTACTAAAGGCACAAAGGCAATACGGCGAAGAACAGTTTGTACAGGGTGCTTTTTCAGAGGTGGAGAACATTAAATTCAAATAAAACACAGAAGAATGCTTTTAATATCCATGAAATTAACTTTATTTGAAAGAAAGATACTTTTATGGTATTATTGTTTGAATATGATTTCGGGCATGCGTAATCTGGAAGTACAATTTTCACATACTGGTCGCGGTAAATCAGGCTGTATCTCGACAATAACGCGTCAACTGTTGACTTCCAATAGTTTCTGGTTTATCGGCGTAGACATGGGACTTTATATATCCCCAGAGAAAAATCTAATGGCAACAAATCGCACGAACGAGGTGGCCAGTTAACAGGTCCATTTCGTGAAATTAATCGATCATCAAATCTTTCTCTCAGTAAATTAATTGTTTCGCGCAAATACATGTCTGGGACATTAATACCTTCCAATTGAGGCACGAAAAAGTTAGAAATCATGTCGTGCCGCTCACTGTAACTGTAACGTTCTGACTATCATTTTTGAAAATATAAAGATCAATGATTTCACCGGCCCACAAAGCGTATCAAACGGTGACATTTTCTGGATGTAATGGTGTTTCGACAATGGCTTGTGGATTATCATCGCTCCAAATGCTGCAATTCTGCATATTGACAAAGCCATTTAGCCAAAAGTGTGCTTCATCACTGAACAAAATTTACAAATGGAAGTATGGATCAATAGTAATGCTTTCTTCGGTCAGTCCGCAAACGTTGCTCCAGCGTGAGTCCATTCATGATGAATTACCAAACCAAACTATCCCTAAAACAACCGGGAACTGTCAGATCGGCTGTCACAGAAACCGGTATTGCCAATTTAAAGTTCTCCGCCTCTAAAAAAACACCCTTTAGATAAGTAATCCAAAATTCAAGTAAAAATCAAATCTATACATATAAATATAATTGTAGTGTCTGTCTGTTATTTGTTTATAAATGGCTATAAATAAGTTTTTTGCTTTATTTTAGCAATAACTAAGCAGAAACAAACGTTTTTAAAAATTTTCTCTGTCTGTCTGTCTTTCCGGTTTTCACGCAAAAACGGCTAAACCGATTGTAATGAAACTTTCACAGTTTGTTAGATGTGCACCGAGATGTAATCTGCGTGCGGTCTTATTTCAATACCTCCACACCTTCCACCCCCTCCCATACAAAATTACTCATTTTCAAAAATATATACTAATCAAATTTTCTTCAAAACCATTGGAGCAAACCATTTGAAATTTAGAACATACTATTTTTATCAGAAATGTGATCTCTATAAATTATTTGAATCCTCCTACTCCTTCCACCACCTCCCATACAAACTGCACTTTTTCATGAAAGGCTATTCACCAATTTTCTCAGTACGTGTAACTTTCATCGAGCTTAAAGGTTGTACTTTATCCTTAATTTGCATTACTGTTAATATCGGGAAAAAATTAGCCGAGTAGCTTCACTCCTTCTACCCCCTCCAATACAATATGACACAACTCCATAATTTTACAAAAATTTGATTTTCTTGAAAAGCGTGAACGATGCAGATCTGAAATTTAAAACATATCAATTGCGTAATGATTATAGTTGTTTCTCAAAAATTCACTTGAAAGCACCTACTCCTTCCACCACCTCCAATACAAACTGCACTTTTTCATGAAATGCTATACACCAATTTTCTCAGTACATGTAACTTTTATCGAGCTTAAATATTGTACTTAATCCTTAATTTGCATTATTCTTTATATCGGGAACAAATTAACCGATTAGCTTCATTCCTTCTACCACCACCACCATACCATGTGACACAATTCCACGACTTTACTTAATTTCGATTTTCTTGAAAACTGTAAATGTTACTGATCTGAAATTTAAAATATGTCAATTGTAAATTAATTATAGTTGCTTCTCAAAAAGTCACTTAAGACCCCCTACTCCTTCCACCACCTCCCATACAAACTGCTTTTCATGAAATATTCTAAACCAATTTTCTCAGTACATATAACTTTCATTGAGCTCAAATTTCGTACTCTATCCTATATTATCATTATTAATATCGGGAAAAAATTAACCGAGTAGCTTCACTCCTTCTACCCCCTCCCATACAATGTGACACAATTCCATGACTTTACTTAAATTCGATTTTCTTGAAAAGCGTGAATGATACAGACCTGAAATTTAACATATATTAATTCTTCTTCTACTTCTACAATGGCGATACAGCCCAAATCGGACCTTGGCCTACTGATATTCAGGTTCCTTAACATTTTTCATTACTTATTGTGGAAGAGTTGTTAGCCCTTCGCACAACCCTCTTTCTACGAATTTTTCATTTTCTTAGATTGAGGTGACCAAGGTATATCCAAGCAGGCAATGTGTCGGAATTATATATTACGCCGACCGGGATTTGAACTCACGACCTTCGCATTACAAGACCAACACACTACCTACTAGGCTATACCCTAGCATAACATATAACATATATTAATTGCATGATGATTATAGTTGTTAATCAAAATATCACCAAAAACCCCCCTTTCCTTCTACCACCTCCCATACAAATTGCACAATTTCATTAAATTCAATGCACTAAGTTTCTCAGTACCTACTCAATTTTGAAGCTTAAATTTGGTACAAAACATTTTTATAGCTACTCTAGCATGATGTGAAACAAATTAGTTCAGTGCAGCCACTTCCCATACAAAATTTCATAAAATCACAAAAATTTCGATTCATCTATGGTATCGTATGATTGGGCTCTACGCACAATCGTAGTCCTGTTAGGTTTTCAAGGTTTTCAATGTTATTTTATTTAGGCTTTTTTTTAATTAACACAAGCTATAATTATTCACATGTCCTAAATGATCTTCATTACGTAGATGATCTCAAATCACGGGATTGATTTGATCACGAGCCTCTCCCATTCAAATGCGAGTATCATGCTATCATTCTTAATAATTTATGGTTCTGATTCCAACAAAATACAAAACATTGTATTCAAAGAGCCATTAAAGTAAGCGGATTATATATCCCATATAATGTATTACTAACTACATTCTCAAAAATTACTTATTATTGCGATTTTTACGCGGACGAAGTCGCGGGCGTTTGCTAGTAACAAATATTTTGAAAACAAAAATTCATAAAGTCCGTAATTTTTATTTTACTTTATTATTTTAATAATAAAGTATTGTAATCGACTTGGAAAAAAATTGCTACCCTGAAATTTTGTTTTTTCGCGTAAAAAAAAAATTCGCCTGTCTGTACGCCGGTGTGTACGCTCAGCGCACATTAACTCCAAAACCCTTCAAGATAGAAAGTTCATTTTTTGGGGGACTGTTGATACTCTCGAATCTCAGGGGGACACCCATTTTTGGGGGTGTACGGTTTCACGGGGGGATACTAAATTTAAATTTTGCATGTGGATTCAACTGTTTGATGGACATAGAAAAAATAATAATATTTTGTTCCACAATTTTTATGCACCGAAGTGGGGGTCTAATGTGCACAAGGTGTTTCATGTGCAATAAAAAAAACACATAAGCCGAAAATTTGTGAATAAAATTTTAAGATAACTGCCGAAATACATTTCAAAAAAACCCCTGAAAGTATGAAATATTAACTAGTTGAATACCTTCAAAACTTCCACCTCCTTCCATACACAATTATTTTTTCGACCATTTTTAAGTAATCAATTATCACCTAACTTTTAAAAGCTATCAATTTGAAATTTTGCACAAAAACTTTTAAAAATACATAGTAAAAATGAAACTGCGTCAAAAGTTTTGAGATCGGGTTTGCCTTCTACCCCCTCCCATACAAAAGTATGATTTCAAATTAATACGCGCGTACGAACACTGTAAGGAATACCTGCATGAGCTCGATCGAAATTTTCAAGTTTTCAACAAACAGTAATGAAAGAACACGTGTACTCTAGAGCATTCAACCCACCAACAACCAATTTCACGGGCAATGTAAAGCAACAATAACCTCACGTATGGACTTGAGCGAAAGGCTCGGACGGTGAGGAAATACTTTATAGAAAGCCACAACAAAGAAGACTCGGACGACGAGGAAATACTTTGTAGAAAGCAACAATAACTACACGTAGAGACTTGGTCGACAGGGAAAAGACTCGAGGCAATGTTTTATGCAAGCAATTAACAGCGCTCGACCGAGAAGGAAAAGATTCACACGGCAAGGGGAATGATTCGGCCGACAAGAGCAATATGAAAAGGCGAGCTATTTTGTTGAACAGCTACTCTGGTTTACAGCAGTTGACGAGGCCGTTAATCTTTAGGAAGCGAAAGAATCAAATTTGGCAAGCGATAACTTGTGAGTGAAAAAGTCTCAAGTGAAAAGTAGAAAGATAATAATTCAATAAAGTTTTGCAGTTAAATTAAAGTGAACTTGTTAAACTAGTAGTTTTATTTTCACTTGAAATCCAGCGACCCCTTGTGCACTTTAGTATTTTATTTCTTAATATTTTCATTTTATAACCTCTGTCTTAAGCGTCATTTTAAGTCATAAGCAATAGAAACTTTTATGGATTTGTTGCAGCATTTAATTTAGTGAAAAATGGTACATACACTTTGTCTCACAATTTTTCCTACGAGCAGGTGCAGCAGATAAAAAACAATGTTTTTCGATGTTATTGCCAAAAATCTGCCCAAACTTTTGCAAAGAGTACTAAAATGCTTAATAAAATAAAAATCCTCCAGGTTTGACAGGTTGGCAATACGTTTTTCGGTTTGCGCGTTTCTTCTCCCGCCAAACTTTTATAGCAATTTCTATTCTGGACTTCAGTTCTGCCATCAGTGAAGGCAGTCCTTTTTGACTGGGTACTTTTGTAGTTTAACAACATCTAGTTTTCGGAAGGAGATTTGGTTTGTTTTTTTAAAGTATTGTTATCAAAAACAAAAATTTGCTACCCTGTAATCTTTATTACGTTTCATCACCATTTAGCTAGAGTGCGAAAAAATCCGGCTATCGAATTATATTTTTAGTTTTGCAGCACACGGAAAATGGTCACCGAAGGGACCCTATTTCCACCCAAGAGTCAACATAAAACACCTTCAACCCTAGGAAGGGATGAAACAAAATGAAAATACAAAAAAATAAAACATTTAATTGAATAAGGACGGACAGGATAAAAGAAATCGGTGAATGTAGCTTTTAAATTGTATGATGTTATAATCACTAGGAAAACCGGCCGCGGGTAGTGCATTCCACACTTGGTTGTTCCAGGTAGAAACGACTGCCCATATTTCACTGTACGTGATTTGGGTGGCTCAACCGTATGCTCATGAGCGCATTCAACAGCACGAGTATTGCGCGAGAATTTATATAAGGGACGACTAATTTCATGACTGCAGCGGCCATGGAAGTATCGATAGTAGAGGGTGAGTACTCCGACATTTCTGCGTTCAAGGGAATCTAAAGATGCCGTTATGGTATCATCTCCAACAAGTCGAAACGCAAAACGCTGAATTCGATCCAGTATCTTTAGATGAGTTGTTCCTTGATGGTTTTACTCAGGTTCACACCGACCATTTGGCCATGAGTCGGTGATGGAGAAGGTGTCTCCTCGATGTGCGAGCGAAGCGTGGAGCTAACGTGGGGAACGATCACCACTTGATGATTGTCCGACGGCCACGAATTCTTCAGATAAAGCGCAAGCTAAATGTGGATGGAAAAGGATATCCCAATAAAAAAACCAAGCTTACTATCATTGTACGAGACATCCACTTTGGGCAGAGATGAAATGCACACACTGGACAATAAGAGGCAACCAGAAACACATTCTTAGCAAGTGCTATGAGATATGTGCAAAGCGGTGAGAATCCCCAAGCTTGCCCCATTGTCTTGCGACATTCAGAATTTCTTTCGTGTTAAGACGGAACTACCGCAATTCTCCTATACAGCTTAAGAAGGCTATTAGACGCGACAAGACAGGGTCATTGAAGATCTGGTCAATAAGGAGAAATATGCAGCTTACCTTGGAGATATACTTAAATTTATGAAACAGTTGACGAACAGCAATTTCACCACCGACGACCTGGTAAGAGATGTCAACGGAACTCTCCTTAATATGAGTGAACAACAGTTGCGGCGATGGATGAAATATTTCTTTGATATTTTAAATATTGTGTCAAATGAATATATTCCAGAAACAGAACAATTGCCCTCATCCAACCGCAAAAATTTTCGATTAGGCACGATTCTCCAGATAAGGAAGAAATAGTTGCCGCCATTTGTTTAATGGCGGCAGATAAAGCGCCAGATGGACTACCAACCGAACTTTTCAAAGCAGACCCAGAAATAACAGATGATATATTCCTCCGGCTCTTTATTGGGGTGTGGAACGAAGGAAGATATCTGGCAGAAAGAAAGGAAGGCGTCATTGTTAAAATCCCGAAGAAGGCCGATCTTCGGAATTGTTTGCATATTATCACATACTGTTTCTGGTGGTTATAAATGATATCTTGAAAGCTGGTTAAGGTCTTCAATAGAGACTGTAGCAGTGGTGGTCACTACATGCTTCATTTCCATTGAAAAATATTAATTCTTCGGTAACATTTTCTTTGAAATAACTCGTTAGATTTTGCTTAAATTTTGAACACATTTTCTATGATACTATGGTTTATGGCTTATGTTTTTGCATAAACGGATTTTAAAAAAAACCAATATGGGAGTTTTATATACATATAAGTATATACATAAATAGTCGGACCTCTATGACGGCCCTCTATAAGAAGTATTTTCAATAAATCTAGCAAATTTCTCGGAACTTACTGTCAATTTATAAGTAAATTTCACTCTATAATTCGGCCCTCCATAAGTCGAATACCTCCGTAATTTACACATAATTTTTCCTCCTACGAGTAGATACAAGTTCCAATCGCTCTATATAGCTCGTACAACAGACTTACAACTGCCATATATTTAATATGGCGAAGAAATGGACACGTTAAAATCGTAGTTTTATGTGCCCTCAGCCAATCTAGCGATATTACTTGATTCGGTGATAAAATTAAGGTTGGGCAGACATTCTTAATATTAATTAATTGTCATCAATTTTAAAAAACAAATGTAAAATTCGTGCCGATCAAATATAATTATGTATGAACCAATTGACTTAGCTTTGCTTAACACTTGTGTCAATGCGAAAAAAACACACTCATCAATACCTGGCCTCATTTGTGGACACATTATTTTATATGAAAATTCTTGATATTTATACTCTATTTAGAATATTAAAAGTTTGCTTTAGAGTTTGTACCGTCAAGAAATAATGCTCGCACAGAGGCGCCAAGGGTACAGAAATATTTGTTATTGCTGAAAAATCTCAAAACCGGGTGTCAGTTCGTTCGCTCTCTAGCTTATGAACACGTTGAGCTAGATAGTTAAAATTTTATACACGTTGTTTTTGACAAAAACGTAAGGTCAAGTCCATTGCCCCTCCCCTTCTACCCCATCCCATACAAAATGACTCGTTTTCAATCATTTACATTATTCAAATTTACTTGAAAACCATAAAAGCTAATAATTTGAAATTTAGAAAATATTATTTTTATCAAAATGGTGATAGTATAAAAAGATTTAGTAAAATTGTGCAGTTTATATGAGTGGTGGTAGAAAGAGTGGGGAGTTCTTAATGACTTTATCAGAAATAACTACAATCATACAATCGACATGTCTCAAATTCCGGATCATTAGCATTCATACTTTTCAAGAAAATTTACCTTTTGTAAAGTTGTGAAATTGTGTTATATTGCATGGGGGTAGGAGGGTAGACGGAGTGAAGCTAATCGTCTAATTTCTTTTGGTCATACTAATAATTCTAAATAAATATTTTGTGCACAATTTCAGCTCGATAAATTTTATACGTACAGAGTAAATTGGCTTATAGTATTTCAAAAAAACGTGCAGTTTGTATGAGAGGTGGCAGAAGTAGTGAGGGGGCATTCGACAATTTTTATACCGTAGATTGAAATCATGATAAAAACATAACAGGACTACGTTTGGGCGTGAAGCCCATTCGTGCGATACTCTAGATGAAAGAGAAATGTTTTAATTTGAAGAAATTTTGCAGAAGAAATGGTACAGGGGTTGACGACATTGTACTAATTTTTTCTCATCACGCTAAACTTGCTATCGAAATGTTTTATACAAAATTTAGGATTCAAAACCTTAATAGGTACTGAGAAAATTAGTGTATATATAATTATATTTAGTAAAATTGTGCAGTTTGCATGGGAGGTGGTAGAAGGAGGGACGAGTTCTTAAAGACTTTTCAGAAATACCTATAAACAATCATGCTTTTGATATGTTTTAAATTGTAGATCTGTGGCATTCATACTTTTCAGCAAAGTCCATATGTAAAGTTGTGAAATTGTGTCAGATTGTATAAGAGAGAGTAGACGAGATGAAGCTAATATCCTAATATTTTCTGTCCCTACTAATAATTATAATCAAATATTAAGTGCACAATTTGAGCTCGATAAATTTTATACGCACTGAGTAAATTGGTTTAGAGTATTTCATGAAAAAGTACAGTTTGTACGGAAGGAGGTGGAAGGAGAGGGAGCTCACGCATAATTTTTATACAGTAGATTGAAATCGTCATAAAAGTAATATATTCCAAATTTCAAACCAATAGCTTTCATACTTTTCGAGCAAATCTGTTTATTGTCAAAATTGCGAAATTGTGTCATTTTGCATGGGAGGGTGTAGAAGGTGAGCACAAGTTTTATCTAGTAGATTTAAATCATCATAAAAGTAATATATTCCAAATTTCAGATCAATACCATCTATATATGCTTTTTCAGCAAATCCGTTTATTGTCTAATTGTAAAAATTGCGTCATTTTGAATGGGAAGGGGTGGAAGGGGCAAAGCTAATCGTCTATTTTTTTTTTTTTTTTGATCTTACTAATAATTCTCAATGAGTTATTAATGCACAATTTGAGCTCGATAAATGTTATACGAGCTAGGGTGTAGCCTAGTGGTAGTGTGTCGGTCTTGTAATGCGAAGGTCGTGAAATCAAATCCCGGTCGACGCAATATATAATTCCCGCACATTGCCTGCTTGGATATACCTTGGTCACCTCAATCTATGAAAATGAAAAATTCGTAGAAAGAGCGTTGTGCGAAGGGCTAACAACCCTTCCACAATAGGTAATGACAAATGTTAAGGAACCTGAATGTCAGGAGGCCAAGTTCCGATTTGGGCTGTAGTGCCATTGTAAAAGAAATAGAAATGTTATACGTACTGAGTAAATTGGTTTAGAGCATTTCGTGAAAAAGTGCAGTTTGTATGGGACGGGGTGGAAGGAGAGGGAGGACGCAAATAATTTTTTTAGGGTAGATTGAAATCATCATGAAAATATTATATCCCAAATTTTCGACTAATAGCTTTTATACTTTTCGAGCAAATTCTTTTAATATCGAATTGCTAAATTGTGTCATTTTGTATGGGAGGGAGTAGAAGGGGTGACCTCACTAACAATTCGAAATAAATATTTAGTGCACAATTTCAGCTCGCTAAATTTTATACGCACTAAGTAAATTGGCTTAGAGTATTTCATGAAGAAGTAGAGTTTGTATGGGAGGTGGTGGAAGGAGAGGGAGCTCACGCATAATTTTTATACAGTAGATTGAAATCGTCATAAAAGTAATATATTCCAAATTTCAAACCAATAGCTTTCATACTTTTCGAGCAAATCTGTTTATTGTCAAAATTGCGAAATTGTGTCATTTTGCATGGGAGGGTGTAGAAGGTGTGGAGCCATTTGGCCCGTTCACGAGCTCGTCCTTATTGTTTTTTGTCAAAAACGACGTGTACAAGACTTGAACTATCTAGCTCAACGCGTTCCCTAGCTAGAGAGGACACGGACGGACATCCGGTTTTGAGATTTTTGAGTGATAATATGAACTTCTGTATCATTCATTTATTCTCTGACCCTTATTTTTTTACTTGTTCAGCAATAACAATAAGGTGGGCCTTATAAAATGTCCTTCCTTTTCGTACAAAATACGCGTGTGCGAAGCACGGATGCGTGTGCTTGTTAAAACTAAAGAAAAACAATGCGGATATGGAATTGTCCAGAAGATTTTACTTGGAGACAATCGATTTTGATCCAATGCCACGAAAATTATATTCTTGCATATTAGCCCTAGTTGCTCGCCGTATGTTCTCGTCTTCAAATATTTCGTCATTTCCATCCACGGAAACAAATACACGGTCACACCAATTCCAATCATGTTGACTCGTCGCATGTTCGCAATCTTTCACCATGCTAAAGAAATAACACGTGCAGGACCTCGAGCATTCAACTATCAGTCGAATTAAACGAGCAAGGGAGCGAAATCTTAGTCGTCATCGTCGTTGTCGTTTTTTTTCTATAATTTGGGGAACACGTGAGAGCACTGCGACCTTCTCGGCCTATTGTGCGTTTATTGCCCCTTTACCCTACCATAACTCAATAGCTTTGGCTAATCTAAGTATCTTTAAGGGAGCCATTTTGGCTAGTTCCTCGGTAGAAAGGAAACCGAGAAGACTGTCTTTTCCTAGATATTGCTTCTTCAAGACAGAGGCGGCAGATGTCATGTTTCAGGTAAGCCTATATTTTTGTGGTGGTGGTTTACTGCACTGTGCTCCGTCATTAGGCCGATCAGAGTACTAATATCACTCTTGCTGAATTTTAGAATATCCTCCACTTTGTTTTTTTGTGGTAGGATTAGTTTTTTTGAGATTGATAGGCCTGGAAGTCTTTTCCAGTCGATTTTATGTTCCTGTTCAACCCACTTTCTAAGTATAGGGTTGGAGTACCCTTTTGGTTTTCCGCAGATTAGATCTGGACTAATAAAATGTTTCTGCGCTGTTTTTTTTTCAAGGCGACCAGCCTCTTCATTTCCCTCGATTCCTATATGTCCTGGTACCCACATTAAGGTTACATCGTTCCTTTTTCCCAGGATGATTAGGTTTTGAAGGCAGTCCCAAACTATCCTCGATCCGTGTTAATTGGATGCTAGAGTTTTGAGAACCGCCTGACTATCTAAATAGATTTGTTGCGATGAGCTCTCTTTATATTTTTTTGGATGCATAGCTCAATTGTAATTTGTTCAACCTGAAAAATTGTGACTTCTTTGCCAGGTGGTTTTGAAAGCAAGAACTTAAGACCTTTACCTCCGGCTCCAGTCCCTTCAGAGGTGCGCGAGCCATCTGTATACCAGATGGTTGATTCCTCTTCCATTTCAGGTAGCATGGATCGCCAGTCCTGCGTTCTCGGATTATAACTTTGAAGGGGGTTTCAAAGTTGAATTTTGCGTCCACACGTCTCCACAGCATCGGTGGAGGTTATAACCTCTATTTTTGGGTCTTTTAGGAATTTGATTGTGAACTCTAAAAGCCCCTGATTTGTAACTGTTTTCCCTCTGTATGCGTAACACCCCTTTGATAGCCTTCTATTTTATTTGGAGCGCTAAAACCGAATATCCCAATTATAGTTCTAGCTAGGAAGCTGAAAATCAACATACATAGAGGGGTTTCTGACACAAACTTTCAAAATAATTTAATTTTTTTATCCATTATGGTCCGAAAAGGAGGGGCTAAAAATAAATTGTCGGCCGAATTTTTTTTTTTAATGATTATGTCTTCGAAATTATTTAGCATAAAAAATTCATATTTTGGGACCATTAAGGTGGCATACAGATCCACTAGAATCAGCTTAGGGGGATGCTAAATATTATAAGGGGAACAGTCACGGGAGGGGGGGGGGATCTCTCTCTTAAGCTATGTAATTAAAACTTGGAACATAAATTAAGCTATACTAGGGAATTATGAGAAAAATATAACATTTGGGTATAATAGTAGTGGGGAAAAATGGGGAGCATTTCAAAAATGGTGTTCTTTCCAAAATTTCAAACCGTTATATTTCAAAACTGAGTACAGATATCAAATTCAAATTGTCAATTGTAATTTTGGGAAAAATTTTACGTTGGGGGTGTAAGGGCAAGGAGGTGGTATGCAAAAATGCCGAAACTTTTGAGTGATTTTTTAGGGATCTGGTGAAAGATACACAGTTTAGTTCTTCCATTTGGATACATCTTTTTGTTATACACATAGAAAAAAAAATAAAAAAATCCAGAATTGTTATGCACCGACCCCCTCGGTCTAACGTACACAGGGTGTTTCATGTGCAATGGAAAAAGCACATAACCTGAAATTTTTGAATGACATTTTAAGGTAGAAACTTGAAAATATATTTAAAAAATAAGTTCTAAAAGCATAAAATATTAACTAGTTGAATATTTTCAAAACTTCTACCCCCTCCCATACAAAATTATTTTTTCGACCATTTTTAAGAAATCAATTATCACCTAACTATTAAAAGCTATCAATTTGAAATTTTCCACAAAAACTTTTAAAAATAGTTGAAACGCAACTGCGTCAAAAGTTTTGAGATCGAGCCTGCCATTCTACACACACCCTCCCATACAAAAGTATGATTTTGACCAATTCAATAAATCAACTAATAACCAACAAATTAAAAACTACAAAATTTTGTACGATCACATTAGAAGAGAAACGAAATAAAACGGCATCACAAATTTTACGATTCCCTTACCTCCTCTACCTCTCCCGTACAAATGTTTGGTTTCGTGAACGTGAAATACACCGAATTTCATGAAAATTCTATGTAACTTCGTCTATGAAACTGACATTCCATACAGAGAATATTGGACGAGATTCAAGCAATCAATTGAGCCGTTTATTTTGAAAGTGACCTAAGTCCATTTATCTTTAATTTGAAATATTTAAGGTTTTGCATTTTTACAAAATTAAAAATATACGTAAGGTTGACTCGCAATGCTAAATCGTATTTAAGGGAGTTAATTTTATAATTCCTATTAAAAAATCGCTATTATTAAGTGTATAATATGTCCTTGCTTACCATGAAAGGACTTAGGTCACTTTCAAAATAAAAATTTGTTTTGATATAAAATGTGAAAGAGCTTAAGTCTGTTACATATAGCTTAAAAAATTAAAAAACCATTTTGTTTGCTTTATATTTTTAGAAGAAAAAAATTAAATTTAATAACAAGTTATTCGTTAACATTCTCAGTATGCGGAAGGGATTTAAAGTAGTTATGGTGTTCCGGAGGTATACATATATCGCAGTAAGTCCACCATGTGTCGGTATTTTAGTGATATGATGCTTCTTATACTTTTGTATAATGATGGCCATACAATATTCCCAAATTTTTTGGTCTACCCGACGTGGCAATAAATCAAGAATTTTAAACTCTGCATTCTCATCCATGGTTGTTTCATATAAAATTTTATATGGTTCATTTCTTAAAAATCGCATCCAGCATATTTGCAGCTTGTTTATTTTTTCCCCGTTGGTATTTTTGGATCTTTTGGATTTTTTTATTATATTATAATAATCTTGTGGCACATACAGTAAATGATTTCTTTTTAACGACATTTCTATAACGCCAAAATATCTGTCATTAGGTACAAATGAATGACGTGATATTGAAAATTTGTGGTCTATGATTTCCACATAATTTTCCATCGATTGAACAATCACATTAAAGATATTTTGATGTTTCTATTTTGTCCTCCACACATGTCACTATATGCAATGATATGTTTTTCACTTTTTAGAGTTTTAAGGTGTCTGAAGAGGCATGAAGCCACTTCTTAGAAACCTAAGAAGCTTTTGTTTCATCCCAAGCGTACATGTATACATTATCGTTGTGGAAATTGTGTATGCGTAAATTTAAAATATACATGTTGCATTTATAATAAGCTACTGAAGTAGTTAGCTTTGGGAATGGTTACGCTTTCTGTAAATCGAAAGAAAAGCCAAAATAATGAGATAGATTACTTAATACTAGTTCTTGATCTTGTTTTAACGCATTTCTAGCTGATTCTGCTAGTTTTAAATGAATATCATGTTCTTCCATAAGTTTTTTCTCTTCTTCATGGTTTTCTGATGCTTTACCTTTAATGTTTAATAGATCACATTTTTGGCATGTGTCTTTGCGTGGTTGGTGGAATAGCAGATTAAAATCTTTTTTGAATATTTTTCTATAAGTCCATTCATTAACTGCTTTTAAATTATTTTCTTTACAGTGAAGCTCATACAAATCAAACATTTTTTTATAGTCAGTTCAGGATGTAGATATTTTCTATTGGGATTATGATCCCTCGTATAATGGGATTCAAATTTCGGGAAGCTGTTAATATGGTTTGAATGTCGCGACGCAATAGATAGAAAGAACGAAGCTTACAAAATTTTTACTGAACGACCAACACGAGCCAAAAAAGAAAGATATGACGAGCTTAGGCGATATGCGAAAAAGACCTGCAGACGAAAACAAAGGAAGTACCATAATGACAAGATACAAAAAATGGACGACGACATGAGAAAAAATAAAACGCGGGACGCATACGCCATAGTAAAAGATTTAAAAAAGGGATATAAACCAAAAACCAGTCTCTGCAAAGACGCAGAGGGCAATATCATCAGCGACACAGAAGAAATCAAAAGGAGATGGGCTTCATACTTTGAACATCTTTTGAATCCCATCCCAGTAGCACCGATAACGACAAACAACATTTCAATTGAAGCCTCAACTGACGAACATGAACCATCATCGACACCACCCACGCTTGCTGAAATCAAAGCAGCCCTATGTGACCAAAAACGAAACAAAGCGCCGGGAATTGACGAAATACCAGTTGAACTTCTGAAAAACGGTGGAAACTGTGTCGCTGAAATACTATACAACATGATATGCAAAATTTGGACAGAGGAAATCATACCCGACGACTGGCGAAAAAGCATTATATGTCCAATTTACAAGAAAGGAGACAAACTCTGCTGTGAGAACTACAGAGGTATATCATTGTTGTGTACGTCCTATAAAATACTGACAAAAATAATTGAACGTCGTATTAAGCCCTATACTAATCAAATAATTGGCGAATACCAAGGAGGATTCAGAACCGGACGATCTACAACAGACCAGATATTCTCGGTGAAACAGGTGCTTGAGAAATGCTGGGAATATAACACAGACGTGCACCAAATATTCGTAGATTTTAAACAAGCATACGACAGTATCGACAGGAGCGTACTGTACCAAATCATGCTTGACTTTGGAATTCCTCCAAAACTAGTCCGACTAACAAGACTCACAATGACGAACACTGAATCCCAGGTGAGAATACAAACCGATTCCACAACCAGCTTTCGAACGGAATGTGGTTTAAAGCAGGGAGATGGTCTAGCTCCTATGCTTTTCAACTTGGCACTAGAGTATGTCGTCCGAAAAATCCCAGTCGACACCAACGGGACACTACTATTCAAGTCCACCCAACTAGTAGCATACGCTGACGACATTAACATTCTAGCAAGATCCTTCCCTAGTGCGAAGGAGGTATTTGTCAATCTTGACTCCGCCGCAAAAGAAGTCGGGTTGCGCATTAATGAAAGCAAAACAAAAGTAATGACGCAAACAAGAAGGAGAACGCCAATCAGACAAAACATAACAATTGCGGAATATAATTTGGAGAGTGTGGACAACTTCATATATCTTGGGGCTAATCTAGCAAAGGACGGTAATGAAACAGACGAAATCAAACGACGGATAATACTTGCAAATAAGACGTATTATTCGGTACTTCCAATAATGAAATCCAAGAAAGTGCACAGGAACAATAAGCTGCGGATTTATAAAACTGTTATACGACCTGTGCTCTGTTATGGCAGCGAGACGTGGACATTAACGCGAACTTCCGAAAAAGCAGTTAACGCATTCGAAAGAAAGGTCCTCCGAAGAATTTTGGGACCTGTGAAGGAAGGAACGGAATGGCGAATAAGATACAACCATGAGTTGTATCAACTCTACGACGAGCCAGAAGCTTCAACGTTCATCAAGCTACGTAAACTGCAGTGGGCTGGCCATGTAGAGCGAATGGAAGACAGAAGAATCCCCAAACGTGCTCTTAAAGGCAAAGCGAGTGGTAACCGGCCAGTAGGCAAACCACGCAAGCGATGGGAAGACTCGGTTGATGAAGACAGCAAAGCCATTTTAAAAATTAGCAGCTGGAGGACGCGGTCTTTGGATCGAAACGATTGGAGGCGACGACTTCAGGAGGCCAGGGCCCGATTTGGGCTGTCGCGCCATTGATGATGATGTTAATATGGTTTTGAACAACCATATTTGTTTCATCGCATATTTTTCTGGACGATCCAGGCAAACGCCAACGTAAATCGTTGCCTACATTTTTAGATTTTAACACACGTTTCAATTGTCCTTCGCTTATTTGAAAAGTGTGTAAAAAGACTTTTTTACAAACAGAAACTTTGCCTGTCTTAGAATTTAACCAGTACGTAAAACTCTCATTTCTATATGAACCTTTTCCGTTTCTCCGACGTCTTCTTTTTACAGTACAGCGTTCGGTCGCTTTGTATAGCAATATATTTTGCTTATTAAAGTCTCCTAAGTTCCAAAACATTTCAAAAATATGTTTTCTTTCATTTAAATTTTTTAAGCAGTCTTTTCGACATTGGCAATCTTTATTTTGAAAAACTTTGGCAGGTATAATTTTTTCCCGTTTGTGTATCGTATCTTTTCCCCGAATTTCGTTTAATTTTACGAAGTTTCTGAATATAAGTATGACTTCTGTTTTCTCTGAATCCTTCTCTGAAGCTGTTGTTTTGTAAATTCGCATTCTCAATTAGTTCCTCTTCCTCTGTTGAAGAATGAAGTTCTAAAATTCTCTTTCTTTTTCTATATTTGTTGTATGATTTCAATTCTTCTTCACTTTCAGAATCAAGGAATCTTGTGATTTTATCCTTTCCCATGGGTTTAATAATTTCTTTAATTAAATATTATTCTTTAAGATTTAATTCAATATTATAATGTGATTTAAATTACCTTCATAACTGCTTTCGAGATTTTGGGCCGCACTTTTTGACATTATCAATAAAAAGTGGACTTAGGTCACTTTCAAAATTATGATTTTCAGTATTTATATTATTATGAAAATGTACGTGTTACAAAATTTTCAAATGTATTAAATATATTTCATTGCCGATTTATTTTTTTGACGGTTCAGCATAAATTATAAATGTCACCACAGTTAACTTGAAAAAAGATAAAAATGGACTTGGGCCACTTTCAAAATAAACGGCTCAATTAAAAAATTATTAATATCCACCCACCCTTAGGTTTAGGAGGGTGGTTCCATAGAACCAGAATGCACTGGGGCCATCTAGTGGGCCCATTGTATTCCCCCTATCGATTATAAGATCGAAGTTACTCCTCTTGTTCCAACCACTTGGTTCGGTTAGCGAACCGAAGCAGGTTCAAATGTTGGACGCCTCTGAGGTCGTCTAATTCTGAGAAGAATCTAGAGCCTAAGCAAAGGAGACGTCTGTTGGAGATTTGCGGATAATGTTCGATAGATTCTTCGTCTTCCTCGCAACTTCTGCAAAGGCTTTCGCTCGCGATCCGCATCCTAAATGCATGCAGCTTTAGCAAGCAATGACCTGTGGTCAGGCCAACAATATTTCCCACCCATCCTTACTACCACTTCTCCCCCTTTCTCTCATAAAAACCCAAACTTGCATTAACGAATGAAATATTGATTACATGTATTGGAGCTATTGATCAAATTCGCAATTAAGTGTTAATTTGATAGCAGCCTTGCCCTAAGGGGGGCTCCACTTGTGAAAGGGGGTTCCACTTGTCGTCCTTAACCACTCTAACCTGCATATTGACTTTCCATACGTTCTCAACTTGTCCCAAAAATAATAAAGGTGTGCCCGACTTGTTGTCAGTTTATTTTTTAAATGTTTGCCCAAATAAAACTTTGACTTTCAAGGATTAAAAGAGTCACTGTGATAAGAATAGTAAGCAACCCAGCACATGTCACGCAGCTGAAAAGCAACCACTTCTTATTATTTGATACTACAGTAAAGCTGTCAAGCTTTGAGCTGATCGATAATGCAAGCGATGACGGTGCCAATGACAAAAAAGTACCGTTCTTTGTCCGGATAGTAAATTTCTGACTGTCGGTCTGTTAGACTCTACTGTTAAAGTCTTCTTCCTCGGCTCGTTCAAGTTCTATTTGTCGCTGTATGGTCACAAACTTCCAGTTCTATGTATGGACATATCCTACGACTCGTCATCAATTGTGACCGGTGATTAATTAATTAATTTAATTAATTGATTAATTATGATGAGACAGTTTACACGTACTAAAAATTTTTCGATACGAACTCTGCCGAATACTCCTAAACTTGATTTCTTCACAAAATCGCTTCAGTAAGTTTTTGTAGTTTACGCCGATGGAATGTTATTTTCTGTACTTTTTTTTCGGTTGTTCCGAAATATTTAATTTCATAGGCCTAATTTTTCAAATTACAAAAACTTACTGAAGCCAGGAACCATAGGCAAGGCACAACAAGGTAGAGTTATTCTATGAAAAAGAAAGAGCAAGGCATAATAGACAGTTTGGTAAGTGGGCACATTTCGTTTTATGGATGCTACGTGAAATCTTGTGAGTGACTCTTTTGGAGCACTCTTTTCGATCGACTTAATTAAGTAAGTGAGTTGAAATGAGTTTACACAAGACTCAGATTTCCCATCGCTAAACTGCACCACCTATTGCAGGAACAAAGAAAGTTTGGCACATGTACTTAAACCTGCGGACAAAATTACATATACCTAGTCCTGCCATAAGTTCTGTCACATAATTTCTCACATTGGCAACAACTTTATTTTACGAGTGACATTTCAATATCGGCCAGTTTTATAAACGTCATAATGTTGTTGACAGTTGATGGTCATTTAAAGTGTGTTCGTTAACGTGTGAAGATGGAATGGGGTGTAATAGAAAACCGAACTGCAGTGATTGCACTACATAAGTGTGGAAAATCCGCGAGTGAAATTTTCAAGTTGTTGTGCCCGTTAAAAATAACGCAAAGATTTGTGTATCGTGCGATCCAGAGATATAACGCGATCCAGACTATTGAAGATCGACCTCGTTCTGGACGTCCGCGTGATGTACGTTCTTCTGCTGCCATCAAAGCGGTCGAGAGTCGAATTCGTCGAAATCCGCTTCGTAAACAACGAATCATGGCTCGAGAGATGAACATCTCCACCCGAAGTATGTCTCGCATCATAAAATCTGACCTCGGGATGAGTGCCTTTCGACGATCAACGGGACATTTGCTGACTGAGCAGTTGAAGCAAATTAGGAGCACCAGATCGAAAGAGCTCCTTCGGCGGTACGGCAACAACAAACATCGAGAAATTTTATTTACCGATGTAAAAATTTTTACGGTGGAGGAACATTTCAACCGCCAAAATGATAAGGTGTATGCCCACAGCTCCGCAGAAGCCCGAGAAGTTGCCACTAGGGTACAGCGAGGACATCATCCAGCATCAGTCATGGTATGGTGGGGTGTCAGCTACGAAGGGGTCACCGAGCTTCATTTTTGCGAAAAAGTCGTAAAAACTGCAGCGAAAAATTATCAAACGGACATCCTGGAGGGATGTGTGAAGCCGCTGAACTCTACGCTATTCAACAATCGACATTGGGTTTTCCAGCAAGATTCTGCGCCAGCCCACAAAGCTCGAACCACACAAGAGTGGTTGGAAACCAATATTCCACAGTTTATAAGGGCGACGGAATGGCCTTCTGGGAGCCCAGATTTGAATCCCCTGGACTACAAACTGTGGGCGGAGTTAGAGTCCATGGTGTGCACGAGACGACACCCAAATATCGAGAGCCTTAAGCGATCTTTGACAGAAGCAGTAGCTAATTTTCCGCTAGAAACAGTGCGTACTGCTATCGATGACTGGCCCAACAGATTAAAGAGCTGTGTTAAGGCTAAAGGCGGCCACTTTGAATAATTTGTTGCTTATTTTACTTCCATTAGTATGCCAAAATAAAATATATTTTCCTTTGTCAAAAACTCTTTTTCATTTATACAAAAATTGCACATATACGTGTGACAGAACTTATGGCACGACTAGGTATCTAGACTAGAAATCGTGGTACGATCGGATCAAAAATTGTTCTCTACATCAACAGTAGCAGTTCTATAATTTTCAATAATATTTTTACTACGACTAATAAATAAATTTCAAGTACATATGCGTATAAAATTGTTTTTAATAAAAATGATAATGACTATCGCAAACAGTGTGCCGTCGCTGTCGAAGTTGATTTATTACTCGGAAATTGGAAATGATAAGCCTCAAATAGCTTATCTAACAATTCTAAGATATCAGATTTGTGTTTTTCTACTCACCTATAAATTGGAAGTTTATTCTGAACACAACGGATTGTGTTGTGAGCAATCGTTACGCCCAAATTAGCACCGATGATGACCGTGACAAAGCCCTTAAGGCATCCGAACAGGTAGCCACTGGTTATGATAAGAACCAGATAGCCGACGGTAATCGGGAAGCTGACGACAACAAACAGCAACTGGAAAACGAGGAAAATCAACCATTGATTTTGCGTCTCAATCCAGAAGAGCAGCGACTTGGCATAGTCGCGACAAAAGTAAATAACGACCAGCAATGCGAGCAATATTGCTGCGGGCAAAAGAAAATTGAGAACTGGGCTGCCGGAAATAAAGCGCTGCAGGCATAGGCATCGCGCTGCTTTTCTATGTTTCGATGAAGTCGATGGCGCAGAGTAGTCCGGATCATCGTCATCACTGGAAGCGGCGGGATTAAGCGGAGCACTAGCTTCGACTTCTGCACTGTTCATTTTCAGTCTGACGGTGAGGGTGGATTTTGGCGGTTCTTTTCATTTAATTTTCAATGGCGCCTTCGCACTACAAGATAGAAATCAAGGTTATATGAAATTAGCCACTAAAGACGTTTGGATCGCACTTAAAACGGTGGAATTCCTTTTTTGGGCCAAAAAAATCGCACTTCGTCGCGGGAGCAAAATTACTCGGAATCCGGCATTGCATATGAACACTACTGTCAAAACAACGTCTTAGTTCCAGGATTGCACACTCTTGGACATTCCAGCGCTCATGTCTTTTTGGAGGTTAAATAACACAGGAAAAAAATATCAGAAAAAACAACTGAAAATAAAACATTTAAAATGTATCACATAAATGCGACTGATTCGAAATACTAAATTATTCAAAACTTGAAATGCTAGCGCGGAAAATTCTTATTTATCTCCTCGCACTTCCATTCCGCAAACTGCAAACTTGGCGGTTTGCTTCTTCGTTGTTCGAAATTTTTTAAATTCGTCATTGTACAAAAGTAGCAGTAGCAGTAGCAATCATGGCAAAAATTTAAACTAGCAAAAAATTAACCGATTTCGTTTCACCAACCGTTTCGAATTACTTTGCTCAAAATGAAGTAATTAATTAATTAATTAATTAATTATAATTAATTATTAATAATTAATTAACGTCATGTCGAAATTGTGCTTAAAGTGTAAAAAGCTCGTTTAAAATTTACTCAATTTGAAATGTTGCAGTAGCAGCAAATGTTGCAGTAGCAGTGAATGTTGCAGTAGCAGTGAAGTTGCAGTTGATTTGCGAAACTGGCTGTCAGTTTAGCGTTTGACAGTTGTTTTGAAAGAGAATTATGCAGATTACTTATATTTCTTTGCAGTCTTCTTATTTATTGTAGAAACCCGGTTTCTAACGATGCTGGATGATAGCTGAAATGTTTTTCAATCGAACTTTGCCCGCGTTAAGTTGCCGCACAAAATATCAGTTTTTGTCGGCGCTAAATAAGAAACAGGTTGCTACATTTACCCGCGAAAGCTTCGAATTGGATGAAGGAAAATCTCAAAAATTGTTACAAATCGTTAATAATAACGAATGTGAATTAACCAGGTAAGGAACTAGATGTCTGCAAAGTAAAAACAATTATGCCGGCAAAAAGCTCTCTAACCTTACATATTGCCATGCCCATTTCTATTGACTTCTCTTGTCAGTGCAAATTTTGACCGAGCCTGCGCAGTGCGAGATTTCTCTGCTCTCTCTCTTGTCAGTGCAAATTTTTACCGAGCCTGCGCAGTGCGAGATTTCTCTGCTCTCTCTCTTGTCAGTGCAAATTTTGACCGAGCCTGCGCAGTCAATTGAACTTCTATTATCTTCTACTTCTACAAAGCCGCTACAGCCCAAATCGGAGGCTTCCTGAATACTTTTCGCCTCCATCCATCTCGATTCAGTGGCCGCGTTCTCCAGTTAGAAAATCTTAGCAGTGATTCATAGAACCACAATGCACTGGGGCTATCTAGTTGGGCCCATTGTACTCCCTCAACTGATTATAAGATGGAAATCACTCCTCTTGTTCTAGCCACTTGGTTCGGTTTGCGAACCGAAGCAGGTTCAAATGTTGGACGCCTCTGAGGTCGTTTAGTTCTGAGAAGAATCTAGAGCCTAAACAAAGGAGACGACTGTTGGAGATTTGCGGACAGTGACGAAGATAATGTTCGATAGATTCTTCGTCTTCCTCGCAACTTCTGCAAAGGCTGTCGCTTGCGATCCGCATCCTAAATGCATGCAACTTTAGCAAGCAATGACCTGTAGTCAGGCCAACCATAGTTCGGATGCTACAACGACTACGTTGTAACAGCTGAGCATTAATATTTTTATTCGGTTCTTCCCAAAAGGATTTGGCCGTTCTGAAGCTGTCCAGCTGCCGCCACCCCGCCAAGAAAGAATGCAAAATAGTTTGTTTGAAGCTAGCCTTCAGTACTGTTGGTGCTACATCGATTGACTTGCTAGTGGAATTGATGTTAGCAGATCCTTGCCGTGCAAGCGTATACCGGAATCAAGGTGTGAGTCTTACTCTGTTGGGCTGCCCTTCTGAGCATGCTCCTCCTTTTCGTAGCCGACAGTTTCGGAACCACAGCGCTATCCGTAGCAATGTTTGACACTACTTTCAGCGGAGTGGTCGGAGCGTGCAAAAACTCTTTCGCAGGAGGCTTTACTACTCTGACCACATTCGCTTCGGAAGTGCCTGCCTTATTAATCAGAGAGGTTGCTGGGATACTGAGACCTTTCGCCTCAACTCTGATTACTTCGGCCAGCACGCTAGCTAGGCGTGAAGCTTCTGCAGCTCGTGAATCGTCCGTCGCAGAGGACAGTCGACTCAGAGCTACAGCCCCTCTAGCCTCTACCGCATCGTCAAACCTTGCCGTGGCAGCTTTTCTGTTTAGGTTGGTTTTAGCTCGGCGACGGGCACGATTGCTAATAACACCTTGAGGATTTTGGATGGTCTCAGTGCCAAGGCCAGCCAAGATAGTTGTGCAGGGTATTGTCGACGCCGAAGAATTAACAGTATCTATACCCACTTCCATCGGATTCTTCGGTTCTGAGGCTGCATCCCCTAATGTCATTATGGAAGCGAGATCACTGAGCTCTGACATGGAAGACTCAGTGCACTGGGTGTTTGCCAGTAGCACAGCACTATTAGAACCTGGTTGCACCGTTCTAGTAGCTTCCGAACCGCGTTCGGACCCGGTAGTCTTAGCAACCTCTCTTGCCGGTGACTGATGGCCAATACGGGGGGACTTCATCTCATAGTTTTTTGGGTTAGTTCGCGGCATGGCTCTTACAGGAAATATGTTCGCTGCTATATCCACCTCAACATGTTCATTCATTTAGGCTCACAACGAGGCGGCTGCCAACGTGTTTCCGATGAGCACGTTGAGAAAGGTACAACTGTCAAACTTAATTCCCTGCTATTACCATGCTAACTGCGGACGAGGGTCTTGCGACACATCGCGGCGTCCTCCATCCACCACCTGAGAACGCGTCTATTAGGTTGCCCAACCCACAGGTTCAAAGGCGATAAGTAGCTTTTCGGAGTCGCTGCATAGCATAGCACAGGTCTTATGATCGTTTTATATATCGTAAGTTTTGTTTTCCTGTGTACGTTCTTGTTTTTAGTTATTGGAAGTATCGCATAATACGTCTTATTTGCCATCATTATCCTTCTTTTGAATTTGATGGGCTCACTTCCATCCTTCGGAGTCTCTAGGTATACAAAGTAGTCTACGTTCTCTAGGTTGTAGTCTCCTGCAATATTTTAGCTGATTGGCGTCTTTTTCCTAATTTGTGCCACAACTTTAGTTTTGTTTTCATTAATACGTAGTTCAACTTCCCTTGCTACCGATTTAAGGTTTACAAATACTTCTTAAGCACTCTCCAGTGATCTTTCAAGGATATCTATGTCGTAGATATATGCTACGAGTTGTGTGGATTTGAAGCACGGTGTTCCCTTGGTGTTAACGGGAAGTTTCCGAACGACATATTCGAGTGTCAAATTGAAAAGCACCTTTTTTTATAAATTGGACATATGATGCTCTTGCGCCAATCTTTAGGAAGTGTTTCCTGCGTCCATATGTCCGTCACTATGTAGGAGATACGCTATGAAGGTGTCGCCGGCTTTCTGTTCGTGCGGATGATGCGCTGGGATTGAGGAGGTGGTCAAAGTATTGCGTCCATCTTTGTTTTTTATCTTCCGCATTACTTAGAATGTTCCCTTCTGCATCCTTGTAGAGGTTCGTTTTCAGTTAGTATCCCTCTTTCATCCTTTTAACAAGGGAATACGCGGCTCTTGTGTTGTGTAATTTAAAATTTTCGTCCATGTTTTTAATTTTGTCAGTATTGTATTTCCGTTTTTTTCTGCATACTTTGTTTGCAAATCGTCTACGATCATTATATTTGTCCTGTTTGGCTTGTGTTGGCCATTCCGTTAATATTTTGTAAGCTTGATTTTTTCGCTCTAAGGCATCTGGGCATTCGTTGTCGAAACAATCATTACTCTTGCGCCGGGGTTTTTTGTCCCATCACCTCCTCTGCGACAGACGTATTTGCTTGCTGGCCTTGGTGTTCAGCATTGTCGCGAAGTGCCTCTCCAAGGCTGATACATATTTCGCAACTATTTTCTCGTCTTTGAGGAGTTTTCCAATGTCTAATTTATTTATTATTATTTATCTCTTCCAGATATCGAATTTCAAAAGGTCGTATCGAAAAGATTGAAGCATGGAAAGCGAAAAATGGAAAATTCAAATCAATTGATGAACTGCTGCAAATCGATGGTTTTGGTGCGAAAATGTTGGATAAATTCTGCGAAAATGTTCTTAAACACAGCGATAATGCGTCTACAATATTAAAACTTAAATCGCCGAAAAGACGAACAAATGCTTTTACAATACCGGCCGTACCATCAGCTTTGCGAAATCAATATAAGTCGTGCGTGTCAATCTTCATCACAGTCTCGAGTATAACGTGGGCACGAATCGAGTTAAACGATGATGGTCCTTGCCGGCTGTCGGATTGGGAGTTTTACGATATAACGGATAAGCGACCGCATCTGACCAGTCTAATTCAACATTGCCGCCTCATGAATCGATTGATTCCCGACGCGGACTGTTATGTTCTCGAGAATCCTCAGGTGGCTCAGGGTGCAGCACCCGGTAGTGCCGAGCAAGTTAATATCAATGTACAGAAAGCTCAGTTAATGGCTTTGCTGAATTTCGCGCTGGCATGTCGAACGAACCAGACGATGGACGAGACGAATGTTTTCTATCTGAAACGATTTTTGTCGTCGCGGTAATTATACTTTATTATTTATTTATTAAAAATGTGTCCAAAGTGCGTAGGCTAATAGAAATTGGTTACACCTGGGCTGCGTTAACATTTTCTTATATTTGTACATTTACTTGATTAAAGTTATAATTGCGAAGGAGTGATACGTATTTAAAGGGGATATTAACTAGCAGATAGATGAAGGCATTGCTTCCCTACCTAGGAAGCAATGCCTTCATCACAGATGCCGTTTTGTGCACAGCGGTTGTTTTCACCCCATCGAAGTCCATTTTTAGCCCCTTTACTTCACTAGTAATGTTTTCGGTATTTTCGGCGATCTTCTGCTCTAGGACTTTTCGTTGCTCCAGAAATTTCGCGTCCAATTGTTCTTCAATTTGCTTACCGAGTGCGTTTGTCTGCAGGCCTATTTCGTCTTTCACTCTCTCGCTTGTTTGAGGTCTTCCTTCAGTTCTTTGGCCTGCTGGTCCATTTTATTTACGACTTGTAAACTCTGCTGGCGTAGATCTTCTTTTAGCAGTTGGTTTTGCTGGGTGATATCTTGACTTAGTTGGTCCATCTTATTGCTTAGTTCTCTTGCCGGTTTTTTTTACGACACTGCATAATTATGTCGGTATAGGAGGTGGAGGTATTAAGGTGGAGAGAGACGAAAATGATGGTGGACATTGTTCGTGAAGCACCGCAGGTTGTACTTGTTGGGAAACAAACTAACTGGCAAATCATTCCAAAGTCTTGACGTTCGGGAGATGAACGACTGTCTATATTTCACTGTACGAGAAGGCAAGGGTTTGACCGTGTACTCGTGTGCACGTTCATCTTGGCGAATATTCCGGGGAAAAGTATGCAGTGGAAGAATGAGTGCGCTTAGCTCCGTACTGCATTTAACATGGAAGTATCGATATTAAATGCTGAGTACTCTAACATTTCTGCGATGCTCGAGAGAATCTATGAAAGACGTGATGGTCTCGCTCCAATCAGTTGGAACGCATGTTTTTGAATACGATCGAGCAGCGCGGGGTGTGTTTTGGGGTTCCCCAGCCCAAACATGCGAGTTATACTTTAAACGTGGTCTGATGTAAGCCGTATAGATAATTGCTATGTACTTGTGAAATACTTTTTGCATTTTCGGGGCACACCTAGACGTTTAGAGGCGTCAAGGGCAATATCAAAGATATGCTGGGCCCAATTCAGGTGGTCATTAATTTTGACGCCATCAAAGGTTACATTGTGAGACAACACTGAAACATTACGTTTGATGGATAGATGACAGGCCTGTGTTTTGGATGCGTTAAACTCTACTCTGTTTTTCCTGCCCCATTCCAGGATTAAGTTGAGATCCGAATTTCGCGAACTGAATAACTCCCTGCGATTGGAAGCAATAGAATGATTGTTTGACTCCGCAGCGGAGTTAAATTGATAGGTGCTGTCTAAAGTACTGTCATCTGCAAAACTATGGATTGAATTGAGAGTGGACGACAGAAGGCCTAAACGGCCTTCTGTGAAAACTAAAAAAAGAGTTGGAGATAAAACAGAACCTTGAGGGTCGCCGGAATCAATTGGTTAGGGGGAAGAAGTAACGCCATCTAATACTACTCGTATAGTGCGTTTAAAGAGATAACTCTCAATCCATTGAACAGGGGTATCATCAAGGCCGATGGCACTAAGCTTAACTGAGAATCATTCGTGCCATACTCTATCAAAAGTTTTTGCAATGTCAAGTGCAAGAACTTGACCTTCGCCATATTTATGTAAGCATGAGTTCCCAACGCTCTGTTAAGTAGACTAAAAGATCCCCGTCGACCGTCCAGAACGGAACCCATACTGACGATCATGGATGAGTTGTTTATCCTCCAGATATTTGACGATTTTACGATTGAAAGCGGTTTCCATTACTTTCGAGAGCACTGAAGTAATGGCTATTGGGCGGTAGTTGGCGGGGTTCGCTTTGCTTCCTTTCTTGGGACTGGACTGAACATTCGCAACTTTCGTCATACGTGGAAAGCACTCTGAGGAGTAAGAAAGATAGAAAAGATTGCAAAGAGGTTTAGCTAAAGAAGAGGCCCACTTTTTAAGGGTAATGGGGGGAATACTGTCCGGACCAGCAGGTTTGTGGATATTGAATTCTATAAGGATCCGAGAAATAAGTCAGGCAATGAGAAACCAGAAGGATTTGCAACGGAAGGCGATTGGTTTGATAGTGGAAGGTCAGAGTTTTTTGCGAAACTTGCTGCTAGTAAGTTGGCTTTTTCGCTAGAATAAACCATGGTACGGTCGCCAACAACTAGAGGTGGTATAGAAGAAGAAATTAAATTGTTGTTGACCGTTCTGACAAATGACCAGTAAGACCTCGAGCCTTTAGGGCACTGGAGGATCTTGCGTCGAAGTTTTTGCTAAAATTTAACACGATTGAGTATGGATTTGAAGGCATTTCTTGATGCATTAAAAAGTTCTCTGTTGGTAGGTGTTTTATTGCCTCTAAATGTTTGAAAAGCTTGTTTTTTGGGCAGAATGGCATCGAAACATCCTTTATTGAACCAAGAATCCTTCGACGGTCTGACTCTCTTCTGACTGGAAGGAATGTAGAGTTTCAAACCCTTCAGGATAATCTCGGTGACACTTCTACAGGCTTCATCGCAGTCATTGGAATCGAAGCACAACTTCCAATTAAAGGCATTAAAGCAGTTATTTAGCGCCTCCCAATTGGCTCTTTTGAAATTGCCAAATGTTTCTTCGAGGTGCCTTCACCGTCAGCGGTGTAGTTGCTGCAACTGGGAATTGACCACGAATCAAGAAATGTAGTATTTTCAGTATTTCTAATTGGCGATGGGGATATGACAGAGACAGAATATTTCTCAGGTTATAAATATATTAATAAATAAGTCAAGAAGGTGCCCTGCGATGTCTGGTAAACGAGTAGGCTCGTCCACCAGTTGTGTTAATCCGTTTAAAAGAGGCAAAAAGCTCAATATCACGCCCCTTATCCCGTAGTTGAGGAATGTTTAATTTGCAGTATATATAGACTGAATAGATTTATATAACCCATCCAGTTCTGATAAAGTGTTCGCTGCTGTCATTGCTGGGATTCTATACACATAACAAAATTACATGATATGTCTTTGGATCAGTAATTTTATCCAGATATAATTAAACTCTGGTTTGGAGCAATTTCCTAAATGGGAAACTAATTGGAAAGACACATCGCGGATGTAGTGTGCGACACTCCGCTGGGAAAGAAAGCTGGGACAAGGTTATATCTGGGAACAGAATAAAACTGTTCACTTCCCGGTAACACCTTACATTCACCATTCGGTCTTGCAGTTTGAGTTTGGATATACAGCGACAGATAGGCAGAGTGCAGACCCCGAACGTTAATCTGATCGATCGTAAAGTTAACCATGATCAAACATATTTAAAGACTGATGCCTATTTCCTTTTATCCGCTCTTTTGAAAGATGAATGAAAAGGGAATGAAAAAAAGATATAAGAACGATAATTAAATAATGACTAGCCGGAGAAAAAAAATTAAGCTCCAAAGGAAAAACGATAAAAAACAATAAATAAATTATACCAAGGAAAAAAATTACCTAGGACAGTACGCGTAAAATTTAACTATTTAAAATTAAAATTAGACCTAAAATAAGAAACAAAAAACAAAAATAGCAACAAAGATGAACACATTAAAAGTAATCAGTCAGCGAAAAAATTCAGCTATTAACAAAAAAAAATTGACACAAATCTCGAAAAAATAGAAAGAGAAAAATCTGTGCCTTGGCAACACTTCAGATCAAAATATAGAAACAGGATGAAATAAATAACAAATACAACCAGCAATAACAATAACAACAACTTTCAAAAGCGATAAAGTGCTATACCATATACCCGTACAGTACTACGCCTAGCACGGACAATAACACTACACCGAAGATCCCGCTAGCCGACACTGAGAGCTTGTTTTAGGAATGAACCAACGCCGATGCCGTGACCCCCTGATGTAGCGCGCACATGATAATATCATTTAAAACAAAACACTCAGGTAGTAAAAACAAAACTACAACGACTTAAAATTTATTGAATGAAAACGAATCGAAAAAAGGGAAAAAAAAGCAATAATAAAATATAAATAAAAATTAAATTAAATGACAGTAAAAAAAAACACGTCTGTCATTGTTCAACTTTCTCTCTCTCTCTCTCAAATTCGCGATTTCACGAGAACTTTTCTCACGGTAACACTTTTCGAAAATTCTCCTTTTATCTGTTCGTGATATTTATTTATTTATTTTTTTTTGATTTTACAATTTTCGTTCTTGAAAATTCTCAATTTTATACGTGGTCACAAAAACACTTCGCGCAAATTCTCTTTTTGTCCGTTCGAGAATATTCCGTGCGGGTATTTGTTTCACAATCGCGATTACACGATAACGCATTTGTTGTTCCAGAAAATTCTCACTTTGTCCATTTTACGATAGAATTTTCTATTTTCACATTTATAATTTGTCATTGATAGTTTTTACTTGTAATCCCACTTCTGACACCAAGTGCGCAAGGGTTTGCTAGATTTCAAGTAAAGAAATAAAACCATTAATTTTATTAATTCACCGCAAAACTTTATTTAACTCAACTCATTTTAATTCGTTTTACACTCAAAACATCTTCGCTCACAAATTATCGCTTCTAAATCTTTTGCTTCCGGCTCTTCGTACGACTTATTCGACGGGTAAAAGCGAAGCTGCATGTTCACCAAAAACGCTCGTCTATTTATATTGCTTTTTATTCGTCGGCCTATCCGTTAATTCGTTCATTGCCGGCACCCGTCGGCCATAGTCGGCCTTCTTCGTTATTTCGTACATTGCTGGCACCCGCCGACCATGCTCGGCCATCTCTGTTCTACTAAATAATTCATCCACTAAATCATTTGTCGTGTAAATTGTTGCTCATTGCTTCTATAAAGCATTTCGTCGTTACCCGTGTCTTTTCTCGTTCATTTGAGCCCATACATGTGGTTGTTGTTTCTTTCTATCAAGTATTTCGTCGTTACCCGAAACTGCCGGATCGCAGTCGTTAGTTACTGGACGTCTCGTTCTTAGCGACATAGTGTTCATGACTAGGGATGGCAAAATTGCTCTTTTCCAATCGCAGTGATCCACTGCGATTGCTCTTTTTCAATATCTGTGAAAAAGAGCAGCTCTTCCAATAGCAGTGATTTTTCCACCTCCCATGCTAGTGCGCAATAAAAAAAAAAGACAAAATAGTGATTTTCTGCGAAATCCTGCATCTAACAATCAGGCAGACCCTCTCAGTACCACCAGCTCAGTGCGCATAGTGAACACTTCCCCCATTTCCCCTGGGAATGAAAAGGTTTTCTTTTACTATTATCCAATGTACGAAAAAGCGATTGAGCGTAATCGAGTTAGGATGGCAAAAATGTCAATCGCATTTCATATACACAAGCCAAATAAAAAAAACATCCGGTCATCGATCGCATCGCATATATACAAGCCAAATAAAAAAAACACCAGGTCATAGAAAACCAAACCAAAAGGGTCTACCGTTTACTTTTTTCACACAATACCTCACACAAGCAATTTCATCATGAAGAACGTAAAGCTCTTATCGACACGGTGGACTGCAACATATGTAAATCGGCGAAACTTGCAATAGCCGCAACATGTCCTACCAACCGACCAGATCGAAACTCAGAACAAAATCCGCCAAAAAAACTCTAGCAAAGCGCATCATTGACCACTTCGGACGTTCCACACCTCACCTATCAGATCAGATACCACCAATCAAAATATCGCTAAACAAACCGCTTATCAAATCGCAATCGTTTCATCTAGCTCCAATTCATTCATTCATTAGTCTAAAGCAACATCACTGAGAGCACACACTGCTCGTGCTCTCAGTGTCAATATCAATCACCAAATATAGGTTTGGGATAGCTTATGTGATTGATAGTCTTTAATATCATAGAGCTGATATATCGCTGATCGCGAGCGATATAACAGATACGAAGACAATGGAATATATCAGATATGCCAAGTGGCTATCGAGCAACGAAAGAGCAATCGAGAACGAAAATTCGACGGGGTCTGATAAGAGCTTTACGTTGTTCATGATGAAATTGCTCGTGTAGGTAATGTCGTTTGAAAAAAGAAAACAAAAGACCCTTTTTGGTTTGGTTTTCTGTGACCGGTTGTTTTTTTTTATTTGGCTTGTATATATGCGACGCGATCGATGATCGGGTGTTTTTTTTATTTGGCTTGTGTATATGAAATGCGATTGACATTTTTGCCATCCGGACTCGATTATGCTCGATCTTTTTTTCGTACATTGGAAAATAGTAAAACAAAACCTTTTCATTCCCAGGGGGAAATGGAGGAAGTGTTCACTATGCTGAGCTATGAGATTGAGTCTTACCTGATTGATAGATGTTTTAGTAAAATTACGATTTGCTTAGCGATCGATGAGGTGGAACGTGCGGTGCAAAATGTTCAATGAGGTACGCTTTCTGGGATAATAGAATTACTCTATTGAACCAAACAAAACAAAAAACATATAGCACCTGAAAGCGTTAGGTCAGCCTGTCAGATTGGGCGCTTTTTATTTGAAAAGAAAAAAAGAAAACAATAGACCCTTTTGGTTCGGTTTTTTATGACCGGGTGTTTGTTTTTATTTGGTTTGTATATAAGCGATGGGTAAGTGGCAGTTTGTTTGACGAGCTTTATTCTGAGCTACGATCTCGTCGGGGTTACGTGGAATGCGTGAGTTGCGGAATTAATGTGCGAGTGCGAACAAAAACTCTGGGATTTGTAGCGATGATCATTGCGGCAATTTTATTGGTGATATAACGTAAGCAGTATGCATTTGCTCTGCTCTTCTAATCGCAGCTCTTTTAAATTTTCAATCGCAATATGCGATTGCTCTTTTCAAATAGCAGTGAAAAAATCGCAGGTATGTTAAATAGCATACTATCTCTATTCATGACTGTAAATTCGTGCCTGCATGTAGTTGTTGCTTCTCTACATTGCCATGTTCGGAATTATTTCGCTCTTATTCGAATCTTTTTCCTGTTGGTCGGGTCTCGTATAGATGTTGCTCTTTCTTTGACCGCGCGTATGTATATTTTGTTTCAAGACCTTGATATCCCGATTAAGTCGCATAGCGTTCTTTGTGGTGCTCGTACGCGCGCATTAATTTGATGATAAGTAGAGCTAACATTTCACGTTACTTTCGAGTACAGGGGAAGACCGCGGATACTTGACTAGGGCTAGTTAGAGATACTCGATACAAACTAACACTACTCTTCTAATAGAGCTTGAACACTGTATGTAAAGCGATAGCGCGGGAAATTTTGTTTGTAATTTGATTTTTCTCAATTTTTTTTCTTTAATAAAGTAAACACAATCATAATGAATTCTTATTTACGAAAGTCATTTATTTTCGATGGTAATGTGTGAATCCATACAAAAACTTGTAATTTAACGCAAGTTTTCTTATGTTACCTTCTTGTACTTCTAAACTCACGCTGAACTGTTGGTGTTATTGCATTGTCCAAAATCTGTTAGGAGAGTAGTGTTAGTGTGTATCGAGTTTCTCTTGGCTACTATGCAACAGCAAAGGTGAAAGTACAGTAGTCGCAGATTGAGTTATATAGGAACGGATCTCCTTTATAAAATTGTCTGCTAGAAAGTTGAAAATTTGCGAAATGGATTTAGAGCTATCTGCCAACAAGTCGAGCGCAACTTTATTATTTTTGGGGCAAATTGAGAATGCGTGGGAATTCAATATTCAAGTTAGAGTGCATAGGAGTGACTACGACAATGTGGATGCTAGGGCAGGGCTAATATCAATTATTTAACACTACTAACATATTATCAATATTTCGACGGTTGGCAACCAGAGGTGCTTAAGTCCAATTTTTTAGAACTAGGGCTTATTTTTTGAATCAGCTTACTGCTACGTGTTCAAAATATGAAAAATATCGAATTATAATTTTTTCCAGCTTAATTGTCACAGTGAATTACGATTTTAAAACGCACTGATGTAGAATTTTCATTTTGTGACTTAGACGGCGTTTAAGCATAGCTGTGAGAACTGCAGTATGTCTTGCTCAATTGAACACGCGACTTCGGACAAAACGAATCGTAGAAGCAGCAAATCACTTCCATGAGTAACTATGGACAAAAATTTATCTTTCGAACGAAACAAGCATCGAAGTGGCTACTCCAATTCTAAAATTCAGAAGGACAAGTCGAGAGATGGATAGAGAGACTGTAGTTCCTATGATTTTGAGATAATTCATTGAAGAAGACGGAAAACTGATGGTAATGCTGATGCGCTTTCGCCGAGCGGCGAACATTGCCATCGCCTCGAGGAAAAAGAAGTCGGTGAGAGTTTGCGAGTTTGTAACAGCTAAGAAATCAGATCACGTATAGAACCATATATACAATATAAAGACTGTAGCTGTGGAGCATAAAGATATGCCATCTTGTACAAATTCCACCCGAAGGATGGATCGAATCAGCAGGTCCTGAAAAACGAACAACAAAATTATGCAGATATTGCACCGATCGAAGGCTGGGAAACCATAGCGGACTGACTTCAGTGGAAAAACATCTCAAAGCGCAGCGAGGCTCTAGAAGGTTACTGGACACAACGGAAATCTATCCATATGGGAGACGGGTTATTGAAACATAAATGGGAATCTGCAGATACACCTTATGCAAACCATCGTTTTACGCTCCACGGTTGAGGACATTCTAAAAGAGTATAACGAAGGAACCTCTGGAGAATACACCCGTGAAACCTGCCGCCAATAACAATCGCTTCGTCGTAATGACTCAATGGAGGACCGCATTCGGCTGTGTTTGCCTTGGAATCGCTTCCTATTTCGGCTACTTGGGATATCTGGAGACGCGTGTAAACACGCCCTTCGACAGCCAAAAGGTAAAAATATTTGTGCAACGCGTTTGAGGAGCTAACAGTATCATTCGATTTCAGATGGTGCAAAGATCTGGCCTTGATGACCAGGAACGATACACAGAGTCAGGATTGTAAGTCCCGCCATAGGTTCAGGCGCAAAATAAGTTAATAAGTCTCAAGCGAAGCACCTTTACCGGATGAAAGCCGAATGATAACCTAATTGGCTCGCAGTTGTACAAAATGCCCGTACACGTAAACCCTTAAATTAAAGTAAACCCCGTTAATGTTAAAAAAAATCCATACGCGATAAGGAGCATGCCAGCAGCCCATTCGAAGACGAACGACACGCCTGTTTTTCCACGAAGTTGGGATTGCGGACGCCCAGGACATTTAGGACGTAAGTGCCGCAATCCGAGAACGTTACCAATGTATGTACTGCTCATCTCCGTATGCAGAAGTGGGGAGATTGTCAACATCCAGAAAATAGTTTACAGCGAATAACAGCGAACACAACTGTTGGCACCAGTGATCAGAAATTGAAAGAAGCGCAACGAAATACTTCACGGAGCATGGAAAAATAGCTTGGCCGGAAGTAAAAGCTGCGTGGCCACCAAAGGTGCAAACAATCATAACCTCAAATTACAAATAGTTGAAAATTTAAAATCGACCGCAAGTTTTGAAATCTATTTATGTGTTATAGGTATAATCATCAAATAGTTATGTCCGAAAGCCAAAACAAGAAACTAAAGACTTATCACAACGCCAAAAACAAGAACTTCTACGTTCAAAAGGGGAACAGAAATTTCATAGAATGCGGCCAACGCGGATTCCTAGCTACGTGCAATTTTCGCGAAAAGGATTGCGTTCGAGAATGTTTCAACATTCTGAATCATTGTCATAATTTCCTCGAATGCACTCTTTGGGCAAATAAATGAAATGTAAATAAATAGCTTGTTATAATATAATGACAATTTTTTTTATCTTTAAGGATTTCATACCGTTTTCAGGTGAATTAAGTTTTGGTGGCTTTTCTGACAGTTCTCTGATACTGACAATTCTCGGGCAATGAGCTTGATTTGCTAAGCTTTCTTGACAATTCTCGGGCAATGAGCTTGATTTGCTAAGCTTTCTTGACAATTCTCGGGCAATGAGCTTGATTTGCTAAGCTTTCTTGACAATTCTCGGGCAATGAGCTTGATTTGCTAAGCTTTCTTGACAATTCTCGGGCAATGAGCTTGATTTGCTAAGCTTTCTTGACATGCGGATAATGTTTCGTAAGTTTTCTGTTCTTCACAGATATTGGTTGGAGTATTTCAGGATTTTTTTAAAGGAAAAAAAAATGGTAAGCTATTCGAAGGATTTTTCATCTTATTTTGGTGAATGAAAATCCACGAGTCTATAAGAAACAACTATAACAATTTCTTGTGAGGTATTTTTTCTTGTTTGCTTTGCAACTTACACTACATAAAAACTTTTCTTTGGTGAATGCCTTTTGCAAAATTGTAAAACGAAAATTTAAGAAGTAACATAGACAGATAAAACAGGTTCCATTTCCTCAATTCTTTTGAAGAAGAGGACATCATAAATATTTTAAAACGTTCTTTGCGTGGTTGGAAATTTTGTTATTTTATTTATTTCGTTCGTTTAATTACGCAAGTTTTGGTGTGTATTGTGGAGGAGTTGGCGGGTGGGGGAGGGGGGGGGGGGGGGTAGGTTGGTGATATAAAGGGTGGGTGTATGTTAATACTTTTTTAATTGATTGCTTGAATTACGTTCAATATTCTCTGTATGGAATGTGCCAGACGAAGTTGCATAGAATTTCTATGAAATTCGGTGTATTTTATATTCACGAAACCAAACATTTGTATGGGAGAGGGTAGAGGATGTGAGGGAAAAGTAAAACTTGTGATGCATTTTTATTTCGTTTCTTTTGAAAATTCCTCGTACGTTCCAAGTTCGTAGCTTTTAATTTGTTGGTTATTTGTTAATTTATTGAAATTGGTCGAAATCGTACTTTTGTATAAGAGGGGGTAGAAGGGCTAGGGGGAACTTTATTTATTTTTAAATATTTTAAAAAGTTTTTGTGCAAAATTTCAAGTTAATAGCTTTTATTGGTTTGGTGATAAATGATTTCTTAAAAATGGTGGAAAAAAAACTTTTTTTGTGGTAGGTGGTAGAAGTTTTGAAGTTTTGCAAACTATTTTAAAACAGTTAGTACATTTGAATTAAAGTATTGTAACGACAACAGAACAAGCAGTTTGAATTTTGTGTTTTGTTTTTGTGGCTCTCATCAGGCAGAGTGAAGTAGCTCTAGTTAGTGGGAACAGAAACTGTTTCCATCAGTTTGAATTTTTCTGTTCGAAATTGAAATGCACATTTTATTTCATCACTTTCAAATTTTCTTTTTATTTCAGAATATTTAATACCCAGGTAGGAACTGAACGTGTCTCTACAGAAGGAGTCATTCTGGATTTAATGAGAACGCATTACAATTACGAGGATAGCATAGAGTCGAGTGAAGACCCCGATACCATTAACGATAACAATGTCGAGCTAAGAAGTAATATAGTTATACCAATGGAGCTTCGCGGCTCCTTTCAAACGGCTGAGAAATATCAACGCGATTTTCTAGGTCAGGCCTTACTTATAGGCATAACGTTCATCCGTTTGTGTTTGTTACGGACACCTACTAGTCTAGCGGTAGTTTCTCGACATTTTAAAGACGATAGTTCGGTGTAAAAAATAATAACGGAGAAAGTAAAATGTAAGTAATAATGTGATGTGATAAGTAGATTAGAAAGTGTTGTAACAAAAGTGACTTAGATAGTAATTATGTAAAATTCTAGCTTACTGCAAAAAAATATATGTAATATGTATATATAAATATTTCAAAATTCATTTATTTTCCATCATAAGGTAAATACTTGAACTTAGTTCACGATCAAAATTAGTTCATCACCGTTCTATGATAGACGTCAATTATTTCGGTCATTCCAAAACATAAGATTCGTTTTCACATCGGTATTGTCTCATGGTATTGGATTTCCTTGTGATTTGCATTCGTTTGTGAAATCGGATATGCCACTAAGCTCGGACGAATGTAGAATTACGAAGAAATAATTTAGTAAAATTTAAAATAATGTATATGATACGATGTTTACTTCTTTATTCACGAATGTCCTTCACTATTTGTTTAGAATCCTGCACTTATCGTGGCATACGTATTACCATCGAATGCATGTCATTCGATAGAAAATCTTAACATCATCTGCATATAATAAACATGAGCATTCATTCAAGGATGAATGAGATGCCATTTATAAAGAGAATAAATACTAAAGGACGCAGATGGCTGCCCTGAGGAACCCTAGATGCCACAACAAGTGAATCTGAGCTAGAACCGCTAATTTGAACGTGGAACGTTTTCTGTTAGTTAAATATGAAGAGAACCACTTAAGGAAGTTCGAATTGAACCCAAGAATCCGTAGTTAAGCAATAAAAAGCCCATGATAGACTCTGTCAAAAGCCTTTTGAAAATTAATAATTAATAATAAATAACGTCGACTTATAAACCATTCTTAATATAATCCACCGAAAATTAAATAATAATTCAAAAGAGAGAGTTAAGCTGTAAGCTAACTTTTTCAATGTCTTAAATTGGAAATCGTGCTTTGATTCCAATGACTGCGATGAAGCTTGTAGACTTGTCACCGAGGTTATCCTGAAAGATATGAAGCTCTACATACCTTCCAGTCAGAATGAGTCAGGCCATCGAAGGACTGTTCGTTCAACAAAAAATGTCTCGATGCAATTCAGACTAAGAAACAAGCATTTCAAACCTTAAAAGGCAATAAAACAACTGTCAACAGAGAACTCTTCAATGCATCAAGAAATGCCTGCAAATCCATACTCATACTCAACCGTGTTAAATTTGAGCACGCCCAAAAACTTCGACAGAAGATCCTTCAACGCCCTAAAGGCTCGAGGTCTTACTGGTCCTTCGTCCTTCAAAACGGTCAACAGCAATTTCATTTCTTCTTCAATACCACCTCTTGTTGATGGCGACCGTACCGCAATTGATCCTGTCGAAAAAGCTAACTTACTAGCAGCAAGTTTCGCTAGACACATCTTCCACCTTCAAACCAATCGCCTCCCACTCTAAATGATTCTGGTTTCTCTTCTGGGTGCTTTCCATGTATGTGGAAAGTTGTGAATGTTCAGCTAATTCCCAAGAAAGGAAGCAAAGCGAACCCCGCCAACTACCGCCCGATAGCCATTACTTCAATTCTCTCGAAAGTAATGGTAACTGCTTTCAATCGCAAAATCATTGAATATCTCGAGGATAACCAGCTAATCCATGATCGTCAGTATGGGTTCCGTTCTGGAAGGTCGACGGAAGATCTTTTGGTCTACCTAACAGAACGTTGGAACTCATGCATGCATAAATACGGCGAAGGTCAAGTTCTTGCACTTGACATTGTGAAAGCTTTCGACAGAGTTTGGCATGAATGTCTCATAGTTAAGCTTAGGGCCATAGGTCTTAATGCTAACTTTGTTCAATGGATTGAGAGTTTTCTTTCTGAACTCACTATACGAGTAGTACTAGATGACGTTACTTCTTTCTCTTTCCCAATAGATTCCCTCAAGGCTCTGTTTTATCTCCAACTCTTTTCTTAGTTCTTCTGTCGTCCACTCTCAATCCAATCCATAGTTTTGCGGATGGCAGTACTCTAGATAACACATATGAATTTAACTCCGCTGCGGAATCATACAAGCATTCTATTGCTGCCAATAATGCAGGTTTTCCGTTCGCTGAACTCGGATCTCATGTATTTCACGCCGAACGACCTCGTAACTATCTATAAGGCAAACATTAGACCGCGTTTAGAGTAAAATTTGCATGTTTGGACTGGGACACCCAAATCACACCTCGCGTTGCTCGACCGTATTCATAAAATTGCGTTCCGACTGATTGGAGAATAGACTATCACATCTTCTATCGCTTCTCTCGAGCATCGCAGAGATGTCGGAGTACTCAGCAATTCTATGGTAACGAAACTAAGCGCACTCATTCCTCCAGTCTATAATTTTCCCCGAAGTACTCTTCTTCTCGTACAGTTAAATTTAGGCAGTCATTCATTTCCCGAACATCAAGACTTTGGAACACATTACCAGCGAAAGTGTTTCCCAGTGAGTACAACTGTGGTGCGCTCGTCGCATATTAGACAGTAATTATAATGAACAGGATTTAAAATCAGCTACTGTAATTCTACTTACAGTAGCAGGCGATTTCAAATCCTGGCTCTAAAAAAAAATTAAAAATAAAAATCAGTTGATAAAAAGTTATTGTCCAATAAGCTTTGAAAAATATTATTTAATAAAAATTAATAGTTGTATTAATTGTTGTTGAATTTAAAAGTTAAATAGATACATATAAATAATTGTTGCTAAATAAATAAATAAATTGTTTAAAGGATAAATAATTTTAAATTATTTTTATCAAAGGGTTGAAGTTTATTAAGTATACCCCATACAACCTTTAGTGCTTCAAAAGCAATGTACACCGTCACTTTCGTCTTTTTCCACCCAAATTAAATTGACTTAACATTAGTTTTTTTTCTCCAATTTTTATACCGACACAGCTGCGTATTACATTTTAGGGTGACCCCCTAAGTTGTGTTCAGTTCCGTAAAAAAATCGACCCTGAACAAAGCCATGTTGAGAACAGCAAATAGATTCCTTCATTGAGATATATTTATTATATCCTTGACAATCGCTTCGAATGATTTAGGTAGCATAGAGAACGGTATATAATTTTCAACCACGTAATTAAGGCTTGCCTTGTAAATGGGGGTAATAAACGATATTTTCCAGCTGTCCGAAAATTCACCAGACGACAGCGATTTATTGAAAATTGGAGCTAAACAATGGCGTAAAAAAGAAGAGCAACATTTTAAGAACATCGCTGGAATCAAATCTAAACCTGCGTTCTTTTGGCCGTCAAGATTATTTAGAGCAAGCCTAGTGGGTAGCGTGTTGGCCTACAATGCGAAGATAGGGAGTTCAAACCCTAGTCAACATATAATTTCAACACATTACTTGCGTGGGTATATCTTGGCTACCTCAATCTACGAAAATGAAAATTTTAAGCTGTCTTCAAGCAAGAGCCGGGCAGTTTCATAACACGTGCTCCACCGTCTCTCTCTCCTGGCTATTTGCAATTCGTGCAGAGATCATGCGTTACCAAACAAATTTTGTAAACATGCGCTTCAATAAGGCAATGTCCGGTAACAACACCAACCAATGTCACAAATTACTTCCTGGTTAATGAGACAACAAGAGTTTCGTGCTCTTTGCGTCACTCGCATTCCACATTGATTTCGTGGTTTTACAGATTGTGGTACTTTTGTAGTAAGCTTTCTGCGGATTCAAGGTTAGCACCTTTTTTCTAACTCTTCCGCTACTTCAATTCCTGTTATGCCACTGTGGCTCGGAATCCAGCAAAGTTCGACCTGTTTTTTGGCACAGAGATACGGTAGTGCGCGCTGGCAGCAGAATACTGTCTTAGACTTGATAGAACAGGACTGCAGTCCCTTCAAGGCGGCCTGACTATCTGTATTGACATTAATTTTTCCGTTACAGGTCCACGGCGTGTTGGCGATTTCGGCTGTCTTCTGGATTGCCATAAATAAATGTTAAGGAATCTGAAGGACCTCTGGAGCTGATATGATATGCGCTTAGAGTTTAAGTACACCCGAAGTCACTACTTTTCTTTTAATTTTTGATTCCTTAATTACAGATAATAAAGAAAACGGTTCAGAAAATCAATTTCCTTGCTAAGACAGAGAAAAATGATATATGACGAATAAATCAAGAGCTATATGGATTTGTCGATTTTCCTGCCCAGATTGCTTGATTTAAATTTGAATGGGAAAATAATCGTTCAATTCAACAAAATTGAATTTAGTTTTAGGATGATGTTTTAGGACAGCTCGAACATAGCTTGTTTTCTAGAACGTAAAATTTAAAAATAATAGAAATAGCTTTATGATTAATTGAGTTATTCAAAAGAGGATCACGCACCTCATGCAAATAATGTTCAATGTTGTTAATAATGCAAACTAATTCTAAGCGAAGAGCGAGTAAGGAATCAATGACTAAGAATTCTTCATATTAAAGAGCATAAAACATTTTTCACTATCCGAGAATATCCAGGCAATGTCGTCAGTATTGAAGTTACCCAGAATGCAAGAATATTGCGTCTTACCTAGGTCGTTCAAAATGCATTCAATGTTGGATATATGCACTGTATATAGCTAAAAATTGCTAAAGGGAGGAATGTGGCTCACGATGAAATAGACGATATTAGCTGCAGACGCTTTAGAAAGATGTGCGATTGCTCGATAACTTTCGACAGCTATGTAAGCTGCATAGCGTTGTGAAGTATGTGGTCACGGCGATGACATTACAATCAAGTAATGAAAATGATAGAAAAAGCTCAATAGTTTTTATCTGTGTCCCACCGGTTTCCGGCCAGTAGGCAAACCACGCAAGCGATGGGAAGACTCGGTTGATGAAGACAGCAAAGCCATTTTAAATATTAGCAGCTAGAGGACGCGGTCTTTGGATCGAGACGATTGGAGGCGACGACTTCAGGAGGCCAGGGCCCGATTTGGGCTGTCGCGCCATTGATGATGATGAAAACTCAAAGCGCCACCCCTATCTGTGTCCCTATAAGTGGTCTTAACCAGAAATTAATTGTTCGACTAATTAATACATAAACATTTTAAAAAGTAAAGTAGGCACCTAAACACGCATAAAAAGTGTTAAACATTGCTAGATTTGTAGGAAAGGAAATGTGCTATTATAATTTCTCCTTCATTTTTCGTTAATTAATAAAACAGGAAATAATGATTTAAGTCTTTATAAAAAAAATGATTACGAAATACTGCAACCTTTATCACAAAGCATATACTCGAATATAATCTACAATCAAGGTTGAATCATCACCGCTCCACGTTCGATACCAATTCTTGCGGTCATTCCAAAACATAAGTTCAGCTTTCGGATCGGTATTATCCCATGGTTTCGGCAGTCCTCCCGATGTTGATTCATTCGGGAAATCCGATATTCCGCCGGCCGATACACCCAAACTGATGAAGAACTAAGAAAAACAATTCGATGGAATTTAAAACGTAAATGAATTGCGACAATTTTATTACTTCTTTGTCGAATGGCGCCATTCGCGACCGGCCCTCAACATTATTGAATCCTTCATTGATCGTAGCATACCTATTACCATCAACTGCAAGCTGAATCGATCTATCTGTCCACGTCAAGCTATATGTGTGAAAATCATTTCCCCAATGTTCAGATCGTTGCACACTTTTTAATAATGTGTCGCGATTATTTTCACCAGTGTTTAGCACTATACCGCCCGAAAGTCGCTGACCACCAAGCGATTTCCCATCACGAGATAATAAATTTTCATTACCTCGTATAAATGCAACACGCATCTGACCAGAAGCGTATCCTGTTATTCCGTATTCATTCGCTAGTGGCTCAAGTAAGATTTCTGTAAGAACAATAATAGTTTAGCTATAACTTTCATTGTTTCGAGATATTTTTCAAAAAAAAAAAAATACTTACGTGGAAATAACCAATCACCTTTAGGCAATTTCGCCCGAACTTCTACACGACCGAAGAGAAATGAAAAAGATTCTTTGGTGCGTATTCGAGCTGAGATAATAGGCGGCAGGATTTGAAATAGAGCTGCTCGTCGCTTGCATTCCTTTACTGTGTCCACTATTCCCGTACATTTTGATCCGAAATTTAGCTCGCCACTGCGAATCTTGTCATCGTCGAAACCAGCCACTTCGTCAAGCAGATTCGGCATAATGTACAATTTTCCCGTTGTAATGTAAAGATTTTGTGAACGATCTTGAAATGAGACAAAATCAGCATCGTCTCGATCCAACGGTATTCGAACTTCTCTCTTCCAAATCGAGCTATTTAATATATCAAAATTTTCTTCAAATATTAATTCGCCTTCGCACACTGTACCTCCACCGCGAACCAAAGTTTTCGATTTTACACAATCCGTTTGAATTCGATCAGTAACCGAACTAGGTGGATTAAGAGTTGAAGAACTTACTGTCGAAACTTTTAAATTCTTATTAAGTGATCGATAGCCTAGGGAGCCATGCTGGACGTGTATCCAATAGTATAAAATATCATTCGGTCCTAAAAAATTCTTTTTATTTTCATACACCCATCGGCCATTAGTTGAGTGCAATATATCAGCAGAAAAATCGCCAGGGAGCACACCTTCGATGGGATCATTTATGGATCCATGGAATCCAAACAGAACAATTCCCGATTCGTCTGTGAAAATCAGAAATGCTTTGATCAAAATCGCAAACTTTTTCGCTTATCTTAAAAAAAACAACAACATTAAAATATATAACGCTTCTTTAAATTCGTAACATTACAATAAAAACATTTTTGTCAAGTTTTACTGATAACCTCTTGAAATCAGTATAAAAGATTTACAAACATATTCGATCACATAAAAAGCAAGAATTAAGTACATGCTGATAAAAAACCAGTTTTTTCTGTCTACAGATCAAAACCACCTTTTGAAAGTACCATCGTTTTTGCATCTTCAAGAGATCATTTAACTCGATACACAGCACTAATCATTTATTACCTGGTATAGATACACGAAATCCTTTTGGATCAAGTAATTCTAGCTTGGGCTCCGGTATAGTGTAACATAATCCATTTTCAATCAAGAGAAAGATTGTGATGAATAAAACACAAACTCCTATTTGTTTTGTAAAGTTTACTATCATATTTTAATTGTTAGTTACTTATTGTCGCATAACAATTTCACATCGAATCTGATCAGTAAGACTTTCAAGCAGAACAGTAGTAACACACGTCTTACGGGAAAGAACACAATCGCGGTAGTTAGTAGTTTTTTTATATTTTCCCCGCAATGAACTAAGCAAGCTTGTGACTAAGAGTGTAGCGGAACATTCGAACTGAGACTGCAGATTCCATACCATGGCACATCTTTGATAAGTTATTGGCATATTTCTGGTTGGTAGTTGGGGATTTTTTTCCAGGGTATCAAAACAATTTCTGTCTGTATTATCACGGAAATATACATTTTTTTTTAAAAAAATTAGCGATGCTTTAAGAATCCGAGAAGGAAAAATTAAACATAGTGATTCTTAAGACTTACTCTAAACGGATTTTTAAGTACGATGTCATCAGGGCCCTCCGTGTAAGTAAACGTTTAAATTGAACGTTGAAGGTACATTTACAGTACCTCAACTTTTTGACCAAATAAATGTAGTGTTTGAATTGCAACCATGATAAAACATGATTGCTTTAGTTTATTTTGCATACATCTACACTATGTATAGTAAGCATGTATGTATGTATATTTATAACACAACACAAATTTCGCAATTTAACGATTTAATGTTGCGTTAGGTAATGCGCAGTCTGTCAAAAATTGCATTTGAACAATTACTTGATTTAAGTGACCTGCGGCGATAACACCACCAAAAAAAGTTGTTGTGTCTATTTTCTTTAGAAATTTGTTTTATTCTTAATACACGGTAAGAAATAAATTAATTATAAAAAATTGTTAAAGTAATTTATGGTTTTTGTAGATTAAATTAAAAATCACGAAAGTGCTAATTTCAAGAAAGAAATCGAGAGATTGGTTGCTGATGGCTGAACGCATCGTAAAATTGCTGCTAAAGTAGGCTGCTCGGTTGAAAGTGTGGGTAATGTCCGTAAAAATATGGAAATATCCAATCCGCCAAATAAGCTAGGACGAAAACCCATAATTACGGAGCATCATAGGCGCCGAATTTTACGTGAAATCCGCCATGGTGTACATGATAATGCAGCCCAAATAAACAAATCGCTTCGCCAATCTGAAAATATTGTCGTTAATAACGAGGCGATTCGAAAACACTTGCGAGCCTTTCGCTATAAAGGTTGAGCAAAAGGAAAGAAACCACTACTTAGTAAGCGGCACCGAAAATTGAGATTGGCGTTTGCTGCCAAGTATAACCAGAATGACTGTTGTAATGTTATTTGGTCGGACGAAACAAAAATTAATCAGTTTGGATCCGACGGGCGTCAATGAACGTGGGGGTTCAATTATGATATGGGGTTGCATGATCACCGCAGGGGTTGGAATGGTTGAAAAAATTCAAGGACGTATGACAGCTCACGATTATATCCCGTACAACCAAGCTATATAGATCTCTGGAAAGTTTTATTAAGTCAACGTGATCTCTATATAGAAATTATCGTAGGTGGTATTAAAGATCGATGTCGTTTCCAGAGTTCCGTAATCGAGCTGCAGTTAGTGGAATCTTCAACGATACTTGACGACGCTTTTAAAAGAATACGTTATCGTTATCTTTATCGAAATCTGGCTTCTGTTCGTTACTCAGAGCTTTATCGATACAGCAGCTAACGATCTTTAACGATAAACCTTTACAAGCATTTTGAAAAAAAAAAAAAATATTTATTACCTGTTTAAGGTTCATTTACTTATTCGTAAACATAACATATTTTTCATATTATTGTAATGACCATTGTATACAAGTAAGAAATTTTTATTTAGGGAAATAAATGTCGTCGTTCCTTGGGCACGAACTCTACTCCACGTATGCTTCTGGTTTTAAAGTACCTTATGCCCTTTATCTTTACATTACCGGGTCTTCACGATTTTTTACATATATCTTTAACTCTCCTTAAAGAAATTTATTTTGGTTGCATTTCTTTATCGTATCTTCACGAATTTATAAATGTTGTTAACTGCCTTCATCTATCTTCACGAATCTTTTAACAGCCTTATATATCTAACGCGAGTTTTTGACAGACGTCTGGAAGGAATACATTTTTATCGAAATATGTACCGAAACAAGTGTGTGAAAAAGGATACCCTAGACCGACCCGGAAGAGTCATAGGAAAAAGTAGCCGTAAGGGTCTTACAAAAAAAATTTAACAGTGGCGAGAAAAATTCAGAAAAAACAAAAAGACAAGATTTATCAAACGTTGAAGTTTCTTCTGAATCGGAAGATGATTTTACTTCTGAAATCATGTCCGGTAATGACAACAAAGATGAAATTGGTGGTGAAATAGTATTTTAATTGTAATTTAAGTCTTTCTGTGTGCATATTGTCTAATTTTCTGCGTTGTAGGCTTTGCAGAATATTCATTCGAATCGATTCGAGCAGAAGTTAGCTGCATGGCTATTGACAGTAATATATCCTTAAACCATTTGTGACAATTACTGAAGTTATTAATTGATGATGGGAAGTATATACAGTTACACAAGGATGCGAGAACACTTTTAAAAACTCCAAGGCATATACCAATAATCACTTTAGATAATGGCCAGTACATATATATAGGCATTGAATACTTTTTGAAACAGTTCTTTAAACATAACAATGTGAGCTGAGATACGATATATTTGTCCTTAAGTACAGATGGAACCCCATTATCCTTAAGCGGGAATAATTCACTGTGGATAATTTTTGGTTGTTTGAGTTATGGTTCTTATACTCGTGTTTTCGATATAGCTTTATTTTTTGGCTTAGGAAAGCCAATTTCTTTTAACAATTTTTTTTCGGAAACAGTACACGAATTATGTTATCTAATTAACAATGGTTATACAACTACATGTGGAAAATAATATCAAGTTAAAATGAAAAATATAACAGCAGATGCTCCTGCGCTGGCTTCAATAAAATATGTTACGTCACATGGGGGATATTCAGCTTGCACAAAGTGTGAAATAAAAGGATGCTACTCCTCTGTTAGTAATTCGGTTGTTTATGCAGAAATCGGTGCTCCACTTCGTAGTGGTGAAAATTTTCGGCAGAGAGTATCCAATACTGAATCAGATGACCATTACACATCTGCAGAGCATACTATTCTTGAAAAGTTGCCAATCGATATGGTAAGAGATTTTCCACTTGATAAGATGCATGTTGTTGATGATAGTCAAAAAAATAATTATTCTTTTGACTACAAAAGTAAACAGACAAAAATTACCTCCACGAAAAACGAAAATAATCAATGAGCGGCTAGAAAATTGTAGAGCTTTTATGCCCAATGATTTTCAAAGAAAATCAGGAAGCTTAAAATATGTTTTTAGAATGAAAGCTACCGAATACAGGTAATCACAGTAGATTTATTAATTAAAAATGATAACAATTATACTTAAAATTTCAGAAATTTTTTGTTATACACAGGACCTGCTGTATTAAAAGATATTATACCAAGAACAACATACAATCATTTCCTTACGTTAACCCTTGCAATTAGGATATTATCAAGCCCTCTTTATTATTTAATATATAATGACTATGCAAAAAACTTGCTTGAATCAGTAGTTAAATTATTTCCAAAAATTTATGGAAGCCACAACGTTACTACCACTACATCTCATGTTTGTGGACTTCGAGAAGGCTTTCGACAGCGTTAAACGAGATTACATATGGAATGCTTTGCGTAGGAGAGGTATTCCAGATAAGGTCATAGCTATGATTAAAGAATCCTACGAAGATGCAAGGTGTCGCGTCTTGCATAGAGGAGAGCTGTCCGTGAGCTTCCCTGTGCGAACGGGTGTCAGACAGGGCTGGATATTATCACCAGCCCTGTTTCTGGTGGTAATAAATGACATCTTGAAAGCTGCACTGGAAGGTGGGGAAGGTAAAGGTCTTCAATGGAGACTATTTAACATCTTAAGTCACCTTGATTATGCTGATGACGTGTGTTTGCTTGCACATACCCGTTCGGACTTAGAGTCAAATGTTCGCTCGTTGCATTCTAAATGCAAAGAGGCGGGACTGAAAATAAATGTGCGTAAAACCAAGTACATGCACATGGGTTCGAACGCAAGCACACCGATTGTTCTTAATGGACAGGATGTGGAAGAGGTGTAAGATTTTTGCTATCTTGGAAGCATTGTCAGCATGGACGGCGGAGCTGAAAAGGATGTTGAGGCTCGGCTAAATAAAGCTCGTCAGGCCTTCGGTATCCTTTCCCCTTTCTGGAGGTTAAGAGAGATCTCCCTTCGCACGAAGCTGCGAGTTTTTGACGCATGCGTCAAATCCGTGTTGTTATATGGTTGTACTACGTGGAAAGTGACCGTTCGACTTACCAAGAAACTACAGACTTTCGTAAACCAATGCCTCCGGCGCATTTTAGGAATATTCTGGCCAGAAGTAATCTCCAACGAAGAACTTTGGAGTACAACTCGCCAGACTAAAATAGGTACTGAGATTCAACGGCGAAAGTGGCAGTGGATCGGTCATACTTTGAGGAAACCAGATCGAAACATCGCAAAACAGGCTCTGGATTATAACACTCAAGGAAGACGTCGGGTTGGACGACCATGTAATACATGGAAGCGAGCAGTTGAGCAGGAGGCCAGAGGAGTAAACAAGTCGTGGCAACAGCTTAAGGCCGATGCTCAGGATCGCGCCTTGTGGAAGAGAGTTGTTTCTGTCCTATGCCCCTATAGGGGGTCTTAACAGGAATTTGATTTGATTGATTTGATTGACAACGTTACATACAACGTGCACAGCTTGTTACATTTAGCAGAAGACGCAAAACGACATGGTCCTTTGGACAGTTACAGTTGCTATGCTTTTGAAGCACATATAAAATACATAAAAAGAATGATACGTTCCCCAAACATGGCTCTCCAACAGTTTTCTAATCGACTTCAAGAAAATGTTCAGTTTGAATTATTTAAGTGTAACGAAAAAAATAAACGGTCAGATATTGAATTTTTTGAATTATCTAGTAACAACAAATATTACAAAGCACGGATTTCTTCATTTATTATCCAAACAAATAACCATGGTGATAATTGTGTTATACTGGAAGGCAAAATAGTTCTTCGTGTATGTAATTTTTTCAAAGATGAATTTGGAAATCCGATATATATGATAGGCCAAAAGTTGGTGAACGTCAAGTCTTTGAACCGAGATAAGTGCATGTCATTATTTAATCTATGTATTTTCGGGTGAATTCGAATCACAAACTTCAATTTATTCTGTGGATCAAATATTGTGTAAAATGTGTTGCATGCCTTATAGTGGAAACGGAGCACAATATTTTTTGTCTCCAATTTGTCATACGAACTGTTGATCTCATAAAAATAATGTACACACATTTTGAATTCGATGTAGTATTTTATTAATCTTAAGAATATACATAACTCTTAACATAAAATCATAACAACTCTTCAAGTAAGATTAATAAAAAAACAATTCAAAATAAACAATCTCTTTTAAAAAATAAATAAAGTATTGCCAATAATTCCATTTTTTGAGTTTCATCTTATCGAGCAGTTAATCATTTAGTGATTGCTTGGTTTTCCTCTTTCTGTCGTAATAATGTTGCAGTTGATATTTCAGTTCGGCCTCCGCCTTTACATATTTCATGCTTTCGTCTTCTAATAATATTAATTCCGGAACAGTTTCACAAATAGTACCTAAGCAAAATAAAATTAATAAAAGATCGTGAAAATATACTGACTCTTTTACGCAATATTATCTCCGTTGATGCAAGTTCCTTCAGTTGGTGTTTACAATTGGCGCCCGAGTAATTTATTTGCCCCTGTAAATTTATTGAATACATTTTGCTTACAATTAATCTTACAAAATTGCAGGTCCTTTGAAGTTATTTGTTGAGCCAAGAAGTTTTGCTGTAATTAATTAATTAAATTTGTTTCTGATTTTAGATATTTTTGAAAAAAATTTCACAGTATTTTAACATACGAGATCTCCAATTAATGAACTGTCATTTGATAGTTCTTTTTCAAAGTCTTTTAAATTACTCAGTTCCATCAATGGCAGTTTTGCTGAACACCTAGTTTTAGAGTTGTCTAGTTTTTTGTATTTGCATTGTTTTTCCTCATTTTTATCAATTTTTTTTATGAAGTTTTAATTTGTTCTTACACTATCTTCTAAATCAGTTATTTTTTTAAAATGTTATCCAAAACATTTGGCAGCACAAGCATTAAAGCCTCCCCTCCTTGATAATCGAGTTGATTCTGATTTTGAACAAAAATTTCATTTTGTATAATTGGAGTTTTTTCAGCCGTATCTAAAAAAATTGATGAACTTTCTTCTTGAATGTTCCTATACGGCTTGATCAACTTGAGAGGATTTTCGAGATCGTCGTCCTCTGACGATGACAAAGATCTCTCTCTCGTTTGTGCACGATATCTGTTGCGGAAGAAATATCGTCGGTTTCGATATCCGTCTTATTGAGGTTTAACATGGTATCCATACTTTCAACAGCTTTGTCGTAGGTATCTAAAACATCCAAAACATTCACTTTGTAAGCTACTAAATATAAGCACACACCAAAACTTTTGAAGTAATTGACTTTATATTTTATAATTTTTCCACTTATTTTTAGGGAATAATCCCTTTCTGCTGAACACTGGTGACTCTTTGTCATTCCATCTAACCTAAATAATGAAAACATCTTTGAATTGTTGGAAAAAATTTACATAGTTGAAATATTAACCTGATCACTGTTGAGCCAATTGCCAGGAACCACTGCGACACTTTTCATTTTCGTAAATTCAATAATTTGTTATTTCATTTTAATATATATCGGGAGTACAAATTGAAACCCACTGTTTCCGTATAGATGGCGCCAGCAATAAACGCTGAGCAACAATGGCGGTTCAAAACGTGGTAAACTTAGGCAGGAATAATTCTCATATGACTGCCTCTCCTAAATACATTAAAATAATATTTACTGCATTTATTATGTAGTAAAACCGATAGATTAAGTGGTTTTAGACCGCGCTCGGCACTATTTATAACGATTTTCCATCTAGAAAATGAGGAAAATTTCGTTTTAAAATATCATTTTAGTGTATTTTAGGAGAGGCAGTCATATGGGAATTGTACCACATAGGCATCTGTCAACAACTTCTCATCATTAGATTTGTGAAGTTTTATCAGCGTCTTATTCTTTTTTGAGCTCGAATATGTCGAAGTTTAAGCCAAATAAGCATCATTTGTGAGAAGTTTTCCTTTTTGCCTTCAATTCAAAAAATCTGCGGCTGAGGCGCGTCGAATGATTGTTGAAACTTCTTGTGAGGGTGCTATTAGCGAAAAAATTTCGCGAATGGTTACAACGCTATAAAATTGGTGATTTCGGCGTGGAAGACAAGGAACGTCCCGGAGCGGCTAAAAAGCAGAATTGGAGGCATTACTGGAGGAAGATTCATGCTAAATGCAACAACAACTTGTAGATTCATTGGTCGTGACTCAACAAGCTATTTCACATCGTTTGAAAAGCTTGGGAATTATGAAAAAGCAAGAAAATTGGGTGCCATACGAGTTGAAGTCAAGAAACGTCGAACGGCATTTTTTCACATGCGAACAGCTGTTCCAACGGCAAAAAAAGATGTTTTGCATTGTATTGTCACTGGCAATGAAAAGTGGATCCATTACGATAATCCAAAGCGAAAAAAAAAATGTGGGAAACTGTGGCCATGCATCAAAATCGACGGCAAGCCCAAGCGGTATTTGGTGAAGCCAGCTCGGCGTGGTGTATTAGCTGCTGCAACCGGGTGAAACTATCACGGGAGATCGCTATAAAAAAAACTAATGCTTTTGAGCCGAGCATTGAAGGAGAAACGGCCGCATTACGAGGAGAGACAAGACAAACTGATTTTGCTGCACGACAACGCTCGGCCACATGTTGCTTAGGTTGTGAAAGCCTACCTGGAAACTCTGAAATAGGACGTCCTACCCAACCCGCCGTATCCTCCAGAAATCGCCCCTTCCTACTACCACCTATTCCGATCGATGACTCACGGCCTGGCTGAGCAGCACTTTCCATTCTTAGAAGAAACCAAAAATTTGGTCAATTCGTGGATCGGCTTAAAAGAAGAGCAGTTTTTTTTTGACGAGGAGCCGTATGCTGCCAGAAAGGGTTTGGAATTTTGTGTTTTTTTTTCAATACTTATGAAACACCTCGTGCAGATTAGGGCCTTCCTTGGGAGCATAGCAGTTCTGGTTCAAATTATTATTTTTTCTTTTATTGTATGGTGAAATTGAACACCATTTTGGCACACCACCTCCCAACACTTGCACCCCCACTTAATTTTACCAAAATTATAAATCATTTAGCTCTACAGTCTGACGAAATTTCAATTTACTCTCTTATTCATTTTTCTTTTTTAGAATTGCATCATTTTTGAAATGCTCCCAATTTCCCTTCGCGACTATTATGTCCAATTATTATTCTATTTTTCTCATCTTCCGCTTGTATAGCTTAATATATGTTCCATAGCCGAAGAGATAGTCGAGGTATTAATTTTTAAGTGTTTTTCTATTCGCCCACCCTGGACCACTATTGGCTCTTTTCTAAGCCCATTATGTGGTCGACCTGTATGCTACCTAATTGGTTTTAAAATATGAACTTATTGTGTAATCTCGAAAAGATAATCATTTGGAAAAAAAAAAAATTCCACCGACAATTGTGTTTGGATAGAAAAATTGATTTATTTTTATTTTTCTCGCCATAAATCATTATACCCGAATGTCCAGTTTCAGCTTCTGTATTCACAGTGGGGATTATTAGCAAACGTAGTTTTCGACCTTTGCCTTCCTCTTTCATTCCACACTCCCCAAAATGTAGGCAATGAAATTTCCTTACTCAATCTACAATCAACACAAAAATGAATTTTCTATCTATAAGGGTTTCGGAGACATTGTCGTTGAAAATCGTTGAAGCATACAAGTACGGCGTACAGACAGACGGTTTTTTTTCATTTTTGGGCTAATTTAGTCATGAAATCCGAAAAAATCGAAATTTCAGCATAACATTGTGGTTTTTTTTTGCCCGTCCGCCAATCCCAATGGGAAACGATTGATTCAAGTAAAGCTTGTAGCAAAACCATTCGTTTTCCATTCAGCACATTTTTGTACAAAAACATTGAATGAAATCAATTTTTCTGAATAAGAAAAAAGTTTATCGGTTTTCACTACAGCTATGAATACGAGAAATAAGTCAACAGTTTTGGTTTTTAGAATGAAACGTCGTGAATGGAATAAGTTAATTTTTTTTTGAAAGGCATACAATTGAAATCGGAACACCTACATACAAATCGTTTTGATTGACGTAGTTTTTTTCACTGAAGAATGATATCACTTCGAATGGTTTTACTAAAGAATAAAAATATATTTTGCCCAGTACATGAAGCATATTCCGATAACAGTAACGTACAATCCGAAATTTTACTTATCTTTTGAGAAATCGAGTATTTTTTTGAAATGTATTTTTAGCAGTGCTAATAAATTATTTTGTTTGCTGATTAGAAATTTCTATAATTTAATTAAGTCATGTTAATTTGTGGTATCAATGTTTTTTAATGTTCTAGGGCTGTTTTCTGCAAAATATTCGTATACCACTAACAACCTGGTTAACACAGTTCCTTGGTGAATTTTCAAGGGCTCTGCTGGAATCAGTCAATCAAATTCTTCTTCAACTGCTCGCTTTCATGTGATTAATGGTTTACCAACTGATCGTATTCCTTGAGTTATAATCCAGAGCTTCTTAAGAGATGCCTTCTTTAAAGTGTGACCGATCCACTGGCACTTTCGTATATCTAAGGAGATGGCATTTGTCCAGGATGCATCAGAGACTACGCTCTACGAAAGTTGGCAGTTTCTTCGTAAGCTTATTGGTCACTTTTTGTATAACAACACGGATTTCATGTATGCGCCAAACATTCGCGGCTTCGTGCAAAGGGAGATCTCTTTGAATGAAAATACCGAAGGTCTGACGAGCATCGATATTTTTTCGGCTCCGCCGTCCATTCTGACAAACCTTCCAGGGTAACAAAAATTGTACATCTCTTTATTTATTTTCAGTTCTGCCTTTCCTTAATGCGAAGTTCATCATCTCCTATAAAGGCATTTTCGTATCTTAAGAGACGCGGTTTTACAGGATCCTGCAGTTTTCGTTATATTTTTGATATTTGCTATTTGCAATTACTCCACCATCTAAAACTCGTCCTTTAACTTCGATCATTCTACTTCTACAATGGTACTACAGCCCAAATCGAGCCTTGGCATCCTGACCTTAGCATTTTCATTGCTTATTTATTGTGGAAGGGTTGTTAGCTCTTCGCACACCCCTATATCTACGAATTTTTTCGTAATCGGAGATTGAGGTAACTAAGGTATGTCCAAGCAAGCAGTGTGCTGGAATTATGCGTCGGCCGGGATTTGAATTCACGACCTTCGCATTGTAGACCAGCACGCTACTCACTAGGCAACACCCTAGCCCCAACTTCGGCCATTATTAACTCATAATTCGCATTGACTGCCGTCATCAGAATACTATTGAAAGTTTTCTTGTAATTGATAAAATATAGCCTAGACTTAGCCAGTTTACGTATTTATTGAATCTATACAATTCGGGAAGTTTCATAAGTTTTCGCAATCCTTTGGAACTGTCTTTCACTGCTGTTTTCCGTTTCTACAATTGCACTACAGCCCAAAATCAGGCCTTGACCCCCTGACCTTAAGGTTCCTTAACATTATTCATCACTTATTGTGGAAGGGTTTATATATTACGTCAACCGGGATTTGAGGTCACAACCTTCACATTATAAGACCTACACGCTACCCATTAGGCTACACCCAAGCTGTTTCCCGTTTAGAAACTATAAATAAAAACATAACAGGACTACGACTGGGCGTAAAGCCCAATCGTGCGATACTCTAGATGAAAGGGAATTTTTTTTATTTTAAGAAATTCTGAAGGGGAAGTGGTAGAGGGAAAGCCGACATTGAACTAATTTTTTCACATCACGCTAAGGTTGCTATCAAAATGTTTTATACAAAATTTAGGATTCAAAAATTTAATAGGTACTGAGAAAATTAGTGTATTGGATTTAGTGAAATTTATTTATTTATTTATCATAACAAGATATTTAGTTACATAATAATTAACTTAAATTTTTTAATTTTATTTAATTTAATGTAACTTAAAACAATTTAACTTACGTAACTTAATCTAAACTAGTAAGATGGGCACTGGTAGAAGGATGGTCATACAGGGTTTGGAATTCTTTATAAAACAGAGCGCAGTCTTAGTTTGTATTTCAATTTACTCATTGGAGGTGTGTAGTGTACACGGAATTTGTTAAATACTCTACAACATCTGTCAATAGGCTCATTTTGTCCGTAAACTGTACTATGCAGATATTCCCTTAGTAGTCCTGATTGTCTTGTCAGCCTGACATTGTCATTGAGTCTGAATTTATTTGAGATGTGATCTACCATAATATCGCCATTCAAATCATCTAAGGTAAAACAGGATGTGAGCATAGTTCTTCTAGAACTAAGAGGTAAAAGATTTAATATTTGGAGCCTAGTTGCGTACGGTGAAAGGTTCTCAAAGTCTCTAGGATCATACAAGTCCCTAAGAGCAAAAAGAAGGAATTGCTTCTGTATTGACTCTATTCTGTTGCTGTATAACTGGAAAGAGGGATCCCAAATGGGACATACATATTCCAGAACAGGACGGATAAGGGAACAGAATAATGTTTTAGTGACCCATACATTCTTAAACTCTTTGGCTCTTCTCTTAATAAATCCAAGAAGTTTATTGGCTTTTGAGATTAATCGGTTGTAGTGAGATTTAAAGCACTTGTCGAGTAGAATGCCGAGGTCCTCAATTTGGTCTACGCGATGTAGTTGAGATCCACTTAGGAAATAGTCATGTAGGTATGTGGATCTTTTATGTGAGAAGCTTATCGTGTGGCATTTACCGACATTAAGCTCTAACTTGTTCTGACTACACCACTCATCTAGTGCAATAAGCTTGGATTGCAGGAATGCGGCATCATCGGGTGAGGTAACAGTATGATATATTTTCAGATCATCAGCGTACAATAGATGCGAGACATTTTTTAATACTTCAGATAAATCTGAGATGAAAATGTTAAATAAGAGAGGTCCCAAGTGACTTTCTTGGGGTACCCCAGAGGACACTACTATTTCCTTGGAAATAAAGCCTTGGAATTTGACAAATTGAGTTCTATTACTGAGATAGGATTTAATCCAGTCAAGAAGGGATCCTGTAGCACCAATTTTTTTTAATTTTATAATCAGGATGTTGTGATCAACTCGGTCGAAGGCTTTGCTAAAGTCAGTGTATACTGCGTCAATTTGATGCCCATTTTCCAGTGCGCAGAGTGTATCAGATACTAGAATCATGAGGTTAGTCATGGTTGAGCGCCCTTTTCTAAAACCGTGCTGCTGGTCATTAAGAATAGGGTTGATTATTTTGCTTAATTTGTCGCAGATAATTTTTATACTCTAGATGGAATCTGAGAGTATTATAAGTTCGCTCTAAGGTTTGTAACGCCAAGAAATAAGGCTCGGAGAAAAAAATGATGAATACAGAAGTTAATATTATCACTCAAAAATTTCAAAACCGGATGTCCGTCCGTCCGTCCGTGCGCTCTCTAGCTTGAGAACGCGTTGAGCTAGAAAGTTCAAATTTTGTACACGTCGTTTTTGACAAAAAAGTAAGGTCAAGTTCGTGAACGGGCCAAATCGCTCCACCCCTTCTACCCCCTCCCATACAAAATGACACAATTACGCAATTTGACAATAAACGGATTTGCTCAAAAAGTATAAAAGTTATTGGCCTGAAATTCAGAATATATTACTTTTATGATAATGTCAATCTATCATATAAAAATTGTGCGTGTCCTCCCCCTCCTTCTACCACCTCCCATACAAACTGTACTTATCATGAATTACTCTAAGCCAATTTCCTCAGTGCTTATAAAATTCAGCGGGCTGAAATTGTGCACCAAATACTTATTTAAAATTGTTAGTAAGGTCAAAAAAAATGAGATGATTAACTTCACCCCTTCTACCCCCTCCCATACAAAATGACACAATTTTGCAATTTGACAATAAATGGATTTACTCAAAAAGTATAAAAGCTATTGGTCTCAATTTTGGTATATATTACTTTTTTAATGATTTAAATCTACAGTACAAAAATTATTTGCTTCCTCCCTTTCCTTCCACCCCCTCCCATACAAACTACACTTTTTCCTGAAATGCTCTAAGCCGATTTTCTCAGAACATATAACATTTGTTGAGCTCATATTTTGAAATAAATATTTAATTAATATTATTACTAAGATGAAAAAAAAAATATTTGATTTGCTTCACTACTTCTATCCTCTCCCATACAATATGACACAGTTTCACAACTTCACAAAAAATCGATTTTCTTGAAAATTATGAATGGCACTAGTCTGAAATTTAAGGGATGCCAATTTTATAATATTCCTAGTTATTTCTGAAAAAATCATCAAAATCTCCCCACTCTTTCTACCACCTCCCATACAAACTGCACATTTTCACTAAATCAAACTCACTAATTTTCTCAGTTCCCATTCAGTTTTTGGAGTAAGCATTTTGTATAAAACATTTTCATAGCTACTTTAGCATGATGTCGAAAAAATTAGTACAATGCTATCATCCCTTCTAACACTCCCCATACAAAATTTCTTGGGATCACAAAAAATTCTATTTCATCTAGAGTATCGTAAGATTGCGCTTTACGCGCAATCGTAGCCCTGTTATGTTTTCGAATAATTTCGGTATAGCTCATAGAATAGCTATACCTCTATAGTTTAGATTGATATCATCATAAAAGTAATATGTTCTAAATTTGAGACCAAAAGGTTTTATACTTTTCGAGCAAATCCGTTTATTGTGAAATTGCGCAATTATGTCATTTTGTATGGGAGGGGGTAGAAGGGGTGGAGCGATTTGGCCCGTTCACGAACTTGTCTTTACTTTTTTTTTAAAACGACGTGTACAAAATTTGAACTTTCTAGATCAACGCGTTCTCAAGCTAGAGAGGACACGGACGGACGGACATCCGGTTTTGAGATTTATGAGTGATTATGCGAACTTCTGTATCATTCATTTTTTTTCTCCGAGCCGTATTTCATAGCGTTACAAACTTTGTGGCAAACTTATAATACTCTCAGATTTCATCTAGAGTATAAAAATTTACATGTATTTTACTATTCTAGGAACGAACTCGTGCTGTGCAAAAAAAGAAAAGGAAAATTGAAAGCGAAAAAAGAACAGCTGAAACACTACTTGCAACTTTTTTATAAAAAGCGTGTCGAAGATTTCATTTACGCTTTGTGTTTATAAAATCTTCGACAGCATTTTTTTTTTTATTAATAATATTAAGTTGTAAAAAAGCATTTTTACACAAAAATATTTAATAATCAACATAAAAAAAATTCATATAAACTAAAAGTAACAAAATTCTTATTTGAATTAAATTTAACACGATAATATATTAGCTTTATTTTTTATTTCGAATGTTGCCCTGCAAAAACGGCTTTTGCATATACGTATGCCAGTACGCATTTCCTTTTCGAAATCAGGAGATCCCAAATTTTCGTTTTGCAAGCTCTTATTTTTAAAATAAATTTTGTTAGTTAGATTTACTTATAGTAAATTAATAAAAATACATGAGTGTTTAGAGAGTGACTAATATAAACACGAAAATATATATTAAAAAAATTAAAAAAAATAATTTTTAAGTGATCGATATATTCGAGTTGCTGTATGCCATTACCTACGCAAAATAAGAAGCTATCTTATCGTATATAACTTCGCTGAAAAGCCTGGTGGTTTTTAATGCAAATTTGTTTTGATGACAGTCCCAGTTAACCTTGAGAATGACATCATTGGATAACAAATGGTTTAGGCATTTCGAAAATCTTGATTGCCCAATTATTGTTTTAATGTATATAATCTGTAATATTTTGAATAAAATTATATTTTACTTATTATATTTTTGTTTTAAAGGAAAATCTTAACCAATTTATCTTCTGGCATGCTTTCAAAATACTTTTCACAGTTTTGAATATCCTCAAACAATTTGAACGGAACCATTTTAAAATTAGAAACATTCGAAAACACTTTGGTAGCAACTCTCTCCAAATTGGTCATTTGCCTACCAAGCATTCCCTTCTGCTTCGCAACCATTTTTTTTTAATTCTACTATTTCATTTGTTAGATGCTGGATTTTATTATTGTGTTTTCTTGACAAAACATAAATTAAAAGAGGATTTTGAATAAAACTATTTTTACAAACCATAATGGCCGCGATGTCATTTCTCGGTGGGTTTATTGAAAAGGCGTTGCAACGGAAAACATAAAAATATGTGTTTCCGCTTTTACTTTAAGCAGTACGTTGATGTAAAATTAGTATTAATACAAATCCACTATCATAAGGAAGACAATCTAACTTGCAGGTAATATCTTCGATATCATAGTGCCTTTCTTCGCTTTGGAATCGTTTAATGAAACATATACCCAAAGCATGCACTGAATCAACAGGTTCTTTGAAAAAAATTTCAATGGATAAAAATGGTAATTCAATTATAAATTCTTTGCCACTATCATCCTTATAAAACCATGTTACTTTTATTGGTATAATGGATTTAATGTTGCAGTAACTATTCGGTACAGATAAAGTTAGGATAAATTAATCGAAATGATGAGTTCAGTATGTATATCTGGAATTGTAATTCTTTTCTCTTCCTCTTTGATATTTTACTAAATCCCTTTTTTGCTTATCGTATATAATAAATCTTCTTTCTTCATTACGATTATAAATTTGCTGCAGTATTTTATGCGGCAATCTTTTTTTAACGTTTGCATAAAATTTTCAAACCGATAAGTAGAAAAGCTATCAACATTACCAAATTTCTCAACACAATTAGACAGGTGAAAAAAGTTGTGAACATTGTAACTTATTTTGCCTTTATCATGTATAAATTTGAATTTATTTACAAATAATTTAAGCCCATATTTAGATTCTTTTTGAAGTTTTGAAGGCAAGAGATTAAACGGTATAATGTATGCAACAATGAACATACATGTCTTTACGCAATCTGGCGATTTCATTTATGCTCCTGGGTTTTCTGACAAACTCCGTCGGGATGTATATAGACAGTGAAATAAGCTTCGAGTCCAAATTACTTTTTTCCTCGTTTGTTAATTTTTTTTTTCAGAATGTTTCCTATTCCAAATATATGTGATTATTTTTCTCGCCACTCCTAAATCTAAATAACGTCTAGTGGTAACTGTGCTACCATATCTTTATTAATATCCTTCAAAACATGTGAGTTTTGGCGGAAATAATCTTTATGGTGGGAACTGTACTTACGACTTGTAAAATCATCATCAGTTCTTAGAGTTGAAACAGTCTATAAGATAATGTCTTATTAATTCGCTGAGCTTTCTGAATACATTTTGAGCAGCCATCTGAAGCTGTATGACCGACAGTACCTATCTCAAAGGCTCTAGGGGGGTTGTCACAAATAAAAGCTCTGATTTTCACTGCAGTATGACCATCAATACTAAGTCCTTGTAGATTTATATTC